>BSYO01000033.1:5072377-6416485 GCA_033239525.1 Nepenthes gracilis
CTAAAGTGGCATCATTTAGGGCTATTTATTACGATCAATCTCTAATGGGCAGGGAATGATAGACTAGATTAACAAATCCTCCAACAACATATGCACCAATTAAGGGTATAACTATTAGGAACAAAGTCATCCTTTACGTTACGTTTGGTTATTATAACGAAATAAAGTGGAAATAGAATAGTTATTCTTAACGAATAGAATAAGATATGAATAGAGTTAAAAATTGTTATTTTTATATTTGGTTGTTGAAATGGAATTAATTGAGAATTTGTATTCCAATATTATGTTTGTAGAATTGTATGAGGAATAAGGTGAAAATTTATCGGAATGATACTTTAACCTTAATAAATTTGAAAATATATTATATAATATAATATACACGTGTATATGTATATATTTTTATATATCTTATATGACATTCATATATATATATATATATATATATATATATATATATATATATATATATAGACATTATTCTTAATTATTATTTAATATACCATATTATTTTATCATGTAAAATATATATTTAATAAATATTTAATTTAATATATATTATAAAAATAATACAAAAATTATACATATTATAAATACCATAATATTTTATATTATATAATATAATATAGAATTATAATACATATTATTTAATACACATATTTTATTATAACAATAAAATTTATGTACAATACAGAAATTAAAAAATATCATTATACTCCAATTAAAATGCATACAATTAAAATTAATAAAACTACATTCCTATAATCATGCAAAAATTGCATACAATTAAAATTTAAAAAAATACAATAAAAATGCATACAAGTGAAGTAGTAACATTCATGTACAATTTATCATCAACTCCGAACCTGCATATTAGACCTACATCAACTTTGTATCTCATGCAGCATATTAAACAAAATCTAATCTTTAAAACATCACAACCATTCATTATAACCCAAGAATTGCAAAAAAAGAAAAGGTACAAATTGTTTGATAACCACATGTTTTACGGTATAAATTGTTTGATAAATTTCAATCTTTGTTCCGGTGAAACACTAAGTAGGCCCACCATAAGTGTCAGATCACGTGTACATTTCATATATGCTGCATTCTTTTCACTTGTTGATAATGAATAAATTTCAGCCAACATTGTATATAATTGCGCCGTCTTTTGCTCCTGCGTGTTGGTTTCTAAGCTTTTGCTCAACATTTCATCGAACATGTTAAGATTTGTACTTAATGAATCAGCTACGTGGATAATACAATCAGCTATTTTTGTCATATCTATGCTAGCCTTCCTTTTCCTTCCGTTGGATGTCCCTGGTTCAGTTGGAGTTGACACATGCGGTACACTTTGACTCAAGGAATCATTAGTGCCAAGTAAGTTTTCAATCCCCACTTCTAGAATATCATTCACGCTCCACTGCTCGTTATTTGGTTCATTAAACTGCATCTCTGCAATGATGTCCTCATCAGTTTGTGCATCTACCCCTGTTGCATGGTTTTTGCCACAGATCATTGACAAATCTTCTAAATATGGAAACGATTTTTTCCTCCAAATAGCAGCTCCCTTGTGGCTCTATCTTCAAACACAAAGTATATCACATTTATTGGTAATATGTAATAGATGCTAAATTAACAAGTAATCCTAAGAAGCAATTAACAATGAAAAACAGATATTATACCGATATGTATACATTCCACACGTGCGGTTCCGCAATAATCATTTTTCGTGAATCATCCCACCTAAATCCAAAGTATTTGTATCCCTTATCATATCATATACAATACTCCAATTCTTTTTCAGCGTTTTTATCCTGGAAACAATATGTGGGGTTGCTTTCAAAGACGAATTTGACAATTTTTATCGTAAAATTCTCTCTAACTGAAGCAAGTAACCCGACTTGAACCCATTATCAGCATTATCTGTACCAATATTGTATAACTCGATCATACTGGCAACAAGAGCTTCATCTTCATGGATCTCCCATCTTTTTTTCTATCTTTATCTGATTGTGACATGTTTAACTACCTTTATTCGTTATAATTGTGAAAGACTGAATCCAAAAAGTTTTAACCAAAGAAGCCATATAAATAATATGGAACAATAATTTTGATGATTGTGATAACAAACATATAACATTCTAAGAAGTTAATCCAAAATTGATGATATGGAACAATAAACATATAAATGACAGTACTCAAATTGATTGTGACAAAATTCAATAATATCTCCTTTCGTTGAACATAGCATTTGCCAAATTATTCCTAAATGTACTCCAACCATCAGTAGGATTTAGTTATGTTATCATATCTACATCTTCGTCAAGGAAGTCCTCGTTATACATGTCATTGTATTCATTTTTCAATAGGATCATATTCCATCTCGTTTCTTATAAAATTGTGCAGCAAACAACAAGTAATGATAACTCAATTGTGTATTCTGACAGGATAAAATGATGGACTTCTAAGGATCCCCCACTACATTTTCAGCAATCCAAAACACCTTTTGATAACATTACGAGCAGTGGCATGTTTCATATTGAAAAATTCCTCAACCGTTCTTAGCTGATGGTATTTGTCGCCATTCATTTAAATGGTATCTCTGCCCATTTAAATAGTGCAAGAAATCCATTACAATTTACATATCCCGCATCAACCAAGTAATAAGTACCTATACGAAAACATACGATATCATTACATAAAATAAGCGTACTGTAAAATATTATGATTGATTCAATTATCTAAGATCTTACCATTTGGAACTTTCAGTTTATGCCTTCTATTTATCGCATCTCATAAAATTTTAGAATTTGCTGCAGATCCTTCCCAACCAGATAGGACATATATAAACTATATGTCACGGGTACATACTCCTAACACGTTTGTAGTTATATCTCTCTTACGAGTTCAATATCTAGGTTTGTCTATAGTAAGTATCCTTATTTTGATGTATATTTCATCCAAAGCGCCTATACAATTCTACAAAAACACATCGAAGTAGAATGACTTATTTGTTATATTTACCATGTAAATATAACATCAAACATAAAAAATAATTATAATACCTGAAACCACTTCCATCGCTCGTCTATGCAGTTCTCAGAAATGGGTTTCGGTCGTCTAAATGATTGTGCTTGTATACGTATTACTGCGGCTAACACATTATTAAATATTCTACTCATTGTCTCACCCGACTTCTGAAAATTATGTGCAACTATCCTATTTTTCACATGATATGCAAGAACGTGCAAGAATATCGCCACTTGCTCATTGACTAACATGTATTTTGTTAGACAAAGTCCCCCACTAGTCGTTAACATCTCACACAGTTTGAGAAACGCAGGTCTGCTCATTCTCAACATGTTAATACAAGTGACATCACTACCATATATGATTTTGTTGATGTATTCTCTTTTTTTATAAAAATCAAAAATATAAGATCTCGTAATTATACGTCTAGGCTGTCCAACAATTAAAATTGCACCTAAGACACATAAATACCACCAAAAAGTACAGCAAACTTCAATCAATTTCACTATAATGATCGCTATCTTCTTTTTCTTCTCGTTGGAAAAATTGGAGTATAATTGATCTATGAATTGCGATAACAAATTACAATATATATAAATATAAGAAATAAAAATTCTCCATATAAGCATATTGTACTGTGACAAGAACCATTAAAATGAAATTCATCTATAAAAAATGAGAGAGAGAAAGAGCCAGGGAATTTTCATCTACCCTGTGACAATATATACACTATAAAAAATAAGCACATTGCACTGGCACATTACACTGTGACAATATATATCCTGTGACAATATATACCCTGTGACGTGAAATTAACAACTAGAATTTCATAGGCCTCATTACATCAACGAAATGAAAATCTATACTAATGGGATATTTTATTGAAAAAAAAGATGGCTTTTTCATTGGCAGAGAAGATAGCTTTGAGGATATGGGCCAAATTTGGAATACAACAAATCCTTGTGAATACAAAGGAATTCCTCTTCTTTAGATTTTTCGAAAATAAAAAACTCATAAAGCTTGTTGAGAGTGGACTATGGAGCATAGCAGTACATATTGATCCTAAAAGTATGACATTGGGGAATGGAACTCTCTATGAAAATAAAACAATCCCATTGCTGGTAAGCTTGAATAATGTGTCACTTCAATATTGGACTCCCATTGAGCTATGTTACTAGTGCAATTAGAAAACCACTTTACGTTGATTCCCTTGCCAAGAAGCTAGATAGAGTGGGGTTCGCTCTAATTCTCATGGAACTGAGTATTGGGGTAGTTGTGCCAAACAGTTTTGAGCCTGTCATTGGAATAAATCAGAGTCGGGAAAAGACTGGGAGTGGAAATTGAAGTGGACTATCAATGGAAATGACAAATTTATGCGAAATGCAATACTTTTGGGCACCATGTGCATGTAGAAAATTCACTTGACCAATTTATAGACCAACTGGGTGGATTCTGCCATTGACAAATCCTTCTGAACCCTTGAACAGGTAACCTATTAATAGCTAGAACACAAGCAGCAGTAGTGAACACGGAGATGGGAGATGTCACCATAGCAACCAGAATTTCATACTGGTTATCCGAATTCTTCCAGAATTTCATGAAATTAATAATATATACCCTGTCACATTGCACATTGCACTCTCTCCTTTATTCTTCCTGCTTATCCGAATTTACTATCAATTAACAACCACAAAAACAAACAAATTATGCAGAAGGAAACACAACACCTGAGAAATCCATTCCACCAAAAAGAAATGAAAACACAACAATTACTGAAGAAGTAACAGATGATACCAAATGAACAGATTCTGCAGATTCGTGATGCCAAACACAATGGTCAAATTTGTTTGTTTTCCACCAGAAAAACAAACAAATTCTGCAGAATGATACCAAACGAATAACATATAAACAAAATACGTAACAGATGATGTCGAATTGAAAAAGTAAAACAAAATAACATATAAAAATCAATACCAAATACCAACCAATTTATTCCAATCACGCTAAAGAGAATACCAAATGGATGATGAAAACACAACATACATAACAGATTCGTGAAGAACAGTTGAAGAAACGAATTTCACGAAATAACAATTGAAGCGTAGAGTTTCGATAGTATCAGTACCTCGGTTTCGAACAAATGATTCCAATGCTCAAACGGAGTGCGAAAATAGCAGAGAGAGAGAAGTGTTGGGTTTCGAGGGAGTGCGAACAGAGGACGAACGGCTTCGAGAGACAGAGAGAGTGGCTGTGAAAGAGAGAAGCGTATGGTTTTGAGAGAGAGAGAGAGCGGCTGCGAGAGAGAGAAGCGTAGGTTTCGAGAGAGAGAGAGCTGCGAGAGAGAATGGCTGCGAGAGAGGACCGCCCAAATTAGATTAGGGCATTTTTGGAATATCGAAAAAATTACGCGGGAATAGCTTTTCCTTCTCATCCGGCAATAAAAAATACATTTTTCCATTCGGGAATAACTATTCTTTATAACCAAGGAATAACTATTCCTTCGGGAATTGTTATTTCCACGTAAAATGCAACTAAACAGTAAAATTTTTATTCTACTGAGAATAATGAGGAAATAGAATTTCTATTCCTTCCAACCAAATATTACCTTACTCTTTTTTTAATTACTGCTTACATATGGAGATATTACCAGATAACCAGATTAGGACTGTCCTTTGGTGCACCATTGACCATGTGTGGTTACAAAGAGCGAGAAGAATTTTCATACACAATACTATTCTGAACATGGTTGCAATTGTCAAGCTTGATTTTCAAGTGCAATTGAGGATATAAAGAAGATGACCGATTGACAGATCAACAAAAGACTTTACTATTCAGAGTGGCACAGTGAAAAACAAAAGAAAGTTCGGAAGCATCAACCAAGACAGCCAATGCCGAGTAATATGACAGTAATGTAATGGAAGTATAGGAGTTGGTGCTTTCCCTTGTAATCAAGGACCTAGTTGCAGCTATGACCGAAGGACATGTACCCAATATTATCCTCAATTGCATACTAGATAAACTCAAGCCTAGTCTCCAACTGATTTAAAATGAAAATTCTAGTGAATACATACACAAAGTTAGCCTGGTCTAGCATGGAAGAAGGGAACAAAAGGACCAAGGAGAGTTCTGACTCTTGAGATTCACATTGCCCATCTAGCGCAACAAGATGACACTTCAAAGTAGAGAATACACATAGACAAGCAACTTCTATCTTGTGTAGTATAGGGAAAACCGAAGTCATTAGAAATGATGGGTTAACGTGCAAGGCTCCAATTATAGAGTCCTAATGGGTCAAATGTACACAATTTTACCTTTTTATTTCAGAGAGACTTTTCTGTGGTTCGAATATGTGACCTCCAAATTACCATGCAACAATCTTATCGTTACACCAAACCTTACAAAGTACAATCTTTGATTTGAGAAAATGACCTAGTGAATCTGGAAATAAAAGGGAAATAAATGGCTCAAAGGGGCTATGATGCATCCATCTACATTAGATTTTAATTGTTTAGGGATGCTAAGTAAGCCAATGTAAGAAGCTCTACACTAATTTATTTTGGCTACACATTCATTCAATCTTGCTTCATAAAACTCAACGAGACAAGTTCAATCCTATTTTTAAGCTTGTTAATTTAATTAGTCTATGTTCTATTCAGATTTACTTGTTTATGCTAGTTACAACAACACAAGCTATTAAAATTTTACAAAAAATTAGTCATCTAAATTCCTTCAAGCTTGGATAGTGAAGCGTAGCCAGTTTATCTCAAAATGAGCTTTCTGTAGGGGGCAACGGGCGGCCTACATACTAGACTTCTAGAACAATTTCTTTTATTGGTTGGAATGGACGGCCAACTGATAAAACACACAAACACCATAAAGGTGAGAACAAGAAGAAGAAGATGCCAGTCAAGTAGAGAGAAAGAGTGTAACAGAGGAGAAAAAGTGAAAAGAAAGAGAGTTGTGAGTGAAAACAAAGTGTGAGATTTTTTTTTACTTTTACTCTGTTCTTATTTTTGTCTTCTGTAATTTTCTCATACTTAGTGATTCTTTGTGGATTTAGTGTCCCTTAATTTTTTCCTTATTTCAGAAAGGTTTTCCACGTAAAATCAGGTGTTCATTTCTCTTCTCTTATCTCTACTTCACGGTGCTTGCGTGCTTTATCAGTTGGCTATCCATTCCGGCCAACAGAAGAAATTGTTCAAAAAGTCTAGTCTGTAGGCCGCCCATTGCCCGTCTACACTTTCAGCTTTGAGTTTGATCGCTTAAGGAGCTTAACTTGAGCAGTTTACAACTTGAAAGTCATCAATCAAAATTTGTTCTGTTTTCCTTTTCCTCAGGTTATACACATCCTAAATAAAGATTTAAACGAAAGATGGAAGAAATGAGTCCCGAAGATGACAACTATCCAAAGATTCGCCATTTTTTCCTCCGTCAAATTACAATCAAACATAACCAAGAATTATCTAAAGCTAACGAGAAAAGGAGATTAAAAAAAAAAAGGCGCAACATCTCCAATCACTTCTCTCTCAAATCATATAACCATAATGAATATCTAAACCAGCTCCAAAGTCCTTTCTTGTGTGCGTGTGCGAGCGCACGCAACTCAAACATAGACTTCATTCGGAGAGAGGAGGAAAGGGGAGCGGGGGGGGAATCGAGAGGCCATAATTCATGCTAGTCAATAGCAACAGACTTAATGACTAAAAAACACGACAGTTGCGAAGAGTTTGCCATATCTATGGACCATTACCTCCAAATTTATCCAAAGTGAAGCGTTACAAGCAAGAAAAGAATAATGATATCTCAGCTATATCGAATTGCCTTCTCCCTCTCAGCTATATCAGAGAGGAGAGCCGAAAGGGACGATGAATTGTTTGAAGCGAGAGCCGTTGAGAGTGATTGTGCTAGCTTGCCGCCAACTGATGCAACTTGGATGAGTTTTACCTTTTTGACTCGGTGACTCAATGAACTAGGCAAGTCCCAGGACAGAGTTTAGGGGGTCTGTGATGGGCTTATCTCCGGCCCATTCTATACGAAGAAGGCCCAACCCACAATAGTAATTTCAACCGATCAAAGCTGGGTTCAGGTTGAGTACGGACCAGATTTATGTGAAAACCCATTAAGTCAAGTCGGATCAGACACGTCTCAGTGTTCATAACTGAAAATCATAATTATGGTTACCTATAATTCATATTGGACCGGTTCGAGCCGGTCCATTGATATTTATATTTTTAAATATTTTTATTAAAAAATATCTATATAAAAACATCTTAAAATATAAAATATTTTTAAAAATATAATATTTATATTAAAATATATCCAAAGTATGTCCGGCCCAGTCATTCGGACCAAAAATTATAATCTTACTCATCATAATCCAAACTCGGTTTATTTGTACTGCTCCATAAATATTTATATTTTTTAAATATTTTTATTTAAAAATTTATTTCAATAAAAAATATTTTAAATATATAATATCTTAAATATTTAGAATAAAATATAATGTGTTCTAGATCCAAGTTTCGAACTGATAAAGGTCAAGTTGTCCGTCTGAGTTTAACTCCGTTTACTGAGTCTGGATCCCTAATGATACATCATAGATTCAAATTTCGAACAGATTCAGGTCAAATCGTCCGTCTGAATTCGGCTTTGTCTACTGAGTCGAGATCCCTAATGATGCGTCCTGGATCCATGATGCATCAAAATATATTCTTAAGTATAAATTTAAATGAAGAATAAGTTAATTATATCAAATATCTCTAGTCAAGTATACAAGCACTTAGCCATATACCTTGTATTTCAATTGAATATTTGGATATTTACTAATATAATCAAGTGTCCTCGGTGAGAAGAATTTAATTAAATTTTTTCATCACTTGTGATTAATTTTATTAAATCATCTTATTTTTGAATTACTTAACCAAAACAAAGTGATTTATGACCCATTTGGTTCTTTTGACCTCCGAGTTTAAACTATTATTCAGAACCGCCATGTAACATTATTTGTAATTATACATATAATTATATACTAACTTTAACTTATATTATATAATTATAATTTTTTATTTATATATTTTAAAATGACCTTGAAATTGGACTTCTCAGAACATAAGTTTAACAAATTAGTTGTCACTCTCAGTTGTCTCCTTCTCAGCCAAGAGAAAAACAAAACTAAAAAAAAAAAAAAACAAACAAACAGAGATAAAAATTCAACTAAATCTGAATTTCAAACTAAGATAGTATCAAACTTAGAAAAAATTGCCATTAAATCAAGTTATGTCAGGTTATTTTATGTTATTTAAATCAAAAGTTATAATCATATTCGTTTATAATTAAAATCAGATTTATTTATGCTATATTATATATTATTTTTATTTCAAAATGATATATATAATAAAAATACTTTAAAATATAAAATATTTTTAAAAATATAATATTTAGATAAAAAAAATTACATTTCTTTAGATGAAAAATCTTTACATAAATTTATCAATTATCCAAAAATATGATTTAAGGGATATTTTCTAACTTAGTGTTTATCTAAAAAATTATTCCCAAAAAAATCACAATCCATGCTACAATGGGCCATTTATTTTCACCTACAACCTTGTCCAACTTGAAAAATTAATTGAGACCATTATTTTATCTTACTCATCCATGGAACTCTTATAATTTGATCATATCATGTGAAATCTCAAATCGAACCAATCAAATAACTCAATATTGATCAAATCTAGCAGAAAAGGCACTACACAAGAAAAGCAAAATCTTAAACGTAGCGAAACATTAGTGGTCAAGTCATTGACTAATGCCAAAATCTATAACCAGAAAATATTAATCAATCAGAAAATCAAAATTTCTAGAGAAAATTGTTCAATATGATTGCTCAAAAGAGTTGCAGACTTTTTCATAGCCAAATCAGACTGTTAACAGACAGCTTTCTCTGAAAGCTGCTTCCATGGCTATATGCTATAGAGCCCCAACTCACCTTGGCATCCATTGAAGCAAAGACAAATTTAACTTTTCTCTTCTCCCTGTATTAGTAAGCCGCCTTTTCAGATCTTCTACAAAGAGCAAAAATGAATTCTTTGTCGAGTACGCCTTCAACCACCTCAGTGTTATCAGCCTACACAGCCTTTGCAGCATCAGCAATGCCTCGTCAAACCATGATCAATGAGATCCAAACAATGACATCCCAAAAAAAGATCCAAAGCAAAATCATTTCTAGCCTTCGAGCAGCATTCAGAAAACCGTTCCGAAGAATTGAAGCTCACCATTGATGAGTATTACAGTGGGCTGTCTACCAATCAATCTACAAAGCTTTAGAAATCCACCTAAGATCAAAGATCACTCCTTTGAACAAACGGCATATGGACTCCAAGGCCCCATGCAAAAGGGACCACTCAATCACTGTCAACAAAGGCAAAGAGATCATCGGCCTGTTCAAAGGAATTCAATTGAAATGGGTCCTGTTTTGTGAGGAAACACAAGCACACTTTTAACCATGATGAAGGATTTAACACCTAAAATGATGTCTGTAGATCAATTGAGCTTAGCTTTTTCTGCAAAATACAAGGAGAAGGTATTGAGCTACTATCTTCCTTATATGATGGAGACTGCAAGATCCATGAAGGAAGAGAACATGGAGGTGAAGCTCTATACACTCGGACATTTTATCGGAGATTATGATGGCACTTGGGGATCGATCAATCTGGACCATCCATCAACTTTTGGCACTTTGGTGATGGATCTGGCAATCAAGAAGGCATTGATTGATGACTAGGATAGGTTTGTGGAGAGAAGGGAGTTCTATAAGAGGGTGGGGAAGGCATGGAAAAGGAGGTCCTCATTGTATGGCCCCCAGGCACTGGGAAATCGAGCTTGATTGTGGCCATGGCAAACTAATTGAAGTTTCATATCTACAACCTTGAGCTTACGAGTCTAACAAGCAACTCCGATCTTAGGAAATTGTTGGTGTCTACTGCTAATCGATCAATACTTGTGATCGAGGACATAGACAGCAGCATTTAGTTGGAGAATCAACCAGCTAAAGCCCACGACAATGGAGACAGCCAAGTTATAGCCCTTTTTCAGGAAGTCCAAGATTTCATTGTTCTTGTTGAGATGTGAAAATATAAATCACAACACAGTCAAAGAAACAAAGGAAATGTAGATAATCGCCCATAATTTGGAGTTTATATGCCATTAGTTTCTAAGTAACTCAAATTAAAATGGCCTCATTTTTTTAGCGTGTCCAGAAAAACCGAAAACTAAACTTTTAGAAATGCTTGGCTAAGGAACTGAATTGAAAATAGAATAACTGAACGAAATGGTTAGGTTTCTATTGAGAGTATTACAATCTTTTTGGACTTCGGTTTTGTAATGTCTAATATTTTTTATTTATAATTTATGACATCATTATATTTATATGTATGTATGTATGCATGCATTGAGTCAATTTGGAAAAGGAATTTGTACAATGAAAATTAGAGAAAAATAGAATTATTAGCAATTACACTCGTGTATGTTTTGAGCAGAATAAGCGGCGCGTGAGGTGAGCCTATTGCAGTACTCATACATGAATTGGATAGAATGTTGACACTTGAGCCACACCCGATGCGGCGCTTGTGTGCCGATTGCATTATTTAAAACCTAAAATGTACTGTTTTGGATATTTTGTGGGAAAAATAATAAGGATGAGAAAGAAAGAAAAGGAAGAAAAAAAATAAAAGAAAGAGAGAGAAAAGGAAGAAATGAGCTTTTAAAACTTTTCAAAATCAGACCTATTAGATCAGAGATTTAAAATAAGTATTTTTACACCTGTACTTTAATTTATTTTGGAATCCTTTAATTTTTGCTCACATTTCTTGTTTTATTATACATGCATACTACATTTTACATCTCTATTTTGAATATTATTACATACATGTGATTTTCACCAAGGGTTTTGAAGTTTTGTTGGATTTTGCGGAAGATTTGAGAGTTTTGTTCTTTTTTTTATAGAATAAGTAAATATTTTAAAATATTATATTTATATATGAAAATATTTGCAATGAAAAGTTATGAAACTTGTGCATTTAGCCTTACATGTTGATATTCCATGTAAGTGTTTTGGATCAAACTCTATTTTGATATTTGACTTTATATTTGTACTTTCTCCTTGGTGGAAGTTTTGATAATTATACTTTCACACAAAGTGAAAAGTTTTAGACATTTGTATTTTTTCTACATAGAGAAAAAGTTTTAGATATTTCTCATAAAGTCCCCCATTTGTTTTTTTTTTATAAATATTGTAAACAATAAAATAGAAATAATATATTCAGATATCTTAATATATCAGGTATACTTGAAAACTACATCTATCATCAATGAGTTGCAAAAGAAAATAGCATTTAACCCCATCTGTAGAGAATAATTTATAAATGGTCAGCCTACAGGTTTAAATAATAATGTTTTGACCTAAAGTTATCAAGAGTACATATAACATTTCCTCAAAGTTGGTATTTTGATCCCTCGTTCTCAGACTTTATCATGATTTGGATTTTAAGATTTTGACCTGTATTATATTTGAGACTTTTGAAATATTTGGCTTTAAGATTTGCAAGTTTTGATACAATATAAAAAATCATTGGACTTTGGACATTTGAGCCTTTAGAAAACATATAATTTGAACTTTGAACGATTACGTATAGTTTAGACTATTTGATAGTTGTATATATATCACAAATTTTAGCGTACAAAATCATGATTTGGACTACATATTAGGATATTTGATATAAATATTGGATTTCACATGTATTTTATTGTTTTACGTTTATCTATCTATTTTATGGATATATATTTGTTATAAGTATTAGCTAAGTTTTAGGTTCACGTTTTGCAAATATTTTCTAACATTCTAGATTAGTGGGCTATAATTACTTGTAGGATTCAGACAAAGAGGACTTAAAGATTTGGTTTAGTTTTATTTGTATTTAGAATTATATTTGATTTGTTTTGAGACTCATGTTTGGGATTATTGTGTATATTGATATATTGCAGTTTGTATAACTTGGGCAACTTGATAGTGGATGCATTTTTGGTATAATTTATATTGTAATAATTTGGATATTTGTTAGATACTTTCTCTTGTAGATAGTTTTGGGTTTGAGCAGGTTTATTTATTATTTTGTTGGAGGCCGGCCAGAGTTTGGTTTGACCAAATCCTAGGTTCACTATGGTTTGTGGTTATTTTGCTTTTTGGTCTTTAAGTTTAGTGTGTTCGAATCAGCTTTGGATTATCTAGATTTTAAATTATTTATAGATTATTATTATTATTTGGGTTATTTATTAATAATTAATACCTACTCATGCGGGGAATATGACAGGTTTGGACCAATTTAACAACTTTAATTTTGTGATTATCCAATGCAACCGAAATATATAAATATACATTTTTTCTTAAATATAAAAATGTATATTTTCTAATAGGAGTTCAAAAAACCAACAACTGCTAACCCGAACCACTTAAATATGCATGTGCACATGCATACATCAATGACTTGATTAGTACTTTAAAAATAAAACATAGTTAAACTAGTCAATTGGTTCGATCACAGTTCAGTCTTTTACCAAACTGGTTCAAATAAAAAGAATTGTTCAAGTTCGATTACTCTAACCATCAACACTCCTAATCTTCAGCATAGACATTTAAGGTGACTTTTCCTTAGGGTGAGACAGGGCGATCAACCATATCTCAACCAGAAAATTTGAACTTGAGCTTCATTAATAAGAGTGCTATTATGATCCTTCCGGTGGACGTGCTCTTAAATATACCCAGTAGCTAAGATTAAAAGTTGAAAAATAAATTGTGAAAATTGAATAACCATTTAAATCACTTAATCTAATTTCTACCATTCATTTAACAATTTCTAATCCTAACCTTCAATTGAATATGAGAGTCTGCCCACATAACAGCTCTTGATTAACAAGGCTTCAATGCCATACTGAGATACCAAAAAAATGGAAAGCATCTGCAGCCTGCAGAAACTGAAACAGGTGTAATTTACTAATTATATTTTTCTCTGGGTTATTGGCAGCAAAACTTTGACAGGGCTGCTAAACTTCATTGATGGGCTAAGGTCAAACTGCAGTGATGAAAAGATAATCATCTTCACAACCAACTACAAAGAGAGGCTTGATCCTGCCTTGTTAAGGCCAGGGCGCATGGACATGCACATCCATATGTCATACTTGACTCCTTCCGTATTCAAAATCTTGGCTTCTAATTACCCCCACATCGGCAGCCATCATCTTCTTCCTCAGATGGAGGAGTTGATAGCAGCAGCAGAGGTTACTCAGGCAGAAGTGGCAGAAGAGCTAATGAAGAACAACAACGCAGACACTGCGTCGTTGGTGTAGAGGAAGTGAAGTTGATGGAGAAAGAAGAGGATCAACAAGTTCTTGAGTTTCTTGAAGGGAAGAAGCTAGGAAGTAAGAGAAGTGAAGTTGAAGGAGAAAGAAGAGGATCAACAGGTTCTTGAGAGTACAAAAAGGTTAAGAAGAATAAGAGAATGACAAGACATGCCACTTAAACACAGGTCAAATCCTAATTGTTACCTTATATGTCTAAATAAAGGAATGGAAGAATGTCCCACCGTCTGAATTCTTGTAGCCACTATGTGATGCAAACATCATGAATATTCCAAATTAAACTTTCTTTGATTAGAAGAGGTTTTATTTTATTTAATTTTAATTTTATTGGAAAGATTTTATTTGAGAGATTTTATTTTATTTTTATTTTAGAAAATTATATCATATGATTTTTTTCATTTTGAGATATCATTAGTTAAAAAAATATATTTGTTTCCTAATTAACATAAGAAAATGGCTTCTCTATATAAAAATCCTAACTTTATTGTTGAAGGTATTGATAAGTTAAATAAATATTAAGTGATTATAATTTTTTTCTCTCTCTACTGATCTCTACTTCTATTCTCTTTATTCACTTCTCTTGTTTCTTCCCCTTCTCCTAATTTCTTCTTCTTTTCCTTCCCTGCATCAAATTTAGTATCAGAGAAGGTTTTTTCTCTCTCCTAATCTCTCTCTCTCTCTCTCAATTGCTAAGTGTTCTTAGCACTCCATAAGATTTCTCTCTCACAAAACCCTCCTTCAATAGAACTCTTATCAAAAGGTCAAAAACTGGATTTGATCTAAAAAGTCGATATGTGTCCATGAGAGCACCAAATACAGGATGCGTACCAACCCCCATCTGAGCTATTTGCTTCAAGAGTGATATAGCACAATCATACATTTGAGCTCTGACAAATATATGTACAGTGATACTATACAAATAGATTATGTGATTCAGTTCCATACCAAGTTGCATGATGACCCATTTGAGGAATTTGATAGCCATTCTACCATGAGCAGGTCGAAGTGAATCCAATCTATATGCCATGTGGTTTAATGACTCCTATCGGTATAGAATCAGAATTATATAAATACTACTTTCCAAATCCCCCCAAGCTTGAGTCTTCTTCCATGTTTTGGTATTGTCATCGCAGCTCAATCTTTCACCAAGAAATACACACGATTGCAAGTGAGAGAAAGTTCAAAATTTTGAAAATTTATTACAAAATAAATAAAACTCTTTGATGGTTGAATAACTCAAGCATGTCATTTCACACCCAAATTCAATCGCCAACTCTAGCTAAAAGCAATAAGCTGTGTTGAACTCTCCCTCTCTCTTTCTCTCTATCTCTCTCATTAGGATTCTTCTAAAAGTAAAATTTTCGTTTTTATAATGTAGGTATTCTCATCAAATTTAATACTATATCTCACAAGAAGAAGCATTGTTGATTTCTTTTTAGAAAGGAGAATTCAAATTTTTAATCCACATTCACATGCAAAGAGAGCTCAATGATTTGGCAATGATTTTTTAGGTTCTTTGTATCACTGCAGTGTATGTGCATTTGCACGTTTCACGTCTGAAGTTAGCATCCCATATAAACTAAATAGTCATTGTCGGTGGGTCCATAAAACTGGCATTGGCAGAAAATTGCGTAGCCACTCAATTTGTGGTTAAGGAATTCACGACAAGAGCTTTCACTCGACGGGGTTGAGTTCCAGTCACTCGGAGAGAATTGATAAAGACATCATAGACATTCCAATTTGTATCGCTGCAATGTATGTGCATTTGCACATTCTATGTCTAAAGTTAGCATCCCATATAGACTAAATAGTCATTGTCGGTGGGTCCATAAAACTAGCATCGGCAGAAAATTGCATAGCCACTCAATTTGACAACAAGAGCTTTCACTCGACGGGGTCGAGTTCCAACCACTAGGAAAAAATTGATGAGGACATCATGAATATTTCAAATTAGAAGAGATTTGATTTTCTTTGATTTGAAGAGATTTTATTTTATTTGATTTTGATTTTATTTAAAAGATTTTATTTGAGAGATTTTATTTGATAAAATTTTATTTTATTTTTTCAGAAAATTATGTCATATTATTTTATCATTTTAAGATGTCATTAGTTAAAAAATTATATTTATTACCTAATCAACCTAATAGTAGGATTTCTCTATATAAGGATCCTAACTTTATTGTTGAAAATATTAATGAGTTAAATAAATATTGAGTAATTGTGATTTCTTTCTCTTTCAACTGATCTCTACTTCTATTCTCTCTATTTACTTCTTCTATTTCTTCCCCTTCTCTCAATTTCTTCTTCCCCTCCCTTGCTTCCCCTTCCCTGCATCACCATGCATGAATAATATATATGTACAAGTGTAATTTTACTCTTTGTAAAATTCTTTTACTTATATTATGCAACTGGTGCAAATCACAGGCCCATGTGCAACACAAATGGTGTATGTGTACTTTTAGACACTTCTATAGGCGCAATCTGTACTTTTTAGCATTTTTGGCCAATTTTTAGATTGGCAAGTTTCAATTTTCAGATCCACGTAACCTTTTCTGGAATTTATTTGGCTTTGTTTTTCCAACTAACATAACTAACTTCCTCTATCATCAACCGACCAACTTCCTTAAAGACATAATGGTTAGTATCCAGAAAAGATATAAATGTTCAGAAGAATTGTTTTGTAACATGCATAATCGGACTGATTATTAATATATACAAAACCATAACTACTTTTATATTTTTTTACTCTGGAGATCAATCAATGAGTATTAAGACAATCTTGTGTTACATTGAAAGAGTTTTATTTGATTTTATCAGTGTAAAGACACAATCAAACATAGAAAAATCAATGTATTTTAAAGGCACTTTGAATTCAAATCTTTTGCACTGTTAGGGACAAATATCATCTTAAGGAAAATAAGATTGATAATATGCCTTCGCATCTTTTATTGAGTTTCAGCCTGTTGCCTATTAATTTTTTTCCTAACAATTTCTTTGTCACTCATTTGATCTTCAAGATAGAAATTAAAGAATTCAATGAAATCAATTGGTTAAATCCTGTGCTGTATTTAAGTACCCACACTGCTGATCTAAGTTACTGAATCTTGAACAAGACTGAGCACCTACTCTTAATCTCCATTTTTTTTTTTGGCCCAACATGTAAAAGAGCATAAATCTTTAAAATCCCATGATTAAAGTTAAACATTTCTTGGTGTTTCAGATCCTGGCATTCTTATCTATCGTCAGGTTTTTCAATAGTGAGATTCATTCTTGCAATTTGTAAGACTGATTTTGAAACTACACTAAATAAATTATTTCAAAAGAAATGCTAAAATATCCAAGAGAATTGGAGATAATAGCCACCTCTAAATCATGGTTAAGTACCCATATTCGATTCTCATACCCAAGTCCAATGTTCAAGTTACATGAGTACCCATTAAGCTGGTCTAGGGCTCTTAGATAAGGTGTATGGTCAAGATGGGGTTTAAAGGGTGTCAAGAATTAACCCCAAATTAGTTGTCATTCCTACGAAGAATGATACAGGACAATCATAAAGCACAAACTATGATTGGAATATGGAATCTTGGTGAATCTACTAACCATAGTTTTCACGATACTAAACTAACACAAAATAGTATTATAGATGCTAAAACAAATTCACTTTTTTACCCTAGCTTTCTTGCTAATCTTTTTTTTTTAATTTTATTCTCAAACTTAGTTTCAATTTTCTACTATGCAAAAGGACTTTGTCAGACACCATCATATTCCAATGGTACGTTATATACACATGATGTGAAAATAATACATTTTTTTAAGAGTTTGGAGTCATTTTTCCAGCAGAAGTGCTAAGAAAAAGCATGAGGTAAGAACAGAGAGGGTTACTAGCCTGGATCAAACTCAATCCTCTGTGTCTTCGGGATGGGAGCATCATTTCTCAGAATCTGCCTGACAGCAAGTTGAGGCGAAATCTAGTCATGATATTCAATCATCATGTCCGAGCGCAGCTTCTAATCATATGATTAGCGGCAATATTGCTTTCTCAGAATGAGTGTGAAATAATACATTCCAATTCTTCAAAATTACCTCCCTGCAATCCTGAACGATGCTTCTGTATGCATCAATTTCCCAAACAGCCACTTCTGAATCAGACTCGGTGATTTTCATAAGTTTCTCACGAGCAGCCAGAAGATCATATAGGATCGATTTGATTTCAGCAATCAGGATGTCACAAAGGCAAGGAATCCCAAAAAACCAAGTATCCAACACCCCTTCTCATCGCTTCCAATTCCTCGATAATACGAGAGACCATTGGGAAGTGTGCCTGTAATCAATATTGATTTTGACACCTTACAATATCTCTGTTGCGCCATTTCCAAATAAGCCAGATAGTTACCATGAACACACGTGTGCCAATCCTTCTTTCTGGTGAGTGAATCCGAGCCAGTCTACCAGTTAAGGGCCTCCCGACCCATTGTTTCAGGCATTCGACAAGTCAAACAGTCCGGTGAATTTGCCATGTTCCTCTTTTCCAATAGAACATTAGTGCATATTTTACCCTTCAGAATCAGCCAACAAAAGCTCCGTACTTTGGAAACAATTTGAGTTTCCATAATCTCATCCAATTTGGTTTTTTTGGATGCCAGATTTATCTGAATACATAGATTGTATGCAGCCTTGACAATGTATTTTCCAGAGTGATTGTCCTATAAGATTCTGTCCATACTGGATTTCCTAGAGAACGTGAGTCCGTTGCATCATATTCGTTCTCAAGTAGCTTTCCTTCAGTCCTTTCTCAGGCCCAACTTCCATGGTTGAGAACCAGATCAGCAACCTAAAGCTCCTGATTCTCTGGTGGGATGGTTGTCTTGCTCTACGAGTGGTCCGTCCCCACACAGCTGTCTGCCCGAAATCATGGTGTCTATCCATTGCCTATTGACCATTTTGGAGTATTTGACATCACATTCGTACTACCACATGACTCGAATGTGGTCAATTTGGCATCAAAATTCTACAGTATGAAATTAACAATAAAAAACAAAAGTTAAAATAAAATTAGTAAAAGAGAAAGAAAAGTTAGAGAGTATTTACAGCTTCTATCTTTACCTGGAAACAATCCGACATCTGGTCAGGTTTTCCATTAAAGCTAGTATAAAAAGAGTCAAGAACAACTGAAAAGGGCAAATCACACATCTTCTTTCACTCCTCAAAGGTTAAGCCTAGGACCTTTCTAATTCCATAAAATAAATCTGGAGCATGATTTATCTTTTTTTTTGGTAAGTAAGTAAATGAGCATGATTTATCACCTACATAGTTTGTAATATATATACTGCTGCCAAGAAGATCAGGAAGAAACAAATCTGAAGAAAAGAAAATGGATACCGCAAAGGCGTGAGAGCTAATGGCGAAACGAGTAAGCTCTCTTCTGGAAGAATGAAAACATCTTCACTAGCTTCCTTTGGGAAATGGACTTACTCAAGAGGTGGGGTGGTTCAGAGGCGGGAGTAGTCTTTTCACAATCTATGGTAGGCTGAGGAGGTGGTGGCAGCATTGGCTGAGGGAATGTATCTCGCCGTCGTTGCTCACGGAAAAGCATTAGAAGTTTTTGAGCTGTGTCTCTGCCTCTTGCTGTCCCATTCACCGAAGTTGATAGCAATGAGGGAATTGCCCCTTCTTGGAGGACCATCTGACTGCACTTCTCATCTCCGTTGCAGAGAATCAGAAAACATAAAGCTGCTTGTTCCTGCTCAATAGGCTCACCATTGTCCAATATGGCCACAAGCTCACTGATGAGGCCCGGGGCAGAGATAATTCCATCTTTTCCGGCATTAGTCGATGCCAAGTTTATGAGGATAGAAATAGACTTCTCTATCGACATATGATCGTGGGGTCCAGTGAGGAGCGAGTGTAGACTGTTGATGATCCCAGATTCAAGGAGCTTTGAAATATTGAAGGGGTGCGTGCAGAGATTAAAGAGGGCATGAAGGGAATCGAGACTGCTTTGTGGGTCAGTCTTGCATGGAAGGAGCATGATCAGAAAAGGAATTGCAATGCTTGAGCCTATAATGGGTTTTGCTTCCTCAAGGCATGAAAGGTTCAGATAGAGGGCAGCTGCCAATCCATGGGAATCAGCATTTGAGATCATCTCTTCCAGCAGTGGAATAACTCCAGCTGCTAACATTATCTCCTTGTTTCTGGAAAGTGAGAAAATCCGAAAGTCATGTAAGGCATTGCCTAATGTTAAAAGGACACAGAACCTCATGTTAGACTACAAAATTGCAGATTTATTGCCATGTTCTTCTGCATAGGCATTTAAGAGAAAACGATGTCTTCAGAAGACCACGAAGAGAATGTCTAGCTCTATTTATCCCATCAATGGTATGAAATAACGAACAATATATATCAGTATCAATCCCCTAATACGAATATTTATTGATACCGCAATAAAATGACGATATGCTGTTGTATTAGCAGCAGATATGCTAATACACCACATATTTTCCAATATATTGGCTCATATTGCCCTATAGGTTCCGATATGCAAAGAATAAAATTGTGACCAATAAAATTTGTATCACTCAGTACAGTCAACATTAATACCGCCAATACCAATATTTCATCTATGCTCCCGCCTAACTTCATTATTACGCACAATCTTGAGGGAAACAGACATTCAAGAATGAATATTTTTCTTTTGTTAGTAGTTTGAAAGGGTATCGTAGTAAAATTTCTCTAGCAAAGTGATTAGTGATATTCTGGAATTACTTCTAACGCCTAAAGGTCTCTTGTTATGCAAACAGAGCAAGTACTAGCTTACTACACACCATTGTTTAAATGCAGCTCGGTACATGAGGCTTCTTGCATTGTGAGCTGGATCTATCAATGGCCAGATGTATGCAATCTTACTCTTATAATGTAGAGTAGGTCTTTCTATGTTTTGAAACCACACAACCCCACCCTACATTGCCCATTGTTTAATTTCATAATTTCCCTAAAAGAGTCAAAGGACATATTTGGTTTCATCTAAAAATAGCCACCATATAGTGAGAATACTGTGACGTCTGCCAAACTACAACTATCTTTGAAGTAACTGTGCAAATATACTTCACAGTTTTAGCTACTTCAGTTCTTCCCTTTTGCAAATGAAACTCAATCACTTTCGGGGCTGAGAATAGAGGCCTCTATCTAAACAAATGATTGAAATATCCTCTAGGCTAAGACGTTTTGATCCAGCAAACAGAAAAGTTGAATCCTCCACAAATATTACCTCAAATATTTGAAAATCCCACATAATGAAGTTAATACAAAATAATCACCTTGGTATCATTTGTTTTTCAAGAAAATCAAAGAACAAACCTGCTATTGTTAACTGCTAGGTTAAAGAGAGTCATAGCTCCAGCTTCCTGGGCTACTGCATTTCTTTCATGCAGGGCTGACTTGAGAAACTGTAAGAGTGCTTCAACAAACCCATGAGCTCCCATGAACATCCTGGCTTCCTCGTCGTCTTTTAGCAACCTCCTCATCTTCTCAACCACTATGCACTTCTTTCTCAAGTCCTCCCCTCCATCCAAAATATTCATAAAGTTTTCATATCTTCCAAACAAATTGATCTCACTTTCTTCCTCCTCTGCTAGACCACCTTCAGCTTCATTCCCTTCCACCTCTTCAGTGGCATCACTTTCCTCCAACGGAACCACCTTCACCCCCTTCATCTGGCAGGAATTGCTGTTGTCTATCGATCTAGACTTTGCAGACTCGCTGTCAGACAATGCAAGCCTCCAGAAGTTAAAATCAAGTGACTTGGGCGGACCACCAGGAATGGAAACTCCGTGCTGTTCACACCAGCTGGCAATAAGACCCTTAACACAATAATTAGGAGTCAGAAATATATGAGCAAGCTGCTGTTGGGTCTTCGGACAGGTGTTGTGCCCGTCATTGAACCACTTCTCAATACAGACCCTTTCATATGTCTGTCCAGAGGCAATGATGACAGGGTCATACATGAGCTGCAACGATATCGGGCATCTCAGCTCCTTGGGTGGAATGGGCATCTGACCAGATCTCTGATCATTTGGCCTGAAACTAAATGAAGGCCGGAAGTTAAAAGAATTGAGTTTTGAGAACTGTCGGTCAAAGGCCTGTTTATTGACGGGAGGCTCACTGCCATCCTCAAAAGAACCTTGAACAGTGGGTGAACAAGGTGTAGAACCCTGGGAATCATTATCGTCAGTTAAGTCACTTCTAAACAACTTTGAATATTTCTTCAACAGGTGTAAAAGATAAGTTACAATTGATTCCTTCCGCTTGTCTTCATCCATACAAGCTCTTTCAATAAGCTTCTTAAGAGCCCTTCTTTCTGCTAGAGCAGCTCGTGAAGAATTGATCCCAAGTTTCAAAGCAGCCTGGTGAAAACACTCAAGCTCAGTCTTCTCATTACAGCTCTCCTCGAATTTTCTCCCCTGCTGAAGCAACACAATTATGTCATCGCCAACTTGCCTGTCTAACGTATCAATAGAGAATACCATCGTTTCAAGTTCATTTACAATCCCTGATATCTGTAAAACAAAAAAAGTAATCCAATGAACATTAACACTTTGTCCAACAAGGGAAAGTGAAAGTCTGAAAGTGGACAGCAGACATTTATTCTGCAAAACTCAAAACATTCAAACAAGAATAATTTAGCTTCAAAAGGAGGAAGAGAGAGAGGGGAAGGAGAGAGAAGGCTTGTCAAATAAAACAATCCCTATGGCATGTTGCTGCACACAAAAAGCAACAATTATCATGGCCCTTATGTAAGTAGATTGGGTTACTGGATGGTTGACTATATTCAATGTCATATTGAGAGGATTCCATGTAAGCTATCGGCATTCTTCAACATCCCTTGAGGTTCCATTTAGCACCCTAAATAGCATCCAGTGCACGAAGATGCTCTGGATCAGGGAAAGAGTCAAACCATTTAGACCTATTATACACATTCTTACCTTACATTATACAAGATATCATTTATAAGATTGGAACTAGTGACCGCCACGTCATATGATGACAACTCTATCATTACACCAAGGCTTTCTTCTAAGTCAAAAAATCATTATTTTAAGGAGCTAACCGTACCAAAAAATCTGTCACTCCTTTAACTTATCAGATATCAGTGAGTGGATGGAGATTTCAGCCACACTAATTATGATTGTCTTTCAGCACAAAAAGCACAGTAATTTTCACCTCTTTAACTTAAAAGATGTCTGCAAATAGAGCAAGAATTTCAGTCAAACTAATTACAACCATCTTTCAGCATAAGATATACAGGGTCCACTCATAAAAATTATATAAAAGCTGAAAAAGAAGAAAATACTTTGAGAAGTTCATCAAGACAGCCTTTGTTCAAAGCATGCAGAGAAATGGAAGCCACTGGTCAACTATGAGCAAATGAAACTAGGGGTGAGTCACTAAAGCTTATGTAAGACTTACCTGAAAACCAATAGATTGGGGAACAATATGTTCAACACGTCTAAGGCTATCTAAAAGTGCACATTTTGCCTTCTCAAACTTTGAGAGGACAGAATCGCCAGTAATTGCCTACAAAATATAAATGTTTCCATCAGTAAAACACTCAAAAGGTTGGACAAGAAAAACCAGATACTAAATATACAAAACTCTACTTCAACGATAAGAAAACCAAATAACAACAAAAATCCTTAGAAAACTTGGCAAATTAAAAAAAAAAAAAAAAGGTAAAGATAATTATTATACATATATCCACAGAAGAAAAATTAAGAAATCTTACCAAGTATAATTTACTGCATTCTGAGCAATGTTGTAAAATATTCTTTGCCTTCTCAAGTGCTACATGCAGCGAACATAATGCTTGGATGCCCGACTTTCTCCTAGGACATGCCGCTTCCAGAACAGGAAAGATGTTCATTACTTTGCAGTATATACTGGATAGGATCCTGCACATTCCTCCATGTAACTGCAGCACCAATAAATTGTTGAGCAACAGCCCAGAGAAATAATGAAATAAAAAACATATGAGCTTGCCAGTAAGCAAATGTTCTCGTGAGCCCATATATTAAACAATTAAACCAATTGCACCTCATAGGTGCAAGGGCAACACCATATGCCAGACTATAACAAAAAATAATTCATGTATAAATAAATAAAAAAAATAGAGGAATTAAACTATCACATAATCAAAGAATAGATGAAAAAACTGCAATATTTAACTCTACATGAAAAACTACACTTTTCTTTCACCAAACAAAACCCAACCTAATCATTGATTACCCATGTAACAGTAAGGAAACTTGCACGACTTACACTCAGAAGCTGCAATGAGACAATCCCGGCACAAGGGACAAAGAAAACATGAAATTTTCTTCTTTCAAGACTCAGCTTTTGAATAGTTTTCCTCCATTGTTTCCGTTTTCATAGTTTTTCCAAGGTCCGAATGGAATGCCCACAAACTTAAATCTGAAGACACCATTCTCAAAGCAATCCCTTAACAAATAAGAACTACTCACCATATCCCATAATCAAAACCCATAAAAAGCAAAGGTACAACTTTACTGGATACAAGAAACTCCATGGCTCATAATTTGAATAAAACAAAATAAATATACCTTAGCATTGCTTATTGCAAACAAACTTTCATCGACCTCCGCAACATCCATCCTTCAATATTTCCCTAACCACTTTTAGTTATTTTTATATGTAAAATCTGCAAATTGTGAAATAGCAATGATAAGGTAGCAGAAGCAGAAGAGAACACAGCAAATAATACGAAAAAAAGAATCGGTGTTCTCAACAATGCTTAACACCAATATCATTGAGGAGAGCTCCTGTTGACATGGATAACAGAGATTTTTGGTTGCGTATGCTAGTTTTAGAAATGGAACAGATTGAAATGCGTCGTAACCACAGCAAAATAAAAATAAAAATATGATCGCATGATAAAAATCTCCAAAAAAAATAAATAAAAAGGAGATGAAGAAGATCCACACATCATAAAAATTTCAAACAGGACAAACACTGGAACTAGAACAAAAATATTAACAACATTTAAGTTCAGACATTTCCCCGAACAGGTAGCATTCAGAAGAACACAAGGTCATAGCCCTTACACTTCTACACAACTGAGATGTCAAAATTGACATATGCATTCAATTGAAACGTCGGTAAACAAGGAAACAACTATACTTTCTTCAGACACTGAGAAGTCGAACTGCAGATATGATGACCTCTAATACGAGGAAGAAATATCTATTTTCTACCAATAGAAATACAAACTCTGTAATTCCCATGTAAGGGAAAAAAAAAGGTCATTAGAACTCCTTTGACAAGATGAACAGAAAAATTAGCATTGTACGTAATAGCAGTGGAAAAGTACAGGGCCAAGGAGGCTTCATAAACAAGCATTGATAAACAAACAAATAAAGCCAACGGAAATTAGGGCATGTTTGATCTACCCGCCATCGCATTACACTTAATTCAACGTTTGGATCGGCCCATTGATGGAGAGAGAAGCAGAGTTTACTTTGAGAAGGACAGAGAGACGAGCTGCGTTCCCTGAACTTCGTTGAATATGCTTTTCTAACCTCACCGCAGAACTGTAAATTGTAAGGAAGACTGAGAAAAGCTTTCAAACAGCGAGTAAGATTTTATCTGCCCGAGAATTATAGTAGTGATTGTAAAAATTATTACGCAATTAAAACGTGATTAAAATAAAATCAGAATTTTATTAAAAAGAAAAAAGGAAATTAACCTTTTTTAACCAATGTCTCTGTTTTAACGCTCTCGTTTATAATATTAGACACAAAAAATATATACCAAATAAATTTAAATATATTTATCATATCCTAAAAATCAATCTAAATCTGTCCCATATATGATACCTTAAAACTTCATCAAAAATCGCTCCAAAAATACCATAAAATTAATAATTTTTGATATTTTAAATCACCATAAAATTTATAAATAAATCCTATATTTTAAATCCTAATCCTATATTTTAATTTTGATGCATCCTGGATCCGAATTTTGAATAGATTCGGGATAATCCATTGTCTCCGATTTCGACAGATTCCCCAGGTTGGATCACGACATCACTAAAAAGAAGAGGAGGTCGGTGGTGTACGGCGAAAAATTATCCTCACCAAAAATACTCCAACGCCTGCTTAATAAATGAATTTTCAAAAATGATAAGAAGGTTTCTGAAATTGAAAATTGAGAAAGAGAGAGTGTGTGTGTATTTTCAGATGAAAGAAAGACGAGACTGTCCTCTTGAATTTGAGAGGTGGGGAGGCAGTAAACGGTCGTGAGAGACGCGCTTGTATGCCTTAGATTTTTTTGAGTTGTCTGAGTAAGTGTTTGCATAGTAGACATCATCAATAATTGAGAACGTAAGTCACTAAGAGCGTAGGTAACTGAAAGCGTGTATGGAATGAGAATTCCAAGACTTACTTATGGTTGAGCGGGCGTTCTTCCTTCTTTGGAAGGAGTGATCCCTGTATGATTATTATTTGGCTGCCATTTTTTAATTGATCTTGGAGTTCCAAAAAGATTGAAATAGTTTCCTTCCATGGCGGTCAGCGGCTTTCTAAATCGTTTACCTTCCTTCTACGTTTTTTGGGAAAAGATTCCATTTGGCAGGTGATTGAAAAAATCTGACGCCTTCCTTACGAAAAAGGTGCCGATTTTGTTAATATTTGTTTTGGAAACCGGTAGAGATCGTGAGAATTGCTAGAAAAGTCGCTGCCGGCCTTCTGATGGATTGTGGGCTTAAGTGGGCTTGGCCCGTAAAAGTCTTTTTATTTTTTATTACTACAATGATTTTGGCCATTCTGATTGGTCCGGTCAATGACGCTGCTATGTCGTTTCGGCGTTATCCGCCTCTTGGGCATTTCTAGTTTTGAGCTTTGGGCCTGTTTTTGCCGCTTTTACGTCTAATTTGACATCTTTTTGGGTTTTCGCCACACTACGCCAACTAATATTTCGGTGTACCCATCAAATTTTTTGCTTCAAATATCAAAATATTTTCACTTCATTTTAAATATTTTAGATATTATGCCGAGGCAAAAATCTTGAATCACAGTAGGATAGAAATGTTGACCAAAATTCCTACCCTATCAGAGATTAGGACAGGGGACTGGAAAAAAAATTAACAATTTGGGGTCAGGCTTCGGATCGGCTAAAACCTGTATCAACTTAACCCATTATCATTCTTGTTATTAAATAAATATTTTTTAGTAATATTAAAAATATTTTAAATATATCAAATTTGGACAATACATTTAAATAAAATAATATCTTATTTATTTATATAATTTTATATAGAGCCATTAATATAAATAAATAAATAAAATATTATATTAATTAAAAATTTAGCAAAAATTTCCAAAAAATATGTCCCTATATTCATCCTTTGACAATTGCTATGATAACAACAATAATTAGTAGCCGTTAATAGTATTTTTTTCAAGATTTAAATTTTATTTTATTTTTCCAAAAAAATAATAAATGTAATCTTATGCATAAATCTAAAAATTATAAATTTAATTTATAACGATATATTTTCACAAAGGATAAAACTGGAAACAAGAAAAGAAATGTTGGTTCGGATCCAATTTAGGGAAGGCAAATGGGTTCATACATTAGAGCTGTAAACAAAATATCATTCATACAAATTACACTAATAACCTTACATTATTGCATATTATCGATATATTTTTGGATTATAAATTTTTTTTTTACTGCAGGTACGACAGCAGTCATTCTTCAAGCAATACCAAACCGTTATTTCTCTAAAAACAATAATTACAAAATTATCGATGCACTTTAATTTAATGCACCAATATTTATTTATTAATATTAATATACCAATATAAAATAAATTAATAAATAAAATACTAAATTATTAAAACATATCTATAAATTATCATATCAATGCTCCAAATTTTGCCACATATCATTGTCTACCACACAACGAAGACCACCGTCAGATATTTAAGATTGGCCGGGCACGACCCCACCATTAGGGCCAGCACCTGACAGTCCCCAATGGTTGAATTGAAGATTATATCAACGATATAATACATTTTTTTAATATATATAATATTAATTAATTTATATAAAAATATATAATTTAATAATATAAATAAATTATATTTCTAAAATATATTTTTTATTCAGCTAGGTTGGTCTATTTAAAAATTTCAAAATCAATGCTTATTTTTAACTCTTTAAAACATGGCATCCTAATATGTTTCAAAATATAATAATTTATAAATATTTTACAAAATAAGCAAAATAATATATATATATATATATAACCATCTAATAATAATTTGTTAACTAATTAACAACCGTTGGATCAGCCTTGATTGACGCTCCTGTTGGTGCAGGTTCATCGTCGAGAGTAGACGTGGACGGCACGCAAGTTAAGCTTCACATTTAATATTTTTGCTTGCCGATTATTGCAATGAATATTTACTCATTTTTTTCCATGAATAAAAAATATTATATATTAAGGAGATAATTAATTATCCATTTTTAATTTATTATTTATTTTCTAAGTGACATTTTGAATGGAGTCCGGTGTTATGAAAAATAATAAAAATATTAATAAAATTATCTAACCTACTATTAAATAAAAATAAAATAACATCATTAAAGCAGTCATATTTGTTCATATTAATAAGTATATATGTCTAAATAAAGTTATTTGAATTTTAAAAAATATGCTACATTAAATCATTTAATTTTTTTAGATAGTTAACAATTTAAACTTTATGAGTTAAATAAATTAATTTAAAAACTTTTAATTCTAACAGCTATGTATCACCCACATTACTCAATTTCTTTCCCTCCCCCATCTGTTCTGTCCTTCTTTCACTCACGAATTCATTTCATTCACTCAATTTTCTCATTATCTCATTAGCACTTTTTTTTATATTTACAGTTGTCACTGACACGACTCATCTTTAATTTTGATTTGTATTTCCATCATGTTTAAAAAATATATTTTAAAAATATTTTTATTAAAATATTATCAGATAATAAGACCATTAGAATTCGACCCCTGTAAAATATGTTAAAATAATATATTTAACTATTTTAAAAATCTTATAAAAATATTATTTAATTGACATAGATAGTTAGTATTAATAATATGATATGTTAAATTGTTGCGTTAAAGTTCCACTCCTGGGCTTCCTTTAATGCGGTGACGTGTGGAAAGTGACATGGGACGGGCCAGCGCCGCAAAGATCCGAGCACAGCAGTGTGAGATCTGGATATCAGTCTTGATTTGACGAAAGGCGTCTCTATCGATTAGAAAGTTGCAGTGCTTGAAACCGCGAAATAGGCTAGCCGGGCATTCTCGGCCATGAATGGGCGGTTTCGTCAGTTATGAGACTCCTTGTAAAGGTGGGGTGAGGAGGAACAGCTCGTGTGGGGCCCTCGGGTAAAAGTCGAGAGATTCTTCCCGGGCCGGGCACGGCCTCTTGGGCTTAATCGGCCATCCGATCTTCTACTTGTGAGAATGTCTCCGGGCTCCTTCATTTTGGTGTGTTTTATGGGCGCCTTCATACGGGGCCCAACATAGCCCCCATGCCAAAGGACCAAGTTTTTTTGGTCGTTTGGTATGAAGTCGCCGCTCGTATCCCACTACCCGAGATGTTGGTCGTCCCAGCGTGCGTCCCGTGGCGGGGCTCGCGTTGACCTTGACAGTGGTTGTCTCGGACCTCTTCTCGGGCCGCCGTTTTCCTCTTGGAGCATTAAATGCCGTATCCTGCTGATGTGACGTGCCATCAGGCGCCTTGGGAAGGAGAGATCGTCGGACTTCTGAGGCGAATGGCCTGTCGACGCGTGACAAGGGTAATGAGTGCGTCTTTCCGTACTCTAGGGTTTATTTAAACCGTCCCATTGCCCTGATTTTTTATCTTCGCGCCTGTTTTCATCTTCTTCCTCGCTCGAGCTTTGTCTTTCCCTTTGTTCTTTTGGTTTTCATGGCGCCTGGAGTAAGAGACATTACTTCCACGGTGACGCTTGATGGGCTTGCGGAGATTCAGACGATTCCCGAGTCTATGGCCATGATGATTTCGAGCCACATGATAGGGCGCCGTACCCTCCCAGATGGCTTTATCTTTTTATGAGGCCCACCTCAAAGGCGGGCTACGGTTTTCCATTCCGATGGAGCTCTATGATATTATGAGAGCGCGGGCGCGTGAGCTTGACCCAAACGCGATGAGGTATCTCGGTGTCCTTGTGTGTCTTCTTAGGTGCCATGAGAGGCTTTTGAATGCTTTGTCAAGGTGTTGTTTTTACGCAGAACCTCGGGATTGTGATGACTCCCCGCCCGAAATTCTCTTCGCTATGTGGTGGCAACCCTGATTCCACAAGGCGATGGAAGGACAACGAATCGGGTCATCCCTACCACGTGGGGGAAAGTGGCTAGCCAGTACTGCTCTGACCCTTCAAGGGAAGATCGGAAGGAAGTGAAGGCGCACACGGACTTGGTGCTGGCCAACCTGTGGACCTTCCACTTGAACAATCGCAACATCTCGTTGGCCGCTGATAAATTCAGGGAAGCCAAGTGGGAACCATGGGACGAGGCTCCCCGCCCAGTTCCTCTCGTAACGGCCAAGGAGAGACCGAGGATTCGGGGACCCGCCGCTGAGCGCTCCTCGAGTGATGATGAGGGCTTTGACATTGAGGGCATGAGCGACGATGACGTGGCTGCTTCTCCGCTCACGAGGCCGGGACGGGGCCAAGCTCGGGTCCTCGAAGCCCGGGGTCTCGCCTTGCCGCCAGCATTGCTAATCTCTCGGCCGGGCCCTCAAGAGCTGTTGCGCGGAATAGAGAGCTTCCTGGGGCCCAGACCACTTGTGATGATGATGATGATGACGATATCCCTCTGATCAAGAGGGCGAGGACTGAAGCCTCTCTTTCGGGGCCCTTGGGATCCGGCGGTCTCGCCTTCACTTCCATCAGCGCTAATCTCCCTTCTACACCCAGCAGAGACTCTTACTTAGTGCGAGGTCCTCGGACATCCGGCCCCAGGTGATGATTTTGTTCCCGACGCGCCCGTTGCTTTGCTCGGGTGAAGTCTCGACAGGTTGATCACCCTCCCGAGGACATAGGAGACGGGAATGCCGAGAGGGATTCTGAGAGGGGAGTGTCGTTGCCGAAAATGATCCGAGACATGGTGGAGGTCGTGGATTTGAGTGTTGACGAGTTTGCGCCTTTTGATCCTTCTGAGCGCCCTGTTGTTGTTGTGGCCGAGTGGTTGCCTGAGGTCCTTAGAGGCGCTGACTTCGAGGCAGGCCTTCGGCCGCCCCTCATAGCCGATGAGTCGTGTCCGAACGGGGCTCAGGAGCGAGTTGCAGGAGTCCGAGTCCCACGCGGTGCGTGGCATAGGGGATGACCCTCTTGTTTCTAAGGTAGCCTGTTGCTTCCTTTCTTCCCTTGCTTTTCATTGTTCAACGAACTTTCTAACTCGAGCTTGATAGCCGGCCATAATGGATTGGTGGGAGTGAATTTCGGGAAGTGAGGTCCTCGGGGCCGCTCGTTGCGGCGGGCGGAAGCGGAGCTAGGCGGAGCAAAGGAGAAGATTGCTTCCTCGGAGGCTGCGCCAAAGATCTGCGGCTAGGCGAGCCTCCCTCGGGGAGCGGATCATTCGCCAGCCAGAGGGAGAGGTTGAGGACGTCCGTGCATTTGAAATGGCTTGTCTTTGGGAGCGGCAAGTTCCGGGCAGTGTTCGCATGTGCCGCCGAGTGGCGCGATTGATCCGTCCGCGGTTCCTGTGGCCGCCCTTGATTGAATGCCGGTGCCTTGAGCATGGAAGACTTGTACGGCGTCGATGGTAGGCCATCGGCCCTCCTCAAAGTGGGCCGGATAGTGAACCTCCTACGCCGAGGTGGCGGTTTTTTGAGCAGGCGACGAGATCTTCGGGAGCCCGTGAAGCTCAAAGAGGAAGAGGCCGAGCGGCACTTCCTTGACATGCCGCCTCCTTGTTCTTCATTTTTTTTTTTGTCATACTTGTACAAAAATCTCTTTTTTGTGAATAAGATTTTGTCCTTTTTTTCAAAGCTTCGGACGTTTTTTTTTGTGTCTTGTTTGTGTGTGTTTTCTTCTTTTTTTTTTTTTTGCGTTGCGGCGCCTAACTTTTGTTCCAAGCCGGCGATTTATTTAGGCGTCGACTCTTTGCCTTTTGGACTTTTACCTTCTCGGGACTTCTAGCCCTTAGACGGGTTTATTTCATCGCCCGGCCTCTAGGACCGCCTCGGTTCTGGTTAAGTTTCCGAGTTATGACCTCAGTTTTTTTGTTATGACCTAAGCCGAGTTTTTATTATGACCTAAGGGCCGGGCTCTGGGACCGCTTTCGGTCTGATCGAGTTTTTGTTATGACCTCAAGGGGCCTGCAGGACCGCTTCGGTTATTATGACCTCAAGGGCACGGCCTGCAGGACCGCTCGGCCACATCAGGGTTTTGTTAGACCTCAAGGGCCTAGTGACCGCCGGTCGCGGCCAGGGTTTTGTTATGACCTCAAGGGCCCGAGCCTGGGACCGCTCGGTGTAGACCCGAAGTTTTTGTTTGTTGAAATGCCGTGAGTTCTTCGGTCTGCTTCCGCTACTCGGGCCGCGCCCGGTCTTCGCAGAAGCTATTGAGGGGAGAGAGTATGGGGACGCTTCGTCGTAAGGGTAAAAATGCATGTTTTATTAATGCATATTTTTCTTACATTGAGTGGCCTACAAGGCTTTTTGTCATTTTCTCTTCCTTCTCCCTTTTTTTTTAGTTCGCGCTCATTATGGCCTTGCCCCTCGAACGAGTCTTCGCAGAAGTGGTCGAAATGCCCGGCCCGATTTCGGAGCTTTGTGGCCCCTGTCGTGGTCGCGGGCCGCCATGGTTGGCGATATTCTCTATGGGTCACCTCCCTCCGGTTCTTCAACGCCTTGGGCCATCTTAGGAACTTCGTTCGATCCGCCTCGGGATGCTTTGGTGGAGGAGCGGTGAAGGCCAATGGGTCTAAGTGTTTTCTCCCCAAGGACTATCCGGGTTTATCGTGGCGGACGGCCGTTGGGTCTTCTCCGTGGGCGCGCCCTTCTCCTTTCTTCCCTTGTCCTCGGGGCAAGGGGTCTCCTGGTGTAAAAAGCATTCGGCAGGCCTTGGGTCCAAAGATAGTCTTCGGGGGCCTTTGAGCCCCCTCCTTGAAAGGGGCCGAATTCATGGACTTCTTTTGTTGAGGTAATCCTCAACTCGCCTCGGAGCCCGCGCCGAATCTTGGGACTGCGGCGAGCGTGGGCTCCTAGAGTGTTCGCCACCTTAATTTCCACCTGATTTTTTATTATTGCCGCGCCCGACGGGAGACACTCGTCGTGGCGGTCTTCTCCTAGGGTGGACGTGCCGCCTTGTCTCCGCCGAACATCCTTGGGGGCGTTGTTTTTGTTGGGTGGTGGGAAGCCGTGAGTTTTTGTTCTTCCTTCCCACAGAGTGCCAAAAAGTTCCATGGCTTCCTTTAAATGGAGTGGCAAAATATGTCTGCAAAGATCTTAGCGTGTCGTGTCTGAGATCTGGATATCGCCTTGATTAGGCAGGCGTGCCCTGCGATACGGCGACGCAGAGCTTTCTTAAAATAAAATAGGCTAATGGCATTCTCGCCATGAATGCGGTTCTCGTCTGGTTATGAGACTCCTTGTAAGCTCATGGCCGTGGTGAGGAGGAAACGGCTCGTGTGGGGCCCTCTGGGTAAAAGTCCGAGAGATTCTTCGCCATTTCGGGGCGATTCAGACTTTTGGGCTCTCGGTGGGCCATCTAATCTCCTCTACTTGTGAGAATGTCTCTGGGCTCCTTCATTTTCGTCTTTTATAGGGCCTTCATACTGAGGCCCAACATAAATGAATTATAATGAATATCTAAATTTAAAATAATAGTATATATAATTTAATTTAGACATTTTAAAAAGACGATAAATGTGAGTGCTCTTATATCTATTTTGAAATTTTTTTTTAAAGTGAACATGTAAATATGAATCATAGAGTGTTATTCTCGTATCAAGCTTATTTTTTTAACTTTATTTTTTTTTTTGAATTACCCAAGTGCTTTATTTTCTGGACTTTCAGTACTAAGGGTTTTTAAACACATATTTCTTATTTTAAACACATTGTATATATCTAAGCCAAATGATCGAGTGATAAGTGAAATGGAAATAAACAGTGCCCAAATACAATGGGGTAAGAATGATTTTCTTTTTGACATTTGCAAAAAAACTTAGGTCAACGACAGCATTAACAAAACCGTCATAATCATAATCTAATGATTACGGGTCTTAGTCATTAAATATTTTTATATTTATTATAAGATAATACGATATATAGTAAATATAAAATGATTCTATTTTCTTTGTATATTGCATATAATAATAATTTTGTACATCCAACTTTTCTTAATCAAAATTATAATAAATTTGAAACTTTTCACTCATTTCCCATTTCTTAATATATTTAAACTTAATAGTCAATCCAAAAAATAACTCTAAAGTTATAATCATAATTTGATGATTATGGGTTTTAATCGTTTAAATAGTTTTTTAATATAATATATATAAGATCATATATAATAAATTTAAAATAATTTTATTATTTTTGTATCTCACGTATAGTAAGAATTTTGTATATCTAACTTTTTTTAATCAAAATTATGATAAATTTGAAACCTTTCACATATTTTTCATATCTTAATATCTTTAGATTTAAGATTATACCCAAAAAAAAAATAACTCCAAAGTTAAAGGATTTATTTTGCCATCATTTTTGTTAATTCTCCAATACATTAAAAACGCATTTAATTTCATTATTTGCTTTATCTTAAAGTTCTAAGAGAGAGAGAGAGAGATTGAATGGTTGGGCGTCGTACCATTGAATGTGAGGCCCTATCTATCTAATACCAGAAAGTTAGCACATGCTCACCTAATGCACGTGAAAGGCAATGGTCTAGTTATAATGGCCCCGTTACTCCCATGAAAACCTACCTTGCGTCGCAAGTAATTGGGAAACCACTTGACAACTAGAAAGACAGAACTGCATATGTAAATACTGTCCATAGATATTTACTCTCAATTGCTTATTTAAAGATGAATGACTATGAATTAATAATTTTTTAAAAAAAAATTAATTAAAATGAATTACTTTAAAATTATTAAATTTTTATATTTGATACTTATTAAAAATTTAAATTGTTGTATGAATTAGAGAGTCATCTTACCTTATACGGGTGTTCGAACAGAAACGAGTCCGATCTTTATAACTCAAAATCTAAATCATACGCACCACAGTAAGATAATTAAGAGGTAAAAGGTATACGTGATCTACTCCTAAAAATATCTTTTGACACTCAAGTTAGAAATCTTTTTACTTTGAAGATAAATATACTAAAAAATACATGTGAAAATGTAGAGTGAATAAGATTAAATATTTATTTGGAGGGTAAATTTTCATCAGATGTACTTGTTTGATAGAGTGACTTTAGATTATATACTTGTCAGGGTGACTATTTTTAAAATTTGTGTACTCGACTTGTGGAGTAGCTTTTATATTAGTACACTCATTTTCTCGAGTATCTGATTTACTTTCTCTTTTTTCTACTATTTGTTTTCAATGTTGTCCCCTTTTTTCCTTTGAGAAAAAGGTTGTATTTATAGTTAGAGGTGACGTTTGGTTGGTGAGCGCCTAAAATAAATGTGTGGGTCTGTACCGCTTTAGTGGTGAGATACGTTATTTCTATGTGTAACAACCATCTTAATTCATTGAGAGAACTGTCAGGCTTCTAGTTAATGGATTAGTACAACCGTCGTCTGAAATAACTCATTAAGTAAGTCATTATGATCCTTAAATGCTCGACTAGTCAGGTTGCGACCATTGGTTCATACGTTACACAATTCAGCTGATAAGCTCTGTGGCATCTTTTGAAAGGTTGTCTGTCCTTGGGCGTTTTATCCATTTGCACAATGGATTTGTCGATATCTAGTCGTATCTATCACACTTTATTTTAAAATATACAATTAAAATTTATTTTTGTTTTTATAAGTGATGAGTCCCTTAGATCCTTTTCATTCTTATTATCCCTTTCAGCAAATACTCGATGTCAGCCAGCGGCTCAGTGCAAATTAAGAACAGTTGAGGTCAAATTTTCATAAAAAAATTATAGTTAAAGGTAATATTTATTTTTTGCATAATTTTTATTGGTTTTTAGGTTACTTTTTTATAAGTCTTAAAATTAATGGATGCATCATTTGAAGAATGAATAACATTTGCATGCCACACGTCTGGGTGAAAAAGTCTAATAATGGTTGTGTAATATTCGTGTGAGAGTCGATCGATGGTTGTCAAAACTACCAATGTCTCTAAGGTTCACACGAGATTCATACAAAGATCGGTCGAGAGTTCGCCAAGCGATAGAGTACACTAGAGGTTTGCATGAAATTCATTCAAAGGTCGATTAAGAATCGATCGAGGGTCAGTCAAGCACAATGGATAGTCGGTAGTCGGTCCTTTGATGGGCTCTGTGGCGTCTGTTGATGAGTCGTTGGTCTTTGGGCCTCTTTTCCATTTGCACAATGGATCAGTTCATGTCCAGCCGTACCTATCACACTTTATTTTAAAATATACAATTAAAATTTATTTTTGTTTGTATCAGTGATTAGTCTCTTAGATCCTTTTTATTCTTATTATCTTTTTTAGCAAGTACTCGATATTAGCCAGCTGCTCATAGAATGCAAATTAAGAAAAGTTGAGGTCAAATTTTCATAAACATATTTTGGTTATAGAGAAAACAACAGTTAAAGGTAATATTTTATTTTTAGCATAATTTCTATTGATTTTTAGATTACTTTTTTGTAAGTCTTAAAATTAATGGACGTATCATTTAAAGAATATATGACATTTGCATGTCGCACACTTGGGTGAAAAAGTCTAGTAAGGGTTGTTTAATATTCGTGAGAGGGCATATCAAGGGTTATCAAAACTATCTCTGGAGGCCACACAAGATTCATACAAAGATTGGTTGAAAGTTGGCCAAACAATAGATTACACTAGAGGTTTGCGTGAAATTAGTGCGAAGGTTAATTAAGAATTGATCGAGGGTCAATCGAGCATAATGGATCGTCAGTCCTTTGATGAGCTTTGTGGCGTCTTTTGATGGGTTGTTGGTCATTGGGCCTTTTATCCATCTATACAATGGATTGGTCCATGTCTAGCTGTATTCATTACACTTTATTTAAAAATATACAATTAAAATTTATTTTTGTTTGTATAAGTGATTAGTCCCTTAGATCCTTTTCATTCTTATTATCTCTTTCAGCAAATACTCAATGTAAGCCAACTGCTCAAAGAGTGCAAATTAAGAAAAGTTGAGGTCAAACTTTCATAATCATATTTTGGTTATAGAGAAAACAACAGTTAAATGTAAGATTTATTTTTAGTATAATTTTTATTGGTTTTTAGATTACCTTTTTTTTAAGTCTTAAAATTAATGGACATATCATTTGAAAAATATATGACATTTGTATGTCGCATGCTTGGGTGAAAAAGTCTAGTAAGGATTGTATAATATTTGTGCGTGGATTGATCGAGGGTTGTCAAAGCTATCAATGTCTCTAGAGGCCACACAATTTCATACAAAGATTAGTCAAAAGTTGGCCAAGTGATAGAGTACACTAGAGGTTTGCGTGAAATTCGTACGGATGCCAATTAAAAGTCAATCGATGGTCAATTGAGTACAACTAATTGTCAGTCCTTCGATAGACTCTGTAGCGTCTTTGATGAGTTGTTGGTCATTAGGCCTCTTGTCCATCTGCACAATGAATCGGTCCATATCTAACCGTATCCATCACACTTTCTTTTCAAATATACAATTAAAATTTATTTTTGTTTGTATAAGTGATTAGTCTCTTAGATCTTTTTTATTTTTATTATCCCTTTTAACAAGTACTCGATACCAACCAACTGCTCATAGAGTGCAAATTAGGAAAAGTTGATGTCGAATTTTTGTAAACAAAGTTTGGTTATAGGAAAAACAATAATTAAAGGTAATATTTACTTTTAGCGTCATTTTTATTAGTCTTTACATTACTTTTTTATAAGTCCTAAAATTAATGGACATATCATTTGAAGAATGTATGACATTTGCATGTCGCGTGCTTGGGTGAAAAAGTCTAATAAGGGTTGTGAAATATTTGTACAATCATCAATTGAGGGTTGTCGAAACTATCAATGTCTCTAAAGGTCACACGAGATTCATACGAAGATTAATTGAGAGTTAGCCAAATGATAGAGTAAACTAGAGGCTTGCGTGAAACTTGTGCAAAGGTCAATTAAGAATCAATTAAGGGTCAATCAAGCAACAATATTCACTAAAGGTTGCGCAAAATTTGTGTAAAGAGTGATCGAGTGAAAGGCATTTTTAGTTAACAAGTAATATCTACACATTGTAAGTGAACAATAGATTGTCATGTACAATTGAGACAAAGCAGGTCAATTAATGCACGCCAAGGGGTTCTTGTTTGGTAATTATAGTGAGATCAATGCCTAAAAAACACATACATGGCTTGTCCAGAGAGGTTAACCTGATGCGTGTAAGAAACATGGGTGCGTTAAGGTAGAAATAAAGTCACACATAAAGTAATTTTAGGATTAAGGAATACAGCAGTGGCATAGGTAGAAAAGCAATGTGATAGGAGATGTAAAAGAGTTCTAAGTGTAATTTTAACAAAAGGAGAATCAAACAAGAGAAAAAAGAGAGAAGATGTCATATTCAAGTTTCGTTCTTAGCTAATGTCAAGAACATTGCCATGGTGTGTTCCCAGAGCATATTATTATTTAATTGCCCTATTCTAGAAATATTATTTTCATGTGGGCTGTTAAGTATGTTAGAGGTTGTGTTCAACAAATTATTTACTATGATTATAGTATATGGCCCTCAATAGGAGTTCCTTTGTAATTAGTACCATTTTATAATAAATTTATTTAGAATTTATCTTGTATTTTTGTTTATTTAAAAAATTTTTTACATTGAAAGTTATTATATAACGTTGCATTCATTGTATTCAAGTGTTTTATAATTGATATTTGATATGGGATTTGGATTTGTTCCGCTACGCCAGTTATGCATGTTTTCAACGAAATCTCAACAAGTCATATTTTACATTTAACACTTATTGATGCCATCAATTCACAGGTTTTTTGGATTGTGAAAACTACAATTTGAAGATACAATATTAAGGATCTTGCTGTTTTACATTTAGCAATTCAATAAGCAAAATAAAGTTATTCTTTGGAAAAAAAAAAAGTAGGAACATTTTGATTCAAAGAGGAATAATGAAAGCACCATAGAGAAAAGAAGACAAGGCAAAGAGAAAGAAGGATAATGAGTAATAAGATAAGATAGATATTACTAATTATACAATTAAATTATATCCTACAGATAATACTCTTTAAAAAGTCATCAATTTGTCAGATCTATCGTCGATAAAGTTGAAGAACCGATACAAGTCAAATTTGCAATGACGAGTTTACATGTGAAGAAGAAATTTTATAACATTTAATTGTCAAAAGTGAAAGTTTTGCGAAGAATTTGGATAAGTTCAACTAAAGTTTAAATATCATCATTTAATGAGAAGATCAATGATAAAGGTGAGGTGATAGTGTTGCTGACTTTTTTACTAGTTTTATACGATCATATTTACAAAACACTACTTTTCAAAAAAAACATACTCAACCTTAATAAGGTTATTATTTCTCTACTAACAAATGAATTTAGTCGAAAGAGAAGTGATGTAGTTTTGAAAAAGTAGAGTGTTGTGGTGTCCAGTAGTGGTTGAGGGCACGAGGGATTGAGGAACCAAAGTGATAAGTCAATGGGGAACAACAGTCAGTTCTTGCTTCAAGATATCAAGTGTTTCCATTATAGCAAAAAAAAAAATCATATGAAGTGGATTGCTTCAAGATGAAGTAGGAGACGGAGAGCGGTGGCGAGCAACAAGGTAGGAAGGATCATGGCAATAATGATCGAGTTTCTATCGCTATTTATAGAGACTTTCTAATTGTCTATGTAGGGAGTATATAGGGCTTTATAAATTATGAGAAGAGTTGGGTGATGGATAGTAATATCTCACACCATACGATATCGAGAACATCACTATTTATCTCCTATACATTGGGACTATGAGGTATTGAAAATAGATAGGGATGGGTTGTCGATAGTAGTTGATATTGGGAACGTTAAGTTGTGGACAAGTAACGCGATGAAGTTTGTGTTGAGAAACGTTCGACATACTCCAAATATCCAATTGTATGTGATTTCAATAGATAAATTTGATGAAGAGGATTTTTCCATTGCGTTCAACAAATACCAATGAAAGTTCACTAAATGAGCCTTGGCTGTAGCAATAAAAAGTAAGTGTTCAAGTTGGTACTTATTAGAGAATTTGATCGCTAAGAGAGATGCCAAAGTGACCTACGGACAGATTGGTTAAGGTAGCAGGAGGAAAACGAGAAGTATAAGGGGGACAATTCTACAGTAGAGAAGAAACAAAATGGGAGTAGAAATGCTCCAAGTTCAATAGAACGAAAAAGTGGTGCTATTAAAGTTTTTAGAGTCTAACGCCAATATTTCCATGGAGGAAAAGTTACCAAATGATAAGATATGGTGACCACAAGAAAGGCAAGTAGCCCATATAAGGTTATGAGAAACATTTCTTGGCTTTTAGGTTACTTGTGGGTTTCAAAACTAATAGATGAGTCATTTAGATAATACGTAATATTTACACGGGACATATTCAGGCAAAAAAGCCAAGCAAATATTATATGATATTCATGTAATGGTCATCTCAAGGTCCGTCGAGGGTTCTCTAAGTAACAAAGGTCGTTAAAGGTCATGCGAGGTTCCTGGAAGGATCGGATGAAGGTTAATCAAGAGTTCATTAAACACATGAGTATACTAGCGGTTCGCGTGACATTCATGCAATGGTCAATTGATCGTCAACCAAATGTTGAAGGTCTTTGAAGGGTATGTAAGGTTTGTGCAAAGAATAGTCAAGATTTACCTTGAAGAAAGGATGATTCATTCAGATCAACATGATGAAAGCCATTTTCGATAAATAAGTGGTATTTGCATCTGGTAATCACATGACAGATAACAATGTCCAATTAGGATAGAATGGGCACATATGATGCATGCTAAAGGGCTTTTATATGCCAATTTACTGAAATTAGAGCATGAGTGGCACATGTATATACTGCCTAGAAATGTCACGTTGACACACGTGAAGAGCACACATGCATTAAAATTGTTATAAAATTGTGCCTAATATGATTATAGGATTAAATAAGACAGTAGCGGTGTGGACAAAAAAGTAATATGATAGGAGATATAAAAGAGTTTTATGAATAATTTCAACATAAGAAATATTGTACAAAAGATAAAAAAGAAAAAATAGAAAAGAAAAAAAGGTTTGCACCCAGTTGAAATTCAATTTGAAATTTATTTTTTATTAAAGTCATGTACATGATCCTAGTATGTTCCTATAACATATTACCATTTGGCTAGTTTTATTCTTGTTATATATTTCTCCATGAGTTATTCAATGTGTTGATCATTCGCTCATACTATAATAAAAGGTTCTCAAAAGTGATTATTTTATAATCGATACTACTTTATAATAAATTTATTTTAAATTTTTTTTATAATTTTTTTTATTTATTGAAAAGGATTTTGAATTAAAAATCATTTTGTAACATTATATTCTTAATATTTAAGTATTTGATAGTTAATATTTGACAATGTATTCAAATTATTCCACTATATTGTTTGTACCTATCTTGGGACAAAATCTTAAAGTTTTTAAAATAATAAATTAACTCATATTTTATCATATTTTTTGACACTAATAATTACTCCTTAAGAGTAAATAATACCACTTTTATGGGAAGATTGAAGCACACCCACTCCTTATGGCTATTTATTCCCACTTGGGTGGGATTGTTCACCCCACCCACTTTATTTTTTATTTGACATTTATCTTTCATCTCTTTACATGCTTTCTCTTTTATTCAAAACTTGCCCCATTTTGTCTAGACCAAGCCGGTCCGAGTTCAGGCATGTTTCGGTTTGGGATGGTCTGGGTTTGGACCAATAATTCGGGCCATAATCAAGCCATTCATAATATAAAATGACCCGATTTTTGACAATTCATAAATTTTTTGTTATTTTTAGATATGTTTTAGATGATTCACATTTATATCAATAAATATCTAAAATTATGAAAATATTTTTAAGATTTGATATTCAAATTAAAATCTTTACTAAGTAATTTAAATATTACAACCTTTATATAAAAATCTTAATAATATAAAAATATAATCTATTAAAATAATTTTTAACTTGATTTTTCTAAGATAAAAATATTATTTACCAAAATTCTTAATTCAAGCTAGTTAAGGTTGAATCAAACATAATCAAGCCAAAATTCTTAATGCACGGGCCCGAATTTCTTGCCACAATTTGGACGGGAGAGGGGGCTGTGCCGTGCCCCTCCGACCGTTGGATTTGATCCAACAATGGGGTTGAACCCCCTTTTATTTTTTTTAGTTTTATTTTTTAAATTTATATATACATTAATTGTATATTTTAAATAAATTTTACATTTATATTTTATAAATTTGTAAAATAATAATTTTATAACTATATATTTAAAAAATTTTATTAAGTATGATTATATTTTATAAATTTATAAAATAATAATTTTATAATTACATATTGTTAACAATTATTATATTTTATATATTTATTTTATAATTTTTTAGAAAATAATTAAAATAAATTGTTCAAAAAAGAAAAATAATATAAAAATATTTTTTAAAAAAGGATGGGGGCTTAGCCTCCTTGCCCGTTGGTTTCCATGTATGCACATTTCACATTTAAAGAATAAGATTTTAAAAACTTGTATAAATAAATCCTAAAGTCGTTTAGTATTTAGCCTTTGTATGTATCCTTTTATGTTAGAATTTAATGAAACATTGTATAACTAAGTTACTTTGAGATATATCCTTTTTAAAATTTATACATTTATATAAAGTTTTTCTTTTACATAAATAAGAATTATCACAAAAAAATTATTAAGCATATTTAGATATATCATAATATGCCAGTTTATTGGCAAATATTATACCCAATATCTACAAGTTAAAATTATAATTTTTGTCCATATTTATAGAATACAATATACAATCATTTCACTAATAATTTTTAAATAGTAACATATGATCATAATTATAGGATAAAAATATATAGTCAAAGTACACGACTAGTGCTTGTTTTTCACTTTTAAATATTTTGCATATATATATATATATGATGTGTCCCTGGATCCGAATTTTGAACAGATTTGGGTGATCCTCTTGATGTGGTTCCGGCTCCGTTCCCTGAGTTGAATCCTACACACCACTAAACAGAATAAGATGTCAGTGTGTATCGGCGAAAAGTTATCCTACCGAAAATATTCCGATGCTCAAGTCAGTAAAACAGTCTTCGAAAGGATAAACTTGAAACTGTGAGAAAGAGAGATACATAAAAAGTATTTTTTCAGATGTAAGAGAGACGTGAGACCTTATTGAATCTGGAAGGTGGGAAAGCAGTAAACGGTCGTGAGGGGCTCGCTTGTTTGCCTTAGGGTTGCTGGTGAATGTGTTTGCGTAGCAGAGAGCTTGAGTAGTTCTAAGAGTTTCAATGTCAGGGAGCGTAATTGAAAGCGTCAATGAAAGCGTGCCTTGAATGGTGAATTAAGGGTTTCTTTTATGGTTGAGAGGACTATCCTCCTTCTTTGGAAAGAGTGATTGCCTCTGTGATCTGCTGGCTGGCTTGCCTTTGGAAGTAGGCGCCAGTTGCCAAGTCATGCAAGATAGTTTCCTTCTGATGCGACCAACAGCTTTCTAAATTGAGCGTTTTTCTTCTGTGCATGTTACCGTTGGAGAGCCTGGGTTGGCAAGGATTTTAAAAAATCTAGTGCCTTCCTTATGTGAAGGGCGCCAATATTGTCAATATCCCTTTTGGTGCCAGTTGGGACCGTGAAAAATCCTTGGAAAGTTATTGTTGGCCTTTTGATGATTCGTGGGCCTAAACGGATCAGGCCCGTTACTGTAGAAAAGCCTCATTTGGGCCCAAAGTGCAGCATGTGGACCGGTCAACGTTGGAGTTGACAGTCTGGGTGCGCGTTGACCGTCCTGGGCCTTTTAGCTTTTGGGCTTGTTTCCTTTTGGGCCGTTAAAGTGTTGACCGTCATTTTAGACCCCCATTGACTATTCGAAACTAGCCCATTTTTGACACACCCATCAATATATATATATATATATATTATTTTCTGAGTTTTAGGCTCATTTTTTATATATTTTGTCGCATTTTATATTAGTAGGCATGGAGTACTTATAAATTTTGGACAAACAAGATATCCTAAAGTATTAACCTAGAAGTAATCTTATATAGATCTTTAGATTGTAATGTGACTTGGGAAATGTTGGTTTTAATGTATTAGCATGCACCATGTTTGGAAGATTTTCTCTGGTTGCGGTTTGCATGAGGATAATGTTGGGCCCTAGTGTTGTAGGCAAATTTTCCTTTATTTTTTTTGTTAAACTTGAGTATGTGCTTAATTTAGGGCTAAACTTGAGGGTTTTGGCCGTATCATGCATGGATATTATTGGAATGCGTTAGGCTTTAGGCAGCATTGCAACCCGATCTTAGTTAATAATGTTTATAATATCATTATATTTGTATTTGATACTTATATTGTGATAATATAGATAATATTATTTTATGGAAGAACTAATTACATATTCTGTTGAGTTTTATATTATTTTTTCATGAGTTTCATATTTTATAATTTTGTCATCTAGTGATTCATACAATTTCAGTACAAAAAATTGCTCAAATGAAAGATTGGAGAGATAGAAAAAATCAATACCTGATAGTTATCTAAATAGTTCCTATGCGTATTTAGAATAATATTGATATAGTTGAAAGGCATATGAAAGGCGTTTCTATACCGTTTGCAACAGTTCTTTAGGATCATGTGTGCTTGATGTACTTCTGAAGGGCACATATGCATGGCTTGCTATAATGGGTTGTGTCTGATGTAAGCATGACAGGTATACATATATAAATTTTAATATAAAATTTCTTAATGCAATTTTTGGATTTGTTTTTATAAGAGATTTCAACCTAAGGAGCATTGCATAAAGTGGGAGAATGAAGAAAAAAGAGAAAAATATTTCGATATCTGACTAATATTTAGTACAAATTCTATCTTTTATCAAATTTAGATGTATTGTTCTACCTTTAATTGTTGAATATTTTATCATTGGTTGCTTTTTTTTATTATATTCTATTCTTGTGGATTAATATGTGTGTTAGAATTTATATTAATCAGATATTCTTATTAATTATTATAGATGACTCTAAGATATACTTATTTTTAACTAAATATTTTTATAGTGATATAGTTTGAGAATTATTCTTTAAATTTTTTCTTAATTAATAATATTTTTTCATATTAAATTTATTTTATAACTCAAATCCATGATTTTATGTCTATTCATTGCACTAAATTGGAAGAGAAAAGCGGTTAACATTGATGGAAATTAAGATTTATTCCACCAAGGTGAGTTTAGGGTGAGTTTGCATTGAGGTTAGATGTGTTGGATTTTTAAGAGTATCTAAAAAAATAATTTAATAATTTTTTATTATTAATAAAAAATTATTTTTAAATATTATAAAATAATAATTAAAATCTATTATAAAAATAATGAGCATATAGTATTTATATAAAATAATTAATAAAATAATAATTTATTAAATTAATTTAATTAATAATAGCAATGTTAATAATAACAATAATAATAATAATAATAATATGGATTAAAATGCATTCATGGGATTCAGCCAACGTCCGCCTCTGGTTCTTCGTTCTTCCCTGTCATTTCCCCTTTCTCTCCCTCTTTCTCTGACGTTTTCGCTATCTCATTTTTAAATCCCCATTTCACTTCTTTTCGGCTCCCCTAGTAGCAGGAAGAGAGAGAGAGAGAGAGAGAGAGGGAACAAGGAACGCGAGTGCCGTTACCACTGCTGTTGTCGTTGCCGTCGCTGTTGTTCTGTGCCGTTGAAAAATTGTAATTATCTCTGTTGTTTATTGCCGGAAAATTGACCATCAAGTAAGTAAAGCCTTCTTTTCTTCTCGCTGCTGCTAATATTCTTATATGTGTCCTGTGATTTGTGGAAAATCAGCTGTATTTTGGGTTGCGAAAGTATAAGTTTGGAAACAGAGCCACGGCTCTGATGGTGAAAGACCCGAAATTGTTACGATTTCACGATGAATTGGGGTGGGGTAAGTAGTTTATTTGTGCTAAAAAAATCCTTATTTACTTGTTTGAAGGTGAAAGTTAGGATTTTCGATATTTTCATTGGAATCAAAGCAAACGGTGGAACAGAGCATTTATGCTCTGTTTGGCTACCGATTTGTCACGGTGGTTTTAAAATGATGAGAATAGTGACTCATCGATTCGGCCATGCTGCTTTATTCCTGATTTGAGTTACGTATATGTAGGATTGGAAGTCAATTTTCGTAAATGATACTTTGAGCTGTTCGTCGAAGGAGAAAGAGCGATGGCAAGCGATGCGCATTCGTGCTTTCAGTTTTGAGTGAATTTGTACATATGAATCTGAAAACAGAATGTCATTCTGTTGTGACTCCAACGTTGGGGAGCTAGCTCCATAAAAATTAGCTTATAAATTTGAGAGATTTTTTCTCCTAATAGATTGGTCTTTTGAAAATTGGGTCTCTTCTTGGGGCTTGTCTCGCAACAACGATACTTTCATTGAGATTAGCCTTGTTAGAATTAATTACTTATTTAAACCGCGAGAAAAGACGAAATAAACGATAGCATGCACACAGTAAGCAACCATAAGAAGTAAAAGTATGATTTTTACGTGGAAAACTTCTTATGAAACGAGGGAGAAAAAACACGAAACACGGAGTCCGAAATTTTTCACTAACAACAATTGATCGGTTACACAAACCCCAAATCACAAAAATCAATATCAACTTGCTTTATACAGTCCCGTACAAAAAATGTAAAAAGTAGAGATAAAAACCCAACATATTTTTTCTCAGCAGCAAGAATTTCGTGCGTGTAATTACCGAAGATTGAAATTTGATTGAAAATCCAACCGGAGGCTCAAGTCTTCCCCTTCTTGTTCTTCTCTTCCTTCTCTCTCTTTTTCTTCTCTGGAACGGCACTCAAAAACTGATTAGAATTAACCTAAAACGCAAAGTGCACGTTTGATATTATAGGCGCGCGCTCGAGCGCCCGTCGAGCGCGCATTGGGCGTAGGCCCGCGCTCAAGCGCCCGTCGAGCGCGCATTGGGCGTAGGAGCGCGCATTGGGCGTAGGCCTGCGCTCGAGCGCCATTCGGGTGTACATTGAGCGCCATGCTACTGCTATTTGGGCTCGAGCGACATTCAGGCGAGCAGCGAACGGGGGCTTGCTGGAAATACGGTTCGAGCGCCCAACAGGTGCAACTCGAACCTTCCTCATGCGGTGAGGATATTTATCTTCATCCGTCACATCAGGTGGGTATGGGCCCACATGAGAGTGACTCATAACCCAACAAGCCCCACCCAGAGAGAGTTATTTGCGAAGGTTTTAAACCAAAAAAGGACTATCAAAAAGGGTTACTACGGAGAGGTTGACGAAAAAATTGAGTGTGAAGTACCGCAGAATGAGAGCTGTCGAGTGAAATGCCACAAAGTACAGCAACCGATGTCTGCGATTATCGAAGAGGGAGGAATGTTGCGAGTCTCACATCAATGAGCCAACTCCACAATGACAGGTTTATAAGCTTGAGAGATTTTTTCACCTAATAGATCGATTTTTTAGAAATAGATTCTTCTCTTAAACTTGTTCTCACAGCACATTCTTAGTTGGATGTATATGTGTGATATGTATATGCGTATATGTATATATATAGGAGATTTACATAATAGTTCGATACTTGTATACTATAGAAGGAAAGATATCATAATACCATAACTAGCTACTTATGAAAATTATGAATATCGATACCTCTTAAATTTTACCAGCCGTTGGAGGCATGCAAGTAATTGTTGATTTACAAGGACATATAAAATCCAATTAGATTGTTAGAATATCTTATGTAATTAGAAATTTTGTTAAAATAGGTTTGATGGAACCATGTTATTGTTAATATTCAAATTCTGTGCAATTCTTTTTATATTCTATATGTTCAATTATTTTGTAACTGTTAAGTTATGGTCACGACATAATATTAAATATTAGAGAGTTATTGGTTCATCACATGTTATTATTAATTTTATATATATTTGAGGTTATTATTTGAGATACTTCTTATAGTTTAATATTGTTGATTTTATTATTTATTCGGTATTTTACTTAATCTCATATTTTTTTGATCTGGAGTATGGGGGTCGAAAGTAGGCTCAAGGACACAGTGCATTTACTATCGAGATTCTAGGTAGAAATAATTTTGGAAGCTTGAATATTCATGATAAGAGATATCGATACTCCTTTATTATTTTATTAGTTTTGGACATTTTTATTGAGATTGCATTCTAAAAATTTTGATATTATTGATATATATGTTATTTTACATTTCAAGAAGTTTGATATTTATTAGTGATATTAATACGTCTCAAGAATTTAGATTATCGTACGAATTAGGGAGTCGATAATTTCACTTAGATATCTAAACGCAAATGAGTCTAATTTTCATAATTATAAATCTGAATCATTCGCACTATAACAACATAAATTGAAGGTAAAAAGTAAATAAGATTCATTTATCAATATATCATCTAATACTCAAATTAATATTTTTTTTAATAGGTTTGGAAAAATGATGAGAAAAAATGTTAAAATGAAATAGGATGGGGGCGAATATATATTTGGGGAGCTATACTTCAATTATATACTCGATTGATTAAGTACCATTTTTCTTTTTTCTTTTTCTCTTCTTTTTTCTCCTTTGGGGATAACTTTTATTTTTAACAAGAGGTTCCACTTGGTCAATCAGCATTTGAGATCGATATGTGTACATGATACCATTTCAGATTAGTAGTAAGAGGTATTACTTGTAGTGTGTAACGACCTTCCCTATTCAATAATATGATCACTTGCCTACTAAATATAGAGTCGTTTCGATTGCTTTTATATATCAATCCATTAAATGGCTCATTCCTTTAATATCAGGCTGTTCTGACTTTGTTTTTTAATTTATACGTTTGAACGTTATTGGCCGATTGGCTCTATGGCATCTTCTGGTGGGTTGTTGAAATTTGTACCTCTTATCCAATTGAGTACTAGGCTAGCCTGATTTTTGCTATACCCATAAGATATTGTAGTCAATGATGTATTTATAAAGATTATTTATAATTTGAATTTTCTTTGTAGTAAGTCTTAGCCAAGTTGGGTGATTCGGTTCCGATTTATCATGGGGTGACTACATAGAAGATGCATTTTTCGTTATATGTTTTTAGAAATTGTATTCCGACTCACTCATCCTGTGTAGTTAGGCTAAACTGTTTAAGATTGTAAATGTGTACCTAATAACTTAAAGAAATTAACTCGGCATGAGCCCAACTGTTTGGTTCAGTCACTTTCATGTGAGGACAACCCCATTCTAATAATTGTTATTGGGCATTCTATTGTTCGAGAGTTATTCCGATTTAAGTAAAGCTTAAATGAGTGGCTAAGTGGATTCATAGAAACAATGCGCTTGATGTATGTCCGAGCAATACTTAAGCATAATAATGGTAGAATCTTCATGAGCCGTTAGCACTTCAGTGACAGACCAAAATTATATAGAAGTCCAATGCAATTTTAGATGATTTTTCTTGATAATGTTCAGGTTCTATTACCGTAAGAGAAACATATCATAGAGAGGAAGAATAATGAAAAAAAATAAAGAGCAGTTTGTCATTTTCATGTGACATTTCTTTTGAATATCTTCTAATTTTTAATATGATATATTAAATCATATGTAAAATACTTTTATCAATTTTTAGTTTTTATATTTTTCATTCTCACTTAGTGTATTTAACATAATGTTAAACTTTGTCAAGATACAAATTGTATACTTATGTTAAGAGTTATGATAAATCAGTATAATAATAATACAGTTAATATTTAATTTTTACAGATCTATCTATAAGGTATGTTCGAATCTCCCCCACTCTCCTTAAGCAAGTTTGTTGTATCTAATCTTGACACACTTAATCTATTGCATCCTCCATCTCGTGGAGCAAATTTATCTATTTTGCTTGTATTTTTTTAATAAGTTAATTTGATTATCAGATTTAATTTAAGTTAATACACTTAAAAATTTATTTTATCTCACATTATAAAAATAAATTACAATTAATTAAACTCAAAAAATCAATATTAAAATTGTTAAAACGTGTTAGAAATTTTTGGTGGTGAATTCCTTGTCGCTGAAATTGAACGACAATGCCTATTTTTTTTTCGCTTAAATGTATAATATGATTGTGTTGGGCCCCAGTATGAAGGCCCATAAAAGCACGGCCCAAATAAGAGGCCCAGAGACACTCTCACAAGTGGAGGAGATCAGATGGCCCAAGTAAGAAGCCCAAGGACCGAGAACCCAAGAAGTCCCGCAAAGTCTCAGAACTGCCCGAGCGGCCAGGGAGAGACGCCCGGACTTTTCCCCAGAAGGCCCCCAAGAGCTGCTTCATCTCACGAGTCCACAAGCTCACGAGGAACATCATAACTGGACGAGAACCGCCCGTTCATGGCCGGGAATGCCAGCTAGCCTACTTCGCCGGTTTCCAAGAAAGCCTGCAACTACTGCCAGTCGCCGTCTCAACAGGGCACGCCTAGTCAAATCAAGGCTGATATCCAGATCCTGTACACCTGACACACTCAGATGCTGCAGCGGCGCCGTCCGCATGGCACTCCCCACACGTCAGCTGCATTAAAGGAAGCCAGTGGACCAGCTCCTCAACCGCCGGATGGACACCACGTATCTACTCCCTAACGGCCCGACTTCCACTATAAATACTTAGCAATGCCCCTTTCAAAGGGGAGAGCTTTCCTGATTCTATAACTCTGAGCCCCAGATTTCAACCGACACTCTCTCTCTCTCCAATACCAACTCCCCAAAAAAGGGTAAAAAGGCTCCCAACAGCATAGCTTCCTTAGGAGAGAAACACAAAACGTAAGACAGGGAAGGGATTAACCTTCACAACTGCACTTTGTAAAATCTCCAACCCATATAGTGAAGCTCTTTCCAGGCCTTGAGCATCGTGGTTTTTCCTCCCCATTCAAGAGGAGGTTTTCCACGTAAAACATCCGATCTCAGTCTTCATCTCGTGTCCAACACCTCATTCATTTGTATTGCTTGGTAACCACGGATCGGATTGGACGCACCTCTGCATCTCTCGGCCAGATTGGACCCCTTGGATCCAACACCCCTTATCAACGAGCCTGGTCCAGAAAGATCCGCGGAACCAGGACGCAACAGATTGTGTTATTTTGCCAAACAAAAATTTCATTGTTTGAGTTCGTGGATACTGCAATTATCGTTTATTTCTTATGAATTTCATGAATTATTATTAATTATTGTTTTGAATTAATTAATTAAAAATTTGATGAGATTAAAAAAATCATAAAAATAAGTTAGTCATATTAATTAATAAATAAACACCGCGTCGCAGCCCGCAACATAGCTCATATATATATACACACACCAACGACTAACCGTTCGAATGTTGTATCATTTTTTTAAATTAGAAAAATAATAAAAGAATCACCCGATGACTGATACATTCTGTCAATTCATTTCTTTTAAATCTTCAATCATATTTGATGCGTCCTTGGATCCGAACTTCGAACAGATTCGGGTGGTCCTCTCGTTGCTGTTCCGGCTCCATTCCCTGAGTTGGACCCTGCACACCACTAAGCAGAACAAAAGGTCAGCGTGTCGGCGGGATGTAATCCCACCGAAAACACTCCGACGCTCAAGTCAGTAAGGCAGTCTTCGAAGAAAGAAACTGAAATGCGTGAGAGCAATGAGAGAGGAAAAAAGAGTGTTTCGTTCCAGATGTCAGAGAGACGCAAGGCCTTTATTGTATCTGGATGGTGGGAAGGCAAAAAACGGCCGCAAAGGCTCGTTCGTTGCCTTGGAGTTTGACGGTGTTTGTGATTATTTGGCTGCAGAAAGAGAGAAAGCTTGTTTCTCAGAATACTTAGGGTTTATCTGTGTGATTGAATGCGCACCCAAGTGAACGTGAATGCAGACGTACCTAGAATGATGATTCTAGGGTTTATTTAATGGCTGGGAGGGTGATCATCCTTCTTTGGAAGCCGTGATCCCCCCTGTCTCCACCTTGGCTGGCTTGCCCTCTGGAGCAGATGCCAGTTGCCAAGGTGGGCGTCATCGTTTCCTTCTGAGGCGGCCCACAGCTTTCCAAACTAATGTCATTCCTTTTCGGTGATATGACCAGATTGGGGGTACCTGTGCAGAGCAAGGTGTGGGAAGATTTTGTGCCTTCCTTATTTGAAGGGCGCTAATCTTGTCAATATCCTTTCTGGTGTAAATTGAGATCGTGAAAAACGCTTGGAAAGCTGCAGTTGGCCGTCTGATGAGTGATGGGCCCAAACGGAGCAGGCCCATTACTGTAGAAAGGCGTTATTTGGGCTCAATGTGTAGGCGCAGACGGGTCGGTCGACATCGAGTTGACCCCGTCAGCGTGTTACCTTCGTGGAGAACGAAGGAGAGAGCTAGAAGGATCAATCGATGGGGCATGGGCGAGAATGGAATAAGCCCCCATCAGCAAAAGCCTCTAAAGGCCCAATCGAGTGCATGAGGGTGGTCAACATTGCGTTGGCCGTCTGCACAGCAAATTGGCCGCCAAGACGGTCAACGCCAACGTTGACTGTCTTGGGATTTCCAGTTCCCGGGCCCGTCTTCTCATTGGGCCATCAAAAATATTGACTGGCCTTTTTGGACTTCCGTTGACCTTTCTTTGGGCCAGCCCATTATTGCTATACCCATTAATATTAAAAAACTCAATCTTGAAACACAGATAAATATTAGTTCAATTTAAATTAATGATAATTATTATCCCTCATGCTTTTTATGTACTATTTTAAGTGTTTGGTATATTATAAACTTCCACACATGTAATTTTTATATATTTTTTTATAAATAATTCTTTTTTGATTGTTAACAAATTTAATTTTAAAAAAATTTTCTTATATTACTAAAAATTTTTCTTACGAGTGACAAAAAATATAACACCCGATTTCCAAAATTTGTATTACGGCATTAGAATTTAATTACATCACAAGACTTTTTTATAATGATTGTGTTTGGATGAAAAATCAAGGTCATCGCCTGACTCGCACACATGCGGGCCGAGGCGTGGGTAGCAGTGTAGGTATCGCTTGTACACAATGAGGTGCACTTGTGCATGGTTGACAATGCAAGTGGAGCTCAAGCAGTGCTTGAGGTATACTCATTCATACATGACAGCATAGCCAACACTAATGAACGCAGATGTGTGGTTTAGGTGACACTTATATGTGCATGTATTTTGTGCCCGTATCCGATGAGTGAATGATTAGCACTTATGCGTCATTTTGCCTATTTAAGAAATTTTTCGTGTATTTACGGTATTTTGCTAAGATCTCAAGAGAGAGGAAAGTGAAATAATGGAGAAGTGATGGGAGAGAGAAAGTGAAGAATGTTATTTTGAATTAATTTTGAGTTAAATTTGGGTAATGCTCAACTGTACGTATGTGCATCTAAATTTATTTTTTTATTATTACTAAAAACTTATAATTATTTCTCTTGATGGGTATGCCAGTGATGGACTAGTCCAAGAAGGAGGAAAGGCCCAAATCTACGACGGCCCATTGTTTGCCTAAACGATCAACCCCAACTGTTGACCTTGTGACGGTTAATGACCCCATTGATCGAAAGTATAATCAGTTGGCCGTTTGAAAGTTAGGCCTCAAGTGAGCCAAGCCCAGTTTGGCCCATGGGACCGTCCTCGACCGACAACGGTTCTCTCCCCTGATTTCACGCCCTTCACGAAAGACAATCTTTATTATAACGGTTATTAGCAGATTCAATGGGCATTCCAAAAGGAAGGCGCCAAAATTCTTTCCCTGTCTACTTGAAATCCTAGCAGTTACAGAACGTAGAAGAAAAAATAATCAATCCAGCGACCATTACTGTTACAAAAATTCTGCGCCAGAAAAGGCAGCGATCCCAACAAAGCGCGAGAATCAAGTCCTTTTGCATAAGGAAGGTATCGCAGTACGATGGCTACAAAAAGCCATGGAATTCTCACTCCAACACATGCTCTCATTTGCCCACCAAAGATCTCTACTGCAAAGTTCACACGCTTTCAGATGACGAACTCTCTCTCACTGCCATTACGTTCCCAACAAACACAGTGTTTAGAACTAACGCTTCTCATGAGCCACCAAAGCCTCTCTCAACGAGAGCCTACTTCCATCACAAAAACTCTCTGCAATCTCTTTACATTTCTTACTTTTACCATCTTAATTTGAAAGCTATTTACTGGCTTGAGCGTCAGAGTATTTTCGATTGGACAACTTTTCGCCGTCACCTAATCTATTATTTGTAGTTATGGTATGCAGGATTCAAACTCAGTGGACGAAACTAAACTCCGACAAATAATTTGACTCGAATCTATTCGAAACTCGAATTCAAATCGCATCACCTCTATATTTACCTTCAAGTTGTCTTCTAATATTCATCTTCACTTGTTTTGTGATGTTTATCAATTTTACTCTCATTTATGAGATTTGAATACTCAACTTTATAAAATTTATTAATAAATATTGAAATATTTAAATATTTGATCTCATATGTTATTTTATAAAAGTAGTTTACAAATGCTCTACATTAAATTTGTTAAGATTATATGCTTCCATTGTGAAAAAATGTGTATATTTATTATTTATTGTAAAATTTTAATTTTGACTAAATAAGAATTATTGTAGAAAATTAATATAATATATTCGGATTTACCTTTAACGCATCCTGGATCTGGGTTGCTGGCGGATTAGGATGTCGCTTAATCTTCGGGTCAAATCGAAATAGGTTCGCTCTTCGCTCTCTACGGCCTGGATTATGCACAAGATAACAAGAAAATAAATGGTTAGAAAATTGACGAGATTTGCTCCCCGATTTATCCTCCAACGTTCAAATTAGTAATCTTCCTAAAAAGATGCATCGATGAGGGATATGTTTGATGATTCAAGAACGTGGATTTTGAGTTTGACTCAAAGGTTGCGTTTAGCATTGAGCGGCAAAAGTCGTGGATGAATTCTTTGGAGTCTATTTGGGCACAGAGACGTCTTTTGAGAGCTCTAATATTTATTCGTACGTCTGAGCGTGAGAGGAAGCATGTCCCTTGGAATTTGTCTTCAGGGTTTTTTATAAACCTCTGAACCAGCTCTAACCTCCCTGGGCGCCAGGACTGGCCACCAACTGGCTGTGCAAATTTGGCAGGCTGGCACGGAGATCATAGGTGCCTATTAGGGCAATCGTGATCAATCAGGAGGATCCCTTTCTTTTTCAAGGAAATATTGGACGCGGTAGATATGGAAATTGCAACTAAGAGAGATCCACTAAAATGGAGTTATCATTCCGAAAGATATTATAATCGGAGGCAACATTCGGGGTGTTGGGTTCGCTAAGGTAAGTAATCTTCAACGAGTGGGAAGCGGATTATGGGCCATCCTGATTTGGTCGAGGTCGACCTGGGCAAATCCACCGGCCAGAATGATGCTTGGGTCAATGAAAGCGTTGACCGGTCCATGGGCCAGCGCGTCGGATAACCTTTGGGCTTGCGTTGTTAGCCCGTGGGCCTTTGTACTGGGCTAGCCCATTTATTATTCTTGATAGTCGTCTTATGTCTTGATATATTCTATCACCACAAGAGAGCATTCGATATCTGCGACATCATTCTTGTCTGGTGAAACTTCCTCAGTTCATGCCTGAAGGTCGTATGCGTCACATTCTCAACGTTCCGACCTCCCTATCATCCATTTCGTCCTTCCTTGAAACCGAGCCCGGATTGACGCCTGAGATGCCAACTAGGTGCACCGTGCTCGAGGCGCACCTGAGGCGCCAACAATGCCCATTTTCCAGAAGCGTGCGCTCAAGGCACCAACGAGGCCCGTTTTCCATAATCGTGTGCTCGATGAGCGCTCGAGGCACCAACCAAGCGGGTTTTCTAGAACTGGGGACCTCAATGGGTGCCCGATCCGCCCTCGAGTTCCAGGGCACGAAATGACCGAACTCTAACATACACCTGCCGCGGGCACGAGCAGAGTTAGAGCGGCGCAGGCTTTTTGTGCCTAATGGCTCCTTTATTTTTTGAAACATTTTGAGCCCCTCTACATATATGACCATTTCTTCTTCATCTCTAGGTTTTTAAAAAAGAAAATTGAGATACCAAAATGATACGTTTATTACTTTGTGAAAAGAGTTTGTGCCCACTGGAGAAAGTTTGATCATTTACATTATTAGTTTGTCAAAGCTTTCTCATCCTTTCATACTGTTTTAATACACCTTCGTTCTTGCCTACCATCCCTCGTGAGTGACGTGTGAGGTGTGAAACTAAGTTCCAGCGATTTGTCGGAGAAGATTGACGTGAAGATTGGAAGATATCCGGTTCCGTTATCACGGGTAAATCCAAGGAGTTCCTTTGTAGGGATCACAAGACGAAAATAAATCGGCTAGATTAGTGTGTCTGTACCACCTGATCTGTAAATTAATTTTCATTGTTGATATCTTCTTTAGCCGTTGAAACCTAGAAGGGTTTTTTAGTTACCGTGGGTATTGAATTTTTTCTTCGTCACCAAAAAGTATCTCTTTTTACTATTGCATTTATTATCATTTATTCTTTATACATATTATTGTTATTGGTATTTAGATATAAATATTCTTTACGTGTTTTAAATATTTAATTTTGTACTTCTACTGCTAATCCTACACGGGGTCAAAATTTTATTGTGTAATTTAGGACGAAACGTCCCTTTCACCTGGTATCAGAGTCTCACCCCGAACCGTGACCTTGATCAAGATGCATACTAGACAATCACTGTCCGTTCCTTCCTACTTTGATGGGAGCAATTATGTCAATTGAAAGGTTCGTATGAGAGCATTCCTCAAATAAATAGATGAGCGTATCTGGGCTAGTACTCAAATTGGGTAGACTCCACCCAAGAGCATCACGGGTGGGGAACCAAAAATTTTATCTTTATGGTCTAAAGAAAAACTTGATGCATGGAATTGGAATAGTAAAGGGTTAATTGTTACATTTATAACTGTCACCTAAAAAGTTTAAACGCATTTCTATGTGTGAGATATCAAAAGAAGTTTGGGACATTCTTGCAATTACCCATGAAGGAATTAAATTGGTTAAAATTTTAAAATTGTAAATGCTTACCACTAAATTTAAAGAAATATGAATGAAAGATGACGAGACTTTTGATGAATTTTTTTATAAAATTGAATGACATTGTGAACTCTATATTCAATTTAGGAGAACGTATTGCTGAGAATAAAATTATCTAAAAAGTTCTACGATCTTTGTCTAAACGTTTAAAACCAAAAGTCATTACTATTGAAGAGAATAAAGATTTAGATAAATTAAAAATAGAAAAACTTGTTGGGTCCATTCAAACTTATAAGTACACTCTCTCCCAATCAAAAAGAAACAAATCAATTGCCCTGAAAATTATAAAGGAAGAGAAAAATCGTCACTCGGACAATGAGTCATGTAAGGATAAGGATTTTGCGATATTTGTCAAAAATTTTAAGAAATTCTTCAAAAATAAGAATAGTATATACCTTCGAAGGAAATGATCCGTCGCATCCTTCGATCAACAAAGATAAAAAGGAAACTAAAGAATCTTAAAATAAGAAACCCCAAGGATTCCATTGCCATGAATGACACGGTTTTGATCATATCCAGACCGAATATCCTAATTTTAATTGTCAAAAAGGAAAAGCTTCAAATGTGACTTTAACGGATGGTGAAGATGATGAAAATCATGATGAAAAATTCGCTGAAGATGATGAAGTGAATTACATGGCATTTAAGACAACTATTATTAGTGGTAACAAAACCACGAGTGCGCCTCCTAGATGGATTTCAAAAGTATATGATAAACTATTTAGGAAATGTTTAAAAGTGAAGAAAATGAATAAAACCTTAAATAGTAAACTCATCGTCCTGGAAGAAGAAAAGGCAGAAATTATGACCCAATTGAATAGTGCCACAAAGATTCATCGTGAACTTGAAATGCGTAACAACTCCTTAATCACCAAAATTAAATCCCTAGAATTGGAGGTTGAGAATACTAAGAACAATATGAAAAAATTTTCATGACCCAATTGAATAGTGCCACAAAGATTCATCGCGAACTTGAAATGCGTAACAACTCCTTCATTACCAAAATTAAATCCCTAGAATTGGAGTTTGAGAATACTAAGAACAATATGAAAAAATTTTCAAGTGGAACCCAAAAACTTGATCATATGTTGGGTATTCGAAAATGTGCTAGAAATTAAAAGGGTTTGGGGTATGTTGAGAAACATTTCCAACATAGCCCACAATTTAAGACTATCTTTGTTGCTGTCACAAAAATTTTACACAAAAATACTGACACATCTAAAGTCACCAAGACCGTACCTCAACGTGTAGAGAAAAGATTTGGCTCAACCCCTTTGACTAATCTACACAGTCAAAACGACATGAACAAACCCACTAAAATTCACTGGTCAAATAAAACAAAAACCTATTTCCACCAAAGGCCTAAACAGTCACCTTTCGTGCTTAAATTTGTGACTACTTGTCATACATGTGAAAAATTGATCACATTCGTCCTCATTATTATACCATGAATCTTTTGTACAACCAAAGACAAGGAATGAAGATGAACAAACTTATTAATTATATTTAACAACTAATGAATAAATAAAAATGTTGAATTAGAAAGTGACTTTGGGGAGAAAAATATGAGTTAAGAAAAGTGAGCTAAGAAACTCTTTTAAAACATATTCATGCAATATCACTCATGTTGCCTTGAAAGCTCAAAATCAGCCTCGATGGTACTTGGATAGTGGATACTCTAGATACATGTGTGAAAATAAAATCATATTCTCCTCGATGTCAGACCATCCTGGTGGAACGGTTGTCTTTGGTGATAGCACTAAAACTTCTAATCTTGACCGAGGCCTAATATGTATCTCTGTACCCTCAAAACCTTTTGATATCTTATATGTTTCAAGGTTAAAATCTAACCTCCTGAGTATTAGTCAATTATGTAATGACAACTTTGAAATCCGATTTTTTCAAGATAAATGTTGCATCCATGACATAAATGGCTTAATTGTCTTAGAAGGTAAGAGAACTCCAGACAATCTTTATGGTATCGAGCCAAGCGACATTCTTGGATACAACTCCGCTAAAATTGACTTTACAGAATTATGGTATCAACGCCTTGACCACTTAAATTTTAAAAGCCTATTGAAAATATCGAAGAAAAGCTGTGTTGAATGGCTACCTAAACTGCCAAGTGTAAAACATCATGTATATGGCCCTTGTCAATTAGAAAAATAAATTAGAACAAGTCACTCATCTCATAGTAATATCCACACATCGCGTCCTCTTAAACTGATACATATCGATCTAATGGGACCTTCTAGAATTGAAAATTTAGGGGGCACAAAGTACATTTTAGTGGTTATTGATGATTTCTCCAGGTATACTTGGATAGACCTTATTCGAAAAAAGTCTGACATGTTTGATCAAGTAAAAATTTTATGTAAAAAACTCATAAATGAAAAAGGAATTTCTATCATTAGAATCCGTAGTGACCATGACAAGGAATTTAAAATTTAAAATTTTAAAAATTTTTGTAATGAATAAGGAATTTATCATGAATTCTCATCCCCCATCACACCTCAACAAAATGGCATTATTAAACGTAAAAATTGGGTCATTCAAGAAATGGTCAGAATTATGATATAAGGTAAGAATGTTGCAATGTACTTTTGGGGCGAGGCCGTGAGCACGGCTTATCACATAATCAACTAAATCTACCTTAGACTCGGGACAGAAACAACTCCATATGAACTGTGAAAAGGAAAGAAACTAACGTTAAGTATTTTCATATATTTGGGAGTCAATACTTTATTTTACGAGATAGAAAAAACTTATGTAAATTTGACTCAAAAAGTGATGAAGGAATATTCTTGGGATATTTTCTAACCAGTCGAGCCTATCGGGTCTACAATTTTCACACTCAAACAGTTATAGAATTTATTAATATTATTGTGAACGATACCCTCATGAGCATCCTAAATGCTGTGACTGTTCTGATAATGAGGATGATCATGTTAAATCTTCACCTGACTCAACATTTCCTAATATGGTGCAAACAACTCCTAATTCCATTCCTGCAAATGAAGCTTCTGCCATACTTTGTGAAAAGCGTTTATGCCCATCGAAGAAAGTTTGATCATTTATATTGTTAATTTGCCTAAACTTTCTCATCCTCTCATACTATTTGAATATATCTTCGTTCTTGCCTACAATCCCTCGTGAGTGACGTGGGAGGTATAGAAACTGAGCTCCAATGATTCATCAGAGAAGATCGGCATGAAGATCGGAAAGTATCTGGTTCCGTTACAGCGAGCAAATCTAAGAAGTTCCTTGGTAGGGATCATAAGATGGGAGTGAGTCGATTGAGTTAGCGTGTCTGTATCGACCAAACTATAAGTTGATTTTCATAGTGAATATCTTCTCTGACCATTGAAACCCGGAGGATTTTTCTCGATTTTCGTGGATATCGAGTTTTTTCTTCGTCACCAAAAAATGTCTCTTTTTACTATTACGTTTATTATCATCTACTCTTTATGCATATTATTATTATTGACATCTAGATGTAAATATTTTTTATATGTATTGAATATTTAATTTTATATTATTTTTCCTAATCATGTACGGGGTCAAAATTTTATTATGTAATTCATGATGAAACATCCTTTCCAATTCTGATAAATAATATTTATCAATTATAAACTAAGGTCGTTATTAAATATTTATAGATTTAAAAAGTAATATTTGAATCTGTTTGTAAAATAAAAATATGTAGTTGATACACTCACATATTTTAAATAATAGTATGCAACTCAAACTATGGAGAAATTATACAATTGATCTCAATATTCAATCATTATTGATAAGTTTTTAATGATATTTGATTCTTGTATTTTTTGTTGATTTTTATCAATATATCATTATTTTTAACATATTTACACTTTGGTTATTATTTTCTTTTATCATATTTCATTTTGTATATGTATATGTATAATATTTCATAACTTTGCAAGTCTAGCGGCTTTGTAAGCTATGTTAAAATTATTTATTGATATTTGTTATAAGGTTGTGATATGATATTTAGTTAAGTATTTAACGTTATTATATTTATTTTTTAGAATTAGGGCCACGGAAAAAAAAAAATAAACTAAAATGAGTAATGGTATGGGTATAGGTTATAAATTTTTATATTTTAGAACTAATATCACCAAGCATCAAAGTATCAAAATAGTTTTTTCAAATCTCTTTAATGTCAAATTTTAAAAAAAAAATTGTGTGACTTAATTAACAATTAAATTCTAAATAAATAATTATTAATATTTAAATTATATATAAATATTAAAAGTAATATTAATATTAGATATTATATCTTTTATGGAGAAGGAATAGAGGGTAAAAAGAGATTTATTTTTTTAAAAAAGCAGAAAAATGAGTGAACATTTATAGAAATTTAATATATGAAATGAAAATGTAAATTTATAATTTTTATTAATTTAAAAAAATTGCAATAAATGATGATTAATTTTAAATATACATATTATGGGCCATGCTGTGGATCCGCACGACATGCATGTTATAGCTCCACCTAACACGATCTGAAATATTAAGTCATAGCATTTCAGATCACTGACGTTATAACCCATTTAATATCTTTAAAATTTTATATTTAATATAAATTTGAGTCTTATTCTTTTCTATGAATATATATCAGCCTTATAACCGAAAAGAATGAGCTTTTTTTTTCTTTAATTTCTATCCGTTGATTCTTGATTCGTTAGCAGCTGATGAAATTTTGCTTTCAGTTCCATTTATAGACATCAACGCTTTATTTGATTTCAGAAAGCTTAAAAGCAACGAGAAGAAAGCAACAAGATTGACTTCTTTTCTCAGTTTCAATGCTCATGAATTTTTTTTAAAAAAATGATAATTTATTTTAAGTTCCTTATTGAAAACTATTTTAAAAATTCATCTTATGATATATTTTTATTTATAAACCAATAGAAATTTTAAAAAATAAATTGTCAAATTTATTTGTATTTCTCCCAAAAATATCGTAAATATTTCTTTTTCTGTTTTTTTGGAAATTTATCTTTAAATTTAAAAAATAAAAATGAAAAAAAAGGGGAATTTCTTTAATTAATAATACAATAAATGCAGTTCATTACTAGCAATAATTATCTGAAAATTTATTATTTACTATTAATATTTTTTAAATATCTCATTTAATTACCACATATTTAAAACTTATATTCTATGATTAGGATATAATAAAATCTAAAAAATCAAAATAGACCATATACATAAATAAAAATAAATAAATTATAAAATAATTATAAACAAATAAATAAACTGTGTGACATAGGTAAAGTATAAAGATTAAAACATCAATAAGACAAAAACGCATCATTAAAATATGGGATTTTAATTTAATTTCTATTTTAATAATATATTTTGTATCACGTAATTTCAGTCATAAGCTTAAAATATTAAATAACCACAACAGACTTTGAAATCTCTCATTTGCTGAGATTTTGGTCGAAAATGTCATCCACATCCCTTGTGTACAAAACAATTCGATTTGCAATAATAATAATAATAATAATAATAGTAATAACTGTAAAAAAAAAACTGAAAAATTGCTTAGGGAAAGGTCAATAGTGGAAAATGAGACTATTTTTTATTATAATTTTTTTTTTCAAGAAAACATAAAATGCTGAAAATCTCTTCAAACTTGCTCCGTAAGTGGGGAAGATTCAAAATGAACGGCTGAGGATGAATGAATGTATGTTTGCCGTGGAAGCTGCAGATAACTATGGCCGTTGATTTCCTGTGAGGCGAGATAGAGGTCCTGGTTGATTAGACTTTTGGAATTTTTTTGTATTTATTATCACTGATTTGTTACATTATTAATATAATTGTTATCGGACTTAATTAATTTTGACTCATTTAATTGGTTTAATTTGATTAATCTAAAATTTTATAAAATTTAATTAATTTATAAAATTATTATGAATATGTAATATCATAATTTAGGATAAATTAATTTTTTAAGCCGAGTACAATCACGAATAAAAATATTCCATCTGACTCAACCTAATTTAAATTATAATTATTTTATAAATATATTTTTTATATTTTAAATAAATAATAAGTTTAAAAAATATTTCAATATATAACTTTTTTATATATTAGGGTGACTTTCTAATTTTATTTGGCTAGCTTATCATTTGATTTAGTTAGCCATTGGGTCACTTATTATTTAAGAATTCATAATTTAATAGACTTCCTTAGTAACTTAGTTTCATGGCCGATTTTATGGGAGAAATTATTATTGATTTTAGAGAATGTATATATGAATTTATACATGGATTACTTAGAATTAAATACGGTTCTCAGTCGGTCCATGATGTATAAGGGCAAGTGGTCTGATCGGTTCAACACGAATCTAGACCAGAATCAGTGAAACCCAACTAGAGATCTAGAGATAAGGCCCAGCAGTGGCATCCCAAGAGATCTAGAGATAAGGCTCACTAGACATCCTAGGTATACAACCAATCAACACCACTCGTGCCCCTGCAGAGGCAACCATCGGTTGCCAGCGCAGGAGACGTAGGCTCAAAAAATGGCATCCACTGGGAGATGAGGTTAATACAGATAAGTCAAAACACACGCCGCTCCAACAGTCGTTCGGCCAATTCAAACAAAGTCAACAGGCCTGCGTTGGCCACGTCTGACAATGGTCGCCTCGCCTCCGCGAGACAACAACTGACACTAGTAGTCATCGTCAACCTAATACCCTCATCGCCAGCTCAGCGGGGGACTTTTGGAAATTCTTCTTCTCGAACCAGAGACTTTTTGGAATTTGATTCCAACTTCTCAAAACGGGTCTAAGCGGTGACCTAAGATCATAGTTTCAATCCTTCACCCAACGCTAATGGCTTTGAGAAGAAAGAACCAACTCTCTTCCCTCGTGCCACTATCACTTCCCGGCAGTGATAGTCGGCCGCTCATAGTGAATCCATGGAGCCCAAGCTTCCTTCAAACATACCACATACTCCCCTCATTTCTATATCTTTGCATCCTCATCACATTTACTTCCACATGTATATTTTTTTATTTATTGAGCAAGATTTCTAATTTAAGCGTCGGAGTGTTTACGGTGAAATATCCTCCCGCCGTCCTTTGACCTCTTATTTGTAATTTGTGATGCGTAGGGTTCAGATTAAGAAATGCGGAGACCGAACTCGTTCGCAATCCAACCAAATTAAGAAATCCGAAGGTTCTCTAATATGTACGAGAACTCAGACTCAAGGACGTATCATGGTTAGTTGGCGATCTTGAGGTGGAGATATTGATGATAAATAATAATAATATTATGAATGAGATTAGTTTGAAGTGTAGACTAGGGATTTTCTAAAAAATTCTTACTATGATTTTGCAAATTTTTACCTTCATCTTCAAAATTTCAAGTAGACCTGTTGATTGGTGATGGAGGATGTTCAGCCATAACAATCAAGAATATTGAATAAAAGTTATTACCTCTAATATTAAATCTATAATTTTTTAAAATTGTAGCATATTCATTTAGTGGGAGGGGATTCAAATTTTTAAATCTTTTTAAGCAGACTTGACAATTCTATCTAGAAATATTACGATAATTAATAGTTTGTTTTAGACCCATTGCTTTATGATAGATATTAGGCAATAAGTTAGCAAAAATCTAGGAGTGATGTACATAAAACCCTAGTGGTTGAATGCAAAAAGAATTAATTAGGGTTTTTGATATATACATATAAGTAGGATTATTGAATTTATGTTTGTGACATGCACTATTTAAATGAAATGATAACATGACAATAATATCCTCTTTATTAGTAGACCGTGTGCCTAATAAGAAATTACAAAATATGTGTCCTATATGTTATATATATATTTATGGTATTTTCTTAATATGTGTTAGCTATATGTCAGAAAAATGCTAGACCTTATTATGTTAAGACCATGAATCATGGGTGGCCGAGACACTTGAAGAATTAGGGAAAAGAGATGAGTTATGGTATAAGGTGATTTGGGTAGAAATACTATAAATTTTCATAATCATTGCTTGTATATAAGTAGTCAGAAATGAGACATCTACCTCTAATATGCGGTGTGGCAGGCCTAGATTTTGATCAAATTTTAGCATGATAGTGAATAGCCATTCTATATGAGTAATTAAGAATTAGAAATGATAACTTTAATATTAGATTTGTTTGTTTGAGAATTTTTGATGACTTTAACCAATTGATTTCCTCAATTTTAATGATTTTATTGATGATATCTTTCAAATCACGTATGTATGTTCTTGACATCCTATGGGTAAATAAATGAGGGTATATGGATACTCTAAAATATTCAGATGAATAGAGATTTATTAGATTTTAGCGCAATATATACCTTTTTGAGATTATTTCAATTTTAGTGGTAGATGTTAATTGATTTTGAAGATAAATGCTTATAGGTTATAATTATCGTATGAGATGATATTAGCTATATTTTTGGTGAGAGGTATCATAAATCTTATAAGCAAGCTATGGTTACAGCATTTAGGATAACTATAGATGTTGTGAGGATACTATAGATATTAGATAATTTTGTAGTATTTATCTAACTATTAAGGTATAAATATATGTCATTTAATCTCCAATAGTAGAATAAGATCTATAAAATTTTTAATATCTTATATTATTATGATCTCATATTAAGTTAAAATTTTAAAAAATTAAAAACAAAATTTTATATCACGGATATTTTGAAACCTCATTATATTGATTGGAATTTGTTAACATTTATTAAATATCTTTTAGAACATTGAGATTTATTACAGAATTTATATCATGGTTGTTACTTATTCATATTTGATTCGTCCTTAGATTTGAACTTCAAATAAATTTAGGCTGATCCACTTGTCCTAATTCTGGCTCCGTTCACTAAGTTAGGATCCTGCATACCACTAAAATGAACAGGAGGTCAATATGTCGGCGAGAAATTATCCTACCGAAAATATTTCGACTCTCAAGTTAATAAACAACCATCGAAATCTGAGAAGGTTATTGAAATTGAGAATTGAAAAGGAGAGAGTGCTAGAGTGTGTGGATATCCAGATGAAAGAGAAGCAAAGTCGCCTTCTTGAATCTGGATGGTGGGAAGGCAGAAAAGGGCTGTCAGAAGTACGTTTGTATGCCTTAGGTTTTTTGTGTGTTAGCAGAGAGCAAAATTAAATACTCGGTTGTCATTGTGGGCGTTGTGTGAGTAAAAGCTTGCGTGCCTTGAATGAGAATTCTATGGTTTACTTAAAGGATGACAGGGTGATCTTCCTTAGTTGGAAGGCGTGATCCCCTACATTATTTTGGATGACCTTCCTTCTGTAGAAAGGTACAAGTTGCCAAACTGTCTGAGATTGCTTTCCTTCCTGGCAGTCAGCGGCTTTCCAAGTTACTCACCTTCCTTCCATGCATTTTACCATTGGAGACCCCAAGTTGGTAGGAGATAAGGAAAATCTGGCGCCTTCTTTATAGGAAAAGCGTTGATTTTGTCAATGTCCTTTTTGGGTGCTGGCTGAATTCGTGAAATGTGCTGAAAGAGCCATTGCTGGTCGCCTGCTGGATCGTGGGTTTAAGTGGGCCAGGCCCTTAAAAAGTCTTTTATTTTCGGCCTGTTACTACAGTGGTTTCAGTCAATGCTCGGGTTGACCATTCTGCACGCGAGTTAACCGCCCGTCTGTGTCTCGACGATCAACGCTGGTGTTAACCGTTAGGAGAGCGTTTGCGCCTTTCGGGATTTGGGCCTTCACCTCCTGTTGGGCCAACGTTGGAGATGACCGTCCAATAGGCTATTTGGGCCTTCTTTAACCGTTGGGCCAGCCCAATTACGGTATACCCATCACTAGCCCCCATGCCAATGGTCAGAATTTTGGCCTCCGACATGTTTATGATGGGATGCCCCTCACTGCCCTTCGTTGTTTGAGAATCCCGAAGGACTCTATGAAAAGTGGAGAAGAAAGTTGATCGGATCTATTGACCGTCTTTGGTAGATCCGGAGAAGAAAGCCAATCGAATCTGTTGACTATTTTTAGCGAGATCCGAAGAAGAAAATTGACGAAATCTGTTGACCGTCTTTGGTCAGATCCAAAGAAGAAAGTTAACCGGATCTGTTGACCATCTTTGGTCAGATCTGAAGAAGAAAGTCAACCGAATCTATTGACCGTCTTTGGCTAGATTCAGAAAAGAAAATTGATCGAATCTATTGACCGTCTTTGGTCAGATCCGGAGAAAAAAATTGACCAGATCTATTGACCGTTTTGGGTCAGATTTTGAAAAACTTTCTACGAGTCCTGATTGACTCGTGGCCATTAGCCGGCCTGTCAGGACAAAAGTGGATACATGTCTTCTCTTGGTTGGACCGCAATCCAGGCCATTAATGCATCAGAAGATCTGCTTTATAAGGGGCCCATTTGGGATGCAACACATGGTAGGAATGATGGCTGCATTCTCGAGGAGGTTTAAGGCATTTCACACCTTACTGTTTAAGTTTTCCTCCTTGCCCTGAGTATTCTCTCACGCCTCTTACTTTACCTTCTTCGTCTTCAACCCATTTTCGTTTCCAAAGAAACCCTAGTTCCTCTGTTAACTATGGCTTCGACCTCTATTGCCAACATCTCTTCTATTCTTCGAGAGTGTGACGTAAAGGCGCTGTGTGTTGAGTTTAACATCCCGAAGGATATTGTGTGGAGGGTTCCGGACAATGATGACAGGGCCTTCTCTCCATTGGCAGGGCACGTGACGGTGATGAGGCCCACCTGAGGAGCAGTCTCCGTCCTTCTCTTCCGGACGACTTCCAGTCCATCATTCAAGCTCTACGAGTCCCTATCGCCCAATTCCACGCTAACACCATATGGTATATTTATACTCTTTGCATCTTCCTTCGCAAGCATTCTAAGAGGTTAACAATATCCATGGTGAAGGGGCTATTTAAGATAAATTAGGGAGGTGAGTGGATTTTCCTCGTTCCCCGTAGTGGCCTGAAGATAAACACGGCTATCTACGACTCACTGAAGAATTGGAAGAACCGACTCTTTTTCGTGAGTGTGGCGGAAACCTGGCCCCTTGCAAAGGATTAGGGTCAGGTACCGGAGGTGTATACTGGGACGTCGTCTGTGGCGGAGACGACGTCCTTAGAGTGGTTTACGAAACTGGTCAAAGACCACATTTCGAATTTCAAAAGGGATTTCTTGGTCTCTAGGGTAGAGGCCAAGAAGGTGAATTGGGGACCGCCTTCCCCAGTTCAAAAGCTCAGGGCACCACCACAGGCGATGATGATGCGCCCGGAGGAGTTCAGGGGCCTGCTCATCTGCCCCCGTCACAGAGACGACGATTTCATTGGCTCGCGACCCAAAAGTTTGGCAGTAGAGATGCCCTCCTCATCGTCTTCGGGGACCAACTACATCGCCGTCGGGATTTACAGCGGCCTCGGCAGTACCACCAAGATCGATAAATCTTTTGAGGACCTGCCGGAGGCTAGGGGAGGTGTTATCCTGACGCAGCTCGCGCCACAGGTGGTTCCTCGAGTGGAACAAACGGAGACTTTTTCGGAGCCAGCCTGTGAGCCCCCAACGGAGGCGCAGGAGCCGTCTGTCGGCTCTCCAGTCATGCAGACGCCTGCTGAGTAGCCGGTGGTTGATTTTGATCCTCCAGCAGCCGCAGTGGATATCATTTGTTATTTTCGATATCATTTGTTATTTTGGTGATTATTCTATGACGATTATTACTTTTTATATATTATATATTATTAAAACTTATTTTGAAGTATGAATTTTCTAAATAGTTTGATTTTTATTGTTATTCATTTAAGTTGATATTATTTGATAATCTATTTTTACTATATAACACACATTATAAGATGAAAATATCTCTATATTATTTTGCTTCTATGTGTAATTTTCATGATTGATATTATAATCATAGGAAACACCTACTCCACTACAAGCTTAGGAGAATGTGGTTTAGTTAAAGGTCATTAAATGTGTGGCCCTATTACTTATAGCATTCAATTAAGAGTGCAATCAAAGGATACTTATATGGCAGGCATAATTTATGCCCACAAATGGTATTTATGATTAATTAATTTGTCTGAATTAATACAGTAAAAAGAGGATAAATTAAGGTATATGTATGTGATTATGAGATTAATTAATATAACTTAATATCTAAGTTGGTGGTGATGGAATCCATTACAGTGAAGAAACAAGTCTCAAAAAAAAAAAAAAAAAACTATTTTAGAGGTATAAATTATATTATCTCTTCTATTTTTATAGATAGTATTTAAATTTTTATAGTTCAGATGAATATAATTTTTTAATTATAAATTGATTACAAATATAATAAATTTTTTATTGAATGAAGGCATCCCATGTGAAAAAAAAAATATTTATTAAAAATATAGATATATATATATATTTTTAATTTAGATTATTTTATTTTTAAATAAATAATTTGGCAGTCCATCCACAGCGACTTGACTTTGTATTTATTGGGCACTGATTCCACTGCAAGTATAACTTTTGTTTTGTTTTTTTTTTTTTACTTTGAAAAAAATATATAAAATATTATTATTCGGATTATTAGACTTTATTTCGTCATAAAATGGAAAATTATATTAAATTTATTATATTTTTGATGTTTCACAGTACCAAAGTGACAATTTATTGAAACAAATGTGTACTTTATTTTTTTTTAAGTTTTAAAAATTTTAAAATTAAATGTACGCTGACGTTTTATTTAAAATATGATTAATTTAACTATTATAGAAATAATACTAAAATTATCATAAATAAAAATTTAAAAATAAAAATTTAAAAATGATTTTTTTTTCTATTTATATAAATAAATATTGGAATTTGTTGACACTTATTTGTCAAAATAAGATGATGATAATGTCACATTTGATATTTATTCAGTGGCGTTTAATTTACACCCGATCTAATAATGATTGGAATATATACACAGACGTATCATGCTTGTCAAATTACAAACCAAACCAATATTGCTTAGTGTTTGAATTCAAAACTGATTGATGTAACCGTACAACATATATACGTACATAAATAAAAAAATATATATTATAATTATAGAATTTATATATAATTTTATATAATTATTTTTTATATGTAGGTAAAGAGGACGAGTCACTTTTAATTTTTAAGTTTTTGAAAAAGTATTTTATGTATATAAATTGTATTAATGATACAAAAAAATTATACAAGTAGAAAGATTTATGTATAAAATTGGATAGAATTAGATTTTTTTAATTTTTGTATTTGTATTTTTTGTTGGTTAGAATTTGAATTTTTAATTAAGGTTTTTGTTAAAATATTTAATGTTTAATAAATAAGAATAATTAATATTAAAAAATATTATTTTTTCGTATACGTAAAAAACAAGTTCTAAATTTTATATTTTAATAATAATTGATAAAGTTAAGATAAGATAAAATGAGATTAAAAGAAAAAAAAATTAGATCAAAAATAATTTTAGACCTAATTAAATTGAGTTGAATAGTGATTTACCTTGCAGTTGACGCACACACCTGTATATTTTAGGTAGAGAGATTGCGCCTAATTGACTCCTGACTCAAGCTCGAGCGCATCTGATAGAATACCAACAATTGACACGCGTCTGATATGATGTTCATTGATATGGCGCCGGTGCCCCACAGTATTTGGTTATGGCATCTGATGCGCATAACGAGCGCATATTCGCCAATTTATTATATAAGTCATATGCGATTAATTTTTTATTTTTTTATCAGATTTTAAGAGAAATTGAGAATGATAAGAGAAAATGAGAGAGAAAGATAAAGAAAATACTGTGGAAGTTTATTATCCACTTATTTATCGGTACATTGTTTTGGAAGTTTATATAATTAAATTTGAATTTAATCCATTATTCATTTTGGTATGTTTTAATATAAAATTACATATTAAATTATATAACTATATATTTTGTTAAATTTTTTATTCACTCTTACTTTTTTTTTTTGTTAATTCTATTCAGATTAACGGATTTGGATACTTGCATATGAGAATTATGGTTGAGGAGCTAATTCGAAGAAAAAATTAGACTAGAGTTTTGATGAAATCGATTGTTGTATCTTGTTTCGAAATAGTAGTGGTAAAACAAATTACTTTCATCTTGACTTATTGGGTTTGTAACAATTTAGATATTGCTATGTTCTTATGGGTGATGGAGTTGAATTTCTGATTTTCTTATATGGTTAATTTGATTTTGATATAGATATAGCCTATTACGGATGTATTAATATTATGATGTGATATTTTGGATCCTATGATTAGATTATTTACTTTATTTTTGATTGGTTGTGATATTAATTTATTTGTTACATTTGCCGTTAATTAGATTTATTAAATTACTAAGAAAATAATCTCGTTAATTTTTATTCGGATTTGATATCAGGAGGTGACAATATCAAATAATATAATTATATTTTAATGTGTAAAAGTTTTATTCATGAACAGCTTATAAAAACCATTACGTAATTTTCATAAATATGTTTTTTAAAAAAGCTTGATGATAAAATAAAATTAAAATATTGTTTTAAAGTTGGCGTATATTTTATACGTAGAAACTCAACCTTTTAGAAGATTGATACAAAAGTTAAAATCAAATAAATTTTTAAAAATTTAAAATTTGTAAAAAGTTTAAAAATAAACTAAAACACATTTTTAAATTTTTCCAAACAATTATGAAAAATATCAAATTATTAATTCTTAATTTTAAAAAATTTAAGATTTGAAATTAAAATTCAATTTTATATGCAGTCAAATATAATTTCATATAACTTGAAATAATACGTATAAAATTATATTTAAAATTTTAATTTCAAATCTTAATTATAAGATTTAACCCCTCCTCTCTCTCTTTTTAACCTCTTTTTTGGCGGGACGTGGACCCCAACCAATCAAATTCCCCCATCGCTCTCTCTCTCTCTCTCTCTCTCCGGCTATCTCTTTCTCTCTCTATCGTTCTGCCACTGTGTCTCCTATTAATACTCTCAACAAACCATCGTCTTCTTCCTCCATTCTCCGTCTCCATCTGGAAGGCGCCATTGATCCTCAGATGAAGCTAAACCTCGAACTTAACCTCCTGTTACTACTATTTGTCATTCTATTTCAATGCATCAGCCCTATACATCCTCTGTCCTCCGACGGCCTGTCCCTTCTCTCTCTAAAATCCGCCGTGGACCAGCGGCCGGAGGCGGCCGCCTCCGCATTCGCCGATTGGAACGAGAGCGATCCAAATCCGTGCAAGTGGACAGGAATTTCTTGTATGAATGTTCCCGGATCCTCCGACCCTCGTGTCGTCGGAATCTCCATCGCAGGCAGGAATCTTCGGGGGTATATTCCATCGGAGCTTGGAGCACTGGTCTACCTAAGGAGAATCAATCTCCATGGTAATAATTTTTACGGATCCTTACCTGTCCAATTGTTCAACGCCATGTCACTTCACAGCATCTTCCTCTACGGCAACAACCTCTCCGGTTCGCTCCCGCCGTCGATAAGCAACCTCACCTGGCTCCAAAACCTTGACCTCTCAAATAATTCTCTCTCCGGACACATCCCGAGCGATATTCGGAACTGCCGTCAATTGCAGAGACTAATTCTGGCAAGAAATAAGTTCTCCGGCGATATTCCGGCGGGAATATGGTCTGGATTGACGGATTTAGTCCAACTTGATTTGTCGTCGAATCAGCTCCACGGGAAGATTCCTGAGGACTTAGGCGAATTGCAGTCTCTCTCTGGCACGTTGAATCTCTCCTTCAATAAATTATCAGGAAATATTCCGAAATCGTTGGGGAATTTGCCAATGAAGGTTAGCTTCGATCTTCGGCACAATAATTTGAGCGGGGAAATTCCCCAAACCGGCTCGTTCGCCAGCCAAGGTCCTACAGCGTTTCTCAACAACCCAATGCTCTGCGGGTTTCCACTCCAGAAAGCCTGTGATGTTCACTCATCCAAGCCAGCGCCTAGCACACAGAATTCGATCCACAATAGCGAGAGAAGCAGGCGAAAGGGCCTGACTCCGGGGGCGATTGTACTAATTTCGACTGCCGACGCGGCGGTTGTTGCGCTAGTTGGACTGATAATTATATTTTCGTACTGGAAAAGGAATGATGATTCTAATATCTGTAGTTGCACTGAGAAGACAAAGTTAGGAGGCAATGAGAGGGGGAAATTATGTGGTTGTTTGAGGAGAGAGATTCCGAGCACTGACTCTGATGTTGATTCGGACAAGGGGAGCCAAGGAGGCGGCGGAGGCGGCGGTGGAAGTAGTGCTGGTGGAGGTGCTGGAGGGGAAGGGGAACTTGTGGCGATTGACAAGGGGTTTACGTTTGAGCTGGATGAGTTGCTGAGGGCGTCGGCTTACGTGCTGGGGAAGAGTGGGTTGGGGATAGTGTACAAAGTGGTGCTTGGGAATGGTGTGCCAGTGGCTGTGAGGAGGTTAGGGGAGGGTGGGGAGCAAAGGTACAAGGAGTTTGCCTCTGAGATTCAGGCAATTGGGAAAGTTAAGCATCCTAACATTGTTAGGCTGAGAGCTTATTACTGGGCTCCTGATGAGAAGCTTCTTATTTCTGATTTTATATCGAACGGCAACTTGGCTACGGCCCTTCGAGGTGAGTTCCCTCTTTTCAAATGCTATCAAATTCCATGGTTTCTTAATCCAAAGAAGAAGAAGAAGAAAACAGGAAAAGGAGAATTCTATTGCTTTTGAAAACAAATTCTCCTACTAGTACTGCCACTGTGCTTGTAGATACTCATTTGATATGCATAATTAGAGCCATATAATAATTGGTATACTTATTCAGTTTCTTTAAATTTGGTATTTTGCAAATTTGGTTAGTTCTAAGGTGATGCAATTGGGAAGATCTCCTATTGCCCAAACAGTTTAGTATATTACATGCAACCCATTTCACCAAATACTGAAGTTGTGGAACTTTTAAAAATTTCGATCCCCAAGAATTCAATTTTGTTGAATTCCCGCAATCTAAATTCAAAATATAACATAGTGAAACACAACTCTTTCGACTACCGAATCCTTGTTTTTTTTTCTGTTGGAAAAAGTGATGTTGGAAATTGAAGGGTTAAACGCGGCTATTAATAAGCATTCAAGACTTCTTGAACCGTTGATCCGTGATCCCGTAAACGTAGGTGCATCAATGTCAGTAGCAACATAGTCTTTATTTTTGGGACTTGATGTTTGGGGATGGGTCCTATATATGAAAGAGAGCTATCAAGGTTATCTCATATTTTAGAATTTATATGAATTTAATAGTCAACATTAAAAGCTAAATAAATTAACAATAGATATTAAATAATAATTTAGATCACTTAATATAATTTTTATAATTTATTTATTTAATTTTTAATTTTAATAATTAAATTTATGAAAAAGTAAATTCATTAGAGGTCTGGAGCTCAAAGCCCATAGTGTGCATGTGGTCATGTTGCTTCTAGTGTTCCGTAACAAAGGAATTGAATAAAGTGGTTGTGCGATTGATAGCTAACTAATTAATGTGGGTAATGAAGTCACATGAAATTGTTGTATTATATATTGTGATATTTTTATATAGTTGTGATCTAGTAAGATATTTATTTAAAAATAACAGTTATATGTATGTGATTTTATACAGTGCAGGTACAGAAGATAGATTTACACAATATTATGCCTATTTTATAGATAAATTAATTTCATAATCTGTATTTATTACTGTTAAGATATGATAAAATAACTTCATTATTATTTTTGAAGACCCCCTATAGGTCATAAACTTTGACAGTTTATGAATTTTATAGCATAAATGTATTATGCAGATATTATATATATATATATAGGATGCCAATTATCAGTACATTTGCTACCATGTCAATCATACGGGCATTCCTACTCCCCACAACCTCACCTTTTTACTCTCGGGAATGATACTTAGCATTTACAGGTGGGGGCAATTGCAGATAATCCCTGATGTGTAGTTGGGTGAATGGCAGAGGGAGGTGTGAGCGAGCATCCAATGATGAAACCATGTCAGTAGCTGTCAAGCCACCGAACCCTGAGTGGCCATATTAGAGGATTATGGCTGTCAATTTAGAAGGAAGTAGTTTAAAATCTAATATTTTTACGGGGGTGTATCTTAAAAATGTGTGACAAAGTAAAAAATTTTAAAAATTATATATAAGGATCACTAATTATTTTGACTAATCATTATATTTTGTCTTTAAAACCCCACAAATTTTAGATTTATAAGATGTGAAAAAATTTTTTTAATGTTCCATGAAGTGAGTATCACCATCAATCACACAAAGCAATTAGTAGTTGAACCTAATAATTCTATGTAATCTAGACTAATCACCAAATGAATTTACACTGCACTTGGGATGATATATTTTAAAAGCTTAGCAGGTTTAGATGCTTGACTATCTGTGTGTAATAGTGAAATCAAGTCCCTTTACCCAGCCATAAAATAATAAACGAAGTGAACCTCCAAAACCACGTGCCCTTGTTTATCTATTGATCTAGAGGATCATCACATGCCGTCTCACAAAATAGAGAAGTCCATATAGTCAAATTACCAAATCTAAGAATAAGTAAGTGCACCAAACTATTATTATATGTAAGGTTTTTTTTTTAAAAAAAAATATGATTATTCTTTGAATATGTACACAGTTTTACATCTTAATCATCTAGTTACATGAGTTAAATTTGACATTCAAATTATTTTAAGCTGTCAAAGATAGTCACTGCCTCAATGTTTTAGGCTTTTGATCTCTAGTGGCCGTGTTCGAAGGCAAGGGGAAAAAATTGCCCCCATTGCTGTATTTAACATTAGATTTGATCGGGTATATCCAATTTTCTCCAAAATTTACAAGGTGGGAGCCTCTTGCATTAATTGGACCGGCCTTTTATTATCTGGTGGTTGTTCCTCATTGTTGTAGGGATATTTTTATCTCATTTCTGGTTTATAGACCTATGTATTCCTCGTATATATGTCCTATTCTAAGACACGGTATGAACAAGGGGCAAACCACAATTGCCTGCTTGTTGATGTTTTCGGTCCACAAATGGGTTCTCGGCCGGTCTGACCCATGGCCGTGATATTTTCACTTCGATGAATATTATGCCACTCTTGGAACAAATCAACAATACTGAGAAAAATGCAAGTTACATAAATTAAAGTTGAATATATGAATCAATTTTCTCATTTCACTTAATTACTGCAATATCTTCGTATGCGTCTTATTTGGCCTACATTTTAAATATACGAATCAGCTTAAATATCTTTTATTATTTTATCTTTTATATGTATTACTTCTAAATACATATAATACTATCATCTATTATCTTATTTTTTAGTATTACTCTATTTATACATATTATCTTTTTAATCTTTGTAGCAATTAGAAATTTGTTTTACATGCTGAAATTTGTTTTTACATGATTAATCATCAAACATTTTGATTTATAAAATATAGTAAGTTTAAATATGTTGTAAAGCTTCAAAATTTTGCAGAGAGATCACGGACTCTTTAACTTGTTGTTTTGACACAGGTAGAACAGGGCAGCCAACGACGCCTCTAACCTGGCCAACCAGGTTAAAAATTGCCAAGGGAACAGCCAAGGGACTAGCTTACCTTCATGAATGCAGCCCAAGAAAATTCGTGCATGGCGACATCAAGCCCTCGAACATCCTCCTCGACAACGACTTCCAACCACACATCTCTGACTTTGGCCTCAACAGATTGATTAACATCACCGGCAATGACCCTTCCTCCCAAGGCGGTCTCATGGGCGGAGCCCTCCCCTATATCAAGCCGGTTCACCGAGAACGATCAAACAGTTATCGTGCTCCAGAGGCTAGACTTCCCGGCGGCCGGCCCACCCAAAAGTGGGATGTGTACTCGTTCGGAGTAGTCTTGCTCGAATTGTTGTCAGGAAGGTCTCCTGAGCTTTCCTCTCCTACGACGTCGACTTCTGTTGAAAACCGAGATCTCGTAAAGTGGGCGAGAAAGGCATTAGATCAACAGAGCCCATTGCCGGAGATGGTGGATCCTCTGCTGCTGCGGGAAGTGCACTCCAAGACCGAGATGCTAGCGGTTTTTCATGTGGCTCTAGCTTGTGCTGAAGGAGACCCCGAGATTCGACCGAGGATGAAAACTGTCTCGGAAAACCTCGAGAGGATTGGAACATAGAAAAACCAAAAGGGTTCGATCAGCTCGATTCTTTCAATGATAGAACGTAAAGGATCTGATGAGGTCTGCACTCGGGATTCAGAGACACAGAAATCGAGCTCGATTTCTGTTGTATCGGGTGAAGCCATGTACCTGAATGACGAAAGTTGGGCCAGAGATTTTCGGTGACAAACAATAAATGTTTTCTTTTTTGAGTTCCTATTGGGTTATTAGGATGGATTGAATTAGGTTGAAATATTGATTTATGAGAGTACTTATTCTCGGTTAGTTGAAAATTTTAAAATTTTTTTTATGATCATAAAAGTGGAAATAACCAAATCCATTTAAAAATATGAATTTATTGTAAGACATAAATTTTATGAGATTATAATAACTATACAGGTTATTAAAATTATCATATTATTTTATAATAATATTATATAAATAAATACTATGGATTTATCTGAATTTATATATAAATTTTTTTAAAAAAAAATTTAAAACCCAACTTTTTTCATTCATCTTTATCTGTTTTTTTTTTTTTTTGAGAGGAGACAATTTTTTAGAGGAAACCATACAACACCATGATATTTGGTTTTTCTAGAGTGCTTTCTTTATATTTAAAGATAATATGAGGTTTTTAAATTTTCATCCACAATATGCATTTGAAAACGGCTTTTGAAATTATTCAAAAAAATTATCCATCATTATTATTTACTAACTGCTGCGGATCTGGTCCGGTGGTGGATGAAGATGATTTTTGCTGCTTCGTTTTTTTAACTCATTAATTGGACCGCGATGGGACAAAATTTTATTATCTGGCTTCGAGTTGTTCCTCATTTTTGAGAATAAAAGGGAAAATTTGATTTTATAGTAATTTTCTGGTTTATAGACTTTTTGGTATTACCTTCTCTTTATATCCTAGATGTCTTCAGTTTTATTCTAAGATACGGATAACTTATGATAAAGGGTTATTTTAACCACAATTGGTTTCAACCTCCTTCGGTTGATGTTTTTTCAACCGCGAAGTTATGGGTTTATCTGCGAGTGGTTACGGGTCTGACCCATCACTAACAATGGATAAATTTATCATTTATAAAATAAAAAAAGGATGGATCCCTTGATTATAAAAATATTATTTTTTTAAAAATTAAAGATCAAATTAATTTAAAAAATATTTTTTAAAATAAAAATAACTAAGCCATATAAATTATAATATTATTATTTTAATAAATTAGTAATATGAGTCACACCACTTAAACAATAATTCTATCATTTATTTATTACTAAATTTTAGGGAATATATATTCTCAGTAAGACCATCATGGGCCGTTGTTAACTACCTCATCTGGCCAGCCAACCACCCCTTCGCCGCCATGGTGAAGGTGGTAATATTTATTTTATGTGATAATATTTATTCTTTATATAAATTAAATTACATAAATATTTATTAACGCAATAATTTTATAAATTTTATTTTTATTTTATTTTTTAGTAATATTTATATTTTTATTGTCTGACTTTATTCTCTTTTAATAATCAATTACCACTTTTTGATACTTCTCATACATCTATTAGGATGCATTAGGATGTTTATGGTCACTCTTTATCTTTACCTCGATCTTGTGATTGTTCATATAGCTTGAAAAATAATGGGGACAGTGTTAGAAATATATTTCACATAATAAGACATATAAATTATTAATTTAATTAATTAATTAATTATAATTCTATTAATTTATATATATATTAAAAAAAAAATTTAAAAGACATGCCAATTCAAGATGAATCATTTGAGAAAAAGGATATACTATTTTTTAATAGATATATCATTTAGAGAATATATATCTCATTTAAAATATATCCGTTAGGAGAAAGAATATTAATTTCTCAGCGATTATATCTATTCAAGACATTTTTTATACAAAAAGAGTGACATTTTGGTAAATAAAAGAACACCCATAACCATTATTTTAGATGTACAAAATTTGTATAAAGTCTCTACAAATCATAAGAAGAAGAGAGAAAAATCATCTCCAAATTTTTCGAAATAAAAACAATATTGGTGCAGAAAAAAAAATTTTGATGATAGATTCAGGTATATTAATTTATACATATGTATGATTGTTATAATAAAAAAATATAATCATAAAAATTTTAAGTATTAAAGTTTTATCTCGTTAGGTAACTTCCAGGCAGTCCTCATTTTCCACCTCAATCTGCCTCTTACCCCTCAAGGTCTCGATATTGTGATCACTTGGTGGTAGGGATGGCATTAAAACCCACAGACATGAAATCTAACCCGACCTGACATGAACTGGTCTGATTTCGTTCTCATTAATCGGATTATGGATAAAATACGCCAGTTCACATTGAATTTGGGTTGGGTTTGGATTTACTATGTCCCAACTCAAACCCGAAATACTAGCCTAATTCTAATCTAAACTTAAATATGCTGTTTTGTTTTCTATGATGTAGATTTGAGTTTTGAATTGATAAATGCTTGATGGGCTGCTTGATATCCGGAGAGCTGGAGAGATTTCAGTTGTCTTTTGAGTTTTGGATTCCAAAATATCTTATTTTTCCATTTAATGGTTCGAAATAGTTTTTAAATTTTTTTAATGAGCTAAATTATGTGGACTTAATTAACTAAAAACTAAACTATTATTGTATGAATTCTGTTTTTTTTTTCTTCTTAAGGAGGAGGAAAAGAAAATGCTTTCAATTGGATATATGTTTAGATGATGATTCAATTTATAAGGTTTTCACCCTACCAAAACTACCAGGTTTTATGCCGCTGCAACGTCTATATGCAATTGCACATGCTGGTTTATTGGTCTGTTTGTCTTTGTACTGATGTTAAAAAGGGGATGGTTACCTTTGAACAGCTGAAGCATGGAGTGGATGTGGAAGATACTGTGAATCACATTCTGCGGTCGTGTGAAGCAACAATCGGTTTGATATGTTTGGTTATGAATCACTTTCGTAATTTGAGCCGCACTTGCTAGGTGTTTGAGTGCCATTTCCAGAAACCTCGTGCTCAATCTGCGCCTATCAGACGTTTGAGCACTAGTTCCAAAAGCACTGTGCTCGAGCTACGCCTGCCTGACACTCGCACTCGAGCGTGGCCAGTAGGATAAAAATACGGTTGATGCGTGTTAGGGTTTAACTACTGTGATTTGAGCACCATTTTGAGAGAGAAAAGAAAAAAAAAAGAGAAAGAAGGGAGAAGAGAAAGATTTGTGCATCTGTTTGTATTCCGAATCGAGTTCCATTTTTCGTTGATCGTTGGTACGCTATTCTTATTAATAAGAATAACGTTTATCAGGTTCTATTTTTTCTCTTTCATCTTGTGTTCTCTAATTGTGCAGGATTATTTTAAGACAAGGTAGTTTGACATTGTATTTGAGGTTTGTGTAACCGAGACATTGTATAGTGGAGATGTTTTCGGACCTTAAGTTCCGTGATTTTTCTTCATTTAAAAGAGAGTTTTCTACGTAAAAATCATGCATTTATCGATCGTGTATACTTGTTATGTACTTATCGTGTGGTATTGTGTGTTTTTTCAAGGTTCAAATAGTAGATCGGGTCTCAACAAGATGCACCACCGATCCTCCCTCCCTCCTGTGGAGGGCTTGATTTCCAGATTTATTCTGCTGTTTTTGTAAGTAGCTTTTGCTGCTTTTGTAAGCCGACCAACTTCCTGATACCTCAGTTTGATCAAATGATATCATCTCTTAGTAAACCACGATCACATACTATGGCATATTTGAGTTTTTGTTATCTCACATCTACTGCTTGCATCAGTAGATGAACCGATTGCAACCCTTTAAAGCCATACTTTGGTGTTTGCCGAATCATTGGGAAAGAAGGCCAGAAGAAGGCATGTCTTCGATCCGGAGTATGCCATCCATCGAAACTCCCTCCTCTAGCTGCATCCGAGTGCATTTCGAAATGTCCTGCAACGTTGGCAAGCAGAGCAAGGTTATTTGGCTAGAAAAATAGCATAGCCAAAGAAGAAGGGCAATAGATAATGGAGCCTTGGCGCAGCAACACATTTGTCAATGCGTGGCCTGGTGTTCAACTGATCAAAATAACCTTTTGCATGTAATGCAAAGTAAAATCATGTACAGTGACTCAAAGTGACTTAGCCTTTTTAGATATTGCGTACGCTAAGAGTTTTTGAGCTCTCTTATCTTTAATGGGAGGCTCCCGAAATATATTTTATAAATGTTCCAACTCATGTATTAGTATTACATCATTGTCAAAATATATTAAAAAAAATCTCCAGGTCCTTTGAACTCTATTTCAAATGGAGGCTCCAGAGAAACATTGTAATATCTCATCTTACGCGTCAGTATTACTTGATTGTCTCATGCGATTGTCACCTCTTGTCTTACTGAATTTATGATCAATGTCCATTCCCTTGTGGAATCATGGTATCCACCACTCACTTCTTGGCTTAATGAATTCCCTAATGCTAGATCTATCCAAATATAACCGTATACTCTTCTTTTGATACAAAATACGGTTTTATTTTCTTGATTTAATACCAAACAGCCTAGGAGACAAATAATCGACCCAACTTATCCAACCATCATTTATCCATATCATTGAAGGCTATGCAACAAAGTGGGTCTGAAGCCTATTCTTTTTCTGAAGAGAGCCATCGATTTTCATTAGCTCTTATCCAAATCATGTCACTACTCAAATAGGTCCAAAAGAAAGCCGACTATAAGGAAATGGCTCTCTCAAAAGTTATTATTATTATTATTATTATTTGCTACAAAAGACAGTAGAAAATCTACAATTCTCTAGTATACGACTTCTAAAACTACAGAGCAAATAATAGACACTAACATATTGAAAAACAATTGCTGAAATAGAAATCATAAAAATTTATACACTTACAGACATCTAGGTCGAGCATTTGTATGATGATCATGAATAATATTTTAAGAATATATATAATTATAAAAATATAATTTTATAAGTTTATAAAATATAAATATAGAAATTTAAAGATAATAAAATTTTGATCCAATTCATAATCAAATTTATTTTTGTAAATATATATATTTTACATTTAAGCCCCCTTATATAGTCCAAGGCAAATGCTGATCTCAATACCAAGAAAAACTGGATGGACAAAAAGAGAAAATGAAAGTCAAAATCCAAATAATCTAGCTTGCAGATTAGCATCCATATCATACTTCTACTGTCTCATATGGCTAATCTCTAAAACCTAATGAATAAACTTTGGACTATATACTGAAGTGCTGTACTTAGGAATAGTTCTGTCAACATTCCAATCTTTAATTGAAAGAGCCAGAGAAGTAACTCCTTTGGGCAACAAAGCGGAAAGTCTTAACTCAAATGCAATGGAAGAAAGCCCAACTCTCGAGCTTTAACAATCACTGTTATTTATGTCAAAGCTGGTGTGGAGGAGACACAGCTACTAAAGGAACTCTATACTTAACTGAACAAACTTGATTACTAGGTCCTACACAAAGTCATTAAACTGCTATAGATTTCAGTACAACATCCCTAGCTGCTTTATTTTCATAATCAGAACACAACTGCTAACTACACTGCTAATTAATACTATGTAGGCTCCAATTCCTCGAATTGAAGTGAGGTCCTGTTGAAGAGCAATTTGGTGGTCTCTGAAAGTAGACATACTACTGAAAAGTCACTTTCGGTTTTTGTGCACAGAGAGGATCGGTTCTCTCTGAATTTAACTACACTGCAGGAACACGGGTGCGAGGTTTTCCCCGTTGTGGTGGTCTTCCTTGGGCTTGTCTTTCTTGTACCTGTTTCCGGGCTAATGCCGTTGTGTCGTCGTTCCGTGTATTTTTTTCTTTCTTGTTATATTGTATGTTCGCTGATGTAAGTTTTGTACTTTATAAAAGAAATTAATAAATGAAATTTTCGAACATTTTTCTATCTTCATCGCATGGCTTTTGACACTCTTACGTACTTTGACTGATTTGAATTTTCTAATATAACTTTTGACTGTTCGGTGTTCATCAGTTTGACAGTGCAGCCCTACTGCCAGCTGGGTCTTCTGGCAGTTCGACTCACGGCAAGTCGCCCCGATGTTCAGTCTAGACTCGGCCGGTTGAATAGGCCTTGAGTTGGCCGATGCCATGCGCCGTCGTTTTGTGACCTGGGGAAGTGACAGTCCAGGGCATCGATAGTTGAGCGGCGTGTCGTCGTTGTATCAATCGAGGCATTAGAGCTCAATGACTGCAATGGGATGCGTCGCGTTAGACTCCATAATGGCGATGGCGAAAAGACATGTCGCTTCGTTGCCTTCAAACGACATCGTTGCTGGCTGGGACATTGGCTATTTAAGCACTTGTCCTCAACCGTTTCCTTCATCACTTGTTGTCTACGAAAGTTTCAGTCCCTAAGTTCACCATCTTTCTTTTTGACCGATTTCTGCTCTGATCTATAAATGGCTGACGAGGGCTTCATTTGCGTTTTCGACCTACTTGCTTGCCTAGCAGGATTGTCATCTTTTTCCTTTGAACCTGAGTCCTTGACCAAGGAGGTAAGCTCCAATGAGGAGTTATCGGTGGGAGTCGGAGATGAGGATTCAGCGGGCGTAGTGACCACTGAGGAGGAGCATCATTCGGAGGTCTCTGTTTTTGCACCCCTAGGGTTCCTGGGGGCGTCCCTGGTTTTGAGTCTGTCGGATCTTCTCGTCAGGTATGCTCGTCCATCTAGAAGGTCGTATAAATTTTCACATTCATGTTTTGTTGGTGTAGCCCCTAACTGACCACTCTTTTATGTTTTACAGCAGTGGAGGGTGCCCTGAGTGGCGGAGTAGACTACTCATGCGCGGTTGGGTGAGTTGGAGTACCAGATTGAGGCTGTCACTACGGAGGCGCAGCGGGGCTTGTAGTGGGCCAACCATCTCACCTGAACTCTATCCGAGTCCGAGGCCCACGCCCGGTCTCTAGATCGAATTGCCTCATTGAGGACGAGCTACAAAGGACTTGAAGGGAGCTTGTGGACCTTCGGTGTGAGAATGCCCAACTCAATGGTGAACCCTGGCTGTAGGCATAAATAGGATCTTTTTTTTGTCTTCTTATATATTGAGGCCAATAGTTGCCTTTGAATGTATACTTCAATTTTCCAATGAAACATGCTAGACCGTTTTGATCATTGTCGCATGTTGTATGTGATTCGGGTGTTCGAGTGGTGTTCTCTGTAGTTGGTTGACCGCCAAATCGGGTCATGTGAACCCCTGGTGGCTCACTCTTCTGGTGGTCCAGACTCGTAGCTGTTTGTCCCGAACACCAGATAGGGACAAGAGTGGGTTGGATCTGTAATGACCCAAATCTGAGTCACTCGACCAAATTTAAATCGACAATGAGGAAACTCAAAATTCCAATAATCATAAATTCAACATCATAATTATAATTTCCATAATAAATTTTTTCGAGATAATAAATATATATACAATATTATTATCTCGAAAATACGTCCCAATAATATATCCAAATAAAACCTCAATCGATAAACTATCTCTAGAACCTTTTCACACGAGCCTCTATCTCTACTATCTTCTCTATCACGAATTTCTATAGCTAAAGTAGGATTCCATGGTTCGTATTATACAATCAACTCAATATGGAGTCAAGAAATTACAAGGGTGAGCCAAAATCCAACAAATGATAATAATAAAAAACGCTTAATCAATAACCCATGTTTGGTTGTTGGACTAAGGTGGGAATAAGGTGGGAATATAATATCTATTCCCAGGGAATAGATATTCCTCCGTTTAGTTACAAATTTAACTAGGAATATATATTCCTAGGGAATATTTATTCCCACATTTGTGGGAATAGCTACTCCCACTACTACTATTATTATTATTATATTTTGTAATTATTATTATTATTATTATTATGTGTCATTATTATTATTATATATTATTATTATTTATAATAATAATAATAATTATTATTATTATTACTATTATTATTATCATTATTATTGTTATTACTATTCTCACCTTATTCCTCATACTATTATACAAACTAAACAAAAGAATATTAATTCCCACATTATTCTATTTTAACAACCAAACATAGGAATAACAATTCCAATTATATTCTCATCCTATTCTATTCCCTGGAATAACTATTCTATTAAAGCCACTTATTGATTCGATAACCAAACGCGTCATTACGGTCGTTTGGTTCTTCAGGGAATGGTTGCAACATTTCTATAATAATCTAATTATATCCGATAAGTCATAATACATCGTAAACACGACTCAAACCAAAAGCAAGATTGGTCTCCCCGGACCCTTATATGACAAAGATAACAAGATTGCCAATAATATGCAGAAACCCCTCAGATCTGACATCAAGAGATATGCAGGGATCTCCTAGTCCGAATGTCAGCGTGAACGACTTGAATTCAAATAACAATAACAATATGGATTCCATTGAATCCTGATAGCGTAAAATCCGACACATAGATTCTACCGAACATAACTCGTAAATTCCACCAAATCCTAAACTCATGAGGTATCAACAATGATAAAACATCACAATAAATCTTCTTGGACCTTATTCTATCACTGTGAACCAAAGGTCACGTATTTACGCCCCCAACGACTGGGTAAGTGTAACGAGGTTATCTATGATATCTAACTACCCCTATAATCCTCCCAGAGGCTGCACCCGTAGCATGTCGATACCATCCGTGATACCTCTCGCCAAAAGATATCACTGATATCATCTCCTACGATGGTCACATGGCTATAAGGATCCCTACACAATAATCAGTAGACCTCATTATCACAATGATACGAAAATCAATATCGGATAAGTGTAGACCACGCTAAGGTACCGTAGCCTCCCATTCGACTAAATACCTTAGTGTTTTCATACGCTATCCTTAACCTTAACTGTCGGAAGCCCATACTCCAATTACTCACACAATCAAGTATAACGCAAAGAAAGCTTTACAACTACAACGACGGAACTGTCATTCGGTGCTGACAAGGACCGTACTCACGCCATCGAATTCAACACAAATGGATTTATCACGAAACGAAGAAAGGATAAACACAGACTAAGATTAATTTACTTAGTTCAACTATTTAACTATTCTTCCATTTTGTTCTGGTGCAATACCTACAACTAATGCCAATATATAAATCAACTGATTTCAAGCATATATAACATTTTATTTTTATTTATATACTACCACGAAATTAAATGTTCTTAACTCCATTATCTATGTTTTAACATTCACGATCATGTTACGGATTCTTCTACGCATAACCCAATTCATAATAATTTACTTCCACTTTACTAACACACACCCTTGGACATACATCCTTACTCAAAAATATAAATACACATACTGCCCACATTTATAAATATATATATATATTTAGATTTATATTCATATATACACATGTCAACACACACACACAATGCCCACGGCAGTACACACCCATACTGCCCATGCCAAATTACACACCCTCCACACACAGTGCATACACTCACCCACACCTGCGCACCGCAACACTTGTTACACACGCCCATTCCACACACACACACACACACACGGCCGCATACCCAACCGTTCACACCCACACACGCAATATACATATATATTTAATCGTCAATTCCCCCATCTCTCACGACGCCATTGGCCAGAGCACGAAGCTCTGTTTTTCCCTCAATTTCAGATTTATGTCCAACAAGGCTAATCCTCACCAATCCACGACAAATTAACACACTAATAACATCAATAACAAGGATTACGGTGTTCATGAGATAAAAGAGGGATTGATTTGCAGAGAATGGAAAATTTACTTACGATTGGATAAAATAATGAAAGTAAGAGGAATCACTTGCACCAGAGGAGAATGACATTAAAGGGGATTCACTTGCCTGATTACTCGGTCCTTGAACACAGCTAGGGTTGAAGCGGCGTTGGCTTCGGCTCAACAACAACGACAACGACGGTGACAACAAGTCACAGCGACGATAGTAACGATCGCCCACGGCCACGGCAGCAAGACCACAAAACGAAACGCTTCGGTGCTGAACAGCGCCTTACTCTTCCTTCCTCTCCTCGCATTCTTCCTGGACTGGGGTATAAATAAACCCATGGAGTGAAGATCGTGGAAAGACAGACGGAATCAAACGGTTGAAACGGGGCAATTTGTCAGGATTTCTGGCTGAAGATTTGAACGGAAAATGTGTTAGGCATTGCAAGAGAGAAAGAAAGAGAGAGAACCAGACGGGAGAGAGAGAGCCAAACGGGAGAGACGAAGGGGTCTGTTAAGGAAGAAGATTCGAGAGTTAAGGAGAGATATGGGGTGAGGAAATTATATATTAATTATAATAATAACGTTCATTATTATTATTATTTTACTTATACGTTTTAAGTTTATTATTATTATTATTATTATTATTATTATTGATTATTCTATTACATAAATATTGTCTTATTCTTGTGAATACATCAATATTTTATTTACGCGTTCAAGAATTAAGTCTATTCGATTTAATTTATAATTCACTATCGAAAGTATCTACTCCAGTTACTTGGAGTAAACAATAGACTGCAGTGAAGCTATACAACTCAATGACAATGCACCGATAAATTGCCCCATTTCAATTCACAATGCCGCATGAGCAAACCCCCATCCCAACAAGGCAAGGAAGCCAAATCGAAATTCATCCATACTGGCAGTGAAATAACCAACCTTCAGCCACCACAGCAGGACCTCAGGCCGAGCACTACTAATTCCATTTTTTTTTCTTTTTTTTTCTTTCTCTCTTTTTTTTAAAAAAAATTAAATAAAATAATGAAGTAAACAAAACTATATTCTAACTCTAAATATTTAGTTGGCTTAGAGGTAGAATATAGTCGCAAGGGCATATCCCAAGCACACCATGAGAGAATCATGAAAACAAAAATAAAGTATACAATAAAAGATCTGGCCAAGACCATCAACCAACCGTCCAAACAGCAGCCTTGAAAAGAAGATAGCACCGAAAAAGCAGGCGCACCAACCTACCATCGGGATAGCAGGCAAAATGAAATATAAATATATATGAATAGATATATATATATGTGTGTGTGTGTATGTATGTATGTATCATCATTTTTTTTTTTATATGTCCCACCGAATCAGGAAAGATCGATCCACCTTTCTGAAAGTGTCAAGATGAATTCTCATCTTGTTTCGAACAACATTAAAAATATGGAAATGTAAAAGAGTCCACAACCCAGCATGGGTCACGGTCATTATGGGCCGTACCTCCTCAACTCCCCACACAACATCATTTTTATCCAAGCATAGGTTTATTTAAACCTTGGGCCTTTGTCGTTTTCCACATTATTCATCTTCGATTGAAACTGCTCTTCTTTTGTTATCTCTTCTTACTTCTTCATTCATGGCTCTCAAAGAGGTTGACAAGATTCGGTCTATTCTCACCGCCCGAGATATTGAGTCCCTATTTGCACTGTTTAAGATCGCAAGCACCATGGAGTTTCGGCTGCCAGGCGCAGACGATAGAGTGTGCTCTCTGCGGAAAGGGTACATCACGATTTATGAGTCCCATCTAAAGGGGGATTTTGTTTTCTAGTCACGCAGGAGTTGTATGAGATCTTGACAGGTCTGGGCATCCCGATTACGAGGTTTCAGCCCAATGGTGTCCAGTACTTGGTCTTTATGTGTGTCTTTGCCTATCATTATAGTTGCAAGTTCACCCTCAAGTCGTTGAAGGTGGTCTTCTGCTTTAACCAGAGTGCGAATTGGATTTCAATGTTGCCCCGCCCGGATTTCCACTTTCGAGGGGCAAATTTGGACTTGACCAAGAAGTTGATGTATCGGTATTTCTATTTAGTGATTCCTTTTTGGTGGGCTCCTTGAAATGATTGAGGCAAAGTATGGAATTCTCTCGTCATTGTAGTGGAATATTGGGAGGAGACTCGGGAGAAGCCACCGATGGATCTCCTTCGGGTGCACGCTGACACCTTTCGAGAGAGAGGCCATTGATTGACTGCGAAGGCCTTTGTTGGTGTCTAGCGGGAGCCTCCTTAGGTCGAGGGCTTCCTGTCACTATCAGTGTAGCGGGGATTCCATCGCTTTGGACTATTCCTTTGCGCTTCATGACTCACTCGGCTCTTTAGTTGCGTCCAAACCTTGATGCTCAAGGTTGTGGGGGGGCTCGGTGTTGTCGGTCGTGGGTCTTCTCGTCTGGTTTCTTTGCTTCGAGGTGGAAGCTTGTGTGATGGAGGCGTGAGCCCCTGCTGCTACTCGTCTAAATGCACGTTGATTGTCTAGAACATCTTGAACACATCTCCCATTTGGGCAGTGAGTGTGTGCACGTCAGGTTTAGGCCGTCCACTTGTATGGCTACCCGCTAAGGGGACGTCGCCTTAGGCGATGGTGTCCTCGGTTGACATGTTGGCTTGTACCTTGATATTGATCATATTTTGTTCGTGAGCGTAGTGGTTGGAGTTTCAAGTTATTTCTACAGATGGCACAAATGATACGTCTTTAAATTTAGATTGTAGTACAGATTAGGAAGCCACATGATTTTCTACATCAGGTCGAATTGAGGTGGGTCTGATCATAATTTTCGATAACATGAGTCCTATGCAACACAACGAACAGACAAAAAGTGAGAGGATTAGTGAGATTCACTCACCGGTTTATCTTTTGAAGTTCAAATTAGAAATCTTTCTCAAGGTATAAAAATATGCGAGTATGTAAAAGAATGCGTGGATGCACTAATGTGGGAAAAAAGTGAGTAATATTGGAAGGTTTGGTTCTGGTGGGTGCGCTCGTTGGGGAGTGGCTTTGCAAAGAAAAGAGAGTGAAATAGGAAACGCTCTTTGTTAGGATTGTATCTTTGGTTGCCTCTTGGGTCCCTTTTCTCTTAAGTTATCTTTAGATTGCCTTTTCCTTTCTCCAGTGGAAGAAAAGGGATATTTGTAGACGATGGCTCGACGTGGACAGCTGTCACACCGAGACTTGTAAGTTGTCGGTCGTTGACCGAAGTCACTGGTGTCACATGACGTTTTGTGATGGTGGTGTGACTGTGGGTGGTCTCTGTTGACATTTGCCAGATTGTTACGGCAAATGATTCGTCGAGCCACACTGGAGGTGGCAGCGGTAGTGCTCTTTTTGCTACGGGCAAGCGAGTGTGGCCATCCCTTCTAAACGTTGACCTCGACCACCAATGGCAGGTGTTTGCCGTGTTGATGCTCTTTGTGGTGGCTATGATGTTGTTGCTGAGTTAGAAGATTCCCTCACCATGATTGGCTGTGTCGTAGGGGTTGCTTGTTGGGTCATAGTGGTCTCTATCTCTATTGGGCTATTGTGTCTTGGTTGTGGTTGGGCTTGCCATATGGCCTTCTGGGCTTTACTTTTTGCAGAGATTTACTAATGGACAGGCTTGACTCTGGATTGGCTCATGATATAGTAGGACCCATCAAGTGTATTAGAATTCATTAATTAAAAATATAATTAAAATTAAAAGAAGTTAAAATATTAAAAAATTTTAAATATTATTATAAAAGAAATTAAATAATTAATTAATATTTTTAGTTAAAAATAAATAAATATATAAATATATATAATAATAACTATTTATAACATAATAATGATATAATAATTATTTATAATAATAATATTACTAAATAAATAAATAAATATGTTAGTAAGAGGAGGAAACCAAGAGAAGAGAAAAGAAGGAAATGAGATAAAGCAATAAAGAAAAAGGAGAAAGGGGGAAGGCGACTCGAGGGTCGCAGCGGCAAGAAGAAAGAAATCAACGGCCTAAACCTAACCAAACCCTGAAAGCGACCCTCTATTATTTAAGAAATGCTATGGCATAAGAAGAGGGAGGAAAAATGTAATATCTCGGTATTTCGACTTGGATTATTAAATAAATATTATTTTGGTATTAATAAATATTTTTAATATTTATGGAATTAGTAATTAATAATAGGTAATTAATTGTGTTAAATAAATAAATATAATAATGTAAAAATATAATAATAATAATAATAAATAATAAATGATAAATAATAAATTTAATAAAACTTTTAAATAATTAATATAATAAATAATATTAAAACCTAAGTAATAATTAACACTTATTATTTTTTTTCTCTTTCTCGATTCTTCTCCCCACCGTCTCTCCTTCCCTCTCCATTTTATCTCTGCCGTCTCTCCCTCTCGGTTTCTCTCTTTCTCTCACGGTACGTTTAGTTGTTGGAATAGAATTATGTGGGAATCGAATAGTTATTCCAGGGAATAGAAATGGATGGGAATAGAGTTGGAATTGTTATTCTTATGTTTGGTTGTTGGAATGAAATAAGGTGGGAATTAGTATTCCATTATTTGGTTTGTAGAATAGTATGAGGATTAAGGTGGGAATAGTAATAATAATAATAATAATAATAATAAGTAATAATAATAATAATATCTTATAATTAATAATAATAAATATAATAATAATAATAATATGTAATAATAATACCTAATAATAATATATAATAATAATAATAATAATAAACAAATAAATAATAATACCTAATAATTAATAATAATAATAATAATAAATATAATAATAATAATAATAATAAATATAATAATATGTAATAATAATAATAATACCTAATAATAATAATAATACAAAATAATAATAATAATAATGCCTAATAATAATAATACAAATAATAATAATAATAATTTATAATAATAATAATAATAATAATAAATATAATAATAACAATAATAATAATAATATCTAATAATAATAATAATAATATCTAATAATAATAATAATAATAATAATAATATCTAATAAATAATAATAATAATAATAATATTTGTTGGGTCCCAATACTAGGGGGTCCCTGAAGAGAATGGGCAAAGGCGAGTGACGGCAGAAGCCGGGTTCTAGTTTGTCTAAGCGAAAGGTGTAAAAAAAAAAGCCCAGGACGTTCCACAATAGGCCCAAAAGCCTCTAGCGAGGACAAGAATCTGATCAACGGCCGGAACCCTCTCATCGTCGTCCGATAACAAGTACATGTGGCATATAGTACGCGGACTCACCCAAAGGATAAGTACGGCCGAGAAAGGGACGAGGACTCTCCCAGATGTCCGAGAACGCCAGCTCAGCTTCACAGTCATCAAAGAACACGCAACCCATGCGTCACGCCACCGCCAAACCTCAGAACATGCCTTGTCACTTCAAGGCGGACATTCTGACAAGGTAATGGCGGTCTGCGCCGTTGGAAGCTAACTTCGGGACACGCCAAAGATGCGACACGCGCATGGCCATGTCGGCAGGTAGGTGGACGGCCTCCTGCGCAGTACCAGCAGCCACGTGGACACTTCAACCACCACATTCTCCTATAAATATTTACTTAGAGCCCATAGGAAGGGGATCCCCGCTAGACCTTCGGGGGACATCTCTTGAAGTATCTTTTAATCTTTTGAGATCTCTCTCTCTAACCAGAAAAAAGAGATCAAAGAAGGAAAAGAAAGGGTTCTCTCCCTACTTTGTATTTTGTACACAACCACCCAACGATAGTGAAGATCTTTCCCAGGCTCCAAGCCTCGTGGTTTTTCCTCCTCATTTTAAGGGGAGGTTTTCCACGTAAAAATCTGGTCTCAATCTCTCCATCTCTCTAACCCCGAACTTCCAAACTCTTATGTTGCTCCGGACCCCGAAAATCGGTACGCAACAATATTAATATGTAATAATAATTAATAATAATAATTGATGCGTACCTGGATCCGACTTCGAACGAATTCGAATTCTTGGATGAGCTGATCCGGCTTCGTTCACCGAGTGCGAACCCTGCACACCACTAAAGCAAACAAGAGGTCAGCGTTCACGGCGGGAATTAATCCCACCGAAAATACTCCGACATTTCGAAAGTCGTGAAATGACCTTGATGGACTGGAAGGAACTGAAAGATAGAAAGAGCAATGAGAGAAGAGAGAGAAGAGTGTTTAGTTCGGATGTCGATGAGAGAGGAGTCCTTCCTCGTATCTGGATGGTGGGAAGGCAGAGAACGCGTGTATCAACCCGTTCGTTGCCTTGGAGCTCGATCGTGCACGAGAACTCATTCTTTGGAAAGCGAGTTCGTGCGATTCGAGAGTTTACTCAAAGGGAATCAATGCGGTTTGTCTTTTTAGTTCTTGAAAGAGAAGTGAAGAGTGTAAGATGCTTGGGAAGATCTCGGAAAAGCCCCCTTTCTCTGTGGGGCGTGAGGGTTCTTATACACCTCACCATGCTTTGGATCTTGGGCACCCAAGGTGATCGCTCGTTTGGGCCTTTGCCGCGGTAGTTTTTAGGTGTGGTCCTGACTGCTGCCGTGGCCGCACGTTCGGGATGTCGTTTGCCATGCTTGACTCCTCCCTCTCGGGAGTGGGTGGCCACTGAGATGGAAGCGAGGTGGCGTGCCGGCCCATGCCCACAGTGGCTAGCCTTTCCGCCTCATTGCGTGTCTTGGCGACCGCATTAAATGCGTTGCGGGTTCCGTGCCCTTCTCCATCGTGAGTCATGTGCCCTAGAACTCTTGGGTGGGGTGGCGTGCGCATTGGCGACCTTCATTTGGACTATGGGCAAAGTCGAGGCCATTCTGTAGAAGAAGGCGATTTTAGGGCCCGATGCGTAAGAAGCGGACCCAACGTGTCTGAGTTGGCCGTCGGGGTGGACGGCCGCCCTCGTGCGAAGCGGCGGGGCAACCATCCCGATGGCGCGTGGGCCATAATGGAACAGCCCATCACGGTTGCAAAGCCTCACGGAGGCCAAACAAACCAGCCAGCGTCGAGTTGGCCGTTTTTTAGCTAGTTGGTCGCCAGATCGGCCTTGATATTGTTGACCGTCCTTGGGCCTTGATTTCTGGCCTATCTCCTTAGTGGGCCGTCGGGAGCGTTGGTGGCCCTCACGGGCTTCCGTTGACTTCTCCTTGGGCCAGCCCATTTTGGTGTACCCATCACCAGCCTCCCATCTTTGGTGGTCGATTACGACCTCCGGTATATTCATGATGGGACGCCTTCCCTTGCTTTGAGAATCCTATGGAAACTCACAAGGCGTGGAGGAAGACTTGACCGAGAATCGTTGACCGTTCTTGCCTATTCGGAGTACCAGTAATTGTTGACCGTCTGGCCAATTCGGAGTTCGAATTGTTGGCCGTCTGGTCAATTCGGAGTTCAAAATTGTTGGCCCGTCTGGTCAATTCGAGTATGCAATTATTGACCGTCACAGCCGATTCGTAGTTCCGAATTGTTGACCGTCTGGCCAATTCGGAGTTCCGCATTGTTGACCGTCTGGTCAATTCGGAGTTCGAGGGTGTTGACCGTCAGGCCAATTAGGAGTTCAGGTGTTGACCGTCTGGCCCGATTCGGAGTTCGAAATTGTTGGCCCGTCACTCCGGTAAGGGAATGACCTACGCCCGACTTTTGGCGGTGCCCGGCGAGAAGAAGTGGCACGTGTCCCCTTTTGGTTGGAAGGAGATCGGGTAGTGTCGCGCGAGAGATCCGTCCTTTGGCGGTGAGTGGGGTGGCGACACGTGGCAATTACGGCGGAGCCATTAATGAGGGGTTTCGCGGGAGTCCGTCGTTTGTTTGGATCGAATGAGGAGTTGACACGTGGCGGTCGGCGGGCGTCCTTTGCAAGCTTGGCGCCTAAATTCTCCTTCCGTTTTTGTTTCAAACCCGATTCTGACTCCTTCGTCTTCCTAATTCTCGTTTCGCCGACAAACCTTTGAGGAAAACCTAGAACCTTTCCGATCATGGCTTCCGTCGCGAAATCTAAATCTGTCTTGAGGAGAGCGATATTAAGGCCTTGTGTGTCGAATTCAATATTCGAAGGAGATGGCTGGAGGGTTCGGGAGCAGCGACGACCCCTCACCCACCGAAAGGCTACATCACCGTCTACGAGGCCCACTTGAGGAGCGGGCTCCGGCTGCCCTTTCCGGAGGAGCTGGAGTCGATCGTAGTGGCCCTAGGGGTTCCCATCGCCCAGCTTCATCCCAACGCGGTGCGGTATATTTGTACTTTATGCATTTTGCCCGGAAGCTCAAACAGAAGTTTAGGATGTCCGGTCTTAAGGTCATATTTAAGGTGACCCAGGGGGCAGAGTGGATATCACTCAGTCCCCGTGCGGGGATCAAGATAAGCAAGGCTATCTACGATTCCCTGAAGAACTGGAAGGACCGGTTCTTCTTCGTGTAGGTGGGAGAGGAATGCCCCATCGTGAAAGACCGGGGCGAGGTCCCAGGAGGTGCACCTTGGCGCGCCGATTGCAGCGGCAGGAAGTGCCGCGTATGCATGGCGACCGCTGCCATACTGAGAATCCCGATGAATTTAGAAGGGACTTCTTGGTTTCCCGGATAGAGTCCAAGAAAGTTAGCCGGGGGCCGCCGTCTCCCGTTCGAAGCCGCGGCCCTCCGATCGTGATGATGCCAGACCGAGGACTCTAAGGGTGTGATCATCCGTTCGAGGTCCCTCGAGGAAGTCATCGAGAGGGCTGCCTCCACGTCCTCATCGTCCCCATCACGATTGACCTCGACGGCCGGGATTTGTGGTGGATCGCAAGATGCGTCGTGGGGTGGAGAAATCCATCGGGCGGCCGATGGAGGCCGAGGCGTGGTGCGGCCCAACTGCGCGAAGGTGGCCCTTGGCGCCGTCTCGGTGGGACCTTCGAGGAGCCGGCTCGACGCGCCTTTGAAGGCTCGCGGATTTATATCGCGGAGCCGCCGACGAGGGCTGATCCTCGGCTGTTTTGCCCCTTAGGCAGCCGGGGAAGAAGACACCGCCGCGAGTACTCCGGCCGATGCGGTGGAGGAGCCTTCCGTGCCGTTGAGGATGATGAGTCTTTGGATCGTATTTTGGATGAGGCGGTGTGTTCGGCGCGAGAGGATGTTCATTTCGACACCTCCGGTTCCGCCTTGTTGGTCCCGGCACGGGAGTCGACTGTGAGGTCCCATTGGAAGACCTCGAGGTATAACCTCCTGCAATTGCTTCCTTGTATTTTTCCTTATGTTGATAAGCTCACGCTTTTGCTGCAGTCTGTCTGACCAAGAAGAGTGGCCTTAGTCGTCTCCGGGAAATAGAACAGCGCGATCGCATTATTGCGGAGCGGGAGGTCGAATAGCTTTGGCTAGCCGAGCCGGGCCGCCTCGGGAGGAGAGCTACGCGAGCAGGCTTGCCGCTCTTGAGGTGTCGTGGTGGACTTAGAGGCGAGAGATCGCGCATCAAGGCGGAGGTCGCCCGATCAAAGGAAGTGGAAGATCGGCTTAAGACGGACAACAAACGCCTTTCGGATAGAGTCGCGCCGTAGAGTGCGAGTTGGATACTCGGATGAGCCTTCACGAGGTGGGCGCCTTTGCATGCCCGGCTGTTGGAGGGGCTCAATATTGGACGTCGCGTCGCGCGGTTGGTTGTTCTGACTTCCTGTAGAGCTTATAAATCAACGGAACCCGGCGGCTGGCTAAGGAAGACTTGCGAGGAGAGCCGAGACATCGGGGTGGTCCGCCCGGCCTCGTAGCCCTTTGTATTCTCTTTTTTCTTTTTTTTTTTCTTTTTTTTTATTGTATGTAAATTACACCATACTTTGTGAGCAATAAAATGGATGATCTTTTAGTTCGGTGCCCATTGCCTTTTACCGCTTTGTGTTTATTGCTTACGTGAGTTCTTTGTTTTGGGCGGCCAAGTTGGTTGGTCGGCCCCATTTGTTGCTTAGTTGTCGAGGGGCTTAGCCCCGGGCTTGGCAGTGGTCGAATCAACCACCCCGATCTTTGCCAAGCGGGAACTTGGGCGGTTAGTGTTAGAGAAGGAGCGCTTCCCGTTATTGTTTGATTACGCCATCCCTCCATAGAGAAAGTTGGCGCGCGGGGTTTGACATGGTTGGGCATGCAGCAGGAGTGAGATCCTCAAGTCGGGTAGGCGGTTGTAAGAACCGGCTGGTGGCGCCTTCAAGTGAGGACTTGGGCCAATGTTGGAGAAGAAATGCTTCTCCTTCGACCCGCCGTTGTTGCGTTCTTGCTCCCGAAAAGAGGTCGTCGCGTGTGCCATTCTTGCCCCCTAAGGTTTTTAGACCGCTATGGGCCACTTGGATGACCAAGGTTTAGCACGACCGCTATTGGGCGCTCGGATGACCGAGGTTTCGGACCGCTCATGGGCCACTTGGATGACCAAGGTTTAAGACCGCTCATGGGCCACTGGATGACCGGGGTTTGGACCGCTCGTGGGTCACCTAGATGACTAGGGTTTAAGACCGCTATGGGCCTGGATGACGAGGATTTGAGACCACTTTTGGGCCACCTAGATGACTAGGGTTTAACGAGAGGTGAAGACCCTCCCGACTTAGGGCGATCTAGGTCGGATGGACACTGCAAGGCAAACACAATTCATAGGCCCTAAAATTCTACATACTAAGTAAACTCTTATTTTCCGAAGTAAAAACAAGCATACGAATGAATGCATGGGATCGAGTTAGGGCGCACTGGGTTCCCTATTGGAAGTAGCGCTTGGTGGGTTGCGTTCCACGTTCGCGGGACCAACTTCCCGTCTGGTTCCGGAGCTTGTATGCCCCATTGCGCGGGGCAGGAGATAAGAAAAGGTCCCTCCGGTTGGAAGAGAGCTTGTTCGGCGGCCGGCTTGCTTCGTGGCCTCGATGCGCCAGCGAGGACGAAAGTCCCCAGCGTTGAAGCGCCGGGCCTTCACTTTCTTATTGTAGTACCCGGGCAACTCGGTGTTGGTATCTTCTGTCCGTACTCTAGCTGCGTCACGGGCTTCCTCCAACAAGTCCAAGTGCTCCCCGATTCTCGGGAGTTTATGCGTAGGTCGAAGGACTCTACCCCGAGACTCGGGAGCCCGATTTCGGCCGGGATTACCGCTTGAGTCCGTAGCAGGCTGAAGGGTGTCTCGCGTGTTGATTCTTTCGGGGTTGTGCGATAAGACCGAGAGGACGGGGGGAGCTCGTCGGCCCGAGAGCCCCGCGTCCTCCAATCTAGTTTTTAATCCGTGGAGCAGCGTACGGTTTGTGACCTCCACCTGCCGTTGGCACTCGGGGTATGCTTTGAAGTGTGGACCAGCTTGATTCCAAGGCCCAGTACAATACTTGGTGAAGCGTTTCCCAAAAGGTCCGTTATCGTCACCACGACCTCAGGGACGCCGTATCTGCAGACGATGCCCTGGCGAAGGAATTCCAGAGCATTGTGTTCTGTGATTTTTGCGAGCGGGGCAGCCTCGACCCATTTAGTGAAGTAGTCGATGCCCGCTATGACGAATTTCCTTTGTCTCGCGGCGACGGGGAATGGGCCGAGAATGTCAAGCCCCCATTGTGCGAAGGGCCACGGGGCCTGAAGGGACTTGAGTCCGCGGAATGATACCAGTGGTGGTGGAGGTTGCCATGCCGGCAGCTTTCACATTTCTTTACAAACTCAAGCGCGTCCTTTTCATTGAGGGCCGGTAGTAGCCGCCGTGACTTTGAAGGCCGAGGTTTTCCCGCCTACGTGCGATCCACGAGATCCCAAGGTGAACTTCGCCGAGCGCGTAGTCTGCCTCCTCGGGGGATAGACAGCGGAGATACGGAGTTGAGTATCCGCGGCGATATAGCCGCCCATCAACTACCGTGTACCAGCCGGTTGTCTTTTTAATCCGCCTGGCCTTTTCGGCGTCCTCAGGAGAGCGATCCGTCGGCCGGTATCTAAGGCAAGGAGTCATCCAGTTTTCGTCTCACGAAATGCATGGCCTCCTGTTTCTCTATGCTAGGAGGGTTCGGGACCTCCCGCATGTCCCTCGAATACTGTTCCGGGTTCTGGGAAGCAGCTGCTCTAGCCAGCCGGTCTGCCTTCCAATTTTCTGTTCGAGGAACGTGAACCAGGGTCAGCTTGTCGAAGCCCTGGATAGCTTCCTTTGCCTTTGCTCGGCCAAGGAAGGGTTGTTCGCCTCGAAGCCCCCATTGACCTGGTTAACGATTAACTTCGGAGTGCTGTGGGATCGCCAACCTCTTGGCGAGCACTCCTTTGCCAATCGCAAGCCCCTAGTAGGGCCTCGTTCACTTTCGGCGTTGTTGAGGGAAATCAAGTTTTAGGAGTACTTGATCTCGTGTCCATCGGGTCGTCAAGGACTACTCCTGCCCCATTGCCATTGTCCGTGGACGATCCGTCCACGGAGCGCCCCATAAAGGGCCCCACCGGCTGTTCGCCCGTTCGTTGGGCTGTTCTTGTTGGATTGGGGTCGTGGTCTCGGCGATGAAGTCGGCGAGCCTGCGCCTTTATGGCGGGTGCGGGCACGAACTTCGACGTCGAACTCGCCCCAATTCAATCGCCCATTTTACCAATCGCCCGAAGCGTCGGGCTTTGGAGTATGCCTTTCGAGTGGTTGGTCGTAAGGACCCACTATGCGATGCGCCGAAAGTAAAATTGCGAAGATAAGGGCCAGCGCCATTTTTGTGTAGCGGTAGCGAGTTTGGGCCGCCGGTGTTTTGCTCACGTAGTAGACCGGTTGTTGGATATCGGACTCTGCGCGCACGAGACGGAGGCGAGGATGCCTCCCGATCTTTGCCAAGTAAAGTACAACTCCTCTCCGTCTTTGGGGCGCGCCAACAACGGTGGTGGCGATACCGCTTCAACTCATCAGCTTGATGCAGCGATCAACCGTCCATTGGAATCCGTTAGACTTTGTTCCTCTCAAGGCTTTAAAGAAGGGTCGTATTTGTCCCAGGATCGCGAGGAAGCGGGACAAGCAGCTGACCGCCGCCCCGATCAATCAGCCGGACATCTTTACGTTTTCGGGGGTGCCATGTCGGCGGGGCCTTAATCTTTTAAGGTTCGCCTCGATCCTCTCGAGAGACGATGAAACCCAAGAACTTCCCGAGGTTACGCCGAAAACACACTTGGCGGATTTAACTTCATTTGGTCTTTGGCGGAGCACCCCAAATGACTCCTCCAGTCACGTACGTGGTCGCCGTGACTCTGCTCTTGTGAGCATGTCGTCGACGTAGACCTCCATGTTGCGACCGATTTGCTTTTCGAACATCTTGTTCACGAGGCGTTGATAAGTGGCTCCAGGCATTCTTTTGAAGGGCATGACCCTATAGCAATAGGTGCCACAGTCCGTCATGAGCGAGGTATGCTCCTCGTCCTCTGGACTCATTCTCCCAGTTGTAGCCGAATAAGCGTCCATGAAGCTTAGCGGCCTCGTGCCACTGCTTGAAAGTGGAGTCAACCAACGGAGTCAATCCGGGCAAAGGAAAGCATCTTTTGGACAAGCCTTGTTGACGTCGGTAAAATCGACGCACATTCGCCATTTTCCGTTGCTCTTTTTAACCAGGACGACGTTTGAGAGCCAGTCCGGGTATTGGACGTCCCTGATGAAGCCTGCGTCCAGCAATTTCTTCACCTCCTCTCGGATGGCGATTAGTTTTTCGACGGAGTGGTTCCTCCGTTTCTGCCTGACCGGCTTTCGGTCTGGATCGAGGCCCAGTTTGTGGACCATCACTTCAGCTGAAATCCCGGGCATGTCCGCGGGAGTCCAGGCAAAAAGGTCTGCGTTTCTTCGTAAAAGACGATTAAATGTCGTGATGGCTTTGGTGAGTGAGCCGCCAACTGGGACGCACTTGTCCGATTCCCTCGGGTCGGTGGGACCCGGATCCGTAGCTTCACCGGGCTGTGCTTGTTGCAAGGTGGTCTCGTCTCGGTGATCGAGTTCTCCCGCCATGTTAGTTACGCCGTGGGCAATCAGGCCATGTAGCGAGTCGACGACCTGATCTCCCAGAACTTCTCCGACGTCGTGGCGTCGGAAATTTCATTTTAAGATGTAGAATTGACGTGATTGCCCCAAACGCTGGTTAGGCACGGCCGCCTAGTATGGCGTTTGTAAACGGAGGCGGGTCAACCACAAGGAAGGTTAGCATGCGACTTGATGTTTTTGGGTAAGTGCCTGGGGTGACCTCCAGTTGGATTGTCCTTGAGCGGGCACTTTGGTTCATTAAGGCCGTATAAAGGTCCTTCATCGGTTTTAGTTGATTCTTTCTTAGGCCTAGTCTAAAGAACGCGTCCAAGTAAAGCAAATCTTTAGAGCTTCCATTATCGATAAAAGATCAAATTGGTAGTCCGATGTACCATCTCAAACGAGTGCCGAGATTACAAGGGGTCGACATGGGGGAGATTACATGGTTTGAGTCACAATCACTAAAGCTAATGATGTTGTCTTTAAGGCGTTGCTTCTTCCTCCGAAACCTGCTTGCCCCTTGTTGTCATCGGGCCCCTAGCAGGTCGGGCGTTGATCATGTTGACCACCCCGCCGCAATCTGTTGGGAGGCGTTCGCTCCTGCCCTTCTTCGTTGGCCGCTCCCGAGTTACATCCGGTCCCTTGACAAACCGGGTGAGTGTCCTCTCGTGGATCAAGTCCTCAATTTCCTTCTGCAGCGCTTTGCAGTCTTCAGTTGAATGGCCGGCAGAGCGGTGGAAGTCACAGTACTTAGACTGATTTAGGAGTCCTTTTCAGCGTCTTTGGCCACTTCAAAATTTTTCTCCGCGGATCGCATTAGAACATTGAGCGTGTGTCTCATCCCGGGCGTGAAGGTGGTGGGCCCGTAGTCTCTGCGTTCGAGCCGGTCCGTCGTTGTTTCGGGCGGGAGTGTTCCCCCATTGTATTTCTTTTCCCATCACCGAGGAACGGCCGAGGCTGGTCCGCCCTCTCGGGACGTTTTGCCTCGTTGGCCTCCTCCCGGCTAGCTGCGTAGGCCACAGTGATGGATTCGCCTCGCGGAAAGTCGAGGATTTTTGTGGGCAAGGTGCTTGAAAAAGTCATCAGAGGTCGGCGCCGAGATGAAGGCGCCCAACTTCATCTCCTCGGTGATCTCGGGAATCCTTTCGGCCGACCACGAAAGCGATCCGGGAAGCGCCGTGGGTTCTCTCCCGGTTTGTTTTATGTGGGAGAGGTGCCGACATTTCTCTCCGCCCGGCTTGATGCATCTTGGGCGGGGAAGAGGTCAGTGAGTTCACGGAAGGCTGCTGATCGTGCACGAAGGGAGATGGTGAAACCAGATTCCTCGGCATCTCCCTTCGGGGGTGAGTGGAAAGCAACGGCACATTGCCGAGTCCTCTAGCCCTTGTAGACTTAGATGGAGTGCGGAAGTGATCGAGGTGGTCAACCGGATCTTTGCCCCCATCGTATAAGTCAGGGACGGTATTTTGAACTTGGGCCGGTAGAGGAAGGCTTAAGATTTACTGCGGTGAAAGGCGACTGTCCAAGTCGATGGTGCCTTAAATTCGTTCTCGAATACGCGCCCAGATTTGATCCACTCGTGGAGTCGGCCACGAGTGGCGTTGGCGATCTCTTGGAGTTGAGAAATTCCTCAACTCCGTCTTATCTCCGGCGGAGTTATTGATCGGTCGACCGCCACGGTGGATCTGGCGATCCGGAGGCTCGCTCCCGGATGCGTGATGGTCCTTTGCCCGAGAATACCGAGGATTTCTCCTTTCGGGGCAGGCTCAGGAGACGTACTCCCGGAGCGCTCCGTTGGCTGTGCAGCCGGGAGCGCGGGAGGACGCGAGCCGGATCGTCCCGGCTTTCGCCAGCCTTTGGCGGCTTCTTCTTCCTCAGCCACCTTTTTTGGTGGCGGGAGCGGGATGACAGGCTGGTGGAGCCACCGACAGATTGTTGCTCCCTCTCGTGCACAGAGGCTTGATTGGAGCAGCGGATTGTTGCCTTGCATCTACTCCACCGGTTGTTGAAAGTAAGGTGCGGACTCCTACGTGAGCCCCGTTGACCGGGACATTAGCGGCATGGTCCCGGGTCGGGGTTACGATTTCTCTAGGCCGGGTCGCTAGCTTTGTGCTCGTATTCACCATTGTAGAGGCGAAGGTGGGAGAGAGAGAGTTAGTGCGGGTTTTGTGGTAGGCTTTGTAGCGCTTCCGAGACCGGCGCCAATGATGCGTACTTGGATCCGGCTTGACGAATTGGTGCTTGGATGGTGATCCGGCTTCGTTCACCGAGTGCGAACCACCCCGCACACCACTAAAGCAAACAAGAGGTCGGCGTTCACGGCGGGAATTAATCCCACCGAAAACACCACGCTCAAGTCGAGAAATGCGACCTTGATGGAAGGAAAGAAAGATAGAAAGAGCAAATGAGAGAAGAGAGAAGAGTGTTTAGTTCCGGATGTCGCAAGGAGCGGGTCCTTCCTCGTATCTGGATGGTGGGAAGAAGCGAGAACGCGTGTATCAACCCGTTCGTTGCCTTGGAGCTCGATCGTGCACGAGAACTGGGCTGCTTTGAAAGCGAGTTCGTGCGCTTCCGAGGAGTTTACTCAAAGGGAATATCAACGGTTTGTCTTTTTAGTTCTTGAAAGAGAAGTGAAGAGTGTAAGATGCTTGGGAAGATCTCGAAAAGCCCCCTTTCTCGCGGGGCGTGAGGGTTCTTATACACCTCACCATGCTTTGGATCTTGGGCACGAGGTGATCGATCATCGTTGGGCGGCTGCCGACGGTAGTTCTTGCTCGTGGGATTCTTGGTCACGCCGGCTGCCCGATTCTTGGCCGTGACGTTCTGGATGTCGTTGCCATGCTTGACTCCTCCCTCTGCTTGGGAGTGGGTGGCCACTGCAGATGGAGCGAGTGGCGTTGGTGGCGTGCCGGCCATGCCCCCGGGTGGCTAGCCTTTCCGCCTCTATTGCGTGTCTCCGGCGACCGCATTAAATGCGTTGCGGGGTTCCGTTGCCCTTCTCCATCGTGGGTGCGTGCCCTAGAACTCTTGGAATTTGGCCGACGTGCGCATGGCGCCCCTTCATTTGGACTATGGGCTGGCCAGTCAGGGTAGAAGGGCCGATTTTAGGGCCCAAGACGTAGAAGCGGACGGTCAACGTCGAGTTGACCGTCGGGGGTGACGGACCGCCCTCGTGGAGAGCGGCGGGCAACCATCGATGGGCCGTGGGCCATAATGGAACAGGCCCATCACGGTTGCAAAGCCTCGGAGGCCCAACAAACCGGCCAACGTCGTTGAGTTGACCGTTTTTTGAGCTAGTTACGGGCCCGGTCAACGCCTTGATGTTGACCGTCCTTGGGCCTTTCATTTACGGGCCTATCTCCTTAGTGGGCCGTCGTGAGGCGTTGGCCCTCTCTGGGCCTCGTTGACTTCTCCTTGGGCCAGCCCATTTTTGGTGTACCCATCAATAATAATAATACAAAATAATAATAATAATAATAAAATAAAATAAAATATGGGAATAATAATTCCCCGGGAATTGTAATTCCCACCTTATTGCCAACCAAACGGAGGAATTGCAATTCTCGCGGGAATTGCAATTCCATTCCCACCTAATTCCTGCAACCAAACATGGCCTCAATCTCTTTCTCTCGTCTCTCTCTCGCTCTCGCCGTTCCTCTCTTCATCTCTTCGTCTCCCTTTTAATTTCTTCTGCCGTTTCACCCCTTATTTGTCAAAGGTTTTCAATTCCGTTCAATTAATCGGGCGACAATGTTGTGGAGTATAAATTGAGGCGTGCGGTAAACATGTTCGTCGTCCGAGCCTCTGCATTGAAGTTTCAGAGTCGCCCGTCGCCTGAAGCCGTAGTCGTCGTTGCCGAAGAGATTGTTGCCGTCGTCGATCGGTGCAGAGCCACCATCGCAAACCCTTGCCGATTGCTGCCGTCGGAGCCGCCGCCGTCGTCGTTAAACCTTTGCCGTTGCCGTTTCCGTCGTCAGTTTACGTCGCCGTTGCCGCAAACCCTCGTCGCCATTAACCCTAATCGTTCTGTTCAACAGGCAAGTAAAATTCCTCTCTCGTTTGCAAGTAAACCCTTTTCTCTTTAGCAAGTAAAACGTTCCTCTTGCAAAGTAAATTCTCTTCTCTGTAAACGAATCCTTCCTTTCAAATTATTGCTGTTAATCTGCAATAAAATGGTAAAAGAAAAGGAATTGGGCAAAAACAGAGCTTCGTGCGCTGTTGGTCGGCTGTCGGTGCTGTGCACGGTGCGTGAGCTCGGTGCGTGGCTGTGTGTATATGGCCGGGTAATTATACAGTGTATATATATATATAATTATATACGTGTGTGTATGTGTACATACGTGGCTGTGCCGGTGCGTGTGTGTACAGTGCACGTGGAGTGTGTATATGGACGGGTGTATTCGGTGTATTCATATACTTATGCGTGCGGTGTGTGTATACGGTGGGTATGTGCAGGTGTGCACTGTGCGCGGTGCGTGGCAGTGTGTGTGCGTCTGGTGTGTGTTTGTGTGTTGATATAAATATAAATATAAATATATTACATATGTGTTGGTGGTATATGTTTATATTGTGTGCATGGGTAAGAATAATAATAGTCTATTAACTGATTATTCCTGTATATCATTAATAAATTCCAGTAAAGTATTTTTTGTGTTAACATTGCTGACGTGTGTATATTTTATTGGCACTCTATGACTAAGTGAGGAGAACGTATGAAAACATTAAGGTAACAGGTCGAATGGGAGGTTATGAAACCTTAGTGTAATCTATAATTTTTCGATACTGAATCCATATTCCAGGGGTTGAGGTCGTTTGGATGGATATTTATAATCTTGTGAACGAATTGTGAGATATCAGTGGATATCGAGCCGTGGTGGTGTTGATTTTGACTTGATAATGATATGCATATTCTGTGGATCAGAGGATCACAGAATATATGAATGTTATCTGACGGGATAACGAGAGTGTTGATTCGGTACTTGTACACTACGGCTGGCAAGTATCATGAGACCATAGGGTTGCGTGTCAAACTTGCTAGCACTGGAACCTTGAGGTTACCCGCTGTGGGTCGGGTGTGTGAATTGAGGGTTCACAATGATATATAAGGTCTAAGGAGACTTTCGTAATATCTTGTATATTTGAGACCTCATTTGTGAAGAGTTCGATGGAACCCATGTCGTGATTGTTACTCGGATTCGGTGGAATCCAATTTGCATTCTTGAGTCTTGTTGTCATATGGCTTTGAGTCGTAGATACGACATGTAGTTGAATCTCGAATAATTATCTATGTAATTATGTTCCGAGACGCTTTATTGTATTCCATTAATTTATTATTTATTTACTTGCTGGGCCTTATGTTCACCTTGCGTTTTATTGGCTCTAGTGTAATGTTATGACAGGTTAGAAGAAATCAAGCTGTTGCTGAAGAATTTTGGGATAGGGACTATCTTGGGATGAGAAGCTTGTGACTGGAAGCTGTAAAGTTAACTTTATTGATCGATGTTTTATTGTCGGGATTGCGTTCGCAGAGTTTAGATTTTCATAAATATTTATTGTATTTAAAACATTTATTATGGGAATTAAAATCAATATGTATTATTTAGTGAGGCATTTATGAGATCATTTATGATCTTGGATTTCCGCGTGGCGGTTTCGGGTCGGGTTGGGTGACTCGGGCTCGGGGCATTACAGAAAACGTGAGCCGAACAGAGTAACTGCTGCCGTCGCTAGAAGAAATGCATAAAATTGAGGCAAATAAAACAACTCCCTCTTTTGCAAGTAAAATTTCTATTTTCTGCAAGCAAATCATTCCTTCCTCATTGTTGATGTTTATTTTATTGTTGCATGCATTGATTTTGTTGGAATCGGTTATATTTTTGATTGTGAATGAGAAAATGGGAAAATAGAGCCACAACTTGTGCTGTGAAAGGCATGAATTTTCGAGGGTTCCATATTAAATTGGGGCTTAATAATTCACATAATGGGCTTAAACGTTGAGATTATGGATTTCTCCTAGTCTTGGCGCAAATCGAGAGGGAAGAGAAACAGAGGTCAGTGCTCTGATTGGGTCGCCCAAAATTGATGTAGCAAACCGAAAAGGTTGAGAAAGAGGAGAAGTGAGTGGAAGCATATTTGAGCCGTATTGTACGTAGGAAGCTATTGCTGTTAAATGTTTCTACATTATGTGTACGTGTCTATGCTGTATACATGACATATATTATACGGCTTTGGGTAAGTGCTTATACACTGATGCTGATGGTGTGTTTGTCGTGTATATATATACGGTATATGTGCACAGGAGAATAACATGTATATACATATACACAGACAGTTTACAAGTGTACGGAAATACATTTACCAATTTATACGTGTAGGTATACAGTGTGTAGTAACGTGTGTGTATATATTTGTGTGTATATGTGCATGTATTATGGGTATGAGTTGGGAGTTGTTGATTTGATGCAGTATGCGTAAAAATATAGATATACACGCCTCCGGGTGTGTATATGTATATATGTGATGCACATATTGAAATGATAAGTTGGTTTAATGAGCATCTTAATAGTAATTATTATTTCAATTGGATCCTCGTGGAATGGGTCAGAATAGTAATTACCATATAATAATTATTATATATTGCTTGTGTATATATACATGTCAATGGAGATGAAGATATTGGGCTGCGGGTGTGTGTCACGGTGCAAAAGAATAAGGTGTCTAGGCCATACAAGCAAGCTGAGTTTGAGATCATATTTGGTGAAGGAGTGAGAAAGCCTGGTTGCATTTTAACTTGTGTTGAGATGATGGATGTTGTGGCAAAGAAGGGGTCATGGTATGGTTATGGAGATCAGAGATTGGGTCAAGAAAGAGAGAGTACTGCAATACTTGAGAGAGGACCATCCTTTGTGTGATGAGATTGAGAAGGTAGTTCGGTCCCAGATGTTAGATTGGATTGGACAAGTAAGTTTTTTGTATGTTGGATAGTCTTCTCAGGCGTTGCAGCACCAAGAATAGGACTCATTTGAGGAGGGGATACCAAGTGTAGCACCAAGAACAACAAGAATTCTTCAACCTTTAGCTGCAGTCTTGGCAATGCTTGATGGTACTTCCATCTTTGTGGATCAAAACACAAGCATGTGGTACCAAGGCAGTTCATGAATTGGGAGAAGAAGCTACGTCGAACATGTGATTCTGGACGGGTTTTCATCACTAAAGTTGGTCTTCGGCGGTTTAATAGTGGCAACATATCACCAAACTCTCGTTCAATCTTGAGGACAAGGTTATTTTTGATGGAACTGGCAATGTAATGGGGATCCTCTATGGTTTCGGGGACACATTCTGGAAACCAACCACATCTATACGAAGGAGCAACTGAACTATCCAACCACCGCTCAAGTTCCGTGATTACATTTAGTTCCTGACTAGAACTGTTATTTTTCACCCACGTGAACTGATTATATGAGTTTCTTGTTGAGTTGTTAATAGTGAATATTCTCCCCATACACGTGCATTGTTTGTCATAGCTGAATTCGTTATTGCTGAATTTGTCATAGAGAAGTCTGTTAATAGCTGAACATGGGTGCCAACTTATTGTATATAACCCATTGCTGTGATGGGCAGCCATAGGCAGAAGGAAAGAAAGATATTACTCGTTTGTTTCTCTCCTTACTTTCTTGTTTCTCTCTCTCTTCCTTTCTCTCTCGGTCTCGATCTCTCTCGAACCTCAGTCTAACTCTCACCTCGGCCTGAACTTCCTCTCCTGTATCCTCCTCATCTCATCACCTTGGATCATACTTTGATATTTTTTCATTTTTAATGAGATTTTTTATGAAATTGTGCTTTATCCTTTGATTAGATCGGTTTCTCTCTCACTCAAGCCATGTATAACTCAAGTAAATGCGGAAAAACATTTGCAAATGGAGAAGATATGAAAAATACGGAAAATCACTTGAAAATAAGTAGGTAAAAGATGGAGTATTACTTGCCTGTTGGCAGCCTCGATACAAAATTGAGTAGTGAAAAACACAACACAGTAGCTCACCAAATCTTTGGCAGCAGTATTAATGCTGTCCTATAAGCCTCTGGCTGCAGAGCTTCACCTCCAATTTTGCTATGCTTGTTCTACATTCTCTCCCTTAGGGGGGCGGGGCCTAAGTGTTTCGTCTCAAATTTAATATTTTTTTAAAATATAAAATTTATAAAAAAAAATCAAATATGAAGTGAAATGTGCTCATTGGAGCAGGATCCCCCAGCAGCACTCTCCCCCTGCCCCCTTTGAAACCGTAGCAGTAATCATGGTGGAAGAGTAGTGTTTCAATATTATTTAATATAAAGAGATCAGATAATTATACAAGTGAAGAAACTTACAAATATAATATAAATTTTAAAATATCGAATAAACTATCAACAACCCAATTGGTTTTTCTATAATTTCCTGAAATTGAGGTTTTGTAATGACCATTTTTTTTTTTCTAAATTCCTGATTTTATTTTTCAAACAAATGGAATTGTTAAAATCAGGTGTTATATGATATATAATGTTTTTCTAAATATTGTGATTATCGAGAATAAAATGGCTACGCCATATGCTTTTTCTAAGTTAATTATATTGCTAATTTGTTGTAATATTATCTATTAATTTAAAAAATGTAATTATTATTTTATTCTTTAAAGTCAATAAATTAACTAAATTTGAAATATATATATATATATATATTGATTGAAGATCGTCCTCCGAGTCCCTTCTTGCCTGAAGCGGTTTCTTGTCCACTCCACCTCTTTCCGCTTTTGGGCAGCAGTTCTTCAATATTGCTCCGACATCTTCCGGGAATCCATATTATTCCCCGTTGGATCGTAATCTCTCTCTCTCTCTCTCTCTCTCTGTGGGGGAAATCTCTGGTACAATCTCGTATAGATTCATGCAGAAAAAGCGTGATTTCATGTTAGGTTTGACCGGTACAATCTCTTGTATATTCATGTTAGATTTTACTGGGTTTCACTAGTTATAAATTCATGCAGAAAAAGTTTGATTTCCTCGCTCCTTAGGCTTCATCATAAAGCAGAACGAAGAGGGATCAAGCCCCACGTATTATCTCAGCCTTCTGCTTTTCTGAAGCGTTGGCAAGTTCCATGTCTTCAGTTTCGGTGAGTCTCAGAGCCAATTAACTTGTATTTTGTTTCGCCAGCTTAATTATGGGGTTTCTTTTTTATATATAATAAGAACCCTAGGTTGTTGCCCATTTGCGATTCAGCGCACCAATGAATCTGGGTTTTTATTATGGAATTAACTTAGGGCTTTAGGTGACAGAGAAGCAGTTCATCAGATTAGATGGGGCATAAATTGATGAACTTAATTTGATTTGCTAGTTTTAGTGACTTCGCAAATAAAAAATTTTTCACGGACACTTGTTTTACCAATCTCTCTCTCTCTCTCTTCCCTCTCTCTCTCTCTCTCTCTCTATATATATGTGTGTGTGTGTGTGTGTTTGTGTGTGTATATTATTTCGGAGCGGTGCAATGACTTAGTGCTAATATAGATTCGAGGTATACTGCTAGAAAGGATTACCCATGATCTGGTTATAAAGGTACAAGCATAGGAATATATATTGGGTGGTAAATCTATAGAGAATCACGTTTGGCTAAGCATGCATAAGCTTAATTGAGGGATGATTCGCATATTATGGAATTTTCAGCAATTTGACCCCCTTTATGTTTCAAATAATAAGCATGGAAGATTCAACAAAATATTTCTGAACTTTCAAGGATGGGGCTCGAGTGAAGTTATGCCCATAATAGGATTAATCTACTCAGACCATACATTGGTGTAAACAATTCCCAAGCAACTCTGGACCATAGATTTCAGTTGATGGAGGATCTATTGGGTTGAATTGTTGCACGTTCGTATTTTATACCTTCACATTTGGGTAGCTATGGTGTATGGTAGATTGACCTGACTACAGTTAGAGCCTTGCAAACTTGCTGTTGTTGTCATAGATATCTTTGCATAACTTTGCTACTATGGAGGGAATTCAATTTCACTAAATGCGAGATTTAAGCAATTAATTCATGTATATTCAGTTTCTTTCTGTGTGAATATGTCATTCTTGCTATGCCAATGTTTACAATCATTGGAAGAGTTCATAGGGATATTGAACTCTCTATAGTATAGTTGGTTAAAAGTTGAAACAGCTCACCCAAAGATATCCATCCACTGCCTTGGACTTGTATGAGCTGATTGTTTGATTCTTGTCCTCTTAATGTCAAGCCAAATTGCCCTTGTCACAGGCCTGAAAAGAAACAGCTGCTTTGCTGTTTCTGATTCATTTCTGTATAGCATGCGTGACTATATACCCCTTCTCCACCGTATGAAGAGGAATTGCATCAGATAAAACTGTCCATAAGTGCTTTCATTTTCCTTAACATCTTCAAAAACCATTTGAAGAGTGTCTTGTCTAATAGAGCCTACGTTTTAAAATATTATGGCAGGAAGATTTGTAAAACAGCCTCTCCTGTCTGCTGTCCAGCATGAATGATCCTGAGACATCTGAGAACGAGCCAGATGTATATGGCTATGTAATTTACCTTGTTCCAATCAATAATTAATTTAGTTTCTATAAACTGGAAGATTTATCAATTTTCATGCCCAAGTACAGCAATAATTCAAATCCTTTTTTGGCATATACATGAATTTGATCCAAAGAAGGAACCAAGGATCTGCCCAGAAATTGACCCTTTGCTCCACTTTCTCTATGCTGGCTGGTTGTCCAGATATTCACTTTCTCTTCACTTCTTCAATAGTATCTGCTTCCCTCCTCAATGAAACCTCTGACATAGGTTATCTTTGTAAATCTCAGAACTGTCTGAAATGCATTTACATTCATGAAAGAATTCCTTTGACTATTTTTTGATCCAGCACCTTAACCCGAATTCTTTCCTCCTCTCAAGTTGCCATTTTCCAAGTCAAGCCTGGCTAGACAAGTGTTATATGTGGTATTACTTCGTTTGTTTTCGCCTCTAGAAATTTGTCTTATGATTTTATTTATAGTGGAGGAGAGATCATTTGGTAATTCACAGGTCACATAGGACAGGAATGAAGAAGGCATCAAAAGGAAGAGCCATTGAAATTGACTATATTAGATTGGATCTCCTTGCATAATAACTACTTTTCACAATAGATATAGAGATGGTGTCTTTGGTACAATGATGAATTGACACATGATGATATGAAGGTTACAAGCTCATACGACGAAAATATATTGTTCACAATATGGGGGTAAGGTTGTGTATGTTTGACCCCTCTAAGACATAATCAGGAGCCTTGTGCATTAGGCTGCCTCCTTTTACACACAATAGGGATGACCAGGTAGATATCTTATACCATGAGAGGGGAATAGTGGAGAAGAGGTTGATCATAGGAATGTTTTCCTGGATAATGTGTTCTGTATGATGGGTAGTTAAAGATGATGATACCAGTTGACACTGCAGAGTGTGCCATTCAATGTTGCTTTGGTTGCTGTTGCATCAATTGTTTCTAAATATGTATGAATACATTTTTTATATTGAATTATATGTATTGTGAAGTCCATAGGCTTTTGTTTTTCTAGTTATATGGTATCAGCGGGTTCCTTTTGGGTCTAGCATAGAAATCATGGGTTCAAACAACCTAAACTATTTCTTTGCATTCTGAGGGGAAGGTTGCTTGCATTTGACCCTCTCTAGAGCCTGCATTGCATGAAGTCTTGTGCATTGTCAAATTACCTTTTTGGACAATAGCAGTATGATTGGATTTACTTTCTGCAATTTGTTGTTCTTTTTGCGTGATGGTGATTGTAATCTACAGTGGTATATGGTGGAATAAGTGGTAGGTGGAGCTTGAGACAGTCTGGAAGATAAATCATAGAGATCAGCAGGGTGGGGTGAGGGAAGAACTCTCCTCAATTATTTTTTTAAAGAAACCATAAAAACTGCAGGCTCTTTATTAAAATAACGTGTCATGCCTCTTTTGAGCATAACTTGATGTAACATAAACCAAGGCAACAATGGTTTAAGTATCTAATACCGTTGAATTTTTTAGTCTCTTTGTTATTCTCTTTCTATCATATCCTTTTTTTTTTTTGGTGACATGTAGTGATGGAAGACTGAGGAGTACTAATTTGATAGATTCTATGCATCACTTAGCAGTATACATAATGCAAACCTGTTGCTAAGATCTTGCAAACCTTGATCATTTCATCAAATATGATTCTAAAGACCCTGTCAATACAAAATGAAAAAGCACTCCTCACTACCCCCCTTGGTTTGGGAGGCTGTGATTCAATTACATTTTATAATAATGTATGGTGTATTCATTTAATTACTTGGCGCTTGGTCTCTTACCTTCTATAAATTTGACAATTGTATGATTTTTGATCTCATGCTTTTTAGGGAAGTGATGTTGGGCCTATTGACCTTGATAGGACAACCATCACCTTGGAACCAGAGCAACCACTTGGCGGGGGATTGCACCTTCCGGGGAAGGATCGTGTTGTTTATAGACGTCCAGAAAAGTCCCGCCTTGGTATGACTTGAATTCATATGCATGCTTTGAAACTGGTATATACCTTTCTGTTGTAACTGTAGTTGTCAATTTGGTGTCCCATTAGTCAAGGAAAAACTGACCGAATGTCCTGAATTTGAACTTTGCCAGGATTTATACCATAAAAAATTATTTAGCGGGAGTCTTCTGCTTGTGGGTTTGATATAGAAAACAAGTTTGTTTGTACTCTGTCTAAACATAGTGTTTACTTGGGATTTTACATAAAGAAAGCTCTAATTGATGTGTGGTTGTATAATTAGTGAGTGAATGCATGTTCTCGGCTTTAAGGCAAGGAGATGTTCTGGTTCAATAGGGTTTTGAGTTTTTTTCACTAATTCTTTAGTTTCTTTTGTTAAATTCTTGGGGAAACAATAAATCATAATCATAAAATTATGAAATAAGAAGAGATGAAAACCTTTTACGTTGGTTGATTCTATTCTCATGTATATATAACGTATTTACATATATCAAAAATACTAAACTATAATTATAAAAAAAACATTCCTCAACATATCCTCAAGTATATTCTAATAGTAGATTCTAAAAAATATTTGAACACTTTTCCTTAAAGTTAGAGTATAGATATTGATAATGCTCAGTTTTTACAAATGTATGTATCCAGAACTCTAATTAAAGACTTGATAAAAAATGTTAATAAACTGATCTTGCATCCTTATATGACGAATTCTAATTAAGCCATGTTGGAGCTTTTCACAAATAAAGTCACAATCTACCTTAATATGTTTTGTCCATCGGTGAAATACCGGAATCGATATAATATGGATGTTTGCTTTATTATTACACTACAGCTGAGAATGCCTAGAACTGTTACACTTAAAAGAATTAAATAATTGTCAAAGCCACATCATTTTACAGGTTACATGTGCCAACGGACAATATTTTGATTCTACATTTAATCTGGTTACAATATTTTATTTCTAACTTTTTCTATGACAGAAGGTTATTTCTAACAAACACACAATAACTTGTAGTAAATTTCTGATTATATTGTGACTTAGCTCAATTAGTATCAGAAAAAAATTGTCTATTTGAGTATAACCATGATTACTATATAACAAACATTGTCCTAATGTATTATTGAGATATCTTATAATATGCATTACACCTTCCAATGAGGAACATGAAGAGACAAAAAAATGGCTCAGAACACTACCGAGAAGGAATTATCTGGATGAGTGACGACAAAATAATTGAGCTTATCAATTAGTTGTTGATACATTTTTTTAGTTTAGTAAAGACTTATCATCCGGCAATAACATGAATCTTGGAATTATGGGGAGTCCTAAGATTTTGAATTCAACATATCAATCTCTTGAAGTACATCCACTTTGTATTTCCTTTGCGAAAAAAAGATGCCACGACAACATTTAGTAACCCAATTCCAAGGAAATAACATCAACTTTCAGGACCTTTGGTCTGAAATTGAGTTTCAAAGAACAATTTCTGATCTACAGTGCTAGCAACATCATTGCTAGTACTTACAATCTTATTCAAATACACAACGAGAAAAATATGCCTAACACTAGAATGACGATAGAACATAGCAATCGCTGTCACAATGAAAGGGCTCAAACTCAAACATGACTTTACTAAATCTGCCAAACCATGGTCGCAGGGATTGTTTCAAACCATTCAATGATTTGCTTCAACCGACACATAGATCTAGACTTGAGTAGTCAATCTTGAAGGTTGCTTCAAATAAATATCCTCCTAAAGATCACCATTTGAGAAGTTATTCTTAACATTAATTAGTGTATAGACTAGTGATGGGTAGAGGTCAACAAATTGAGAAGCTTAATAGAAGTCAATTTAACGATAGGAAAAAAAGTATCTGTATAACATATTTTATATGTCTGAGCATACACTTTAGCCACTGGATTAGCTTTTAGATGAGCTAAAAAACCATATGAATTACTTTCATAGTGTAAACTCATTTATATCTAATGAGTTTCTTCTCTGAAGTTTAAGAAACTAGATTGCATGTGTGATTATGTTTTAGTGAAGTCATTGCTTCTTATATAGTTACTTGCCAATCAGGATTGAAAATAACATTTGATACAAATTATGGCACAATAATGGAGTATAAGGCTAACACAAAAGCCCGATGAGTAGATAAAATGTTAACACATAAGATGATGTTGTAAATATTGGATATTGAGCACATTTTGCGTAGATCCTTTTGTCAGGCAATCGGAAGGTCTAAACTAGTTCTCTGATTTGGAGCAATGATATTTATAGTTAGAATGATCCCTATCGAGCTCCACTCCCAGAGAGGAACTAAACACTTGATGAGGACCATTAACACATGTTTGAGTGACGAGAGGACAATGCGACATATGTAACAAAGGTGTAGGAGATATAATCATATGAACAATCTCATATACAAGAATATCATCATTAGAAGGGATACTTCGATGGATAATGAATTCAAACTGCAAGGTATGCCTAAGTATTGTTGTTTACCCAATGGATCACTGGGATTTTCATGACAACAAACCACGTTTTAAGTACTAATGGTCTTGTCCTGGAGTGTAAGCTTAGGTTTAAGCATTGATGTGAATGGAGTATTTTGCAAAGCTTGTAAGAAGAATCAAGGACAATTGACCAAGTATATAGCCTCAAGGTGATGCATAGTGCTTCAATGTGATTAGAAGCCAACAAGGGATGCAAATGAGTTGAGCTAAGTCGAGCCGAGCTTAGACATGTTCATGCTTGGGTTGATTCTTTTAATATTGTAAAAAAAGCTTAGGCCTTGCTCAAGCCTGCCGTTTTCTTTGCTTGAGTGGCTTGAGAAAAATGAATGGCTCGAGCTTTGGCTCATAGATTTGTTTATGTATTCATAAATAAGCTGAGCTTGAACTCAAGTTCATTTCTTTATGCATGGATGAGTCCAATCTGGCGGAGTTGAAACAAGCTTAATTGAGCCAAGCCAAGCCAAGCTTGTTTGTCCGACCAAACTCATAAATGAGTCAGATGTATCCGTAAATAAGTCCATTAAAAAGATGTAGAATGAGTCTATACATAAGCCCATAAACGAACCTATTATTAGCCCCTAAATGAGTTTATTAAAGATCCATAAGCTAGTTGTTAACAAGCTTATTTATAAGTTCATAAGCAAGCTTAATTGAATTGTCCATAAGTCTAAATGAATTAAATCCAGTTAGGCTCATGCTTAGTTCATTTGTTTAACGAGCCTCAAAATTAGGCTTGAGTATTGCTCATATTTGCAAACAAATAAGCTCGAATGAGCCTTTAGTGAGCCGAGCTTGAAAAATATTCAGGAATGACTTTTCTAAAGGACCTAAGGCTAATGCAGTGACCAATGGACTTGAAGTAATTTATAGCCTGGGTTCCTTGAGGTCCATTTTGTGAGGTTTAATTCTTGTTTACATAAGTAGAGCACATATAAGTTCACCAAGTCATACAAATCCATTAACTTTTGAGCTTTCCACTATTGTGATGCCATCCCTCTGAGGATGCCACCATCCTATGTGGCAGCATTTAAAATTCTAATGATGGTGCCACCCTCGAAACTCGAGAGGCAGGTTAAAGTTTGCCCCACACATAATACTCTGTTTGTTGGATCATGCTACTGTGATATTTGTCCCAAAAATTAGACAGTCTGAGATTCAAGTTAGCATGAAGTTTGATCTGAAAATATAAGAAAAAGTGAGCCAAAAGTGCAAATGGGCTAATATGGCACCATCCTTTTCAGTGTTGGTAACTCTCTGGCTAACCAAGGGGTCATAAACCATCTTTAAAGTAGTAGCTCCCTGGCTTGAGATGGCACCGCATTAAGGCGAGTGACACCATTGTGAAATAGGATGGCGCCACCTTAGCTTGCTGCCTCCAATGGGTAGATTACAGAAAATGCTTTATCACACACATGTCCTAACCTCTTCAGAGGTTCTAAATGCTAGACTTGGAAAACCTGTTCGCTCTCTATTGGTATCTAGTGCTGAAAAGAATTCTTGTATTCCAAGTTTGTGAAGAGATTAATCTCTATTGCTTCAATTTCCAAATTCATTCTTGCATGAAGTGAGAAGGAACTAGTCAGTAAGAGAGATTTTAGTGTTGATCCTCTTCTTGTGAGAGAAGCTTGGACAAAAAAAATAGTCGGAACCTGTATGTAGATTCTTGAGGGGGGGGCGCTTGCTTTTAGGTTGGGCTGTTAACCCTGAAAGGTTAAAGCTGGTGGACATGGTGAAACATAGTAGATTCACACTAGGTAGTGGAATAGTACATATGTTTGTTCCCTGTACCGCAATAAAAATCAGTTTTGTTCTCTCTAACCTTCCTATTTACTTTACTAGCCATTTAATTTCATTGATATTGGTTATTTTAAAGTTCACAACTTTATCTTAGAGTTTATACTTTCACTTAGTACGACAACTAGAGCTTTAAATTGTAGGATTTCTCAGTTCACCCCTCCCCTTCTCTTTTGGTAGTTGGTCATCCTTTTGAGTCCATCTGCACTAGCCTCTTGGCATCAAACCAGGAAGAATAACTTCAGTGGGGCAACAATTGCAATAGAAGCCTATATTTGTCAATTGTCTTTTTGTTAAGAAATGTTCAGACCACAAAAGGTTTTTCCCAATAGGCTTCCTTCAAATCACACATTAAAAGGTTTTATGTTACTGGATGCACCTACACATTTGTGTATCTAGTTATAAATATGTCTTACCCGCTTACTTTAATAGGGTTAGATGTCCTAGCTATTGCACAAAGGGGTGCCTCCAAGGCAGATGGTGCATTTAAGGTCCCAAGAGAAGGTTCTACCTCTGTTGCGGCATCTGCTAATGAAGAGGAGACATCTGCATTAACTGAAGCAAATGAAGATGGAAGTGCTGTAAATAATAGTACAGCGAACCCATGGGCATAGGAGATATCGAGATGCCGCCGCTAGTGAAGCATCACAACCAGGTGATCCTCTCTCTCTCTTTCTCTCTCTCTGTTTGTGTGTGTTTGTACTTAGTTGCTTTACTGACCAACTATAAAGGCTCATGACTTTTCAAGTTGCAAACTTGATATTGTGACCGCCAAGTGCCAACCAATAGCCATTGGGCTAATGTGTTATTCATGAGAATCATCTGTGCCTGTCTTCTACCAAGGCTGGGTTCCATCATTAGTTTCTTGCACCTTAATGGTGATTTACTAGGCTGGAAACTACTGTATTTTTGAGGCCTTTAGCCATTTGTCTCTATGATTATTGTGTATGTCTCTCTACTCTAGGTACTCGCAGGACAATTTGATGCGGGTGAGGCTTTTGTGCATCATTGCCTTTGCTTCTATTATCTTTTCCTTTTTTTGGGTGTAGAGGTGTGAGGTGGGATTGGGCAGCCGCTGGACAATCTCAGCAACTGGAGACTATCTTGTGCATCTATGTTTCTTCTATTATCTTTTCCGTTTTTTGGGTGTAGAGGTGTGAGGTGGGATTGGGCTGCTGCTGGACAATCCCAGCAACTGGAGACTATCTTGTGCATCTATGTTATCTTTTGTTCCATTCTTTACTGTTTGTTTTTAATTACTTAAAGACTGTGGACTGATTTTCTTTCATGTTCAATTTTTTTTTCCCACAAGAGCTTGATCTGAAATAATCCTGGCGTTTTGCATTTTGTCTACTCTTTTGAACAAGTTGGAGTTCTGTTGTCCCTTTTCATTTCTTGTTAGGACAGTGCCTTGTTCTGCAAGCTATTTTAATCTTCTTGTTACTTTTTCTTGTTTGGTGTGTTTTGTTTATATCATGCATGTGTGTGATTGAAAAGAAAAAAAAATTGTTGCTTCTGGCGATTTGATAGCCAAAAGAGAGCTAGATACAAGAAGATAATACACCACTACATCAGTGTATGGACCTTGAGACAATAATATGAAGGATTGCCTTGGGGAGCTGTAATATGGTGAAAGATACCAAATTGCCTTGGGGGTGCGGGATCCAAAATGACCCAAAATGTTGTAGTGGACTACAGTTCCAATCTCTCTGTGTGAATGATCCAAGGCTACCAAGCAGAGGATTGCTTCAGTCGTAATTGATCTTCGAATAGCTTTATTACAATTCTGCCATCAAAGTTTTATTACAATTCTTCCATCAAGTTAAGATGATTTGCTCTTTTTTGTTATTGGTGTCTATTCTTTTTTGCTTCATTTGAATTTCTCCCCCTCCCGCTCTATTTGAGGTACACACCAAAAAGATAAAAAAGAACTTCTTTGCATTAAGGTTCAAGATTTTATTTTAAATTAGTTAGTTTTAGAATTTTTATTATTTCTGTAGGTTGATTTAGTAATATTCCATTATCATAATTTTAAGGAGATAATTATTTTATTAAACTAGTCTCCTTGCATAATTAAGCTTCTTAAGTATCTTTCTTGTTTTCCAAGCAATTATCTTTCAAATTGCCTCTATGCACATTTCAATTAGTTCTTGAAATAATAGAATTGCAATTCAAGCTGGTTTGTTACCCTCAAGACTCCATCCCCATTACTTCCCTGCCCTTCTTAGGGTTGTTTGAGTGCCTTTGTGTTGTTTTCAGAGGTTTCTGCTATACAAACACATTTATGTGCTGTATTGGCAAAATTTTGTAAAGTAGAATCCACATCAAGGTCATCGCTTGATATCACTGCAGGACAATGACCCCCAAAATCTTCCCAGGTCTGTGGTGGTTGGGGGGGGGGATAAAATCTTGTGTAGTCAGTTGAGTGTTTTTAATATCCATTTAATTGCTGTTTCATAGATTGTTGAGTATTATTCTTGTGGATAAAATGTGCACCCATAAATGTGGCAAGGGCATATTATGCATTAGATACCTAGGTCCTGCATTGTTGTTAGCTTTCAGAATATATGATCAGGCATCAAGTTCCTTTCTGCTTGTACTATACTTTTTGCTTGACTTGTTTCCATTGGAATTCCATTTTCTGCTTATACTGTAATTTTTTCCTCAACTTGCTTGCATTGGATTTCCATTTTCAGTAGCATGTATACTTTCGTTATAAAATTTAGTGTTTTATGGGGGAGTGGGGAGTTTGTGTAATTCTTTTTTGGCTAATAATTCATTTTCCTTGTATATTTTCTGCTTAACATATTTTAAATCTCATCTGCAGAAAGTAATGTGACCCAAGCAGTAGAAATCATTGATGGGGACAGCATGGTTCACTCGAGCAGAAGTGTTCGCTCGGAAGTGAGTTCAAGACATGACAGGGATGATGGCCTCAGTGAAAGAAGGGACTCCAGAAATGAGTTTAGAAGCAAAAGCAAGAATATGAGTCATAGGCAGAGTGATGGCATCAGGGAGAAGAGTCATGGGAAGGAACATGATCAACATGAAAAAGATTATAGGGAAGAATATGGGAGGAAACGAGGTAGATATGAGGGATCTAGGAGGACCCCTGGTAAGTCATTCATTCTGTTTTACTGGTGTATCTTGGTTTTATGTGAGTGTGTGAGCTTTGGGCCAGTGTTAAAGTTGCTTCATAATAACCCAGATGCACCATGGAACAGTTTTTCTGCATTACAGGCTTAAAGTTGTGTACATATAACCTTTTTCAGACCTCTTGATCTGGGAGCCTCATGGATTGGGCTCAGAGGTGAATCAAGTATTCCTTCCTAGGGAACAAAGGAGAGGCCTTTCTTATTGGAGAAATGCCGTTGGGGAATTGGACCTTCCTTTTTGTCTTGTTCATATTAAAAAATCTGCTTTCTTGAGAAACTATAGTTGTTAGGCACAATGTGCCTTGGGCTGTGCCTTCGGACTAAGGATTCCAATATATAAGAAAAATGAATAAAAACAGAAACAAAAGAGGAGAGGAAAAGAAGAATAAAAGAATGAATTTAGTGGGAAACTAGGAACTGCAACATTTTGTAAGTTTCAACTCTTACTTTTTCATCTTATTTTTCTTAAAACTTACCAAACTGCATATGCGTTGACATTTTCTTGAAATTTTGGATAATTCTGGAAGTCTTTATTTGTTATCACTTTTGCAACAACTTTTTATCTCACTGTCTGTAATGGCATTGTAGACGTCTGCAATAATGAGATTCACCACTTTTGCAGGCAGATTTGACTGGGATGATGGGAGGTCAGAATGGGAAGATACACCACATCGTGATAGATATGCTAGTAAGCGTTATCAACATTCACCATCTCCAATGTTTGTTGGGGCATCACCAGATGCTAGATTGGTTTCTCCGTGGTTAGGTGGCCAAACACCGCGTTCTGCTGGTAGAATATTTCTCTTCTTTGTAAGCTACTGAGCATGCTTTCATATTTGGATTGTTTATGTTCTCTCTTTATTTTCTGAATCCAACCTCATCTTTGGGAATGGCATCAGCGCGTGCTGCTTCTCCATGGGATCAGGTTGCTCCCTCTCCAATCCCAGTTCGAGCTTCTGGTTCCTCTTTTCGATCTGCAAGCTCTCGATATGGAAGAAAGTCTCATCAGGGTACATTTTCTGCAGAAACTTCACAAGCACTAGAGGTATGAGATTTCGAGTTCTGTTTACTCATTAAATTTTGCAGCAGTTAATTTGCCCTTGTTGCCTGGTATGTATATTTTTTTCCCAGAAAAAGACTAATATGCTTGATTGTGTAATTTTTTTAAAACAGGATGGAGAAGCTGATAAAAGCACTATCGCTGTGGAGCATAATCCAGAGATAACTGAAAGGATGCGCTTAGAGATGGAATACAATTCTGACCGGGCATGGTAAATCAACTTTTCTTCATTCATTCTCCTTGATTCTCCCTCACCATCCTCCACCACATCCTTCCTTGGTCCTCGACTCCTAGTTTGCATATTGACGAGTTATTTGCTTCTTGGATTTATGATGACCCTCATTGTGAATTGGTGACCGAATGCACTAGGCTGAAACATCGTTGGGTTTGGGAAATGTCAAATGTATACAACATTATCTCTATATTGTAGAGAGGTTACTTTCATGGTTTGCTTATCCTTGAAACCTTACAGTAATTTTTACACTTGTGTCAATGGTCACCCTCAAAATAAATAATCTTCCTGATCCTTAACAAATTTCCCTTGTACTTGAGATTTGAGCTTATTAAAATTCTTATATTCTGAAAATTAACAGCCTTAATTGCTAATAGAAAATAAATAAAAGGATAGCCCAATCCACTAGACTTGTGCATTGGAGAATCTAAATAGGATGAGATGTGTGTTGCCTTATTTTCCTACATTGCAAAAAAGTGGTTCCGTAGTTTGGATCTCTGGCTTCCAAGCCATAATGGAATAATCTTGCCAGTACTCCGTAGCTGACTTTCAAAAAAAGAACAGATGATCCATTGGAATGTTACACTTAAATGAAAAGAAAAAGGTTGCAGAAGAAAAATCTATGGACCTGATGACTTCACCTAGGAGAAGCAGGGATTCCGGCTGTACTGCTTGTTAGTTGACGCTGTGGGCTTCTGTTTATGTCTTCCATGTTATTCTTCTTTTTTATTTGGTTTGACTGCGCTCACACTTTACTTTCTTTTGTTATTCAAATAAATAAAGGTATGATAGAGAGGAAGGCGGTGCAGTGTGTGATACAAATAGCTCATCATTTTTCCTTGGGGATGAGGCATCTTTCCAGAAGAAAGAAGCTGAGTTGGCCAAAAGACTGGTATGCATGAATCACTTGGAAATTCCTTGTACTCTATGTTCTTGATGCATCTTTTACATTGTGATTGGAGTATATTCTATTCATTGCTGATTGTGTTTATGTCGTACTTTTTGTCTCCTTGATTGCATATTTACCACTTCTTGGTGGTTTGATTGCCATCATTCATTAGATTTGATCATCCTTTGATTTAATCCTGAGTTTAGGGTGTTACATATTTTTTTATTAAATTAAAAGACAGTATAAGTCATAAGGGTGAGCTATTTCAAAGTTATGAGGATCTAAAACAATGCCTTTGATAGTGATGCTGGTGCAAATGTTTATACCTTTGTTTATGAATTATGTTGATTACATATTAGTAACATTTGTTTTGTAAGACTGGTGCAATTATGCTTCCATTATGAAGTTGTTCTTCACAAATTTGTAACTTTGCAGGTTAGAAGGGATGGCACTCGTATGTCACTTGCACAAAGCAAGAAGTTATCACAACTTACTGCTGATAATGCAGAGTGGGAAGATCGGCAACTTTTAAGATCTGGTGCTGTTAGAGGTACTGAAGTGCAGACAGAATTTGATGAGGAGGAGGAGTGCAAAGTAATTCTCCTAGTTCATGGTAAGCTTAGGTCCAACACTCCTTCCCAAGAAGAAAGAAGAAATGGAGCACATGAATTGTCATTTGAGTTGATAAGTTTGCATGGACTGTTGCATTGATCTTAAAATTTGTTATGTTCTATTCAGATACAAAGCCTCCGTTCCTGGATGGACGGGTTGTTTTCACTAAACAAGCAGATCCCATAATGCCTGTGAAAGATCCAACATCAGATATGGCTATAATATCACGTAAAGGATCTGCTTTGGTCCGGGAAGTTCATGAAAAGCAAAGTATGAACAAATCACGCCAGCGGTTTTGGGAGCTTGCTGGCTCGAAACTTGGTGATATCCTTGGTGTTGAGAAGACGGAAGAACAGGTAATGTATCTCAAGATTTCTCAAGAAAAATTTGCATCTTATCTGATGAATTTCCTTTAATACTTAGTTCCATTTCTCGTAACAGATTGATGCAGATAAAGCAGTAGTGGGTGAACATGGGGAAGTTGATTTCCGGGAAGATGCCAAGTTAGCTCAGCATCTCAAAAAGGATGAAGCAGCTAGTGATTTTGCAAAATCAAAAACTTTAGCGCAGCAAAGACAGTATCTTCCCATATATTCTGTTCGAGATGAGTTGCTGCAGGTTTGACGCATGCTTTTGTTATCTCTTACTTGAATCTTCCTATGTATCTTCAAGAGGCAATCATTTCCCACATATTCTGTTCGAGATGAGTTGCTGCAGGCTTTTGTTATCTCTTACTTCAATCTTCCTATGTATCTTCAAGAGGCAATCATTTATGATTGCCTCTTGAAGATAACAGATTTAACTTTTCCTTGCTCAGGTCTGATATTTGTTTGAATTGGTCTTACCTTGTTGCTTCACAGTATTCTTGCTTCATATTATTGAATTTATGACACTGACAGTGCTGGGCATTACTATGTTCATTATTAAACCATCCCCTTCATTTCCCTGCCTGGCACCTGCTTACAAAAAGATTTGTGTTTGCTTCAGTGTTGGTGTTATAATTGGTCTGTGTCATGTTTTCAACCTATTTCACAAGCATCTAAATGCCAATTCTAAGACACTCAAACAATAACTCTGATTCTAATAGTCCACAGCATGGAAGGAAATATCATCATATATATACTGGTATTGATGATAAATCAGCCGATGCTCCCATCTTTTTTTGATAAATTGGCTATTATATGCTCAACAGGTTCTGATTTGCAAGAAAAGAATTTTGTCTGATATGTCTTATACAGATGCATATCACTCGATATGGCTGATGTCGATGTGCCCAAAACTGACATTGATGCCAATGTTTTCATTTATGGTTGTTGACGATCTTCATCCATGGTTGTCGATGATCCCAGACTGATAATTGGCTGTGGTCATTGTTTCATTTTTGCTTGATCAGTTTGCATGATGGACAATCCTGAAGTTCTTAATGATCTCCCACTCTATCTTGAACTGCATGTAACATGTAGCATCCACTTGTAACCTCCATTCACAGCTAATGTACATCCGCTTATTTGCAGCTTCCTTAGCCTGTTCTCTTGTGCTACTAATAACGTGTCTTTGCATGCCTATAAACTGATTATGCATGCCTTACAAATAACAATCCTTCAGCCTTTTAGTCATCTTGTTTCCTGTGTTATATTTTGTTGCCTGTTCAGACCTTGGCTTATCTTGAGATTCTTGTATATAATTTTGTTTGTTTATTCTTACTCGTTTGGCAGGTCATCCGTGAGAATCAGGTGGTTGTCGTTGTTGGAGAAACTGGTTCAGGAAAAACAACTCAGCTAACACAGGTCTTTTAGAGTTCCTCAGTTTATAAAATTCTCCAATTTTCTTCCTGACCCCAAAACCATTCATTGGGAAAACCTCTTTAGATAAATAAAGTGAAGGATTTTTCATAAAGCTTGTTTGGTTCTAAGAAAATTTAGAGGAAAGAGGAAAAAAAAAAAATCAGGAAAAGCAATTTTTAAAAAATTTTTGGATTATCGGGAAAAATGTAATGGAAAATGGAAAATGTGAGAAATCTTAACATTAAGGGTTTGTAACAATTTTTTTTATTTTTTCTTTGACAACTGAACATATAAAATATTTTTATTATAATTTTTTTAATTTTCATGTGATTTTCCGTCTGAATCTAAACTCAAATTTAAAAAAAAAAAGATTTTTTTTTCATTTTCTTACTTTTTTATTTTTTTTATCTTAGTGACTTCTTTCTTTGAAATTTCAAGAACCGATCAAGCTCCTCACACATCAACAATCTTTCCTTTTCTTGCTGCACCTACTTAAGCTGCTGGCCTATCTTTCTTTCTTCATAACAAAAACATTGCTTGTGTCGTGGAAACATGTGTGACAACAAGTGTTTTGTGATGAAGGAAAATGACAGTAGAGGCATTATTTCTAGTTCGGGTTTTTTTTCCCATTCTCTTATTTGGATAGATGGCAGAGATACGAGTTTTGAAGAGTCTAAATATGGATTGAGGGCGTTACATATCTCATGAAAATAGAGCCCCGACATCTCACAATCTCAACTGTTCATTTGAAAATGGACAATTGTGATTTAATTATTTTTTTAAAAAAATTAAAAATTAATTATTTTAAAATAATTAGACCACAGCCCCCGGATAATTCTAAAAACCTTGTTGACTTGAATCTCATTGTTGGAAGTTACTGGCAGTATCTTAATGAAGATGGTTATACTTCCTATGGCATTGTTGGATGCACTCAACCCAGGCGTGTAGCGGCTATGAGTGTAGCAAAAAGAGTCAGTGAAGAGATGGAAACTGAGCTTGGGGATAAAGTCGGCTATGCAATTCGTTTTGAGGATGTCACCGGGCCCAACACTGTGATAAAGGTACATTGCTCTGCTCCAATGAAAGATTTTGATCAAATAAGTTGATTCTATCAGGACTATAATTGTTACCTTTACGGAAGCAGGTAAAATTTGGGTTGCCTAGTAGTGGGTACCCCACTTGCCCCGGACAATGTCCTAGGTTCTGCCCCTCCCTCCTAGGGATGGATCTTTCACCCCCCCTAGAACTTGACCTGGCTGGTTCTATACACCCTGCCTGAAGCTGGTGGGGAATCCCTGTCCCATTAAGTTCACGGGGGTGGGGCATTGATAAAAATATCGGTTGATGTTTAAAAATCGGCAAATCTGTATGAGTATTGGGTTCTCAATACCGCAATAATATTGCGATTTGTTATCATGTCAATGAAATATCAGTCGATTTTCCTCATCGATTTATGATTTCTAAAATTTTTCTCTTCAGCCATATTTGATATTGATTCATGTTGTCTAATATTGATATGGGCTCAATTTTGATATTGATATTTTCATCCATGGAGGGGTGGGTATTAAGTCTCCCATTCTCTCCCATTTTCATATATATTCTTTCAGAAATAAATGTAATTTAATTTTAGATATACGTGATGATGTGATATTGTTTATATTTGGATATCTATAATTTATAGTCAATATTATGCCTTTTCATCTCAAATATTCATTGGTTATGTCCAAAATATAAGATATTTGTAGATGTCTGATATATAAAATATAGCTTTTTATAGATTTAAAATTAAAAAAATGGAAATATTTTTAAATTGGGATACCTGTAGCTGCTCCGATCTTTGATTCCCTGCCTGCTTCGCCCCTCCCCATTACCATTCCTACCCTGACTTACATTTACACTCCTGTTTGTGGAACTCTGTTGGCCAACAGATTTTGTAAACTTTCCCACAAGCTAAAATAGATTGAATCAATGATTTGTCTGAGCTCCTCTTCTGTTATCATTCTTTATTGCGAACATTTTATGATTGAATCGGCAGTGATTGGATTTCTGTGATTTTCATTCTTGTCCAAATACAATTTGCTGAATCTCTGTATTCCTATTTTTAGTACATGACAGATGGAGTACTTTTGCGCGAAACTCTTAAAGATCCTGAACTTGAGAAGTATCGGTAAATGCTCAATCGTCTGCACACTGAATATTGGGATTCAATGTTCTATAGTTTTACTGCTATTTGTGATCCTTATTAGTAGTTGAAACACATTTGTCTAATTTTGTAATGTTTATTTTTCAGGGTTATAGTAATGGACGAGGCACATGAGAGATCACTTAGCACAGATGTGCTGTTTGGAATTTTGAAGAAAGTGGTTGCCCAGCGCCGTGATTTCAAGCTCATAGTGACTTCAGCAACTCTAAATGCACAGAAGTTTTCTAATTTCTTTGGAAGGTAAATGTTTTGCATAGTCCACTACATCTAAAGTTGATTCAGTTGAAGTAAACTTACATTGGTAGAGTTATTGCCGTATGACCTGTGGTCACGAGTTCCATATGTGAGTATGGCTTATTGAATGATATAACAATAAACTAACAAATAGTCTGATTTTTTTCCATACCCCTAGCATAAAGAGAGTTTTATGCACCGGAATGCCTACCTTTTTATTGCTTTTTGAGGGAAAAAGAAATTATTGCATGCCTTTTGTTAGGCCATTCTTTAATTCTGTTTTGAGGTTGAAAATATCAATATCGGTTAGTCAAAGTCGTAGTAGTGTCGGCCATGTCGGATAATATGTATCAATATTTGATATATCGGAAGATAAAAATTATAGAGAATCGTAAGTTGATAATGCTATACCAGCCGATATATTGGCTAAATATCGTGATATTGTCGCGGCTTTAATATCAATATTTACATCATTTGAGAAACAGCTTGGATCTTATGTTAATTTGACTCTGAAACCTGTAAATAGATTGTGTTAATGCAATTGCATATTTGACATTAATTGCACACTCGGCATTTACTACTATTTTACTACAATCTCTTGCATTTCTGCAGCTTAATTTGTTCTCCCTGTTCTTTATTGTTTTCCCAGTGTCCCTATTTTCCATATCCCTGGGAGAACATTTCCAGTGAATATTCTCTACAGTAAAACACCCTGTGAAGATTATGTTGAAGGCGCCGTGAAACAGGCCATGACTATTCACATCACCAGCTCTCCAGGCGACATCCTGATCTTCTTGACTGGACAGGATGAGATTGAGACGGCCTGTTACGCCCTTAATGAGCGCATGGAGCAGCTCACCTCGTCTTCTAAGAAGGAAGTCCCAAAGCTCCTCATACTTCCGATATACTCCCAGTTGCCAGCCGACCTTCAAGCAAAAATATTCCAGAGAGCCGAAGATGGGGCCCGGAAATGCATCGTTGCTACCAATATTGCTGAGACGTCTTTGACTGTTGATGGGATCTTTTATGTTATTGACACAGGTTATGGGAAAATGAAGGTCTATAACCCGAGGATGGGTATGGATGCCCTTCAAGTCTTCCCTATTAGCCGTGCTGCTGCTGACCAGCGTGCTGGACGTGCTGGACGAACTGGCCCTGGTACTTGTTACCGTCTTTATACGGAAAATGCGTATTTGAATGAAATGCTTCCGAGTCCCGTGCCTGAGATCCAAAGGACAAACCTCGGTAACGTGGTCTTGCTCCTCAAATCCCTCAACATCGAGAATTTGTTAGATTTTGATTTCATGGACCCGCCTCCGCAAGACAACATTCTCAACTCCATGTACCAGCTGTGGGTTTTGGCTGCCCTTAACAACGTCGGGAGCCTAACCGAGCTTGGGAAAAAAATGGTGGAATTCCCATTAGATCCGTCCCTTGCAAAGATGGTTCTGATGGGTGACCAGCTACAATGCATGGAGGAGGTCCTGACCGTGGTGTCCATGCTTTCAGTGCCATCGGTCTTCTTCCGTCCTAAAGACCGGGAAGAAGAGAGCGATGCCGCAAGGGAGAAGTTCTTTGTCCCTGAATCTGACCACTTGACGCTACTCAATGTCTATCAACAGTGGAAGTCTAACAGTTACCGTGGCGACTGGTGCAAGCGACCACTATTTGCATGTCAAGGGATTACGGAAGGCTCGGGAGGTGAGATCCCAGCTGCTGGATATTCTTAAGCAGCTGCGTATCCAACTTACGTCTTGTGGGCCTGATTGGGATATTGTGAGGAAAGCCATTTGCTCTGCGTATTTCCATAACTCGGCGAGATTGAAGGGGATCGGAGAGTACGTCAACTGCAGGAGTGGAATGCCCTGCCATTTGCATCCGAGCAGTGCTCTTTACGGATTGGGTTATACTCCCGAGTACGTGGTTTATCACGAGTTACTGCTGACAACGAAGGAGTATATGCAGTGTGTTACGGCTGTGGAGCCACAGTGGTTGGCTGAGCTGGGACCCATGTTCTTTTCGGTCAAGGAATCAGATACTTCCTTGTTGGAGCACAAGAAGAAACAGAAGGAAGAAAAGACGGCCATGGAAGAGGAGATGGAGAAGTTGAGAAAGGAGCAAGAAGAGGCTAAGAGGGAAAGCAAGGAGAGGGAAAGAGAGAAGAGGACTAAGCAACAACAGCAAGTTTCAATGCCTGGATTGAGGCAAGGATCTTCCACTTACTTGAGGCCACCCAAAAAACTTGGTCTCTAAATTGTGTATATACTTCTGTATATTGTGACTAATTAGGACTTTTTTTTTTTGGGGGATCTTCTTTTTCCTCCTTTTTTCAATCCTAATGATTTGTGCCTCTGTTGTTGACCTATAGACGCGACTAGTGCCTTCTATTAAGGCGAGAAGGGAAACAGTTTTAAGTTACTGTGATTCTTGCAACTATGGCTGCTTTTTCTGCAGAGGGAAAAGAAATAGATAGAAAAGAACTGATGAGGTTATGCAGAGCAACTGCCAGGTCCCTAGTAACTGGCAGTTGCCACCGTTGCATGGATTACTGCCGCTGCCAGAGCCACTGCACCAGTTGCCAGCCACCGTGATCAGTGGTTGCCACCACAGTAACCGGCCATTGCCTACACCAGTTAATGTACAGGACTATGCGGCAACAATGCCTCACGGAGCTCACACGATTGGAATGAGTCTGGCTGATGCTGACGTTGGAATGTAGTATTATATGAAAAATAGTTGAAAGTATTTTTTGTTTTGTTTTTTCTTTTAAGTATTATGATATTTTATTATTTAAAATTTTTTTTAAAAATATCTTGTTCAATGTTATAATGGCAGCCGTTGGATTAAAAGGATTCAAGGAACAAGATGCAAGTGCTGCAAGGTGCACTGTGATGAAGCCTCCACTGATCAGCGGGTGTTGTGGCCCCCTCATTCCGATTAGGATTGACCTTTTGAAATAAATCTAAGTTAATCTAAAATATAAATATAACCAGAGAGTAGTGTACCAATATTACTTAATAAATAATGTAACTGTTGTTCCTTTAAAGTAAAAATAAAAATAATTAAGAACATGGTCATCGAATGTCATAGATTATAATTAAATTAAATGCAAATCTACAAATATAAAAAATTTATCCACAGCCCAACTAGTTTTTTTTTTTACAATTTCCCATAATTTCTACAATTTATCATAATTGAGGTTTTACAATGATCTTTTTTTTTTCTAAATTCATGGTTTTTTTTTCCCTTCAAACAAGTGGAATTATTATAATCAAGTGTTATACATGTGATTGAAAAAAAAATATTTATTATATACCAAAAGGATTATATTCATTTGTAATATTACCTGGTAATTAGATAATATAATTATTGTTTTATTTCAATAATTCTATAAATTTAATAAACATTTTTTTAAAAAATTATATCTTTGAATAACCGAAAGATGGAGTTAACGGTATAATTTCTTTTGATAAGACACCGATGGTCCATTCTTTCTCATACGAAGCGTTGTCCTCTTCAGCCTCTCCCTCCTTGGGCATTAGTTCTTCTTCAATAATGCATATTTATTCCCGTTTGATCGCAGCCTCTCACTCTTTCTCACTTTGAGTAAATCTCTGGTAAAATCTCCTGTATGTTCACGTAGAAAAAGCGATTTCATATTACTTTTTACTAGTTAGATTAAATCTTGAAACTATATTATAACGCTCAATAAAATTTCAAGCTTGTGACGATTGATTGTGTATTATATTCTTGCCAAATTTACTAGTAATTACAGTGTGATAGATGTTAACTGGATCTTGATGCAAGGGGAAGGACATGTATGCCGTAGAAGGAGAAATAATAGTGGAAAGAAAATATTTCTACTTTCGCACTTCCGATAGTCTTATTTCGGTAGTTTTTTTAATGATTTTTTATGCAAATTGATGGGAGTAACAGTCGGCCTCGTTCAATTTTCATTCGTTTTTGACGGTAGTGCCCTTGTGGATCTGTATCTGCACTAAAGAAGCATTTCCCAGAGATACTCTAACAAGGAACTGTTAGAATCCAATTCAGAACTCTTATTTTGTGTACATTTTCATAATTCGAATTCGCAATTTGTAAGCCACAAATCTTGCTTGCATTATCAAGGCTCACACCCAGAACCCCTTACTGATATTCCTATTAGCTTCCTTGATTTCTGCATCAAGTTTGCTAGCAGCCATGCTTCAGTATAGAAACTTACATGGCCCCATGTCGTTTGATGCCTTAAAATTTAATTTTTCTCAGAATGGGGGGAAACCTATAGCCGAAGCAACAAAGGCTATTGTCAGAGCACAGTAAAACATCAGTACATGTGCTATGTTCTGGTAGGTCAATGAGGCTTTAGCTGAGATTGTCAATACTGAGATACTGGGACCAAGATGTCTCAGGCTTTAGCGTGCGTGCATCTCTCTCTTTCAGGTGGTTGCAACTGAGAGAATTCAATGTAAGCAATTGACTTTTGTGGATGTTAGAAGTGCGATGCTAAGTTTGGTGTGGCACCTAAGGCATAATGTACAAACCTTGCAGCCCAAACGATCTGCCAAAATGTTTAGTCGCTTAAAACGTTTCAGAGACAAATTGCCAACCCGAAGCAATCAATGTGGGCTTATTCAGTCTCTTTATGATCTTGCTTCCTTCTTCTCCACATTTGAGGCTAAGGTTGGGGATAGAGCATGATGGAAGACATCAATGATTGTATACAAACAAAGGAGTTATTGAACAACGCCATGGCCAAATCATTTCCACTTTGAAGGGTTATATTTTTTTCTTCCTAAACCTTCACACATTAAAATATTTCTCCTAGAGTGGCTGTTAATACCAAAGAAAATTTCTTATTGTTCTTTCTTCATTTCTTCTTTTCCTATCTGTCTCCTTTTATTAAAAATTTGATTTTTAATGCAAAAAATCTTTGTTTTGACCATGCTAAAACCGAAAACCTCCAAAAATCACAAAATGTTAGGCAATCATCTTCACAAAGGAAGTTCTTATTCTAGCCAAAGGTGCTGAAAATCATTATATAAGATATTGCTAATTGATTTCGGTTTGCAGAGATGTTATATCTTCCGAAGTTTTCAGTAAAGGTTGGATTGTTAGTATAAGATGGTGGCCATCAGTTTAACATCTTAATCCAGTTTCTGACCACAATTTGATTGCTTGCCTTTGCTGAAAGCCTAGAAGTATAATATGGACAATGAGGAAGACAATATCATGAAGTACAAGTGCCGTAATTTTTTTAGGCATACTTCCTAAAAGAAAGAGAACAATAACTAGAAATCTTGAGAAATTGAGGAAAATTTTGAGATGTTGCAACTTATAATTCAAATCAATGTTGAACGTGTTACCAACCTTGTGAATGATTTGGCAGGGGAAGGACAAAAGTATCAATGTTGGGTGATTGGCAAGTGTTTTGCAAGATTGATTGAAGGTTTAACCTCATCCCACAGAATAAATACAACTAGCTCAATATCTGCTGATGTTGTGTTGTTTAGTGAGCTCGTGGAAAAAGAAGCATAGTAAAAAGTTTGTGAATATGATTATTAACAATTTGATGATCGTGTGTGTTGGGTTTATGGTTGGACATTTTGTTATTTATAGACTTTTCTGTTTTCTTGTTGGCTTATGCTGGACTTTAGTTTATAAAGGAAAGTGCTGAAATTGTTAGCTTATCTAGGACATTGCGTTGTTTAGTTTGTGGATGGACTAGTTATATTAAGATTGATTAATGAAGGAATTTTGATGTCGATCAAACGGCAATCACACTATATAATGTTTCTGTATATAAATCAATTGAGCAAGTTCAAGCATATTTATTTGAAGGAAAGTTGAATCGAGAAAGTGCACCCTTTGGGACAGTCCAAATCATTTGACTTGATGATAGATAATGTATTTGATCTTTAGAAAAAGGTTCACATAAAATAAGTAGATATAGCCAAAGAACAGCTTGTCATTTTGGGGAAAAAGGTAAATAGGAAAGAATCTTGGTTTCTTATTTGGCATCACCAAGCACGGCTAAACACAGTAGAAGTCATCCTTCGCTGAAAGACATATCCAAACACAAACAAAAAAAAGTACCTATTATTTAACAAAATTCTTATTACCCACTGCACAGTACTACAACATGTCAACTCAGACATCACAAAGCGGCCTACAATATTTCCAGATCCAGAATCAAATTAGTCTCGCTACCCCAATCAAATCAACAACAAAAGACATAGGAGGGAGAGTTCGTAAGTCGAATTTCACCACAAAGATGTGACTAGATGCACAAACTTGAAAGCACAAAACCTCGTTTTAGACCAGATTGAAGTGTTAAGTAGGCAATGTATCTTCTGAGGTGAGATAGGGAGTAGGGAAGAGGAGGTAGTGGTAGTTCAGTCCAGATCATTGGCTTGGGAAAGTGGGTACCAAAGAATGCATTGAGTTTCTAGTCATGAAATTAGAAAAATCCGAGCCGTTGTGTTATCAAAAATAAAGTCCATGCTCTCCTATAATTCAATTAGCTCAAGAAGAGAAGGCACAAAACAGTAAAATAAAACAGAAAATAAATAGACCACAATAGGATTAGGAAGGGGACAAAGAGAAACCCAATATGAATTTAGTATGATCAATTGCAGCGATTGCCAAAATGCTCAAAACTTTAGCATCCCACAAAGTTGTATTCCTTCATTCAAGAATACTGATTAACAAGCCCACTGTGTCTAGAGAAATGAAAAGCAACGGGAGATTGACCTTATTTTTGCTTAGTGGACTTCTTCTTCGCACTCACAGTAGGCTGCGGCTTCGGGTAACGATCAGCGTCGCTTGGATCTAGCCATTTGAGAGGGTGACGATTGAAGAAAGGCCAGTTAGGGATGATAATCAAAGAAGTCAAAACGACGCCGCCTGCGTATACAAGGAGCATCATCTGGAAGGAACCGAAAGCGAAGCCAGTGAGAAATGCCACCACGGCGAATGCGATAAGCATTATCTGCATCAGCTGTTCCGCCGCCTTCTGCCCTTGCCAATCCATCTCTGTTTGTGCGTAAGAAAGAGAAATTTAAACTCGAGCGAGTAAAACCCTAAAATTGATCTCGATCAGTATATCAAAATAGTGGAGACTCAGATCGCCTACGATTTTACCAATTCGGTTTCAAACTCAAACACCTAGCGAGAGGGAGAAGACTTACCAGAGAAGCTAACAAGCCAGTCAATGACGAAGAAGATGTCTCAAAGATGGAAGTAGAATTTAGGGTTTGTTGGTGAAGGGATTACGGTTTCGTCCAGCTCATCACAATTCAACAATGGCAAATAAATACAATATCAATATATAATATATTATTTTGCTTATATATTTATATTAATTAATTTATATAAAATTAAATAAATTACTAAAATATTTTGCCAAAATAAAACTTTAAATAAAAAAGGGTAATTCTATTATATTACTCTTGCTAAATTTTTCACATTCTTAAAACATACACATTTTTATCATCCCTTGCTCAATAAATAATAATCGATTTAAATATTAGAACAGAAGAAAATAATATATTTTATTAACATAAGATAAAAATAGAATAAAATATACATAAATATATATAATTTTTGTAAAAAAGATAATTATTTTATTTAAAAATAATTGAAATTATTATAACCATGATAACTGACAAATTTCTATGACCATTGTAAGTGTGGGATGCATATCCCACACTTTGTGAATAAATAGTGCTATCTACCCTCTTTTAGCGTTAATAATTTTTATATAGTGTAATAATAATTATTTTTATCTAAAATTTCTAACTAAATTTTAAATAAGGCTCCTAAATTTAAATGATTATTTTTAAAAAATTAACTTAATTTAATAATTAATTAATATTATAAAAAAATTACAATAAAACTGATTTATTATTTTTACATTACAATTATTAAACTATTATCGAATAGTTTTTTTTTTTTTTTTTAAAAAAGACAAATGCTCAAAGAAGTAGCATCCCCAAATGACCCCTTCATTCATTTGGAGCATAAACCCTGCCCGCCGTTCCAAATGTCTCAAGGGAAACTTCACTGTCAGAAAAAAGGCATATGCAGGGCAGGCAATCCATGCATAAAAATCCAGACATCACTGGTGGTATTGATATCTGTCAGGATCATATTAGTATTGACCATAATGGGATATAAATTAATATCATACATATCAATCATAAATTTCTTTTACATACCACAATCTAATAAGTAAATATCAATCAATATATTCACATATAACGACCGATATTTCAAATATCGACCTATATATAATTAATAATAATATATCATAGTTTTTTTTTTTTTTTTGGACACAAATGTATTCACGACAAGAAGTAATATCCTCTAAACGACCCCTAATATATAATTAATAACCCCTGCCCAATCAAATGTCTCAGGAAACTTCACTGTTAGAAAAAACACATATCTAACATATTCTCCATATGGGGGCTGATACATCATTCTGAGGCCAGCAATACCTCAACAGACAGGCAATTACTTCACCCATTGATTCATCCATAAGAGAACTCAAAGCAACAAAAAAAATTGTTTTGATCAACACAGTCGTTGCCTTTCACAAGTACAACCATTAATTGGTGGAAGCGCAAGGTTTGATATGATATGACGATTCTGAACATTCAACACATCAGGTGCAATACTAGCAATTAAGCATATTAAAATGTCTGAATCATTTTAAGCCAACTCTCATTATCTGAATTCAAAGGAAATACTAAAGATGTTTAGTTTTGATGGAAAGATCGAACAAATTGTCAAAGCAATAGAAAGAAACCGATAAGTGGTCTAAAAAACAGAGGGAGAGGGAGCATGAGACTTCAAAATTTATCCAAACCCTTGAACACAGCTTAAGAGGAGCCACCACCACCGCGTAAAGCTTGAGATTTCTTGGACTTGGTCGTTGCCAATTGAGCTTCAGGCTGCAAAAGTGAAATGGGCTTTATTAACTAAGATCTGAAAACAGCTTTGTTGTTTCGTAAAATAAAAATCTCCTCTCAGGCTTCCTCAAAACTGACACCAGCATATAAGAGAGAAAAAGCTGTTTTACCTCCTTCTTAACTGGTTCTTCTTTCTCCGACAAAATCAACTCGATATGGCATGGATGTGACATATATGCTGTCAAAATGAAATACCTTGTCAAGATGAGAAATCCCCGACATACCATGAATGAAACTATCTGTGTCTCTACAGGTATCGGTACTGTGTTAATATCGAATATATTGGATAATACGTCTAGATATCAGTTGCCGAACTGTTTTTATGAATAAGAACTTACAAGTAAATATTAATCAATATATCATAATTCATTAAAATTTTGACATAGTATTAGAATCAGGGGCCCAATATCAATTTATATATCAAGTCGGTCGATATTTCATTCCGTGTAAAAGATTGACAACAAGAAAAGAAACATACGATTGATCCTCCCATGAGCACGATAGGTGCGGCGCCTTTGCTTCTGAGCCTGGTTAACCTGGATGTGAGAGATGTAGAGAGTATCCACATCGAGACCTTTCATCTGTAGGATGAGTTTTGGAATTAGTATGGACCCACATGCTAATTTATTTGATTATACTACAACTACAAGGACTAGAAGCATGCCTCTGCGTTACTCTCTGCATTCTTAAGCAAATCAAGAATGATTTTTGCAGACTTCACAGGCCAACGTCCCTGACCATTAGAGTGCCGATTTTTTGCTTGAGCTGTTCTTCCAACACCACCACAGAAACGGCGGAAGGGGATGGCCTGCTTGTGAGCTAGGACATCCTCCAAATACCTCTTCGCCTTCGCCAAAGGCAACTTTCTAATGGAAAATGCGGTCTCCCTTGTGTTCTGTAGATGCAATATGAAAATTCAGATGTCATAAGCTCATGATACATATAATTTGCTAACATGAAGGAAGAGTTAGAACTTGCATAATACCAAGAGCCATGCCCACCCTCCACATCCCCAAGGGAGGGCAACCAAAAGGCATAAAAACGGAAAAAACAAGGAAAAGGCAACGGAGATAAAGAAAGCAGCAGTTGAATGCAAAACACTGAACAGTGAGTGCTGGCATTTGTTCACACAGAGTTGATAGGATGTTGACAAGCTACGACATCATCAAAAGGCAACCAATCAAATTCTCCAGAAGACAACAAGACAAACAAAATTGATACAAAGGATTAGATCCCATGTGCATATTGTTCGTCACACAGGACACTTCAGCAGCACCTCAGCTGTGCAAATTGCAAACAATCATCCAATTGACACAACATGCTTGGCTTTATGGCACACGTATCATCGTTTACTGAACCTTTAGCCAGGTTCACCCAAAAATGATGTGACCTAATATTGTGGAAATCAACCAGAGGCTATTCTTGAGGGAAAAGGGGCCCTCTTATTCCACAACAGGGTTTTTACACAGTTTAATAGAAGCAGCAAGCATGCCAGAGATGCATCAAGTTCCAAGAAAACTTCCAAGTCTCAACATTAATTATGATATTTTAACAAATGGATCAAGCATGGTGGATAATGAACAAAAGACATCACCAGAAGCTTATCATGAGTATGTTCTTTGCTAAATCATAGCCCATTTATATTGTTGCATAAAGACCAACAAACTGTTACACTGTTTACTGAACCTTCAATCATCAACAATTCACAAGGTTCACCCAACAACAGTGCAACTGATCTCCCCAAGCTGACGAGAGGCCCATTCACAAAGGGTCAAAGGCCCCTGCTTTTTCATCAGGTTCACATTAGAATTGTTTTGAATGTATCAAATAATTTTTCTTTCATATTTCTGTCGGAAAATCACACAATCTATGATTTTGGAACAATTCATAAACTGACAAGCATCTTAACCTGGATTTTGGGTTAATAAAATCATATAATTGCAAGAAAATTAGTTTTAACCCAAAAATCCAAATAAACACTTTTTTTCTTCTTTTCTTTTTAATTGTAAAAACATGAACTTACGCCAGCGAGAGCGAATTCTATGTTCTAACCAGTAAAATCACTACACCATAGCCAGCAATATGCCTGGTGAAGGGTGGGTGTTTACGTTAATACAGCTGTCCATAACTAACATCATCGGATCATATATCAGTTGGCTAGATGCAAACTCCAAAAGAAACAGTAAAAGGCATGGAAAATTATTAAACGCATGAAAAACATAATTCGAACAGCATAAGGGAAAAGAAAAATGCACAAATTACCTTAAAATGAACTCTGAGATCGGAACCCCTGGCCTTACAAGCTACAGAATTCAAATTGAGAAAACATTTTAGAAGGAGAAAAATGAAAAAAAAGTACAAAAAGCATATCCACCAGTAATAGAATTCATCAATTTCCGCGGAGAGAGAATCAAAATATTAAGAGGGAAAAAAGGAAGCAAGAAAATGAAAGAATTAAGACAACAATATCAAACCAACGTTTCGAATGCTTACACTTCGTGGGATTATCTGGCTCTTTCGAGTACTTCACCATTTTCGGCTGCTGCCTCTCTCTCTCTCTGTTCCCCCGCCTCCAAACCGATGGCACAACGAGAGGAATCAGGGTATTTTTCCTTCAGCTTACAAATATGAAGAAGCAGAGTAAACCCTAACTGCTCAGTCCGTTTATTTTCTGACCCAATGGTGTCATGGTCCGGAAGTGCATTTTCCACGTAATTTTTGTCTTCATTTTAAAACTTTTTTTTAATTTTTTCTTTTTCTGTTTTTTTCTTTTTTACATCACGTGTGTTAGCATACATCTCAAAATATCTTTAATTTTGAGTCCATAGTGCAATATTGTTAGCATAAAAGAGTTCATAAATTACTTAGACAAGAAGTTAAATAAATTAAATATTGAGTATGTAAATATATGGCTAGTAGTTATGTGAGGTAAGAAGGGTGGAATTAACTAGAATAGTAAATATATGCTAGATAATTTTATGCATATCATAGGCAAATTTACTAGAGTATTTGTTACATATATCGCAAATACTATACTTTGATGGATCACCTTTCTAAAGTTTTGGGTTAAAAGGATACTTAGTATAATTTGAATATAATACTTTTTTTCAAATTAACAAGCTAATAAAGATAATATTCAAATTAGGGTTAATAATAAAATTTCTGAATTACTAGACAATTGTGGATATATATAAATTAAGTGTTATTAATTATGTTTTGTTATATCTAAAATGTGATATCTTCACTTGGAAATATATAAATGGTTATCATTGAGACTTGACTTGAAATTGTATATTAATCTAGTTTCAATATATATTTTTTAATACTTTAGCAACTTATATTATTATTAAATTTATCTTTAGGTAAGATTTGTTTTAAATTTGTCAATTTCAATTAAGATATTATTGCCTACCTCAAAAAAAATAAAAATAAAAATAAAATTGAAGTTTGTTGTGGGAAAAAAAGGGTCAATGCTCTTGTAAAAACCAATTCCAATATGTGTTTGTAAATATTTGAAACAATTTCACTGATATCTACTCAGAGTTGAAAAAAATTATCAGTCTATTTTTTATTACATTGAAATAATTTGAACAAAAAATTTCTATATGTAGAGGTATTTAACTTTAAAAATAAAAAAAGGGGTAGATAATAATTCAATTTATTTAATTTAGAGATAATCATGCGTATGGTCTATATATATTATCTTTAAAATAAAAAATGTATAGATAATGATTCAATTTATCTGATTTAGAGATAATTATGTGTGTAGTTTATACATTTTAAGCTTATGGACGGCACTATCTTTTAAAAAGACATTAGTCATTTGAGTAATTTTTATATATTTTTGTTATGATGGCTTACACTTAAAGTTTACGGAAATATTTCATTGCAACCTTTAAATACATTATTTAGGTTGCAAGTTTATGAAATTGTAATTTTGTGGTTATTATATAGAATTGAGACGTTTTTAATTTAAAGAGACAGTTTAAAAATTATAAAATAGGCGTATAAATATCTCAAAGTTTGAAAGTAGTCTAAGTCTAGCTTTGAGAACTAATTTGGATAGTAAATTTTTTTGGTAAGAAAGTCTAGTATATTTATGTATTGTATATTAATTTTATGACGGATATATTTTTTACTTGTTTGAGAATATAAAAAAGGTTTTTTTTTTTTGGATTTCTTAGTTTTTAAATTTTTTTATTTGTCATAAAAATAATTTAAAATTTTATATAAAAATAACTGAACTAATATTTGTAACATAGCAAAAGGGTATGCTTTCTCGGATCCGGGGGGCATCCTTCTCCCTTGTGGAGAAGGACCGTCCTTCTCTCATCTCGATTTTTTAAATCGGATGTAAAATTCGGCCACACATTTTAAATGGATAAAATAACGTGGTGTTCGCTCGATTTTAAATTTAATCATCCAGGGACGTAACCGCCGAATTTACATCCGATTTACTAAAGGTTCACAAGAGAAGGGACGATCTTTCTCCACAGGGGAGAAGGACGCCCCCTCAATCCTTGCTTTCTCACTCTCACAAATTTGTTCACAATTTCTTTACAGAAAATTATATTGTACATTTAATAAAAATATTTAGTTTTATTTTCAGAATTTACAGTTTTCATATAAGGTCCTATTGGCTATATTAGGACAAAAAACATTAAAGTAAAAAAATAATAATTAGAAATTTCTTATTAGCTAATCTAAATCCTAAAGTTTACCAGAAAGAGATTATAACAGAAAAGTGCTTAGTTTTATGAAGTATTAAGTTAAGGAAAATGACAAAATTTTAATATAGAATAGTAATTTATGCAAAATATGAATAAATTTTCTCTGCTGGAAAAATTCTCTCCCCTCCAGCTTCTTCTACCTCCAGGCGCAACCACTCGTCTGATTCTTCAGGTCATTTTCTTCCTCTTCCCAATATCTCTGTCTTCGTTTTTCTCTCCATTCGCCAGTTTTACTTGTGTGTGTTATGCAACTTCGTTTGATCCTCTGAACATTATATTCGTTTTTCGAGATTTTACAGATTCTGTCGAATTAAGCAAATTTGTGGCGTCGCTTGACTGGTTACTTTCCTTTTTGTTTTTTATTAGCAATCGATTATTTTGTTACGGTGTCTGTTGTTATTGCTTTAGTTAAATTTCTTCATTGAAGTTCGTTGACTATGGAAAAAAGCTTTCTTTATGTTTCTTATTGTTTCTCGTTTATTTTGATTTTGAATTGTATACGGAAAGTCGCCGATTGTAGTTGATTGGGGCACCAGGTATAGGTTGTTGTGCAATGTAACATATCAATGTTATTTTTTGTTTTTCTGTCTTTTAAGGAGGAGGAGAGAGTTTATAGTGGATAGTGTCATTATCAGATCTTCACCAAATTACTAAAGTTTTTGGTATGAACTATTTCTTGAGTGGGCATTAGAGCACTTTTGACCAAGTGATCGAAGGTGAGTTCGACTATTGGGAGGTCTTAATCCTATACTTATTTATGATATGGTATGAATGAAATCATATTTAATGGATGCATCAAATCCCAAGGAATCCCAATGATAGCATGCTTGTAAGATTATTATTGATCCATCACCTAATAGCTTAACCCAGGGCCAAGGCATCCGCTGAATGCAAAAGGTCCAAGGTTTACCGAGGAGAACCAAGAAAATATAAGCTGTCCAAATTGATGTTAAATGGAGCGGACATCAGGTAGCTGCAGTTCAAGGAGGACCGATGCCCTCTGTGCACAGAAAGGGAAAGTGACTTTTCAGTAGTATATCTACTTTCAGAGACCACCAAAATGCTCTTCAACCTGGCCATACTTCAATTATTGGAATTGGAGCCTACGTAGTATTCATCGACAGTGTAGTTAGCAATTGTGTTCTGGTTATGAAATTAAGGTAGCTAGGGATGTTGTACTGAGATCTATAGCAGTTTAATGGCTTTGTCTAGGACCTAGTAATCAAGTTTGTTCAGTTCTAAGTATAGAGTTCCTTTAGTAGCTCCACACAACTTTGATTTAAATAACAGTAATTGTTAAAGCTTGAGAATTCGGCTTTCTGCCATTGCATTTGAGTTAAATAACAGTGATTTGTTTGGCTTTCCACCTTATCGCTTAAACGAGTTATTTCTGTGGCTCCTTCAATCAAAGATTAGGAGCTATCCCTAAGTACAGCACAATCTGCAAAATACTATCGCCCTTGATAGCACGACAATTTCTAAAATCAGGGAATCCATTAGGGCTGTCAGAAAAATCCCAAATAACAAATTAAGTTAGTATAGTCCAAAGTTCATGCATCAGGTTTTAGTAATTAGTTCCAAATGACAGTAGATGTAGGATATGGATGCGATCTGCAAGCTAGATCATTTGGATTTTGACTTTCATTTCTCTCGTCCTGTCTATACACTTTTTCCTAGTGTTGAGATTAGTTTCTTTCTCTAGAATATATAAGGGGGCTAAAGAGTAAATAAGGGGGAAGCCATTTCCTGAAATTCAGAAGCTTCGAGAAACTGAGTTTGTGTGATTAGCCTACACTCTTGTGCATGGAAGGCAACCCAATGACTCCATGCCCCAAATGTCCTTGGCATGGGTGAAAATATTCATATCATGTGATATTTATTAATATTGGATATATATAAAAAAAAAGGTTGTGATCATAACATGGGTGGCAAATACTTTGCATAGATAAAAATGTTCATATGATGTGATATTTATCGATATTGGATATAAAAAAAAGGTTATGATCATAAAACGGGTGGTAAATACTGGCCGATATTTTATGATATATTAATAATTCATAATATTAATTAATATTGTATTTCACGATCCCTTGGCATTTTACACTTTCAATTTAGAAAGAATTCATTTAGCTAACTTGGCATTGTAGGAAGCCGTGCTGATCATGTTGTAGGCTTCTTCGATTTTGACTTCCATAAGTATTCCTCATTGCAATTAACCTTAATTGCTTACAGCTTTCTTAGAGTTCATCTTTTTTGCATTACTCTCTATTGAAACTTTGCAGGAGGAAAGACTGAAGCGGTTAATTGTTGGAGCAAAGCTCATGAAGTCACGGTGACCGGCCTGACAAAGTCACTCTATTGCGAATTAAGCGCAAAGGCTCTCGAGACGGACACAAAAAACCGATAGAAAACAAGAGATAACACCGAGAGTTAATGTGGAAGTACCTCCTTAAACTGAAAAGTAAAAACCACCAAAGAATAATACACTATGTATAATGACATGACCCTTTAGCTACACAAAGACAAAGACAAAAGAATCACAAGTGTTAAATCTCTCTCTCTATCCAAGTATTTCTCTCTCAAGTCTCCTGAAAATGGTTGCTCAAAGGCACACCTGACAACTGACAAAGCCTTCTCAGTTCATAATAATAAATGATCTCAACCGCCCCGTATATATATACATGTAAATATATATATATATATTCAAAAAGGGCTAGGAGGCTACCTGACCACCCTAGCACTAGGTAGGGCCAGTACTTTGCCGTACGCTGGCTGGCCTGTGCCCGCAACACCTCGAAGTTGTGGCGCATTTATTCTTTGCTGGTCGTTAATGAGAGAAAGTCAACGCACACGTGGCGTGGATGGTCCTCGTCCCAAGTCTTCTCGGATACCTCTCGGACATGGTGCCTTGAAAGAGTCCTCGTCCATCATTCCATGGAGTCATGGACATACCACTCGGGGAGTGACCCCAACAAACTTCCCTCACGACCCAAGAGTGGGAGTGAAGCTCTTTTAAAACTAAAGAATGTCACAACAAGTCTCAACTTTCCCTTTGGTAAAATCTTGGTCATCATGTTTGAGCCATTATCTTAGTTCGGACCTTTCCGATGGATAGTTTGCCCATCCTCAAAAACATCTCTCACCCAATGGTATCGCACGTGATGTGTTTTGACCGGGAATGGAATGAGGAGTTCTTGCGCAGTGAATGGCACTCGACTATCACAAGGATCTCGTACGCCCCTTGCCTTAGACTCCAACTCTTGGACGAACCTCTTCATCCACTGCGCATTTTCTTTGCGAGGCCTAAGTCACGGCAATGAACTCGGCCTCGGTCGTAGAAAGTGCAACGCACTTTGCAACAGGACTGAGGAGACCGCCCTCCTGCAAACTTCACCAAGTATCAGGACGTTGATTTCCGAGAATCAACGTCCCCGTATATCAGTAATCTGTGTCGCGATCATGGAGGCTTTCCTTTTCCAAATATCAAGCCCGTCTTGGAGGTCCCTTGAGATATCCGAAAATCCATTTTACTGTGGACAGTTGCTCCATCCCGGATTTGATAGAAATGCTCACAAGGCCGACCGCATGAGCGGTAATGTCCCAGCGTACACACGGTCACGCGACGTGAGATCGCCAACGGCCGAGGAGTAAGGAATCTTACTCAAACGCGCCTTCTCGGTGTCCGAGACGGACATCACTCCTTACTCACCAGAAATGGTTGGCCAAAGGGGGTGCCGACGAGGCTTGGAACCTTCCATGTTCAATCTTCACACCACCCATTTCAACATAGCTCTCTGAGACTGACCAAAGCTTAGGCCCTCTCGGTCGCGAGAAATTCCGATGCCTGGAATTTGTTCGGCTGGGTCCGAGGTCTTTCATGAAGAAGTCCTGTCCCGATTCCTTTAGCTTCTTGATTCGAGCGCGTGTCTGTCCACAACCAAGCATGTCATCCACATAAAGGAGAAGAATGACAAAGTCGTTTTCCGAGAACCTCAGATAAAGACACAATGGTCCAAGAAGTCTTATGATAGCCTTGCCGACCATAACGGACTCGAACTTCCGATACCATTGTCTAGGGAGGGCTTGTTTCCCATACAAGCTCTTCTTCAATCTAAAACAAGTCCTTCCTTCCTTTGGCTTCAAAGCCTTTCCTAGTTGTTCCATGTAGATTTCCTCGTTCAAATCTCCATGGAGAAACGCCCGTCGGACATCCACCGCTTCATCTCGAGGTCCAACACTCGCTAGTCCGAGTACGAAGGCGGACCGAGGACATCTTCACGATCGGGTGCAAAATTTCACAAAGTCAACACCTTTTCGTTGACCCAAACCCCTTCACCACAAGTCGTGCCTTGTGCCTCTGAGCACTCGGGGTCCTCGGACGCCTTTAGTCAAAAACCCACTTGTTTTTCAGAGCTTTCTTCCCTTAGGCAATGTAGCCAACTCAAAGGGTGTGATTTTCATGGAGGGAGGCCATTTCTTCCTTCATAGCCTCAACCATTCATCCTTTTTGAGTGCTACTAACTTGACCTATTAAAATCCTCGAGGTTCCCCCAAAGATCGCCAGGAGGACGTACTCACCGGCCGGGAGGCGAGACAGACGGACGTCTCGGCCGGGACGACCGTCTCAAAGGTGCATCCTCATCCGCTTGAGGCACCAAGTCATCAAGCTGATCCGCAGGCGCCGGAATCGCCCGATCTCAGTTGGCACTAGGTCTTGGTCCACCGTCCCGGACCCAAGGCGCGCCTTTGGACCTGGGACGTTTTCAACTTTGTCGTCTCGGGAAGTGTTGGGAGAAGACTTCATCTCTTTTCCACAATCCTCTCATGGTCTCGTCCTCAACGAAGACCACATCACGAGAACGAACCAGCTTCTTTGCCTTTGGGTCATAGAGTCTATACCCAAATTCTTCCTCACCATAGCCTGGGGAAAGACACACCTGCATGATGTCTTTGGCTCCAATTTGCTCCTTTCATCTCTCTAAGACGTGAACAAAGCCTTACAGCCAACGTCGCAGACGATGATCATCTGTCTGGTTGCCCCCGTCCAAATAAACTCAGAACTTCCCCTACGCAGAGGCTTACTCGGGCGAGCGGTTGATAACATGGGTTGCCGTCCTCAAGGCCTCGGCAGTATGATCCTCGTAGCCGCCAGACAAAGATGCATCTCACCCTCTCCATGAGGGTACGGTTCATCCTCTCGGCCACTCCGATTCATTTTGTGGCGTCTTTGGCGGAGTCTTCGGTGTTTGATGCGTGAGCCCCAGCAGGCATCAAACCTTCCAATGTACTCACCACCGGTGCCGCTTCTCACGGCTTTGAAGCTTCCTCCGGTCTCCCTTTCAACAAGGACGTGAAACTCCTGAAAAGTTTCGCGACCCGATCCTTGGACTTCGGTGGGAACACCCACGGCTTCCTTGGCAATCGCCTACGCAGTCACAAAAAATGGGCACCTCCGAAAGACTTCTCCGGGAGGGGACCACAAGCGTCCGTGTGGACAAGCTCCAAGATCTCGGACTTCTTGGAAGTTATGTCTCAGGAGAAGGAGACTCTTCTTTGCTTCCCGCCATGCGGTGAGGACACGTCCTAGGCATGTCTCCATCCACCTCGGGATGAGACCCTTCTGCCAAGTGACCCATGCCACGCCACTCGTGTGTCCGAGCCCTCTTGTGCCAAAGGTCCGAGGACTCCACACTCCTCGTGGCATTCACCTCGACCACTTTGGCCTGAGCTTTCAAAAAAAAAACATAAAGGCGGATGCCTTAGGTCTCTGCAATGACCATGGAGCCCTTGGTCGTTTGATCTGTCATCCTGAGAAGACGCCGCAGTAACCTTCGTCATCCGGTCGCCTAACCGAGATGATGTTGGCCGATGTCGTGGCGTGCCGGGCGTCCTTTAGAGTCAACTGGCTCAGACTCATCACCAACGTGATGTCTCTCGTCCCATGAACTCGGGACGCGCTTATCAGCCCATTCTCAAAGACTGGGGCACAAGGAGCATAAGTGGAGAACAGCTTCTCTCGGAGGTAGCATGATCAAGCGCCGGAGTCCACTACCCAATCCGGTGGACCGTGCGCCCACGGCCACCAAGTCCTCGACTCACAAGTCACGAGAGATCTTCTTCCGTCACAACAGAGACCGAGGACTCTTCTCGCCTCGTCTCTTTCGCCTTCGCCTCCCCCGTTCTCACGCTTCCATTCAGAAGGGAGAACTTTTTGATGTGGCCCTTCTTGCCACAATGATGGCACTCCATATCTTGCACGGGAGCGTGACTTACTCCGCCCTTTGTCTTCAGACTTTGGGGCCACGCCCTCGGCTTCTTCCCCTTGTTTCCGTAACAAGGACCGAGGAAATTTCCGAGAGGTAGACGTCTCCCGAGAACGCCGCCTTACTTCCTCGTTCAAAGACAGGCTCCTTTACCATCTCCGGTGTCACCACACTGCTCGAGCCGTATGTTGGCGATCGTGACCTCATGGTTTCCCATGAGTCTGGGAGGTTTGCTAGGAGCCAAAGTCCACAGCACTTCGTCCTCGAACTTGATGCCCATGTCTTTGTTGAGTAGGGCCCACGATCCCTCGAACTCGTTGGTGGGCCAGAGGACCCATCCTTGTATCGGATATGGACCAGCATCAAATGGTAGATTTATTGTTGCGGATTTGGAGGCAAAGAGCTTCAACTTCTCCCAAAGGGCTTTGGCATTTTGTCTCCCTACGAACGTGGTTGTACGTTCGTCCACAAAGCGCCTAATGAACCCGCACTTTGTTTGTGCTCCGAGTCCATACTCGCGTCCGTTTTATCATTTCGGGTTTTTGAGGCAAAACCGGATCGTGCATGGATTTCGACGAAGAGCAAGTCTCGACATCTTGCTGCGCGGATGTCAAAGTTTGAACCATTCAAAAGACCATCTTGCTTCCAAACTCCATAAAGATCACCGTAGAAAAAGAACTCTCTCGATACCACTTGTTGGAGCAAAGCTCGCGGAAGTCACGGTGACCGGTATTTGACAAAGTCACTGGACAACAGAGAGCAAAGGCTCTTGACGGACCAAAGAAACCGAAAGAAAACAAGAGATAACACCGAGAGTTAATGTGGAAAGCATTCTCCTTAAACCGAAAAACCACCAAAGAATAATACACTATGTATAATGATTACAGCCTTCAGCTACACAAGCACAAAGACAAAAGAATCACAAGTGTTAAATCTCTCTATCCAAGTATTTCTCTCTCAAGTCTCACAAAATGGATTTTGCTCCAAAGGCGCGACCCTACAACTCACAAAGCCACTCGATTCATAATAATAAATGATTCAACGCCCCATATATATATACATGTAAATAATATATATATATATATTCAAAAAGGGGCTAGGAGGCTACCCGGCCACCCTAGCACTAGGGTTTAAAGCCGCCGGGCCAGCGCATGAAGGCGCTGTGCAGCCTGCAACACTGGAAGTTGTGGCGCGCATTTATTCTGGCTGCAGATCATTAATGAGAGGAAAGTCAACGCACACGCGTGGATGCCCTCGCCCAAGTCTTCTCGGATACCTCTCGGACATGGTGCCTTGAAAGAGTCCTCCGTCCATCTGTTCCATGGAGTCCGCGGACATACCACTCGGGAGTGACCCCAACATTAATGTCATATGAATGTCTATTTTAACCTCTCGAGTTCTACCTGCTTTTCTTTTATAATAGTTACTTCTTGCTTGTCTTCTTGTTCAGGTTCAATTTGGAGTACTACAATCATTTCAGGTTACAGGTCAGATTCAATTCAATAATTTTTAATTTTGTAGTTATTCGATGTACCTATATAAATATATTACTTTTTAGAATAAAAAACTATGCATTATTAAAAATATTTTTTTATCAACGGTCCTAAAAAAGGTTGGAATCCTCAACCAAACCAATTTGAAAAATATTTTTTTATAATTTAATAATTTTATTAAAAAATTATTTAAAAAAAACGCCATTGACCTAAAATGAACCAATAAATTGCTCATGGCTGAGTTATCCAAAATGTGAACTCATACTATATTTAAAACACATGGTTTTCTTATACTGCCGCGTGTATTGTTTTCAGACATCTTTCCAGTGTTTATTAAAGAAGCAGACGGGCTGACGAGCAGCATGGGAATAGCCCTTTACTGTTGCTGGTGCGAATAAAACACTCATGACCAAACATACGCTCACCCTTGATGCCTGAAAGTAGAGAAAAGCCTGTTTAGTTTCTATTCCAGGTAATGATGTTGTTTGCTGTGGTTTCAATTTTAGCAATCGATTTTCACTTTAGTGTCGATTATCTGCTCTTTAGTCAGAGTGGAGATATATTTATAAGTAGAGAAAAGCTTGTTTAGTTTCTATTCCAGGTGATGATGTTGTTTGCTGTGGTTTCAATTTTAGCCATCGATTCTCACTGTAGTGTCGATTATCTGCTCTTTAGTCAGAGTGGAGATATATTTATATATAAGTAGAGAAAAGCCTGTTTAGTTTCTATTCCAGGTGATGATGTTGTTTGCTGTGGCTTCAATTTTAGCCATTGATTTTCACTTTAGTGTCAATTATCTGCTCTTTAATCATAGTAGAGAAATATATATATATATATATATATACACATCTGGTTGTGCACAAGGTCTGAATGGGTTAAACCACTTTGAATAATTGTATATTGTTTTATTATATATATATATATATATATATATATATATATAAGGTCATTTTTACAACTCAAATATACGGCCATTGGGTTCCCCAAGGCTGCACTATTACCTTTTTTTTCTTTTGCTTTGCCATTTTAGCTTAATTGCCTTACATTGGCTATGTTACAGGACGTTTTAAAATGCACTCAGGCACAGCTAGAAGAGTTGTTGATTGAAAAACTATTGTGATTGTAAAACAGGTTTGAAGAGTTGTTTATTGTTTATAATGCTGATTATTTTTTTCAGGTGATTGTAAAACAGGTCTTCCTTGATTATTTTTGATCACGTAGTGTCACCAATTTTGATTCCCACAACGTTGTTTTTAGGAGGATCCTTTTTAATATGAGATACAGAATGAGTCTATAAATAATCAACCTTTTTTTTTTTTGAAGTCTAAACGGCATTGACTCAAGGAGGGACTACTAAAATATCAAATTATTTATAGATTGTCATCTAATAACTCAAACTTTAGGAGAATTGGTTTCAAGATCTCGTAGAATGCTTCAATCACACTGATGCAAACAGTAGAATTGAAATAACATAAAGCCAATTATGCCATAATATCAAGAAGTAGAATTGAAATCACACTTAAGAATTGGTTTCTTGATCCTAGGTTGCCAAGAGATGATATGGCTCGATCAAACTGAGGCGACAGTATCAAGAAGTTGGCTTACTAAGCTACTAAAACAGCAGGATGAACCTGGAAGGAGGATAATCAGCGCCTCTGTTGGCCAGTTTCTGCCTCCCACGACTGTAGAATGTGATTCACAATCTCTTCCACACCTACTCCATGCTTCACCTGTTCATACATAAACACCCCCTTTTCATTATCGGCACAAAACCAAACCGATGAACAACCCAGCTTATGGAATTTACATGATGTTGCAGCAGCATAAAACCGAGGTCCTAGAATACTCTCGGTTGACTAAAGGCTGGATAATTTGGATCATATTTAAACCTAAACCCAATTCAAAGCCTCTCCTTTTTTGCCGTATCAAAGGAAAAAAAATTAGAATTCGATTTGTGCAGTTTTTAGTTAATTAAGTCAATTATGTAATTTACCAATAAATGTTCAAGTTCTGTAATCTGTTAAATTTATATTTAACTCATAAAAAATTTAAAAAATAGTTTCAACCACTAAATGGAAACATGAATATTCTGAATCAAAAACTCATGAGGCAGGAAAAATCGATATCAAGCAATCCACTAAGCATGCTTCAGTTTTTTAAATCTAAAGTCTACATCATATAAAATAAAACAATATTATTACGTTTATATTATAATTCATCTGGTGTTTGGGGTTTGAGTTGAGGCATAGTAGATCCAAGCCAAATATGAAGTTTTATATTTTACCCAAACTGATCAAAGCAGATAAAATCGGGCCAAATCATGTCAGATGGTCTTGGATTTATTGGGTGTGGGTTTTATTGCCATCCCGATGGCCTAAGTGATCACAATATCGAGGCCTTGAGGGGTAAGATGCAGATTGTTTTACAAGCTATGAGCAATCCCAACATCGAGTTTAAGATAATGGGCAGCGATAAACCTGAGCAAAGACAAACGGCCCTCCATCTCGCATCCGAAGCGCGTCTCTCTCCATGACAGCTAGGTCAGCACCAACTGCGGATGCAAGGTCAGTCTTGTTTATAACCTGCAATCAAGACGAGCAAATCAGATTCATTTTAGAAAATCCGAGTTTAATTAAGTAGGAACAGCATCTACATATGCTTACTAGGAGATCAGCCTGTGTGATGCCGGGCCCTCCTTTCCGAGGGATTTTATCTCCCCCGGATACATCTATTATGTAAATGATATAATCTGCCAGTTCCCGGCTGAAGTTGGCTGCTAAATTATCTGTGGAGCACAAACCTAGTTAGCTGTAATTGAAACCTTCTCCAATGGAAATTGAATTTCACTCATTAGCAGCTACGAAGGACCCCAGCTCTCATAAGGTTTTTATATTCGCTCCACTTTTTAGGTTTGGGCCAAAGCCCTAACTGCATAATACCACCCCCCAAAGCCTATGAACATGGCAAGTTCAAGCATACAGTGGCAACATTCTTAAAATCAAAGAGTCCGACGGAAAAGGGAGTAAAGCTCGCTGCATCTGATTCTTCTACAGTTAGATCCTCCGGAACCACAAGAAATCTTGGAATTAGATTCCAACTCAACACGTTTTACAATTTTGAGAAGAATTGCTCTTTATAGGGCATTGCACAATGAGAGTTGCAAGCTATATTCGAGGGGAGTTATTGCACATCTTTGGCCATACGACAGAATCAGTTGGGGGACCACTAAAAAAAAAATAAGAGTAAGAGGTTACGATCAAAATAAATTGTTGTTTTAATTTGCACTATGAGGAAGAAATCAAATTCAAGGATCCGCAAATATAGGCAAAAATTCAAATTCTTATTAGCTAAGAAAAATGACTCGCTATTAAGACTCCTAAAATATGGCACCCATGGGGCTATTTGTTAGATTATATTGAAAGGCCCAATGAATTAGTATTTTCCTATTAAGCCAAATCTTTTCGGGCAAGTGGATCATTTATGATGAAGATGATGAACTTCAAGAGAGTCATTTGAAGTTCTTACAAAATGAGATACTTTCTTGTGCTATGTTAGGTATCCAGTAAATTCCATTTTGACTTCAAAAGGAACATCTCTATATATGATTAAAAAAATTGGATTAAAATACTTCTAATTGAATGAGTATGAGTAAGATATCCATAGATGAGGATAGAAAGGTGGATTTCCAATCGTAACTAAATCTTTAATTTTTGGTTTGTTTTCTAAAGGTTTATTGTATAAAATGAGAAAGACTTCTACAAATATTCCCAGATCGGTTAATAATATTTGAATCTAATATATCAGCCCATATTGGCTTGCTAATGGGATGTATAAATAAACAAGACAAGGATTCTTTACAATGGCTGTTGCTCGTGATCGGCCGGACACATTACTATGTGGCGCCTACAAACCGTAAGCATATGAAAGAATATGAATCAACCGAATTGTTAGGCCTAAACGGAAGAGAATCAAACCAAACTATCGTGATATCCGAACTACCGATCGCTACTAATACAAAAGGCCGAGATATCAAACGATCGTTCGGTTAATAAATTCAAACGGTTAATTCAAACGAACAGTTATATGAACCGATAGATGAACAGTCGAATCAAATGAACAGTCAATGCACCCAACGGACAGGGATTAGATTCAAAGCTTATGTAATAATTAGACCATTCAATTCTCAACCAACATAACTCCTCAATTAAGGCACAATCATGTCTCTTTATGAAGGGTAGGCTGATTGGTAATAATATTATAAATATGCCTATTTCTCCCAAAAGGGGACCGCATTCGAATTTCTAATGAAAATAGCAAATACAAAATTATAAAATTCCATACGCTTGCGAATCCTAAAAATCACGGAACCAAGTCTTCAATTTCTTACTTTTTCTCTAATCATCAGCCTCTCATAATCTTTGATTTTCTTAGAAACTTTTTGACTTAAATATCGAATGATATTACGAAGAGTGATTCTTGTATCATTTGATCTCTTATTAATTTTTGTGGTATGTAGGATCAGGATTAAAAAATTCGAATGTTCAACCTGATTTCATTTGGACGACTATCCAGATTTGAGGTATGTATTAAAACTAATTGACAGGGGTATATCGTAGCTTGGTAGCACGTTTGTTATATAATGTGAATTGACAAAAAAGAAAATTAAGAAAAAAATTTTATTGAAAAGAAAAAAAGGTTACTTAATAAAAAAACATGAATTAGTTGTTATTGGAAGAAAGAAAGGAAGAAATTAGATGTAGAAAAACTTAGAACGAGTAGACAAGAATGATTTATTGTCTTTGGAGGATATTACATTAAATTAAGAATGAGTAGACCCCATAAAGTTAAGGCTTTATTGCAATTGTTATCGTCTCTCCTAACCTTTCAAAGATATCCACTTATGAACAGAAGAAATACCTTAACTTCAACTGCCATCAAAATTATTGCAATATGGGAAAGGTTATACAGGAATAGAAGGTTATGCCTGTTTGCAGAAGGCCACAAGAGAATACCTCCTCCAGATTCACATAGAAGAATGTCTGCTTTAAACAAGTTAGAAAGCTCCTCGAGAGGACCAAGATTTATGCTGATATCTTCACGAATTGCAGCATGAGGACACCCCCCTGTTTCCACTGCTCGTATCCTTTCCTCAGGAAGGGCTCCATGCTTTATTAAGAACTCTCCATCCTCTTTTGTGAATATATCGTTCGTCACCTGAAATCAGCAAAACTTTTGATTATCCTTCAGCTTAATATTCATGCATTTGCAACAGTGCAAGCTATTAAAACTGCATCTTTATTCATTCAACACTAAATATATGGGGATGGAAGGACCTGCATATATTGGAATAGTTAGTCAGATTCCCAAGAAGAGCAAAAATGCCTACACAGAAGGATTCTAACAAAATCAATAGAGAAGCAATCCCCATCACCAAAGCAAGGTGTCCAGTAAGTAGAACTAAATGATGTAGTTGGGGCAATTATTTAGGAAAAAGTGTGACTTACAAACTCAGAACAAGACTGACAGTTTGCTAGAGTAATGAACTGACCCAAAAAGACAATTTCTTCACATGAAAACAATCCAAAATGGCCAAGAAAGTGAGGTTTGAGGCTTTGACTAGTCCGGTGGTCGAATTGTCTACTTTTGCTTAGAGGCTCAATGCTAGAGAACAAAGCCAGAGAAGATCGATCAACTTGAACAACAAATTACGGACAGGCATGAATTCGAATTTTGACTAATGCATGATGATGTTTCTTCAAAGATCGCCAATACAAGTTCAATGTTTGACCTGCTTGTGTCATGCTTGGATTCTGATGACAAGCTAAGGCCATAGAGGAGCCAGCCTCTAGTTTTACAACCCCAATGACCATTTATGTCGCCATTGTATCTCCTGCACCTTTGGTATTCCAGCCTACTCACAAATTGAGTCATGGGATTAGGATCTGCCTATCTGACTTTGATGGAGAAGGAGATAGTTCAATTGGTTCAATCAGCTGGAAGATATTTTTGCTTTTAAGATTACTGGGGAATACAGAAATATGTATGGACACGCATGTTTCAAGGGCTATGCTAGTGTTTGGGAATGAACTATTTTCACAAAGTTCGAAAATGGGACCCATCAACTTTGAGGGAGTAATGAATAATGAACACAATTTCTACTCCAAACTGTTCTTTCAAGGGAGATAATGGATACAATTTGTTCATAGATGGCTCTGATGTATAAGCTGACATCAGAATTTTTTTTATAAACTAGATGCCTAATGTTCTTTTAACGAGAATGAAACTTTGAGGGTTATATGCATCATAAAAATATCAATATCAGTATTAGTCATTGCCATATCAATTTGGACACATTGGACAATACGTATTAGTATCTGAAATATTGAAAGCAAAAAAATTTTACAAATCGTAAACTTACATACAAATATTGACCAATATAGTACAATATATCATCGATATGATGACATATTGTGATTTTGGCGTAGTACCGGAGGCCAATACCGATATATATTGGCCAATATTTCATTCCATGGTTATAAGGTATGTTGTTAGATTACAAGAGGGTATTAAGATGACGTGCTTTTATTTCTTATTCCAGTTCCAACTTTTGGTTTTTGTTATTCAAGTTTGAGGTTGAACATTTTAGAGGTGGGGAAGAATGCTGCAGGATGACCTAAGCGTTATGTGTCTCCTGACCATCCCTTCCCAAATAAAGAAAGCAAAGACAACAAAGTTGCACTTTTTGTTGCTCGATGAAAAATGTTCAACAAAGCTCCCTTACAGTGACTACATATCACAACTACAAGATTTGAAAGGGCAATCAGCAGTAAATTGTTGGTTCCCTTCCTGCAGATAACAGTGGGTTTTGTGGACGAATCACATTTAGTTATCATCAAATGAACTGAGTGAAATAAAGTAAACAGTATTTTGTGACAACTGGATGGACAAAGGGCCACATTAGGGACATTGAGGAGGGTGGGTCAATATCAAACTTAGTCTTAGACAAATGTTACTTTTGGTAAATAATTTTTTTTTTAAGAAAAATTGTGATTGTAAAGGAAATAGAGGTGTCTAACACTAGAATACTATCTGTAATATTGAGAGGCGGATACTTACAGCAGCAAGACTATATCTGTCTCTCAGGAATTTGCATAAAGCCATCATCAGAGCAGTTTTTCTGTACAGAATAAACACCATTTAATCCGAAACCCATCATTAACAATTTCAACACCCTCAACAATGCACTGACAAGCGAGGTAGGATTAAGTTAATGTCTAGAAACTTCAAGAAAATAAAATGATAATAAAATCAGGACAAAATGGATACAGCATACACGCATCCTTTGAACTCAAGATTCATGACATAATAAAGAACATAATGGCAGCACAATAAAGCAAAAGGTAACTTAAAATGATTAAGAGACAATAGTTTCCATTGGCAGTGAGAGTAAATCCAAGTTATGGTTAAACATCTAATGCAATAAGGTAATACACATTACCATGTTTGGTTGACAACATTCCATGTTATTGCCATCATATGGTAATTGGCATCACTCCCTCTATATGTGATCATATTCACATCACCTCCTGATTACATTTACTTCACATTTTTTCCACACCTCCCCCATATGGTTGTAATCACCTTTACATGATTTCCTAATTGCATTTCAACCACTATTACATAGGATCACCATCGCTTAGCATTGAGCCAAACATAACCTAGAAGTAAATTTGACTCGAATTTATTTACCTTTCAATGACATGGAAACGCTTGTGCTTAACTAATGCATTGTAGAGAGCCAAAGTACACAATAAACTGTGTCAAAGTACTAGAGGGAAGATATAACAAAGAAAATCAGCTTCGAGGGCATGCACATTCCCTTTAGAAAATCATTCCATTATTCACCAGGTAGCCCGACCAGAGGACACCATGTGGCACAGTGCTTCACCATCTCAGTAACGTGTTAAGGGCTTCCGCATGTCCATCCTTTAAGATACCTATAAATACCGTCTAACGTGGTCATTATGTCCTCATTAATTTTCTTTGGCTGCTATCAGACTTGTATTGACACAGACCTAAAGACCACATTTTCTCTTGCTGTGGATTTAGGCATATATCCATATATGTCTCACTCTTTAGGAAGAACTGTTGGGAAAGAGGGCGACTGACTTTCCCACTCGAATAACACAGTAAGGAATATGAATGAAGAAGAACAATGAACACAAGAATTTTTACGTGGAAAACCCTTATCAATTAAGGGAAAAATCACGGGATAATCCGTCCACTGAACATATTTCACTATGTGAAAGATTTGGGAACAAATTCTCCCGTTACACAGTAGAGAACAAAGAAAAAAATTGAAGAACAGAGCAACAGCAACACAAGCACGGTTGCTTACAGTTTCTCCTCCCTTCACCGTTTTTTTCTTTCGCTCTCTCTAGCACTAAGGCTCTCAAAAAACTATCTCACACCCACACTCATACAACAAGTTACAATACTTGCTTTTAATATCAAGAACTGCACACAGAGAGATCTGGGGCAATATTTCCTCCAGAAAAGGACAGGATCAGTCCTTTCCAACAATATGAATATTCCCTGTAAAAAACGGCTCCTGCATAACCGTTTGAGATCACGTATCTCCAAAAAATCTGCTGAGTTGGCGTATTTCCTAGTGGGCGGCCAACCGTTGGACGTCCGTTGTGTCTTGGCAGATGTAAACCTGGCGTCTGTAGGTGTAAAGCCTCCGGTTTCAGAATCTGGATCATTTGATTGTGGTTTGGATGCTTGGTTCGATGACTCCGCCTGGGCTGTTTTCCATGCAACCCCCAATGTTGTTGGGCCGGATCATTTACTCGACGCTGGGCTTCCTAAGAGGTTGTTTTGTTTGTGGATACACGGGCTGCTGGCGCTCTTCCCGTCCCCACGAGGTCCCGCCTGATTCCCTCGATCGGGTCCACCGAGGTGATTGGCCTAATATTACCCTCGCATCTATCTCCTGATCGTTGTAAATACTGGATGGCTCTCCGGTTGCTCTAGCCGGGACTAGCAATCGTGAACAAGATGGTTACTGCGGATGGTAGTATTCCTGACGCGAATAACTGACCGATGATCGAGACCCATATCTCGATTGAGATGATGTGGTTCATGATGGGAAGGAGCCGTTATCTTGGCTTTTAATGACTCTCTCGCCATGAGATGGCTCTCGTCAACTCTTCCATGATGTCCCTGTTAAGCATAGGAAACTTGTGTTTCGGACTTCCCGAATAGGTGCTGGCAAGATATAAATGTTGAGAACTTCGGTAAGTTCCGCTCCTCTTTCCGTTGGAGGCGAGAGATAATGGGTTTTCCCATGATGCTTATTTCTGTCGGGCTTTCCAACTAGTTTTTACGATCGACACCTCTCAAGCCCATAGTGCCTCATTCACTCCAGAGAGGGAGAAGGTTGTTTATGGATTCTGTCTTCCTTGCGAAATCGGTAACAAATTAAATCAGGTATCCGGGAATGTAATCAGATGGATTTTTTAGTCACATGGCACGGGGTGCCTTCGATCCCGAATGAAGCACCATGGCGTAAGTACAAGTCCGGGAGGCGGTAAAGCCGCATCCATGAAAAACCGGACTTCTCATGCATGAAAACCTGGGCTGCAGGTTTGGGAGTGGGGGGTTTCGCGCCTTGCTGCTGGCCTTTCCTCCATGTTTGCTGAATTGGCTGGAATCTATCTTATTGGCCCTTATTGCAGCTGTGATAATGCTATCTTTTTTCTGGACCCAGCTGATGCATGTATGCTTCGAACACGAAGTTGAATTTCCACCTTCACTGCTCCATTGGATAGTGATGGTGTTTGCTGTTTTGATGGATTGTTTGGGGCTGAACCGAGGCTTTGTTTTATTCCCGGGTCTTGTTGATGCTAAAGGAATCTTTTTGAGTGGGCTTTGCATACTTGATTAGAGCCCTCGCTGCTGATGAAAAACTTTTAGATGGGTTCTTTGAATGCCGCATCGAGATCGATCTCGGGTGCTGTTCGGTCTGAATTGCATCTTGTGGCTTGTGATTTGGCTCTCATTGCTAAAGGTGGGACCGATCCCATTTCTCAAGGTTTGTTGTGTTGTTGCTGCAATCTGTGTGGGGTGGTCGCCCGACTTGATTTGGGTCCCTGCTGTGGCTCGAGGGAGGGTGCTCCCGAGGTTGGCGGATGTCTTTGCTTGTGTTGATGCAGATCGGTTGAATCTTTGGCAGCATCTTGTTTGAAGCTTTGATTTTGTTCAAGGCTTTGGCATTAGGTGGAACGAGTTTAGACTCTTTCGGATTGTTCCTGCCGTAAGCTGGCCTTGCCTTCTCGAGGTGAATTGGACTCTATCTCCTAGTTGCAAAGGGAGACAGCTGGTGTTTCTTTGGAGTTCAGTGCTGTATTCAGCTTGCTTTTGAATTTTCCTTTTGTCGTTGGTTGGCTGCATGGGCTAACTGATTCTTCTTGTGCTGTTGGTATGTCTTGAAGTGGTGGCATCGATGTATTTGAAGCCCGGCGATGATGGCGTGCTTTTGGTGGAATATGGATGAGGACCACGAATGCAAGTATCTTCAGAGGTTGGAGATGTGCGTCTGTTGTTGCCGATTTGCTAGGTGCTGGTATCATCCCGCTGCCAACTTTGTGGGGCTGTGGATGGTGTTCTGCTGGCCCAGCTCTGATGATGGGTGAAAATGCGGATATTGCATTGGATGCTGTTGGGGTGATGCATCTTATTTTAACCGGCAGGTGTTGATAGTACTGGAGCGATCGTGGGCTTGCTGATCAGTAGCAACTGGCTGATGGAAATGCTGAATTTTCTTTTGGAATTTTGACCCGATGCTTGATGATTTTCACGTGGGTGAGCCCCGCTGCGTGGTGATTCTGAAGCATGGGCAGTTGTATGGGTTAAGGGTCTTCGATTTCTTATTCCGCAGTGTGGCAGGTGGGGGCTGGCATTTGTAATGCTGATTATTGGTGCAGTGGCAGTTTTGGCTGTCTCTCGATGGTGTCATGCTGATCTTGGAGAAGCTTGAACTCTACTATTCAGGCGATTGCGTCCGTAGTGAAGCTGATCCCGGAATGTGTTGATCGCGTTACCACCGCAAGATGCTCCCCGCACGGTTGATGCTTGTGTATCTTTTGTATAATTTCAGATTACATATGTTGTTTTACATTGAACATAGTCCTCTTAGAGGCTATTTTGGTATTATCATTTGTACCGTTTGCTCGGTATGGTCCTAGCTTCTTATGTTTTAAATCCAAGTCAAAATACTTGGAGATAAAACATAGTTTTGTAATTTTTTCTCCCTATAATCAAAAATACTTACCAAAAAAAAAAAGTTGGACGTCCGCGTTCTCCACGAGACCGGTCAACACCCTTGTTAACCATCTGAACTTTGCCGGTCTGGAATCTCTCAGTGAATCCGGTCTACTTAACCTCCATACCGGTCAACATTGTTTGCTGGTAATGTTGACCGTCCATCCGGTCAACATAGTTGACCGGAGTTTCTTTCCTGAATGAAACAGCACATTCGTGCTTTGCCCAAGTTCTTCGATCACAAGAACTTCTTTACAGTAGTGATCCCCAACAAACTTCCCCTCACGACCGTGAGAAAATTGGATACATTAGCCCGGCTATCTTGCAGCATGCTTCATTCTTCCCTCTTGGTAGAATCTTAGTCATCATGTATGCTCCTTTATCTTCAGTACTGATCTTTTCCAGTGATAATAGACCAACTTCAAGCACGTCCCTCACCCAATGGTACCGAATATCAATATGCTTGGATCTCGAGTGGAATGACGAGTTCTTGCAGAGATGTATTGCACTCTAATTGTCACAGAATACACTGTACTTTTTCTATTGAAGACCCAATTCTTGAACAAATTTCTTCATCCACAGCATCTCCTTGCACGTCTCTGTAACTGCAATATACTTGGTTTCGGTGGTTGATAGGGCCACGCACTTCTGTAACTTGGATTGCCAGGAGACTGCTCATCCTGCAAATTTCACCAAGTAACCTGAATTAGATTTTCGGGAGTCTAAGTCGTCGGCCATGTCAGCATCCGAATAGCCCACTAGCTGGAGCCTGTCCCTTCCAAGGCATAGGCACCTCTTGGAAGTCCCCTGAATGTATCTCATGATCCACTTAACTGTGGACCAATGCTCATCCCCCGGATTGGACAGAAACCGGCTGACTGTCCTAATGGCATGAGCTATGTCAGGTCTAGTATACACCAAGACATACATCAGGCTTCCCACAGCAGAGGAATAGGGCACGCCTTTCATGTATTTCTTCTCATCATCCGAGGATGGATATTGACGAGTGCTCAACTTGTAATGGTTTGCCAAGGGTGTGTTCACAGGCTTCGACTTGTCTATGTTGAATCGTTGGAGCACTTTCTTAATGTAGCTTTCTTGAGACAGCCACAATTTTCTAGCCTTCCGATCGCGTATAATTCTGATTCCCAGAATTTACTTCGCCGATCCAAGGTCCTTCATAGAAAATGACCGCTCAAGTTGCTCTTTTAACTCCTTTATTCGAGCACCATTTCGTCCAACTATCAACATGTCATCCACGTATAGGAGAAGAATGACAAAATCATCATTAGAAAATCTCTGCACAAATACGCAGTGGTCACGAGTAGCCCGCCGATACCCTTGGCCGGCCATAATAGACTCGAATTTCTTGTACCACTGCCGAGGAGCTTGCTTCAGGCCATATAGATTTTTCTCAAATGACAGACAAGTTGTTCAGTTTATTTAGCCTCAAACCCTTCCGGCTGTTCCATGTAGATCTCCTCCTCAAGCTCTACATGGAGAAATGCAGTCCGGATATCCATCTGCTCCACCTCAAGATCCTGAACGGTAGCCAGACCCAATATCACACGTATGGAAGACATCTTCACTATTGGAGCAAATATCTCATCAAAATCAATTTCCTTCCGTTGACCAAAACCTTTCACCACCAGTCGTGCCTTGTATCTTGGCTCCTTGATGTTCTTGTCCATTTTCAACCGGAAGACCCATTTATTCTTCGGGGCCTTCTTCCCCTTAGGAAGTTTAACAAGGTCGAAAGTATGGTTCTCATGAAGAGAACTCGTCTCATCCTTCATGGCCTCCAGCCATTTCTCCTTGCTTTTGCCATTCACAGCCTCTTCATAGTCTTCAGGCTCTCCGGCATTAGTAAGCATGACATATTCAGGAGACCACGAACGAGACGGGCGTGTGAAATGCATTCGAGAGGATCGTCTAATGAGAACTTGGTCGGTTGAGGATGGCTTCATCCTGGTCATCATCAGGTACCATGACCTCCTCTCCAGTATCCTCAACTGCCTCGGACCACAGTTATCACCTTCCAATGATTCAGGACGGACATTTTTGATACTTACTTTGTTTGTCTGCTCATCATTACAATTTGCCTTCCTACCAATGTCTTTAATCATCTCATTCTCAGCAAAGGTTACATCTCTTGATCGGACAAGTTTCCTGGCAGCAGGATCATAAAATCTGTAACCCAACTCATCCTCTCTATAGCCCAGAAAGACGCACTGCATTGTCTTTGGCTCCAGTTTCGTCCTTTCGTTTCTTGAAACGTGTACGAATGCTTTATATCTGAACACCCGCAAATGATTATAGGACTGTTCTTTGCCCGTCCATATCTTCTCTGGCATTTCACCCATCAAAGGCTTACTGGGCGACTTGTTTATAATGTAGGCCGCCGTCTTGAGTGCTTCTGCCCAGAAAGATGCCGAAACGTTGGCTTCGGAGAGCATACGGCGTACTCTCTCCAGAAGCATACGATTCATCCGTTCTGCTACTCCATTAAACTGAGGTGTCTTCGGTGGCGTCTTCTGATACCTAATAACATCTGACCGGCAGTAAGTATCAAAGGGTCCCAAGTATTCACCGCCGTTGTCGCTTTGGACGAACTTTAATTTCTTCCCCTTCTGACGTTCAACAAGAGTATGGAATTGCTAAAATATACCAAGAACCTGATCCTTGGTTTTCAGTGGGTAGACCCACAGCTTTTTGGAATAGTCGTCAATGAAAGAAACAAAATACTGAGCTCCACTAATCGACTTCTCTTTGAATGGTCCACACACATCTGTGTGGATAAGATCAAGTAATCTGATTTTTGGGGTTGACGAAACTCCATCAAAAGAAACTCTCCTCTATTTCTTGGCTAAGCAGTGGGAACACATCTTCATCCTGTCCTCCTTTGTCCCGGTGATTAGGCCCTTCCTGGCCAAGTGAGACAGTCCCCATTCACTCATGTGGCCCAGCCTCCTGTGTCACAAATCCTCTGTCTCCTTACAAATTGCAACGTTCACATCTCTGGCCATTGCGCAGACCTTCATCACATACAGGTCGGAGTACTTTGTCTCTCTCACTGCAACAAGAGACCCTCTGGTCAGCTTCCACTCACATTCATAGAAGGTGTTGCAATAACCTTCATCATTCAGCAGACCGGCTGAGATGACATTCAATCGAATATCAGGAACATGGTGCACATCCTTCAACAGCAGTTTCGTCCCATTATTTGTGACCAGAATAATATCTCCTCTACCTACAACCGGAGATGTTCCTTTATTGCCCATCCTAATTACTCCAAAATCTCCTGGAGTATAGGATGTAAACAATCCCTTTCTGGACGTGACATATAGGGTAACGTCCGAATCAATTACCCAGCCAGATTCCATGTCTGTCAAGTTTGCCACTTCTCCTTGACATGTCAACAGGAGGTCTCCACCTGTGACTACTGAGACGGAGGACGTTTCCTCCCCGTGTCCTTTGTTACCTTTCTCCTTCTCTATATTCTCCCTCTTCCACTTGAAGCAATGCTTCTTTATATGGCCCTTCTTGTCATAGTGATGACACTCCAGGTTTTGGTATCTGGACTGTGATTTGTTGCGACCTTTTGCTCCTGGTGGCGACCTCTACTTCTTTCCCTGGATTTGGTCACCAGCACCTCAGAATGAGAGGACGATGAGGTTCTTTGTGACCATCTTGACTCGTTCATGAGTAGAGAGGCAATAACCTCATCCAACCTTAAAGTATCCTTGCCGAGCAGTAAGGTTGTGACGATATGATCATAGGTGGCCGGTAGAGAGGCCAGTAGAACCAATGCCTTATCCTCCTCCTTGATTTCCTCATCAAGAGCAGATATCTGCGTCAATATCCGGTTAAATTTGTCCAAGTGTTTCTCAAAACTCTCTCCTTCCAATAACCGTAAGCCATAAAACTGCTTCTTTACGTGCAGTCTTGTTGTCAGAGATTTAGACTTGTAACGGCTCTCCAACTTCTCCCAGGCTTCCGCCGGATTAGTTAGGCCAAGAACTTCTTGGAGAGTGTTGTCTGCCAGACACAGCTTGATGGTACAGATTGCAAGATCTCTCTTATCTTGCCATTCATCATCGTCAAATTTTCAGACTTTTCGTTATTCTTCTTCAACGCCTTCACTGTCCCTTCTCTCGTTAGAATGTTCTTCACCCTCTCTTGCCAGAGAATAAAGTTGCCTTACCCGTTGAACTGCTCAATGCTGAATGACAGATTCTTTAACAACGAGGATGCCATTAAAACAGAGTACGGAACCTGTCTCTGATACCACTTGTTGGGAAAGAGGGCGACTGACTTTCCCGCTTGAATAACACAGTAAGGAATATGAATGAAGAACAATGAACACAAGAATTTTTACGTGGAAAACTCTTATCAATTAAGGGAAAAACCACGGGACAATCCGTCCTCTGAACATATTTCACTATGTGAGAGATTTGGGAACAAATTTTCCCGTTACAAAGTAGAGAATAAAGAAAAAATTAAAGAACAAAGCAACAGCAATACACGCACAGTTGCTTACAGTTTCTTCTCCTTTCACCGTTTTTTTCTTTCGCTCTCTCTAGCACTAAGGCTCTCAAAAAACTATCTCACACCCACACTCATACAACAAGTTACAATACTTGCTTTTAATATCAAGAACTGCACACAGAGAGATTTGGGGCAATATTCCCTCCAGAAAAGGACAGGATCAGTCCTTTCCAACAATATGAATATTCCCTGTCAAAAACGGCTCCTGCATAACCGTCTGAGATCACGTATCTCCAAAAAATCTGCTGAGTTGGCGTTGTTCTGGATTTCCAAGTGGGCGGCCAACCGTTGGACGTTCGCATTCTCCACGAAACCGTCAATGCCCTTATTGACCGTCAACTTTGCCGACGAAATCCGGTGAAGAATTCTACTTAACCTCCATCACAACGGCCAACATTGTTTTCCCGATAATGTTGACAAATCAATCCGATCAATTTCATTGACCGTCCATCCGGTCAACTATGTTGACTGGAGTTTCTTTCCTGAATGAAACAGCACATTCGTGCTCCGCCCAAATTCTTCGATCACAAGAATTTTTTCATGGGAGTGATCCCCAACAAGAACCGCTAGTGTTAGACGCAAAAAAAATTTGTGAATCGGTATCAGGGGGAAGTATCGACTAATAAATGCATCTGTACGGGGAAATATCAGAAAATTTGCCCAATATCAGCCAACATTACGTTCAATGGATGGACCTTTGATCCACCTTGGACTTCAATTCTGATACCAGGATACCCAAATGCTTATAGCCGTGGACACTTAAAAGAAAACCAGTAACCCAAACATTGTCTAATCATGTCTTCCGCTACGGATAACAATTGATAATTGAAATCACAATAGAAACTAATCAGCTAAAAATCAAAAAAGCAATAACAAATGCCTGGTTCAGATTTTTAATGAAGATGTAAAACAATAACAACTCTCCAGTAAAAATCAGAGATACCCTGTACCAACTGGGCCACCGATACCAACTGTGAAAGCTCTCTCGCTGTAATTTCTGGAGGCAAGCGGCGGTGCTCTTCTGCTGAAGTAGCCAGGAAAGTAGATGGGTTCATGGGTATGTGGTGCCAATCCATCATGGCTGTGGTATACTCTCCCATCAGAGCCCACCAAAGTAGTTTCTTCTACAATCATGCTGCTGCCACAAGAAACCATTTGTTTGTGACGAATATGGAAAACCAAACAGGAAATTGGATCTTTAATGCTGAAGTTTATGAGAAATTACTCATGGGTATGATGATGGTGGTCGTCATGAGCTTCACCGTGATGATGATGATGATCAGCATGACTGTGATGATCGTAGGAATCCATCGATTTGGATCTCTACGGTTCGCAGACAACTGTGGCCGAGATACCTTGGTGCGGGACTGGAGCATTTGGATGTCGATAATGCCGCATTTACTGATTTGCCCCTGCCTTACTGCACTATGATTTTCATTTCCTGAGGTCAATTACGGCACTAGGGTCTCCTTCGCTTTCGGAAATTGTAGATAAAAAGTGCCAGGTATGCATGATTGCTTGAAAAAAGAGTAATGGAAAAATGTTTAAAATATCAGAGCCCCATATATTAGGTTATATTTTATTTATGGGAAGGATAGGCACTTACGTGTAGCTTATAAAAGAGATTTTTATCCAAGTAAGGAGATTAAGAAGAGATACAGAGGAGGACTAAACAAATTTTCATGTTTATTGAAATAATTATTGAGTAAATTCAGTTTTTGAACATGATTGTCTGAACAAATACTTTTCACTGTCTCTAATTTGGAAGGTTTTGTTTACTAGATGGGATTTATTTAAAAAAATATACTATAGATAATTTAAGTTATATAATTATAGATAAATAGAAAGGTATAAAAAAAGTTATAATCTATCAAACTGTAATTTGTATTTAAAAAGTTTAAATAAAAATAACGTACTATATAAAAATAATATAAGATCATATATCTTCAAAAAAGGTATACTTTATATAATAGTAATGGATGAAGTAATTTTAGAAGTAAGAAACATATAATTAAAAGGAAATCCAAGAAGAAATCTTGTATTTATAATCTTAAGTGTTGTAGAATATTATCAATTCTCATACATAAACCAACTAAAACAATGAAAGTAAATTCCAAGATATATGGGATGTGATAGTATTTTCCAATCGTGCAAGGTCATTTTAGGGGTAAGCCAGCGATTTTTTTTTTTTTTGCATGAAAGCCCATATATGTATTGAAAGAGCTAGAAGGAATCAAAAAAATAGACTCGGATGAGAACTGATGGGTCCAATAACACATGGGCTCATCCGAAATTAGACAGGTAGCGAAAGAGCACCCCAGAAGCCGTAGTCCAGGAGAAGTTTCTCAAGGTTCAAGGTTCATATTGCATGACCCTGATCCACCCAACGAGGCATGGGCACTTGGAGCCATCTGCCAGACGCATCCCACTAGCGTGCCTCAACAACTCTGACTCAGCAAACAATCTCATATGGCTTCGCACCTGATTTCCTCGCTCAGTGTAGCCTATCGGGTACCACGAGCCCTGGCGCTTTCAGTAGGCCAGACCATAGAGCTATGCTGTCGGTTGCTCATCGTGATTCAAGCAACCATGACCTAGTTCTTCCCTTTCAATACTTCCCTTTATCCACAGGAAATGGGGGGTTGGAGGGGCCAAAAACTTCATTGAGGAAGAGGGGATCAACGAATGCAACTCTCGATCCCAGAGCCACACACCCAAGAAGGCATCCCTTCCTCTGAACAACCCTATCGCTAGAGTCTATCTCAAGGGCATTCCCCAATCGAGTGCACTCCCCAACCGAGTGCACTCACAAGAACTCAATTCTCTATCTCAAAGTCATTTTCCAACCGAGCGCACTTATTAGAGCTCAATTCTCCATATCAAAACCACTCCTCAACCGAGAGCACATATCGAAACTCGATCCTCTATCTCTAAATTGCTCATTGGTAGAGGAGCTCAGTTATTGGAGCTCAGTCCTCCATCTCAAAGTTGCTTTCCAGCTGAAAGTACTCATTGGAGCTCAATCCTACATCTCAAAGTCATTCCCCATTCAAACACACTTATTAGAATTCAATCATTATTCTTAAAGCTCTCCAATTGAGTACACTCACCGGAATTTAATCCTCTATTTTAAAGACGCTTCTTAATCTAGTGCACTCATCGAAACTCAATCCTGGTATCTCAAAACCGCTCCCAATTGAGCACATTCATCAAAACTCAATCTTTCATCTCCAAACTGCTCTCCAACCGGGCGTACACATCGAAGCTCGGACTTCCATCTCAAAGACACTCCCTAATCAAACGCACTCATCAAAACTCAATATTTTATCTCAATGTCGTTTCCCAATCGAGCACACTCATCGGTGCTCAATCCTCTATCTCAAAGTCGGTCCCTAATTGAACGTACTTATCGAAACTCAATCCTCTATTTAATAGTCACCCTCTAGCCGAGCGTATTCATCGAAACTTTACCCTCTACAAACACTCAATTTTTCAAGACATGCATCAGTACATTATTCATTCATCATCTAATCTTTCTATCTGCCTGAGAAATATTTCTAATTTGAGCGTCAGATGACATATCGGGGAGCGAGTTTCGTCATCTTCTGACATTTTGTTTAATAGCTGTGGTGTGTAGGATTCAAATTTGGAGTAATGAATATGAGACCCCTTTAACTTCACCTACATGAAAGATCAAATCGTTCCCTAATTCATTTGATAACTTGGATTTAGGGATGCATCATTGGCACTATTTATAGGAACGATAAAAAAGAATAATCAGCACTCCTGCAGAGCATATATGGCCAATGTTTGGGCACAAGCCAGCACACCCACCGTAAATATCATCTTCTGTGGCCACGACCCTTCTGTGGGTAGTCATGAGGATGAACAATTGGCCACTGAGGTGTAGACGCTCACTACTTAGAGATGTGCTGTGTTCCAAGTGGCCCTAAATCGTTTGTACCCGCTTGAAGGTGCAATGCTGGGGGCTTCGCTCTTCGACTCCCAGACCTCAGCATCCAAAAGGAGGAACCTGAGAGAAGGATAGCTTCCTCGGAAGATCCAATGTCTTGATGACCTCGTGCCTAAGCCACCACAAGCAATAGGGCCTAGCTGTGACCAGAGGGTTAATCGAGTCATGAGAGGTGAGATGAAATCCCAAAGCAGCGTAACCCATACCGCTCTCGTGACGACAAGAGACCCTTGCCTAAGAAGAAGTTCCATGTAGCGCCAACAAGTTTTTCGCCAACTTGGCAAGGTCATCGTTCGTGAGGAAGATTCGGTCGTTACCATCTTCTCGCAGGATCAGAGAGCCCAGTTTGGAGCTTTGTGTTCGACGTCCCAATTCAATGAACACCTGGATCATTTCCAAGCTTCACTGTGCTCGCAAGGGCGCAGACACTTGGTGTAGCATTGACAACACGTTGAAACGTCCTTGGGTGTGGTTGAGTCCTCTGTAATATCTCAAATCTCGATTTGGTTAATTTTTGATAAAATTATTATTTTGAATAATTTGAATGTAATAAAAATTATATAAATATATTATAGATTTTAAAGGTTATTTGGGTCAGTTAGGCTAGTGCCCGAGGCTCGCCGGTATTGTTGCTCGAGTGCTTATTGGATTATAAAGAAAAAAATAAAAATAAAATATAAGAGGGAGGAGCCACAGGGCAGCAGAGAAAGAAAAAGGGGAGGAAGGAAAAGAAAAGGAAAAAGGAAAGAGGGGAAGAAAAAGAAAGAAAGAAGAAGAAGAGGAAGGGGAAAGCGGTGTTGGGGTTGCAGCGACCACTTACTAAAGGAAATTGATGCCAGGAATGGAAGCTCGACAACACTCTCTTCACGATTTATACTCCATTAAATGCGTTGGTGTGAATGGAAGGAGAAAGATGCTAGCCGAACAGAGTGACCACTTCTGTCGCCAGAAGAAATGTATGAAATTGAGGCAATCAAATCACTCATTTCTTATTATTGATGCTGAATCTTCGGTTGCATATACCGATTTTGGAAAAAATCGACTGAATTGTGGTTATTGAACAATGGGGCAAAAAATAAAGCTATGGCTTTGGTGAGGAAGAAGAGTAGGAGGAGAATACGGGGAGAGTGGCGCGCGAGGAAAGAGGTGAAAAAGTGGAGAAGCACACGGATGAAGGTAGAGAAGAGCCTGGTGAGCTGGGCTGAAGAGGAAGAGGAAGATATCAACAGTACTTGCATGAGTCGTTGTCACTATCATCGCTGGAAACATCATCGTCGCAGAGCTGCTACTGCTATGGCTGGCGTTGTCATTCATGCTCGATGTTGTTGGGCAAAGGAAACCAGAAGCGTGTGCAGTGGGAAGAGGAGAGAAGAAGAGGAAGCCGTGGCAGAGGAGGAAGTTAAGCGGCGTAGAGAGAGAGAGGGCGTGCACAAAGAGGAGAGAGAAAAGCACGGTTTGGGTACCTCAGAGTATCCTTTTAACAAATCTGCTTAGTATAAAGTCGATGTGAGTATCCTCTAACCCTATCCTTCGTTTGTTTCTTTGTTTGATAATATTTTATTTTGATTTGGATGTTTTAAACTCATGTGTACATTTTTAATTAGCCAATTCATTTTCCTTGTACATACATGACCTTTTTACTGGTTGTTTGAGGGTTTTGTTTTATGTCTGTTAATATTTAAAAGTTTTATTATTTTTTAAAAAATGGGTAATTATTAAAGACTGTATGTGTTTATATCAGTATATCTTTATGGAAATAAATATGAAATCTTACATTAGGTTGTACATCTTCATATGCATGTGCCGAATTGTGATCATTATCATTGGATTTATTAGTTGATATTCTGGTTAACTTCCGTTGGGGAGATATTTGTTATTAGAAATCGCTTTCTATCGGTAGGAAAGATTTAGATGCAGTGATCCTCCCAATTAGATATTTAATTAAAATTTATATATATCGGACGTTCTAATATAACTGATAACTTGAGAAATTACACCCAAAATCACAGATGACAAAATATAGTGGGCATCTTACCTATGGAAGATAGAGTACATAAGTAGCTTAATATGCTAGTATAAACTTCATTTGATTTGACGTATGGTTACTGGGAGTGCATGTAACCCATTCATCAAATTAGTTTTTAAATAATCAAAACTCAGATTAGTACATACTTTGTGTCTTTGTATGGATTTGGTGTTTGGATTTTGATATTGGATTTGTTTTGAATTTTGGATATCAGCGATTTAGATTTGTGTGTGTCTTCTAATTTGATATTCGATTTTAGACTCTCCTTCTGATTTGTTGGACTCATTGTTTACACATGATATTTGTTAAGTTCTAAACTCACATGTTCTATTTTGTCCATTCAAAGTAGAGGGCTTGTATACCTTTTGCAAGAGCAGGCAAGATCTGGCATGGAATCGCACATTCTGGTGAGCTTATTATTTTATTTAGATAGATGACATCAGTTGTATACCGATTTTGTGGATTTCATTGGTTGGGCTTTCTTTGGATTTTGGAGTCGATCGAATATAGGCCTTTGGATTATATATTGAGATTTACTCGATTTATTTCCTTATGTGAATGAGTCGCTATTATTATTTGGATATTTTCTTACGGTTGTTTGGAGCAAGTTATAATTATTTTGTCCGTATAGTTGTTTGATAAGGTATTGTGCTAGTTATATTTGGGTCATATATATGTTCGATTTGTTATACCTGAATTTTTAGATTTTAATATTATTTATTAAATTTATTTATAATTTTAATTTTTAAAAATAATAATTACTTAGACTTTCTAAGTTAGGAGTTTGTATCAGGAGTTTACGCTGTGACATCTTTCGTCTTCGTTTTGAGCAGAGAAGATGTGGAGTTAACGTGAACAACCTCTGTCAAGAGAAGGACAAAGGAGTACAAGTTTGATTTTATTGGCAACGATGATACTAATCCTGTAGGGGTTTGAAGTTACGGCAGGAGTAAGAGGGATACAAAATAGAGGGAGACTTAATGGTTGTCCATTCCCACTCATAGTTGTAATCGGGTGGATAATAGTTTCCATAAATCATTCATCATTGAAGAATCCATGGACGAAGAGCCCGAAGCTTGGCCTCCTAAGGCAATATTCAGGAAGAGGTTAAAGAATCTAAAAGATCTATTAAAGTAGGATGTTAGTTGAGGACTTCAAGATTCAATTCGGAAGCAGTTGGTGGCATTTCGATCACGAATTTACGGTGGGGAGTTGGATTGGGCTTCATCAATCGAGTAGGAGTAGCTCCGAGAAAATTCTTTCTAGAAGAAATTAGAGCATTATGGCCAGAGCTCAAAGGGTGGACCTGTTTATTCTTTAAAGGACAAGATAAAGGAAAGTCAGATATAACAGAGTTTTCTTCCTCAAAGAATTACTCCACTCATGGCTTCGGATTATCAATGGAGATCCTTGCTTTGAGGAGATGGAGAAGGAGTTGATCATGCACAAAGTCAGGCGGGCAGAATATGAAGTATGATATCGCAACTTATGTGGCAATGTGTATCATGTGCCTAAAAGAGGACGTCGAGCAGAAGAAGAAGCCTTCGAGATTTTATTTTAGATCTGCCTCGGATGACGATGAATTTGGTGGCAATTTGGATGATAATAGATAAGCTGATGAAGTTGGCATATTGTTCACCGATTAGGATATCATTCTCAAGATTGGTCGTCTGTATATTATCGAAATGAGGAAATTATAAGGTATTCCAATTTTGAGACTTCTGATTGTGATTTGAGGCAAATAATCGATCGAAGTGGCGCAGCGAAAGCGTGTGAGCACGCGACTATTGATCACAATATTTGATTTCAGATTTGAAATATGAGATCAGACTTGTAATCCGATTGGAGGTTTGAGACAAGTGGTTAGGTGTTTCTAAGAGTATCATGGAGGAGAGAAATTTTGAGTTTGGGGGTCGAAGGTTAAATTGAAGTAGAGGTTCATTGGGACCTTTGAAGTTTTCAATAGATTGAAAAGGTAGCCTACGGATTGGCTTTACTTCCGAGTTTGATGGATGGACATGATATGTTCTATGAGATTGATATGAGAAAATATGTGAATGATCCTTCGCACGCGCTCGCATTAGAGTCATTATTGGTCGATGAGAAGTGTTTTATGTTGAGGTTTCAGTTGATAGAAAGGATCGAATGCTGGGAAATAAAATAATTCAATTGGCCATAATACTTCGATGAAGCATCCAATTGAAAAAGTGACTTGGAAGTATAAAAATGAAGTTCGGGAGAACATTCTGTTTTTTTAAAGTTTGAGGTGCGTAAATTTTGAGGACAATTTTTTCTGAGGGGAGAATGTAATATCCCGAATCTCGTTTTGATTTATTTTGGATAAAATTATTATTCTAGGTAATTTAGATGTGATGGAAGTTACATATATATATATATATATATATTATGAAAATTTGAAGGATATTCGGGTTAGTTGAACTGGTATCTAAGCACACTGGTTTGGATATATATAAGGGGGCTAAAGAGCAAATAAGGAGGAAGACCTTTCCTGAACTTCAGAAGCTTCGAGAAACTGAGTTTGTGTGATTAGCCTTACACTGTTGTGCATGAAAGGCAACCCTATGACTCTATGCCCCAAATGTCCCTTGCATGGGTGAAAATGTTCGTGTCATGCGATACTTATCGATATTAGATATACACAAATAAAAAAGTTCTAATCATAATATGGGAGGCAAATATTTGCAGATATATTACGTTATATTAATAATACATAATATTGACCAATATTTTATTTCATGATCCCTTGGCATTCGACACTTTCCAATCTAGAAAGAATTCATTTAGCTAATTTCGCAGGCTGTGCTGGTCATGTTGTAGGCTTGTTCGATTTCGACTTCCATAAGTATTCCTTATATCGATTCACCTTAATTGTTTGTAGCTTTCTTAGAGTTCAAATTTTTTTAGAACTCTCTATTGAAACTTTGCAGGAGGAAAGACTGAAAAGGTTAATGCGTCATATGAAGGTCTATTTTGACACCTTGAGACAAGATCACCAAGTTCTACCTGCCTTTCTTTTATAATAGTTACTTCCTGCTTGTCTTTATGTTCCTAAGCAAGTAGGTGGAAATGGAGTTATTAGAATCATTTAATTTTAGAAAGTTAATTTATAAGAAGTCTACAACACATTTTAATATATTGTTATAGCCCAAGCTGTTTTAGTTGTCTGAATAAAATTCTTAATGTTGGGAGTACGGAGGATAAATAGATGGGAGGATCCTAAAAAGTATCGGGTGATCATTGGTTTAGGACACTGATAAAAGCAATTTGTAATGACAGGCAGCTCTCAGAGCATTGTGGTCTATCGGTATCCTTATCAGGAGCTCCATGGTTTGACATCTGCTCAATGGAAAGAAATGTGCTGGCAGGGAAGAGATCCCTCAACTGGTTTCAGTGTTTTTATTTTTTGCTTGCCATCTTCAACAGTAGTTGAGTAATGTTTATTTTCCACTGATGTCTCCTGTAGGCGCAGCATATGCTGTCCTCCGATCAAATCCGTGCTACTGATGAACAAAGGGGCTGGATTTGATTCTTTGGAGAACTTGTTATTCTTCGCCAACACATTTCCTGTAAGTCTTTTCGTTAAGAACTCTGATTTTTATACTTCGATTAACGATACACAAAAAATCCAAAAACCCTAACTGAACTAAATTGAAAACAGAGTAACCAAACCAAATTGTCCGGGCTTGATTTGGAGTATTGCAATCATTTTAGGTTAATGGTCAAATTTAGTTTAGCAACTTTTAATTTTACAGTTATCCGATCCGACCCGTATATATATAAGTAAATATATTAATTTTCAGAATATAAAAATATACATTATTAAAATTTTTTTATCAAGGGTCCTAAAAAAGGCTGGTATCCTGAACCGAATCAATTTGAAAAATATTTTTTTTATAATTTAATAATTTTATTAAAAAATTGTTAAAATAAACACCATTGACCTAAAATGAACCAATAAATTGCTCATGGCTGAGTTATCCAAAATGTGAACTCATACTATATTTAAAACACATGCTTTTCTTATACTGCCGCGTGTATTGTTTTCAGACATCTTTCCAATGTTCATTAAAGAAGCAGACGGGCTGACGAGCAGCATGGGAATAGTCCTTTAGTGTTGCTGGTGTGAATAAAACACTCATGATCATACATATGCTCACCCTTGATGACTGAAAGAAGGGAAAAGCCACTTTAGTTTCTATTCCAGGTAATGATGTTGTTTGATGTGGTTTCAATTTTAGCAATCGATTTTCACTTTAGCGTCGATTATCTGCTCTTTAGTCAGAGTGGAGATATACAGACATATTTTTATATAATATCTTGTCGTGCTCAAGGTCTGAATGGGTTAAACCACTTTGAATATAAAAGGTCATTTTTACGGCTCAAATATATGGCCATTGGGTTCCCCTAGGCTGCACTATTGCCTCTTTTCTTTTGCTATGCCATTTTAGCTTAATTGCCTTATTTACAGGACGTTTTAAAATGCACTCAGGCACAGCTAGATGAGATGTTGATTGAAAAACTATTGTGATTGTAAAACAGGTTTGAAGAGCTGTCTATTGTTTATAATGTTGATTATTTTTTTCAGGTGATTGTAAAACAGGTCTTCTTTGATTTTTTTTTATCACGTAGTGTCACCAATTTTGATTCCCACAATGTTGTTTTTAGGAGGATCCTTTTTAATATGAGATACAGAATGAGTCTGTAAATAATCAACCTTTTTTTTTGGAAGTTTAAACGGCATTGACTCAAGGAGGGACTACTAAAATATTAAATTATTTATAGATTGTCATCTAATAACTCAAACTTTAGGAGAATTGGTTTCTTGATCTCGTAGAATGCTTCAATCACACTGATGCAAACAGTAGAATTGAAATAACATAAAGCCAATTATGCCATAATAACAAGAAGTAGAATTGCAATCACATCCAAGGTTGCTAAGAGATGATATTGCTCGATCAAGCTGAGGCGACAATATCAAGAAGTTGGCTTACAAAGCTACTAAAACAGCAGGATGAACCTGGAAATCAAGCCGCTGGAAGGAGGATAATCAGCGTCTCTGTTGGCCAGTTTCTGCCTCCCACGACTGTAGAATGTGATTCACAATCTCTTCCACACCCACCCCATGCTTCACCTGTTCATACATAAACACCCCCTTTTCATTATCGGTACAAAACCAAACGGACGAACAACCCAGCCTATGGAATTTTCATAATGATGTTGCAGCAGCATAAAACTGAGGTCCTAGAATACTCTGGGTTGAATAAAGACCGGATAATTTGGATCATATTTAAAGCTAAACCCAATTCAAAGCCTCTCCATTTCTGCCGTATCAAAGGAAAAGAATTTAGAATTCGATTTGTGCAGTTTTTAGTTAATTAAGTCAATTATGTAATTAATCAATAAATATTCAAGTTCTGTAATCTGTTAAATTTATATTTAACTCATAAAAATTTTAAAAAATAGTTTCAACCACTAAATGGAAACATGAATATTCTGAATCAAAAACTCATGGGGCAAGAAAAATCGATATCAAGCAATTCCACTAAGCATGCTTCAGTTTTTTAAAACTAGAGTCTACATCATATAAAATAAAACGATATTATTACGTTTATATTATAATTCAGCTGGTGTTTTGGGTTTGAGTTGAGGCATAGTAGATCCAAGCCAAATATCAAGTTTTATATTTTACCCAAACTGATCAAAGCAGATAAAACTGGGCCAAATCATGTCAGATGGTCTTGGATTTATTGGGTGTGGGTTTTATTGCCATCCCGATGGCCTAAGTGATCACAATATCGAGGCCTTGAGGGGTAAGATGCAGATTGTTTTACAAGCTATGAGCAATCCCAACATCGAGTTTAAGATAAAGGGCAGCGATAAACCTGAGCAAAGACAAACGGCCCTCCATCTCGCATCCGAAGCGCATCTCTCTCCATGACAGCTAGGTCAGCACCAACAGCGGATGCAAGGTCAGTCTTGTTTATAACCTGCAATCAAGACGAGCAAATCAGATTCATTTAAGAAAATCTGAGTTTAATTAAGTAGGAACAGCATCTATATATGCTTACTAGGAGATCAGCCTGTGTGATGCCGGGCCCCCCTTTCCGAGGGATTTTATCTCCCCCGGATACATCTATTATGTAAATGATATAATCTGCCAGTTCCCTGCTGAAGTTGGCTGCTAAATTATCTGTAGAGCACAAACCTAGTTAGCTGTAATTGAAACCTTCTCCAACGGAAATTGAATTTCACTCATTAGCAGCTACGAAGGACCCCAGCTCTCATAAGGTTTTTATATTCGCTCCACTTTTTAGGTTTGGGCCAAAGCCCTAGCTGCATAATACCACCCCCCAAAGACTATGAACATGGCAAGTTCAAGCGTACGGTGGCAACATTCTTAAGATCAAGAGTCCGATGGAAAAGGGAGTAAAGCTCGCAACATCTGATTCTTCTACAGTTAGATCCTCCGGGACCACAAGAAATCTTGGAATTAGATTCCAACTCAACACTTTCTACAATTTGAGAAGAATTGCTCTTTATAGGGCACTGCACAATGAGAGTTGCAAGCTATATTCGAGGGGAGTTATTGCACATCTTTGGCCATACGACAGAATCAGTTGGGGGACCACTAAAAAAAAATAAGAGTAAGAGGTTACGATCAAAATAAATTGTTGTTTTAATTTGCACTATGAGGAAGAAATCAAATTCAAGGATCCGCAAATATAGGCAAAAACTCAAATTCTTATTAGCTAAGAAAAATGACTCGTTATTAAGACTCCTAAAATATGGCACCCATGGGGCTATTTGTTAGATTATATTGAAAGGCCCAATGAATTAGTATTTTCCTATTAAGCCAAATCTTTTCGGGGCAAGTGGATCATTTATGATGAAGATGATGAACTTCAAGAGAGTCATTTGAAGTTCTTACAAAATGAGATACTTTCTTGTGCTATGTTAGGTATCCAGTAAATTCCATTTTGACTTCAAAAGGAACATCTCTATATATGATTACAAAAATTGGATTAAAATACTTCTAATTGAATGAGTATGAGTAAGATATCCATAGATGAGGATAGAAAGGTGGATTTCCAATCGTAACTAAATCTTTAATTTTTGGTTTGTTTTCTAAAGGTTTATTGTATAAAATGAGAAAGACTTCTACAAATATTCCCAGATCGGTTAATAATATTTGAATCTAATATATCAGCCCATATTGGCTTGCTAATGGGATGTATAAATAAACAAGACAAGGATTCTTTACAATGGCTGTTGCTATGTGATCGGCCAGACCTGTTACTATGTGGCGCCTACAAACCGTAAGCATATGAAAGAATATGAATCAACCGAATTGTTAGGCCTAAACGGAAGAGAATCTAACCAAACTATCAGATATCCGAACGGCTGGACTGCTACTAATACAAAAGGCCGAGATATCAAACGATCGTTCGGTTAATAAATTCAAACGGTTAATTCAAACGAACAGTTATATGAACCGATAGATGAACAGTCGAATCAAATGAACAGTCAATGCACCCAACGGACAGGGATTAGATTCAAAGCTTATGTAATAATTAGACCATTCAATTTTCAACCAACATAAGTCCTCAATTAAGGCACAATCATGTCTCTTTATGAAGGGTAGGCTGATTGGTAATAATACTATAAATATGCCTATTTCTCCCAAAAGGAGACCGAATTCGAATTACTAATGAAAATAGCAAATATAAAATTCTAAAATTCCATATGCTCGCAAATCCTAAAAATCACGGAACCAAGTCTTCAATTTCTTACTTTTTCTCTAATCATCAGCCTCTCATAGTCTTTGATTTCCTTAGAAACTTTTTGACTTAAATATAGAATGATATTACGAAGAGTAATTCTTGTATCATTTGATCTCTTATTAATTTTTGTGGTATGCAGGATCAGGATTAAAAAATTCGAATGTTCAACCTGATTTCATTTGGACGACTATCCAGATTTGAGGTATGTATTAAAACTAATTGACAGGGGTATATCGTAGCTTGGTAGCACGTTTGTTATATAATGTGAATTGACAAAAAAGAAAATTAAGAAAAAAATTTTATTGAAAAGAAAAAAAGGTTACTTAATAAAAAAACATGAATTAGTTGTTATTGGAAGAAAGAAAGGAAGAAATTAGATGTAGAAAAACTTAGAACGAGTAGACAAGAATGATTTAAAATTGTTTATACTTTGGAGGATATTAGATTAAATTAAGAGAAATGACCCCATAAAGTTAAGGCTTTATTGCAATTGTTATCGTCTCTCCTAACCTTTCAAAGATATCCACTTATGAACAGAAGAAATACCTTAACTTCAACTGCCATCAAAATTATTGCAATATGGGAAAGGTTATACAGGAATAGAAGGTTATGCCTGTTTGCAGAAGGCCACAAGAGAATACCTCCTCCAGATTCACATAGAAGAATGTCTGCTTTAAACAAGTTAGAAAGCTCCTCGAGAGGACCAAGATTTATGCTGATATCTTCACGAATTGCAGCATGAGGACACCCCCCTGTTTCCACTGCTCGTATCCTTTCCTCAGGAAGGGCTCCATGCTTTATTAAGAACTCTCCATCCTCTTTTGTGAATATATCGTTCGTCACCTGAAATCAGCAAAACTTTTGATTATCCTTCAGCTTAATATTCATGCATTTGCAACAGTGCAAGCTATTAAAACTGCATCTTTATTCATTCAACACTAAATATATGGGGATGGAAGGACCTGCATATATTGGAATAGTTAGTCAGATTCCCAAGAAGAGCAAAAATGGCTACACAGAAGGATTCTAACAAAATCAATAGAGAAGCAATCCCCATCACCAAAGCAAGGTGTCCAGTAAGTAGAACTAAATGATGTAGTTGGGGCAATTATTTAGGAAAAAGTGTGACTTACAAACTCAGAACAAGAGTGACAGTTTGCTAGAGTAATGAACTGACCCAAAAAGACAATTTCTTCACATGAAAAGAATCCAAAATGGCCAAGAAAGTGAGGTTTGAGGCTTTGACTAGTCGGGTGGTTGAATTGTCTACTTTTGCTTAGAGGCTCAATGCTAGAGAACAAAGCCAGAGAAGATCGATCAACTTGAACAACAAAACAACAAATTACGGACAGGCATGAATTCGAATTTTGACTGATGCATGACGATGTTTCTTCAAAGATCGCCAATACAAGTTCAATGTTTGACCTGCTTATGTCATGCTTGGATTCTGATGACAAGCTAAGGCCATAGAGGAGCCAGCCTCTAGTTTTACAACCCCAATGAACATTTATGTCGCCATTGTATCTCCTGCACCTTTGGTATTCCAGCCTACTCACAAATTGAATCATGGGATTAGGATCTGCCTATCTGACTTTGATGGAGAAGGAGATTGTTCAGTTGGTTCAATCAGCTGGAGGATATTTTTCTTTTTAAGATTACTGGGGAATACAGAAATATGTATGGACACGCATGTTTCAAGGGCTATGCTAGTGTTTGGGAATGAACTATTTTCACAAAGTTCGAAAATGGGACCCATCAACTTTGAGGGAGTAATGAATAATGAACACAATTTCTACTCCAAACTGTTCTTTCAAGGGAGATAATGGATACAATTTGTTCATAGATGGCTCTGATGTATAAGCTGACATCAGAATTTTTTTTATAAACTAGATGCCTAATGTTCTTTTAACGAGAATGAAACTTTGAGGGTTATATGCATCATAAAAATATCAATATCAGTATTAGTCATTGCCATATCAATTTGGACACATTGGACAATACGTATTAGTATCTGAAATATTGAAAGCAAAAAATTTTTACAAATCGTAAACTTACATACAAATATTGACCAATATAGTACAATATATCATCGATATGATGACATATTGTGATTTTGGCGTAGTACCGGGAGGCCAATACCGATATATATTGGCCAATATTTCATTCCATGGTTATAAGGTATGTTGTTAGATTACAAGAGGGTATTAAGATGACGTGCTTTTATTTCTTATTCCAGTTCCAACTTTTGGTTTTTGTTATTCAAGTTTGAGGTTGAACATTTTAGAGGTGGGGAAGAATGCTGCAGGATGACCTAAGCGTTATGTGTCTCCTGACCATCCCTTCCCAAATAAAGAAAGCAAAGACAACAAAGTTGCACTTTTTGTTGCTCGATGAAAAATGTTCAACAAAGCTCCCTTACAGTGACTACATATCACAACTACAAGATTTGAAAGCGCAATCAGCAGTAAATTGTTGGTTCCCTTCCTGCAGATAACAGTGAGTTTTGTGAACGAATCACATTTAGTTATCATCAAATGAACTGAGTGAAATAAAGTAAACAGTATTTTGTGACAACTGGATGGACAAAGGGCCACATTAGGGACATTGAGGAGGGTGGGTCAATATCAAACTTAGTCTTAGACAAATGTTACTTTTGGTAAATAATTTTTTTTTTAAGAAAAATTGTGATTGTAAAGGAAATAGAGGTGTCTAACACTAGAATACTATCTGTAATATTGAGAGGCGGATACTTACAGCAGCAAGACTATATCTGTCTCTCAGGAATTTGCATAAAGCCATCATCAGAGCAGTTTTTCTGTACAGAATAAACACCATTTAATCCGAAACCCATCATTAACAATTTCAACACCCTCAACAATGCACTGACAAGCGAGGTAGGACTAAGTTAATGTCTAGAAACTCCAAGAAAATAAAATGATAATAAAATCAGGACAAAATGGATACAGCATACACGCATCCTTTGAACTCAAGATTCATGACATAATAAAGAACATAATGGCAGCACAATAAAACAAAAGGTAACTTAAAATGATTAAGAAGCAATAGTTTCCGTTGGCAGTGAGAGTAAATCCAAGTTATGGTTAAACATCTAATGCAATAAGGTAATACACATTACCATGTTTGGTTGACAACATTCCATGTTGTTGCCATCATATGGTAATTTGCATCACTCCCACTGCCACTCCCACTGAATGTGATCATATTCACATCACCTCCTGATTACATTTACTTCACATTTTTTCCACACCTCCCTCATATGGTTGTAATCACCTTTACATGATTTCCTAATTGCATTTCAACCACTATTACATAGGATCACCATCGCTTAGCATTGAGCCAAACATAACCTAGAAGTAAATTTGACTCGAATTTATTCACCTTTCAATGACATGGAAACGCTTGTGCTTAACTAATGCATTGTAGAGAGCCAAAGTACACAATAAACTGTGTCAAAGTAGTAGAGGGAAGATATAACAAAGAAAATCAGCTTCGAGGGCATGCACATTCCCTTTAGAAAATCATTCCCCTCCCTCTCATTATTCACCAGGTAGCCGGACCAGAGGACACCATGTGGCACAGTGCTTCACCATCTCAGTAACGTGTTAAGGGCTTACGCATGTCCATCCTTTAAGATACCTATAAATACCGTCTAACGTGGTCATTATGTCCTCATTAATTTTCTTTGGCTGCTATCAGACTTGTATTGACACAGACCTAAAGACCACATTTTCTCTCGCTGTGGATTTAGGCATATATCCATATATGTCTCACTCTTTAGGAAGAACCTCTAACATGTACAGGTGTTCGACGCAAAAAAAATTTGTGAATCGGTATCAGGGGGAAGTATCGACTAATAAATGCATCTGTACGGGGAAATATCAGAAAATTTGCCCAATATCAGCCAACATTACGTTTAATGGATGGAGCTTTGATCGACCTTGGACTTCAATTCTGATACCAGGATACCCAAATGCTTATAGCCGTGGACACTTAAAAGAAAACCAGTAACCCAAACATTGTCTAATAATGTCTTCCGCTACGGATAACAAGTGATAATTGAAATCGCAATAGAAACTAATCAGCTAAAAATTAAAAAAGCAATAACAAATGCCTGGTTCAGATTTTTAATGAAGATGTGAAACAATAACAACTCTCCAGTAAAAATCAGAGATACCCTGTACCAACTGGGCCACCGATACCAACTGTGAAAGCTCTCTCGCTGTAATTTCTGGAGGCAAGCGGGGGTGCTCTTCTGCTGAAGTAGCCAGGAAAATAGATGGGTTCATGGGTATGTGGTGCCAATCCGTCATGGCTATGGTATACTCTCCCATCAGAGCCTACCAACGTAGTTTCTGCTACAATCATGCTGCTGCCATAAGAAACCATTTGTTTGTGACGAATATGGAAAACCAAACAGGAAATTGGATCTTTAATGTTGAAGTTTATGAGAAATTACTCATGGGTATGATGATGGTGGTCGTCATGAGCTTCACCATGATGATGATGATGATCAGCATGACTGTGATGATCGTAGGAATCCATCGATTTGGGTCTCTACGCTTCGCAGTCAACTGTGGCCGAGATACCTCGGTGCCGGACTAGGGCATTTGGATGCCGATAATGCCTCATTTATTGATTTGCCCCATCCTTACTGTACTATGATTTTCATTTCCCGAGGTTAAGCTGCACTAGCGCTCCTTAGCTTTGGGAAATTGTAGATAAAAAATGCCAGTTATGAATGGTTTCTTGAAAAAAAGAGTGATGGAAAAATGTTTATAATTTCAGAGTCCCATATATTAGGTTTTCTTTTATTTTTGGGAAGGATAGGCACTTACATATAGCTTAAAAAAGAGATTTTTATCCAAGTAAGGAAATTGAGAAGAGATAAAGAAGAGGACTAAATAAATTTTCAATGTTAGCTGAAATAATTCTAGAGTGAATTCAGTTTTTGGACATAATTGTCAGCACAAATACTTTTCACTATCTCTAATTTGGAAAGCTTTGTTGACTAAATGTAATTTATTTAAATATATATATATATATTATATAGCATTTAAACTATATAATTTTATATAAATAGAAAGTTATAAAAAAGTTATAATTTATTAAACTGTAATTAGAATTTAAAAATCCTAAATAAAAATAACGTATTATATAAAAATGACATGAGAACAAATATCTTCCAAAAAATATATTTTATAAAACAGTAATGGATAAAGTAATTTTAGAAGTAAGAGACATATGTTTAAAAGGAAATCCAAGAATAAATCTTTTATTTATAATCTTAAGTTTTGTAGAATATTATTAATTCTCATACATAAACCAAATAAAACAATGAAAGTAAATTCCAAGATATATGGGATGAGATAGTTTTTTTCCAATTGTGCTAGGTCATTTTAGAGGTAAGCTGGAGAATTTTTTTTTTTTTTTAATCATTTTTTGCATGTAAGCTCATATATGTATTGAAAGAGGTAGAAAAAACCTAAGAAATAGACTTGGATAAGAACTGATGGGTTCGATAATTCATGGGTTGAGTCGGAATCAGGCCTGTAGCGAAAAAGTGCTTTAGAAGTTGTAGTTTAGGAGAAGTTCTTTAAGGCCTAAGGTCCAAAATGCGCAACCCGAATCCATTTAGCATGGTGTGCGCTCTTGGAGTCACTCGTCGAACGTAACCCAATAGCGTGCACCTTAGCAGCTCCGGCTCAGCAAATAATCCCATGTGGCTGCGCCTCTAATTGTTTGGTTCAGTGTCGCCTGTTGGGGGACCACGATCCTTGGCGCCTTTAGTAACTTCGGACTATAGAGTTATGCTGTCGCCTACTCACTGCGATTTCAATAACGCTTTATCAACCACAAATTTGCTCTTTCCCTTCAAATATTTCACTTCCTTCTCATGAAAGGGGAGTTGGGAGAGGCCAAAAAATTATGTGAGGAAAAGGCAACCAACAAATGTAACTCTCGACCTAGAGCCACTCTCCCAAAAAGGCATCCCTTCCTCTAAGCCACCCTATCGCTAGGACTTATCTCAAAGTCACTCCCTAATTAAACGCACTTATCGAAACTCAATTATCAATCTCAAAGTCACTTCTTAACCGAACACACTTATCGAAACTTAGTTTTTCATCTCAAAGTCACTCTCCAACCAGGCGCACTCATCGAAACTCCGTTCTCCATTTCCAAGTAGCTCCCTAGCCGAGTGCGCCCATCTCAAAACTGCTCTCCAACCAAGTGTACTTATCAAAGCTCAGTCCCCCTTATCAAAATCGTTCTCCAATTGAGCGCACTTATCAAAATTTAGTCCCCCATTTTAAAGCTCCTCTCTAACCGAGCCCACTCACCATAACCTAACCCTTTGCAAATACTCAAATCCCCCACAATATGTATCAGTGTATTATTAATTCATCATCTTATTTTTCTATCTGTTCGAAAATGATTTCTAACTCGAGTATTAGAAGACATATTAGAGAATAAATCTCGCAATCATCTGACATCTTATTTATTAGTTGTGGTGTATAAAATTTATGTTTGGAATAATAAAGACAGGACCCACTTCAACTCAACCTATCGAAAAAAATCAAGTAACTCCCTAATTCGTTCGATAATTTAGATCCAGTGACGTATCAAAATTCATATAAAAAGGTGCCGTGATTTATTTATACTTGAAAAACTATGAATAATTTTAGTTCATCATAATCTTTTAATTCTATTATTGATTTATATATATATTTTATTTTATTGTAAACATTTATTTTAGCATTTAGTTTTATTCTATCCAAACAATTAAGTTAAATGACCATTTTTCAAGTCATCTAGTGACATATACGTGATAGTAAAAAAAATCTCATAATTGTAAAATGTCTTAAAATAAATATAAATTTTAGACCGATTATAAAAACATATATGTGTACATGGGGAAAAGAACATAAAGAAGTTATTGGAAAGTACTTCAATTTATCAAAACAAAGGAAAGGGGGGCTTTTAAAAATCCATAACTTGTTATATAAAGCATCGAGTTACTATGTAATTGCTCTGTTACCTAGGAGTATTACACATTATAACAAAGTTCTAAGTTTTTTTTAAACGAGGTCAATTACTTAAAATACCCTTCTCCATTTATTCGGTTTAGTACAACCTTCATTGAATAATTTCATATTATACTTTATTTTATCATTCTAATTTTTTCTATCTTTAGCTCTACCTTGCTTTCCTGCCTCCCACCTCAGGAAAATGGATGGCTTTAGTCTACCCGGCCTAGGGAAAGGGCCCACAGGCAGAAAGGATAGGTTTTGGGCTTGAACAATGTCCCAACCGGTCCAATTGGCCCAGTTGGCCAAAATGATATCATCAGCTCAATTAGGACGGCCCACGATCTTCTTCTCATACTGTAAAGATTGAATTTCATAGTTATACTAATTATGCTAAGCTGAATGTTTATCCTGGGATGCAGTCACAGTGCAAATTTAATCGAAAAAGTCTATTAACAACTGATTGATTCGGCAAAATTTTCGGTAAAGGACAGCTGCAGCATGAGCTTGGTTAGGGGCCGCTAACACTTAGCAACTGATTGAATTCAGAAGCTCGACGGTGGAATCAAGTGAGGCAGCATACACTTTAGCCACAATTCACAAAACTGGGCAGCAAAATCACATGGGCAGCTGCAAAAAATCAAATACAAAGCCACAACACAGGGCAAAAAGAGAACATGGTAAGGCGGCCATTTGCGATGAATCAGCAAGAAATTCAGTCAGTGAATCCAGCATCTTCCACGGCCAATAGAACGTCAACACAAGGCAGCACAAGAAGGAGCCGATTCAGCAAATGATTCAGCAAAAAACTGAAGATGACTCAATGCACGGACAATAGCCACATTTCAGCACCAGGAGCAATCTGACTGCAGCATTAGCCAACGTAGATGATTCAACATCTGCATCCCTTGGCTATTCAAGGATAACGAGAGGGTGAGGAGAAGTATAAACCGAGAGGAAGAGAAAGGTGGAGGAAAGGAAGCAGTTTATAATTCCAACAACCAAAAATGAGTAAAGATTTTGGATAATTAGTCAAGGCAAGTGCACCTGGCTCTTCGTTCATTTGCTGAAATCCTCTGCTGCCATCTCAGAGATTGTTGGTCCAATACTCAATCCTGTTGCTGTAATATTACTACATCATTTTCAGCATATACATTTGCTGAATTTCGAAAATATGATTGCTGAAATTTTAGCATGTCCTGTTGTAATGTTCTGCTTTGTAAAGTTGTTATCTTGCTGATTTTTTGGTTTAACAACCACTGAAATTTGATGCTGAAAATCAGTTGGACACATTGCTGAATTATGAAACTCGTAAGGCATTACATTACTAATTTCTGGACTCTCCTGTTTTGCTGAAATCGTTGATAGCATATATGTTCTTCAATCTGAACTATACTGCAGCTTCTGTTATCTTGCTTGCAGACGTTCCTTAAAGTATAATGCTTTGCTGAATCTTCATGGCTTGTATTGCTGAATTTTAGTGGCTGATGCTGCAATCAGTTTTACTGAATTGGAAATTCAGTTTTATTAAGATTTATACTATGTCTTCATGCTTCAATTGCTGAGATGCAATTGAAATGAATTGCTAATATTTCAGCAATGCTTTGCTGGCTACAAAATGATGCCCAAATATTGAAGTTTCAGCAATATTTGGATGAGGATTCAAGTCTCGAGAAAATTCAGCAAGGCTGAAATTAAATTACTGAAATCAAGTGGGTGCTGTATTGCTAAAGTTTTAGCAATACTCTATTGAAATTTAACTGGTATTAAAATGCTGAAAATTTAGCAAAGCTGTACTTGTTTTACTAGACTCAAACAAGTGCTGAGTTGCTGAGGTTCCAGCCATACTTTACTAAAGTTCTGAATTAATATCTTGCTGGAACATATACTACTGACCTTGAGTTATAATTCCGGAAGCATCATTTGCTGATTTTATGTTCCAAATTGACAAAAACCAAAATTCAGTAAGTGTGGCTCCAGCACAACATGCTGAAGTGGAAATTCAGCATCAGCAAGAGAGAAGAAAATTCAGGACCAGCAGTGATGCAGCAACCGTTTGCTGATTTTCCTTTTATTTTGGTTAAATTTCTTCATCCACATTACTAAATTTCTGTCCTAAACAGCAACCATCTCTTAAATTCAGCTTGAGACATGATGCCTTCCTAAATTCCTCTGTGCTAAATTGATAATTGCTGAAGAAGGTGATGAAATTCAGCATATGTGGCTGAAATTCTCATGTTCGAATTTCCTACTAAAATATATTACTGCATGATCATTGCATTATGGATACAATATTTCAAGCTTGCTGATTTCACTAACCTGCTATCATTATATTGGAAATAAACAAATCAAAAATTCTATAATATGTTACGAATTATGTCTATTTTTTCTCGGAGTTGAAAAAATTTAGAAAAAAAACCGAGAATAAGTATAAAGTTTCCACAAAAAATTTCTTAAAACGAATTAAAAAACCGGACTAAGGAATTATTTTATAGAATAATATTCCCTGACATGCTTTAAGATATTGCAGTGATAATTCGAGAATTGCCCCTTGCCGTGGGGGAACGTTTGCCGGCATAAGTTTTATGGCCTTGTATACCGTGTTATAGCTATACCGCTTATCTCCGGGTGCTGAATGAGAGGATTTAACCTTAGATTATGTGGAAGCATATACAATCATTTCCTCGATTATTTACACTGTTAGCTGGCAGGGCCTATTGGCCCTAATCTTTAAAGATAAATAAGATTCACTATGTTTTATTAAGAAAAGAATAAATTAAAGATGACAGAAGTTCATTTATATATTATACCTATGCATTATATATGACTCATATTCTTCTGATTAATATGTTTTAAGAATAATTGTGCGTGTCTTCGTTATATATGTCTTATTGAGTATTTTGCTTACTCTCTTACTATTTTACTAATCCTTCAAATGGCAACTATGAGTTGGGGATTGAAGCCAAAAGTTGTTTATGCTTGAGTGATGATAAATTTTAATGCAATCTAGTGGATGTATGGTTAATTTTGACGTTAGGAAACCATGCACTTTATTTTATGATAAAATGAATACAATTTTGATAATGATCATTTAGTTATACTTCTACAAATTATTATGACCATTATTTATACTTCTGCAGGTTTTCATGGTAATTATTTTGGTACCTAGTAAGCATCTCTAAAGTAAAGTCCGACGCTGAATTCCATTCGTACGGTGTTGGAGCCACTTATAATATGACAATCATATGGATCCTGTGTATTATATATATTGATTTATACATAATATGGCTTATTATTATGTTTAAATTATTCCCAAATATTAAGAATATTTACCCACGTTTATACAATCGCTCCCAAAATGGGAACAGTTGCTTGGCAGATCTCCTACCAAAGGTAGCTGCCATACCAGGCATTTCCCATGATCGTATATGTCCTTATCCATCCAACTCAGCAGACAACTGTTACCAGTCAGGGAATGTTGAACTACCTGCCAACACTATAAGTACCTCTTCACTACAGTAGGGAATAGGAGAAGAGGAAAAACACACTACAAATTCCATCCATGCACTATGCCCTCCATCCAGGTGCCATCCCCTTCACCCAGGAGACCTTTCATCCAGGAGACCTGCCCTCCATCCAATAGTCCATCCAAGAGGCCTGTCCACCATTTCATAAGCCGCCTCTAATTGGGCGCACCTCTAAGCCGCCCTTAATTGGGCGCACCTCTAAACCGCCCCATAGTTAGGTGCATGCTATACTCAATCCCCATATACATGCATCTATGCATATTTCCTATCTCCTCTTATCTTTTTCTCAACGTAAAAAGATTACTGACTTGAGTATCGAATGATAAATCGGGGAGCAAGTCCCGCCAATCCCTCGACTTCTTATTTTTAGTTGTATTACACAGGTTCCAAGTTCGAAGACACGGAATTGGATAGGCTCCAATTCGACCTGCCAAAGAAAGATCGGGTAGTTTTCTAACCCATCGACAACGCCGGATTGAAGGACGCATCATTGGCGCCATCTGTGGGAACAACTAGAAAGTCTACCACTACAACTACAAGAACAAGTACGGTCAGCATCGCAAGCATGAGCTGATGCACCAGCCGAAGATGTCACCCCCATGGTGACAACCTCCTCCATGGGTAGTAGTGCGGACGAAAGGCCGACTTCGAGCATGCAAGCGTTATTACCAGAGGAAGTTCGAGTAGTTCTCTAACTCGTCAGACAACTCGGACCTAAGGATACATCATTGGCGCCGTCTGTGGGAACGATTAAAAAGTCTACCACTGTAACTACAAGAACAAGCACAGTCAGCATCCCGGGTATGAGCTAACGCACCATCCGGAGATGACACCCCCATGGCGACGACCCCTCTGTGGGTAGCAGTGCAGATAGAAGGCCGTTCGAGCATGCAAGCATTCGTAGCCCAGGCGGATGCCCTGACCCTATCGGCCCCAGATCATCCGCATCTGTTTGAAGGTGTGACACCGGGGGCTCCCCCCCTCAATCTCCAAACGATCAAAGAGAGTCAGCATCCTTAGATGATCTAGCGGCCTGACGACCTTGAAGCTTTAGCGGCTTTGAGCGACAGGGCCCAATCACAGCCGGACGATCGACCGAGTCACAGGAGGTAGGGAAAAGACTGGGACGCCCTCAGGTGCAAAGAGCATTAACCCCTAGCACGCGGCCTCTCACACTAGAAGAAGCTGCCCAATCATTGACCAAGGTTCTCTCCCTTTGGGCACCAGCACGTTACACATCAACAAACAAGTACAATAAGTACTCGCCCTCTGATAGGCAAATCAGCCACAGACATCGCCTCTAATGGCGATGACCCCTTGGGTAGCCATGATGACACGCGACCTAACCTTAGAGAGCATGCATTCTCTGCCCAGCAGGGCACCGTGCCGGCACTGTCTCTGGCCCTCTATGTGCTTGGACGAACGGCTGTTGGGGGCTCTTTCCTCCCTCGCATGAATGTCTTCACCCAAAAAGGACCAGCTGGAGGAGAATGCAGCCCACCAAAGAAGTGCTTAGCAGCCTGGCGACCTCGATATTCGGAAGGATCCAAATGACAGGGCCCACTCTCAAAAGAGTGTTCAACCCGTTCTCAGAGCTCAAGGCAAAAGCAAAGAGTGGTGATCCCTTTTCTATCCTCGAGACAATCGGCGACCTTCTAACCATGAGGACGACTCCCGCGGTAGCGGTAGGCTCCCTACCATCCCCTTTGCTAGGGCGAGAAGCGCAAGACGAAGGGATCCCAGAATGTCCGGCCCTCTACTCACGAGAGGCCTCTCTGGAGCGAGAGGACTGGCTCAGGGGCTTGGCAAGGCCAATCCTACAATCACGCTTCTAAATCGACTCTATGCAAAGCGGCAGATCATGCAGAAGCCGACCTCACAATAGGGGGCCCGACATACTTAGCCCATCGCACGAACCATGGTGACGACCCTATGTCAGGTAGCCATGCTGGCAGGCAGCCAGCCCCAAGGCGTACAGGTGCTCTGTGCTTGCCTGAACACCCATCCCTAGACCATCTACACCCGTTCGAGGGTGCAATGCTAAGGGCTTCACCCTTTAGCTTCAAGGTGATCGAAAGGAATCAGAACCCTAAGAGGCACAATGCCCTAACGACCTTAGAACTCGGGTGGCCCTTAGCACCAATACCTAGCAATAGCCAAAGGGCCGACCTAGCCACGAGATGTGGAGTGAAAGCTCAAAGCGGCAACACCTCTCATCGGTCTGTTGCATAGCAGTAAGTCCCGCAAATGCTATCGCGGTTTTCGCAGTGGGGGCTCGACATGCATGGCCCGCTGGCCATCGCATCACAATAGGCATCGTCTGGCCAAGCGCCATGCCGACTTGGGTTATTTGAGGCCATACAGGCTAACAATGAAACCCAAGCCATTGGCCAGTAGGCCACCCAACACGGCAGCAAGGCGCTGCCCAACCAGTCCAAGGTGGAGGACTAAGTGTAGGGGCCACAGGCTAGAACGCCAACAAGAGCACCTTGACGACCCTCCATGCACCTAGGACAGCTCCCTGGTCCCAAGGGCGTAGCACGCCATCTACCACGAGTACCGATGACGATTTCACGCCAAATCTTGGTAAGTCTTGTGTACATCATGTAGAGTACTTGAATTATAGTTTAACAAAATAACTGTTTGATTATTGTTTGTCTACTCATGCGAGTGCTTGTATAACATTGCATAAAATCAGATGATTTAAACTGTTCCTAAATCAGGTGAATTCCCATTTACCTGTTACCAAACCTCGGTTCTAGCAACCAAGCGGCCCGAAGACAGTTGGATTTAAACCTCGGTCCCGCACCGAGTAGCCCATATGCAGTTGGATTTGAACCTCAATTCCGTACCGAGCAGCCCATATGAAGTCGAATTTGAACCCCAGTCCCGTCACCGAGCGGCCCATACCCGATTGAAATCCAAATCTTAGGGGCTTCATTAGGGATGCGTTCGACAACTCCCTCTTGAAAGGATGATCATTAACAGTTTACAATGGTTGGCAGATTAGGACCTGGTGCATGAAAACTACGACGTCCTCTAGAAGGACAGAGCGCTGATGGGTACATGCGGACGATCGCCTAGGTAATGCCAAAACCCAGTAACGATAGCCGTAAGGCTTAGCCGGAAACCACATTTTCTCAGCACCATGACCTCCTCCCGGTAGGAGCAAGTGCAACCCGAAATACACGATCAGGTCGGCCCCAGTGACAACAACAGTAGCACTTGCCCGGCTCGCCATCTCTCTCTCTCTCTCACCGCTCACTCTCAAAGTGCACCCTCACAGCGATGTGATCAAGTTCAGAGCCTGAGATTTTTCCTCAGCGACCTCTTGGACCTTGCCTAAGGCTTGGGCAGCCTACGGCCAAGGCGAGTGGCCAACATCGGACTCTACATTGCCTCAGCAATGGCGACAAAAACACTTAGCCGACGAGCAGAGAAGCATTAGTCAAAGAAGTTCAGTATTCAACAACACTAGTGACAATAATCAAAACGGTTTATCTGTTCATTAAAAATCAAGATGTACATCTAAAGGCATTTGATGGCCTCAAAAGATATAAGATATTATCTGCACTTACAGCCTATCTAGATACCTATCCCATGATTAAGGGCCCCCTGGAAAGCATGGCGCAAGCCCTCTACCTTTTCTAACTGGGAAACCGATCAGGTCCGAACAGCGAGAAGCTCCAATATTCCCCAAGTCTAGGAAGCCAACAGGGAAGTCAGGGGTTGCTACGAAGGCTATCCGTTTGTAGAAACAAATGTCTTCTTGAACCGCTCCTCCAAGATAGGGACCATCACCTCAGGATGGAGCCTGATCCTCAGCTCATCCTCAAGTGATGCAATCCTGCCCATAGCTCGAGCATGGACCTCGGAGAACTCTCACAATCTTGCCTCGAATTCGGACAGGGTCTAGTCAAGGTAGCTGGCGCATGCTTGACATTGCAGTGCATCCCCATTAGCAGCATTGACCAGGCGCTCCATCTCCTCGGTGACTCGATCAACATGCATGTGTAGCAAGTGGGCAATTTCATCTCTTTGCAAGAGCACAACCTCTTCCATCCAACGAGTTACCCTCTGTGGTTGTAAAACAGAAAAGAGTAGTCAGCCAGAGACCGCATCGACAAAGCATACATGAAGAAATTTGCACTACCTCCCAGAGAGATGAACGATTCTGGTGAGAAGGCCCAACGGACTCGAGGCCCGGGGGCACCCTCAGGGCACCATGGGGCTCAGGAATTGGAGCGCCCGGGTGGCGCCCTTCCTCAGCAACAACCCCTTTCACCAAATCCTCTTCTTTGATTTCCTCCACCGTTCACTCATCATCACTCCCCTTCTCAGTCAAAGGCTGAAGGGAAGAGGAAGGCGATGCTCCCCACGCCAAGGCGAGCAAAGTTGGAATATCGATAGCGTTTTGTTTAGCCATCCAAAAGGCAGAAGTAAAGGTAGAGATGTCCACAGAGGCCAAGCGATGAAGAAATGGTTGAGGGCAAGCGCTTAAATAGACAGTGCCCCAACCCGATAGCAATGTCATTTGATGATGCTAAGGCAGCACGTCCCCATTATGGCCATGACATGTGTCCTCACCACGGCTTGTAGCGGCACATCCCTTCGCTGGCACCATTATGGCGATTGACACGATGCCTCCTCATACAGCCCTCTAACAATCGATGGGCTTTGATTGACGTGACGGCGAACAGATCAGTTAATGATGCCCTAGTGCATCATTTCCCAAAGGTGGCAAGCCAGTAGTCTGGTACCCCTCGAACTCAACTCCCGGGCCGGCCATCGACTCAACACCGCCTGGTCGACCCTTTGAATCGATGCTGCCCGGTTGCTCCTCAGAATTGGCTCCTGGTCGCCCATCAGACTTGGCATCGCCTAGTCGCCCCTCTGAATTGGCGTTGCCCAGTTGCCCCCTTAGACTCGACTCCCGATTGGCCATCAAACTCGACATCGCTTGGTCACCCCTCTGAATCAACGCTGCTCGGTCGCCCTTCGATCTCGGCAGTCCGATCCACCTTTTGCATCTGCAGTCCGTTCTCCCTTTGGACTCCGCAGTCCGATCGCCCTCGGTTTCAACAGTCCGATCACTCTTCAGCCTCAGCACCGGGTTGCCCCTTGGCATCAGCACCTGGTCACCCCTCGGCCTTGGCACCATGTGGCCCTTTGGCATCGACACCCAATCGCCCCTCGGCCATGGCACTGAGTCGCCCCTTGGCATCGGCACCTTGTTGCACATTAGCCTTGACATAGGGTCACCCCTCCACTGCTCGCCCGTGCAAACACTTCGATCCTCACACAAACCTTGTAAAACCTTTCGATGACCTTTCGTTTGTTGAGACACCCATAATGAAGTGATCAATACCCAACACCTCACACACGAAAGCTACAACAAAATGCATAGCAACAAAAATATGTGATGCAGTACCTCCCAGTAAAGTGAATAGATCAGGCGAGAGGATTCGGCAAACTCAAGGCCTGGAGGCGCCCGCAAAGCTCACTGGGGCTCAGGAATTAGGACACCTGAGCGGCGCCCTTGCTCGGCTGTTGCCACACTAGACGAATCACCTCTTCTGACTTCCTTTGTTGTTTGCTCGTCATCAATTCCCTTTTCAGTCGAAGCCCAAGAGGAAGTAGAAGATGACACTTCCCGGAGTATTAGAAACATTTCAATGAGCCATACAGAGAACAAAGGAAAAAAGACGGCAAAACAGGGTAGAGATACCCGCAAAGCCAGGAATGAGGCAACTGCTGGGGACCATTGCCTAGATTAATATCCGACGTCCCAACCTAGTAGCAACGTCATTTGAAGACATCAAAGAGCTACAACACGTGCGCTCACCCCCGGGTGCTGCGGCACGTCTTATCACTGCCACATCATAATGATTAACGTGACATCCCCCGTGCAAAGCACCAATAACTAGCAGTGCCAGTCATAATGACCAGACACGCCATTTTTCAACAGGTAGTGGACAAACAGCACATGGCTTTGGCAGGCTCGAGGTTGACTTGCCTAGATAGACTCCCAGCCAAGCGCTTAGGATGACCGGCCAAGCGACAAATCTTCAGAGGGCCGAGGTGCCAGCTGGTCGAACGCCAATTAATCAATATGGCTAGTAGAAGATGCTCGATCCTGACAAGCTCGAGGCCGACCAGGATGGCTCCTGTCCCTAACAAGCACGGAGACAAATAGTTGTGAGCTGAACTGCCAAAAGAACGAGTTTCCAGAACAACAGTCTGCAAGATTTATTGGAAAGAAAACCGTACGGACCTGTAGGCAACGTCCCATCCTAAGCATGCTAGGTTGAAAATTTCAAACCACCAGGCATGGGGGCTAGTGACGTGTTTGGTTTGGCCCGGCCCAAGGAGAGGTCCCACAAGCAGAAGGGCCAGGCTTAGGATCAGAACAACGTTCCAGCTAGCCCAATCGGCCAAAACGACCTCGTTAGCCCAATTAGGTCGGCCCAAGATTTTCTTCCAACACGTTAAAGAAACTTACCATAACCAACTAGAACAATTTGGCAAATATTCTAAGAATATTTGCCAACATTTACATGATCGCTTCCAAAATGGGGACGGTTGCTTGGCGGATCTCCTTCTGGAGGTAATTGTCGTACCGAATACCTCCCATGATAGTATTAAAGAAGGAAACCCCCAATGGCCTTATCTATCCAGTTCAGCGGACAGTTGTCACCAGTCAGGGAAGGTCGAACTGCCCACCAACGTTATAAATATCCCTTCACTATAGCAGGGAGGGAGAGAAGAGGAAAATGACACTATATACTCCATCCAAACGCCACACCCTCCATCCAGGCGTCACGCCTTCTATCCAGATGACTTGCCCTCTACCCAGGAATCGATCCAAGAGGCCTGTCCTCCATCTCATAAGCTGTCCCTGGTCGGGCACACCCTCGAAACTCAATCATCTATCTCGTAAGCCGCCCCGCGGCCGGGCACACCTCTAAGCCGCCCCACAATTGGATGCATCATACACTCAATCCCCTTACACATGTATCCATGCATATTTCCTTTCTTCTCCTATCTTTCTTTCAATGCAGAAACATTACTGACTTGAGTATCAGAGGATGAATCGGGGTGTAAGTTCTATCAATCCTCTAATCTCTTATTTTTAATTGTGTTGCACAGATTCTATGTTTGAAATTATGAGAATCGAATCGGTTCCAGTTCGACCCGTCAGAGAAAGATCGAGTAGCTTTCTAATCCTTTAGACAACCTGAACTCAGGGACACATCAACTATTAAATTATTTCTTCTGTAAGTGTGTTGTTAGCAATAGTTATAAACATAATAATTTCTTATCTTTTAGAGTAGTCCTTTATTATTGTCATGGGCTGGTAGAGACTAGCATTTTTCAAAAGGTCATGAATGGGATGTACCGGGGGTGGGGAGGGGAAAGAAATTTATCACTAAGCTATATCAATGAACTGACTGACACAAAAGATTAGACAATTAGGTTGAACGTTTAAGAATGACCGTAAAATATGGCAGGCTCACAATCAAATGCCCTTTAACTCCCTCCGATCACAATACTAGAATAAGTGTTCGAAGAAATATTATCATATGTAATTGAACTCAGGACAATTCGGTAATGCAGTTCCATTATCAAGCCGAAAAACCAACCTACCGATTTATACACTAAGTCGGCAGACATACCAACAACTGCAAAAGCAACCAACCCACAATTTATTTATTTATTTTTGACTGAAACCAATTCTGTAATTATTTGGTTAGCAGTAATATTCTTTATATTCTACTGTCTGTGAGGGAAGAACGAGGAGCAATTGCCTCGAGTCCTGTTCTAAGTTTCTTTCAATCATTTAATTAACAGCCTTTATGACTGTGGCAGTGCAAGCAATCTCCTTGTCTTCCAGAGCACGCAGAAGTCAAAATGAGTGCTGCAACAAAGATTTAAGGGGAAGTCGTGATGGCTTATAAACATCTCTTAGTCAATAATGCAATGCTTCAAATTTTAGGATAAAAGAAATGGAATCAAATGTAGGCCCCACTAGCAGTGTTCAGAACTTTGCTACTGACATAGCAAGTGCTTTCTTTGAGAAGAAATCCAACGAGAGCAGTTGCCCAGATTCACAGAGAACTCCTATAGGCAGTTGGGTTGGATAGAATTTCAGTATCATTGAAATCACAATTCGTTTACTTGGTTGGAAGCAATGAAAGCAGGAAATCATATGGCAGATTCAGAAACAACATTGACATGGAAAAGCATGCCATAATCCAATAATATCTAAAACATTAAAAAATGCAATCAGAACAAAGATCTCACGGAGCTCCAAAACTCATCGTCTTCTCATATCATAATCGACAAACAAACTATCACCCACTAAACAATAACTGGTAATGAAAAAAATTTTCTGCAACAGAAAAATTTGAACCGTCACATGAATTCACATGGTTCATTCCTCAAATGACAAGCCTTACATGAACAAGTTAGGCCTTGATGCCTTGTAAGTAGTCTTAAGCTTTCTAGTTGGGGGTCTGACCTTCCTGAACACCAAGGGAAATTTGATTTTCGAATTGTGGAACTGCTTGGTGCTCTCCCTCTTGCACAGCTTAGCAGGGACGGTAGCAGTCTTGATGATCTGGATGCAAGGGAATCGAACCCTATGGCGCGAGGCCATCTCATTGTACATTTGCTCAACAGCGCCATTCAAAGTGGTGTCACGGAATTCCTTGTACATGTTATGGTAACCAGTTCGGCTCTGATAGCGAAGCCAGATCCCATAGTTCTTGATCTTGGTGGGATTCTTCTCAAAGATCTGAGGTATGACCAGAATTGTACTTTGAGGGTAACAAACAAAAATACTACTCATACTATAAATTTACTATAATTTTATAGAAAATGGTGATTTAGTACCTATTATGTGAGCTCACTCAATAGAAAAAAAATATAAAAAAAAAAAACCCCATTCAACAAGTGCCGCATTATGTTTTTCAGTAGAATTGTCGCAGACTTGTATTAAGAGTAGTATTTTTTATACAGGAATCCACAAAGGGGAAGTGAAGAAACTGGTGTAATTTCAGGAACAGATGGTGGTAGTAGCACAACAATATAAAGGCAGGACTGGTGATATTTGACGAGAATAGCACTATATATTAAGTTCTCAGAATGTAACTCAAAACAAAGATCTGTGGGTCCCTAACAAATATCTTGGTTAACTTTTGTTTCGAGGTGAGAAAATATAAGTAAACAAATTATAAATACAGGCCAATTAAGATGCACATTATGGCAATAAACAAGCCTGAAATTTTGATGATGGGTGCAATCTCTGACAACTTTGGGAAAATATTAAATGTTCATAGCAAGAGATACAATAAGGTTCTTAAATAAATAGGAAAAATTAAGAAAAAACAAGTACAAGCAAGTCTAGAAGCAAACCATTCCAACTATTCTCAACGTGAAGGCTTGCCACAATCTAACTTAGAAAATGCAACATAGCAAGAAAAATAAACAACAGCCGTTGGGATTCCTCTACAACAGAAAGGTAAAGCAGTGTTCATGCAGAAATTTAATCCAGACTAACCTCATACTAAGATTAAATGGTAAGTAGAAAAGCAGAGGGGAAATAATTTATGTCTAGATCATTGATTCCCTCCTCCACTTGTGGAATTCAACTAAAAAAAATACTTCCATAGAAAATGGAATCAAATTAATCAACTATGAAGCTAAATTTAAGATTATCGAGATTTTTTTTCATTTGAAAATATAACTAGCAGCTGCTAGCCACTAACTTCAATCCTATTAGTTTAAATATATATTAAATATATATTAAAGAGAAATTTCCTAAAAGGCGCGTCCATTCAAAACGTACCCTTTGATGGAAATGATATATTATTTCCCAATGGATATATTTATTTAATACATACATGTTGAACGAAAGGAATGGTATTTTGGTAATTTAAAAATGATCATTTCTCCCACTATAAAAAGATGCCTATGGCCATTATTTGAGAATGTGCAAGATTTGTATAATATTTCTACAAATATAAGATGAAAAAAGAGAGAGAAATCATCACCAGGTTCTTCAAGACAAGAACAATTTTTGGTGTGGCACATGAAAGTTAGCGAATATGAATTCAAGTATGTAAATTTATTTATATACACAACTGAAAAGTAAAGAAATATGATAATAAAGATCCTGATAATGAAAAATTTTTATCTTAATATAAGAACCTTAAATGTGGTATCAGAGCAATAGTTCTAAATATCATACTTTCTTCCGATTGTATCGTTTAATTAATTATCATGATTAAGGTATTCTGTTTTCCAAATTGAAAAAAAAAGGCAAAAGAAATTAGAAAACAGTGACAGTGAATTGCAATGACACTAAACAATACAGAGTCTTCATTCATGGCATCAAATGCCCGCCGTCATCTGCCAACACCTGCTGCCATCCATAATCTCTTCTGCTGAGCCCATCGATTGTCCGCCGGCGTATCAATGAACATCAGTCATGACATAATTAAAAATAATTATGGTGGATAATTACAGAATTAGGGGTGGCAAATTAGATAACTGCACGCTAAACCTGTTTACCACCATCTATGGCCGCTTTCCACCAAATCCATCATCAGCTGTCCAAGATTCGGCTGTTTGTTTCCAACTGGTATAAATGGTCACTGGATTTAGTGCCAAAACTTACGCAGAAGGGCTGTCGATCGCCAACAGTCACAATCGGTCCATCGGCCATCCAATAGGCAATGGTAAAAGCCGATAAGTGGCAACGGTTGGAAGCAGTGGTCGATGGGAGAGGCGCCCGTTGTTTATAGGCACCAATTGGAAAAGAAATGTGATGTTGGGAAATCAGGAGGAAAGAGCAGAAGGAAAATGAAACAGAAACAGAAAAGAAATATAATGTAATATATATTAGTTTAATATCTGATGATTAATTATTATTGATGCGTTCTCGGATCTACGGTGTTATATGGGTTAGGGAACTGTTTAATCTTCCGGGTTGGATTGATCTAGGGCCAACCCGATCCCCATTCCTTCGAACTTAGACCGTGCGCAACACAACAAAAAACAAGAGGTCAGAGGATTGATGGGACTAACTCCCCGATATATCCTCCGACGCTCAAGTCAGTAATCTTTCTTTAGGAAATTGAAAGATGCAAAAAAGTAAAAAATTTTGAGTCGGCGATGTTTGGTGTACAGATTTAATGTTTTGTTGCATCTAGCCAAGAGATGGCCTGAGAGTTATACACTTGACTAAAAGTGGCATATTAGGTGTTGTCCTCAAATGAGAGTGAGATTTTGATGCCTATGAGAGGCTTCTTAGGCTGAGAATCTCATTATGCCCCACTTTTCCTTTGAGACAATGACGAAGCATTTATAATGTTGATAGACGTTTTTAACCTCCTCCACTGCCCGTAAAACCGTCTTGGATAAGGGCAGCCGGTTTCCTCTCTCCATTCCAGCCGATTCCGGTAGGTTTTTCCAATTGGAGTGGGTCATGGGCTGATATCCGGAGGATGCTAGTTCCATCCATTTTTTCCGGCTCGTCCTTGGGCCTTTTTCCTGAGACGGCCCGTTTCAGGTCGTGATGTGGGACGGCTTTTCACTAGGTTACTCTTTCATTCGTGGGCCCTACTCCTTGGTTGACCCATTTACGGCAGTACCTATTAATTGTTTATATGATTTAATATCAGTATTATGTGAAATTTAAAATTTAAATTTGTTATTTTTATCATGATAAAATATTATGAGTTCAGATTTATGTAGATATTAATTATAATATTTTATAAAGTAATTACAATTGAATATCTATATAATGATATAGTTTGGTAACTGTCAAAGTAACCTGACTAAATTGTTATATAGATATTAAATTGTAGAATGAAAATTTCACATAGTTATCCCATATATTAATTTAATTATTTTGTAAATTTAAAGTGTTACAAATTTTCAATTAGTAGATATAATGGGAGAATCAAAGGTGCATCAATTTCTACATAATTAATTAATTGAATAGGATAATTAATAAGTATCATTTATTTCAAATAGGATCCTAAATATCTAGAGTGAGATACTTATTTGAATTTTGAAACATTATTAATTATTTCTATAAGAGAATGGAATCACTATAATAGTTAATTAGTGTGCTATAATTATATCCAAAGGTAGATTATAATGACACTATTTATATTTATGTTCCTCCTATTTTTGTTAATTCAAAACATTAATGCTAAGCATGTTAATTTATTACAATATTTGTTCCGGTTATGCTACATTCTCACGTTTCTTCTATTTTGATATTCAATGGAACTAATTTCTCCGATAGGTTTAAACAAATCCAATTTAATCTAGGTGTACTAAATCTTGACATAGTATTACAATTGGAGAAATCCACTACTATTACTGTTACAAGTAGTGAGAAAGAAAATTCCTATTTTTGAGTATAGAAAAAATTAAACAGAATAAGTATGATATTTATAAAAATGACCATGGCAAACGATGTTAAATGAATACTTCCTAAAACAGAAAATGCTAATGATTTATTAAAAATTACTAAAAATCATTTCCGATCTATGGATAAGTCTCTTGCATGGATGCTAATGACAAAACTTATTACCATGAAATTTGATAGTATTCAAGGGATGCATGAGCATATTCCTGAAATGACCAACTTGATTGTAAAACTTAAAACCCTTGGTATGGATGTGAATTAATATTTCTTTATTTAATTTATAATGAATTCATTTCCTCCTCAGTATAAGTTTTTCCAAATTCATTACAATACAATTAAAGATAAATGGAATACCAAAAAATTGGGAAGCATGTTGGTCCAAGAGGAGGTAAGACTTAAACAATAAAGAATTTATTCAATAAATTTAATAGGCTATGGTGATAAAAGAAATAAAAAGTAAAATGGAGAGAGCATTAAGGCTGGACCATTAAAAGAAAAGGAGGCCCATTCTGATACAGGGACTCAAAAGAAAAGAAGCAATGGAAGGTGTTACTTTTGTAAAAAGTTGGGACACTTTCAGAAAGATTGGTATAAAAGATAAGCTTAGTTCGAAAAGAAAGGTGAGCATTTTGCTTTTATTTACTTTGAATCAAATCTAATTGAAATACCTTATAATACTTAGTGGTCTGACTCAGGTTCTAACGTTCATATTTTTAAAACGATGCATGGATTCCTTGCAACACAAATCTTAAACCAGAATGAAAATTTCATTGTCTTGGAAAATGATAACAAATTTCCCGTTTTAACTATTAGAACTTTTCATTTATTTCTTAATTCTGAATTGTATTCAGATTTATTGAAAACACAATATATTCTTTCAATTTCTAGAAATCTCATTTCCATTTCCAAACTCAATCTCCAAGGATACTCTTTGAAATTTGTAAATAGAAGAGTGAGCTTATATAAAAATAAAACCTTTTTTAGTTCGGAAACTTTTTCTGATGGCCTTTACAAAATTAACCTTGACTAAAAATTTGTTGAAACTATTATAACCTTAAACTATAATATAGGAACAAAACATAATGATATAAATAAGAATTTTTCCTTCTTGTGGCATAAAAGATTGAGTCATATATCTAAAAATCATATGAAAATGTTGGTGAAAGAAGGGATTTTGCTAAACTTTGATTTCTCCGATCTTGATATATGTGTGAATTATATTAAAGGAAAGCAAACCAAATATACAAAGAAGGGTACCACAAAAAGTAAAAAACTTCTAAAGATCATCCATATAGATATTTATGGGCCTTTTGACTCTCCATCTTTAGGTGAAGAAAAATATTTCATTACTTTTATTGAAAACTTTTCACATTATTATTATATTTATTTATTGCATGCGATGTCTAAGGCTGTAAATTCCTTAGAAATATATATAACTGTGATTGAAAGACAATTAAATAAAAGTAAGAAAGTCATTAGATACGATAAAGGTGGTAAATATTATGATAAGTATGATGAATTAGGATAATATCCTGGTGCTTTAACTAAACCATCAGAAAGGCATTGCATATGTGTACAATATACTATGCCAGGGATGTCATGGCAGAAAGGCGTTGTTGAATGGCGTAATCATATTTTAATAGACATGGTTAGGAGTATATAAACAAATTTCTCTTTATCCAAATTTTTGTGGATGGAAATTATTATTCCGACTACTATTGAACAACAAATTAGTAACCCTATCCTCAATAATGAGAATGCCACTATTGAATGAAATATAGAACAATCACAGGAAATAGTATTAAGAAGATCTCATAAAGAAATGAGATCTACTATTTTAAATTAATATTTGGTTTATATACAAGAATTTGAGTTTATTGAACAACAAATTAGTGATCCTATCCTCAATAATGAGAATGCCACCACTGAATGAAATATAAAACGATCACAAGAAGTAGTATTAAGAAGATCTCATAGAGAAATGAGATCTACTATTTTAAATTAATATTTGGTTTACCTACAAGAATTTGAATTTGATATAGAGATATATGATGATCCGGTTTCTTTTTAATAAGCCATAAAAGACCAGTTAAAATTAATGGCACATAATGAAATCTGTGATATTGTCAAATTACCTAAAAGTTAAGAACATGTGGTTGTAAATAGGTATTTAAAATCAAACATGAGTCTAAAGACAATACGAGCGGTATACAACTAGACTTGTGGCCAAATGTTGTAATCCAGGAGGTGACATTCATTATTAAGGAAACATTTTTTCTAGTCTCAAAGAATGATTCCTTAAAAGTTATAATAGCATTAGTGGCACATTTTGATTTGGAGTTGTACCAAATGGATATAAAACTTCTATTTTGAATGGAAGGTTAGATAAAAAAATTTACATGAAAGAACCTGAATGATTCTTCGTTGAAGGTTAAAAGAACTTAGTTTGCAAATTACAGAAATCAATATATAGGCTTAAACAAACCTCACGATAATGGTACCTTAAGTTTCATAATACCATTTTATCCTTTTGATTTATAGAAAATATTGTTGATCAGTGCATAAATCTAAATGTCAGTAGGAGCAAGTTTTTATTTTTAGTTCTATATATTAATGATATATTACTTGCAAATAATAATCTTGGGTTGTCACATGAGACAAAACACTATCTCTTTAAAAGTTTTGATATGAAAGATATAGGAAAGGCAACTTATATGATAGGAATAAAAATATTCCCAAACAGATCACATAGATTGTTAAGTTTATCTCAATAATGATATATCAAAAAAATTTTAGAGAGATTTGAGATGAAGAACTATGCAGCCAGTATTACTCCAATCCAAAAATGTGATAAATTTAGTTTAATACAATACCCACAAAATAAATGGGAATGAAATCAAATGAAAGACATTCCTTATACGTTTGCAATAAAAAGTTCGATATATGCACAAACTTGCACCAAACCAGATATAAATTTCATAGTTGGTATGTTCAGACAATACCAAAGCAATCCTGATACGGATTATTGGAAGACTGTAAAAAACGTAATGAGATACTTACAAGAAAGTAAAAACCACATTCTTACTCATAAGAAGTCAGATCATTTAGAAGTGATAGGATATTCAAATTTAGACTATACTAAATGTACAGATACCAAAAAGTCTATATCTGGATATATTTTTATTTTGACTAGAAGAGCAATTTCATGAATGAGTGCAAAATAATCTGTGATTGCTATATCCACGATGGAAGCAAAGTTTATGGCATGTTTTGAAGCCACTATACATACATTATGACTACAGAATTTTATTTTAGGACTTGAAATTGTTGACAGTATAGCCAGGCCACTAAAAATTTATTATGATAATTTCGTAGCAGTTTTATTTTCAAAGAACGATAAGTATTTAAAGGATGCTAAGCATATAAAGATTGAATATCTTGTCATTAAAAGTAAAATTTAGAAATAAAGGGTATCAATAGAGTATATTAGAATCAAATTTATGATTGTAGATCCATTAACTAAGGGTTTACCTCCAAAGAAATAAAGGGTATCAATAGAGTATATTAGAATCAAATTTATGATTGTAGATCCATTAACTAAAGGTTTACCCCCAAAGGCATTCATAGATCATGTTGACAGTATGGGTCTTTGTCGTTACCCATGATATAACAATATTACTCTTAACATTTGTGATCCCACATAATATATTTCTAATATCTCATATTTTTTCATATTGTTCGAACTTAAAATTGTGAATTAAAGATAACAGGAATAGTCTTTTAATAAGATATTATTGTTGGACCGTATAAATATTTCTCCTTTAAGACTTTAATAATGTGATTCACAAGTGTTGTGGTACATGGAAGGAACTACGTCAGATAATGAAATGAAACCATCATGAATCACATTTGTTGATTATTTGATTATAATATTATGATATCTAAACTATTTAAGGATTGTAATATTGCATATTTAAAATTTATTTTAATTATCGCAATAAAAATTATTGTTATATAGGCCAAGTGAGAGAATGTTGAAAATATGTCTCACATGACAATGCACATGAATTATTGAATTATGATTAAATAAGTACAATCCCATTAGTTTAAATATATATTAAAGAGAAATTTTCTAAAAGATATACCTATTTAAGATTGTATTATTTGATGAAAAGGATATATTATTTTCTAATGGAAAAGTCTATTTAAGAAATACCCGTTCAACGAAAAGAGAGACATTTTGATAATTTAAGAATGATCCTCTCTTCCTCTATAAAAAGACGTCCATGGCTATCATTTTGGAATGTATAAGATTTGCATAATATTTATATAAATCATAAAGTGAGTGAAGCGAAAGAAATCATCTCTTAGTTCTTTGAGACGAGAACAACTTTTAGTGTGGCACGTGAAAGTTTATCAATTATAAATCCAACTAAGTAAATTTATTTGCATACATAATTAATTGGTGAAGAAATATGATAATGAAGATCCTAAAAATAAAATTTTTTTTATCTCAATACAAGAATCTTACAGATGCCACATAAATGCCTGTGCACATGTACTTAATTCAGCGAGGCAACTGCAGCATACATTCAGAGACATAATCTATCAAACTAACAACGTAATTTGTACATTATATATTATAGATTCAAGCATTAGAAGCGTGGGAGTAATAGTTTTCTCCAACTAGTCAGAAAGATTGTTAAAATAAAATTAATATATCTAACTAAGACATGATAAAAAAGTCAGGGAACAGATACAACGTTAAATAGGCACCCTTTCAATACATGTTATTCATTCGAAATGCGAAATTAAGTTGACAAAATCTTTCAAGGATAATCGAAGCAATAGCTAATGCATATTTTGGTACACAGTTTCAGCAATTACAATTGACCAGTAACCATATTGAATTTACCGCATTTCTAGCACCAGGAATTATAGCGGAGCATAAATAACTAAAAAATAAAAATTTCCATTACAGCTTCGATCATCCTGGTACAAATTAACATAAAAAATATACCTCATTAATTGCAAGCACTTGGCCGTTACTCTTCTTCACTTTCTTCAGCTTCCTCAAGAAATACCTGAAGAAAAATAAAAAGAAATACTTATGAAAACAAAAATTCAATGAGATCCAAAACTAGGAAGCTATATCAAAACATCAAAGTAACAGAAACGAGTTACCAAAACTTGGACTTGGCGCGAACCGAGTTGGTAGCCCAAAGCTTCATTCGGTAGATCTTCGGATGCGCGTCATTTTCAGTAGGGAGAGCTCGCCCAACGACTTGGTACTGATGAAACTGTTAAGATGAAACATCGAATCAGAAATATGGAGGGAAGAGAACAGGTAATCAAATGGATGAAAACCAAGAGGCCGCAGCATACCCTGAATTGTCCCATCCCTTCCCTCTTCCACTGGAGTGCTGCCGAGAGCGGGCTAGGGTTTTCGTAAGCTTAAATATAGAGGAGAAGAAGGAGAAGAAACCCTAACGATAACTGAATCGAAGCAGCTCGACTCTGAAATGGGCCTAGTAGTTTCAGCCCAATAAAGCCACGAGAAACCAAGTCGCGCGTTCGACCGCTTCATAGCCCAGTGTTCGTTGACTGAATTTTTTTTTATAACTTCAATCGTTAAATAATGCTTTGGCAAGAATATATCTTTAAATAACGTCATATATTATTTATTTAATTATTTATATTACAAAATTTATATAAAATAAATAAATAAATAGGAAATAACTTTGATTAAAATTGGGTCATTTGAATCTTCCCCAAATTTTATAAAACTTACTTAATATATATAAATATTATAGATAAATATAATTAAAAATTTAATTTAATTAATTTTTTACCAGGCACGGCCATGGAATAAAGTGATTGATTTGGCCGAGTATGGATTATAATTTTTTATAAAAAAATGTTTATTTTAAATAAATGTTGAGTTAAAAATCATTTTAATATGTTAATTTTTTTATATAATTAATAATTTTTATATAAAGATTAATCATTTAAATATATACTTTAGTAATATTTTAATATAAATATTATAATTTCGAATATTATAATTTATGGCATGAAATATGTGACCCATGTTTGACTTTAATCCAATTTTAATTTTGAAGTTTTTTTTCATTATATTTTGAGTATAACATTTTAAATAGCATAAAATTTTTCAATAAGTTTTAGAAAGAAGAAGGGAAGAGAAAGAAAAGAATAAGCTTTCAAAAATTTTTTAGAATTAAGTCTGTTAAATTAAAGATTTAATATAATTATTTTTAAATATATGTTTTACATTTTATTTTGTGTATAAAATTTTAAATAATATAAAATTTTTCTATAAGTTTTAGAAAGAAGAAGGAAAGAGACAAAGAAGAATGAGCTTTCCAAACATTTTTGAAATTAAATTTGTTAAATCAAAGGTTTAATACAAGTATTTTTAAATTTATTTTATGAACCCTTTGATTTTATTTACTATATTTATTTTATTATATATGCAAACTACCTTTTACATTTTTGTTTTATAATTTTTTTACTAGAAGTTTTAATATTTTATTTGATTTTACTAAAGGTTTTAGAATTTTATTCGTATTTTATAAAATAAGTAAATATTTTAAATTATTATATTTGTATACAAAAATATTTATGAAGAAAATCCATTTAACTTGTGTGTTTGGCATTGCATATTGATATTTTATGTAAATGCTTCGGATCAAATATTATTTTGATAATTAATGCAATTTGTATTTTTTTTTATAGTAGAAAATTTTAAAATTTATACTTTTTCACATAGTGAAGAGTTATGAACATTTATAATTTTCTTACAAAAGTGAAAAAGTCTTGAATATTTGTATAAGGTCCTACATTTATTATTTTTATTGATAATTATTATAAGAAATTGAATATAATTATATATTTGGACGTCATAATTGTTGAGATCTAATCTATTATTTGAATCATAAGAAAATACACAATAACACACGACAAGTATATAAGATCGATAAATATATGATTTTTACGTGAAAAACTCTCTCTTGAACGGGAGAGAAAAATTATGGGACTCAAGATCTAAAAATATTCCCACTATGTAATGCTCAATTACACAAATCTCAAATATAAGATCAAATTACCTTATCTCAAAATAAGTTTGTACAATAGAGACTATAAGATGAAAGAGAAGAAGTAGAACCCGATAAATATTTTTCTCAACAGCAAGAATAATGTACCCAGTTGACGAAGATTAAAACTCGATTCGGAATACAAATGGATGTACAAATATTACTTTTTTTCATTTTCTCCTTTTTCTTCTTTTTTTTCTTCTTTTTTTTTCTCAAAACAGCGTTCAAATTGTAGTTCTTCAACCCTAACACGCGTTAGTTGTATTTTTATCCTCCAAGCTGCGCTCAAGTGCCAGGCAGGTGCAGCTCAAATGCGGTACTTCTGGAATTGGCACTCGAGCGTTTGGTAGGCGTTGATCGAGTGCAGAGTTTCTAGAAATGGCGCTCGAGCGCTTAGCAGGTGTGGCTTGAGCACGGCGCTTCTGGAAATGACACTCAAGCTCCCGGAAAGCACAGGACTTCTGAAAATGGCGCCTAAAACGCAGCTCGAGTGTGGTGTTATTGTAATCAGCACCTTAGGTTTTCGTCGTATGCGCAAAAATACTTATCATTCATACCACCAATTGACACATCAAAATGGGTATGAGCCTACACGAGAGTAACCCATAACCCAATAATAATATATCAGATATACTTAAAAATTGTATCTATTATCTACGGGTGTAAAAGAAAGTAATTTTAACCTCATCTATATCGAGTAATTTATAAATAGTCCGCCTATTAATCTAAATAATAGTGCTTTATTATAAGGTTTTTGAGAGTATACGAAACTTTTTTTCAAAATTAGACTTTTAGCCCTTAATTCTAAAATTTTGGTATGATTTAAATTTTTAGATTTTAGCTTATACAGTGTTTAAGACTTTTAAAATAATTGGCCCTAGAGATTTAGACATTTAAGCCTTTTGAAAAGTACACAATTAAGACTTTTTAGACAATTTTGTGTAATTTAGATTATTTAATATTTATATACATATTATGAATTTTAGCATTCAAAGTCTTTATTTGGATATTTAACATATTGAAACATTTGATATATTAAATCTCACATATTTTTTACTATTTTTTATTTCTCTATCTATTTTATGGACATATATTTGTTTATATATATATATTTACTGATTTTTAAATTCACAATTTTACTTTATTTTTCTAGCTCTTTTAAATTAGTGAGCCATAGATACAGTAATTTGATAGAAGGTACTTAAAGATTTTGAATTTCATTTACTCGTCGCCCACTAGTAGAACTAGTAGAACTAGACCACTCATCTATAGCTATGCACGTCCGGTTTTTCTCTAAATAACTGTTTAAATCCTCAAAGTAACTATACACTAGAAGATTAGGTAATGGACAGATTTTTTCTTGCTCCAATAAAATACATAGCCCAGCAGAAAATGAAAAAAATATCATCCATCCATCATGGCAAGACATCCTTTGATGGCTAACCATATGATGAATGTATGAGAGTGATGGAATTTTGAACCCTAAACTAAGAAAGCCTAGTAAAAGTACATGCCTGCTTGTTCAAAGATTCTCTAAGCAGAGCTGATAGAAAAGGTGCCATTAGCCTTAAGTTCCCATAAGATAGAATTGGAAGACTTAAGATAGGGATCATAGAGCAGCCACGATCTAATGAGTAATCCCACAATGACCAGTGCTTGAAGCAACCATCTCCGGTGAATACCCTAATAACAACCTCCACCTTTGTGTCCCACAAAAAAGGTACTGAGAGTAATATAATAACAAAAAAAAAAATAATAATAAGCACCCCTCAAAATGTACTGAAAGTCAAATTAAAAAAATGTCATTTTTATTACCCACAATATGATGCACGAATGGTCTCAAAGGGATCCCAAAGTTCTTAATTTTGCAACAACTCTAATGAATGGACTGAGGGAACTTAATATTTCAAATATCTATCCATAATTTAGTGCCTCTTAACACAATGCACCCAAATCAAAGTCCTTCCATCCACCAAAAGTTCATTGTTACAAGTCACTAAGTTTTTCAAGTTAGGCCTCCTTCTCCTTTAAGTTTGCAGATATTTGTCTAAACCACATTAGTTGAGGTCTTGTTTGAGTTAGGTTCATGTCAAAAAAAAACTGCTAACAATTCTCTTTAAGACTGACTTTGAATTGATAAAATTTGAAGCCCAACAAGACTATATATCCGCATGAATGGAAGAGATAAATTATAGTGTATTATTAAAAAAGAGTCATCTAATATTCCAAGGTATCACCCTATTAGAATTCTTATCAATAAGAATCACTCATCACCGTGAGTCAGAAAGAAATGAGAAGCACACCTAAGTAATAAACTCGAGGGAAACCAATTCTGAATCTCAAAATCTCCTAGACATCTGCTGTCACATGATAGTCATTACAACAAAAAAAAAATATTCACTTTCGTCAAATGTTTGGAATTATACCTGAAAGACCCACAAAAGCTGTGTGACACTACTTAATGATCGCCACTAGCTATTTGTCAGTCGCACCGAAAAGGTGAAGGTTGTGCCCAAAAGCCCACATTGTAGTCTTTGTATCTCTACATTTCTAGTGGAAGCTTATAAAAATTGAACCCAAAATTTATTTTAATGATACTAAATTTAACAAAATTAATAAATCATCAAAGTTGATTACAAAATATTGTAAAATTTAAGTGTTAGACCAAAGTGTTTTATACCTGAGTGGCGATTAAGTGTGACCGATCCACTTATAAGTGTGTTTTAGGCAAAATTAGTGTGCCTAATGTGCGTATAAGGTGCTCATTTATGTTTAGTCTATAATAGTGATGATTAATGCATACTAGTGCGCTCGTACTCAACTTTAAAGAAGTCTTTATGTCTGATCCATGCTTAACTAGCGTATGTACATTAGTCTACTATAGAAAAGTCTTCTAATTAATTTTAACTCATTTTTTATAGATTTTTTAGAGAATAGATAGAAAAAGAAGAGGAAAAAAGATAGAATAAAAGAACGGAAGAATGAGAAAGTGAATTCAAATTGATTTTAGAAAAATTTAAGTTACTTTTTTGTTAATCAAAGCTATGGTAAGTGAATTTAAATTCATTTTTTTCTTTATTATTGAATTTATTAGAAATCTCTGGATATTTCTCGTTCAAAGTAGTATACATGTAATATTTGATTACTTTTTTTTTATTATATCTTACATATTAGTTTGATTCTCATAACATGATTTTTTTGAATGCTCATGTTTTCAATTCGTATATATTATATTAAAATTTTAAAATCTTGTAAATATATTATTATATATCTTTTATATATTGTTAAATTGATAAATACTTTATATTTAACATAGATGATTTATTTTTTTCAGAATTGAGAAAAGATTTGTATATTTAGAATTTGATGTAAAGTTTTTAATTTTAATTAAGTAACAATCATTATAAAGAATTGATTGAATCTATTCAAACATATCATAATATATTATTTGTAAATCAAAAGTCGAATCTAATATCTATAATTTAAAAAATGATACTTGACCCCGATTATAGGAAATAATATGTAGTTGACCCATCCACGAGTCATAGATAATAGTATATGACCTTTTGATTATATAAAAATTATTATAACTTGAATTTTATTATTTAAGCTTTATTGGTGAAATCATTATTGATTAGTAATTCTTATACATTTAAAAAATTTTACATGCTATATGTTCTAATACATTTGAAAAATTTTTACATGTTGTAAGTTTTTATACATTTAAAGGATTCTCACAAATTTTATATTTGTACATGTTTGCATGATTTTAGCATGTTTTACGTTTATATATTGGCACACTACATTCGTGTGTTTTATAACATTCTCAATATATTGGTATTTTGATTTTGATCATAAATATTATCCTTTGTATATTCATTTACTATATTTATATAAAATTTATATATTTTTTATTGAGTATTAGACTCATTCTTATTACATTTTTACTAATTTTTCAGATTAGTGGGTTCTAACACACTTGTAGAAATTTCAGACATTGGAAAAGTTTTTTTGGAAGAAATAGATTTTAAGATTTTTTAGTTGCATTTTGACTAGTCGACTTTGAGTTCGTGAGTTTGGTTTTTGGATTTTATAATTCAATATAATATTTGATATATTGTTTGTTACTCTGATTTTGGGATTGAGAAATGTTTTCTTACGATTTAAATTGTTCAGGAGACGAGTTATTAGATTCACTTTGGATGTAAATTTTAGATCTTATTGTTTAATGTCTATTTATTATTAGAATATTTAATGATATTTGTTATAAGATTTTGTCTCAATGTTCGGATTGGGTTCAAATTTGACGTGTATCTAAATTCAGATCGTCGAATAAATTAAGGAGTTGCTTTACTCAGGTGTCTGATTGAAAACATATTTGAGTGAATATGTGACTTACTTACTAGTATATCTTATGATATTCAAATCAACAACCTTTTTTATATGAGAGAGAAAGATAGGAGGGAGATAATGCATAGAATGTGAGCAGATGGGGATTGAGTATTTGATGGAGGATTGAGCTCCATATGGTGTGCTCATTAGACAAAGTGGCTTCAATGGTATTACACTCGTAAGGAAGAGTGGCTTTCTGAGAGTTGCACTCGAATGTAAAAGTGACTTTTCTTGTTTAGTTGTCTGATTTTTCAGAGTCTGATTCATCTCTCCTCATTTTTCTTGTAAAGAAAATGGTGCATTTATCATATAGGCACCAGCTGGTAGACCTTTGGACGTTACACCTTTGTAGTTATCAAATGAATTACTTGCATAACTGTCGCTTGTGCTAATATATCAATAATTATGATGGGTATTACTCTTGTAACCGTCACCTATATTTATTGGTTGGGTTATCATGGTTTTCGTCCATTGATTTGGAGTGTTAATCGCCGATAACAATCCATTGATGATTCATTAATGCCTATTTATTGTTGGACTGATTAGGGCACATCTCTTGGGTCAATCACCATACCTTTTATTTATTAAGCTATGAGGACTTTTTGCTGAGCTTTCGCTACTTGAACTTTTCTCCCTTCAACGAACAGAGTTTTGAGCCGATCTGTGTAGTGTCATATCTCTTAAAATCAGTTGTTGAACTAATTTATTTATAAATTTTGATTAAAGCCTAATTATTATATATTTTAAAATTTGGATATTAGGTTGGGAATATGAAAAAAATAAACTTTGAATTATTGGTTTTTCTAACCTTGACGATATCATAAAAAATCTCCATACACATGATAAGTAGATAGGGTGAAATGGGGTCATATTGACAAACACCTTTTCTGTCTTAAGAGAATCCCGAAGATTCACCATTAAAAAGAAATGGAGAGTGGGAGGTGTGATATGTAAAAATCCGCCAACAAAGTTCTCTATCCTATTATCTTTAAAACAGGCAACACAAAGTTTTAATCTACTTGAGTCATAAGATTTCATAATATTAACCTTTATAGTACGCGGATTTAGACATTTATTTAATTGGAATTTATAGAATAATTCTTGAGCCAAAAAAAAAATGTCAATTTAAGCCGGCTATCTCAACAAGAAGCAAGGTATCTATTGCTACCGATTAGGTTTAATCAAATAAAACAAACAAGAAAAATAAATGAATGAATAAGGGAGGAAGCTAGCAATATCCAATAAAAAAAGCCCTAAAGATCCTTTATCTACGTAGAAGTAGGTGGGGATCGCAAGCTTTTAAGAGACACGGCAGGCTTTTGGGGGCAGCTTTGGAGGAAAGATGTGACGGTGAATTATAATGTTTACACTTTCTATAAACCTAACAATTATATATATATTTGATTAGTCTTAGATTCGAATCTTGGACCGATTCAGATTCAACTGCTTTTTGGGCCTGTGTTTGATGCGTTCTGAAACCAAATTTCGAGCAGGTTCGGATTACGTTGATCGTTGAATCCGGGTTCATCCACCGAATTTGGATCCTGCACAATACTAAAATAAACGATGGGTCGGGTGCCGGCGGGATGCTATCCTACCGAAAATAGTCTGATATTCAAATTAGTAAAACCAGTCTTCAAGAATCAAGAAGGTAAGAAAAAGAGAAGAATAAGAAAGCAAACAGAGAGTATTTGCGGTGACAATTTGGCTCTTGTTGAGAGAGGTTAATATTACTCGTGAGGAGTGTTGATTCCTGTCCTAGGGTTCCGGGGAGTCATAACGACAGGAGAGAGAGAGAGCATGGGCGCCGTGTAAGCATGAGAGCTCGAGAGGGCACTGTGTGAGCTCTAACGGGTTCCTCGAGGAAAAAAGAGCGTAAGCTTGAGAGCGATTTGAGTTGGTATGAGAGCGTTTGTTCATTGAAAGAAGGCATGTCCTGGAGTGTGAATTTCATAACCTTCTTATAGTTGAGAAGTTGGGCATCCTTACTTAAGCAGGAGTGCTTGATTCCAATATTCTGTTGGACCAGTTTCCTTTCTTGGCGTTGGCATTAATGGCGGTAACGGCTCTTTGTGAGAATTGTCTTCTTTCTGTGTTTTTGTAACTATTAGGGTTTATAGCAGGCAGGGGAGAGAATCTAGCGCTTTTTCTATGAGGTGCGCGCTGAATCTACTGATAACCGCTGCAATGGATGTTACTTTTTGGGAGAGAGTAAGATCAAGGAAGAAAGCCATTATTGGTCGCAGACGAGAATGCAGGTTAAATTGAGCTTGATCGACATAAAGCTTGCTCATGGGTGGGCCCACTGTGGTGCTACCGATCAACAGAAATGTTAAACGTTCTTTGCGTTTGTTGCTCGTCCTTATGTTGGTCTCCTTGCCCTCTATCCGGTCAACGATTCACATTGACCGTTCAAGGTTACATTTGGACTTTCGTGGATTTGGACCGTTTTTCCCTCTCAGGCCAACCTACTTATGGGCACACCCATCATTGCTGATATCGAGGCTGATTTCTATCCTGCGCTTCTTGGATCCTACACACTACAACAAAAGACAAATGACGGGATTTGCTATTCGATTTATCTTTCAACGCTCAAATCAGTAATCTTCCTTCCAAGATGTAGGAGATAAAAACAAAATATGTTAGAATTGATGCTAGGAAGAGAATTTGTGAGTCTGATTCGGAAGTGTACTTGTTGTAGAATAGCTTTAGATCGTAGTGCGCTTGTAGAGAGCGGCTTTCTTGACCACTAGGTTCGTTGGGAATAAAAAGTGAAAAAAGTAACAGTAATAAGTTGCTTGAATGATGGATTGCTTGTATAAGTTTTAGTATTGGAGAGTGTGTCCTTAGAGTGTGTCCCTATGGCTTCTTATAGTCGTCAGATCTCGCCACCTATCTTAAGTGGTAATGCGGGCTGTCAGCCGTTTGAAGGGATCTTTTCTATCTATTATGCGGATACAGGCACCATTCAGGTTTGTAATGGTCAAGAGGGAGAATTTCTTCCTCTGTGAAGACGTTGTATATCGTAAATATTGAAATTTTCAATGTGAGATGTGCACTGATTTGGGGGTTTCCATTACAGATGGGGTTGTTGACTAGGGAGATTCTCAACATCGTGTCCAATTAGGGTAAATGACCGTTGCGCGAGGGAAAGAACTCGTGGACCGTTTTTGGCTTGGGTCACACCCAGCTTCAAGAAGTCTTTCTAGTCAATTGGAGCGTTAACTGTCCTTTAGGCCAGCGGGCTATGGTATTTTTGGGCCGATCGCCTTTTTAGACTGGCCTATTCTAGCTATCCCCATCAATATATATATATACATATATTATTTGTTTATTTGTTTATTGATAATTGAATTTGTGAGCTCTATCTTTAGACTTTGTACCACATAATGCTTAGAATAGAAATAAATCACTCAAAATATCTCAAGAATATCGTTGATATAATTAGCATAGCTATTAAAAAATAGTTTAATAAGTTATGATTGGTCCCCGTGCATGATTTCATATCATACTATTGAGTACATTGATTTGATTGCTATTCTACTGGGTTTACTGATTTGATTGCTATTAAGATAGTCCTTAATTTTTAATTTTTTTTAAATTTAATAATTAAAATTAAAAAAATTAATTAATAAATAATAAAAATTATATATTATTCATCTATTTATTTTTTAATAATAACTATTGGATTCATATAGGATATAAAATTTTAAATTCACATTAGCCACTCTCCATTAATCTATCAAGTATATAATCTTTACAGATAAGATTACAAAATAATCAAAAGAAAGCTAAATAACTACTCAGGCTCACGCCAAGCAATCGGATGGGCCCACTATACCGCTCACGACCCACTTTGGTGTCTCTCTGTGACCCTCGGATCGGATTATGAGAAACTTTATCTCTCGAAAAGGTAGAGATAAGTGTTCTCCTAATTATAATCATATTTTTTAGTAAATGAACATGAATTAATTATTTCAAAATAATTAAATTTTAAATTTTTTTAATTAATTTAATTATAATTATCTATTTAAAAATAAACAATCAATATTTAAAGAACAAACCTCTTGAATTTCTATCTCTTAAAAAGATAAAAATTTCTTGAATCTTCTCATATTTCTGATTTATTAACAACTTGAATAATCTGAATAAGGTTAGTCATTTGCATCTATGTAACTTATTGAACTAACTTGTTAGTGCTTGCATGGTCATCAATCTTTTTAAGTAATATTTCTAGCTAATAATACTTTGCATACATACCTGGAAATGTTGTTTTCGTGCTGCATTCTCTCAAATGTTACCTACAAGCAACATTTTTTTTAATGTTTAATTTTAGAAATAAATATTAATTTTTCAGCTTTTTTTTAAAAAAATAAATATTTATTTTATTGTCACTTTCTTAAAATTACCGAAAAAGAAGTCAAATGAATGTATGTGAGTGACACACGAAGTAAGCAAAGTTTGAAAATGTATTTTTAATAAATTTTAAAGCTTTTAGTAGATATTAGATTTTAAAATTATTTGACATTACATTTATTTTAATAAGTGATACAAAAATAGACTTGGGCATAAAATAATTTGCACTGGAGGAGCACTTATAAATAGCTTAACATCATCTATTTCACTAATTATCAAAACAGAGAGAGAGAGAGAGAGAGGGGGGAGGAGGGGAAGCACCGCTGTACCTTGACCCTCTCTGACAGTGAAATGTGCAGAACATCTCATCCTTTATCCAAGCGCGACTGGCTGTGAGCCCCAGTCAGCAACGCCCGACGGCACCACCACCACCGACACCGTCTCGCCGGCTTTTCACATATCAGCACCGCTTCTCTCTGTCTCTCTATCCCTTTCGCAACTGTGCTTTCGGCTTTCTTTGCTCAGGCTGCTGCTGACTTTCCATATCCCGCTTCATCCGCTTATCTCCTTTTTCCGCTTCCTCCTGTACTTTTAACAGGAAAGTCAGAATTCTGTGTCTGAAATCTCAGTGGTCGACAAAGCAACCAGAAGCCCCTAACGATATTTCTGATTTTCCGGTCTCCTGCTGTTTTTGACCTTGAGTGGAAGAACTGCTATATCCAATTCAACACATCCATCACTCAAATCTTCCATCTTTTTCTTCCACTCTGTCAGGGCTTTCAACAATGGATTCCTCCTCCACCACGGAAATACTTTCATTTGCGGCCCCATATTTCCTCTCTCTCATCGCCTTCCTCATTTTCATGGAGCAAATCTTCTACCTGAAGAAGAAGTCCATACTCCCCGGCCCCTCTTTGGTCCTTCCCTTCATTGGCAACGCAATCTCTCTTGTGCGCAACCCGACCCAGTTCTGGGACATCCAATCGTCCTTCGCCAAGTCGTCCCCACTCGGCGTCTCCGCCAACTACATCCTTGGAAAGTTCATTGTCTTCATCCGCAGCACCGAGCTTAGCCACCAGATCTTCGCTAATGTTCGGCCCGATGCGTTTCAACTCATAGGGCACCCTTCGGCAAGAAGCTGTTCGGCGAGCACAACATGATCTACATGATGGGCCAGGACCACAAGGACCTCCGCCACCGCATCGCCTCCAATTTCACGCCCAAAGCCCTCTCCACGTACATTGCCATACAGCAACGCGTGATCCTCAAGCACTTGATATCCTGGGAGCGGCTCGCGTCCTCTGAATCAAAGCCCATTGCGCTCCGCTTCCTCGTTCGCAACATGAATCTTGAAACTTCCCAAACAGTCTTCGCGGGGCCGTACCTGAGCGGAGAAGAGAGAGAACGATTCAACATCGACTACTACCTCTTCAATGCCGGCCTCCTGAGGCTCCCAATCGATATGCCGGGATTCTCTTTTCGAAGAGCGAAGCTCGCCGTTGGCCGGCTAATCGGAACTTTAACCGATTGCGCGGCGAAGAGCAAGGCGAGGATTGCCTCCGGCGAGGAACCGTCGTGCTTGATTGATTTCTGGATGCAGGATACCGTGAGGGAGGAGAAAGAGGCTGCAGACCAAGGGAATCCTCCACCGTCGCACTCCAGCGACAGAGAGATCGGCGGCCACGTCTTCGATTTCCTCTTCGCCGCTCAGGACGCTTCCACTTCCTCTCTTCTTTGGGCGGTGACGTTGCTAGATTCCCATCCCGAAGTCTTAGCGACGATCCGAGAAGAAGTCTCACGAACATGGTCGCCGGAATCGGACTCTCCGATCACCGCTGAGCATCTTCAGCAGTTGAAGTATTCACAGGCGGTTGCCCGTGAGATCTTAAGGTACCGAGCTCCGGCGACATTGGTTCCCCACATCGCCTCACAGGACTTCCCTCTGACTGCAAGTTACACGATTCCCAAGGGAACGATTGTCTTTCCATCCGTGTTTGAGTCGTCGTTTCAAGGATTCACCGAACCGGAGCGGTTCGACCCGGACCGATTTCTGGAAGCGAGGCATGAGGACCAGATTTGTAGGCGAAACTTTCTCGTCTTCGGAGCTGGGGCCCACCAGTGCGTGGGCCAGAGGTACGCGATCAATCATCTGGTACTGTTCATTGCGATGTTCGCCTCGCTGCTTGATTTCAAGAGGCACAGAACGGACGGCTGTGATGAGCTTGCGTACGTCCCTACTATTTGTCCCAAGGACGATTGCATGGTTTTCCTCGGTCGCAGATGCGCACGGTATCCTAATCTCTCGTTGAATTGACGGGATTTTACCCTCTTCTTTCACCGTTCTGCTTCGTACATAAGGTATAGACTCGGGTGGCAGTAATGTGCGAAGCATTAAAGTCACCTGCGATATTCTTGGGAGTCGTCGGATTAAAAAATCTGATAGCTCCCCTTTTATATTAAAAATAATATAATTTTTAATTTTTTTAAATATTTTTTTGCTTTTGATTATAAAAATAAAAATTTTAATATTTTTATTTTTAAATTTTATAATTTTTTTTAAAAAAATAAGAGCCGTCGGATTTCAATCCAACGGCTCCCATTGGCATTGAATGGGGCTGCGCGTTGTAGCCCCCCTTGTTCCCGTAATGTATATGGCTTTTATTCGGTGTGTCCGGTTTCATTGTTTATTAATGATTTATCATTTGTCGTCAAAAGAATAAATAGATTCAATGGATAATCAGGATTCTTGCAATTGAATAAGAAATATGTAGTGTTTTCCCGTGATTATTGCAACTCTTATTACAAGTGAAAAACATTAAAGCAGTGTAAATTGTTAGAGTCGATATGTATTCTAAATTTTGATTTAATTCAAGTATTTTTATGGCCTCCATTTGAACCCTAAAGTGATTTTTCATACACCATGAATAAAACAAGAGATAAAAGATAATGTTGAAGTATATCTAGATCATACGATACTTTAAAAATTAAGAGGGTCTTATTATCTGTGTTGCCTATGGCTTATCTAAGCCTTATGGTCCTTAGATCATATGGTGCTTATGTGTTATCTATATCTAGATTATATGATCCTTAGATCTACAATCTAATTGCTTGCATCACTTATACTCTTTTATTTATAGTGAAATTATATTCATCTTTTGCCATTAAGTATAGTTCTTATATTGATAATAAACAACGTGAATTCGTTATCTTGTATACTTAAATTCTTATCTTAATTTTATTTATTAATCACAATACGATATATCTATTTTTGTATATATTAGATAGTGTAGACAGATTGATAAGATATTATATTATCTAAAATATTTTTAAAGATTCTATAAAATATACACTTAAAATCACCTTAGCACATATACATCTTTTGGAGGCATTCAATGCTATTCCATGCTTTCGATAAAAAGAAATTTTTAGATTAAGCTGCAATGTCATTCAGCTGAAAAATCTAAAATTGGACTTTGAGTGGGTTTCGATGACCAGTGGTAATACCATCATGTATCTGGAGTTTTAGGTTGCCAGCACGAGGAGAATAGGTGGTAGTGCAAGTCGCCGATGGGGGAGAATAGGCACCGATGCAGCTGTGGGCACGATTAGAGTAGGGAGGTGGGTAGTAGCCAAGGCAACGTAATACCTAAACATTAGCTAAAGCCCAAACTGGTGGATGAGCATGCATCCGATAATAGTGATAATTGACATGAGTCCAACGGCTACAACTGGCCTAAGCCTAATGGCAGAGTGTCGATAGGTGATGATAGTAGCAACCAGTAAGAGCCGAGGCATCGAATTGCATCATTCCGTGTGGTTGGGAATCCACCTAGCCATTCTCATTTGTTTTCCTTCTCTCTCTACCTCTCTCGCCCTCTTCTTTTCTTTGGCCCCTAGTCCGGCACCTTGGGTGTGGGTGGCCAGCTCGATAGTGGGCAATGTGTTGGCCGGGAGGAGGTCGTCCGAACAGAATGATAAATAGAGAAAGGAAAGAGGAAGAAGAAGCACGCGTCGTTTTACGTGGAAACCCGTATAAACCAAGGGAAAACCATGTGAGTAGAGTCGGCAACAAATCCACTATGTGAAAAATAGGTTACGAACCTCCGAGATGGAGTATTCGCTACACACCCGATAATAACAAAGAAAAATCTCATCGGAATAAACGGAAAACACTCTCCACTCTTTTACTCTCTGTTTTTCTTCATTCTCCTTCTCACTGCTGGTGCACTCCTCTCTTGTTCCTTCACCCTTAGATTTTCTCTCCTTGCACTTTACCGTGCTCAGATGCTTTCTTTCACTCTCACACAGCTCAGCCCCCTCGCCACTACTGCATGTCCAGCATGCATATATATGGTGGTCTGCCTGGAAGATTTCAACCAATAAACATGTTGAGTGTGGTCAAATGCCTGCCATTTGCCAATAACTTCATCCACCAACTCGCAACTCCGCTACCCGCAGACAGACGCGCAGCATGCGCAGAGGTGCCGCTGCCACTGGCTCCAAGAACTTGTCACAATTGCCCATGACGCTCTGCGCCCATTGGCTATCAGCAAGAGTCTTCCGGTGTTCATTTGGTTGATTCCATACCAAAAGTATACTAACCGGTAAATTTTTCATTTCCACTGGCCAACCTCTGCTGACCGTCCCTACACAAACCATCCTGGGCCAACCTTTTCGCTGGATCGGATCTCGGTCAACATCCCGTTGACCATCTCCAGCGCCATCCGATCAACCCTCTGTTGACCGTCCGTTGACCAATCGTTGACCGGATTCAGCTGGTTGTCCGCCGGTCAAGCTCTGTTGACCGTTTTTACCTTCCAGCTGGTTAACATACGATGACCGGCTAATGTACCCCAATGACAAACTAGTTTGTTGAAATCACCCACAATGGTGTGACCATTTTCCAACACAATGACCATTGATGGCCAATTTGGATTACAATTCTTGAAAGTCCAAGTATAAAAGTATATCATCATCATATTATTATTCTTACTTATTTGATCATTGTAATTTATTAGGATTAAATTTTCTTTCTTTTAGAGTTCTAACTATAATAGCAAATTGTAATTCTCTTAGAAAAAAATTGAAGTTGAATTATAATTTCATTTAATCAAATAACTCATTGGAATCTATCTTATATTAACCTAAAAAGAATTTTATTTTTTTTAATTCTTAAAAACTGATAAAGTTCTTTATAAATTTACTAACAAATTTGTGATTAATTTAAAATTGGAACACTTACAAAAAAATCTTAAACTATATAGGTAATAAAAATTTTAAACTAAAAAATATTCTAAAAATAACATATTGAAATTGTTACCTATTTGAGATTTAAATCTTGATCCAATTGTGTTGCGTTGGATCTTTCTATCTTCTAATTTAAAGTCTCGCACTATAACAAGTAACAAAAATTAAAATAATATGATTTTTGATCTCTAATATATTTTTTTAATAGTTAAGTTAAAATTTTTTTTAAAAATTAAATATTAAAAAAAATATAGTAGGGAGTGATTAAATTTGATAGCCAGAGAGTGATTAAACTAAAAGATTTGGCTCCTTAATGTTGGAAGGACACATGTTCGTTTAGACAAAATGGTTGTACTTGCTTTTGTGCCTTTTTCCTTTTATCCTCTCTTACTAAATAAAGCTTGTTTATTTAGTCCCTTAATATCAATCAACTCATCGTTCTGTATTTGGTATGGCTGTGTAATTGAAGTATAATTGTCTAAACCCTCATAGGTATAAAATTTTTAACCTCGCACGTATACAAGAATTTGGTATAATATTTTTTCAGTAGTCGGGTATCATATTCATAGGGAGTTAATTTTTTTACGCGAAACTAATTTTGTAACTATAAAAATATTAAAAAAAAATTAAAATATTAATTTGGGGATAATCAGAGCGACCATAACGACTGCAGTACGGCCCTCAAGTAAACTAGAAGATACGAAATATTAAAGCAGTAAAATTTAAAATTGTTGAAAATTAATGTATTTTTGGCCAGTAATAGAAATTAAAGTGTAAAAAATTAAAGTGTAAAAATATAAAAATAATAGAGCGGCGGTAGCACAGCCATCCAAAACTTAGAATAAAAAAAAGATAATAAATAAAGTGTAAAAACTAAATAGCATAAGTATAAAATTGTAAGAGTAGCGGTGGCACAACCATCCAAGATTCAAAGATAAATAAAATATAGAAAATTAAATAACTGAAAAATAAAATTATTAGATATTAATGTTAGATATTAAGTAATTGTAATTGTTATCCGTAACATATTAATTTTCACAGTACAATATAATATAAAATTATAAAATTTTGATATTAATCTAAAACTAAATCAATCAATAAAAAAAATATAAACTAATGGAGTCAAACTAATTTAAAAATAAATTTTATATTAAACTGAGATTCACTGCTACACTAGAATGGACCTGATCCAAACTTACATAATTAAGACACTAATAAATAATAATAATAATAATAATAAACAAACAAACCCCCCTGCTTCCTCTCGCTCCCCTTCGTCTTCCGGCTCTCCCTTCTCCCCCTCTCACTCTCTTCTTCCTCTCACCCTCTCTCTATCTCGTTCACTCCAGTTTCCCCTGTTTTCCCTTTGTTCTCCCTCTTTTTTTTTTCACCCTAACCATCTCTGCAACTTCTCCTCTCCAGCTTCACTCTCAAATCCAAATCCGTCCTCTTACTTTCCTCTCTCGATTCCACTGCTTCGGACGCACCCAGCTCCGCACTCTCACCCCCGAATCTCTCCTTTCCTCTGCCTGAGGCAGAGTCCCCCAAATTTCCCTACTCTGCAACTTCACTCCTCCACTGTTCTGCCCAAAAATAATTCCTCCCCCCAAAACTGCTCTTCCTTTCTGCTTCTGTTTCGGCTTCCTTTTATAGAGAAGAAGCGGGGTAGCTGGCGGTAATAATTTTTTTTTTTTTGATTTGATGATGATCTCCCCACACACCTCCTGCAGATGCACGCCCAGCTTTTTTGCTTTTTTCTGCTGCTGCCGCCTGCTGGTGCACGCCCAGCTTTTCTCTCTATTCATTTTTTTTTTTTTAAATATATATGTGTTTTTTTTTTCATTATATATATATATATTAACAATAAAAAATTTAATTATATTTCTTTTCTCCATATTTTTTCGATCGGCTGCATAAATTGACAATATAAATGCAATCAATTTGTATACTTTATTCTAAAAATTTTTATTCAAGGAATAAAATATATATAATTAAAATACATAACTTAATTATGTAATTTATACAAAAATTACTAAAAAAAATAAGAATTAAATAAAAAAAAAATACAAAATTTAGTATTCATCAATAATATTAGTTGAGACACAATCGTTGTTAAAATTTTATAACCGTTGAATATTTAAAACTTATTATTTATTTATTTATTATTATATATTTAATATGACTAATTATCACTAAAATATTATATCGGTTTATTAAAATTTAATGTCATATTCATTCATTTGTAGGGTCAATAATCTCCCCGGTCTTCAATAACTTCAAATTCACAGCCACTTGGTTAGTGGGCAGATTTTATAATGGACAAATTCATTGATTACTTTTGTTTTGTGCTAAACAATTTGATTGCTTGATATCCATTTTTAAGTTTACAATTTGTGGGACTTGTAATTTTTAATTCGAGTTGACATTACTTCAGGCCATATCTAACAAATATAAAAGACAAATATCTTGTAAATAACTAGAATTACTTACAATAAGCAGACTTTGTTAGATTTGCTGGTTCCTAGATAATCTGATCAATTATCTTATCATTAACGCAAATTTTAAAATTATAATTATATTGTTGAGTTGAATTATAACAATTGTCCCAAATTAATAATTCATCTTTCAATATCATGATTGATAGAGATTTTACACTCTATATCTAGGCTGTCCATGGGTCCATCCAGGTTGGGATTTCATGACCGCCAGCTTAGTGTCAATAGAGTAAGTATTTTTATAAATTAGTATTATTATAATTAACATCATAATAAATATTATGATATTTGATTCACACAATAAACAAAAGCTACTCCCCAAAATAGGTAAAAATATAACTAATTAAAATTAAATTTAAATTAAATAAAAATCAAATTTAAATAAAAATATATGATCGATAAATCAAATAGAATCAACCTAAGGGCTAATTGAGTCTGTACAATCATCTTGACTAAAAGTCTTAATTGTATTTGACCATAAATTGAACCGAACTAGTTTGAGCCAATTGATGGACATTTTTATTTTTAATGTATTTGTATTAAAATTTTTATTTATATAAAAAATACACTATGATATATAATATTTTAAAAATATAAGATTTAGGATCAAATATTACATAATTGAATATTTTAATAAAAAATGTAATATAAAAATTATTAGTTATATAAAAAATATAATCTATTAAAATAATTTAAAGCTGGTATTTATTTAAAAAATATAAATTTAAATTTTTTTTTGAGTTAATATTTTTATAAAAAATACTAAATTGATATGAATTATACAATATATTTAAAAATATAATTATTAATATAGAAACTGATGGGTCCAATACGGATCTGGAACGGAACCAACAAGGCCTAACCAATGGCAAACAGGCCCAACCAGTAAGCAGGCGCAGTCAGACGATGGTGATCCAAGAAGTTCGAGGCAAGGCGATGGGGAGCGCAGGAGACGCTGGCTCAGAGAATGCCAGCCAATAGGAGACGGGGTAAACCCTGGCAATCCGCAGCGTTCTTCGTCCTAGTAGCAGCTTGACTAATCCCAACATAGTTAAACAAGCCTGTGTTGGCTACACCCGGCGACGGTCCCTTTATCATTACAAAGCGACAATTGATATCTCTGGTCACCGCCAGCGCTTAGCGACCGATGAATCCAGGCAGGTAACCTTTCAGAGGTTCCTGTGCCCAAGAGTCTCCTCCACGGAGCTTACAAATACATTCTCCATCGGAGGAGAAAGAGAACCCATTCTGGACCACTTAATTGGTGACTTGAGACCCGAAATCTATCCCAACACCTTGCACTCAAACAAACGAGGAGAAAAAATTAACTCTCTTACCTCAAAATCGTCCCCTCAATTCAACGACCTTAGTGAGCCACTCTTAGTAGTGCACAAGAGGAGCACAAGTCTTCTCTAAACTCCATACGCACCCCTTGCATACTAGCATTCATACATTCCCCATTACGTTTACCATCACACTTACATCTTTCTATCTCCCAAAAAAGATTTCTAACTTGAGTGTCGAAATGTTTACGGTGGAGAACATCCCGCCGTCCTCTGACCTCTTGTTTGTAATTTGTGGCACGCAGGGCTCAAATTGAGAAATGCGGAGACTGAATCGATTCGTGATCCACCGAAATGAAGAATTCGAATGCTTTTTAATTCGCATAATAATTCGGATTCAGGGATGCATCAGAAACTAAAAATATTGTCTTTTAATTAATATGTTCATTATTTAATAATGACAATATTTAAAAGCATTATTCTATATTTTTTATTACTTAATAAAATATTATGTATTATTAATTTTAAAAAACTTAACTAATTATACGATAATAATTTTAAAAATTATTACTATTAGAAATAATATATTATTAATGTTAATATCTTTAATTTATGGATGATTAAATAATAGCTGAGGCCACCAAATTGACCATCAATAAGCGCCGGCTCCATTTGTAAGTACGTGTTGTGACGTTAATTAAAGCTAATTCATAAGGTTTTATCAACTCATAATATAAACCAATAAATTAAACACAATTAGAAATGCACGCATCAAATGATTGACCATGAAAGCGACTGTATTCTCTGTATATTGAAAGTTCATTTTTCCCTAAAATTAGGTTTTTTTTCGGTTGATCTTGAGCCTCTGCTAGTCCACATTCTTCTTGTCCGGTCAACGCTGCCATTGACCGGATAAGTAGAAATGGGCCGCTAAAGATTTGGGTGATTTTCTCCTTTGGACTAACCTGCTACTGGTGTCCCCATCACCACCAAACCCATAATATAAATAAAGCAATGCATCAACTAAGGGACACAATCAAAACAGCCAAATATTAGAGGGTCATTATGCGTTGCTTAATGGCTAAATACAAGTGGCGGTTGAATCGATCTAATAATTAAAAGTCAGGCGATCTTATTATTGAATTAAGGCGGTTGTTACATGTGAGGATTGGGCCAAATACAACTATTGTAACACTCGCATATGTAATTGGAAGTCAGGCGGTTTTGCCAATAAATTAAGGCAGGCGTTACACATATGAGTACCGCCCTCACCACTGAAACAAAACGGTACATACCCACACATTGATTCTAGGCGCTTATTAACCAAACGACGCTTCTCACTATAAATATAACATTTCTCTCACGAAGAAGAGGGGGAAGAACAACAATAAAAAAACGTTAGAAGATGACAACAAAAAACGAGATACTCCACCAACCGAGTGCACACATCTAAGACACTCTACCCATCAAATGCATTAACCAAAGCTACTCCACCGGTCAAATGCATCGAAAAGGAATATCGCCCTCAAAACTAACACTCATTCCCATCCACTCTACATTCTCGTATTTATTTTTGTACATCCATCTCATTTGAGTAGAAAAATTTTAATTTAAACGTTGTATGATATATCAAGGAGCGAGTATCATATTTCACTAACATCTTATTGTTTTACCGAGGTGTATAGTATCTAGATTCAACGTTATGAAGTCCAAATTTATTTTTAGTTTGGACTCCCAGACGTGTCAAGACAACTCTATAAATATTTAATATATCAAAAAATATTAAAAAAATATTTTTGATATATTTTTGTTTTTAAATCATAATTATTGAATATTGATTTAATAGCCCATATAACACAAATAGGATCACAATTAACTAATGGAAAACTAAGATACCCCATTCTCTTTAACCAAACCCTGTTTATATATTTGACATTAAAACTCCATGACAAAATTAATGTATTAATCTAATCTTTTGATGGTTGATCCGAGTCACACGGATTTGGATGAACCTTTTGAGATTAGTTTGGTCGTTTGTAGCTTTCACATAAGTACACCTTAGACTATGTGGCTCGCACATCAGGGGGAAGAATCTCTCATTCAAGGTCATGCGACAAGGGTTCTATTTGCCGATCATGAAGCGAGATGCTATAGAGTTCGTTCGGAAGTGTGAAAGTTGACAGGTCCACGGCCCCATGACGCATCAGCCGCACATAGAGCTGCACTGCCTCCAGTCCCCGTGGTCGTTCGCACAATGGGGGCTCGACATACTTGGGCCCCTACCTCTGGCTTTCGAACAGAAAAAATTCCTAATCGTTGGCATCGACTACTTCACCAAATGGGTAGAAGTTGTCCCTCTTGCCAAGATCACCGAGCAGAACGCGACGGAGTTCCTTCGTTAAGGTATCGTTTGCCGCTTCGGGATTCCTGAGATCATGGTGACCGACAAAGGAACCTAGTTCACCGGCAAACGATTCACGAAGTACTGCCGTGACCTCCGCATCAAGCTGATCCATAGGTCCGTGGCACATCCCCAAGCCAATGGACAGGTTGAGGTCACCAACCACACATTGCTGCACGGATTGAAGACAAAACGGGAAGACGCAGGGGGGCTCCTGGATTGAAGAGCTACCGTCCGTGCTCTGGTCGTATCGAACGACCCCGCGGGAGCCGACAAGGGAGACGCCTTTCAGCCTTTGTTTTGGGGCCGAGGCTGTGGTCCCCGTGGAGGTGGGGATGCCAAGCCTACTGGTCGAGTGCTTCGACCCAGCCACAAACGCGCAGAGGCTCCGGGAAAGGTTAGACCTGCTCTCTGAGGTTCGACATTCGACACAACTGCGGATCGCGGTCTATCAGCAGTGCATCGCGCGGTACTACAATAAGCGGGTAAAGGCACGCCCTCTCGAAGTTGGAGATCTGGTCCTCCGGAGCGTAGGGGCAGCGGGAAAGACCGCAAATAGGAATAAACTCTCCTCTGGGTGGAAGGGACCAATCCTCGTCTCCGCAATTCTCTGGAGCGGAGCGTACAAGCTGCACGTCCAGAACGGAAAACTGGTCCCGTGGACTTGGAATGCCACCAACTTAAGGAAGTATTACCAGTAACGCTACATCAACCCAGGTAAGACACGCACGTGCACCACGATGAATGCTTGAACATGTGTAATGTCTTTTGTTAATAAAACCACTTTTCCTGTTATTCTGCATCTCCATTTGTGTGAATTATTGACATGCATGGCATTCTTAGATCAAAACGACCTAAACTGCCAGTAAGTCAGCAGGACAATCGTCCGTCCGTAAAGCAAACCCTTGGCCGAGTGCCAAGCGGCCTGTGAGCGGCCACAAAGAACCTCGCCGGTGCGGCAGGCAAGTCCGAAAGGACGTTCATCGATTATGGCTCTATGCCAACCGACCCAGGTGGTCAAAACATTAGGCCTGGGGGCTTTCGAAGTCCCCAATCTGCAGGTAGTAAAACCTTAGGGGGCAAGTATCGCAGGCGTGCGGCGACCCTCTCGTGCAGAAGAGAGCACCCTCAGTCTACAATGGTCGTGGGCTAGGACATTAAACTTGGTGATTATAAAGCCTTGAGCAGGGGCCACACACCTCTCATGAACATACGCGACCAAGGCCTAAACCCTGGAGTCCGGTTGCCGTGGCCTAAAAACCCAGTTGACCCCTTGTTGTGGCTCCACGGGACTTACGACAACATCTACCCTACCGGATCGAGCTTCCCATCAAACGCGTGAGTTGCGACGACATCCTCTGACGAGGGATGAGCACAGCGCAAGAAGGCGCCTGGATAGGGCCTTGGCGCCAATAGCTCTGCGAGCTTAGCGTTCAAGTACGGGGCGTGACCCCACGGATCACATTAAACGAAAGTTGTAAGGAGCATACCACATCAGAAGAGAACAAGTGCGAAGGAAGAAAGAGCCATTCTTTATTCATTTGCCAGGAACAAGTAAGATACAGAAGCATGGGATAATGACAAAGGGCAGCCTAACATCCTATACAGATGGAAACTACTCGGGTGGACAGGATGGAGCGGCCTCCTCATGGAAGTTCCTCAGGCGAGAAGTCTCTCGGATCCCGGCGTTCCCCGGATGAAAGACCCCTTCCGGTACGTGAGGAGCCACCAGGGAAGCGATCTTGCGGCACAAGTGAATACCGTCCCAATACTGAGTCTCCATTAAGAGCCATGACTCCGACGGAGAAAGACGACCAACCATGTTTTTGGCCATGCGTGCGTTGTCGTCCTCCATAGCAATGAGCGAGGCTTCCAGTTGCGCCACTTTTCGCTGCAAGCGCCTGTTCTCCTCTTGCACCCGTTCGCTATCCTCTCGAATGGAGGTGACCCGGGCCGCTGCGCGACGGATGGCCTGCTGCAAGCCCCCGTGGAGGAGGGCTGTCAGCTCGTCAAAAGGATCGGCATCTCAGAAGCCTGCAAAGGAGATGACATTAGGGGAATCCCCAAAACATGCAACAACAGGGAAAAGTCAGATCGGAGCAGTTGTACCTGGGTAGGAGCAGCGCTCAGAGAGTATGCAAGATCACCTGGCGGAGCCCCTTCCTGAGGCTCCTCTCCTTCACCCGCCGGAGGGGTGGCAGCCGTGGTGCGCTCGGGGGCTCCAACCCAGAAGACGTCCCGACTGCCCCCTCGCTAGCTCCTGATGGATCAACGACCAGTGCGACTCTTTCCTCCGACGGTGAAGCTACGTCCTCGAGGATCCCGCCCTCCGAAATGGGCTCCACAAAAATAACAGTCGACTCCACAGGTCCCCTTGTCTCTAACGTCGGCGCAGGCACTGCCGAACATGGCCCCTCCAGATCATCAAGGTCCAAAACGTCGTCCATCACTCCTGGAGCGGCGTCCACGAATACTTCAGCAACGGAACGAGCGAGAGGCCCCCCAGCGGGTCGAGACTCCGACTCGTGGACTTCGAGCACGACTAGCCCCGCGGCCGAAGTCGACGACGGTCCAGAGGTCTCCCCCTGGTGGCCCGCGCTCGTAGCTGCCTTTAGGGCCGGACTCCCAACCTCAACCGAAGAATTGGCAACATGTCTTTGGGACCTCCGTGTTGAAGTCCCTTCGGCCTCCCTCAACCTCTTTAGGGAGGCCTCAACCTCTTCGTCGTCCAAGGACGACTCCAGCAGCAAGAAGCTCTCCTCCTCGTCCCCACCAGATAATCGGGAAGCGGCGGCTCCACCAGGCTCTCTCTTGCCTGGACCGGCGACTCTCCATCCAGATGAAGGCACCCACTTGGAGGCCATGAATGTGATCGACGTCAAAAAATAACGCTGAATAGAGAACTTTGTCTCCTGAGATTGGATGGCGGTTATCAGTTCCATCGCCCCCACAGCATCCTTTGCCTGCGGCTTCTCCTGGAAGAATCCCGAAATCTGGCCCCACACACGAGAAAGCTCTAATCGGGGGGCTCTTGCATAAAGAAGAATCGATCCTTCCCGCCCTTCACCGAATCGAGATTGGTTCCCCGAAAATGGAAGCCTGTCTTCGGCGACATCGACACCCAGTCCTTCGACTCGGTGAAGCGAAAAATCAGTCTGGCAGCCTTGGCATCCAAAGAGCCTCCATGGAGGTGAACGAAGATGCACAGAGACACCAAGTAACGCAGAGCGTTGGGATGAAGCCTCGTCACTGGGACTCCCAACGCATCCACCGACGCATACGGCATACACGGCATGGGATAACGGAGCCCCCCTCTCAGGTGGTGCTCATAGACTGTGATGTAGCCCGCTGGGGGGGCACTGACTTTGTCCAAGGTGCCGGGAACACGGTAACCCGAGTCGCTGGGGATGCCATAATCAACCATAAAGGCGACGATAGCACTCGCCGTCAGGACAAATTTTGTATTGTAAACGCCATGGCGACTCGCCCTTAGAGCCTAGGAAGAAGAAGAGCTCTCTCTCTTTTTTGCCATGCCTCTCTTTCTCTCGACGCGGGTTAACTACAGGAAAAATTTCAGCAAGAGGGATAAGCCGTCCTGACTGGTTTAAATAAGCAATGGAAGGCCAGCAGGCGGGAAACCTAAGTGACGCCACCACAGGTGACTGGGACACGTACCAGCTTCGTAGCGCATCGTAGGGCCCGAAGTCAGCCGCAATCATGGCTAGGCGCCAGACTGACAAGCCCGTCGCCTCAACCGTCTGACAGAAGTCCACGCTGGCACCTCTGCATTAAATGAGGGCTCACGATAGTGAAGCCCACAAAGGGGCACAAGGGAAAATAAAATGAAGGACTGAAGTCGCAAAACGTAGAGTACAGAAGATGAAGTAGTACGACAAAGCAACAAATTTTATTGCAGCGGCGAATCTCGTTACAATGGCGGTTAAAAAAAGAGAGAGAGAGAGACAACAACGATGGGCGCTTTCCGCTAGCGATCCGCATGGCCTGTAGAAGAGCTTGAGGCTGGGTAGTCAACTAGCTGCTCGCGCGTTCGGGCACTGAAGTTGTAGGGGTCCAGGACGCCGACGTGGAAGTTCGGATCCTCCACCAAGGCCAGCCTCCGGCTGAGCTGGATCGCATCGTGGTAACGCTTCTCCAGAGCAGGATCAACTTGCTCCGACAGAAGCCTTGTCCTCAGCTTTGTCTGCAACCTCGCGACCTCAGCCCTATGCAGTTGCCGCAACTGTTCGTTCTCCTCTTCAAGGGCCCGTATGTGGGCTTGAGCCACCACATTGGCGCCAATGAGACGCGAAGCCCTACCTTCCGATTTATCCCACGCATCCTCCAAATGCGCCGCACGAGCCCTCAGCTGCTCTACCTCAGCCATTGCGGCTTGCACACGTGCTTCCTCGCTCTCGAGCCTCCTAGTGGTCTGCTGGAGTGAGAGGTCCCTCCTCCCCGGAGCATATTCCCGGGAGGATCCAAAGCCTTCTACCCTCTCGAAACCCGGAGGCACCCTTAGAAATCGAACAGGGCCCACGATAGTAGCCTCAGAGCAGGCCCCTTCTGGTGCATCAACACCCGAAGCCTGGAGACGTGAGAACCAGACTCCGACTCGCCAGAAGAGCGCTCTGATTCGTATGATGAATCCTCCATTGAGCTCGCGGTAAAAACGCACAAGGAGAGAGCAAACAACTATTAAGCACGCAGGCGCAAGGAAATGCAAGGTTCCAGAACAAAATGACCCCTTTAAATAAGCAAATTCTTCTCTTGAAAGCGGCGGCGTTAAGAAGACAAATGGTGCTAGAGCTTGGCCAACGGGCGCCCTCCACGTGGAAGGTCCCTAAAGCCTCGCGCGTTTCCCAAACAAGTCTTCATGACGCAATGCCCCCTGACCACCCAAGCATTTAATGCGCCAGTCACACTGGGGGATGTGACCACCAACAGTGGCCCCTCTGTTTTCGCAGAATTGAACGCAAATCGCCAGGGGAAGATGCCCAGCTAAGGAAAGAAGCACGCACAAAGAGAAGGAGAAAATGAAGGCAAAAAGGCTACTTCTTTTATTAATCAATACTTTCTTACAAAATACAAGATCTACAGTTATAATGCTGTGAGAAAGACGAAGGAAGACGAGGGTGCGAGGCCTTGGGTCCCGCGTGATGACACCAGATGACATTGGGGAACATAATCCACATGAGATCCCCGCGGCCAGGAGTCATCGGTAGTTCACCAAGCAAACGGAGGCAGCCACGAGGAGCACCCCCTGAGATGGAAGCTGCCGAAACGCTATCCATCAGGGTGGGATCAGCACCGAGGCCGGAAAGCACTCAGAGGAAGTAGGGGAAGCACCCCGCGACTCCCTCACTAAGTTTTGGCCTCTCCCTCTCCGCAGTCTGTGCTCGAGCTCAGTGAGGTAGAGACCATGAGCGGCACCCTCTGCCAGCGGGAAACATCCCCACGGAGGCTCCGCCATGGCTCTACCACACATCAGGTGAGCCACAGCCTGAAGAGAGGGTGCACGATGACAACAAAATGGCCGAACCACTCTCACTAGCGTGAGGAGCGGACTGCGACAAGGGAGTTAGAACGGTCTTCATCAAGGGCCACGAGCGTCCAGTTGATCCATCCAACTCCTTCTCGGACCCCCGCTGAGGGCGGAGCGAGCTAGAATCTCCTCATTGCTTCTCAGGAGATAGCCAAGGGATGCGCTCCACTTGCTTAGGGGCCCCTCCTATTTATGGGCAAGATGCGAGCCATTCTCTTACCCAGCGCAGCACGTCTACCAGCTGACGTCTTTCACGCAATAGAAAAGACCCCTAATCAGACGCAACCCATGACGTGCGAATCTTACCAATCAGGGTGACGAGTCACGGTAGCGTCAGAAAAGCCTGCGCAGTCTCCTGAGGAAGGCGCGAGTCCAGAAAATGACAAACGGTGGTGCGGCACGAGAAAGGCTGTGAGGCCACAGAGTAGACCCAAGGAACATGCCAGGCCCAACCACTGGCCGGCTCAGGCATGGGGGGCTAGTGTTGGGTCCCATGTCAAGGCCTACGAAAAGATGTCGAGGCCCACGAAGGGTACCAAGCCCAGCCCGACTGCACAGGGAGCATATGTGGCGCCCCGCTGGCAGATGACGACGAGCGCCCTGCAGCGCATTAATGCGCTACTGAAAAACCGACAGAAAGGAGAAAAAACCAGCCAATGGAAATGCGGCTAGCACAGCACTGAACGACTTAGGCAGCCGCCCACAGGCAACCAGCTAATCCCCGCTTAGGGGATAACCAGACGTGGCCGGTAGCGCTCAGGAGCCTGCCCGCCACCACAAAACGACAACCGACATGACCGGTGGCCAGCGACAGCGACCAGAGGCAAGGAAGCCCTTACAACGGGCATTCTGGCGCCTAGAGTCCAATGGGGGGAGCCTATAAGAGCTCCCACTCCCCGCAGAAAAAGGGATCCGATTTCGAATTTCGATCCTTCCTCCCCCGAACAGATCACACGAGAGAAGGAACTCAAACTGAGATAAGACTCATCTCCAATAGTCACGAGTGAGCCAGTTTCTCTCACGATCTCCTTCCCCAAGTCTACTCAGGCAACGAGAAATTAGCCACCCGCCGCGGTGCATCAAAGAAGTCAGGCCTTCTAAGAACTGCTCATTGCATCCACAATTCTAAAACGTACACATCACTCACGTTTCGTCAGCACCTATTTCCGCACCGCTTGCCGCGTGGGCCATTTTCGTTCATCGCGGGAACTTGCTGACTTGAGCGTCGGAGTGGCCGTGGTGGGAGAAATCCCGCCGGCCCTCTGACCTCTTGTTTGTTGTTTGTGTTGTGCAGGTCCAGGTTTAGAACTACGGAGATCGGACCTTTTGCCTGACGCCGCCACGTGCTTGGGAATCCGAAGGCTCCCTAACCCGTACGACAGTCGCGAACTCGAAACGCAACAGACTTTGTTAGATTGGCTGATCGCTAGGTAATCTGATCAATTATCTTATCAATAACCTAAATTTTAAATTTTTAATTATATTATTGAGTTGAATTATAACAGTTGTCACAAATTAATAATTCATCTTTCAATATCATGATTAATAATCTGATCAATTCTCTTATCAATAACATAAATTTTGAAATTTCAATTATATTATTCACTTGAACTATAATAATTGTCACAAATTAATAATTCATCTTTCAATATCATGATTGATAGACATTTTACACTGTATATCTGGGCTGTCCATGGGTCCACGCAGGTTGGATCTCATGACCGCCGGCTTAGTGTCCATAGAGTGAGTATTTTTATAAATTAGTATTATTATAATTAACATTATAATAAATATTATGATGTTTGATTCACACAATAAATAAAAACTACTCCTCAAATTAGGTAAAAATATACCTAACTCAAATTAAATTTGAATTAAATATAGATAAAAATTTTTGACCGATAAATCAAACAGAATTAAACAATAACTAATTGAGTCTGTATGATCACTTTGACTAAAAGACATAATTGTATCTGTCCTTAAGTTGAATCGAACTAGTTTGAACCAATTGGGGGACATTTTTATTTTAAATGTATTTGTATAAAAATTTATATTTATATAAAAAAATACACTATGATATATAATATTTTTAAAAATATAAGATTTAGAATAAAATATTTCATAATTATATATTTTAATAAAAAGTTTAATATAAAAATTATTATTTATATAAAAAATATAATCTATTAAAATAATTTAAAGTTGATATTTATTTAAAATATATAAATTTAATTTTTTATTTGAGCTAATATTTTTATAAAAATTATTAAATCGATATGAATTATACTACACATTTAAAAATATAATTATTAATATAGAAACTGATGAGTCCGGTACAGATCTGGGTCGAAACCAACAAGGCCCAATCAATGGCAAATAGGCCTAACTAGCAAGCGAACACAGTCAGACGATGACGATCCAAGAGGTTTGGGGCAAGTCCCACACGGCGCCTTTGACACATGCCCAATCGTCTTCATCCGTGTCTCTCCTGAAGCGGCTACAAATTGACAGTGCAGACGGCGCCAATTTAGAGAATGCCAGCCAATAGGAGATGGGGTAAACTTGGGCAAGCCGCAGCGTTCACCGTTTTAACAGCAGCTCGACTAATCTTAACAAAGTCAAACAAACCCATGTCAGTTACGCTTGGTAACGGTCATTACGCCACCACAAAATGACAATTGACACCGCTAGCCACCATCAACGCTCAACGGCCGACAAATCTATGTAGGCTACTTGTCGGAGGTTCTCTTGCCCAAAAGCCTCCTCACGGAGCTTACAAATACATTCTCCCTCAAAGAAGAAAAGGATTCCATTCTAGACGACTTAATCTGTGACTTGAGATCTGAAATCTATCCCAACGCCTTGCACTCAAACAAACGAGGACAAAGAACTAGTTCTCTTCCCTCAAAACCGTCGCCTAAGTTCGGCAACCTTGGTGAGCCACTATCAACAGTGCACAAGATGAGCACAAGTCTCCTCTAAACACTATACACACCCCTTGCATACTAGTATCAGTACATTCTCCATCATGTTTACCTTCACACTTACATTTTTCTATCCCTTGAAAAAGATTTTCAACTTAAACATCGAAGTATTTACGGTGAAAGAACATTCCACCATCCTCTGACCTCTTATTCATAGTTTGTGGTATGTAATGCCCACGTTGAGAGACGCGGAGACTGAATCCATTTGTGATCCACCCAGAACAAGAAATTTGAGGGCTCCTTAATTCGCACAAGAATCCAGATTCAGTGACGCATTAAAAACTAAAAATACGGTCTTTTAATTAATATGCTAATTATTTAATAATGACAATATTTAAAAACATTGTTCAATATTTTTTATTACTTAACAAAATATTATGTATTATTAATTTTAAAAAATTTAACTAATTATACGATAATAATTTTAAAAATTATTATTATTGGAAATAATATATTATTAATGTTAATATCTTTAATTTATGGATGATTAAATAATAGCTGAGGCCACCAAATTGACCATCAATAAGCGCCGGCTCCATTTGTAAGTACGTGTTGTGACGTTACTTAAAGCTAATTCATAAGGTTTATCAACTCATAATATAAACCAATAAATAAAACACAATTAGAACTGCACGCATCAAATGATTGACTATGAAAGCGACTGTATTCTCTGTATATTTAAAGTTCATTTTTCCCTAAAATTAGGCTTTTTTTTTTTGCTTTAACCGCATAGATTAATTTATAACAGTATTTATAATTTATAATATATAGATTAATAATCACAATTGATATTAGTTTAGCAGCAGATTCTTGCTTTTCCAACCTTACTTTTCTTATTTAGGACGTTGATTTAAGAAAAAAAATTAACTGTTTAAAATTAAATATTAAAAAATATTATTTAAATAATTATTTTTATTAAATTTTTTATATATTAATTTTATATTTAATATATGTCAATATCTAATTGGTCTGGCTAGGCATGGCCCCGCCCAACGCATAGATAGATAAAAGGATCAGATAATGATGACCAAATAGAAGATGCCACCTGATGCGTCATGGATCCAAATTTCGAATAGATTCGCGTCTAATTATTCGTCGGATTTCGGTTCCGTCCATTGAGTTTTGGATCATACACATCACAATTTCAAATAAAATGTCAGGTGACGGTGAGATTTGGTCCCATCGAAAATATTCCAACGCTCAAGTTAGTAATCGATCTTTTGAATAGAGAAGGTGGATGTAGAGAATGTAGAAATTAATGTAGGGAGTGTCTAAATGAATGTAGGTTTGAGTGCACTAGTTGGGTGAGTGGCCTTGTTATTGTTGCTCGTGAGGAGTAGTTTCTCTAAACATTGAGTTCGCAAGGAATTAGTAGTAAAGAAAGAGCGTTAGGATACTTGAGAGAGTTAGAAAGCTTCTAAGAGCTTAAAGACGTTTAGTGGTTGATTGAGACTACGTCCTGATGAGTGAGTCTCCACGGCCTTTTATAGTCGTGGCCTTGGGCTGCCTTCCTTTGGCAGTGAGGTTGGATGCCTGCCTTCTAAAGGGATTGTTATCTTTCTAGCATAGGCGTAATCGTCGTTTCTGATTGTAATGGTCAAGAAGGTTGATTTCATTCCTTTTGCGCAAAGTAACCGTTAGAATTCCTGTAAATTACACGTGGATTCTGGCGCCTTTCTTCCGGGATGTGTATTGATTCTAAAAGTGACTGTTACAGTGAATATTGCCTTATTAGAGATACGAGAAATTATAACAGACAACCGTTGTGATTTAAAGACGAACGTGTGGGCCAATTTGGATATGGGCCGCATTCATCCTGGGTTGCAGCAGACCCACGTTTTGCTTCCCTAGTCAACGACATCGTTAACTGTCCTAGGTTTAGTTGAGTCTTCGTTGATCTTGAGCTTTGCTAGTCCACATGCTTCTTGTCCGCTCAACGTTGTCATTGACCGAACAAGCAGAAATGGACCGCTGAAGATTTGGGTCATTTTCTCCTTTGGACTAACCTGCTACTGGTGTCCCCATCACCACCAAACCCATAATGTAAATAAAGCAATGCATCAACTAAGGGACGTAATCAAAACAGCCAAATATTAGAGGGTCATTATGCGTTGCTTAATGGCTAAATACAGGTGGCTGTTGAGTCGATCTAATAATTGAAAGTCAGGCAATCTTACTATTGAATTAAGGCGGTTGTTACATGTGAGGATTGGGTCAAATACAACTATTGTAACACTCGCATATGTAATTGGAAGTCAGGCGGTTCTGCTAATAAATTAAGGCAGGCGTTACACATATGGATACCGCCCTCACCACTGAAACAAAACGATACATACCCACACATTGATTCTAGGCGCTTATTAACCAAGCGACGCTTCTCACTATAAATATTACACTTCTCTCACGAAGAAGAGGGGGAAGAACAACAATAAAAAAAGTTAGAAGATGACAACAAAAAACGAGATACTCCACCAACCGAGTGCACACATCTAAGACACTCTACCCATCAAATGCATTAACTAAAGCTACTCCACCAGTCAAATGCATCGAAAAGGAATATTGCCCTCAAAACTAACACTTATTCCCATCCACTCTACATTCACGTATTTATTTTTGTACATCTATCTCATTTGAGTAGAAAAATTCTAATTTGAACGTTGTAGGATATATCAATGAGCGAGTATCATATTTCTCTAACATCTTATTGTTTTACCGTGGTGTATAGTATCTAGATTCAACGTTATGAAGACCAAATTTATTTTTAGTTTGGACTCCCAGACGTGTCAAGACAACTCTATAATTATTTAATATATCAAAAAATATTAAAAAAATATTTTTGATATATTTTTTATTTTTGAATCATAATTATTGAATATTGATTTAATGGCCCATATAACATAAATCGGATCACAATTAACTAATGGAAAACTAAGATACCCCATTCTGTGTAACTAAACCCTGTTTATATATTTGACATTAAAACTCCATGACAAAATTAATGTATTAATCTAATCTTTTGACGGTTGATACGAGTGACAGGGATTTGGCTGAACCTTTTGAGATCAGTTTGGTCGTTTGTAGCTTTGACATAAGTTTGGTCGAATTATAATTAATAATTTTATTATTATTTCTGACTCATGAGTTCAAATAATATATTGTTTTGGTAAACTATCAATTTATTAACTACTTTTAATTGTTAGCTAAATGGATTACATATGAAAAAATGTGATTAAGTTATAATTGAAGGAAAAAGAAGGATGAGATAAATATACAAATATTGTGTGAGGAGATAAAAAAATATTTAATATGTTTTAAACACTTAGTTAATATTATATTAAATTAAATCAAATGATGAAAATAAATTTATAAATTTGATCCGTAGTAAAATTAAAAATTTTATTTTATTATTAAATAGTCAGCTCCATCATTTATCATCTCCCTAGACAAAATATTTCCCCTCATTATATGCATACAAACATACATATACAATATTGATTGAGCTAACCCAATCTATCTTCCATTGAGCCCATAGTCACTAGACTTGGAATAGCCAGAAATGAGAAAGTATTGCCTGACTATTAGGTCCAAACCCAAAAGTACGGCGACTAATTTTAATCCCGTTTTTATTGGGGCAACGCCCCCTTATGCCAGCACGCTTGGGGGCTCCAAGTGTCCAATAGCAGCCTCTGCGAAGCGAAGAGCATCCGGACTCGCAAGCAGCGAGGAAACGCTTGGGGGCTCCGGCTCCTGAACCGCCTCCACCGCCACCACCATAGCCTTCCAGGCCAGATCAGTACCAGGGGACTAGCAACCCGTCCAGCTGCAGTCTCCGCCGCAGCAGCAACGCCCTCTTGGACACGCATCTCCAGGGACGCTCTGTCTGGTGATCCGATGAGCTCTAAAGCCTAAGGCGGCCTTGGCGTAGGCTTTGGAATGCCAGCCTCCTCCGCCTCTTCTGTCTCGGGCATATCGACCTCCACTATCGGCACGTCCTCAGCGATTGCCCCCGGTTGCTCCAAATCGACAAAAGGACCTTTGGGGAATTCCCCTCCAGAATGAAGCTCCATCATGGGAACTCCGTACTTAGAGAGCACCACAACGGGAATTGGCGAGTGTCCAGTCGCTCCCCCCTACGGCTCCGTGTCTGACCTCTGCTCCGGAGTGGAACACGCAGCAAGTGCGGCAGACTCTGCGACCTCCGGGTGAAGGTGCCACCAGCCTCTCTCAGCCCCTTCAGGGGAGCCTCCACATCCTCCTTAGACGAAGTCTCCAGCCACAAGACACTTATTTCCGGGAGCTCCCCTAACGGCTCGTGGAGCACGAGGGTGTCAAACTTCTTCTCTGGGCCGGCAATCGCCCATCCGAACTCCGGCCCCCACCTAGCGGCCTCGAAAATGTGCGAGGTTAAATAATGATCTGAGATGGAAAACGTCTTCATCTCCGAGCGGATCGCTGCGATGAGTTTCACCGAGTCGCTCTTCTCTTCGGTAGTCACTCCCTTGCAAAAATACTTGAGGATTGGACCCCGCTCATTGGAGAGTTCCGAGTCCGAGGGCTCCTGCAAGAAGAAAAACCGATTCTTCCAATTTTTTCCCGAGTCAGGGTTGGTACCATGACTAGAGTAAGCTGATTGCCCATTCACAACCCCTTCTTGTGGGTAACACAGTAAGGTGATCTAGAGTAAGCTGCCATTGTTATTGATTTAAGTTGTGTACACAGTTGTTGATCTCTTGAGTTCTTTATGTTTGGGTGCACTGTGATTAATCTGAAATCGTGGTCTCATATGATTTCCTCTTCTTTGAATTTAACTATTTGCTGTATACCAGTAAGTGCTATATTGGATTCATTAGATTTCGGATTGATCTGTTATATTGATTGACTGCCTCCATTCTGTACTTGATGGCAAATACCAGTATTTTTTGGTTTTGTTTCTTCTAAATTAGTCCAGTTTAATTATCTAGTGCGCTGTATTTCCCCATTATTTTCTTATTCTTTTCCTCTTTGCCAAATCAAATTAACAGAACTTGCAGCGAAGAGGTACGTCTTCTCAGGCACAAGAAGGGGCCTTGCCTCCCATGCAGTATTCCTCGGAGTCTTACAACAGCGAGCAGCCCATCTCACCGCCGGAAAACTATCCTATTCCGGAAGCTGAACTTGGTTGTGCTTCCAAAAACATTTTGCTGTACAACTATGGCAAGCTATCAGTGGAAGAAACGAAGGAACTCCTAGAAATTACTCGGAACACTGTTGAAGTGCTTTCTAGCTTAATAAACTCTGCTGTGAAGCCAAATCTGTCCAATGTAGGTGTAATAGTTGCCACTAATTTTAATGAGATTTTACTTGTCCATGCACTAAAATATAAGATAAAGAATGATTATATCTACAAACTTTTCGAAGTGACATGTAAAAAAAAATAAGATGGGAGAATGATGCTTGAGATAGTTTAAACACTTAAGATGGTTAAGGAAGCATATGGTAGGAAATTTGAGTAGATTATGGTTGAAGAAAATAAAAAGATGCGGAAAATATGCACGCATGTAATAAACAACTCAGAAGTATTTGTACTCTTTGAGAATATTGAATAAATTGAGTGTGATGATAGAAACTTATATCTAACCCTACCTTATGGATTTAAAACTTTATTGTTGTTGTACTTGTTAAAATATTTAGAAGATGAGCCTTGGCATAGAAATAATTTTTTTGGTAAGTAACATAATAAGGTTACTCCATTATATTTTGGAAGTTACGAGTTCAAAATATTGGAATAAAATCTCTGCAGTGTAGGGGTGAGATTGTTTAACCCTCCACAGATCTCACAATATATGATTTTGTGCAGTGGACCATCCCTATTTAACGTCCATATATTTCCTTATGCTATTGCGAATAATTATTTCCGTAAGAGATTCAAAAGCACCACCACCTCATGCTATTCTACTAATCATTCCATGATTAAATCGATTTTTATAAAGGTTTGATATTGATATATATTAACTGATGTTATGCATATCAGTTGATATTTCAATTCATAAAGTGTGAATTAAATAAAGTGTAGCTGAAAGTTATGGTTGAATTAGTTGTATTAAATCATTAGTGATATATCTTTATATGCATATTTGAGTCTTATTTAAGTTTCAGGTCTTACCCAAACCAAAGACCAAACTTGATCAAAACGGCTGAATTCGGTCAATTTGTAATAACTCATTTCGGTTGTAGTGGTTTTGGTTTTCTTTCCTCTTGCTACAGGGGATTACATAAGACATGGGTGACTGAATTTGTTTGAACGTCCCGATTTTGAGCTCCTATCTGTGTAGGGGAATGGGTGTCGGCGGCGTTCAGCTCTTGTGGCGGTTGTTCTTCAGGTTTTATACGAAATTCTATTTCCTCTAACTTCAAGATGACTCAATGAAGCTCGTCGTGGAGATTCAGAGCCTCGAAGAGCGTGTTCTCATCATCTGTCGTGCTTTCTACTATCCCTCTTAAGGAGAGGCTGCGACTCCTTGCACTTCTCTAGCATGCTGATGGTCCGATCATCCTGCAAACACATACCATTTAATCACTCTTGGAATATCTTAGGATAGTTTGGCGTCTATTAATCTATCTATTTTTAGGTGAGCTCATCAGTTAAATGAATAGGTAAGATACGTGGGGCATCAAAGGTGTTCTAATGGTAGAGAGAACGGTGGAACGATTGCTGCTGATTTTGCAGGAGGAAGTGTCGAACCTAGCAGCAATAAGTAGTGGCCAAGGAATTCAAAATTTAAGATACGGCATCAAATAATCCTAGTTTTATTCTCTTCGAATTGTTCTTCCTTCATTTTAACTCATCCTACAAATGTCGGAATCTCTAATCTGAAGAGGTTAGTGAAAAATAGAAATAAGAGTGAGCCAAAAATTTAGTAAGGTTTATAATTTTATAATTAACCATATAACTTGCAACAAAATATATTAGAAAAAATAATGCATTAGATTCAATAAAATGATATGAATTTCTATTATAATATATACTTAACTTTTTAAATTTTCTTATAATATTCTTATTTAAATTCATGTCATAAAATTATACTCAAATATGTAAATTCTTAGAGATCAAGGATTCGTAGGGCTTTACCGACTAAATGAGTAGATAATTAAAATTCAGATTTTATTTAATTCTATCAAGCTCGATTTCATATTTTATGATAATCCTAATTAATTAAATTAATATAATTAAATTTAAAGTTAAATAATAATAATAATTAGATCAAAAGTTAAATTTGGATCAGATTGTACCAAGTTGAGAACACCTGATTGGTGCCTAAAGGAGGCCCGATCAGCATCTGAGCGCAAAAGGAAGAGAAGGAGAAAGTGAGAGGGGAAGCCAAAAGAATTCAAATTAAGTTAATCAAAGCTTAAATTTTGATAATTTGGAGATAATCCCAGTGCATTTCAACCTTTCTTTTCTTATTGTTGTTCTTTGCTAAATTTCTAGAGGAATTTTTATTCAATTACTTATGCATGGTATGATTTTCGAAGTCATGATGACATTGATTAACATGCATGTATAATTCTCTTCATTTTGTTATAAAAATGTATGAAATTTATATTTAAACTCAAGTACTTGGTATTACTTCGTTAAATTCTGCACTATAGTTCTATACATGTGCTGAATTTAAAGTATAATGTCTTTCCATGTTTAAATTTTATTTATACAAGTACCAACACGTTAAACAAGCCATTGCATGTCTTAAAATTTCATATAAAATTTCCTGCTGATGTTGAAATTTTACACAAATATTTTGCATATATATTCATGAGTTGAATTTCTGCACCTCTTGCTAAAATTGCTGCACTATGTGCTTATTTAGTTTTCTATGTGCTAAAATTTATGATTTGATGAGCTTATATCTGATGAATTTCGTATCTCTTACTTCTATATAAATTTTAAACTAAAATCATACATAGTTGTATGTTCTAAATTTCAGCAAAAAGTCCTTCATATTAAGATATAACTAATGCATGCTGATTTTCTGCATTCCTTGCTGATTTCTGCACTAACATGCTGAATTTTGCTACATCAAATTACTAAGAATGGTTTTGTATGATTAAAGAAGTTAAAATTTAGTATTTCATGCTGAAGAATTATAGAATTATGTGAAAAAATTTACAATTTTGCTAAAAAATTATGAACTATTTTTCAGGATATAAAATTAATGAATTATGAAGAAAAGTATAGAATTTTCATAAGAATTTGTATTGGACCATAGTTATTATTCAACGAGTAGTATATTATGGCATGTGTTAGTATATTATAGTGTTTTATCGAAATTTGAGCTATCATTTGCCAGTGAGAAGCAGCATTCAACACCGTCTATAAGATTATATATTTATTGACTTACTTAAGGGTCTTGAATAGTAGCGTATAACTTTTGATTGTATAAAAATAAATATAACTCAAATTTTAATTATCTGCTCCTATAGTCAATAAGGCCTACTAGCCCTTGGTACCTAAGAAAATTATCTTTTAACATGTTTTGATGACAAAAAAGTGAACAAGAATATGATAAAATTCTGAAAATACGTAAGTTAAATTTTATGCACAAATGTCATGAAAATTCCTTATCATTGTATCGAATATTGATCCATTGTCCTTCTAATATGTTTTAAATGCAGATTATATGTGATCATTGTTATATTATATGCCTTATTGAGCATTAGCTCATTTCTTGCTATTTTACTAATCCCTTCAGATGATATGCATGAATTTTTGTCAGATGAATAGAAATAAAAATTGGTTATGTTGGGGAGCTTAAAATCCGAGATTTAGCAATTTTTAATGTTATTTTATATTTTTAGATAGCAGTTAACAGTTCTAAAATGTTTATTGTAGCTCATAGATAATAGTTCTAAAATGTTGTATTATATTATGTTTCAGACAACTTTAGAATGATTTAATATGTTGTTAAGTTATTCCGGACAACAGTAGGATAATTTAGATGATGTATTATGGCATCGGATAGCGGTTATTTTTTGGTTAGAATATTATGGTGATCTTATGATTATTTTAGATTGTCGGTTGTCAAACAATTTGTAGAATGCTATCAGAATATTATGTTTATGGTTTATTTTTCCTCATATTTGTATACTCTTATTATTGATAATAGGTATAACTTCTTACATAAATTCCGACGCATCACTTTGTGTTAGTATCGAAGCCACATGAGACGTGGCACTTATTTGGATTCTATGTATGATTATATTATTTAATTATAATCGGTTGAGGTATCAACGTTGAGTTCATGTCCATATGATGATTAGAAGGTCAATTGATTTAACTAATGGATAATGTGGTTAATTAATAATAATATGATTGATTAAATGTTAATAACGGGTTTGAGATGTGACAATTTTCACACAATTAAAGGTGTATATTATTGTTTATAACTCGTAAGTGAGCCGTCATATATATAACTTTATAGAGGAGGTCGAACGCCGCTTTCACCTATGGATGATAGATTTAAACTTTGATTACCACTATAATATATTAATACATACCTAATCTATCATCCGCTGAATTTATTATAATTGTCTGATATTTAAACTTATAAAAACTCTATTCCATTTTTCATAATTACTATATTTTCTCATTTAAAAAAAAATGTTCTTAATCCTTTAACATATTGTAGAGTTTTCCTTCAAATTCATTTCCTTATCATAAAATACTAAATTATGAGTTTTTAAACATGCATAACTGTTTTTAGTATAATAATATAGAAAAATCAGTAGCATTAAGATAATTCAGCAATTCATCTCCATTGGCAAACATGTAAGGCAATTTTAATAAGTTTTTTTAGAACATGTAAGGTATATTTTAACAAATTTAAACATGTATGAACTTCATGTACAAAAATTAAAGTTGAAAGAGCATTATATAAAAAATACAAGACATGCATGGGAGACCATTATAGAAATTAGTTGAATACTATAATATTCTTGGACTTAGACATAAATTTTATGCATTTTTTAGAAAAATGAAGAGAATTATGCATGCATGTTAAATATAAATATATTAATTATGAAATTATGTCATGCATGAAAATTTAAAACAAAAAATTGCTCAAAGAAGTGAGAAAAGAATAGTAACAAAGGAAATAAAGTTTGAAATGTATTTATCTTAACTTAAATCTCACAAAAAATATTGTTTGAAATCACTTTAATTTACCTTGTCTAACTTCTTCTTTCTCTTCTCCTCTTCTTTTCTCTCCTCTCTCAAATTTCTACAAAAAAATAATCAAAATTCAATTGGTCATGATATTTATAATAGAGTGGCGCTTGAGCTGCATCAGGTGCACATCACACAAGCGCTGCCTCGAGCACGAATCAGGACGAGCATTCTACCCCAGTGCGCTTGGGCATCATTTGGGAGTACATCTAGCTCGGCTATTTATAATGCATGCTCGAGTTTCCCTTAGGCAACAATCAAGCACAACCTTCCTGTCTAGAACATGCATGGGCTTGCGTCGGGTACTAGTCAAGCATCCTCCAATTTGATGTGAAGCAGTTCAACTTTAACTTTTGATCCAAATTTTCTTCCTTATTGGACCTCAATTTAAATTAATTTAATTTAATGATAATTAAGATAAAATTTAAACATAAACCTTACACAATGTAAGTGACAATGAACCCTTTGGTGAGAGACCCATGATTAATTATTTAGTTAAGGATTAGGCTCCTCTATCACTAGTAACAATAGTCTAATGAGCCAAAATTCATATGCATAGGGGTTTGACCTCATGATTTGCATTCACTTACAAGAATAATTTTTGTTAGATCATGATTCAAACAATTTAAAAAATATTTATTAATATACAAATTATATTATCCGCTTACAAATCTTAAGAGTTGTGTTACAAACTATTGAACAAGGAATTCAACAGTATCTTCCCACAACTATTACTGGACACTAGAGGGGGGGACTTAAGGATCCAATTAAACATTACAATCTTTAACTTCTGAGGCTATAATAACTCTAGTGTTCCTCATACTCGGATAGCTAATAGGAAAATCAAGATCAACAAGGAAAGCTATCATCTTACAAAAGTTGATATCCTCGTTAAATTGGATATCCGGTAAATGACCAAGCTCATTTAGGTATATACTCTTCAATTACTCCTCAAACTGTAAGTATTCTTCCTACTGTCCCCTTGCAATTCGCTCAACCATTGAAGTGTGCTGGGTTGCCCTCAATTGCCTTATCCTAGAAAGAATTAGCCCTTTCCTCGACAGTAATAGCTCGGTCTTCAAATAAGTCATTTGTTCTTTCTGACTCCTGAGTCATGCTTTCCCCTTTGGCCACTTCTTTCTCTAGGATGATTAATTTGTCCTCGAGACTAACTGCCTTGGCCTCTATAGTGACTACTCTCCAAGACACTAATTAATGTCAGATTAATACATGACTTTAAAGGTCGTGCTACTTCTTGCTCTAGACCCTTTGCGTAACTTAGTCGACCAACATTGAGAATTACAAAAGCGTATGTTAGCAACAATCATAAAAGCAATAACCAAATCAACACTAAGGAATGAAGCATTTTGAAGAAACATGTGATTAATAGTCTAAGAATCCTCATCGAAGCCACAGAGTAGCAAGTTATGATTTACATAACCAATCATAATGACTAATCATTGACTTTGAGTCTCTTGGAAATGAATATTTGAACAGTTCAAAAGCTAAGTTGGGAAGAAACGTTTGAACAGTTCAAATGTTAGGTTGATTTGATTATTTTTTTAAGCATCATCGAAGTTTGAATTCAACTTCTAAGTATAAAAAGTTAGTATTATATACAGTATCAATCAGGTTGGTCCAATCCATCAGCTTGAGGAACCCATGATTGGTAGGCTCAAGGCCTGTGATTGGTTTTGCTCCCACTCTAGTCAAGATAACTTAAGATTGAACAAATGATTGGGGTGATTATTAAGCGTAATATAACCTAATTTGGCGTATAAGTCTGAATAGGTACATATTAGAACTATTTGTCTAATCGAACAATTTTTTGGCTCTATGATTATCCAACCAAGTTCCCTAAATTGGCAAATATAAATTGCTTACTATCAGTTTAATCTTTAGATATCAAACACCTGCAATTAATCCTATGACCAAAATATACACAATAGCAGTTAAACTATTCAATCTGCAATTGACCTAACTACTTAGATCATTGCCGATTATTTTCATTAAGAAAACTTTTAACAATTAGTGTCATAATTATAAATATGTACATTTCTTCCTAAAAAAAGAGGTCGATTCTAAAAAATAAATAATAAAGTATAGTTCTCTAATTCACTTGTTCTTTCACAAAAATATGAAGCAAAATTCTCCACCTACACTCTCTCATCCTCTAAATCTCTCCCATGTTCTAATTTTTTAAAAAAATTTATTAATTTAAGTATTTAAAAATATATTAAACAACAAATCTTAATTTTTTCAAAATTCTTATTCGCTATTATGGTGTATAAAATTTAAATAAAAAATTTAATAATTATACTAAAATTTATTCAAATTATAATTAAAATTCTAAATACGTATCAATATCTTACTACTTTTATCAGACTAAAATATAATTAGTACACTAAATAGGCCATCCATAGTATGACATTACATTGAAATAATATTTAATATTATTAAGATTAGTTAAAGGTTATAATTTCACATTATTTATTGAACTTAATATTTTTCATTCAATTGGGTAGAAAAAAACAAAAACTATTGAGCAGTAGAAACCTACCAGGTATCGACCTTACAGAAGCATTAAATATTAATCTCATTTTTTGTGAAATCATAGTTGTTGAGAAAGGGTCGTCAGCATGAAAAAATCTGAATTTTTAAGAACAATTTTTACATAATATAACATCTATTTATTTATTAATTTTTATACAAATTTACTAATCTATATAAATTGATCACACATTACTTTATCAAAATTGTTTAAAAACATAACTAAACAGTCAGACGAAGAAGTTTGTTTTGCCTTCCCTGCAGGAAGTACCCATAATTTTATTTTCAAAAATGTTATTTTCGACCTTTCCCTCAAAAAAAAAAAAAAAAACAGTACAAATCAAATATAATATAAAATTTACATCCTTAAAAGGAGAAATGTATAATTTTTTACCTTGAATTTTTAAGTATTATTTCAAATTCTATGTTTTTAACGAATATAGGTTTTTAAATGCATATAATTGAAGGAAGAGTTCAAATTACAAGGCCAACCAAAAACAAGCCCCGTGAACTATCATCAGCAGGATTTCAACTGCTAAGCCTACACCAGCAAGGTATCAGCAGCTGAGATTCCACAGTCAAATGACCGATAACATTACAAGCAGGAGCAACCAGAACAACCGGGTGAACACCACCACCCCAACCATCACCACCAGGGGAAAAAAAAAAGAACATTCTGCAAGCACCGTCATGTATTTACAGACGATCTTCTGAGACTTTATTATTCTGACAAACGGACGGACCGGTGTCCTATAGGAATTCATATTCATTTGTCCATGAACAGACGGATTAGGCATTATAATATCCGAGAGGAGACAGGGGGCCGCCCGCGACCCATGGTGAATCCTCTCGTACCATCGGGCATTCTGGGACCAGGAGGCTGCTTTGCTGCTTCGCCGATGCCGGAAGCTTTAGCTCCATTACCTGTGAGCAAAAATCCATTTTGAACATTACAGGACTGTGCTATACAGGTTTCCAAAAAGGTGAGCACAATTAGCCTTGATACCTATCTGATGTTTTTGTCCTCTACATCGAGGGTTCCAACCTTTCCGTTCACTCGTATCATTCGGCATGTGCTCCCCATCCTGACAAGGAACAATAACGTAGGTCAATTGACAATCAAAGTTCAAAGATGCATGGAAACACAACTGATCCGATCGCCCCACTTCCCGTTTTCTAATATCCAAAAATGTTAAGAGTGAATTCAAATGTTAACAAATGGGATGCCATTTAGGATTATGACTCAGAGAGCAGGATTGGGGGAGTAGTGAAGACACCTCCTCAGTGGAAAGAACAGCTACTTCTCTCTATTTTTGCTAAGATAGTTCAGTCTATGCTTATAAAGAGAATTTCTTATTGTATACATGTCCTATCCGGTCCTAAAGACACATACAATACACGTACAAAGTGTGAGGTGCCAACGTAGTAATTGTAAGGCTTGCATTCCATTACATTTCTTCTGCATTTTATGAGAATTCATGCGCTCCCAAGCTTGATCAGCGTGCACGCACAAATACCCAATAAAAAATCTCTTTTCCCTCAGCACAAATAAAAATAAAGAGAAAATAAAGGACAATTCCTGAATCCGTTTAATAGATTGCTTCCGGACCACATCAGAATTCATGCATACCGAGCCATATTTGGTTTGACCACGGGCTGCATTTCACTTGCCAACACCAGCAGATTTTTACAAGCTTTGTTTCTGAATCCATTAAGCACAATACTTGAAGCTACCAAATGAATTCTTAAAAAATAGCTGACAGTAATTTTCCATTTAACTGGGTTAATAGGAAGGCTTAGGTTAGTTTGGTTTGCCCGATGAACATTGATAAACCTTGGGACCTAGTGTGTTTGCCATAGACATCATCAATAAGAGTAACATCTGCAACTTAATGCCAACTATTTTCCCCCTCTTTTCTGATGGGTAGGACTTCATAGTTCTGTAAGGAACTATACAAATGATTAGCAAAACCAAATGGAACCTAGAAAACACCATTTAAACACAGTTACTTACAGCTCATGTCTTCCATGCAATTCTCCTGAGATGTTAGGTAATCAAGATTTTGTAAATGTCCCACATTCTAGGACCAAAGACACCCACACAAAGTTACTCCAGCAGCCATGACATCTGATACGAGAACTAATAGCAATTCCCAAACATGGCCCAAAATTTCATAGTCTCCAAGGAACCAATAATCTACATAAAACATGCTTGTCATCCCCGTGAAAGCATCACATGACATCATACTTAATAGGGCAAGCACTTACTATCACTAGCAGTGGTACTAAAACAGTCTAGGGTCCTCAAAAAAAAAAAAAAAATGCAGCCCCAACACACCCACCCGAAATAAAAAAAAAGGTGAATAAACTAAATCAATGCTGTAAGGAGCCAGCCACAGAATGAAAGGATTATTGACATGTTTTTTTATATCATCAATAGTAAAATGGTCATAATATTATTAAATGTTGTAAAATTAAAAAGGCAACCCAGCATACAAAGTTCACATTATGCAGGGTCCGGGATTGGTGCATTGACTAAAATGATGTAAAATAATGGCAGAAAGGATCTACCTCATCCCCATGTGAGTCGGTGCATTGATCACTCGAATTGGGGCTAACCTCGACTCCCCCTGCATCATGGACTTGGGCATGGGTGCTCTTCTCAGAGTTAGATCTCCTCCGGGCTTTGCGATCACTTCCATACCCCTGAAGCAACAAAATTATGTCTCATGTTCTAATTCTAAGTCCAGAAATTTTTTTTAAAAAAAACAAAGATTATACACGAAGATATAATGACAGTTACCAATCGCTTACAAAGAAGCTGGACCCGCAGGCCATTTCTCCAATCATTTTCATTATTTAAAGTAGCTACCTGCCCAATTTCCAAATTTGAAACAAAAACACTCTCATTATTGCACATCAAAACATAGATTTTTAAGCAACAGAATCCAGATGGGGAAGTGATTGAATTCACCGCTTTCTCAGCAGCTTCCACCGTCTCGTACTCCACTACAGCATGCATCTGTATGAGAAAACAAAAAATAATACACCAGTCATCAATTAATAATACAGGGACTTGATATATGGGACTCTAATGCATGTAATTTTTTCACAAAGGTCAGACTAGTCAAATCCTTCCAGTCTCTAAACATCCAGTGGATCATCATTGAGTATAAGAGTTCACAAGGCCTACATTTGGCCTCATTATGACAGCAGAGCAAATAAATTCTTTTTCTCATACAAATCTGTGTTTATCTTAAGGGTTTTTCTGGGTAGTTGATTCCCAGAATTATAATTGTCAGATCTTTGATGTATAAATCCATTATAGGTCATCACTAGAAAACGATGTGCCATGTCATTGCTCCAACACGGAGTGAAGTAATATCAGAGCAGGAAAAACTTCTACTCTCACATGAAGTTGCAATATACTGGGCCGGAATGGAGGAAGCAAATTCATAGAATCAACCCCCACCTAATGGACCCTAAGACCTTGTTGTGCCATTTTCTTTAGTGTTGCTGGCTAATTCAAGTTCAACAGTCTGGCACAGGCATCTTCCCATGAGAAAGAATTTTATAACAAGACAGAGAAAACCAGTCCGGTACACAACACTCCCGCAATGTGGAGTTCGGCAAGGGTTCAATGCTCATAGCCTTATCCTAGCATTGTAAAGAGGCTAGTTCCAAAAACCATAGTTACAAGACCAAGCATCATCTTAAAATAGCCCAGATACCACGAATGATTATCATAAGTTGAAGCATGAAAAGAGGATGAAATATGCTTCAACAAACCAATAACTCATATCTTCATTCAAAATTTTAAATACATAAGCATATGTGCAACATGCTGCAAATTTGAGAAATGAACATAACTATTACAATCCACAAAAAGTCAAAGCCATGAACTAAAGAATTATAAGCACTAAGCAAAAAAGGCATGGCAGGGCCCAGAACACAAGGCTTATATATCCAGGGGTGAGGGAGGGTAAGGTACCCACGACTTTCCTCCTCATTGCAGAGAAACTAGTTCCATAGTTTGAGTGGGTGACCTCCAAATCACAATCAAAAAATTTTATCATTGCACCAACCTCAGCCTCTAACGTACCCAATGAAACAGCTCCAAAAATAAGCTAACAAGCTCCCCTCCTCGGACAAGGATATAAAGGAAAGTGCCAATAAAAAAGAGACTCATTGAATGAAATTGACTCATGATTTGAAAGCATAATCGCTCAACCTAGGCTTCTTGAGTTGTCTTACATGAGATCTACAAAATGGGATCCTACTACCACAAAATTAGTACTCCGATGTATAATTTGCAGCTGGAATGCACAAAAGGCTACTTCATACCTTTCCACTGAGCAACTTCTCTATCTTTGTCATTTGCTTTGAATACTCATAAGCATGATCACAGATGCAAATACTCTTTATGCTGAATAAATAACAGCATTATGCAATTGATTGTTAAATATGTTTCCAGAAGAAGAGACAAAAATGTCATAACAGTCTGATGAGAAACAACTCACTTTCCAACTTCACCAAACATCCTCTGGATATTCTCCTTTGAATGATCCTCAGGAAGATTTTCTATGACCACAGCACATAACTATGGAAAATTTGTTAGAAGGTACAAATTTTCAGTTAAAGGATAATAATTATATGATACATACATTGGGATCCATGGCCTCACTATTTTTTTTCTTTTGCTCAGCCTTGACCTCATTTTTCCGCTCAGTCTTGATCTCGCAAAACAGAGGAGGAATAAGTCGCTTCACCTTCTTCCCATCTGAACTCAAAACCTGCAGCACAAACAAAACTTAACAATTTGAAACCAAAAAGTCCAATGAAACAAAGGCATAAACCAAAACAAGTAGCAAGCCTAACTAGCTTGTCTGCAACAGCAGTGAGAAGTACTATAGAGAGGGGAAGAGTTTACTAATGGAAAAAAACATGGAGGGGAAAAAAACAAAACTTACAAGCTGAGAAGACTCCTTGAGTGCATCCACAATCAAAGAAATATCTTTGGTCAGTTTTTGCATCTTCCTGAAAGAGGCAATAAATGCAATAGATACTGCAAGAACGATTCATAACCCAAGTAAATTGATATGGTACCTGCAAATACTAATTACAGTAGCAGTGATATCAAAGAGCAACAAATTCAGAATCACTAGTCTAATAAGCTTTCTTTTTTACTAGTTTTTTTTCCTTTTTTTTTTTTTTTGGGGGTCTCCTGATCTTCAATCCTAAAATAATTACATTTTATGAAGCACAAGTCTGAAAATACACAAGTTGGCAGCCCACAAAAAAGTCAATACAAAGTGGACCATTTCCCCTGTTGCAGACAGAAACTAAGGTGTGCCACACCCTTAAAATAAGAGAAAAAAAAAAACGAGGAGACTGCAACACTCATTAATGGCCAACTTCTCACACCATGTAATTAGCTTCCCTCTAGTCTATAGGCGATAACAAGGAGGTGAATTAACATCATACAGGTAAAATAGTAGAAAGGATATAAAAAGATGGAAAGAAACAAAAGAAACAGGAGAAAAACAGTATACAAGCAGCCTAGATTATGATAAAGTTTAAAACATTTTCAACACACAAAAGACACATTTTCAAGTGCGTAAAAGTGAAAGCACACGTCACAAAGATGGAAAAAATAAACAAGGCCTATGTTAATAAATAATAGTGGTCTGTCTATATGCAAAACAAAACCTAGATAGATGAGCAAAAGAGAAAATAATCACCTACAGTTCTTTTCTAACGATGATTTGCCTTATACCAATGATAGATACCACATGGCAGTTGCCCTACGATATTAAATCCGCATATAACTGTTTGCTATGGCTCAAAGAAGCCCACCTACTGACATGGACTCCAAGTACGAAAGGAATCAGACTGAAGTTGCTTGTTCATTCAGGCCAGTGTAGAAGCTAAAGACAATCAAAAAACTTTAGAACACCAGAAAAACATCCTGGTAGACTGCCTGTCAGGAGTACCAGCTGTATTTGATCACTTTCATCGTCTCTATCCTTGTATCATTGTCAATCAAAAGTTGTTAAAAAAAAAAAACAAATGGTTCTCATATACATTTCTTTTATGCCTTGTCAAAACACTAGCAAAGCAAGTAATAATAATGATTCACAAGGGAGTAATACAACTTTGAATGCCTCCTTTGCTTCAATAAATTGTAGCTCAAGTCTTTCCCTTCATTCATCAAGCAATTTCGTCCTTGGAATTTCTGTTGAATTATTAATCAACAAGTACTACCTTATTATCTTAGTTCACGATCAAAACCTCAACAAAAATGGTTTTGGGTCTAGCAGCCTTTCGAGAATTCCTTTTCTGAAAGTTGATTGTGCCTCAACCTCTTATGATTCTGATCCTGAATTCTCTCTATATACAAGTTCAATGTCTGCATTGTTTCCATTTATTAGTTCATGAGAATAACCTACTCATGATATGGGAATAAGCACCTCAAAAAGATCACAAACAGTCAGTGTGTCACCTTTGTTCTAGTCACTAAAAGCACCTCAATACACCTTTTTAGGTTCAGTCACGACGTATAATCTGGATTTTACTGCACTATATGAGCAACAAGGATACCTTAAACGTTAGTGTGTGTAAGCCACAGAAGTGCCACCATAACTTGGGATCCAAAAGTTTGCTCCCAATCTCGGAATAAGCACCTTAAAAAGCTTGTAACTGGTTATGATGCCCACTAATAATTCCAGAGAGAGCTTCAGTTGTGTCATGCATGATATAATTAATACTTCATCCTCCCAAGAAATTAATTGAGATGCCTTGTCATTCTCCATGCTTCCATTCTGTTCTGATCAATTACTCCAGCTCAGTTCCTGCCCACACTTATAAGTGGGGCTTGAGAAGAAGGTTCATACTCAAGACTGTTTTGATGAGAACAAGATGGATTCTAAACAGCAGAGGTCATTCTACACCAAACCTATGGTCGAGGTCTGCATCAGCCTAGCCCATTGAATAACTTAAGGCAATAGTAGTGATCTTCTTTAAGGAGACATAAGAGCAGAATTACTGAGCTGAGCATTTATTTTTATCATATCTTTTTGGTGAGAAAATTAGATGTCCAGACTGATCAGGAAGAGTATGTTCATTAATCCCAAGCTTGCAATCCATGAATTCAAGCATGTAATTGTTTATATCCAAATTGAACACATTGAATTTTTTAGAGTATAATTACTGTGGAAATAAAGCAAGATCTCACATATTGATGTATTCAATAAAGCAATACAAAAAACCCATCCTCAAATTACTAACAAAGAAAGAAATAAGTAAAGAACAGAATGTGGGAGGAAAGCAAAGTTGAATTGATAAACAAAGAAACTGGCAGACCTAGTTAAAAGCACAGCATGTAAACTTACCAAAGCCTTCCTTGTCCCTCTTTATCTGATTCATCAAAAACTTATCACTCGGCAAATTTTCATCACTAAAGTAGTATTCCACCTGCAGAAGACAGAGGTTTGAATGAAGTAGGGGTGAATCTGCCTTTTTTTGAATGGATGGCGGAATACATACCAGACTATCAGGTAAAAAACTTCAATTATCAAAAAAGCAATGAATATAACAAGGGAGACTTGCCAACCTTCATCAAAACTTCCTCACACAAAACAAAATGAAAAGTGAATAAGCCAACAAGAAGTACAAGATAAAAGGCCAGGGGATAGGAGAAATGCTTTAGTTATTTCTTGAATATAGTCTAAAGAATTGTGACACAAATTTCAACTATAGTAACACTCTAAAAACAACAAAAATGAAGTGAACTTTGCACTTAGTTCCATGTGCTTGCTCCCTACCAACTCCACTCCCCATCTTATCAATTAAAAAAGAAGAAAAAACTTATGGCACTATGCCACTTAGTTCCATGTGCTTTCTCCATCATGACCCGCAACCATAAGCTTTCTCCATCATGACCCAAAAAGTCAAGAGTTCAAATGATAAAAACATCTTCATGATGAAGGGATAAATTTCATGCCTCAATCATTCTTAAATCTCACAATGAAGATCCTTGTGCATTTTATGGTTTGTAATTCATGACTTTCAGGTCAGAATAACCTTTCCATTATGCCAAATCCCACCCTCTTTTCTTACCCGTTCATCACAAAAATGTCAAAAAGTTACTACTGTCTCCAGAAATTTGTCCATCTTCCATCTTAGAAGATTAAAAACATACTTAAGCAACTCCAACACAAAATAAATAAGTGCCCATTCGACCAAGTTCAACAAGACAGTGCTAAAAGTGCAGAAGATTCAGCCATAGATAGCTTCAGGACTCACTACTTTAGAGGGTGTACTAAAAGTGCAGAAGACAGAAAAGCATCACCCAACACTAGTTCAGGGGGAAAAAAAAGCTTTGCTTATTTCATTTTCTTACGTTAAAATAATACATGACAGACTTTCTTTTTCCCTTAATTATATAGACTCTATATTTATACCTCTTCAATGTTAAACACATCCTCTCAGGTCCCTCTTTTAAATATCGATCTTGCTGCTACGTAAAAGCACTCTGCTTCTTTCTATCTCAACCAAACAGGAAATAGAACACCATTAAATGCACTTCAAGTCCATGTATTAAGAGAATAAACAGAACATGAATTAACTTTCCTCAACTCTCTTCTTGGCGATCAAAGAAACACATTTACTTGCATAGAATGTGCACGGAATACAATAGCTTGAGAATCACAAGCCAATAAAAACGTGCAACTTGCAAATCATTCTGGGAGACTACAAAAACAGAAAAGGCAAGATATACTTTTCATTCAATCATATTTGTTTGGTCTAACATCGATTGGATAGGCCCAATCCATCAGCCCGGCAACTGAATCCATCAGCTCAGCAATACCATGGTTGATAGGCCCATGATAGCCAGAAAGGGGTGACCAATGTCCAGCCCATTAAGCCCACGCCCAAAGAATATGATGTCGCTGGTTGTAACCCAACTCTAGTAAGGATAAATTAATATCCAATAGGCGGTCAGGTTGTTATTAAACAAAACATGACCTAATATGAGTTAGATGTTCGAATAACAGCATATCTGAGTGTCCAGCCGAGTGGTTAGCCTAGGCAATGTTCTCCAAACTGACAAATATCAACTGCCTACCAACAGTTCAACCTTTAGGTGTCAACCGTCTCCGGTAAACCCCACAATCAAAACATACACAATGACAGTTGAACTAATCAATTTTTAATTAACCTAATTACTTAGATCGTGGCCCATTATTCCTCTTTAAAAAACCGCTAACGAATGATATTATGGCTATAAATATAGAGGAAGAAATCTAAAAAACAAGGAACAAAGAGCATAACCCTCAAACTACTAGTTCTTCTACAATTATATGAAGCCAAGTCCTTCACTTACTCTCTCTCATCCCCTTAATCTCTCCCATATTCAAGTTTTTTGGGAAACATGTTAACTTGAGCGTCAGAGGATATTCCGATGAGTGAATCTCAAATTTTTTAAAGTTTTTGTTTTCTATTATGGTGTGCAGGATCCAAATATTACGGTTTGATAAGCAAATCCAAATTCCAGGTACACATCATTCGTATTGTTTGAGAAAAATACAGTCAAACAACTTGTTCCCACTTAAATGGAATCACAACCACAAAGATCCACGAACCGACAATCTTCAACAACCAATCATCATAGTGAACACGAGCACATGGATAGTTAAGCCAACTACAAAAGGACATTCCTTTTTACAGCATCCTCCCTGAAGAAGGCAGCCAAGGAAGTGTACACTTGCCAGTCGTACCGGACATTAGAGCCATGGTTGCTCAACTTCAAAACATGTTGAAGATGCTGAAGTTCCTTTGGAACAGATTTGAGGATCAATCTAGCCAGATTGAGGTCCTTCTCCCACGAGTTTTTGACTTCAGAAAGGAGATTAAAAGGTCAGAAAATCACCTCTAGGGGGAGCCACTCTCATCCAGAGTTGCCCATAGCCCCCAAGGTGCAATACCGATTTATTTCCTCCTGACTCAAAGGTCATCTCAATTTTGAAGTTAGAGAGAAAATATCAAAGCAACAGAATCCCAGTAAGTACACTAGGGATTTTAAATGCCATCCCAACCAAGAGAGAGGGTAATAAAGCGGTATGCCCCGAACCCTCCTGGTTAAGCAAATATCAGACGTATCTGCCAATCATTCACAGTTAAAAACTTCTCAACATTGAGAGGATTGCCTCCACGCTGACATGGAGGAGCGCATTAAAAGGATAGAGCAATAGATCTTCCAAAGAAACATTGTCCGCCAGACGGCCCAACTAGGTCATACCCCATTCACCTCCAAGATAAAGAGGCACAAGCACCCCAAAAGATCAAAATGCCCGTGGTGAAGCCATATGACGGAAATACCAATTCGATGGATTACCTGGACCACTTTTACACCATACTTGGCTTCCAGAATCTAGAGGATGCAACATTATGCGTCTATTTCCCTTTAATTTTAAATAGAGACGCAAGGATTTGGCTTTATAGGCTAGAACCAAATTCTATTGGTACCTTTCAAGAACCGACGGACTAGTTCTTGCCTTATTTCGCCTCCAACCTAAAGGAAGAAAGCAAACCAAGCACCTAGTTAGGATTAAGCAAGCTCCTAAGGAGAGCCCAAAAGGTTTTTTGACCCAATTCAATGCTGAGGATAGAAGAATCTTGAAGCTCACCGATGAGGTGAAACTAAATGTCTATATAATGACCATTCAACCAGGCGATTTTTTCAAGCCGCTGGTTCAACGTTACCCCAAGACATTATTAGAGACAAAAGCTATCACCAGGTCCTAAATAGCGGCAGAAAAAGTAAATGACAAAAAAAGACCAGAATGCTCAAATTGTGAACAACATTAGGGGCAGCCCAAATGTGGTAAGAGGAGAAATAGTGGCAACCGACTCGCTCAAAACTATCAGAAGCAACAAAGAACTAAGCCTTATGCTCGCCAAAAGTTCAAGCCTCTACATCTCACGCTCCTCATTGACACTCGAACTAATGATGCAAATCCAAAACAAAAAACTCTTGAAGTGGTCTAAACTGGTCAATAATCCAAAGGGAGGAGATTAGTCTAAATACTGCCTCTACCATCGATCTCCGGGGTACAACACCAAAGATAACTGGACACTGCAAAAGGTGATTAAGGCCCTTATCCAAAAAAAGTATCTTAAAAAGGTATTTGCAAAATCCTAAAGCTACCCCAAACAAAGGCAAGGATGATAAATAGCCGCCTGAGCAATCATGCAATTGAGTAATGGCTTAGGCCATTAATATTGCTTCCACAAGGCTTGTCGGCACAGCAATTCAAGAGCATTCAGATGAAACATCCTCCAACAAAAGGCAAAAAATAGGAGTATTAAAAGAAGTTATTAGTTTTAGCGATAAAAATATGACTCATGTAATCATTCCCACTCTAATCCACTTATTGTATTTCACTCGTTTTGAATGCAATCAAGGATTGACAACTAAAATGAGTTTTTGTTGATAATGAAAGTTTAAAATAAATTCTCTATTTTGATGTGTTCATTAAATTAGAATTAAAATATAATCAAATTGACCTACCAGACGAACCACTATATGGGTTGGATAAAGAGTCGATCCAGGTTAAGAGGATCATACACCTAGAAGTTATAATAGGAACACATTCTAAGATAGCCTCTTATCGATTAACTCTTTTGTTCCCTTCAATCTATAATGCCATACTCAGCTGACTATGCCTGACGACATTTGGAGCAATCACCTCCCACATCTAAAAATAAAATTCTTAACTAAATACAGGGTCAGACAAGTTAAAAGAGACTAGGTTACTGGACGGAGTTATTATTTAACACAGATTAATGGTCTAACTCTTCCAAAACCAATAGAAGAATTCGACCTATTCGACAAAGCCTCCCTTCAACAAACTCAATCTAACAAGTCACCACTTCAGATCCTTTTGAATTAAATAGATCCAAAGAAATATGTCCAAATCAAGTCTTCCATAGATCAAGATTTGAAACAAAGACAGATAGACTTCTAATGGAGCAATGCCGACGTCTTCACCTATACACCGATGGACATGCCAAGGATTCCGATGGAAATTATGGTTCACAAGTTGAGTCTCATTGTCGAAGGCAAGCCTATCAAGTAGAAAAATGAAACTGCTTCGTAGAAAAGCTTGTGGCCATTAGAGAAGATGTCAAAAAATTAATCAATACCAGGTTCATCAAGGAAATTAATTACCTAAATTGGTTATCCAACATCATGCTGGTAAAGTAAAGCAACAAGAAGTAATGGATGCGCTTTGACTTCAAAGAGGTGAATAAAGAATGATCAAAAGATAGTTGTCTGCTCCCAATGATCGATCAACTAGTAGATTCAACATCCAATCATTAGCTATTGAGTTACATAAATGCCTATTCAGATTATAACCAGATCCGAATGAATTCAGAAGATGAAGATATAACATTATTTGTGACCAACCAAGGAACCTACTGTCATAAAGTCATACCGCTTGGTTTGAAGAATACTGGTATGTGGTTCCAAAAGCATGTGAACAAAATGTTTGAGCAATGGATTGGAAAAAAATATGGATGTATATGTCAACGACATGATCATCAAAAGCGTACTCGCCGACAACCATATTAAAGATCTAGCAAAAGCATTCGATATGCTCAGGACATACTAAATGAAATACCCAACTAAGTACGTCTTTGGTGTAACTTCTGAAAAGTTCTTAGGCCCCATAATATCTCAGTGTGGGATAAAGGCCAACCGGAGAAAATGAAAACCATTATGGATATGGAATTCTTTTTAAATGATCAAAGATCTCCAAAGGCTGACCAGGCGACTTGCAGCTCTATCCCAATTTATGGCCAAGCCAACTGAGAAATACTTGTCATTCTTTAAAGCAATGAGAGGGCCCAAGACGAATGGTTTCTGATGGGCAGACAAGTGCCAATAAGCATTTCCAGGACCCAAAGGAGTAATTGGCACATCCTCCCCTCTTAACTCGCCCTAAGGAGGACAAGAAGCTATATCTTTATCTAGACATATTGGACACAGCACTGAGTATCGTTCGGTCAGAGAAGTGTTAGGGGGTACAGCAATTGATATACTACATTAGCAAAATCTTAGCTGACTCAAAAATCCAATTAACTCGCATAAAGAAGGTTGCTTTAGCCTTAATTTTTATTGCAAGAAAGCTCAAACCATATTTCCAAGCTCATAAAACCGTGCTCCTAATAGATCAACTTCGCAAAAAGATCCTACTGAAGCCACAAATGTCCGGACGCCTAATCAAATGGTCAATCAAGCTGGGTGAATTCGACATAAAATTTTGAGCCCGACCTTACATAAAAGGTCAAACCCTAACAGACTTTAACGTCAAAACAACCCCAGACTCAAATGAGTTGGCTGAAGAACCCTCGGGGGATCCACTTAACATATCACAACCCAGATGGACGCTCCATATAGATAGAGCTTCTTTTCAAACTGGTAATGAAGCTGAAATAATACTAACATCTCCCGAAGTACCAAGATCAAATACTTAATCACAGTCAGGCTCCTTTTGACCAATAATGTGACAGAGTATGGAGTCTTACTAACCGGCCTAAAGTTGACAAAGGAATATTCTATCAAGAATCTAACCATGTACAGTGATTCCGAATTAATAGTCAATTAAATATTGGCTAATTTGAAAGCTATCAATCGAAAACTAGCCAAATATCTCCGCGAGGCCCAGAAACTCTTATTTTTCCTCAACAGGTTTGTGATCATCCATATCTCAAAAAAAAAAAAAAAGAAACGTCAACCGTCCCTCCAAGATGGCAAAATTAGGCTGTCCAAAGCAATACGCGCAGGATATGCAAAAATCCTCCAAAGGCCTAGTATAGAGGAGTAAGGTAAAATTCTCCATGTGTCGAATGAGGTAACTTTGATAAGCCCTTATGTGAAATACCTTTAAGAAGGAACGCTACTGAGTAATCTAGCAAAGGCTAAGCGGATTAAACAAATAGCAAGCTAAAATATACTATTGTGGAAAGATCATTATACAAAAGAGGTATTCAATACTCTACAAGTGATGCCTGATCCTGACAGAAGCCTACTACACCCTTGAAAGGCACGCTACTTCTTGCTCCAAAAAGAAGAACCTTTGCCTGACCTAGTCTACCAATGCCCAAGGCTGCAAAAGAGCGTGTTAGCAACAATCATGAAAATAATAACCCAATCAAAGCCAAGTATAAGAATATACCTCTCAATGGAGAAATCCTCTCCGGCAAAGGAATTAGACAAAAGGCTAGCAACCTAGGGCTCTTCAAATATTGGGAGTAAGATCGGCTAAAACATGGGGGTGTTAAAATTAGAAGCTTCGCGTGAAGATTCAACCACCTTACTCCCCGGAGAAGGGAATACCAAGTGCACCTTAGTATCCCTTACGACATTAAAGCCCCCCTGATGCCTTTCAGTCCCAAAGTAATGGAACGAGTGGTCAAAGTTTAAACCGACCGTCCAACAGTGGAAAGGGTACTAGAATATTAGGAATCCGATACTTAGCAATGATGGGAGCAACTACGACCAGGACACTCCTGTGTGCAAAGTTATGAGAAGAATCATGCTCCTCATCAAGCACCACAAATGGTATCATCTCGTCAGCATGCAAAATGGACATCCCCTCGGAAGGCCTTACAAGATAAGAGGTAAAGACTAGAGTTCAGGACTAGGCGAACTCCTCAACTCTCGTCTTAGCCTCACACTCGGTGAAGGCAGCGTCAATCTCCATTGATTCTTTACTAGTGACAAAAGCAGCTACAGAAGTTAAGGGACCGTAACTCAAATGACCCGCTCCAAGGCTGACCTCATGGGATGTCTCCAAAACTATCCCCTTCCCTCTTTTCTAGGGACAAGGAGGCAAATTGGCTACTGCGTCGCCCCTAACAACTTTGTACCATTTTCGAGTCCAAAGCAATGACAGTGAAGAAGCTTCCAGTCTCGCACACTCATCGACATACTATTTCATGCGGGCCATGTGATACTTGGCATTGAAAAGCGCCGTCTCACTAACCGATCAAGAGTAGGCTAGAACTTTTATATAGAAGAATTGATCTTTCCAGTTATCCATGGAGTTAGGATTTTCTACACTTGTTTTAAGCTCCTTTTGCAAAGTCGATGAAATCCAATCATTTTCTTGATCAAATCGGAAAATGATTTTAATCATCTTGACATCCATCCTAAGTCATGATGCCGAAAGAACACACAAAGCCACCAAGTATAGGATGGCATTAGGATAGAGCCATGCAATAGGAATTTGCAAGGCATCCAATATCTCTGCAAATTCTCTAGCTATCAAGATGCAGAGAGGACATCTTATCTTCTAGAGAAGGAACAACATAAGGAATCATAGTCGGAATGTTATACTTATTATATATATCAACGATGTCAAGTAACAACAACGACAAAGTAATATCAATAACACCTCAAAAAGAAAAGCCTCCAATCCTATGCAAAACCATCAATAATGGTAAGAAACAAAGATTGTGGAGCTCTAAAAGTTTCAGGGTTTTAGAAGATTTGTTTCAAGAAGCATAGAGGCAAGAATGAGAATCTCCTTGAATTTAAATGAAAGCAAAGGAAACGCTAGAGAAGGATTAAAAAAGCCTCTCAAAAAATGTTTGGAAACAACATGTTAAAAGAGAAATGCTGATCTAGGTGATGGGCCTTTTCCAAAAATATTTCACATTAAGGCAATACTCTCCGATCCATTTAAAATGGCCACAACGTTGCGCATTGATAACAGGCCAAAGGGGAATACCAAGTGGTCATGCCACGTATGTCGAAGGGAAGAATACCAACTATGTGGTATTAAATGCTCCATCAACATGTCACTGCAATAACGGGAGGCATCATGACGCTGACGTCACCCCAATTGTCATCCGAATAGTCATGCGAATCTAACGAAATGAAAATCCAACTAGTCTCAAAAGACAAATAGGTTAAGCAATTAAAATTCCAATTTGGCTTGCCCAAGGGCCCTAGCTTATCAAAAGGTCAAGTTGTCAGATTTTACAAAAATAAGCATTAGTTGTCGGATTATCAATCGGCAAATTTTCAAGCCTTAAGACGAAGAATCGGAAAATTTCCATCCCAATTTGTCAATTAATCAAAACATTTCATGACTTACATTTCCATATGGATGTGCACAAGTCCAAATACGGAAGGAACAAATTAATAGTTACAATCCAAACATGAAAAATAAAAGGAATCAGCATTTCATTCATTCTTGGTAGCAAATATGTATAAATTACATTTCAAGATGAAAGTACTAAACCAATTGGCTTGTAAGAAAAGTAAAACATCAAGTTGATGATTATCATCGGCAGCAAAAGAATCATGCCTCGCTCTAACGGCAACTCGTGTAAATGGAGAGAGAAAGGATAACACCTAGCCAAATAACCCTCGTGAAATGATATAAGGCAATAGAAAGCCAGCACAAAATGTATATCGGTTCATATGCTAGACCCATAAAAGACAGATGGATGAATTAGATTGCACCCCATGGCATAAGGTCCCCTTAGTAATTACTCGGGCTGAAAACCAATCCGGCTAACAATGCTGCATAAAATAAGGGGACCAAGATGGCTCCCCCTCTAAAAGAAGAAAACTAAGGTGGGGTTCGCCACTAGCACCCGGAAAGACACCATGACGTTAGGATCATCTCTAATCTGTTAGGAATATAAGATCACTGAGAAGGGATAGGCTTGAAAGATCTAGCAGACCCCATCAATAACTAAAGCATGTAAATTGGATGAAGAAAATAGAGTGAGAGATCAACCCCTTCTATAGCTGAAAAACGAGCCAAAAACGAAGTGTTTTGAAGCAACAACATGTGATCAACAGTCAAAGAACATCTTCCAAAGCCGTCAGGCAGCAGGCATTGATTGACATGACCAATCAACAAAGAGTGCTCGCTGACCTCTTGGAAAGAAACGTTTGAACAGTCTCAGAGGTTGGGTCAATTTGGTCCTTTCTTCGGGGCATTTTTGGAGCCTGAATTCAATCTTCAAGCATGGAGAGCTAATGTTGGGTCCGGTATCAATTAGGCAGCCCAATCCATCATCCCAACAAGCTCGTGGTTGATAGGTCCAAGATAGCCAGAAAGGGGGAAGCAACATTCGGCTCATTAGGCCTTAGTCCCAGAGATACAACATTTAGTTGTGACTCAATTCTAGTTAGGATAAGTCAAGATCCAACAAGGGGCCGGGTTGTTATTAAGCAGAATATAATCTGATTTAAGTTAGATGCACGAATGAGTGTCCAGCCCAGAGGTTAGCCTAGGCGAACATCTCCAAACAAACATAAATCAACTACCCACCATCAGTTCAATCTTTAGGCATTAACTACGTCCAATTAACCTCAAGATTATAAAGTGTACAATGACTATTGAACTAATCATTTTCTAACTAACCTAACTACTTGGATAGTCCGGTTATTCCTCTTTAAGAATCTGCCAACATATGATGTTATGGCTATAAATACACACCTTTTCCCCTAAAAAAGAGGACGGAATCCTAAAAACAGGGAACACAAAGCATAGCCCTTGAATTACTTGTTCCTATACAATTATAGGTAGCCAAATCCTCCACTTACTCTCTCTTATCCTCTCAATCTCTCCCAAATTTCAGTTTTTTGGGAAATATACTAACCTGAACATAGGAGTATATTTCAAGAAGTGTCCCAATTCCTTCATAGTTCTTATTTGCTGTTGTTGTGTGCAAGATTTAAATAAAACGATATGATAGGCAAATCCAAATTTCTTTGAATCAGAATCCAGATTTCTAATAAGCATCAATATTACTTCTCAAAGAAAAAAATATTTGAACAATAACATTGTCTAAGAAATCAACAAGCAGGCAAAAATGAACAAATAAGTCCAATATAAGCAAAAGAAATTTCTTTTTTCCACTTTACTCGACAAGTCAATTTTGAGTTAAAGGTGGAACTAGCCTGCTTGATAATCTTTGCTCGTAGGTATTCGGACGATTCGGTAGAGCCATCGGTTTGAGTTTGAGGTGGGTGATCCTCACCACCACCATCATCGGAAGGCAGCGAGTCCACCTGCGGATCTGCGTTGTCATCGCACTGGATAGACACAACCCCCGGCTCATCTAAAGCAGAAGCTGAGGCGATCGCTTCGGCCTCCATGAGAGAGAGAGAGAGACCGAAGTGAGAAGCTAAAGGCGAGACAAGGCGAAGTCTGTGAGAAGTTAAAAAGGTAATAGGCCGAAAACCCTCCCGCCAATTGTTCAGCTCTCTGATGTGTCCTTTTTCGTCACAAAGCAGCAAGAATGGAATCGCACTAGAGGGTAGTTTGGTCATTTAGTCCTATGACTTGTTTGGACTTTTTTAAAATTAAAAATGTCAAAACATAATATTTCAAATTTTATATTAATTTTATTTAATTCTCAGGTTTTTATTTTTTTCTAATTCTATTCTTAACATTAATTTTAATAACAGTTTTTTAATACATAAGAAGCTATGTTAAATTGATCATTTTTAGAATAATATGAAAATACATTTACACTAAAAAATTATAAAAAACATTGCTTGTAGTAAAATATCAAATTAATGCATATCTTAAATTTAAATAGTAATCTAATTATATTGGGTTTTGACTTTTAAATCTTCTAATTTAAATTATACACATCATAACAATTAACAATAGATAAGATTATATAGGACTTGTTCTTCGATATATCATTTGATACTTTATTCAGAAAATTTTTTTTTTATGGGAATGAAAGACAAAAGAAAGAACTGAGGATGTGTTTAAATATAAGAGATTGATCGAACAAGAAAACGTGACTCCGTAATACTAGAAAGATATAATAGCTTTGTAATTGTCATTGTGTTTTCAAATTTCAATCCCTTTTAACTAAATGAGTTTGTCTATTTATAATTTTGATACCAATTAGCATGTCTTTTAAAATTAGTACAATAATTTAACTAAAGCATTATATTAATAGAGACCCAATTGTTATTTAGAGTTTGCAACCGTTCAATATTTAATATTTATTATTTATTTACTATTATTACATGTTTAATATTGTCAGTCATCTCTTAATTTATATAACCATTTGTTAAAATTTAATATCAGGTTTATTTGTGATTAATCACCCGGTCATTAATATTTTTAACCACTCGGTCATTTGGTCGATCGACAAGTTTTGTGTCTAGACACATTATTAATTCACTTTTGTTTCGAGTTGAGCAATTCAATTGCTTAATAGTTATCACATCAACGGGCTTATAATTTATAAATTTTATATTTTTTCAGATCATATCAACCTTATTTTATGCCATACCCAACACAAACATATTACCAATATTTTAATTTTATTTTCAACTTGCATTTTAGGATTTATTTTTATTAAAAAATCTAGGTCATGTTTATAATTTTAAAAAGATAGAACTATTTTAAATATATTTTTTTTGTTCTTTTTATACCCATAACCTTTTCTTCTACGTTTCCTCATATTTTCCCTCGTATTTTTCTCATGTTCATTCAAATCCAATTGAATCATTTATCCAAATAATATCCCCAAGAAAAGTCCTATGCAACAAGAAGGTGCCAAATTAGTTAAAAAATGCTCATTACTCCCATTTATTTGGCAAGGCATTTGATGAAGATGATGTTATTGAAAATTTTACCAAAAAGTCATTTGTCAAAAACATAGCAACAACACCACCATTTCATCTTTTGTATCTTCAACTGTATGAGCTTGACAAAAGTCTAGTATTTTAAGTAGATGGTGTTATCATGCAATCATAATGATTTCTTAATACATAATGTATAAATATTATACACCTTATATAAAATAAAACAACTATAAGTTTGTAATAGTCCTTCAAAACATTACGAAATCTTAGAAGGCAAATATTAAAACAATATACTAAAATATTATTTTAAAATCTATCATCCATTAATTTTCAAATGATCTCAGCTGTTATGAAGAAACGAGAGACTAATATTTTAAAATAATCATTACAAAACCCAGCGGCTATACATGGAGCAAGAACATACAATCCGATGACAAAAAACTCAATCTCCTAAAAAGGCCAATTATATGCACAGCATGAAGCACATCAATTTTATTCCTTTTTCAAGTTTCAACAAAACAACTATTGTTTGTTTAACCAGATTGTCTCTAAAACTAAGTCCAAATCTACTGTCATCGAGATCATACAACAGTTTTCAATGCTTCGATTTCATCATCGCAGCTGCCTATCATTAGCTATAGGAATTGGGTTATCGCAGCCCAAATCTCATCAACTCATTCTGTATTAGTACCTGAGAAATAGAGCTAATTTATGCTCACAATTTCTCCTTTTATGGCTTCTTGAGGGATTGTTTCTTTGGTGGAGAGTGTGAGTGCATAGCCACCAGAAATCATGGACTTGATTTAATATCTGTCACGATAAGGAGTTCCATAGACAATCAGATAGGGTACATTCCGTACAACAGTGTCAATTGGTATGGCAAAGTTAACCCCAGATGACATTCCTGAGCCTGCATTAGAGTGAAGAACACAAGAAATAACCAAATCATGTTCATGATCTATCCAGATCAGAATCTGATAGAGGCTACAATTTAAGAATGGATGCAAATAACAATGACATATTGATGCATGAGCATCTTCCGATATAACAGGGGTATATTGTGAATGCGTTGGACAGGCAAAGAAGAAGAAAAGCATCATGTATTGGGATAATCAAGGAGAATTAATGGAAGCAAAAATCAAAAAGCCAAAATCAATGTGTATTCATACAATTAGGAAGATAAATCAGTTAGGAAGAAGTACTGGAGTCTTACAGTTAATATGAGAAATTGTATAAATTCATAGAATTGGATGTAAATTCCCATACGAAAATTGATTTGTAATTCAGAAAGACTAGAGCTTTAGTGTCAGAATTTGGATTTAGTTTGAACTCCCGGGTTGCAGGACTCGTCTTCTGTGCTCTGTTTTGCTTTCTTTTTTCTTTTTTGTCCCTAATGGTATCAGACATTTTCTAAATTTGAATACATGTTCTATCGATGCAAACAAGCAATCTGACAACCTCTGCAATGGTCCCAAGTTAAATAAATGTCATGTGTGCAAATTCATTACCCTCCCCCAAAACCCAGGAAAAATGATCTGCTTACAGAAAATTGGAAATATTTTCTAATTTTACTATCCTAATAATGATAAGAAAATACCAAAGAGGCACCAAGTATCTCTAGTTGTTTCATCAATATAAATCATCACAGTGCACAAGGCTTCTATATTGTGAGGTCTAAAGAGGATCAAATGAATGCAGTTTTATTCCTGCATTATATAAAGGTTGTTTCTATTGCATTGTATGAAGGGAGACCTTTGCTCACCGATTAAATTATTATCATTTGACTTAGTGATTATGAGTTCTAATCATAGAAAAAGGTCTCTTGCCTAATATCCAATGCCCCCAAGGTGCTTCAATCCTTTCTCGGACCCTATGCATAGCAGGACCTTGGTACACCAGGCCCTTTTTCATAAAGTTTGTTCCAAGGCTTAAATCTATAACCTTCAAGTTACAATAAGATAACCTTACTATTGTGACAATGTTCACCCTCTATTATCCATCCCTTTGACAAACAATGGCCTGATTTAGTGATGCTTTGGTGTAAACAAAGGTCAACATATTTAGTAGCAAATGCAAATAACTTCTGCCGCTATGGTCTAACCCATACTTCCTTTGACATATGGAATTTCATTTGTATGAAACTCAATATAAAAGTTCTCCTTCATAATAATTAGAAGCCTTAACCATAAGAACAAACAAATCCTGACAAATAACCAAAGGAAATTGATGAAACACATATTCTCAGACACAATTTCTAATGTCCTGCAAAACAAACTAGTTATAACTATATAGAAAATGATCCTTTAAATCAAACAGTGGTCAGGCATTGACCTATACTTCCTTTTATTATTCTTCACTGCTGCCAGAGAAGTAGAAAGAGAACAAATGAACAAAGAATCAGTTCCTTACCTTTGCGGGTAAAAGTAGCAGTGTTAACACCAATTACATGGCCATTTGAATCAATTAATGGGCCACCTGAGTTTCCTGTAAGGTTATCACACATCAATAATCATATAGGTGTCTATCTATAATGTGATAGTCGATTTTTTACCTTAACATACTTGACTCAGAAAGGACCACCACGATGAGAAGTTACTGAATCCCAATAAATATGCTGGTCAACATTGACATTGCAACACTCAAATACATGGTGTGACATCCCACAAAAAGAATTTGTATGTATAAGATTTGGGATCATGTTACAAGTACTAGAAAATCATCAATAAGTAACTGGGATTAAGCTTTTTAAACTAACTCAGATATCCTCAAATTAAGTTCCTGAGGTGGACGGTTAATTTGTTGGACCCAGACTTTGTCAAATGGAACTAAATCAGTCATCCATCACAATATGCGGATCATGCTAGGAACAATGGTGCACACTTATATGGCGAGGTGAGTGAGCTGGTGGGGATAGATGATGGTGGCAGTAGCATGGTGGGCTACAACTATGAACCATCTATCATTTGGGAAGATCCTGAAACCATGATGTGGCTATAAAGTATTTGAGTGGGAGAGAAGTTATGACATCCCACGTCTGGGCATGTAAAAAATTTTAGACCAAATAATATACTAGGTTAATTGCCTAGAAGAAAAAAACCTACGTACGAGGCATCCATCAATATGAAATTAAGCTTAAGCATTTTTTGGCCAGCTTGAGCTAGTTGCTTGGATAGAGAGTTTTGTTTCTTTGACTGGGGTTGTGACCGATGGCCCCCGACCTATAATTCTGAGATGTCACTAAAGCTCAGAAAAACTATTGCTCCACCATCCTAAGTTTCTTGTACTATAATAGAGGTCATTTCTGAGCGATCAAACTGTCAATTGGCATCATTGTAGCTCTTATGAAATTAACATATTAGGCAAAAAGGAAATTCAATGGACTACAACAAGGGTTACTGTGAAAAAATTAATTTGCAATACAAGCTGCTTAAGTTCTATGTTTCACAATCATAATTGATTCTACGATGTCAATTGGTTAAGATCTATGTTTAGTACTCATCCAAAAAAAGGCTCTATGTTTTGACAAATAGGATAATCAAGAATGAAGTGTGATGGATCCAAAGGTAAAGTCCAGTTCTCTCTTTCTTTGCATCTAAATTTGACTGTGGAAATGATAAAGAAATGCAAATTAAAAGTCAATATAAGGATTTATTTTTCGAGGGGTAGCAAAGAATCCCTCTCCCACTTTGTGGATCCAGGTAAAGTCCAGTTCTCTCTTTCTTTGCATCTAAATATTATTGTGGAAATGATCAAGAAATGCAAATTAAAAGTCAACACTAGGATTTATTTTTTGGGGGGTAGCAAAGAATCCCCCTCCCACTTTGTGGATTTGGAACAAACTCTGAGTACATGACCTCATCTACAAAACACCAAGTAAGTCCAAGCAAGCAGTAGGATGAATCAAACTTTTGACTATGGACCCAACTGCGAAGTTGCCATTAAAAACTGTGTTAACCTATGCAGGTCAATACTATGCTATTTCAATTCAGTGAAATATGAAAATGTACCCGCATTAATAGCAGCATCTGTTTGTATGGCACCCTGGATGGCCTGTCCATTTGGTGAGGGTATCTCCCTGCCTAATCCACTAACCACCTGCAGTATATAAACTATTGGCCTCTCTACATAAGCTTTAATTTGTATATTAATTTAATGTCCAGCACAAAGCCATACGGGAAACAATGCTTTACCAAGTCTGCTTAGTATATTGATAAATAATAATGAGCACAAAATGAACAGGAGGTTGGAGATTGCAAATTAATGTCTTAACCAAGTCCCAAGAAGTAATGTACTACAAAGAAGCTACCCCAGTTGTTAGAGTGTTTTCAAATCCATAGGGATTCCCAATGGCAAAACAGCTCTGTCCCACACGCAGATTATTAGATGTTCCCAGAATTACTGGCTTCAAGTCACTTCCTTCAGCATCAACCTGCACCGAAGCAAGTTCAACATATGATGATGCTTCCAAATTTGCAGATATGATACAATAGTTTCTTGCATGAATATGAAAGAAAGCCATATAATGTCAATGGGTGTAGAATACGTGAAAACCTCATACATCATTTATAGTTATTGAAATCCCATGCTGTATACATGGCATTGGAATTCTCTTTCTGGCCAAGGAAAATTCCTATCTTTGGGTAAGGATCTAATTTGAGGCTGGAACACCAAGGATCTAAGCAAAACTGAGAGATGATTCTTAAGGTTAGATGCAAAGGAGTAGACCATACTATTTTCCCTAAAATAAGATTCTCAAAGTGGCAATGTCACTATGGAGTTCAGAACTAAAATTTGTGTGACATCTTCTGACACAAAAATGGGAGATATGGCCTTTGACAGCCATGATTCTTCTTCTTTATCTGGAGGGGGAGGCTTTAAGAAGATTTTGTTGGGATAAGGGCTTGCTAGTCCTAGTGTTAGGAACTTAGATTGGTGATTCTGAGTTACCGTGGTTACTTTGAATAAGCGAGAGGGATACAGGAGTTGGTCTGAATTGAACACAGACCATTGATCTAGGCAAGTGGATCGCCTACCACCATGCTGTTCTTAGTTCCCCTATTTGTTGACAATTTATTTTCATTGCTTCTGGTTTCAAATGACAACTTATTGGCTATTCCCACATCAGATTCCTCAGTGAACACGTAAAGGTACGCAATATAATAGTACTTCAAAATTACAAAGATACTCGATCTGCGGAAGTTACATTTCAGTACCTCTAGATACTTTACACAAATTGACAGCTATTAGTAGTTAACATATTTGGGATTCGTTTATGGGTAGAAGTGCATGCTAGGATTTGGAAGCTGTTTTAGGTAGTTCTTATTTAGATTGATGAAGCCTTTTTCATATTATATACCTAGTTTGGAGCATATCATGATGCAATTTGATTAGATTCTACTTATGCAACATGTACTTTTTCATACATGTTCGCTAGCTAGATAAAAATAGTATTCAAATTAGTATATATTTAAATAATTATTGCTCATGATTTAACTTTAAATCATTTTCATCTTCACTTGACCAAGAAAAATTAATTCTTTTCTACCAAAATCCATAATTTGTAAGTTTAATTGGGATGTGAAACTTAACCTATGAGACATAATACAACTTCAAGGCAAACAAACCAACTTACGATATATGCATAGTGCTGAAAACATTTATTTGGGAATTATGATGCCACTTAAGCATGGCATGGATGGACACATCATCTTATGCGGCATGCTACATTTTAATCTCCAATACTTCCAATCTTCCTTTTGCACATATACAATATAGGCTAGCAATTGAGAAGAGGCATGAAGAGACTGCATATGTAAGAAACACATAGTGGCTTTATTGCCATAATGCCCACTGTAAACGTGCCTAAAACCTAGGGCACAGCATCGAATACCATGTTGTCAGGCTGAAAAATCTCAGCAGACCGCATAAATAACAGTCTCTCTCAGGCATAGGGTTACTAATATGCTGTCTTTTGTTTATTTTTTTGAAAATTCTAAGGACAAACAGTGAAAGCCTGTTCTGCACTAACAGATTTTAGCACCGTGATTCTTGTTGTTCCAACACAGCCACCACCAGGTAAACTTGGTTGGCTGCAGTTCTTAAACCTTCTGGTATGCATTTTACTTACATTTTTCCTATCAGAGAATCCTTTGCTATATTCTTGTGTATATATTTTTTCCCAATTGTATCTATTTCATCCATTCTTCCCTGCATTGCTCTATAAGATGGAGAGGGAAAGATTTTGATTGTCCTGGATTATGTAAAATGATTGACATATGCAAGTAGTATGGAGGAAAAAAACATAAGATACTCTAAGATAATTGATCCAAGATATTCTAGGGAATAAATATCTGCAGGATTGTCAAATGGTAACCTTCTTTTTGAGAATATGAGGCCAGTCTTATAAGCACAAGTATTTGTAAAACACTCCATGAAGCATTTATTTTCAGCAATTACCAATAATGGTTTTAAGTAACTGCAAGGGAACCTACTGCAATACTGACTCTAGTTTAAGTAATTCAAAGAAATAGTAAAGAGAAATAATTCATACATGATTTTCCAATTGACTACCTTAAGAACAGCCAGATCATATGTTGGATCAAAACCAATGATCTTTCCTTCCCTTGAAAACGTATTGCCTTCTGCATCTACGAAAAACACCTATATTGACAGTCATCATTATTGCTTTTATATTGCTCCCATTTTCTATCAAAATATTCATACAGAGCCCAATATACTTGCAAGCTAAGAAGCATAGACAGGGACGCTAAATAAGGTATCACATGACAAGAGTATGTCAATGTGTAACACCCTTTTTTTTTTCTAAAAAATAGGACATAAATCAGCTAAAACATATTAAGCAAAGTCACAGGTTCTTACTAATATGAGAATGAGACAAAAACAATACTGTTTTACACTATATAAGCTCTCAAAATTTCACACTAGTACAAATAGAACATTCATATACTATAAGATCTCTCTCCCTCTCACTTTCCTGATTAAGGAAAAATAACTACCAAAACACTAATAATCTTCCATGCTTTATGATTTATGGTTGGATAAGTTGTAGACAACCACAAACTCTCTCTCTCTCTCTCTCTCTCTCTCTCTTACTATGTGTTTTTAGTAAGTAGTGGGTTCAGATAATAAGTTCTATCAAATAAGCGACTGTTTCGGATTTTTTGCTAATGTTCACAAAACTATTCAAATTTTGGTAAAGAAATTTTTGTTTTTAAATCAAAAAGAGCCAAAAATGTTTCCCTAGTGCATTCTCAATGTATCCTGGACATAACCCGGGCATGAACCGAATGTGTTGTCGGTGTGTCCATTAATAAAAAAAAGGTCTGTACATGTTTGGGTATGGTTGGTTCATGTCAGTGTCAGATACGTGGCAAATGTGAGTAAGATACCCAGGAGAAAATGCCTGTGCTTCCTAGCTTGCAAGGAATAGGAAGAGAACAGAAAGAACAATGATAATTTAAAAGAGTAAAACCTCACAACGTCGTCGTCCACTTCTATCTGTTGCCAACTTGGCTACAACATGATAATTGGTAACCTGTGATATGTAGAGAATTTACCATTTAAATATGACACCCTGATTACCAAATAACAGCCAAGAAGTTGCATCATAGAAGAAACAAAACGCTAAAAGTAAGCAAGAGCACTGAAAGATGCCAGTGCAAGAAAATACAAACACACAAATCTAAGTTTCAAAGATCTAAATCGGAAATAATAGAAAAGAGGAGATCAGTTTAGAAACCTATATAAATATAAATACTAGCTCTGCTAACTAGATAAGGCAGGAAGCAATGTAAATGCTAGCACAATGTGCTGAAAAGAAAGAATTCATTTCTCATGGATCCAAAAAATCAGAAACTGCAATTTGGGATAACAGAAGGTTTGGATTAAGAGAGACTGTGTATAAATAGAAAATAGAAAAACTAACAGTTTCCCACATTAAGAGTTAAATATGTTTCTTATTTGTCTCTTGCGAATTATTTATTTCAGAACAAAACAGTGATAAAATTTTCATGAAACCCAAGTCCTCACAAAGAAATCCCCCAAACTCAAATATGATCAATATGCCTAGTTAAAGATTAATATCTAGAGATTGAAGAAGCATCACATAAGATAGACGATCTAAGACAACAAATCCAAATAGCAACACATATTTGAACTACCCAGAAGAATAAGAAAGGAAAATTGAAACGAGACAAATGATGATGAAACAAGGGTACTTTGATCACCAAATTTAGGAATAAGAAATGCCTACAATGTGACCAAACTTATCCCAGATGAAACCAGAACCTGTCCCCTCAATTTTTGTTCCTTCTTCAGGTATGCTGACATCATTTGAGCTCTTGGAGTTGTTCACTATTTCTAGATCTTTAATGAATACAACAGAAGGTGAAGTTTCCTGCAATTAAAAGGCTTGGGTATAAAAAAAAGTACAAATAAGTCTTACGCAGAACAGCATTTTGATAAATCCAAGAGAAACAAAGTAGGGATCCAATTTCAGTACACACATTCTAATAAGCATAAGCATTGACATGAGACACAGGCATGGACAAGACATGACACTGGCATGCTATTTTGATGCTGGAGACTTGTTAACGAAAATCATAATTTATTAATTTTCTAATTTATGACGATCCTATTCTGTACTAAATTAGTAATAAAATGATATTTATTATTTCTTTACCAAAAAAATTTAAAGAAAAATCATTATGTAATTGAACTAATACAAATGAGTTATACTATAATATCTTCAACAAGCTATTATAATAGAATAATAATAATGATACCAACTAACAAACTAATTCAAATTTTAACATGGCAAACAATTTTATTTATGCAAATCAACTTCTATACATTGATTACATAATTTTGTACTATATAATTATCAAAAGATAAAATATATAAGTAAAATCTCATATACAAAAGATAAGTGTCAAATATTAATGACAACCCAACGCAAAAGTATGTCTTTCATGTTTCAACACGTACATCATTTTCTTCATTATCTCCATTTGCGTCATCATCATCAATAAAAATAATATGATCTAACTTCGGCTCATCCAAGAAGAGATATACAATCTCTAACTTTCCAACATCCTCTAATGAATCAAATGTATCTCCCCAAATGTCTGACATTTCACTCTTTCCTTGCGAATATTGTAGAATTCTTATTGAAAATAGGTGAAAATTATTATGAATGCAAATATATTCCTAACGTGTCCGAACTCAACATTTTGGAGCGTCGGAATTAACAATAAAAAACAAAAAATTTTGGACACGTGTAGGAGCGTGTCCAATACTTTATCCCTTGGAATGTGTCATTACTTCTTAGCAGAAACATATCAGTGACTGCTAATCCACATGGAAGGACCATAATAATGCAAGAGTACTAACAATCACTCACATTTTCCATAATCTCTATTCTTTTCAGTAAGTAGCAAGAATCATCATAACGATTTCATGACAAAAACTTCTGGCAACTGAAATAACAAAAAATATATAGCACACTTTCTCAAAATATCATATTGAAATTTTTAAATCTTTCATGCATCATGAGGGGGGTCTTCAGTTGCTGTAAAGGTGACTGATCGGCGTGTTTATGTGAGAGCAAGGAATTCCAAAATCTCAGGATTTGAGCTAGTCCAAGTTTAGCTTATTCCTAGATCCCCAAACCTATTGAATTCAAATGTACAACATGAAAATCCAAGGCTCCCCCCCTCTACTAAGGCCTGCTTCCACGCACACATACACCCTAAAAAAGAAGAAAAAATGAGCAAAAACACAAAAAGAAAATGAAAGGAAAACTGTCGGTTGCACGAGCACCCTCAAGTACACATCAAGTGCGAACTTTCTAGACAAACCATATATGTGTACCCCATAAAAGAGGATCAAGTGCTACTTCTTTGAGCAAATGGTACACATGCTCTCTTCAATCAACCATCATGTGACACTTACTTGACCTTCGATTGACCTTCCGACAAACATCACACGACTCTTTAACGTTTTTTGTCATTCGAACGACCCTCGCATAATTACCGCTTGAGCCTTAATTGACTTCTTCACCCAAGCATTGCATGCAAGAACATTGCGTATCCTCCAAATGACATGTTCATTTGTTGTGGTATCTAAAAAAGAGTGACCTAAAATTTAATAAACTTTCTCTCACAACCTTATAATAGACCCTTCACCTTTACCAGTGACTGTTATCTCTTACATTTTGACAACTTTTCCTCCATAGAAATCCCAATGTTGACCTCCACAAGTTTGAACGACACATTCTTTTCCTCTACCGTATTGGGAGTATTCCTACTCCTCTTTAGCTTCTTCTCTACGGTAGAGTGGCTCCCCTTTGCACTCCTACTCGACCTCCTCATGCCATCTTGACTAATCTGCCCATTGGTTATTTTAGCTCCATCCTTGACAGCTGAAACATCCATCAAGTATCGGCTTAAACATCTATTTCCCCTTGCCACAGCTAAGGCACATTTAGTGAATTTCCATTGGCCTTTTTTAAATATCATATAAAAGATATCCTTATTAAACTTCCTAATTGAAATCACATTCAACAGTATATCCAGGGCATGTTGCACGCCCCTCAACACAAGTTTTGTCCCATTACTTGTCTGCAAGCTAATATACCCAATGCTAACTACCCTTGTCGAGCCATCGTTATCCATCTTTAATATCCTATAATCTCTGAGTGTATTGGAAGTAAAGAGGGATTTCCTTAATATCACATAGTATAAGGAACCACAATCCATCATCCAACTCGCCTCGTGGCTTGTAAAGCTCCTTATCTTCCTCGCATGGACAACTAGAAAATTTCCGTAGGTAATGATAAATGTTCGATCATTTTTGTCATGATTCCTCCTCTCTTGTCTCTCACTACTGCCCTCCTTCTCTGTTATGCACCAGGATCTAGCAACAAATAGAGAAAGGGAACAAAGAACAAAGAGACAGACGAAGGAGGCAGAGAAGAAAGAGAGGGAAGGGGAGTCTGACAGAGAGAGGAAGTTCTAGAAAAATAGTAATGTATTGTCTGCCTTCTCTAACGGTTCCCCTATTCTTCTTATTACAGCATACACATGAGCCCCTTAGCAGTTCCCCTATTCCTCATAATAGCATACATGTGAGCCATGTGGCATAACAACCAAACAAAATACCCTATGCCTAGCAGTAACAGCATAATAGAAAAAATAAATGATGTCATCTAGCACGTGGCAAAACAAAAATAATCAAATTAATTGTAATCCTGAAATTTGAGGGAAACCCAAGTTGTCCAGTTGCTCCTTCTGGCAGCCGGTTAGCTCATTGGTGGCGTAGGCGCAGTCATGGTCACGAGTCCTGTAATATTGTCGTCCCCATCAAATACAACCTTGTCCTTAATGTTGAAATCCGGAATATCTTGGAGTAAATCGGTAATATTTTCCCATGTTGCGTCTTCAAGGGCTTGAGATTGTCAGTGCACCAGAACTTGGGCAATTACCTGATCCTTGTGCATCACCCTCTGGAAACCAAGAAGTTGCCTAGGCTACAGGAGGGGTTGTGATCCCCATGCTACGGCCGGCAGATCGACCAGTTGTTGAGCTGGGTCACCACAATAGCATTTAAAGAGGGAGACATGAAATACATCATGGATCTTAGAGTGAGCCGGTAATTCTAAATGGTAAGCAATTGCTCCATTTCAGTCCAATATGCAGAAGGGTCCGCAATAGCGCTTAGCGAGTTTATTACTCTGCCGATAGGCAGCAGAGGTGTGTCTGTAAGGCTGGAGGCGAACAAATACAAAATCACCCACTGAAAATTCGCGGTCCCTCTGATGCATGTCCTGCTGTACTTTCATCTGGAGTTGTGCTCGTCAAAGATTCGCCTTTAGAGCGGTGCGAGTGGCAAAATGGGTCGTTAACAAGTCGTCAACGGAGGCTATGGGAGAAGTACCTTGGACATAATCTAGTAAGGAGGGTGGCGGTCGGCCATACACTACTTTAAAGGGCGTCATCTAAATGGAAGGGTGCCATGTAGTGTTGTAATTCCACTCAGTCCATGGCAAATATTTCACCCACGAAGAAGGATGTTTAGCGGCAAAACAACAAAGATAATCCTCTAGGCAACGGTTAACTACTTCCGTTTGGCTATCAGTTTGGGGGTGATATGCACTGCTAACCATCAGCCGGGTACCTTGGACCTTGAAGAGCTCTTGCCAAAACGCGCTCGTAAAAATTGGGTCCTGATCTATAACGATGTCGGTGACAAACCCGTGCAATCTGCAGATGTCTGTAATGAACATTTCAGCGAGGGTAAGGGCTGTGAAAATGGCGCCCAAGGAAGAGAAATGAGCATACTTGAATAACCGGTCAACCACCACAATGATTACCGTTTTGCTATGTGATGGAGGCAAGTGGGTAATAAAATCCATAGAGAGAGATTCCCAAATTTACCTGGAATGAGCAGCAGTTGGAGCAAGCCTTGCAGGGCAGCGATGAGGGCTTTAACCTGCTAGTAGATAGGGCATTGTGCAACAAAATCCTGGATTTCTTGGCGCATGTGCGGCCAATAGAAGGTGGCAGCTATCCTGGCTGTTGTGCGGCGAACTCTCGCGTGTCCCCCACGAGGAGAATTGTGATACTCTTGTAAAATTAATTCTGGTAAGGCGGATTCTGCTGGGACCATGATCCGATTTTTGAAGAAAACTAGACCATCCTGCCAGGAAAAATCAGGATAATCTTCTGGCCGATCTTAAATGGCTTGGGCCAACTGAGCAGAGTCCAGATGCCAGCTATAGAATTTGCGCAGCACCTGTAACAGGGTCACTACTGGTCGAGAAACTGTCTGCAAAGCTAAATAGGTGCCTTCTGTTCTTCTGGACAATGCATCAGCAAGCCCATTCTCTCTTCCCGATCAATAAACAATTTCAAAATCGAATCCTAACAGCTTTGTAATCCTGTGTTACTGGTTTGGTTTGTGAATATATTGACTCAACAAGGTACGGAGAGGTTGGTAGTCGGTTTGAATGATGAATTTGGCTCCCAACAAGTATTGATTCCATTTCTTTACTACCTCAGTTATTGCACAGAGTTCTTTAATATAGGTTGAGGAGAATTGTAGTTTAGGACATAGCTGTTTGCTAAAGAATGCAATGGGGTGCCCCCTTGTTGCGCAGACAACACCAATACCGGTGCTAGAGGCATCAGTTTGAATGACAAAGGGCTTAGAGAAGTCAGGCAAGGCTAGTACTGGTGTAGTGGTGAGGGCCGTCTTCAGGGAGCAAAATGCATGTTCTACTTCCTGGGTCCACAGAAAAGCCTGCTTCCTTAATAATTGTGTGAGAGGAGCTGAGATGTGAGCATACTGGGCAACAAATCGCCTATAGTAACCAGCGAGACCGAGAAACCCACGCAATTGTCTTACAGTGGTAGGCGTCGTCCAGTTCTAGATGGCTTGGATTTTATCAGGGTCCACGGCCACTCCTTGCTCTGATATAACGTGACCCGGGTATGCCGCTGATGACCACTTGAACTCGCATTTAGATTGTTTAGAGAAGGAGTTATCCCGCAGGATTTGTAGGACTTGGGAGAGATGCTGGAAATGCTGTTCCCAGGAGGCACTGTACACAAGAATATCATCAAAAAACACCAATACAAATATTTGGAGTACCGGCCGAAATATGGCATTCATTTCGACTTGGAAAGATGAGGGAGCATTTAATAGCCCAAAGGGCATAACTAGGAACTCATAGTGTCTCTCCTGGGTCCGAAAAGCTGTCAAGTGGATGTCCTTGGAATGGACACACATTTGGTGGTATTCGGCTCACAAATCCAATTTGAAGAAAACGCGAGCACCATACAATTTGTCTAACAGTTTGTTCACTGTGGGAATGGGAAACCGGTCCTTCACGATGATTTCATTAAACGCGTGGTAATCTACACAAAATCGCCAACTACCATCTTTTTTCTTAACAAGCAGGACGGGAGATAAGAATGGGCTTGTGCTGGGACGTATAATCCCTTCATCCAGCATTTCCTTGATCATCTTTTCCATCTTTGCATTTTGAAAATGTGGATATCGGTAGGGTTTGACATTTACCGAAGTAGTGTTAGGATTTAGGGGAATGTGATGGTTAGTGGTGCGGCAGGGTGGTAGTCCCTAGGGAATGACAAATACATCAGCATAGGTAGAAAGAATATTGCAAAGAGTAGCAAGTGTTGAAAGGTGGACACCGTTGGGAAGGTGATTTTCAGGAGAGTTTACCATTGAATTAACCTCCAGGGAGGAATTTGGGATGGGAAGGATGGTGAGCTGGAAATAGGAAGCAGCAGAATGAGTTAGCTCCCTGCGTCTCAGCAGTGCCAGTGTCATGGAAGAAATGGTAGCCGACTGTAGTCCATGAAGGATAACGCGAGTACCAGCATAATCAAAACTCATCCAGAGAGCTTTATAATCGAATAATACCGGCCCAATAGTGGACAACCACTGCACTCCTAGCACCATGTCAACCCCATAAATTGGTAACAAGTAGAGGTCCACCTTGAATTCGGTTTGATCCAAGGTGACACAGACATTAGCACAAAGGCCTTCACAGTATAGAAAATCATCATTACCCACCGTGACATTCAGATGTTGAGAGGACTCAACTGTCAGCCCTAGATTTTTGGCCAAGCGAGTTTGGAGAAAATTGTGTGTAGATCCACTATCCACTAAAATAATCACCGCACGACCAGCTACCACCCCTTGTAGCCTCAATGTAGAGGGAGCAGAATGTCCTTCTAAGGCATGAAGAGAAATAATAGGGTATCTTCCGTGGCTGGGGAAAACATCGTTATGGGCTCTATTGCTGGAAAAGTTTCAGGAGGCATTTCCGGCAAGCAAGGTTCATCCTCCAGATGGCTTTCCTCCTCCTCGGCGATCAAACACAGGAATTGTTGGGGCTTACAACGGTGGCCAAGAACAAATCGTTCCTCACAATTGAAGCACAAGCCACGTTCATGGCAAGAGGCCATTTCAGCGGGGGTAAGTCTTTTGATGGGAAATTTGGGTGGAGGTTGTGAGGACAAGGGCGATTTTGGTGGTGGCGTGTGGGTGGTTATGGGCGATTTAGGGGCTGATGGACAGTGGAAGTGGGTGCGTCCGACATCCAACTTTTCCTCCACCAATTTGGCCATACCGATAGCGTCAGGTAAGGAGATAGGCTTCAACAGCAATAGTTCATGCCAGATTTCATCACGTAAGCCAGAGATAAAACAATTCAATAGATTAATAGAAGTAAGACCAATTATACGCGTGGAGAGAGACTCGAACTCAGACATGTAGACTGTGACAGTGGTGGTTTGCTGAAGTTTGTAGACCGTCGGTTCATGATTAAGATAGGAGGAAGGTCCAAATCGAAGCTCTAGGTCATGGGTAAAGAGCTCCCAGGTGGAGAGCTGCCTGGTCGAAGACATCCACTGGTACCATTGAAGGGCAGAACTGGTCATGTAGAATGCAACAATTGTGAGCTTCTGGTCAGGAGCAGTGTCGTGATAATGAAAAAATCGCCCAATCTAGAAAAGCCAGCCCAACACGTTTTCGCCAGTGAAAAAGGAAATTTCGAGTTTAGAAAGACGATGATGGTGAGAAAGTTGTAGGTCAGGGCCTGCATGTGACAAAAGAGGTAGAGTATAAGGTGGAGAAGGGGAAAGGCAGGTGTGGACACAAAAAATGTGGTAGGCGTTGGAAGTAGTGGTGGATTTGTGGTTTGTGGTGGGGATTTCTCGATTCGAGCCAAGGATTGACAAATTTCATGGAGGGATTGTTGCAGTTGTTCTACGATGGAGGCGTTGGAGGCGATTCCATCAGAGTGCTATTGGACGGTCACCATAACTGCCTTAAGCTCCGTAGAGAGGCCGACAACGGATTCCTCCAGGGCTTTATAACGTATAGTCATTCCCTCTGCCATGGCTCTCAACAAAAGCACCTCTGTTACGCACCAAGATCTAGCAATAGATAGAGAAAGGAAACAAAGAACAGACAGAGGAGGCAGAGAGGAGAGAACAAAGAGAGGCAATGGGAGTCTAACAGAGGGAGGAAGTTCCAGAAAAAGAGTAATGTATTGTCTGCCTTCTCTAACAGTTCCCCTATTCTTCTTATAACGGCATACACGTGAGCCCTTTAGCAGTTCCCCTATTCCTCATAACAGCATACATGTGAACCATGTGGCATAACAACCTAACAAAATAACCTATGCCTAGCAGTAACAGCATAACAGAAAAAATAAATGATGTCATCTAGCACATGTGGCAGAACAAAAATAATCAAATTACTTATAATCCTGGAATTTGAGGGGAACCCGGGTTATCCGGTTGCTCCTTCTGGCAGCCGGTTGGCTCATTGGCGGTGTAGGCGCGGTCATGGTCATGAGTCCTGTAACATTTTCACTGTTGCAAGTACAAGCCGTTGGGGTGCGAACCTCCCCAAAAAGGTACACCCTGAGGGAGGAGAATCTACCCAACTTATAAGGCAGCCCTTGTGGAGCTGCCTTCTCGAAGTGGGACTCGCAACATTCCTTCTCCTTCGACAGTCACAGACCTCGGCGGCTGCAATCTGCGACGCTTCATTAGGCGGCTTTCACTCCACCTCGGTACACTAGCAACATGTTAGCCCCCTACAAGTAGCCCTTTCCGGTCAGAACCCTCCACAAGTAGCCCTCTTTGGGCCGGGGCCACTCTCAATAAAAGCACCATTATTATGAGTACGAACCGCTAGGATCCGAACCTCCCCCAAAAGGTGCACTCTGACGGAGGAAAATGCCCCCATCTTATAAGACAACCCTTGTGGAGCTGCCTTCCTGATATGGAACTCGTAACATTCTCTTACTTCCTCTTGAAATAATCCCACTTCATGTGATCCTTCTTACCATAATAGAAGCACTTGATATCCTAGAATTTGGACCAACCATTGCTCCTCTCCGACTTGTTGCCTTGATCATTTGATCTCTCACACCCCCATCTCCTAGTGGATATTAGGATATTTGGCTTCTCCAAAACCTCATCACTTCCCTTCCACCTAAACTCATTCATAAATATAAAAGTAATAACCTCATGAATGCTAAATGTATCCTTTTCAAACAGTAGTATCGTGACAATATGATTATATAAGACTAGTAAAGAAGCATGCAATACCAACGCCTCATCTTCTTTATTAATCTTCTCATCAAGTGCTAACATTTGCATTAAAATCTGGTGAACTCGTCGAAGTACTTCTTATAGTTTCCCCCTTCCGACAACTGAATGCCATAAAATTTCTTCTTCACATATAACCTCGTTGTCAAAGATTTAGACTTTACTGACCCTCGAGTTTCATCCAAACCTCCACTAAATCTAACAAGCTAATGACTTCTTAAAGAGTGTCATCCACAATATATAATTTGATTATACAATTAGCAAGATTTTTCATATCTTGCCACTCTTCATCCTTCATTTTCTCCAACTTGCCATTATTGTTCTGCAGTGATTTTACGTTCTGTCTCAAGTCAAAATATTCTTCACTTTTCTTGTCAAAGAATAAAAGTATTTTACCTATTAAATTACTCAACATAGAATTGCACACTCATCATCATCAACACCAACAAATCGTAGTTTTCATAATCTGAAAAACCCACCCTCTAATGCCACTTGTTAGAATTTGGCTAAAACATGTACAATTAACGTGGCGGAACAAACTCGAATCCCCTATCAAACATCAATCATCAAACATTTGAATGTAAGGAATACAACGTTACGTAAAAATTTTTATATGGAAAACCCTTTCAGACCAAGAAAAAAATTACAGGATAAACATTGAATAAATTTACTATAAAAATAACTAGTTATAAAAATAACCTCCTTTGAATCCCTTCACCATAACCTGAATAAAGGACCAATTGAATGCAAAACACTAGACCAATTCACCCAATCTTGGCAAAGAACGAAACTTAAATTAGATATCAACCGGATGTCTTCTCTCTTCCTCTCTTGTATGTCTTTGTGCAACACTTATTGTATTGTAAAATGATTTCGGATATCCTAAAAAAGCATGAGGCGTAACTTTATTGCAATGTTGGTGCAAGTGCACTTTCGGGTGCATATTAGGCACAGACTTACAGGATACATAATGCACAAGCATCTCTCAAATGTGCATTGAATACGACCTTTCTGGACAACCACATACGTGTGCCCTCGAGAGCACATCAGGTGCTATTCCCTTAGGCAAATGGCAAACAGCAAACGTGCTCTCTTTAAGCGCCCATCATATGCCTCTCAGATGACTTTCGACCAATATTTGGCCGACCTTTGCATGAACATCACTTGACCCTTCAGCTTCCTTTGTTACTTGGATGACTCCTAACCAACCCTTACGTGACCCTCATTTGACTTCTCCACCCACACATTTCACACAAACATTGTCCATCCGCTAGATGACCCGTCTGTTTGTTATAATAACCACAGAGGAGTAACATAAAATCCAAAAAACCAATGGTCAAGGTTTACTTAAATAACAAAATGAATATAGCAATTAGAATAATGTTCACACATAAATTCATGGAATTGTGGAATCCCTGTACTTAATTTGAGGAAATGAGTTCAAAGACAATGAGCTCAACTAGGATTAAACTAATAGCATGCTGATACTAAAACCATAAATTGGCACTGAGTGTAATCAGAGATCTTTCTTAAACCATACTCCAATATAGTCACGACCGCCAAAACTAAACGATTCACTGACTTGATATAATCAGCTATGAGATTTACCCCAAATTTACACAACGTTTTCAAAGAAAGACAACCAGGGAGAAAGAAAGACCTGGAAGAGGCGGACCACCCTATCTTCCTCTTCTTCATCAAATTCCTGGGAGGCAAGCGCGTGCAATGGGGAAGGTAGGTTGGAAATGAAATTTAAAAGAGATGCCAAAAGTGAGGCAGTAAAGATAACCGTTCTCCTCCGGGAAATTTGGCATCTACTTCTAGCATTTGAAAATTCTGTACTGACTCTGCTGTCACAATTTGAGAAGGTTGATGAGCAATTTACTGGAGGTAGTGTTGACCGTTGCAGACAACCCAGCAACGCAACCACCATTTCTTTCCACCTTAGGATAGAACAGATTATACGTGGCTCCAATTTCAACTTCCAAATGATACGGACCCCGTTAAGAGACGAGTTGAAACACGGGAAGACCAGCTGGGAAGTACTAGCATAATTACCAAGAGCGTTAAAAATTAAAAAAAAAAATACTTCTGATTTAAACTTTTAAAAATTTTTTACTCCTTTTTGATTTAAACTTTTATTATATTATTATTTTTTCTCCTTTTTTTTATTTCAAAAGAAAACTTATTATTATGACTCAATAAGCTGTTCTATAAATGGGTTGCGTTGTTATAATTATGAACATAGATTCTAATTCTAAAATTTTTGAAACAAAATTTTGAATATTTTAATTTAAATTTTATACACTGCTAACAGAAATAAATATTTAAAGATTTAGAACTAGTTTATTAATTTATTATTTTTATTTAAATTAATAAAATTTTAATTAGATCTAAAAAGTTAATATAAAACGAGTTGAAGATCTATTCAAGAAGAACAATGCTCCGCTTTTTAATATTTTTATGAAAAAAAATTATCTAAAAGATATGCTTGTAACATTTTTATCTATAGACTCAAATATTGTGAGACTTGTTTTTGGACAAGCTCCTCTTAAGATAGAGAGAATACAAAAATATAAAAGATTTCTTTTAGCCATAGACTCATGGTGCCCTATGTGTGCTAGGAGAATTTTTATCTAATTATGAGAAGTTATGGACAATTATATAATGTTAGTTTCTTTATATGGTAAATACTTTTCATTTTGGAAAATTGTAACTCTTTTTATGAGAAATTATTTCCTTTCAATAAGTTACTGTTAGGAATTTAAGGGTAACAATTACCCTCATATAGAGTTATTAATTACACTTCTACTAAGTAGTTTGGGTCTTTTATGTGCAATTACTTCATTAATAAATATAGAATAAATGAGTAATTTTTAAATAATTATATAGAAAATCTTGGCTAAAAATCCTTCTTCTAATGAGCACGTTGGGTTGCACATAATTGTGCTAAGGAAATGATTTGTCATATCTGATAATATGTTTTTTTTATTTGTTTCGCTAAATATGTTCGTGTTTTATCCGACATCTGACAATTCATTATTATGTAATCTGTTAACTTTACTTATTTAACCATGTATCTAATGATTTGCCTTCCACGAAGGTGATCTAGTGTATGTTCCAATAATTTAAATTATTTTTTACATTTGGATTTAGATTTGACCCTCTTAGATTTTATGGTGGACCCCTAAATAAAAAGAAAAATTATTTAATTCAAATTTGTGGCAGTTTTTATAATCGAGAATGATCCATGAGATTTGTATTCATCTAAATTTTAAAAGAGTATATGTAAAGACACCATTCATGATTCATATACATATTAGATTAATATGTTATTACCATAAGAGAAGCTCCCATTTAAAGTATCTGTATAAAATTATCTGTATAGGTTTTCTTATCAATTATAAGTAAAACTAATATATGTAAAAATAAAGTCAAATTAAGATACTTTTTTAAGTAATAAGTTGATATATCTGAGATTTAAAATATTTTTGAAGAATAAAATAAAGGTTGGAAAAAGCCCCTAGAGCAACAAAGGTCAATTTACTTTTTTTTTTTATTATTAATCCTTAGGTTAAAAGTTTTCTACATAATTTGTCATTGGAATAAAAGCTAAAAATAAAACAAAAACAAAATAAAAATTAATAGCAAAATTAAAAAAAATCAAGAAGACTTATTATGAATTTACAACTGCTAAAATTTTGTTATAATTTAAGAAATTCAAAATTAATATTTGTGAAATTTAAAATTGGTATTAAGATAACAAGTCTAATTTTAATTTTATTACTTGCTGTTAAATGAAATTAAAATTCTAATTTTTTAAATTTTAATCCCTTAGAATTGAAAAGTAGTATGAGATAATACTTTATAATTTTTAAATATATAATAAAACATAAAAAAAATTGAAAAAAAAAATTATGCCCCTTAGATTGGACATTGATTAAAGATCCATTGGAAGTACCATCTTCCTTCACTAGGGACAAAATCATTCTTCTATTTTATCTCTTAGTAACTATTTTAAGAACAAATTGAAAAACTATTTAGATTTATAAACCAGTAAATTTTAGCATTTTGCCTTAAAAAAAGGTTTATTTAATCTCTCCTTATCAATAATAGCTTGGTAAATATGATCCTTAAGTAGCCTCAGTTGACTACATAAAAGCACTATTTTATATTTAAGACAGTAATATAATACATATTAGAATACGATACTTTCGAGTGTAGTATAACTTTGGCAACCTTGAGTTTGGTCATTGCTTAAAACACGAAAACCCCATCAATCTGGGAAGGCCAAGCTTCATGGACAGCGATAAAAAATTGAGTGAAAACTGTGTAAATCTCAGTGCATCATGATAGGGATCAATCAAATTGCAGGCAATGATGCATCTATCAAAGCTCTCTGAAGAGGTTTCATCAAAGTTTTCCCCATTCTCAATGAATGGAAATCTCTTAAAATGACACAAAGCGTTACTGGCATAGATCTTGAGATGACCCCCAGAGGTTGCCATGCTCAGATATCTTCCTGGAGCCATGAACAAAAGAGTAACAAAATACAGCATTGTTGATTGTACAAAGATCTAACTGCACAATGGATCATTGAGTTTCCTTCCTAATAATGCAAAGATCGCCTTCTTTGAGGCTCCGACATGCGCAAAGCTGCCCAACTGATTTGGAAATATGGTTTATCTCTGATGCACGTGATTATTTGGCTTAACCGCCTCAGATTCCTTCCTGGACTGAACAAAGAGTAACAAAATACAGCATTTCTTTGAAACTATACCCACAATAATGCAAAGTTCTAGTGACAAATTTAATTGCCCAGCTGATCAATCTCGATGCACGGTGGCTTCTTGGGACTCCATCGCTGGTATATCGTCTTCCTTGAAACTAGACCCACAATAATTAGTACTGGTGACTAATTTAATCATCAAAGTGGCTGCACAAGTCCGATAGGAAGGAGGGCGATGAAGGAAAGGTTTATAAATCAATCCTTGTGAAGTTGGTTCTCCAACGGAGAACTCGTAACATACACCCATCCATCGGTATGTTTTTGGGCAATCCCTTGAGCCTTTAGGCTTGAGCTTTTGTTTCCACAATCGCATAAAGTATTTACTCAAAAGATATTATTAACTGATACGCTTTAATTAATTTAAAATTTTTTTATAATGTAGCATTTTTTTTGTCCATCTATATTAATAACTCTAAAATTAATAAGTAATTCTTAGATTATTAACAAATAATAAAAATTGAACTAAAAATGTGGCTATAATTTCTTTGTGAATGCAACTAGCTAACTCTGAGTTATTAAAGATAGTTGACAATGATGATAGGACGGGTGAATGCCCTCACATAGCAAGCCATGATAATATGGTTATTTTTATTCGACATAATAATTTTTAATTTATAAAAATAATATTTTATATTATATAAAATAAGATCACATATAATATTTTTAAAGGTAATATATTTATTTTTAAAACCTTAAATATTGCAAAAACTTCATATATATACTAAAAAATAAACTTAATCAAAATCAAAATATGTCAATTTTAGAGGAAAAATTATGATAGTTGAGTTAAGTCGGGCTAGATTAGACTTGATTATTCGTAATAAAATCATAGTATATAATTAACAAAAGTATAATTGTTCAGAATTAATGATAAAAAAATTTATAATTAATAGAATCCAAAATTTTAACTATAAAAAATAAAATACTGCTGCTCAAAACTTTTAATGATGAAACAAATAATAATAAAAATTTTACTTTGTAAAACAGGATCCTTTATTATTTTTATTTAATATTTTTTAACAAGATTTATAAAAAAATTAACCAAAATATTAAAAAAAAAAGGGAGAATAATTTCATTTCATGAAATAGGATTTCCCCTCTCAAGTATCGGATTGGGGGGGCGTCCTTCTCCCCTGTGGAGAAGAACCATCATTCTCTTCATTTGAGCCATCGGATGTAAAATCTAACGGCCCACGCGTGTTTTTAAAATCAGACGGTCCACGTTATATTATCCTCAACTATGATAGGATCAGATATTTATTATTTCTTAAATAATTGGTCAATTTATTTTACCTATTTATTATAATTATTTGTATTTTATATTTTATTATTTTACCCATGATTTTATTTCCCGTGCAGTTGGTGTTCAAGGCAAATGTTGTTCTGGGCGTGAATTTTATTTTTAAAAAATAGATAAAAATATATTATTTAATGAGTTTCAGATTATATAATTACTTAAATTAAAATAAATTAATAGTCAGTATAATATTTCGTCTTATTTAATGCAAGTACAAGCGTCGGTGCATCCGTGCATGTGGATTTCTCCACGTGCACTCAACACTTCCATCCATTTTTATACAATTTCTATTTTTTTAAAATAACTTTTATATTTTAATCGATTTTATTTTTTAAATAAATCTTGTGATTTAACAAAAAAAAAAAAAAAAAAAACATGACGAGCACACTTTTATTGGCAAGCTAATTTCAAATAAAAGAAAAATGGATGATACTTAAATTGCTATTAAATAAAAATTTATTAATTAAAGTTGAACCCTACTTTTATTATTGTTAACGAAGAATAAGAATACGTAATTAAGTACATAAATTATATAATAATATTTAAAATAAATTTTTTTAATAAATTTTTTAATAAATAAATTTATTATAAATATATGGTTATAAATAACCCCATTAAATAATATTTTATAATAATTTGTATAAATAATTAATTAAATTTAACTTTTGATACATCTAGCAATAAACAAAAGAAGAATATAATGAAAAAATGATTATCCAATCTATAATACATCCCATAATTAGAATTAGCAGACTATATCCAAATTTAGTAAAAGATTAAACTAAAATATTATTAAGTATAATGGATTAGTGATTTCTTCCGCTAAAATCAAATTATTTCAGACTAAAATTAGATTCATAATTTTAGCCATTAGAACTTGGACTTGCTAACTCAATGAACCAATCACAAACCTTCAACCTTGGCAAAAATGGATGAGACTTGGTCAAAATCAAAATTGGGGGTAATGATTAGAAAATCGTTATATTAAATATAACAATTATATTTTAATTGTTATAGGAAATTAAAGGGTATTTTTATTCTTATGTAATTTTTAAAATACCTATATTTAAAAAATATCATAATGAGTTTAGTATATGTGAGTTATATAAATGACTCTGTCCCACATTGATTATTAAAAATAAGTTGTATGTCTTAGAAATATATTTGTCCCTTATTCTACCAACTTAGACTTTTGAATTTATATAGCATTTAATGCATGTGAATAAATCCAAACAAGTAGTTCTATGACTACGCAGACATATTGAAGTACCAGAAGTTTCGGAGAATAGGGTGTAAGAATTATCTGATATGATGTGACACATATTTAGTAATTTATTTAGATGATTAAAAGTTATGATACAATATAATTTATTATCTTTTACTAAAAAATTATTTTTTTAATTAGCCTATTTTTTTTATAAAAATAATAATATTTATTTGATTAAAAACTAATCTACTTGTCTTATTGCCATTTCTAATCATAGACCTAAATTGTAATCATTCAAAAGCTCCACACATCTCCATGCTATCCAACAAATAGTTCACATCAGGATATAATCTATTATTAGGGACTTTGTCAAAATTATTTTACATCACATAACAAACAATTAAAAAGAAAAAGAAATACATAATTTAATTAAGCATAAAATCAGAGCTATAAGTAAAATCTATTATATTTTTATATGTTTTAAAATCAAAATGACTATAAAATATATACTTAATAATACCAATTGTAAAAGCCGAGCATAAATTTTAGTTAATTATAAAAAAAAATTATGTTAATTATGTCAATTTTTAAGGCAAATCATTTTATTAGTTCAAATTACAAGTGAACTACGAGTCGGGTGTTTAATTTATCCGGCCTTCTTTCTTTGGCAAAGGCAAACATTCGGTGGGCAGCTAGTTATCGTTTAAGTGGCCTATTATAATATAAATGGAATATTTGATTATTTTAATTTCATTTTTATCTAAGAATATGAGAGAAGAGAGAGAAATTAAAGAGAAAAGAATAAAAAAGAAAAATAATGAATAAAGATTGTGTATTTAAAATAAATTTGTTTAGATTTTGATAATATGCCTTAAGACAAGTATATGTCAAGCCTAGTTTTTCAATTTTTTCATGAAATTTTCATTATTCCTCTTCATCCTAGATTTAATTTTATGGCTTATGTTTTAAAGTTCCATACGCCTTGAATTTAGCTTGCATGCATGACATGTTTATTTATAAGTTTTAATAATTTAAAGTTTGTACCTAAATTTCTAAAATTTATTAAAAAATTTTAAAATTCATTAAATGTATTATCTTATATGTCCATTCTTATGGAAGGATTTCGTGAAAGCTCTACAATATTATTTAACTCAAGTTATTTACTTATGAATATAAAAAAAATGTGCCAATTGCCTAGAGTTTTTTTTGTTTAAGTATGAATAATTATAGAGAATTGATAAAATATATTTGAATATATTTTTGTATGCTAATTTATAAAGTGCATGTCATAAAACCTAACATTCACGTATTAAAAAGGTATTGTTTAGTTATGACTACAAGGTAGAATATATAATCAGTCTACCTATTTTTGAATAGTAACTTATAACCTCGTTCATGGGTTAAGTAAATAGATTGACATTTGAAATTTTAACCCCATTGGTGGGTTTTATTATTAGCTATTAGTGTTTAGTCTTTTGTATTTTTGCACATGTTAATTCAAGATTTACTTTATTTATGCATTCATAATGTGTCATTGTATCCTTAATATTTTCTTATATGTCTATATATTTTTTTTCTAAACTTTTAATTCACTCTTTTAAATTTCATCATATTTTAGATTAGTAGAAAAACATATAAAGTATTTTACTTATGGGTATGTAACACAATGAACTTAGCCTTATCTGGAGAAGCCAGCGAGTCAAGTTTTCAAAAGCGATTTGATATATGTATAATCTTGTACATTAGAGTTATGTCATGTTTTCGTTAAATGAACAATTATAAGAAGTCTTGGTTAAATAGAATTTTTTAAAACAGATTCTTGCATGAATATAATTAATAATCCAACTACAATCACTGATTACTTTTCTATTGTGTCGAGATCTAAATTTTGAGGTCATATTTATGGGTGAATTTTTTTGAATAATAAAGCGGTATCGTAAAACCATATTTTATTATCTTCGGATTGTTCACTAATAATGTCAAGTTATTAGGTTTCTTTACTGATTAAAAGTTTCTTAGCCCACCGTCATTACCCGATAATCATGGTTGTATTTTACACATTTGATTATGACATTAATGATGAAAATTTTTAGATGATGTAGCTACTAGTTTGGTGGTCGTAACCATAAATTGGTGCAATTAGTTATTGCTAGTGGAAATAGGTCATGATTGTTGGTTACTAATAGTGGTCATAAAAATGGTAATATTGTTAGATATGGTTTAAGATAAGATTGATTCGACTCATTGATATATGAGACCCAAGAACCATAAGCTAAGGAGAAATATGTATCAATTAAGTTGTTAAACTCGAGTGGAAGAGAATTTGACTAAACAACCAAATATTAGAATGGCGGACCGTTAGTAATATAAAAGATTGAGATACAAAATGATCGGTGGATTAATTAAATTAAATAATCAATCTCGACAAATGGTTATATGGGCCGAAAAATAAGAAGTTGAATCAGGTGAACAATTAATGTTTCCAATGGATAGACAATAAATTTAGAATTCATGCAATGGTTGGATTACTTAATTTTCAATCAATGTGTAATCATATCTCAACAGATTAGGAGTTTAGAAAATTGTAGAAATCCCATACTCAGTGATGATATGAGCGTTGACTAGCTCATTTTCATGTGAGGAATGATATAGAGAACCCTACTCCTCTCTCAAAGGAACAATAGAATCCTTTTTTCAAAATTCAAGACAAACATCTCTTCTAAGAAATTAGCGGACGAGGAGACGATAGCTAGAGTTGTTGGTCGGATAAATTCTTTGGCTTCTATATTAGCCATCATGACCTAAACCTTATCCACAACTGTCAAAACGTCATCATCGTTCAAATGATGAGTTGGGAAAGTTGTTGTTTTGATATTGAGCTGATCAAAGACATTCCTAGGAGGAAAATCTATGAAAATGCCACCCTTTTCATTTTAAATGGAGGAGGAGGCATATCAGCAATGGCTTATCTTCCAAAAGATAACATACTAATTAACTACATTCAAAACAATTTGAGTTACAAAATTGCCCGTCTTACACAACTCGGCCACATTCTCTTTTACTAGATCAACTTGTGATCTATCCATAGCACGTTCATTTCTCAAAAATCGGACTAGAAATTGCTAAATTAATATCAACGTATTTATTTTATAAAATTCATTTACTAGAAACCTTAATCAAGAAGAACTTATCTTTTTAAGTCATCACCGAGCTTAGATTCCTACTACTTATTTTGAACTCTTTTTTGTGAATCAAAAAAATTTAATCACTTTTTTGATTGAAGATCCCATTGATAAAAAATATGCACAGTGCTACAATATATTTAACGGTATTAAGGTAAAGAAGAGAAAATGAAACTTCAAAGGTTCCCATTTTTTTACAAATTTCCTTACAAAAAAATTTAAAGACCATCCTTATAATGTCCTTCATAGATAGTGATGAAGGCGTTTCTCAGATAGCAAGCTCTCTCTTTTGAAGAAGAGACATGTGAAGGAATGGTGAAAAGAATATTATATTAGTCGTAAATATTCTATATATCATCCATGGTAAAACAAGAAGTGATGTTAGCAATATTCTTAAAGGCACATTGAGAAGCCATGGGAAACTAAAAGTTGGAGAATCAGATAAATTGAAAAGCTATTGCTTTGATGCAAAGTAAGGAAGAATGCACCGTTAGGGTTTAAAGAGAAGAATAAAAGATATTAGAATTTAAAGAATAATTGAAGTTGAAAATGAAACGATTCAAATGGCAACATTGATCCAAATGTCGCATTGCTCAAATAATATATGTCTTCCTATCTTATCTCAAACCAAAACGCTGCATATTAAAATAATTAATAACACAATAATTAAGCCACTAGTTATCATATTAATGGCGTTGTTAATAAGTTATTTCCATTTTAAAAGTAATGATAGCCCTGACGTCATTGAGCAAGTTTACAAAATTATGCTTCAAAAGTTTGGGTCGCCTTAAAAAAACTAATCCATTGACCTTGATAATATGAAATTTTTGTTTTTTAGTTAAGGGTCTTAATTTGTTAGAAGATTAAATTATAAAAAATGAGTTGCTAAGGGTTCGAATTGTCAGAAGATAAAGTTATCAAAGTGCCGAATGGTTAAATTTCTGCTGAATTGGAATCTAAAAAAATACCAAGATATCGATATCAATAATTGAAGAAAAATTTTCATTCGAATAATTCTATTAATTTAAACTTTCGGTAACTTGTAATTCCATATGAATAAATACAAATCCATTAAAAAGAAATAAATTAAGAATTATGACTTGAATATAAAAAATATAATTCTTTTTTTTATAAATACACACATATATAAAGTATACTATTACAAGGGAAACATTAAAGTCTGAAAAATAAGGGTGAACCCACAATAAGAAGTAGATTAAATGGTAGAACACTGTGAAAGTTTACTCTTTTTCTTAAATTTAATATCTAATCAATAAATTCTGTCTGGTTAATATAAAAATATAACGACGATGGCATAGCACAAGCCTAAGTGATATCAAACCAAATAATCCTCTCCAACAAGTTGTGAAATCTAAATGTTTCAAAATAGATGATGAGGGGCATCAAGAACAGTCATTGTGAAGGAAAAGCACTCTTGTTTAGAATGTTGTATGATAGGGAAAACCAAAATTACTTCTCATAAAAAGAGGATAGCCAAGATAGATTTCGTAAATGCCTTCTAATAAAATACAAAACCTCTAGAAAAGCTCTCTTTTCATATTCAATGAGCGTAAAGAATTCTTTTAGATGTTGAAATTTAGGATTTAGTTGAATGTCGAATAAGAGTAACTTCATTTATAGCCAAACACGAGCTACAAAATAAAACATTTTAAAAAAAAGTAGTTAAATTGTCAAAAAATCTTAATCAATGATATAAAGAATTAGGCTCTGATTAACAAAATCAATCAACAATTAATATATATTAATTAAAACTCCATCAGGAAGAAACATTTGGACAACAATCAAAGCACATCACTCAGGTTTTTGTTCTAGCATATTCAAATCTTAAATTCAACATCTAAGAATAGGATTAGTGTTGGGTACAATTTAATATATGATCAACCTAGCTCGTTGATATATGAGGTCTACGAACTATAAGACTTTGAAGAAATATGAATTGGCCAAATTTTTAGGTTCGAAATATAAGAGAATCTAACTAAACTATTAAATATCCGAATGACTGGACAATTGGTAATATAAAAGATTAATGTGACAAATGACCAATTAATTAATAAATTCGAACAGTTATTACTAATAAATGATTATATGAATCGACATATGCTATTAGGTAAATTTTTAATGTACTTAATGGGCAAACATTAAACTCAAAGTTTATATAACGGTTGGACTATTCAATTCTCAACTAATATAACTATCTAATTAATATGCAATCATACTTTTTAGAAAAAATATACTTATTAGTAATAATATTATTAATACTCTTATTTTACTCGAACATAAAGGATCCAAATCACTCAGAGAATAGCAAGAAAAGAGTATTATTAATTTTTATTTTTAAAAAAAATTTTTAATTTAAATATTAAAAAATATTTTAAAAAAATAAGTATTATATCATTTAATATCTTATTAAATATTATGGTGTATTTAATTTGAATTAAAAAGGTTTAAAGATCTAATATGACTCTATTCGAACAATAATTCAAATTTAAAGTATACATCATATATATTGTATTATAAATTATTTTTATTGGCATTAAATATATAGTTTTATATTTTTCAAAATTAGAATTAGCTATTTATAATATAAAATATTTTTTTTTTCTAATTTTCAAAGTATAGTTAATGTGATCATTATTAAAGGAAATTTGGAGTAGGGCCATGACCATTAATTTGATGAGTATCCATAAAGGGCAACAAACAAATTTATTTGTTACACTTTAGGAAAAAAATCCAAGACAAACAGGCACAGATCACTCAATTTTTATTTTTTATTTTTCAAAATGGACGAGATTTCTCGTTCCAATTTAAATTAAAAATAAAAAATAAAAAACATGTCGGTCGTGACTCTCTCCCGTGAGATTCAGTCTTATTTTAATTATTTAATTTTAAATAAACGATTATTAAATAATTAATTTTAATTAATGTTTAAATTTTGTAAACGGCAAACCATCAAAATCTAAAAAATAAGTATTTCCGTCTCAACTCGAGAGAGAAGGAGCATCGCAGAATCCCTCTCACCTGAACCCCCAATCTCATTCTCTCTCTCTCTCATCTGTAACGCAACCGTGGATCCCTCTCCTCCCAGCCTTGCTTTCCTCCTCTCCGCCTCTGTCTCTACCAATCACTCTCTGCACATCACTCTCCTCTACTCTGCCTATTTATTAACAACTGCTTGCGTTCTCTTTATCTTGCCCTTTCTATCCTCACTCCAAGATGATGCTTTGTCTACGATCAGATCTGGCCACAAGCCGCCGGCTATAGACGGTCTTTTGGGGTTTCGTTTCAACGTCGTCGAAATTCAGCGTCTCTGTTCGATCGATTCGAAAATCTATCTCTTCTTCTTGTGATCCTCTTTAACTTAAATGTCTTCTTTCCACGCAGATCTCACAACCAAAATCTACCCAGAACCCTTCATAGACTACGCTATCAACAACAACGGCAACTTCGACCATTTCGATCGGCTTCCGGACTCTCTTCTCTTACTGGTCTTCAACAAGATCGGCGATATCAAAGCCTTAGGTCGATGCTGCGTTGTTTCCAGAAGGTTCCATGCTTTGGTCCCGCAGGTAGAAAACGTCGTTGTACAGGTCGATTGCGTGATCTCCGATGATGATTCCTCTTCAGCCTCCTCCTCGTCCGATAAGTCTCGCTCTCCATTCGTGAATCTTATCCGCATCGTCTTCGGCAACATCTTTAGGCCTCTCCAGGCTTTGGGCCAGATCTTGACTCCGAAACGATCTGGATCGAGCACAGGGATTGGGCCATCCGCATCGTCTTTGTCGGTGGGAAATGGGGGCGACGATGAAGAAGCAGAGCACGGAGGTGTTACCCACCATTCTCCAACTCAGGTACTTAAAAATTTTAATGAAATTCGCTTCTTGAGGATAGAACTTCCTAGCGGAGAATTAGGGATTGATGATGGGGTTTTGCTTAAATGGAGGGCTGATTTTGGATCTACTCTTGATAATTGTGTGATTCTTGGTGCGTCATCAGTTGATTATTCGGAAAAACCAACCCCAATTCACGAAGATGCTAATCACGGTAATGTTAGTGGTAATGTTGGCGAAGAAGATAACGGGAGCATACCCGAGTCATTTTACACCAATGGTGGTCTGAAATTGAGAGTCGTCTGGACAATTAGCTCGTTGATAGCCGCATCTGCCCGGCACTACTTGATGCAGCCTATAATAGCAGAACACCGGACATTGGATACCCTTGTTTTGACCGATGCCGATGGCCAAGGGGTGCTGTGTATGAATAGGGAACAATTGGAGGAGCTAAGGGTGAAGCCCTTGTCAGCCTCTTCGGCTTCGAAGAGAACCCTGGTGCCAGCATTGAATATGAGGCTGTGGTATGCACCTCAATTGGAGTTGCCTGGTGGTGTTTTGTTGAAGGGGGCGACATTGGTGGCAATTCGGCCTAGTGAGCAATCTGGAGTAGCGACTAAGAAGGAGATTTTGGATTTATCATGGGTTTCAACGGCATTCGAGGAGCCATACGGCACAGCAGCAAACATGTTGGTGAAGAGGAGGACTTATTGCCTTGAGATGAACTCATTTTGAGAGCAAAGCTTCATAGGTAAAGAAGAGAACCTATCATTGTTTATTTGTTAGTGATAATTATAGAGTATACATCGTTTTTACTAATAATGATTGTGTTTCTCTCAGTGACTATGTCTCATTGTGGTGTTATTTTTTGGTTGAATTACATTAACAACGATCTAGTGTCATTTATGTGATGTAAGGTGTGTGTGAATTAAGATATTGTGTGTACTGCTGTACATCTGAAATGTACTTTTTACCCTAAACTTGCCCTTGTTGTGTCGAAAATCAGTCCCTGGAAGAAATTAGTAGCTGTATTTAGCTCACTTTGTGCCAAGATGTCTGCACGATTTGATCTATTACCTCTTTTTTTTTTTTTTTAATTTCTGTGGAATCTTTTTGGTGTAATTGGGATTTTACTGATTGGCCCTATAGAGAGTACGTCTCTTTTCTGCAGGATCTGTGTAGAAAAAGAATTGAGAGTGGAAGTATAACACTAATGTTTTGATTCAAATTTTTGGTAATTAATAAAGGTAATTAATATGCTATTTAATAAAACAAGTCTAAACTAAATTCATGTTGAGATCGGTCGGATCACACTTGCTGGAAACTTTGGGAGTTATTTTGGTAATTCTTTTATCAATAGTCAATAATTAATACTAGTGTCTTAGAATATTTATTAGGACTTATTGTGACTTCATCATATGTTTATGTCTGCAGTTAAAGTGGGATTAAATTATCACTCAATTCATCTCCATTTTTGGCTGCCATTTTCACTGCTTTCATATGTTCAAGTGTGAATATACTCTCGTCTTTCTTCAATCAGTTGCAACTTCATGTATCTAGGAGAATTTTTATCTCATTAATTAATTAGTGATTAAGTTAAAATTAAGAAAGAAATTAAGTGTAGAGCATAATTTATTCTCCACAATATTTCCTTGGTTGCTTTCACACCATCACTTATTCCTCAATTTAAGTGATGGTTTTCTTGACTTATAGTTGTTAGTAAATTATCCTGTAAGTGTTTGACAAAGAGAAAATCATGAGTTAGAGAGAGAAAGAGAAAAGCAACTGATTTAGCTTTCTTCTTTGCTTTGGACTGATCCATTGGTGGTGATTATGAAATTCATTTGGAGATTAGTAGTAGTAATCGTTCGTATTTGTTGATCCACTGTTTTCATACTTCTCAAGACAAGTGAATCTCTTCTATTATTAGACATTATTATTGTTGCAAGTGAATCTCTACTATTCACAGACATGCTTATTGTTGCAAGTGAAGCTTCTTAATTCCTTTCATTATTATTTCATGCAAGAAAAATCTTTATTGCTATTTGACAGCCTAACCAGATATTTTTAATAAGAATCCATGAGATTTTTTTAGTCTGTTATTGGCTCCAAATTTAAAATAGTGTAACAAGTATAGGAGATTTGTGCTAAATTTCATGTTCATGTGACTCAGTTTTCATCATTTTCTTCTGATGTTTGATTGGTAGTGAGCCACAATGGATGCGACAATGTTATTCAATCAATGTTTTGAATGAAGTTTGAACACTAATGTGTACATGGCCAGTTATGAGTATTTCATATTTCTATGATATAAATCTGTGTCTTATGCCTTAAAATTCATGATGTAGGTCTGCTTAGATTCAGCTTTAGGATAGAAGACTGCTCTGATGCATGGTTTACTGCTTCTATGATATATATCGGTGAATTTATGATTTTTATGTTTGGCGTGCAATTGGTGCGGACTAAAATGGTTATTCTAGAGCTATGACAAGAGTGTAGGACAGTAGTGTACTAGTAAAGTGTCACATACTGAGTACTTAGTGTACTTAGATAGTCGTTTCTTTTGTCCTTGATCGTTGGCTACCTTTCTTTGTGTGATCTTTGAATGCGTGAGTATTTTGTTATATTTATGATTAAGGTAAAGGAAATTGTATAAAAAATACTACAGTTTTAAAAAATATGAAATCTGCAGAAATTTAGTATGATTTATAGTTGTCTAATACTTATTTCTATATCTTGGTGAATTGAGGTCTATGTTATCAGAAGGATGCTTATCGTCTGGTAAACAACGCATGTAAGATATGGAAGGATATCATACTGAGGGGTGCTACATTTGATATATGGATTAAGATAAAGTATTCCATACCCTGTTTAGATGTGGCTCACAATTGAACTATGGAACTACGAGCATGGCATATTATGGGCTTACCTTGATGGGTGGTAGAAATATTATTTAGTGGAGTTGATTTGATGCTTGTACATCACCGGTGGCAATATATCATGAGATCATAAAGCTGGTGATTTGTTAAATTTGTGAGTATTAATGCCTCATGGATATTATCTAGTTGTTGGTGGCGCGTGAGCAATTGTTAGTTTACGGTGATAGAATAAGATTTGAGTATATTATTATGATATCTCATATAGTTATAACATCTATTGAGATAAATTTGAAGAAACCTATAATTTTGCTAATACTCAGATTTTGTGAAATCCAGATTGCGTCCACGATGTTTGGTTTCAGTGGAAACACTTGGTAGTTGTCCTATAGCTTATTTGTCATGATGATAGTTGATTGCAGATTGTTATCACTCTGTATACTGTTATTGTTTTTCGAGATATTCTATTAAATTTTGATATTGTTGATTATATCGCTTGTTGGGCATTTGGTTCAATTTTGTGTTTTCTTGGCTCTAGAATAAAGCAAGTTTGATAGTTTATAGCTATGGAGATTTTAGGTAGAGAGACGATTTTAGAGTCTATTAGTATCATATTGAGATATGAGAGTTCTCCTTTGAGTTTTTGATAGATGTCAGATAGTACGTCAAGATTGCATTCCATTTAGTTTTATTTTGTATGGATATTTATATAATCTCCTATTTGAGGAGTTTAATATCTATAAAGGATATTTTATTTATAATAAATTTCAGATGAACATTTATAGTTTGAGTATTTCCACCTAGTTGGTTCCAGTCGAGTCGGATGATTCGGATCTAGGTTGCCACAGAAAGTTCTATAAAACTTCCGGAAACTAGGACGAGTGGGTGCTATTTTTCCTCAGGGAAGAGCTTTTTCACTGTAGTGAGAAATTCTTGAATGTCTGCTATATGGCTTCAGTGCGCACTGTGACTTGACCACACTGTGCTGCTGCTATCTTCCTTGCATGAGGTGTCGTTGAATGTCTGACCATGTGCACTATCAGTTATGCCATCAGGGTTCAATGTTACTCTTATTACTGTGCTTTTGTTTGCATCGCCATTAATTCATCAATACAAACACTCTGTCTTGGTCATGATATTGTTGTCAAATTTGGTTTTGAGAGAGACCTTGTTGAGCACTTTCTTTGACCCTGGTTTGAATGGATAGGCTTTTGCATTTCCCTTTAGTGCCAAGTGCAATTTATTCTTCATAACCATGATATTATGAAATCTGATGCATTTGTGTGATCCTTTACTGATTGGATCTGCAGTGTGTATGAAAATATTATTATAGGTAGCTGTCATCCATACATCAGTTATATCAAGTGATATGTATTGATATCTAATGTGTCAAACACAAAAATTGGCCTATGTGGTTGTCATGACACGTTTTTTTCGCTCTATAGGGAAATAATGGTGTCTGTGTTAGGGGGCTGATTCTTATATTTCATATCATGTGTACAAACTGTTCTCATGTAACTTCTAGTTATACAGATGCATCTCTTTTGCTGAAACCTAACTTTGTTAATCCTAATTCATTTCGAATATTTCATGGTCAATTCAGAACTGAGATTGTGCCCAATGAAAAAAAACATGCATTCTTCTAATGATCAAGAGAAGGGACGGAAGGAATTTCTGGAGACAGCAAATGCAATTTTGGTTGTTGCATGAACCAGGCACTAGCTTCATGCTGTATAGTTCGGTCCAATCTGTAAAGCTTTCTTGTTGTGCAGTGATGGGTACCTTTCTTCTTATGCATCTGCCTTCCTGTCAATTCTGGTGTATGCCTGTGGTAGTGCACCCATCAACTTGGGTTGAAGCCCTAAATGCTTTCAAGTTTGTAGACATGTATGTCCGAATATTTATCTATATATTTGTGAATATTCATAGGTATGATGAGCCTTCATGTTACCATCTTATGCATCAGTTTCAAAGTGCTTTATGAACTCTACGTTTCCCCGCCGGTTGCCTTGTCTGACCACAGCTATTTTTTATAGCCAGGAAATGTTGTTTCACGAAATAATATCTTTACTGTATGTTCAGTTGGGTGTTCCGTGGAATAACAATTTAACTATTTGGTAAGTGTATAAGGTAAGAATAACTATTCCGGTGAGAATAATAGTTTTTGTAAACAAGGAATAAATAAGCTCACATCTACCTGTGCTTACTTAAGTAAGATCATGGTTCTTGGAGTTACAGTTTGCGGAAATATGAAATTAACTTTCAAGAAAATGTTTTCCTGTAAAGAATATTGTTTATATGGCAAATATTTATGTAAGTGTATAAAGCCTTATAATATATTTAGTTATTGGAATGGAATGAGATAGGAATAAAATAGTTATTTTTAAAAAATAAAATGAAAATAAGAATAGATTTGAAAATTTTTATTTCCTTATTTTGATTGTTAAAATAAAATAATTTAAAAATTAATATTTTAATATTTAGTTATTGAAACAGTATGAATAATATAATAAAAATTTTTAATAATAATAATAATAATAATAATAATAATAATATAAAAATAACTATTTTTTACTGATAGATTCAATATTGTAGGCTGACTCAGAATTTGAATTGTAGTAAATTAACTTCTTGTCAGAGATTCCTTCAAGGTCCAGCGCAAGGCTCCGAAAGCCCGAAGAAAAGTTTCCACGGCTTGGCCTAGAGAAGGCCTGCAATCCAGCGTCTCTAACTCAATAGATAAGCATATGTGCCCCTACCAATGCACGGACTGTAGCAGTCGTTAACAACCTGGCCTGTTAGTGCTAGCTCAATGTATATTCTCCCAGAGATTGTGCACCACTCGAGATGGTAAAATTTGCTAAGTGAATTTTCTCCAAAAGGCAACCGTGACCTCTAGGATCGCCACGAAAAGGAAAGAAATATTTGCCCATAGCCATGGTTGCCATGTCAAGCATCCGAGATCATTGGACAGTTTAGTAAATCCATGTGAGTGAATGCCACCAACCTTGGCACCCAAGTCAGACCGAATGAGCTCTTGCCCTATATATTACCTTCTCTTTGTAGAAAGAAGGGAGGAACTCTCAACCCAACAAGACAAGGCTCTTAGCTCTGGAAGTTTCTCTACGGGACCTTTCTTTCTTAGAATCAGGGAGAGTTGACTCCTTAACAATGGTGAAGGCCACGCCCAAGCATTCAGAGAAGGAACTTGGTAGAGAAAGAGGGAAACGAAACATCCTCACCCTCACGTTTCCTCATGGGGCACGAAAGGCTACCCTAGTAGAGTAGAAGCACCATAAGCCTTTGAAGTAGCTCTTGATCCCGACTCGCGATTGTGGAGGCGCCGCTTTTGCTACGACCTCTCACGCCTTGTGGATGGTGGAGATGAGTTATGTAGTGAGGCGTAAGAAGCCCCCACCTCTGGTAACCAGAGAATAGTCTCATAGGCGTTCCTCTCTCCTTTATCATTGCTCAAGAGTTCCTTCCTACTCCAAATAGCCGCTTCCCTATTAGCGCATCCCGTAACAAGATGCCTAATGGTCGGGCGTATCGAGAAGAGCCTCATCCTCCATCTCAAGCTACCTCTTGATTGGGCACACCCGGAGGAGTCCAATCCATCATTTTTCTAAGTCACCACTTGGTCGGACGCACTCCTCGGAGTCTCTTCCTCCATTTCAAGCCTCCCCCTGATCGGGTGCTCCCAAAGGAGCCTCGTCCTCCATCTCAAGCCTCCAAGCCGAGCGCACTCCTTAGAACTTTGTCTTCCGTCTCTATAAGCCGCCTCTTGGTTGGGCGCATTCTTTGGAGCTTAATACTCTATCTTAAAGCTACCCCCTGATTGGGTGTACCCAAATGAGCCTTGTCCTCCATCTCAAGCCACTCCCTGATCGGGCGTACCCAAAGGAGCCCAATCCTCAATTTCTCAATATCGCCCCTGGCCGAACATACTCATCAGAGCCTTGTCCTCCGTTTTCATAAGCCACCTCTTGATTGGGCACACTCCTCAGAACTCAATCTTCCATCTCAAAACTGTCCCATGACGAGTGCACCTGAAGAAGCCTAATCCTCCATCTCTTAAAATCGCCCCTAGGGCGGGCGCACCCCTTGGAGCCTCATCTTCCATCTCCATAAGCTGCTCCTTAGCCGAACACACTCTAATATACTCAATCCACTATCACATGCATCCACGCATATATATTTTGTATTCATTCATCATTAACTTTTAATAAAAAGATTTTTAATTTGAGTGTTAGAGGATATATTGTGGAGTGAGTTCCTACCGTTCTCCGATCTCTTGTTTATTAATTATGTTGTAAAAGATCTAGATTAGAAGATACAGAGATTGGATCCGCTCTAATTTGATCCATTAGTTGAGATCGAACAGCTTCCTCACCCGTCAAGCAATTCGGATATTGAGATGCATTACTTACGTATAAGGAATAATGTAGAAATAAAAAATTATTTAAGAGCATGTGATATTTTTATTTTTAAAGTTAAAGAAATAAATAAAATAATTAAATAGTAAAATAAATATTTTATTAGGAATAATGTGAAAATAGAATTTTTATTTTTACCAATGAAATATGCACCTCGTTTTTTTTTTTTCATTTCTTTCCCACATTTTTATTGTTAATTTTTAATATACAGTAAATGATATTGCAAATTCAAGTTTAGAACAGGGTGATTTGATTTCATTAAATTTGTTTATTTGTTGCATAAATTATAAATCGTTAGCTTATTTATAAGAACTAAACCAAACATTAAACACTAACATGATAATTTATAATTAAAAAAAGCCTTATTTTACATAAAAAAAAAAAGAGCTTTTAAGTCTTTTTTGGTAAATCATAATACAACAAATATATTGATGGGTACAATATAATCGGCCTAGGAAAAAACTATTCAAACCGCTTCGTCTTATCCAAGTGGTTGCTACGGGTAGTTTTTGGTGATGGTTATTATAAAAAAAATAACCACACTCTACATTTAGAAAGGATCCTCATCCAAACAAAGGAGGAGGATAGCCCTTGATCATCCCAAAAGGCCAGCCTTTGATCTTAAGGAGACTAACCCTCCATCATCCCAGAAGGTCAAAACAACGGGTAGAGAGCCCATAGAAAAGATATTTTCTCTTCATCCAAGAGATCTCCCTTTAAGTGATTAATAATAATTTACAAACTCCCTCCTGAGGTATACCTTTAAGCCGTTTATCGGTTGAACGCAACAAAACACTCCAATCACCAAATATGCATTCTCCATTTATCTTTATATATTCTTGGAAAGACTTCTGATTTGAGCGTTGGAGGGTTTATGGTAGGAGCAATTCCCGCCGACCTCTAACCTCTCGTTTTTAGTTGTGTTGCACAGGGTTCAAGTTTGAAGTTATGAAGGGTGGATCCGCGTTTGATCGACTAACAAGAAGATCCGATTTGTGATCCCTGGTCCGTAAGATAACCCATATTCCTGGTATGCAACATATATATATATATATATTATATTGTAAATCATAATATAATTATTTTTTAAAAAATTAAAAATTACTTAAAATAAACTAGTAAATTATAATAATTTATTTTAAAAAAGATAACTTTAATTAAAAAAAAAAACTCCATCTCTTTAAAAAAATAAAATCTCCTAATTTTTCATGGCCAAGGTCATCACACAGAAATATTAATCGCCTTGATCTTAATATAAGATGGCTAAATCAAATAAAAAATATATATAATTATTAGGTCGAATTAGTTCAAACTAAATTTAATTATTTGGATTAAAAATTATAACTATGCCTATCAAATATTAAAATCATGCCTATTTAAGTAAGTGCTCGGCAATATTTAGATAAAGATATTACAAATTTTAAAACTATAAAAAAATATGATATTTAAATAAAAGTTAGTGCTTACCTATAAAATTAATTTCTATATGTCTTCTCACTTCTTCTAAGAAACAGGAGGTCTCTCGTTGCTTCTCTTCTGTGCATTTACACAATGGTAAAAGGAGGCCATTAGTGTTAAAGACCAGTGATTTGGGTGTTAGGGTTTAAGTGGGAAACATAAATAAAATGATAACAAAATACGCCAGCAGAGGCGGATTTCGATGGGGCTGGGCAGTTGGTGCAGTGATCACCATTGTCGTCGCCGTTGCAGTTACTTTCCTTCAACTCCATACTCACCGTAGTAAACCCTGTAACTGTGCTCAGGCAATTCTTTATCCAAATTCTTTATCTTTTTTTATTTTTCGTTTGAAGAATTATTCCCCATTTTTTGCTCGGGCTTTATTCAATTTTCTCAGAATTGCGCGAACTGAAATTATCTACTGTACGTTTTAAGTCGGGTTTCAAACATTATTCCATTGATACCAGTTAGCATCTGCTCTATCAAACCATCCTAGCCGAATTTTTCTCAGTGAACAATGGAAATATCTTTGCTTCGGTCCATTTTCTGCGCTGCTTCTTGGGAGTTCCGTCTTTTTCCTTATTCTGTGTACATTGGTTATATTTTTCATTGACTACTATTGGTATGGGAACATCCTCTTTTTCGGCCTGCAGATTAACTTCCTTCTTCTAGAACAGTTCAATTTTTGTATAATTAGGTCAAAAACAAAGAATAATTGTTCAGTTGCAGCAGATTCGGTTGGAAATAAGAGTGTAAATAAGAACTAGAGTGATGATGCATAGATTGCCTGATCATAGCCAGATTGGATTATCGGTGACCAATCTCTGTTAGGAAGGCCTTCAAAACTCTAGTTGCCAGTTGCTTGAGATTATTTGTATTTAGATGGTTTGGGTTGTAATAGGTCCCCACCCTTCCCCCTGGTATGGCAAGTGTATTTTTGTGTTTTTTGGGACTATTATGCCTCTACGGTATACTTGGCTTGGCTTAATTGTATCACATAAGGAAGATGTTCTCTCTTTTTTTTTTTTTTTTTTTTTTTTGGGGGACAAAAAACTGACTTTTGTTTACCCCAGAAAGCAAAATAATTGTTTGGTTATCCAAGTTTTTTTTTTTAATTTAAGGGGTATTTCTCTTCTGGTAATGGCTACTGTCTTAATGGTTATGCTTTCTGGAAGTGATGATGTTTGTAGATTTTGCATATATGTAGGATGTGAACAAATATGATGGGATAGTGGAGCATTGTTGTTGTGATTATGAAACTGTTGACCGGCTCAATGAGGAAGTGCTGCATCCATTGCTTCAAGAGCTTGTCAATACAGCATTTTTCCGATATTTTAAGGTTAATGATTTTATATTCTCGTCTGTTTTCATTAAGTTCATTTGTGTTGGCTTTTATCTGATCTCACATTGCTCATGCTCCTCCATGGGTTTCATAAAACAATGGCCTATAGAATGGAAGAGTGAGAACTGATGGTGCATTAGTAATTTATTGAATGCTGGAGCCACGTCTTCATTTTCCTAGTTTGGAGGTCGATATAAATATGTCCATCCTAGTTACCCTCCTAGCATTAATCAAGTTCAATCCTGTTTCCAATTTGGCCAAATCTTTCTGTTTTGAACTATGATCTCATGCATTAGCCTTTTTTTTTTTTTTGTCTAATACTAGACAATATTAGAATAAGCCATATTTATTTCAATGCCATCCATGAATGAAAATATCAGCTGATATATATCGATATCAGGCCCTATAATACCGATATTTCCAGATATGTGGCAAAATCGCGATATGTTGCTGGATCAGCAATATATTGGCTGATAATTGCCTATTGGTGTATGATTTTTAGAATATTTTTTCTTCTGATATATTTGGTACTCATATATTGTCTGATATGTCCGTCATTGATATGACTGTGACCAATACTAATATTTTCATCCATATGTGATGATGTTCTTAAGATTTAGTAATTTCACTTGTTCTTAATTCTAGGTAGAGAAAGGCTGATGCTGATATTTATGATGGATTCATTAGACACCCTTTCATGCGGCCCAGTAGATCATAGACTGCAGTTCATACCAAAATGAATCAGCTCAAAGAACCACGATTCACTTTCAGCACTCTGAGTTAGGAAGTCAGGCAGCATATATCTTTTTGTGGTGAGGCATGATATTACAAGTCTGACAACAGATTTGAAATGAATTTAGGGTGATGAACTAGTGACCAAATTACGTTCTTATAAAATTTCACATTTTGTATCTCGTGCCCCCCCTGCCTCTTTTTTTTTGCATGCTTGTGCCTTATTATGTTTTTTATGGTCATTTTTGCTTGCTTTTTTACGATTGGGAACCTGATGCTTCTTTATCTGGTTAATATCGTGTTGTAGGTTAAGTTATGGTGTGATTGTCCTTTCTGGCTCGATGATGGTATGTGCCATTTGCGGGATTGCAGTGTCTGTGAATGCCCAGAAAATGAGTTTCCTGAATCATTTAAGAAGCCCCCAGGTCATAGCCTTCAAGTTGATGGTCTTGTATGTCAAGAGAGGAAGCCAGAGGCTGTCGTAGACCATACACTGGATGCCAAATCTTTCAGAGCCTGGAAAGTGGTAGACAATCCATGGACAAATGATGATGAGACGGACAATGGTGCATTTCTTCACTGTTGCTTGTTCACCATCTTTTTTTCTCCTGTTTGGAAATAATAGTTGTTCCTAATGTTTGTGATATTTGATAAATATGAGTTGTAAAAAATTTGAGATATGCTGAAGTTTCCAAGCATACAATATGTTGCCAGCCATTTATCAATCTAAATTTTTAGTATTGCTTTGTGATTATATCTCATTGCATTTGCAGAAGAGATGACATATGTAAATCTTCAATTGAACCCTGAACGTTATACTGGCTACACTGGTCCCTCTGCAAGAAGGATATGGGATGCTATTTATACAGAGAACTGTCCTAAATGTGAGGTTTGTTTTCAGGTTTCTTGAAAATGTTAAAGAATTTTATATATTTTTTTCATCTCATCATTTAGTGTATCTCTATGCATTGGCAAGAAAAATGTCCATTTTCAGAGAAATGATATACACATTTTGAGGTTTATTTTCTTGTAGTGAGTGGCTCTGTATTACTTCAATTAGTGGCTGGATCATCTCATTGTTAATAGATTTCTTAACTTTGGTTGAGATTTAATTTATCATTTAATTAGCAATCTTTGCATCTATGTGACCCTCACTTGACCCTCATGTCAAGTTTTCAACTTTTAGTTGTCCATGTCGGGTAGTGTTTATCTTCATTTTTTTGATTGGCTAATTCTTAGGTAGTCAATAACTAAATTGGCTTTCGATCCTCCAACACGTTGCAGCAAGTATCAAATTCTCAAGTTCAAGGGCACAAATTTCATCTTCATGTGGTATTAAAAATTTTTGAATGCCCTGGTAAAGCAATGTTTATGCCCTGTTTAACGACTGTTTAACAGCATTTTCTCTTGGCTAATTGCAACTTTCTAAATTAGCTAACCCATCCTAGACAGTCAAGGTCTTACCATATGACATCAGGAATGCAATTTAGACAAACGCTTGCATAAAATTTACAATTATTGGAAAAAACTGACACGTTATGGAAGACTAAGAGTTGGTTGTCACCTTCATCTACTCATCTTTATATGTTTCTTTGCTCATAAGAGCCTGAATTTTGCTTTATTTCTTTAGCATTCTTAATACTGTAAAACTGTTGCATGTATTCTGCGTTGATATTTTGGGCCAAAGCTTCTGCTTTTCTCATGCTCTTCCTTTAACTACATTCTTTTTCAAAAATTGAATATCCTATAATGATCGGAGGACATGAGGAAAAACTATTCCAAGTACAAAGGTGCAAGTGTTTATTCAAAATTAACATCAATATTAATTTGATAATGTTATTTGGTAAGGAACAAAAACACTGGTGATATTATCCCTTTCTTTTCGCACTTTCGAAAGAGGGGGAAAGAGTTGTCTCTGGAATCTGGATGGATTTATTGTGCCATTTGGCTAGTATAAATCAGGAGTTAAAGAGTTGTTTCACACTCTGCCAAAAAAAGGAGGTAGTGCCTTTCTTGTGCCTCTGCTCTCATTACTCATTTTTGGCTGGCTTTGAATGTTGCTAAATCTTGGAGCTTGCAAAAAAAGAACTGTGAACTTTATGTTTGACAACTGAAATTCTTCCCTGCAAGGTGGTAGATTTCCTGCTTGCAGGGTGAGGAGTACTATATTGAGAGGACTCTTCGGACACCAGATGATATGTGGCAAACAATACTATAACTTGAAAGTGTGGTTTTTTTTTTTTTTTTTTTTTTTGAGAGTGAAGAAGATTTTGGAAGAAAAAAGGTCAAGATTTCTGGTAAGGCTTTTATTACTGTTCAAGCCCATGATTGAGAACAGTGATAAGATATTCTTGCGAGGATAGTTGTTTCTTGGGGTGATGAGGATAGCGAGGAAGACACTGTCCTAAATACTTTGTTTGAGAGTGTGGAGGGTCCATTTCATTGTTCAGATGAATTGCAAGAAATATACAAGGCCTGTTATCCATAAAATTTCCACTGGTGAGAGTTTCTGTTGTGCCCTTGAAACAACTCCACTGTTGAGGGGCTATAAACTTTTGAGAAAATTGGAAGTGAATTAGTAGGACAAATGTGAGGTAAGGAAGTTGCTTGTGGTTCTTATTTGCTAGTCTCAAAGGCTGATCATTACAGTGTAATGACAATGTGCAGGGAGTTAGTGAAGTGCAGCATATTTGCAATGGTTGGTGGCTTAATATCAACAGGAAACTATCAAGTTGCTTCTACTGGTTCTAGTCATGGTAAATATTCTTGGGATAGTGGGATAGTTGCACCTCTTGGGATGGGACTTGGGAGTGATGAGCATGTTCAGGATCTGTTGGATAGAATAACATTGAAGGATGCTGCTCCAAGTTATGGAAAAATCTATTGTGAAACTGCACGAAGGAAAAGGGAAGGGAGTTGAATAATTTGAGCTGTAATCTAAATTATGATTTAGGGGCTTTAGGAAGGTGTTCCCTTATGATGTTGAATTTCTTTGCATTTCTTTAGTTTTTCAATTTTTTTTACATCTCGTTATCACAGAGAAGGTTTGTTTTGGTTTGGTCCTTGCACTGTATTTCTAGTTGAATTCTAAGTGTGGATGGTTCAGAATTAGATGTATTACTCCTACTCTTCAAAGATGAGTCACGTGAGGAGATCACAAATCAGATGTCTTTCAATTGGATATTAGGTGTTTCGTAGTTATGTTAAATCTGAACCTTTTTGCAGTCAACTTGGTGCAGTTGTTTGAAAGCTAGTCAGCACCTGACCGATTTTTTTTCTTATCAGTTTGTATTGCCTGAGATACAGCATAAGATTGGAAGGGAAAAATGAAGCTTTTTGTTTGAATGATAGAGCAACTTGCTAAACGTATTCTCTGCGGCTCTATTTGATGGATGGATTGCAAAGCCATCAAAATGATCTGGGTGCTGAAGAACTTGCCTGCAAGCTTTTTTTCTCTGCTCTTTCCAAGTCCTCCTTCCTTCTCTTTTCTACCACATGCTTCCTAGTTCATTGTGAACTCCTCCCTCTTTCCCCAATCATTTTTCCAGTTAGGATGAAAAGGCCATTTTTCATGTACTTTGAGAAGACTGGAAATTATCTTGCATAGGTGTGGCACTCGCTGGAGTTATTGATGGCAGAAGTACTAGAATGACTGGTTTGCATGGCATTAAGAGAGTGATAATAATGGAAATGGACCTTAATGATTGCTAGTTACCAGACTATGGATGCTAAAGATAAATTGGGTTTATTAATTGAAAATTCAAAGTTGTTCAAACTTTTCTTTTAATTCCTCTGGCACACTAATTGATTTTGGTGCTGCCATCTTCCTAGCAATGAAGTTGCCAGCTGCTAATTTTTTTTCTGACATCTTTTACAGATCCAGATGGTGAATTCTGCCCAGAGAAAAAGATTTTGTACAAACTGATGTCAGGCCTTCACTCTTCCATTTCAGTCCACATAGCTGCAAATTATCTTCTTGATGAAGTTAGAAATTTGGTACTGATTCTGGCCCCTATTTTTATTGTGTGACATAGCAATCAAATCTCCAGAAGAGTAAAGTTACATGCTGTTCATGTTTTGGCTGACAAATAGTCTTAATCTAATCCCCAAGTTACATAGCAAATATGCCAAAGGGTAATATTTTGTTTTCCATCCGGTATTGTGACCAATACAATAAGAAACCACAAAAAAATAAAAAATAAAAACACACTTCCAAGTTAATTTTTGCCCAAAAAATTTGATATTTTTTTCCTTCTCATTTGTCATTATAAAAATGCCAATGTTGCCCCTTTGTCTTGTTCTTGCATTGTTGACAAATTGTCGCACATGCGGTACTCAGTGATAGGGGTAACCACTATGGGACCAATTACAAGTATAATAACTCCATAAATTTATATAGTTCCTTCAATAAGATTCCCCAATTTTACTTTAATTATTACCAGTTCTACCAAGAGCACTGATAGCTTGCTTCCTTTCATTTCAGTGGGGTCGAAATCTCACCTTGTTGCATGATCGTGTTCTGAGGTATCCTGATCGTGTTAAAAACTTGTACTTCACTTTCCTATTTGTTCTCCGAGCAGTAATGAAGGCAAGTGGCAAGTCTTGAGATCAGGCATTAGCTATGTTTTCTTGCAGTCCCTTTATTGGCTTCAGCAGTATTAGTGATAAACTTGTCTTGGGTAATTATAGGCTGCAGATTATTTGGAACAGGCCGAATATGACACGGGAAACCCAGAGGATGATTTGAAGACCAAGTCTTTGATGAGGCAAATACTTTACCATCATAAATTGCAAGTTGCATGCCCCATTCCATTTGATGAGGCCAAGTTATGGAAAAGCCAAAGTGAACCAGGGATGAAGAAGCAAATACAAAATCAATTCAGAAACATAAGGTTCTCAGGCCTAATCCAACTATTGCCTCTTTCTTGAGATTAAATGTCACTGACGGATTCTAAACTGGTAGAGCTTGAATCTGCTACTGATAACTTATTAATTTCGTGCATAAGATGTGTGTGTGTGTGTGTGTGTGTACATGTGGTAGATAGATATATAGACATGCACCTGCATGCATACACACATAATGCAGGATGTGTCTATGCTTGATGTCAAATTGTACTTTCACATCATTCAAAAATTTTCAACAGATGTATTTTCAATTAACCATTCAGTCAACGTGTTGTAAATGTTTAGAAATTGTACTTTTGACATCACTCAAAAACTTTCCATAAACCACGTATCTTGGCAAACAACTGTTGGATTAATAATGCTTATGATACTCTTCATGTTGAATTTGGGATTTATATACAATTGGCATGTTGTATTTTTTAAATTGTAGGCATGATATATTTACGTACGTTTGTATGGGTCATGCATTGTCGATAGCACCGGTGGGTGGATTGAGAATCTGACTCAGGAAGAAGTTATTGAAGGTCACAGCCTTTGCAATTTTGACACAAAGTGTATGTATGGGTACACTGTCGATTGGACCAGTAGGCGGATTGAGAATCAGACTCGAGAAGAAGTTATTGAAGGTTGCAGCCTGTGCAATTTTGACACCAAGTGTCAATGGTTTAGTGTTAGTGGATCCTATGTGCACTTACACATATATACACAAGCAGACATATATGCACACACACATATGTACATATACACACATAGGCCAACAACGGAGAGGGACATTAGAATGTTGTGGGAAATGCATGAAATGTCGAATCTACACTGATCTCATTCAAACACCCTCATCATCTCTCCATAAGTTGATAGCTCAGTGGCCATTTTCAATGTGAGCATTTGAGATTATTGGACCATTCACCAAGATTTACACCCACATATACATATATTTCCCTCCTGCAATTTCACCAATATTCAGCGTCCAATCACCAATATTTCTATTTAAACGGTTGAATTTTTATTCTGTTTCTTTTAATTTTCCTTTGCTTTTTTTCCTTTGCTTTCCTGAACTATCTCTCTCTCTGTAATTTCTGCTTTTTTCAATGACTTTTGAGATTGATTCAGCATTATGTTTTTGATCCATATGTTTCACTGGTCCCAGTGCACTGATGGACTGTGTTGGATGTGAAAAGTGTCGACTCTGGGGAAAGCTTCAGATTCTTGGTCTTGGTACTGCATTAAAGATTCTCTTCTCTGATAACGACCGGGATGACCTTGGTGACACTGTAAGTTTCTCGTTCTTGATGTTCTAGTGGTGATCTTAACACATAATTGCTATCTTGTCTGTGCTATGCTGTTACAATAATGTTCTTCTGGCAAGGCATTAGAATGTAACAAGCATCTGCTCATTAAATTGTCGTAATTTGTTCTTTGTAGATCCTTCTCATATCTCAACAATCTTTGTTCCTTTATTTGATTATTTTTAATTCTATCTTAGATTGACCTCTATCCCTATTGGGATATGACCTGGCGTTCTTTGTCAAGCAAAATTTTTGCCAAGTTCATTTTGAACAGTTTTGGAAGCCTGTTTAACAAATTATAAGTCTTTTTCATGAAACGATATTGTTTCTTTCACATGCTGAAGTGAATGTAAATCTTATTACTTGACTGGTTGATCATCTAGCCTTCAATTCTCTTTTTCGGGTTCATAGTAGCCCTTTTTTTCCCCCTTGCGGGAGGTGTGAAGAGTCTAGAACAGCTGAACTATTATAAACAGTTAACCAAAGGTCACCTGTATCACTAGGCTAGGGGGCCCTTGGCCTCATAATATTATCCTCGTTGGTATCACCGTCTCAAGTCGGTAAAAATGCAAAGAATTTGAAGTTGTGGTAGCTCTCGATGAATGCATAGCTCTTTAATTTTCTTCCCTCTTCTATTACATTATTTATAAATTTGTCCTACATGATGCTGGCTGCCAATGCTCATTGCCTGGACTTTGAATTGTTACTGTAACTTTTTCAGGTGCAGCTGCAACAGAACGAAGTGATCGCTTTGATAAATTTGCTACATAAACTTTCCGAGTCTATCAAATTTGTGCCTGAAATGCAAGTTATCCCAAGACACATTGCTGATAGCTCTGGTGGCAGTGGTCTGTGGAGAAGGATAAGGGCACTGATAGTTAAACGTACTTGACTGTTGACAGGTTGTGCAGTTAGGGTAAAGGCACTGATAGTTAAACATAGTTGACTGCTGACAGTATGTGCAGTTAGTCCGTGGCATTGATGGTAATACATCAACTCCCAACAATGTGCTGTATAAAGTTACAATTTTGGATCTTGCTTCTGAGGAGGTGAAAGTTGGGGGAGAAATGTTTGGGGCACTCCCTCGAGTAACGTGACATAGCATCTCATTTATCCGTCCACTTGAATGGGCCTACATAATAATAGATGAATTGATGGATAATGATGAGATGTTATATTACTTGAGTCAAATCATTTTACAGTAGAAAAGTATGTTGAGGAGATAGTGAAGAAATGTTTATTTCAATTCAATGGGAAGCATTTATGTTTGCATTTCTGTTTATTTCTTTTGGGTCTGATACTGTTGACTAATCCAAAGTTCAGCAAATTGACAGCCTGACAAGGCTTTCTCCATGGCCCAATGCAAGGTCTTGAGGACAGATAATGCGTTTAGAAATCGATGGCCCAGTAGAAGTTCCTCCAAGCCAAATGCCTAGGCGACCAAGCAGACGGTCTAGGCAAGTCAACCCGACACTGCCTAGCAGGAAATGGGTCGTTAAGGTTGCAGCAGATGCAGCTCTAGCAGAGGTCCCTTCAGCTTAGCACTCACAAGCTACGGCCCCATGATCGCATATCATCCCATAATGGCAACTATGGATTGCAAAATCTTTTCAGTTGGCAAGTTGCCAGGACCACTCCCGACAATCGTTGGAGACAACTCAGCAAATAGATGTAACTTATGCTAAATGTCTCTACCTAGGGGACATAAACGGATCAATAGATCGACGCAAAGGTGGGACATCCAGATGTCTCAAGGGTACCTCACTAGCCACTCTCTGATTAGTGCACTTTCTTCTTTTAGCCACTTTCTTCTTTTAGCCGCAAGAAAGGAGCGAGAGGAAGGAGAATATTATCAAAGGGAAAGGTTAGAGCATGCTTACCCTCGTACTTCCTCACTTAGCTACCCCAACAGGAAAGCGGAAACCTTTCTATCCAAAATTAGTTATAAATTTGGAGGCTTATAGTGACAATACAAGTTTCTTCATCCTATTTTGCTCTCCTATGGGTTCAAATTAACTTGGTTTTTCTTGGCTCGAAAAAGTAAAAAGCCAAGTCTTTGTCTGAATTTCTCGAGTCCTCCATTTTTTTTCCCAACCGAGTTCACCTAGCGGAGTTAAGTCCTCCATATTGTATAGCCGTCCCCTAGTTGGGCGCATCTAGTAGTGCTAAGTTCTTCGTATCTCAAAATCCCCCCTGGCTGAGCGCACTCTTCAAAGCCTTGTCATCCATCTTTAAAAGAAGTGCGGAAGTTGGGCTTATTACAAAATCTAGCCTTCTACTAATTAGCCATTTGCTGCTCAATCCCCCATAAATATGCATTTACGCACACATATTTTGTATTCAATACCTTTATTTAAAAAGGAAAAAATTAAAAAAGAATTATTTATTTTGAAAAATTTAAAAATTATATTTCTCTAACTCGTTTCGTATCTGGGAACACATTAATTTCCATACACATTAATTGCTGGCAATGGTGGCTGGTGTTTAATCGGTGGTGATTCGAGACTCGCTGGAGTGGATGGTTCGGTGAATGATAGTGGTTTCGTACCAAGCATAGTAGCGGTGACAGTGGTGGTGGTGGAGGGTGTCAATACTAATGGTTGGATGATGGCAAATTTTTTGAGAGAGTATACTACGCTTTAAATCCCAGCAAGAGTAATTAGCTGAAGTAATTCAGAGGGAAGTCATATTTTGAAAAGAATAAATAATAAAGATGTCTTAAATTTTAACATTTTTCTTGCAATTATATTTTCAATCTTTATCTTAGTGTTATTATTACACTACATAAAAAATTAGTTATAATTTGGAGTCTTATAATGACAATACAAATATAGTTTTTTTTTTTTTTTGAAAAAAATAAAAAAAAATGTTGATTTCTTATGTTTTTTTTTTTTTTTCAACATTAGATCTCCATTTTTCCACACAGAAGGAAGTGGATACTAACTCTTTTTTTGATTTGGAAAAAAATTGAGAAAATGAAATGGTTGGAGGAAAAATTAAAAAATAAAAAAGGTTTTGATATAATATTACATGGGAAAGAGATTTTTTTTAATAATGATATCTTTTTACCTAATTAGAAAGGACGAATAAAGAGAATTTTTTCTAGATTAAGAAACTAAAATAAGAATATAAAATAAAATAAAAACTAGGGTTAATTTTTTTTACATTTTCTATATATATATATATAATTTTTGTAAACTAAACATTAAAATATCTTTTATACATATTTTAAAAAATTTTAGAAGATACTTGGAAAAATTAAGTTTAAAATAGAATTAAAAAGGTGAAAAAAAATCAGATAAAACAGTTAATTTGAGTCGTGTCAAAGCACAATTAGAAGGCAGGACAAGTTTGGAAGATGAGTGAAGACATTTACATAACTATGAAAGTGAGTCAATTATCAACATCAACCTGCCCATGAATCAATCCATGGTTCTTCCAATGGCGAATGCTACAAAGAAACCAAACTCAAGAAAATGGATCTGATTCATTTTCTGAATGATGACGGTTTTTCGCTACGATGCAACGCCTATGACCTACTTGCAGCAGCAATTTCAGCCCAAAGAGTGGATGCTGTTGCTCACCATCCACTTCTTCCATAGAACATTAATCATACTTTTTCAACCATATAATCTTCAAAGTGGAACCTACGCATCAATATTTCAGGTTGAAAGGGATGCTACTATTTAACATGTTAGAAATAGTTAAGGACTCAGAGTAATGGGCAGCTCTTACTATGAGTATATTCGCTATCGAGCTTTCTTTGAACGTTTTGTTGGTCTCTTCGTCGTGTGCTTCTTCAAGTCTTCTGGAGCTTTTATGTCCATGCAACTCTAGCAAATCCAACCACAAGAAGAAACACAGAAGGAGTAATTACCAAAATTATTAGCACAAAAAATTGTCAATCCTAATATTTTGTAAGACTGGAAAAATGGTAGGGCTTCTAGATTGATGGGAATTGATCCTATCTAAACTAGGGGCGGGCACGGGACCCGAGGAAGAATTGGATCAATCTCAAGTATATTATATGCGGTTTTCCTTTCATTATGCAAGAAGTTGTTTCACGGTTTGACCCATGACCATTAAGTTATATGACAACATTAACATTATGCTAAGGTTTTTCTCCTCTCCTCCAAATTAGAGCAACAAAAAAATATGGGGGGAGGGGGCAAAAAAACTCCCCATTTCTATCTTATCTATCAAGGATACGTAGTCCCAGGAAAACCAGAAAAGAGGGCATTAAAAATCCCCTCAAAGGTCCTCTATTTGCACTCAGTCCAACAATAGAGTAGGACCAACTGATGTGCACCAGAACTTGAACAGTGATAATACTGCCAGCTTCACCACTGACAATTTCACGCTCAGCTTTTTGAGTCAATGTCCTAGATGAAAGACAACCACAAATAACAAGACTGAAAATCCAACCTAGTCATTTCTCCTTTCAACTCAGTTAAAGGCACCCAAATGGTGCTGTATCCTATTAGGAGGATTTCAAACAACTGAAGACATTTCCCAAAGCTATCAATTTCAACATTGAGACACGTGCCAAAATGCCCAAGACCTGGGGGCTACACAGGCAGAAACATGGAATTGGCAGTGCTGCTAAATTTGACTCTGACTGCTTTCTTAACAGAAATGAAGTTGTATCACAAGCCATCATATGGATACTTACAGTAAAGATACTGAATTTGACTAACTGCCCTCTACGGAAAGAACGCATATCACTAGCTGTCAAGTGTATGCTAATTATATGCACAATAAAGAATGCACAAAACAAGTGACCTTGTTAAGTTTATCACAATAAGTGTTCTATGCCCTTTCCACTAAGGTTTAGATTTCTATAATGAATGCTACTGAGAGTACAAGATTTCTCAAACAGTGGCTCAAATACCATGCATGAGGAAGAGGTTATTATCTACAACTTTCATAAAGTGATTCTCAAGAATTTTCAAAATCCAAGTCCACTGAGATAAAAAGTTTACAACTCAACAGATGATAAGGGAACTAGAAAGAAAAGACTTCCGGTGGTTATTCATGTAAATAAGTATGATAAAGCCAACTATGATTACACTCCTCCATTAGAATCAAAGAGAGAGTCAACAAGACAAACTAAGAATCCTAAAGCAGCAACTTTACAGAAAATTAGTTTAACACCAGCTATACAATAGAAAGCAATATCTAAGAAATGGATTGAAATCTACTGAAAAGGCAGAGATGGGCCCAGGAAATCATTTCTCACCTCCTCCCATTTTCTTTGAAGTTCAAGTAGTTCTTGACAGTAAGCTAGGCACTCAGCATGGTAAACTGCAGCCAAGTCCTTAATCAACGCCTTCCTTCTGATGACTCCAATCACTTCAAAAGAACATCAATATGAAATGTTGAGATAGATGGGTAAGAATTTTAAAAAGATCATGCCAACAAGTCAATAGCAAATAAGAGAGAACTCAAGACCTTCAGACCAAGATAAGAGAAAAGAATTTGGTGAATGGGAAGATTACAACTTGTTCAAAACAAGTCCTGTAGACTAATAATTTTTATGTTCTACTTATACCTACAGAGAAAACATAAGCATCAGGCAGTAAATTAGCAAACTCAGATCAGAATAGCGATGCAAACATGTAAGAGCTCCAAATATGATTCACCAAACCACTATCTGTCCTTTCCATCTCTAAAAAAAAGCTCTTATCATTGTTCTTATCACCAATATAGGGGGTAGATAAGAGAAGAATTATATGTGACTGCAGCAGTAGTTCTGATGCAAAATTCAGATGCAATGTGAAACCATAGAAGGTAAAAGAAATTTACTAGACCAGATATCATGGTTGTTGTGGCCAGAGCAGCTGGGCCTCCAAAATACAGGCTTTCAATATTTTATACTTCACAGCAATCACAATTGGCTAGAGCATTTACTTTCCAGCCGTTGAGGTGTGCATTTGTACATGCTTGCAGTATTACGCAAAATTCAGTGTGTCAAGACCATAGCAATACAACAGCAATCTAAGACGGCAATACTGCTCCCTTTTTCTCTTTTTGATAGGTCATATGGGCCCAGAGTCGTTGGAAATTGAACCTGGGTGTTGTTAATGAAATGGACAAGTGAATAGCTGACCACAAGGGATCTTGATGCTTAGGTAGCACAAAACTTGAAAAATGACAATTGTTCCCTAATTTAACAGCTGATATGTAATCCATTTGTCAAAAAAGTTATAAAGAGAAAAGAATCGAATGGCAGATAAGATAATATAGAAGAGAAGCCAAAAATTATGTTTCACAGCATTTTAACCAGTTTCCAAAAGTGTGTGTTAAATAACTGCCTCTTTGACTACTGGTGATTGCTGAGAACAAAAGTTAAAAACAACTGTTGAATGCAAAAATTCAATTTCCACTAAAATTAGTAAACTGAAAAGTTCCGCATTTTATGCATTTCTGTTACAAAAGTCTGCAAGACAGAAAATCTTTGCAGGAATAGAAAAAGCTCTTTGAAAATTCGAATGGATCCAGGGCCAAATATCAGAATGCAAATATCTAAACCTGCTAGTGGCACTCCCAAAGTTTGAGAATGACAAACAACTTCCCTAATACGAAAAACTGAACTTAGTCATTGTCAGCCTGAGCACATTACTCAACTAACACACAATTGAAATCATAGTCAGAAAAGGGTGGTATTGCTACATTACTACAGTTAAAAGAGATTTTAACTTGATGGCATTCAGTTTTTTTTTTTTTTTTTTGTGGCGGGGGGGGACATTCTTCAGGTTCCTATAGAATTTAATTAAATGGAGTTTCAAAAAGATGTGCAAGTGCTCCTCTGGAAATCATAGTACAATAATTGGAAAACACTTGCATTATAGATGATATATCAAAGGATGAGCCCTTGATGCAACAATAAGGTTGCTAAAGATCACAGGTTCAAATTATGAAGACTATCGTTTTTGCAATGTGGAGAGATAAGGTTGTGGACATATGACCCTGCCAAATGCTCAAAATGCAAGAAGCCACATGCACCAGGCCACCCTTTTTTATTAATGATCATTGGTTTTCTGGATAACCAAACAATGTCACCCAATCACAAAAAAATGTACCTTCATCAAACCAAGAAGAAAAAGCAACCACCCATCACCATATCAACTAAACAAACCAAACCCCTCCAAAAGAGGGGAAAAAATGGAAAATAAATTTAAAAACAAACAAAGGCCATCAGAAAATGTAAATCCTTCCCATTATTTACATTCAACTTGAGTCTTTTAATCTATCTATCTTTCCACATGTCTTAACCTAATTTACACACTTGAGCAAGTTGTTGATGGTAGACTTATGAAGCCACTGTAGATGGTATTTCGACAGCTGTGATGCTATTCAGGAGCAACTGTGGTTGAAAGTGAAATCAGAGAAGAGAAACAAAAAAGCTTAAACGAGAAAATTTGCTTGGAAAAAAATATTAAGGTTTAAGAGGTGTTTTTAAGTATTCATAATATTTTAGGAACACTATTTTACGATATTTTTAGACAACACACTTTATTAACATAGTGGTTAGACAACACTCTTTATTAGAATATTGGCTTTTAATTTTTTAAATAATAATTTTGTATAATTTTAAAAAAAATTAAAAAAATAAAACCATTATTAACCCACCTCTATTTGATCCAAACAACTGAAAATATTTTATTCAATCAGTCTCGATATATTCGATTTTATCATATTTAATTAACAAATAATTTTCAACATTAGAATTAAAATTATTTATTCTACCCCTAAAAATTATAAAAAGTATCCTACACCATTTTTCAATCCTACAAAATTAAAATTCTAATTCTGTCTGACGCTGAACACTAGAATTGAAATTATGCCTGAAATTCTAATTTCAATTCCGAATTCCAAACTCAACCAAACAAGGTGGTGTTGAATTTTAAGAAGTGTAAGCCTTAATAACCAAAACATACGTGTTGATATGAGAGATGAGGTGCTGAAAACATTTAGTGCCAAATTTTAAGAAATGTTCAAATTTTAAGAGAAAACTAAACAGTTGAAATATGAATACATTGTTTTCTAAAAGTTTGACAAGATAACAGAGCCTTTGCCCGAAAAAAGAAAAAAAAAAACACAAAGAAAAAATCATAAAGTACACATTTGTGATTCCCTAAGTTTTCTGAAGTATAGTCTCAATTGAGTAACGTATAAAAGTTTGATGAGATTAATAAATTAATTTTATTTTTATTAGCCAACAGGTATTATGTTTTACTAAATACATATAAATCTAAATATGTTTCATGTCCTAATAAATATTTATACTTTCAAAACAAACAAATTTCATCATTGAAAACAAAATAACAAAGTTCATACACTAAAATCCCTTAAGGATAGAAAAATAAGAAGGAAGCAGCACAAAAAGGGCAATGACTTTCACGGAGATAGTATAAACTATCCTACTTGATTGAAAAAAAAATTATCATTGTCAAACTCATCTCATTTCTATAAAAAAGCAACAAGAAATATAGCATTATGATCCTATTTAAGCTATTATACATGATAAATATTTTGTGCTTTCACATATAAGATAAAGGCATAAGATTATCCAACAAATTTGAACCAAAGGAATGAAGTGAAGATGAGGATTATAGGAATTTGCTACTATATGAGAAGAACTCCAAATTGTTGACCAGATCAACGTTTAATGCCTGCTTCATTGACATCACATAACAAAATGTGGAAGGTAAAGGGGAAAATGCATCCGGATTTTCAAAAATTGAAGATGCAAGGCATCCTTATAGGAGAATTAATAGGAGTGCTACTGCAACAGCTCAACATAGGCTGAGAAGTTCTAATTTATGATGTAAACACCCTTGAGTTGATGTAAGCAAGATGGCCAGGAAAATGTCAATGATGAAGGTTTCTATCCTAGTATTTACAACGGGAACAAATTTTGAAATATTGGAGGAGAAAGGAGAACTAGATCACTTGGAGGAGGAGACACTCAATGAAATAATCCTGAGAAATTAATTATAACGGAGCCAACAAGCATGTGTAAGTATATGTATTTTTGTTATAGATTACACTTTTTCCTCTATCAGGTTGTAATGAGCATTCCTGGGAGAAGCAGAGCTCATGGATCAATTTCTTCTTTTAGCCCTATGCCAAGGATTGGAAATTATGAAGCCTAAAAGATATGGAACTGACATGTTAGGTTTTTATTTCCTTTTTGATAAGGTACGAAATGAGTGAGAGGACTGATAATGAAGCCACAGGGACTTGAACTCTCCAAAGATGTCAATTGTCATCTTGGTGCCTGCGTTTTGCGGTCTTCATGGCATTTTGCCCCCAATTTGGAGGGAACATGCAACTACTTAGAAATGATAAAGTTATTACTGCATTTTGTTTTCCAACACCTAAACCTTCTCTTTCATTTAAAAAAACCTCAAATTCAAGCCAAATGAATCAATCTTGGAAAAAAACCAAACCAAAAAAAATTGGCATGATTCAAATTAGTCTATCATTCGGACACATTTATCAGATACATTGTGGCTCATGCGTCATCCTAACCACGCAAGATCTACAAAATCCCATTTTTTAATGGAGAGGTCTAACGGAATGCAATAGTCATCGTTCAAAAATATCTGGTTAAATTTTCATGCAGCAGAAGGCAACATACGAGAGCGTCATGCGCTGTATAAAAGAAATATTTGTGCATTGGACAAAGTTTCAAGGAAAATTAGCATTTGTAATCAAAGCAATCAATGATGCCTATTCGCACAGACCATTTTATTCCGGTAGGTGAATTAACCTTTTCTATCACTCAAAGCTCAGCTCGTGGCTCAAGAAAACTGAAAATGCGAGCGAGTTTCACTAAGCCAGGAATTTGCAGTCCATTTTCAGTTCACGGGAACTTCTCCATTTACCGTTTGATCATTATCATTCGTTACTTTTAACAATAATATTTCAGCAAGAAATTAACTTGGCCAACAAAGAGATCAGCCAGTTCTAAGAGACCAACAAATCAATCGAATAGGAGTTTGATAAGAATCGAATATACAATGATCTTTGGAACATCTAAGTGGATGGCTAATTTACAGAGTTAAATAACTTCAACAAATAGAAGTAAGAAGAACGACTAAGTAAACAAACAAACAAAAAGAAAAAAATACCACTAATAAACCTCAAGCTTTGAATTGCAACAAGAAGCGGACATCAACACAAATTAAACAAAATGAGCAGACCAAATTGAAACGAAAATTCCCGAAATTTGGTATCCATGAAAACGGAAACGGAAAGGAACCCCATCGAATTATCCGTGTAATAACACAGAAATACAACAGAGAACAAACTGAAGGGACGTGGAAATCACGTTTAGGTAAGGGAACCAGAGAGAGAGAGAGGGAGGGAGAGAGAAGAGACAAATACTTCGACTTGGATCAAATTTAGGAAGTGGTGGAGAAAGATCAACTTGAGATGATTCATTGGGCTGAAGCGGGGCGGCGGCGGCAGCTTTTCCTTCTTCATCCATGGATTTGAGGGGTCGCACGCCGTGCTTGAAGAATAATTCATAGAAGTGTGAACTTGAAATATCGCAGGAAGAAAGATGATGACAGTCGGTTCGCCATTGGCTTAGTTGTCGGGATCGGAGTCGGAGTTTCTTTTTGGGTCACAATTCGTTGGATTTTAAACAAGCAAACTCAGGAAAGACAAACAATTTAGGACATGGCGACCAAGCTTTACGGCCACTTATTCGATTCCTCGTGTTGTATATTTACATTTGCTTGAAGTTTAATTTTTATTGGCCTTTGGCCATATGAATCCCCATCTTCCTTTTCAATTAATTTTTTAAAAATTTAAATTAAAATTAAGATTTTAATCTACCCATTAGATTTACAATTCATCAAAATCATAATATTATTTTTAAATATAAGATGGCATTAATTATTCAATTTACCTATGTCATGTAATCTAATATCATTCTAGTTGAGATTTGTTGGCCACTAATCTAGTTTGAAAAAATTGTAAATTATAAAACAATTTAGCTTCTTGAGATTTGATAAATTTTGGATCATGCTATAATGGCAGATGGGTTGAGCATATTAGAACAAAATGAAAGATCTCTAGATGAAAAGACCAAAATTCCAAGAGGTTGAGCTGCCTAAAGGAACTTGAAGTGCCAAGAGAGGCCAGAGTACAACCAAAAACCTAAGTCCTAGAGGGTCATTCAATGAGCCTCAAGATGAGATGCCTGGCTTATCGAGCCGCAAGAAATATTAGGGCCCAGATGGGGGCACTCAAGGGGTGAAGAAGGTAGGAGGAGCCACGGTGCAAACTTTGTATTTAGAGAAGGTCAAAGACCAATTCGATGAAGTTATCATTGTTAAATGATGAGAAATAGTTTAAAAATTAAAGATTGAATAAAACCAGATATCATAAAAGACTATAAATATTAAAAATTATAGTAATGTGCCTTATAATCTACTAGTGGCTGACGAAAGATTAAAAAAGCTTATTTGGTCTACTAAATGGGTGCTGCCTCCTGCCTCTCTTCCTCCTAATATAAAATTTATTTGAGGGTTAGAAATCACTTTATAAAAAGAACTTTTATAGAATAAAGTGAAGTGAAGGAGAGAGTACAGTATCCTAAATGTTTTTTAAGTTACATAATTTGCATTATTAAGGAGATATCATGATTTTAATTGAAATTTATGATTAAGTCAAGAATATTTGGGCTCCAAAAATTTATTAGAATATGTTTCAATGAAGATTTGAAAAAGTATTTGTAGCATTTGACCTAACATTTGATCGGTTCCTCGAATGCCATATCACTTTTGTAAAATTAGATCAATTTTAATTAGAATTTCAAATGAGAGTTAAGTTTATGACTATTTTTGCTAAGAATAAGGTTGAACATCAATTTGTTAAGTAATTTGGATTATCACAATTAGGATATGTTTGGTTGTTAAATTTAGGAAAGTAAGTTTATCCTTTTATTTTATAAATAAATATCTTGCATTCTTATTTGTTACAAACAACATTACACAAAAAGGAAAAGGAAAAAAATGTAGAGAAAGAGAAGAAGGAAACCACCCAAAGAATTCTAATTCCAAAGATCAAAGGAAATTGAAATTTAGATCAAAGGTCAAGAGTTACCAAATAAGTAAGTCATCTTTTTCTTGTTGGTGAAAGCCACCATCTCCTATTTTCTTTAAAGACCCAATTTCTCTTCTTGTAGTAAATAAAATAAGGTGATGTTATTCAACCTTTTCTTTTTAAATTCGAGATATGGTGTTTATATGATCTTAAGTTTGCAAGTTATTGTCTTCTCATGAAATCATAATTCATCTTGATTATGATTCATATTCTTTTCATTTACTCATGAAATATTGTTATTTTCTATGTTTTTTTATTAATTTAAAGCATGATGTGCATATTATTTTGAAGGTATTCCTAATTCAAAGTATATGTTAATATATAAATAGAACTTAACATAAATGTTAAAGATTAAAAAAATAATAGAAAAAAATAGCATAAAAATGGGAGTAAACTTGAAAATGAAATGTTAATATTTAAATTTATATTTATATTCTGTTATAATTTAAGTATTTTAATAGATAATAATTATTATTATCTTATGTTTTAAGTACTTATAAGAATTATTTGAATTCAAAATTGTTTTTGTCTATTTTTTGTCTTATGTTTGATATATCTATTTGGACAATTTTATCCACTTTATAAAATTTTTTAAATTTCAATCAAATGCGTTATTTTTAATAAATAAGTTTGGTCAATTCTTGTGTATAAAACTTTTTAAATATTGTTTGAGTCTTGATTCATGAGTATAAGTTATTTATAATTGAGTTTATTGGACTTTTATTCATTTAAAATTTGAAACAATAGCTTCTAATTCATGCCATTTAAAAGGTGTATGTCTACATTTGAACATCATATCTATTTTTGACATATAAGTTAGCTCTCGAAGGCCAATCTAACAGATTGTTATCCATGTCTTGAAGTTACGTTAAATTCTTAGATTTAATCATTGAGTTTAAGTATTGAATTTGCTCTTTGGACTCCTAACTATGGTTAAGGTTATAGAGATTATATAAAAATGCCATAATATTAAGGAATAAAGAAGATGTAACATCTTGTTATAGTCTATAATTTTTAGTATTAATTTTCATATCCTAGTGGATATTGAATTTATAATTTTATGATGAGATGTTTATAATTTTGTAATTATCATATTATAATATCAGCTATATACCAGTGAGAGATATCGGATCTAGGTATGATCATGTCATGAGGACTCCGTCAAAGTGGTTGCACGAACGATTAGGTATATCCGTGATCTCGTGTTACATAACCTAGGCAATCGAGGGGTGTGAGGATGTTGGCTTTTAATTGATAGTGAGTATGGTCCATAAGAGTTTGTTGATATTCACTTTGTATTTTATGACTTTAGTTGCATTAAGATTGATAGTTTCAACCTTCTTTTCATATTACCTGAAAATCTCATGCCATTATTATTATTATTATATGACTTATTGAATATTTGACTTACTCTATAATATTTTTATTTGAATTTTGCTAGAATATTTGTAGGTGCTTTGGAGATTTAACTGTAGAACAACATGCCTTTAAGGGATTTTGAGAGAAAAGTAACATAAATATGTTGTATTAAAATTGTAACCATAATAATTGTGATGTATTTATATTTTCTTGTTGAGTCCAACATGGAATTAGGCCGAGTTTGGCTAGGCCCAGCTGGGGGAAGGACGTCCATTAGTAGAAAAGCCCAGTTCATGAAGGCAAACCTGGGCATGAGGTGACAAGGCATGCGAAACACCAAGCGACGAGACCAATCAGCTTTACCTGCGTCCTTGCCGCAGCCATCGCAGTTTGCCATCGTAGGCGACGTCAACGGAGGAACTGCTAGCTAATGAAAAACAAGGTCAACGTTGGCCAGCCATAGCGTGCACCACCCTAGCAGCCTCCTAGCAAAACCAAGCAAGGTTAAACAAACCCGTACCAGCCACACCTGGTAACGGTCCCCACACCACTGTAAGGCGACAATTGACACCGCTGGCGCTGGCCTCCGCCAGCGGTCAACAGCCAGTGAATCTCAGCTTGTCACATGTCGGAGATTCCTACGCCCAAGATCCTCTACCATGGAGCCTATAAATATCCATTCCTTCAACGAGAAGAGAGGGCCCGACTTCAAGCAAAAAATAGTGACCAGAGATCGAGTATTGAATCTTTCACCCTTCCATCTCTAGGAGCAAGAACTAGCTCCCTTCCCTTGAGCCACCGTCATTTTTGCGAAGGAGTTAGTGAGACACCCGCAGCAGTGCAACCAACAGAGCCTAGACCTCCAAACACATCCCACTCACATTCTCGCATCCTTGCATTCCTATCACGTTTACCTTTAGACATGCATTTCTCCGTTTATTGTGGAAGATATTTGATTTGAGTATCAGAGTGTTTACGGTGAGATAACCTCCCGTCGTCCTCTTACCTCTTACTTGCAGTTTGTGGTGCACAGGTTATAGGCTAGCAACGACGAAGATCGGACCCGATCTAGATCGACTCGTAGCGGAAGATTGAATGGCTCTCTAATCCGTACAATACCTAGGAATCAGGAATGTATCATTGGCGTCATTTGTGGAAACTACTAAAAGTCTGATCCACACGCTTTCAACAACTTTAACATGGCAAACACCCGAGCACAAGTTAGTGCACCCATCTTGGACGCCACTTCATGCGGTAATTGCCCTCCTGTGGCTAGTAGGATGGACAACCATCCTGACTTGTGTCTACGAGCACTTACTATGAGGATGGATGGCATCTCGAAAGCAGTCCAGACCATCTACCTGTGATTGGACGATGGCCAAAAGGGACGCCGTCCTCGGCCTCTCAGACTTCCATGTCCAAGAAAAAAGATAGGGGAAAGAAGCACCCCTTAAAGCAAGTTAGCTAATCCAACGAACCCGAGATCCAGGTTGCCTCGAGCAACAAAGTTCCATCATGACTTGAAGATCACTAAAGTTCCAAAGTTTGGGAGGATAGCCCGGAGAGGCAAAATCTTGGTATTCACGAGAGCCCACATGTCAACTAGGATCTTCTCGTGGTGAGTTTCCTCCAAAGGATCACAACTGTCGAACTTTTCAGACGGGGCAAAATCCTTACCAGTTGAGAAACTATCTCAACGAGAAGAGGATGATGGCTCCTCCCCAAATGGAGGAGAAATTTGAGAAGATTTGGCAACATGTCTTTGGAGGTGATACTGGAGGAGGAACTGTCGACCTACGCAGATCACCATTTACTATGGAAAACAGGACGAGGCCGCTCCCTCACAAGTTTAAAATGCCGAATCTTGATGTCTACGATGGAAGTACCAATCCAATGGATCATTTAGATCACTTCCGGACACACCTAAGCCTTCAAGGCTTAGATGAGATGACGATATACCAGTGCTTCTCCTTGACACTTAAGAGCGATGTCAGGATCTGGTTTTATAGACTGTTAACGAACTCAATCCGACCATTTAGCGAGTTGGTGAAAAATTTCCTCTCGTAGTTTACTTCTAGTCGGAGAGTAGAAAAGTAACCGTGACACCTTACTCGTGTGAAGTAAGGATCCAGGGAGAGTTTGAAAAGTTTTTTGAAGCAATTCATTGCAAAAACGAGGCAGATCTCAAAGCTTACTAATGGAGTTAAGCTCATTGTGTTCTTGTCTGCTCTGGATGGAGGTAACTTTTTCAGGCACCTTGTACACAAGAAGCCACAAACCTTCAACGATGCCAAGGTGATCACTCGTGCATACATAGTGGCCGATGAGGCCAATGAAGCTAAGAAGCCTCGGCGTGAAGAGATTATCCACCCGAGGATGGTGGAAGGAAAAAGGAAGGATGGGAATCGTCAAGGTCCCCGATGACAAAGGAAGCTATAGAAGTTCGAACGAGTTCCTCAAAGGGAGTTCAGGCCCTTGAGCTTGAATAACTCCCACACCAATATTTTGATGCAAATTTGAGATGAAAAGTTCTTCAAGTGGCCAAAAGTTTTGAAGAACCCTGATGATGGTGAACAATCAAAATACTATTATTACTATCTGTGCGGAGGGTCAGTACTTACAGCACACTGCAAAAGGAGATTGAAGAGCTGTTAGGAAAGACCACCTCAACCATTTTTTGCCGAGATCCAGACAAACTTCTGAGGGGGAAAATAATGGCGGAGCAGATCAGCCAAAAAATCGAGTAATCGCAAGAGTTGTGAGCATGGTATTAGCATAACCGGCCAAAAGCAACGCTAAAGAAAAAACTAAGGTGGCCGCTGCCAACAAAAAGCCGAGGATAGGAAATAGGGAAGAGGTTATTAGTTTTAGTGCCAAGGACATGGATAATATAACTTTTTCCCATTTGACCATTGGTTGTATTAATACTCATTTCTGATGGTACCACGAACTATTAGTTAAAATGAGTGTTCATTGATAATGAAAGTTTATAAAATTTACTTTATCTTGATGCCTACTTTAAATTAGGGCTTAAGAAAAGTCAAATAAAGACAATTGAATGGCCGCTCTATGGGCCGGACAATGAGCCACAGTGCCAATTTAGGGAGTCATACAGCTCGAAGTCACTTTGGAGACTTACCCAATGATTGTATCCAAAACTCTTTCCTTCTTGGTAGTAGACCTTTTATTAGTCTATAACGCAATTCTTGGACATCCTTATTTGACTGTTTTCGGACTTGTAACTTCCATTTTCCATTTAAAGATAAAATTTTGACACCGTTTGGAGTTGGAGAAATCCTCAGAGACCAAGTGGCCGGACGGACATGCTATCTGTCTCAAGTCACTCAGACGCCTCTCTGCCAACCCCGTCGAAGACCTTAACTTTCGTGATGAGACAATGTTGCAGCAAGCTCAGTCTGGGGAGTTGACCGACCGAATCTCCCTAGATCTCAACGATCCTGAAAGATATGTCGAGATAGGAAGCTCTTTACCGAAGACTTTTTGAGAGCGGCATATTAGTTTCCTCCAATAAAATTTAGACATTTTTGCTTGGACACCAAGTAATATGCTCGGGATACCTATTGGAGTAATGGTCTATAAATTGGGCCTAAATACCAGTCGTAAACTCATTCGTCAAAAATGGCAAAACTAGTCAATTGAGAAGTTGATTGCTATCTGAGATGATGTAAAGAAATTTCTGAATGTCGGGTTTATCAGGAAAGTTCGGTTTCCAAATTGGTTGTCAAATATGGTCATGGTCAAGAAGAGTAACGGGAAGTGGAGGATATGTATTGATTTCACGGATGTCAACAAAACATGTTTAAAGGACAGCTTCCCACTTTTGAGGATTGATCGGTTTGTAAATTCAACGTCCGGACATGAGTTTTAAGTTTCATAGACGCGTATTCAGATTATAATTAAATTCGGATGAGTCTAAAGGACAAGGAGCGCACGTTATTCATAAAAGACCAAAGACATACTGTTATAAAGTTATACCATTCGGGCTAAAGAATATTGGTACTACTTACCAACGGCTTGTCTTCAAGATGTTTGAGGCCCAAATTGGATGCAACGTAGAGGTTTACGTGGATTATATGCTCGTTAAGAGCAAAGTGACCAACCACCATATTCAAGACCTTGAGGAGACATTCAACATCCTAAGGCAACACCAAATAAAGCTTAATCCCGTAAAGTGTACATTTAGAGTGGCATCTGAAAAATTCTTAGGCTATATCATTTCACACTGAGGGATCAAAGTAAATCCTGATAAGATCAAGGCCATCACTGACATGAATTCACCTCAGACAGTAAAAGAGGTCCAGAAGTTAACTGGAAGGATAGCAGCACTTTCTCGATTCTTGGCAAAATCAGCTAAGGAATATTTATTATTTTTTAAGGCTCTAAGGGGAACTGAGGCTAACGGTTTCTAATGGACGACCGACTATTACAGACCAACCATGAAGAATGACACCATGGACTTCGTATGGAAGTGAAAAAATTACCAAGTCAATGGGAATCTTACCCACTAGCCTTACACAGAGTTGAGAGCTTTGCAATTACCTTAACTATTTGTGCAACTGGGGCTTGACATACTCAGACCGTTATCAATTAGCTTCTGGGTAAAAAAAGTTCATCATTGTCGGGATCAATTACTTCACGAAGTGGGTCGAGGCCGTGCCACTAACTCGGATAATCGAGTAGAACGCCGCAGAGTTCGTCCATCAAAACATTGTATGTAGGTTTTGTATTCCATAATGTAATATAATAAATAATGTAACCCAATTCACCGGTAAACGGTTTACCAAATATTGTGTAAACCTGAGGATAAGGTTGATCTATACCTCAGTCGCGTACCTGCAAAGTAACGAACAAGTAGAAGTTACTAACCGCATGATACTACACGGATTTAAGACGAAATTAGAGCATGCTGGGGGCTCCTGCGTAGATGAACTTCCGTCAGTCTTTTGGTCATATAAAACAATACCAAGAGAACTGACTAGAGAGACGCCCTTTAGCTTATGTTATGGGGTTGAGGCAGTCATTCCAATAGAGGTCAGACTGCCTAACCTCTTGGTAAAAATTTTCAACCCGGCAGACAATTCACAAAGGCTTTGAGAGAATCTTGACATGCTCGAGGAAGCCAGAGACATGGCAGGGCTGCGAACAGTGGCATATTAGCAAAGGATTGCTAGATATTACAATAAAAAGGTGAAGACATATCAATTTGAAGTAAGAGATTTAATACTGCAAAGTATTGAGGCCACGAAAAAAAATACCAATTGGAACAAACTTTCTCTAACTTGGGAAAGGCTATTCCGGGTCTTGACCATCCATTGAAATGAAGCATACAAATTATGCACCCAAGAAGATAAACTAATTCCTCGGACTTGGAATACTTTTCACCTCAAGAAATATTATCAGTAAACGTGTTAACGATTAGGTAATGTTGATTGTATCATTCGATATGTTTGTATCACGTTTAAATTAATAAAATGAACCATTTTTATTTATTCATTGTCTTGCATTTCATTTGAATGCTTATATGTCACTTCGTGAAACTACAAGAGCTAGGTTGTCGCTAAGTCAAATGAAATTTTCCTCTTCACTTGTTCCCATAGCTGCCCTAGAGCAGCTAGCAAAACTCAGTAACATCACCGAGCGGCTCAGAAGATGTTGGATTTTAAAACTCGGACATATCACCAAGCGGCTCGTTAGAAGTTGGACTCCCAAAACTCAGTAAGACCACTAAGCAACCCATAAAGTTGAGCCTTGAAACTTAGGGGGTTTAAACGACATGAGTGCGGAGACCTTAGAAGAAGTATTATCAGCCAAATATGGTCGTTGGGTTTAGACATCTCACTCATAAGGGAGGGAACACCCTTATGATGTGTTCTAAAAGAGAATTCAGAACTCAGAAACTTCATTAATGCAAAGAGGAGCGGCCCACATGAGGTTAAACCCTGAACTTTGGCTCTACACCGAAAGCCCTTAAGCGGCCACAAAACTACAACTCCGTGCCGAGTGACCCACACACGGTCAAATGAATAGAGGGCTTTAGAAGCTCTTAGTAGAACAGCCACCAAAACCTTAGGAGGCCTAAATGATAGGCGTACAACGACCTTCTTAGGAAAAAAGAGCACCCTCGGTTAACAACGGTCGATGGGCTAGGACCATGGCATGAAGGTAACGATGCCCCAAGTAGGTTGAGCATCGAGACGATGTTGTGCGCACTACAGCTTAAGACTCGGAGTCCGACTGCTGAGTCCTTAAACCGCAGTTGGCCCTCGAGTGGCTCCACCAAGCATGGGACAACATCCAATCCACTGGACCGAGCATTCCACTACGCGCAAGATGCGATGACATCCTCAGCCGAAGGACGAGTACAGCGCAAGAGGCTCCAGATTCGAGCGTTAGCGACAATAGCAAAACGGCTTAGCCATTACAAGACAAATTGCAAAGAAAAGAAAATATCTTTTATTCAAGTCAAAAGATTATAGAGGCCTTCTTTAAAAGCTATCTATACAAGGGACAAAAAAACCACTATCCTACTGAATTAGGGGGTTCTGCCTCCTCCGAATAGTCGACCAAATGCAAGCGATCGCTAACCCCATCATTACAAAGATTGAATATTCCCGCCGGAACGTTCGGAGTAGCGATGGAGGCTATTCAGCGACACATGCATATGCCATCCCAAAACCATGCATCCAAAAGTCGAAAGGCCTCCTTCGAAAAAAACTGGACATGTGAGCCCGCCTCGGCCCACGCACACCGCTCTTGAAAGTCGGCGAGGAGACATTCAGTCGTCTGTAAATGCCCCCTCAACTTATGAACTATCTGTCTCAAGGCGGCGATCTCACTCCTCCAACGCTGCTTGGCCTCTCGCTCACCCTCTTCTCGGGCCCCGACGAGACCGCTCGTCGCGCTGGACGAGGGCAATAAGGAAGAGATAGACCATGTCCAGAGTCTACAGAGGGCAAAGAAAGACAAACTATCTATTAGTTTTGACCAGGGAAAGAACACTGCAGAGGGAGTCAGTGAACAAAATCTCCTATGTGCCGAGAAAGGACACCATACCTTAACAAAGGTTTCCTCTATGGCACCAGGGGGCTCCTGCCCCGCTCCAAAATCCAAGAAGCCCGGGGGCTCCGTCTGCCCAATCGTGTCAATCGTCTTACCCTCAGGATCAACACCAACCGAAGTTACATTGATGGCCTCCTCAGGCAGGATAGCCTGACCAACGGGGACCACGGGGCATCAGCGGACGGTCCAGGCGGCATGCGAGACAGAATCTCGACCTCCTCCATGACATCCGACAGCGCAGTGGCAAACCCCGAACCGGCTATCTCAGGGGCCTCTATCGATCCTAACTCTACCTCCTTGATGCTGGATGCGAACTCTCCTGCCAAGCGCTCCACCTGCGGTTCACCAGCAAGGGGCACCTCCTCGATGCCGAACGGAGAACCCGACGCAAACCCCTCACCTAAATGAAGGACAATCACTGGCATGCCATATCCCGCCAGGGCAACGACTGGAATAGGAGCCTGCTCAGTGGCTTCCCCCAATGGCAATGGCTGTGGCACTCGTGCGAGGGCCGAAGCCGTGGTAATCAGCAACGGAGCAAGCTTGGCGGACTGGCTCGAAGTGGCCAGCAACGTTGGGGCCCTCCTCCTAGAGGTACCGCCGGCCCCTTTCATCCTCTTTAAAGACACCATGTCCTCTTCCAAAGAACACTCAAGAGATAGCGACGAATCATCCTGCCCAAGCAACCCCTCGGGTGGCTCCCTTAGGACCAAAGCTCCAGGCTTCCCTTTCTAGGAGACACCTGCTGCCACCCTGCTAGCCCTATCCCAGTCGACAGCCATGAACATCTCTGGGGTGAGGTAGTACCCCTACTCAGCAAAGGTCTTGATCGCGGCCTCTATGTCGTTGATAAGTTTTCTCTCCTGCCGCACTTCCTCGTTGCTCATGCTTCTAGAAAAGAACTCGTTGACGGGGCCCCACTCTCTCGAGAATTCCCATTCTGGAGGGAGCATGAGGAAGAAGTAATAGTTCTTCCAATTCTTCACGGAGTTCGGGTTCGTCCCCCAAAAACTAAACCCTACGTGAGGAGACATAGAAAGCCAATCCTCTATTTGGACAAAGCGGAAGATTACCTTTAACGAGCGCGGGCTGAATGCGCCACCGTGAAGTCCGATAAAAATGCACATCGTCACCAGATAATGAATGGCGTTGGGATGGAGCCGGGCCACGGGTGCTTTAAGCACCTCAAATAGGACGTGCAGGTCGAGCTCCATGGGAAATCGATGGCCCCCGCGCAAATGGTGCTCTTACACTGTGATGTAGCCCTCGGGGGCTGCGTTCGCTCTACCGCTCTCTCCAAGAAGAAGAAGGGCCCAGTTTCCAGGAACGTCATACTCTACTCTCAAGGCGGCGACGACGCTCAGCGTAAGGACTGACTTAATGTCACTGACTTTTTGACGAATCGAGAAAGAAGGAGAGCCTCTCCTTTTCGTTATGTTTGGAACAAGCGATGGAAAAGTATTCAACAGTGGAAATGCATGCCCCTTTATATAGACAATATGTGGAAGGCAAAGTGGTGTCGCCCGGGAAAATGCAAAGGACACCCTAAATGATGTCCTCGACACGTGCCCGTTCAGCAAAACGCCACAAGTCATTCCATGGCAGCCCATCATGGCACTTGACAGACTGCCGCCCCACTCACACCACAGTCGCCTGCCAGAATCCCAACTATCACGCCCTCAATTAATGTGACGATTCTAGCCATCAGGAGAGGCAGTAGCAGCCCTTCCAAAGCACGAAACCGGGAAAAAAATGGGAGAAGTCGACCAGTGGCCACAGAATACAACGATTTGCCCCCCAGGCTTTATAAGATCGAGAGTCATGAACTCCGTCAGTTTCGAACGCATCCTAGCACCTGAATTTTGAGAGTCCAAGAGGCCGATGCGAAAGCCTGGCACGTCCAATGAAGCTATTCTCCGGCTAAGCCGAATACCTTCCTGGAATCTCCTTTCTAGCAAGGGACCCAACTCTTCCGGTCGGATTCTCGACCTCAGCTCAGCCTCCTGCCGCGCAAGGACGACGTGTTCCTCCCTGAGCCACACCCGATATGGCTTGAGCTCCTCCTAAAGACCAACAATTTGGTTTTGAGCCTGCGAGTTGGCGTCGGATAGCTGCGACGCTCTCGCCTCTACCTCCGACCATGCCTGTTCAAAGTGAGCCGCTCGTGCTCGAGTCCGCTCAACTTCTCCAATAGTAACCTGCACCTAGGCCTCCATGTCCTCCACTTCCTCAAAGACACCACGAAGCGACGATTCCGCTCCCCAGGCCTTCGACGCCGCGAGAGTTGGGACGCCTCGTCCTGACCCAAAGCCCAAGCAGGTGCCCTCAAAAACCTCATCGGCCTGATGACAGAAGGCTCCGAATCCCTGTGACGGCTGAAAAAGTTGCATATTCACATGGGAAAGGAAAGACTCCCTTGAAGATCGGAATCCAGCATATCTCGAGGAAAGACACAACATTTAGCAGCGGGACTCACGTTTGACATGCTAGGCCCTGACAATTGGACGTCCCCAGGCATGAGGGTAGTAAAGACATGTTTGAATGGCACACATGCGCATAGTCTAGTGACTTTTAGCGATTCTTTGTACTTGATGCACACATGGGTGATGCTCGTATGCGATCAATGCTGCTATTTTGTGCACGATGGAGCATACTGGGTGCTTATGCGCCACCTGTAGTATAATTGCCCACGTGATTTTTAGGACAATTATTGTGAGCCATTTGAACATTCTTTTGGTGGGCTAATGTTGGGTCCAATATGGAATTGAGCCAAGATTGACTAGGCCCAACTGGGAGAAGGATGTCCATCAGCAAAGAAGCCCAATCCACGAGGGCAAACCTGGGCATGAGGTGACAAGGCGTGCTGAGCACTAGGCGACGAGACTAATCAGCTTTGCCTGCGTCCCTACCGCAACCGTCGCAGTCTACTAGCACAGGGAACGCTGGCGAAGGAACTGCCAGCCAATGGAGAATAAGGTCAACGTTGGCCAGCCATGGCGCACACCACCCCAATAGCCTCCCAGCCAATCCAAGAAAGGTCAAACGGACCCATGCCAGCCACGCCTAGCACGGCCCCCGCACCACCGCAAGGCGATAATTGACACCGCTAGCCACCGTCAGTGGTCAGCGACCGATGAATCTCAACTTGCCACATGTCAGAGATTCCCGCACCTAAGGTCCTTCACCATAGAGCCTACAAATATCCCTTCCTTCAACGGGAAGAGAGGGCTTGACTTCATGCAAAAAACAGTGACCAGAGATCGAGTGTTGAATCATTCACCCTTCCATCTCGAGGAGCAAGAACTAGCTCCCTTTCCTTGAGCCACTGTCATTTTCGTGACAGAGTTAGTGAGACACTTTCAGCAGTACAGCCAACGGAGCCCAAACCTTTAAACACATCCCACTCACATTTTCACATCCCTGCATTCTTATCATATTTACCTTTAGACGTGCATTCCTCCATTTATTACAGAAGATATCTGATTTGAGCGATGAAATGTTTGTGGTGGGATAATCTCCCGCAATCTTCTGACATCTTGCTTACAATTTATGGTGTGCAAGTTCCAAGCAAGTAGCGACGGATATCAAATCCGATCCAAATTGACCCGCAGCAGAAAATCGAAAGGCTCTCTAATTCATACAACACCTGGAACCAGGAACACATCATTTCCAAATATGTAAATTTATAGCATACATTGTTTTAGACACTTTTTTTTATATTAATGAATGATAATAGATGTTTTCCCTATTTGAGTTTTTTAAGACATGATATTTATAATTTTGTCAAGTTATAATTCAAACAACTTGAGTTATATGTTAAATACCAAGCCATGTCGTGACAAAGAAAAAATTTCAAGGAAGGGTTCATGAGGAAAGATTTCTTAGTAGCCTCGTGTAAAAAAAAACTCATTATCGACGGCATATTTAAAATATTCCTATAAACCCTCTAAGGGATAGCTGCTTAGGAAATTTTTTTAAAGGGAACATGAAGTCCCCTCTTAAGAAGGTCCCTTTGGTCACCTTTAATACATGTTACTAAATATTTGGGTCTAACTTGTTGGGATATCTACCAACAGCTTGAATGAACCAAGAGGAATCACAACGATAATACACAATAGACAAACGATAATCATAAAAATAAAGATACAAGACACAAGTAATTTTATATAAAAAATTCTCTTGTCAATAAGAGAGAAAAATTACGAGACAAAACATTCAAAATATCCACTATGTAAAATCGGTTACATAAACCCCAAATACAGATTACAAGAACACAATACATTGAATCAGATAAACCCGAATAACAGTGAATACGAGATGGATCGATGTCTACTCACTTTTCCTCTCTATCTGTCCTTCTCTCACTGACGGCGCTCACTAGTCTATTTTTATAAAGTGATATTTTTGCTCTCTATTTCTCGTCACTTTTCTCTCAATCGCACTCCCTTTTATAAACCCTAAAGAGAGTTTTGTGGACTTTTTTATTGTGGGCTATTTGGACCAGTTGTCGGTCATCATTTAGTATAAGCAATCCAGTTGCCATTTGATCTCGGCAGTCTGATCTACCCTTTGCATTTGCAATTCAATCTCTCTTCGAACTCAATAGTCCGGTAACATTCAGACTCATCAATCTGGTCACCCCTCAGATTCGGCACTAAGTCGCCCTTTGACATCAGCACCGAGGCACCCATCGGCATCGATGCCTAATCAGCCCTCAACATTGGTACCAGGTCGCCTCTCGGAATCAGCACTTGGTCGCCCCTCGACATCGGCACCCGATCACCCTTAGCATCGGTACCTAGTTGCCCCTCAGCATCGATACCTAGTTGCCCCTCGGCATCAACATCGAGTCGCCCCTTGGCATCGGTACCATGTTGCGCCTCCTCCACTTACCGCACATGCGAATATTTCAATTCTCACACAAATATTGTACAACTTTTCGATGATCATCCGTTTATTACGATACCCACAAAGGAGTGACCAAAATTTAACACAATCTTTATCTAATTAATCATTAGTTCTTCATATAAACACTTATTTTATAAAAAAGACTATTAAATAACTATACAATTTACAGTTTGGCGGGATACAGACATGACCTTAAAAATCTTTTAAATGAATAAAATTCATTTAAAACTAATAATAAAAGTTTAGTTTCATAAATTTTAAAATGATAAATAAAAAAATTTTATAAATTATATTTTTAGGATTTAGAGTTCACCAAAAAATTTCTTACTATATCAGAACATTCATAAATTTTAATTATAGTTTCTAATCTCTACCGTACCAAATACCTAAATACTTCATTTATCATACAATTACCTTTACAATAGGCTAGGAAAAAAATATTGGAAAATTAAAAAAAAAATTAATAATATAATATTTTACCAATTTATTTAAACTTATATAAAAATAAATAAATATTATATCAATCAAACATATTTTAATAATATTTAATAATATGTATTCTTAATCCTCGACCCGTGCGTTAGATTGAGAATCTAACTGCTCATATTTTAAAATTAAAAATTTTATAAATAAAATTTTTAATTATATATATATTATAATAAGGAGGCGCACTGGATGATGAGAAGGGACACGGTCTTGTTGAGAAGCAATGAAGCAATCATATTGAAAAGAGACCAAAGCCACGCGTACGGTCGTAACAATCAACCTTATCTCTAAGCTTGGAAGTAAGGACAGGTGGACGCTTTTAGGAACGTGAAAAATGAAAGGTCACAACGACCAACGAAATGTAATTATGTTATTTCACATTTATGTGGAGAAGAACTGTATATTATATGATTTTTTTTTATTTATCAAATTCATTATATATTAATTTTATGTAATTATATACAAAATTTAAATAGAACTTAAATTAAATTCTCACATAACCTTCATATTTTTATTATATATTGAGTTTAGACTAAAATGTTCATTTATTATTATAAACTTTTAATATAAAATAAAACATATATTTTAAATATATATATGTATGGGTCCCATGCGCGACCTGCCAGGCAAACGCATTTATTGCCAAAAGGCAGGGGCGGCACGAATGTTTATAAAGGATGTGTGTGGCCCTTGGCAAAACGGTGAGTGTCCTAATAAAAATTATTAAAAATATTCAAACTCAATCAGCTAGTTTTGATTTTAATTTTATATGTAGGTCAATTCTGTTTACGCTAAAATATAAAGAGACAAAAATAAGAGAATTTTTTTTTAATTATCAAAAGAATAAATTTAAAAAATAACAACATATAATGATAATTTTGGTAAGTAGAACATAATATAATGGGAATTTTGACAGGTGAAAAAATGAGAATCCTTTTTTTTTTTTTTGTAATAATATATCTTTAAAATTTGTTATAATATCAATATTTATTAAATATTATATCTAATATTAAAAAAATAAATAAAAATAATTATTAAAAAAGATATTATTTAATATTAAATCTAACGGCTTAGATGAGAAAAGTAACCCATCTAGCGGTGGAGAAAAATCTCATCCCTACTTATTAATATAAATTCATAAATAAAATAATAAGTTATCAAAAAAATATCCGAACAATATTTTTCCAATATCGCCCATGAATCACGTGCCCCCTATAAATTCTGACATTCTCTGCATCGCTGCTGCATCCGCAAGCCTCTGATTACAGAGCCTCTCCCTTCCCCTCCTCTTCCCTCTCATCTTCTCCAGTCCGCGTCTATTTTCGATCCGAGGCCTGGAGAAAGAGGAAAAGGAATGGCAAGTTCGCGAATGGCGAGGTTCGCAACTGAGGTAGCGCCACCGCAGTTTGTCGGCGTCGTGAGGCGAAGGGCATCAAAGATGCTGGACACAATTCACGAGGAGGAGAGGGAAGGCAGCGCCTCAGACTACATTTCCACGGATCCAAACACATGTTCTCGTGCGTCTGCCCCCCCTCTTCTCCCTTCCGAGACTCCATTTTCAAAGCGCTTCTTACAAGGGATCCAGAGTATCCGATTTCTGGACACTTTAAAAGTCATTGCGTTTACGTGAGGCCTCTATTATAACGCCCACGCTACCTTTTCCCTTCGATCCACTGCCTGTACAATAATTAACCAAGTCGGGAGGTGAAACAGAAGGCTAGGGTTAGATAACGGACAGTTTGATGTCCATCTTTTATAAGGACGCAGTTGCGAACAGTGCCCTTTCTCTTTGCGTTTCTTGTTCTTATTGCCTGCAAATCTTTTCCCTGGAATAATTGAGTAATTCGATGCTGTTCAACTGAGCTAATGTTCATAGCTTGCACGACACGCTTATCTCCCAACAATTTTTTTTTTTGCATTCTTTTTTTAGCCCCCTAATCTCTATTAAAAAATCACCTACAGTTGACGATCTCAGGGCCGATGGGTAGAGGTATCATCGATTTCAACACATCTTTGACAAGGGAAATGTGTTGTAAACACTCATCTTCGACACACACTCGGGTAACAGCTATCGTAGATGGACAAAACAAACTCACAAATTAGTTAAATGGATTGCTAGAAAATCCAAACCCTATGAAACTGAAAACGAAGTAACTGGATTTTACCCATTCTGATAGGCTTCTATCCAATTTGGCTAGATTTTACCCACTTCGACTGGGCTTTAATTAAGGTTCAGATGTATCCCAAAATTTAAAAATTGAGCTTGCATTTGATTCAGGACTGTAATTATATCAAATCCAATCCGAAGTTAAATTCATGATGCACCTACACAATAATAATAAATTCCATAAGCTCCCTTGTTGCACCAGCACTACTCTCCGCTCCCTCATTTATGTTCACCCCCACATAGCCTCAACTTCGAAATTTGAAATTATGATTTTGCTTGATAATTAGAAGATTCTTTTTTATATACAATCTACGAGATATACTGTATCAAATGGATTATAAATTTAAATATTTATTGATAAATATGAAGTTACTATGCTACTCTGCTCAGATAAAAGAAGAAAGAATACAGAACAGTCGATTCAGATTACATCCAAAATTTATGAGATTTAATGCATTAACAATCCAAGAATTTAGTGCACCCTTAAAACTACTGTAAGCAAGCATTTGGTGAAAAAGGGATCAACGTCCGAACGAAGAACACAGAGCAGTCAATTCAGAATACATCAAAAATTCATGAGACTTAATGCATCAATATTCCACAAATTTCCAAACCACCAGCTAACTCATTCACGTTTTGTGATTGTTAATAATCACAGCAAACTGTCTAACAATTCATTGCAGAAAAAAAAGAAAAAAGATCTCAGTTTAATGAATGTTCTACTTTTTCTGCAATAACAAGCCCTATTCATACTCTCTCTCTTGTTAGTAACACCACTGCCAAAATAAAAAGAGTTGGCAAGCTGCATTTGACAAAGACTAGAAATGCCCAATAATATTACTTGAAGGAAATTAATTTCTATTGTTATCGCTGATAGGAAAAGAGCAGTAGTAGTAAAGAGGAAAGGGAAAGAAGGAGATGGAAGGAAAGGATCGACAGGTCAAAGACAATTTTCTTCAAATAGGCTCACCATCCAAATTTGCCGTCCAGTATGATATAACCCAATGAATCCTACTGGGACACCTGAAATATAATTTGAAAAACTATAATTATGAGAGAAAAAAATACACTGCTAAAGACAATTCAAGGTACCCTAACCTATCAAACTGAATTCTATAAATTATCAACCTAATCCATAATATCACAGCTAAAATGTTTTCTCCTAAAATCATATAACGGTTGTCCTCTATCCATCATATGTTCTCTAAGAAATTGCATCAGAGGTCAATTCAGCAAATGCTCTCTTTGCATGCATGACATTCGCCATTTCAATCTCATTCAATTTCCTGAGAAAATGCAAGAGGGTACAAACAATCAAAACATACCTCAATAACAGGCAGAAGAGAGAGGATAGGAGGAGAGGATAAGAAAATTTCAAGTGGGTAACAAGGTTAAGAGTGATCGAGCAGAGACCAAGACAAGCATGAGGTAATGTCTGCGAAATACAGAGATTGACTGAGGAAGCCCAAGTTGCCATGCCACTTAATCACAGAGAGATAGAAGGGATGCAAATGGAAAATAGTATGAACAAGTAGGGAAAAGTGGCATATACAAAATAAAGAAAGGAGGAGATGTAAAGGCACATTCCACCACCAAGTTTTCCTAACAATGAGGAATCTGAACAAATTAATCCTGATCTTCTAAGCCTCAGATTCTGGATCTTGAGAAAAGGGATGGGAAGTGGTGTTGGGAATCACTTTCGTGTGGAAGTTCTTGTGACCGGAGGATTTGGATGGAACACGTATGTGCTACTATAATCAAGATAAGCGGAAGGAATTTCGGTTAACTATGTTGACCGGAACCTTCTGGACGGGCAATAGTAACCAGTCAACGTATTGACCAGTTGAGGTCATGAGCCGCACAGCTTTGCTGAAGGATCTCAGACGGATAACTCCGACGATCAACGGGGTGTTGACCGGCCAAAAAGAGAAGACGGTCAAATGGGTTGACCAGCTGGATATAGAAGTTCTGAATGGCTGTCATATTCCAAAAGGTGTACAGTTGGCCTACTTGATTGGGTAGTTGAAAGACATCATTCTTGGGACTCCAACGACTGATCAGTCTGCAAGAGTAAGCATGCGCCGCCTGCTGCAGGGCAAGGCGTGCGCATGCACGCATGCAAACCTTGGGAATTGTGTACCAACCACCAAGTCGAGCCATGGTTGCTCATGTTGTTGGAAGGCATGTGCATATATATGTTCATGTATACTCACTGCTAAAACAGAGATGAGAAGGTGAAAAAGTAAGAAAATAGATGAGAGAAAGTGTAAAAGAAAAGGAGTTGTGAGTGAAAACAAAGTATTGAAGTTCTTTGTTTACTTTGATTCTGTTCTTATTTTTCGCCTCTTGTGGTTTGTGTAACCAATATCTCATATTTAGTGATTTTACCGTGGATTTAGTGTTCCATAGTTTTCCTTTTACTTTAAAAGGATTTTTCACGTAAAATACTTCGTGTTCATTTCTCTTCTTCTGCTTCTACTTCATTGTGTGTGCGTGGGTGTATTGTTCCTGTGCCTTTGTCAGACGACCGTCCATTCCGGCCAACAAGTGGAAAAATAACATAAAAAAGGTCCAAGATCGCAGGTCCTTGTCAGAGTGTTACCCTTTCCTTTCCACCACTTATAACAAGTTCAAATTTTCAGATAGTATTTTTTTTTTTCAAAAAAAAAATATTCCACTTTCACCAGTTGCATTGGCCTTTGCCTTAGAACTTTATCCCCAGACTGTGGCACTGAACTCCACAAGAATTATGTTTATTCAATTTTACCACTTGGTAGTTAATGAAGTGCTTAAATGTAATGAATTTATTCGTGAACTTACTTGAGAACAGTGTTCTAAAAGACACTAAGGTAGTTAGTGAAGTGCTTAAATATTATGAATTTATTCGTGAACTTACTTTTGAACAAGAGTTCTAAAGAGAAATGTTTAATATATATATATATATGAAGAAATGACCAGATTTGCTAAAATATCATAAATACGGAACAGGTTTGTCATACTTCACTGGCAAGTCAGATGGGGACGGAAGCATTATGCTTGGGAAAAAGTAACTTGCTTCATCATCACTTACAGCAGTATGCTACTTGGAAAGAGGGGTGGTGGAATGGTGATTCTGCATAATACCTCTTCTTAAGAATTGAAGTTAAAACAAAATTGGCAGGTTTCAGCTGCTTGTGCTACAATATCAATAGAAACATTAAATAATCATAACAAAGTAGATGCAAACTAACAAATAAAGTAGCAACCATGAGGCTCTACTAACTACAACTTGCCTCAATCAGCGGTGAGATTGGATGCACAACTTCCACTCTGGAGCTTCAGAACATAAAACTTATTCCTTAGTCCGTTTTCCCTTTGCACTGCCTGGACGTGCAGACTTAGAGTTAAATTTGCGCTTTTTAGATGTCTCCAATTCTACATTCTCCTTTAGCTTCTCCAGTGCTGGAACAATGAAGTACATCAGTAATGTCACATAGTAAAACACTTCAAAGAGAATTACATGCCATGAAGTAATGCTCCCTCATTCAGCCAAAAAAAGTGCTGCCCACCATAAAGGCCTATCCTTTATATTTCAACAAAGACAGATACCTTTATATCATCTTCCTTTCCCATCCAGATTTTCTTCCATTTTTTGTAAATAAGAAACTTAGACACCAAAGGGAAAGAAAAAACTAGAAGTCTCCAGCCGTGGAGTAGTAAAATCATATGAAACAAAATTGATTATCAACTAAGAATATAATAAGAAGCCAATAGGCCCAAGACTCATCCCTGCATTAGTGATATAGCTTCTAGTTTTCTACTAATCAGGTTGTCAAATGAAGTGCAAGTAGGAGTAAAGGCAAGAATAAGCAATTGAATTATGGCGCAATGAAATTTGTTGTTAAGCTATACCCCAATATCCAGATAAGCAACAAGTTACCAGAAATATATACAGAGTGAAGTGACTGAATTGAATCAGATGGAAGAGGGTAGGTGGCACAAGAGCTATTATCTGCCTTTTGTAACAGCTGCTTGAAACGCTTGACCTGAAAGAACAAGGGGATAGCGAAGATCAATTGCACAATCTTAACCACAAACCTAAAGGCAAAAGAATTTAAAATCAAATTATTCATCATAAGTTTCTCACTTATGTATTGCTACATTTTTTTCCACCAACATTAGGAAATCTTCAGTGCATGAAAGCAAGGTTAATGAGATTATGTACATGTTTTTTTGCCGGTATAGTCGGTATTACGATGACTCAAAACCACATTTATCCCATCCTTTCACAAAGTTAGGACAGTAGATACATATAGCACGAGTAGGAAAAGCTTCAAGTGTTTATCTGATGCCTTACATTACTGTACTGAGGTGAATAATGCCAGTTTGGTTCAACATAATGATCCAGTTCCGGTTTGAATGGGATCAAAGGCACTTCAGGTTGATAGCATGGAAGAGAACTAAATTTAGGTGAACTCGTTTGATATCCAATATAACTATCTGAAGTTGTCATGCAGGAAATGAAGGATTTTGGGTCCATCTTTTGTGCAGGGATCAAGAAAGACAATGAAACGCATCGAAAATATCAAAGCTAGGAGGTGGATTGTGGAGGATTCTAAGACTAGGCATTGGCGGAACAATATTTCCAAAACTGGAAGGAGGTTATGGGAAGAACAATATTTCCAAATTGGAATTACCTCAAGATGGTTGTGTGAATTGGTGAGGTTATTTGTTTGGCATGTGTCAAGACTTGAGAGGTAATATCTTTTATACTTGGCTGAAACTCCCTTGGTATTCTTTTCAGACTTTTTTTTTTTTTTACTTGCAAAATAACAAAGTTTTTAAGTCTCACTATACAAACCCAACAACAAAACCAATCAACTCAGTTTAGGGCAAAATCCTATGCGAAAGAGCAACTGGAAATCTCTTTCTGTTGGATCATCCCAAGTTTTTTAGGCTTATCTCTCCCATTGCCATCACCTCCAGCCCCACCCAAATCATTTGTTCTACTAGAGCACCATTTGGCCTGCACTTTAAGTGTCCAAAACCATGTTGAATTCCTTCCACTCATCCTTTCTTCTATAGCTGTAGTCCTAACTTGCTTGTTGATATGGGTATCTTCATTTCTTATTTTCTCTACTATAGTGAACCAATCTCTTAATTCCTCATTTGCCCTAGACTTGACATTTTTATATGTTGCTTCTCAATCGCCTTCTCTCATACTGATCAACATAACTGTAACACAAACAGTGATTTGGTGATTCATATGGTCTGAAAGAAATGATATTCAACAGTGACTTTTAACCAGGGAATGATTCCTAGCTTCTGAGAAATGAAACTACACTTACTCGCCAAAGGTATTGTGATTCAACACTCAACATATAAATATTTGATTTACAAGTAGTTACTAGCTGTAGACATAGTGATAAAATTTGGAATAAATGTTTGCATGATGTTGCCAAAAGAAAATGCAAGTAAGTCAGGGAAGCAGCATACTTCATCTTTCCGCAGTAATGTGAAGCAACGCCCAGCTTGCCCTGCCCTAGCTGTCCGTCCAGCCCGATGAATATATGTCTTGATATAAGGAGGCATGTCATAATTAATCACATTTCTCACACCTTCAATGTCCATTCCTCGTGTCATTGCATCAGAGGAAATAAGCACTTGCACTTTACCTTCTCGAAATGCCTTCAGTGTCTTGCTACAAACCCAAAGGAATTCCAAATTGAAATCCTTGAAAAAATTATATAGAAGACTATGCACTGAAGCAATAGCCTATTCAAAAATGCCAAGTAATTACACCCACAGAGAATTTAAAATTAGACATAGTCATTCATTGATTTCTTCCAATCATGCACAATTTTTATGCAGATGCAGAAAGGTTAAACAGGCAATTTAAGCACTCGTTCAATGTTTTGATATTAGTTCTTCAGCTTCCAATTGAGAGAATCATTGGCCACATGCATAAAACCATGTCCAATTTACATCAAAATTACACTAATGGTCACACTCCAAATTACTAGGTAACTGTCCACTTCGACTACTCAAAGGGGAGTGACAAATTACAGAGTTGTTATTATCATTTAAATTTTATGGGAGGAAGCGTGATTCCCTAACCCTTTTTGGTTTGAGGGGATAAGATTTCATTGAATCCCATTAGATTTGGAGGGAGAGGAGTGTGATTATTTGACTTTTTTGGCCCTTTAATGGTTTAAAAAAATCAAAGAGAATGGCATCCTTTATGCGTTTCCAATTGAATGACTGCTAATTCTAGCAGAAACTAACAACTTTCCCTCTCAATAAATACCTGTGAAACGATTACCTTATTTGCTATTTTCTCTACAATTGTACAGAGTATTTTTCCTAATTTTTTTTTTTTTTTGAAAAATGATCTCAGGAAAAAAGCTGAAGTTACCATGGGAGAAAACTTTTGGCAATGAATTTTCTAACCAGGTTTCAACAAGGTTATGTCACTCAAGAAAAAGTGCACGGGCATCCCAAGTTAAATATGGAGACAAAGTGATAACGGTCACGGAAGATTGTTACGGCCTTGCAACGCTGGCTAATCAACCTTGAAATTGTGGATAAGCACGCCAATTGGTTAAATCAGCTTTAAGTTGACTTTGCATGAGAGATTAAACAGTTAGAACTTTGTCTCTATGTTCTTTCAATGCCTTCGATGAAAGAACTTCAAACCAAATTAGAAGGATCATCAACACAAAATATGAACAGACTAATAAACTAAATGGTTGGCATCAATAGTTACACATATCATTACAATCAACTGCCACCAAATGATTGTGAACAAAACAGGGCCACAATCTGGTTCTAGCCTCCGAATACAAGAAAAAGAACTTTGACTAAAAGAACATAGTTACAGGAACACCTCCCTGATCTGAAATAAGGCATGTTGTTCGTCAGTCATTCTTCACAAGGAACTGGACCTCTTCAAAACTTGAAAAAAGTGTGTAGCTAGGTAAGAGTTTCTAGCCAACCGAACACACCATTCTCACTTTGGAAGGATTTGTGAAATCCCTATGATTGTGATTGTGATGTGCTGAGCATATCATAACCCAAAATGAAATTAATAGGTCATGGGAAGTATTCATAGACGTTGATTGAAGGTTCTAGCTTGCCGAATCATAATATTTGACCTGCAGAAGTTGGTTTGCTCATGGTTTTTATCAAAAAATTTAGTATTTTTGGTCAAAAATGACATTTATTAAATGGAGGGTTCCTGTATTTAGGAAGTTGCAAAATGTATTTCATGTGTGTAAACTGTAAAGGCTAGAGAATCCGTGCACATAACTTCCTTTATCTAGGAGAGATGAGAAAGGATGCCTACAACCACTGCTAACCACCTCCAGCTGCTGATAACCTGTTCGGGCTCTGCCAGAACTGAATTGGTACGATTCCAATCAGGGAGGACAGCGTAATTCCTGTCATGGAGGTCAGCCAAATTCTAACCACAGGTCAACCATAAATTTGGCCAGCGCGGTGGTGAGTTGAAAATGGAGGCCATGTTCTAGGCCATTGAGGTTGTACTTCCAGCCTTAGAGCTCAATCATGATTGCCAGTCATGGATAGTCAGCCATGATACTAGTACCTGCACTTCTTACGGTAGCTCAGTGACCATGGTGATGGGAGTGTAAACAAAAACATATATCAACTAAATGGTCAACAAAGGTAACATAACATGCCTCCTGTCCTCTAATGCTAACAAGTTGAACCATGATCCAAGATGACCCAAGCTTTAAGTTAGAGGATTAGCACTTTCTAGAAAGAGGTTTACGCTACATTTTCACATAACTGATACTCAAAACAAGATGAGTTGAGGATGCAATCCACATCAAAGGTGAAATATTTGCAAATATTACCATCATCAAGCAATGTATATACGGTACTAAAATTCTAAAACTAGAATGCTTATGGATGAAATGGGAGCATGGTTGGAAACATCAACCGATACGCTGTGTATCGGCCAATATATCTTGACATCAGGCAATACTAATACCAAGAAATCACGATACCGATAAAATATCAAGATACATTACTATACCAGTGACATTATGGTATATCAATTGATATATTCAACCCATTTTTTTAAAGATTCAAATAGGTTAAAATCTCACCCTTGCGAATGCTACCCTCACTATCTTCACTCCCACTGTCATTCACTCTGGCAGAGAGCTCATCAAAAGAGAAAGGGGAAAACACAAAAGGCACGTTCTTCTTCCTCTTCAAAATTCTCTCAATTTTTTTCTTTCTTCAAATCAAATACAAATTACTCTCAAGTAATCGCCTTAATCCCGCAATTTTAAACATTTCTCATATTCCAAATTCTCATATTTTGTTGTGAATTTGATATTATTTGTGAAATTGCTTGAGAAGGATAAAAGGTAAAATTGTTTTTTTACTTCTGTTTTTTTACTGTTAATTGCTTGATTTAGCTTATATATAGTGTTTCTAACAAATATCATACAAATTTCAAGCCCAAAAACAATATTTAAGTCTTCACTTTAGAAATTCTAAAATTACATTTGAAGTAAATTTCAAGAACTACTCAAATTTATACATTGAATTCATAGATCTATATTATAAAAGTTTAATTTGTATGTTTTTACGTTAAATGATGAATATTTTTATATTTTTTTGAGGATAAATGAATTTTTAAAGAATTATTTTTAAAGACCTTTTGTTAGATAAAGTTATAGTGTTGTGACTAATATTAGTTGTTTATGAGTTTTAGTATTTCTTATTTACGTTTGTGGTTCTTTTTTTTTTTTTTTGAATTTTTTTTAAAAAAGGTCTACTTATTTTTATACCTAAAATTCACCGATATGTGGTATAAAAGTTTAATTTGCATGTTTTTATATTAAATGATGATTTTTTTTCCATTTTTCATTTTAGGAAATTTTTTTTAAATTTATTTTTAAAAACTCTTTGTCAGATAAATTTATAATACTGTGGGTAATATTAATTATTCACGAATTTCAGTATTTTTTATTTATATTTGTAGCTCTTAATATGTATTTTTTAATTTTTTTTAAATTATTTTTAATATTTAGTTAGAAAATTTATTGTGCAATTTAATTAGGTAATTAATATTTATTTAGGAAATTTATTTCTAATTATTATATTCGATAATTAGATCAAATAATGTAATTAATTACTAAATAATAATTATTAATTTTATTATTAATTACAAATTTCATTATTATTAGTTGTTGTGTTGAATTTGAAACCTTGATACATGATTCTTTTTTTCTAAATTCAAGTTTTTTAAATTTTCTGTAGATATTTAAAATGTCAACATCAATGGCAAGAGACATGGATAGGAGTAGTTGTGGTGGAGCAAGAAGAGACTGGGGGTGAGGTAGGGTGGTAGTTTTATAATACTGTGCCGAGGCATAGGAATAAATCAAACTATAAATTTTGTGACAAAATAATTAGTCAAGGATTACTTGACTAAAAGATCATTTAAGCCATGTGAGGGGAAATGTTACTCCATATAACGATATTAGGAGAAGTGAGGCAGCCCATACAAAAAGATCTGAATGAGCAAAATATAGAGCAAAAGAAAATTTAGAGAGACTTCCATGAGGATATAATGAGTAGCAAGGTCGAACCTGATGTAATAGGTGGCTTTGTCTTGGATGTGCATGGGCCGCGTAGCAACATTGTGAATTTAGGAGATAAAGAGGAGAATGTATTGTTCAAGGTGGCTAGATTAGAGAGCATCAAGAGCCAGAATGTATGGGAGAAGAGACAAAAATTCAAAGCTCAGTCATCTCGTTTTGAGAAGGGTGGCAGTAATGGTAGAGCGAGTGCCAGTGGTGGTTGAAACCTAAGCATGTAGCGATCGTTTACTGCCCAAGAGAAGGATTTATATGCAGCTAGTAGCGAAAGGCAATGAATTGATCCTAAAAACACACATGCTCGTTAGGCAGAAATTAACCTAGCTATGCACATGTGTAAGCCTTCTAAGTAGCCTAAGATAAGAGAGTTATCGATGAAAGGCTTGCGGAAAAGGTTGGGGCAGACTGTTGGTCTTTTTTGTAGTAGAGTAACATTTCACCAAATATTACTAAAAATAATTCATTTTATTATTACTGAAAATAGCCCATTTTATTAGCATATGCTAGACACAGCGGTAGAATGTGACATAAGAATTAATGGTCCAACTTATTATGAGCTCATGAAGATTCATTTGGACAACAAGTATAAGCAACTTGCTCTATTTGGGATGAGCGGGGTGTTACTATTATGTGCGAATAAGTGTTACACATAGGCACTTGATTAATTTCTTAATTTATAACCCTTGGGAATAATTTTTGTAAGTCCATTAATGCCATTAATACCCATAGTAGAAACAAAGAATACTATTTCAAGCTGATAGACAAAGCTGTTGATGAGATTGAGGAGGACAGTGTTATCCAGGTTGCTACAGACAACGAGAGAGCAACAAGAGCAGATTGGCAACTCCTTATACAAAGATGATGTTTCTATACTGGACTAACTATGTAACACGTTGTCAAGCCATATTTCTAAGAATTTAGCAAAAAATAGTATAGACGATGTGCTAACAGAGAAAGAAAATAACAAACCATATCTACAGCTCAACATAGGTCATCGATTACATGAAGATGTTTACTGATGGCCAAGAGTTTCTACACCTTACCATTACACGTTTCATCATATAACTTCCTTGCTATAGAGTCTATTTATCTTCATAAAAAAGGCCTGAGGAACATTTTCAACAAGATGATTATAAGTCTTCCAAATTTAGAAAAGCAAAATCAAGCCTCCTACGTGAGATGAAGATCATTTTGCGGAAAGAATTCCAAAGAATATCCAATGAAGTGATTCAAGAAACCCTGATTAAAGTGCTCAAATTGGTTAACAATGATCAGAAACCGACATTAAGGTTTATTTATAAAGTCATGGGTCAAGCAAAGATGGCCATCAAGAAAGGTTGTCGTTCCTATACAAATGTTTGGAAAACAATTAACTAAATGTGAAATTTCCAGTTACATTATGATTTGTATGCAGTAGGTATGTAATAAAACTTATTTTGAAAACATTACCATTCAATTATGTTTTTATTTATGTCTTCAATATAGTTACTTGTCATTTCCTTTCTTTAGTTATTAATATGTGTTAACTTAATTGTTATTACTATTATTGCTCAGTTATTATTTAAACCCTAATATTAATATGGTGAAAAGCTTTTTAACCATTTAGAAGTGATGAACAGGATAAAAAAGGTTATCCAAAGATTAGAACTTGACCTGGATGGTCAAAACAAAAGCAATAAATTAGATATACCATATATCACAATTTGTAACTACTATGTAACGTATCCATTAAACTATTAATTATGACCGTTGAGAATTAAAAATTTTCTAGATATTTTTTAGTTGTTATTTTGTGATAAATTAAATTCTTTTGCAACACAACTGGCACAAACAGTCATTCTATCTACAAACCCACGTAAGTAGAAATTTAATTGGTTGTTTTGCTAAGCAATTCTAATATTTTTATATTTAAAATTTACTATTTTAATATTGGTTAATAGCTTAATACAATCCTATGGTACATTCATTATGGATCTTTTGCTCCCGAAATACAAATCTGAGTTAAACCACCTCTTTCTCCAAATGCAAGAGAAATTAGAGTATTTTTAACCATATACACACAAAGATAAGGAATAAACTAAAATATAAGAGATTAAATAAATTAATTTATATCCATTATAACTTAAGGCTAAAAATACATAATGCCACAAGGAAAATCCAAGCTAAACTACTATATCAATTTAATCCAATAAACTTAGATTATATACTCGAGAAAGACGATCCTTTGAATCATAGTTGGACAAGCGGGAGAGGCTACTTTTTGATGAACAAGATAATTCAAAGTAGCAAACTGCTAAATTTGAAAGAAATGAATAAGACAGTGGTGGGATAGATGTTACTGCAAAACTCAGAGAATGGCGACATAATGATACCTCCACTCCCTTAGACGAGCAAAGTTCCGGTATTCATGATGCAAGGAGTGGAGGTGGAGGTGGTGGTAATGGAGTTGATGTTAAGGGCCGTGATAATGGTGATGATAAGCATGTATCACTGATCATGGAATCAACTGGGCATCCTCATTTCTCATATCTTGAAGACTGTTTTTAGGCCGCCCTATGAGAGGATAAGATGCATATTAAATCACTGCAAGAGTCAGCACAAACTAATAGAATAGGGAAAGGCATCCAAGCAATTAGAGATTCATAATCTCGAGAGGCAATAGATAAATTTTGTGATTTTAGGATTTCCAAGTCCCTCAATTCTTGTGATAGTTCAAGCACACAAAACTATCCTCATGTCTAACCTCAAGATTTTTCAGCTGACAAATACGAGCATCGTCCTCGTCCCTATTACCAATATGGGTTTTATTAGTACTTAGGACAACCGGATTTTTATTAAGCACTGCAAGTCTAAGCTCATTTTCCACAACAACAATGGCCTAGCCAAGAATATTCAAAAAGAACCACCAATAACGAGTTTGGGAGTATATATGGATATTTTTTAATACCAATGTTAATTGCAAGAAGGATATCCAAATCAACCATCCAATGATCGAAGTAATAAAGACGATGGATATACTCCTAGACGAAAATCGACATGTTGGTGATATTAAGGTAATTTCCACAACCTTCAACTTCTATTAATATAATAGTATTTTATTTATCGATTATTACTTACTAGTATTAACTTAATTGAATGTTAGATGACACTACAAATTGTCTAATTCTCTATAGAGTGGTTGTAGATTGTGCTGTTCGAGAATGAATTTATCTAATTGCTAACTTGGCTATACTATGCAAAATATACAAGATTATAAGAATATTATTTGCTCTTACTTTTTTAGTTATCAATAACTTGCATGCATGTATTTGGCAGTGAATAACAATTCATTCTTTTTGTTTGGTTTTATTTATCGTTTAAGATTTCTTGGTACAAAATTTAGGATTCAACGAGTAAAAATAGTCTAAAATACTTGAAATATGTAAAATATGATTAAATATAATTAAAATTTAATATTTATCTTAATTTTGATGAGGTTAAAAAAACAATTGAGTTCGATATAGCCAACACTGATACGTATGGCCGATATTAATACTGTCATACCCGATATAAATACGACTATTTCGGTCCATGAATCGGTGTAAGCAGTGCATTTAAAGGGTAGGTCTCAATAAGAAGTCAGGGTAAGAGCTAGAATCCGTGAACTATGAAAAATTGGTGAAGGTGAAACACCAGTTCAGGCTAATTATATCAGAACGGCTAGGGATTTCAGGTGGAAGCCGGATGTTTGCCATCACATCAGCATATCAGGCCCTTAAAACCGTTCATGTAAATCAGGGCTTCTTTTTATTCTGGGACAAGAGATCAGTCTTGAGGCACCACTTTCATTGCATGCTGGGCATGTCATGATGGACTTCAGGAAAAAGAAACTTCGGTGAAGAAGCATATACTGATTATCTAAAATGTAGCCATTGTGAATACAAGTGGGAGAGCAATTTTATACCGCAAGTGTGGAAGGAGTCATGAATCTTCACTGTAAAGCATACAACCTTTACCATGTAGTCAGAAGATTGAATGGTTTAAGAGGAGATGCAAAGGCAGGGGAGCCACTTGATGGTGTTAAAAGGGCAGCTTTCCCAGGTTCAATAGTCCTCTGCTATTTCTTCAGCATTAGGTACTGCCAGGAGCCTTATTATGAAGACAAGCACATGCCAAACATGATATCACAAAACCACACTCGCATTCCTATGCCATTATCCATCACCACAGCAGCAACCATTTTCACCTTCACCATCCCTTCTGTTGGAGTGCTCAGTTCTCTAACTTGAGAAATTTGGGAGTTTGACACCTTTCTTGTGTCTACCCAAAGAAATCAACAGTCATTCCTGTCACATAGACCTCTATTGGATTTCCCATTACTTCAATGCAATGTCTATCACTGTGGCACCACCACGTTGCCCAAACAAAGGTAGAAAATCTTGTAGGATTGTCCCCATCCAATAGTTTCCAAACTGAAAATTCAGTCGGTAATAGAGTTCATTTTGAATCTGATTAAAACACACATCTCCCATGAAAAAAAAGTGAAGTTTTAACACATTTGTCTTTTTGCATCCCAACATAGCAAAAAACATGACTCAGCAGTCAGAATCTATTTTCCCCATTCACGGATTCTGATGAGTTGGCATAAAGATCTTACATGCTTCCCTAACGAACAGCTTAACTCTTGGCAGTGTATTAAGCTTCCAAATCTTCTCCTATGTTTAATACTCCATTCAGAGTTGGAGACCAGTTGAAATTAGTGTCTTTCCAGGGTATAAAGAAGTTCCCAGATGTCTTTCCAAATGCCATACTTGCCATAAGCCCATATTAACTGATCATTTGGAAGTCTGACTAATAGGAATGTGCAAGGTTGTATCAGCCATAAATGGGAGAAATTTGACCAATAAGATGATCCTACTATTTCCATTTCCAGGTCCATCAACTTCGGTACCCATTCATCATATTGTTCAGTCAAGAAAATCATACAAAAACTAAATGATACTGGCAGAAATTTTCCCATATCAATACATTTGCTCCAATCATCAATTGATATTCAACATGAATAGCTGGGATTTAATCCAACCAATGCACTCAATATATCAGCCGCAGGACAGTACTCTGCATAAAGCACTCTTCCCACCATTCAATTTGAATCTTTCACCAACACTGGCATGCAGAAACTTCGCAACATTAGACTTTGCAAAATCAGAAAACTTAGCCAATGCATCTCTTTTGGTTCACAGTTTGTCCAACCCTTCCATTGAATTTCTCATAATTTGGCCCCATCAAAGCCTAACCATTACTAATTTCATTTTGTCACACGAAGATGAAAAAAATGGAGTGCATTAATCACAAATAGGGATCGTTGGCCCTCAAACTACATAGGAATTTCTCTTACCACATTCAGGTTATTATTGATTTATGCACATAAAAGCAACTTCCATCCCTCACCCTTCTTCCACACTTTTCTTTTATCAACGAAAAATCCTGTAACTTCTGTCAACTGTCATTTACTGAGCCAATCACATTTTTGAAAAGGGAAACTTGAACTTCCTATATCAATCTTTTATCAATGCACACTAATATAAACCCAGAATCCCTTAAATTTTAAAGCTTCCTATAAATCACTCCAGTAAATATAATGCTCATCTATAACAACAATCAATGTGAGATCTTTGAGGCTTACTTAAATGCACAGTATTTCCCGTTCACTGACTTCGTACACCAATTTTTCTAACTATACTTGAATTTAAGAACAGAGATTCATGCCATATGGTAGAATCAGTCAAACCAACAAATAGAGATCTGAGAAGTAAACCTAACAAGCAGATCTGACTAACCAAGGAAACACTCACATCACATGTCATCAGCATACGAATACGAAAAGTAAAACTTGGGCATATCAATCTTTAGCTGCCCGTGTAGGTAATTGATCTGATCAAGTTGTCCTACATGGGCTTTAGTGGCCAGCCCTGGGTGTTGGTTGTCCCACTCACTTGACGCGAATGTTGGTTGTCAGTCACCAATATTCAATTGTCTATTGCAGTTGTTGGTTAAAAATGATTTTGGTCATCTCGGTCATCAAACAAGGGCCCTGACAGCAGTCAAGGGCATTCTTTGTCAGTTGCCAGCAATGATGGTCGGTCGAAACTTGCAAGTCCAATCTGTTGCCCATTTTAATAATGGCCACAATCATTTGTGGTTATGGAAACTGTCTACCAGTCATCAGCTGTTGATTGCCAATCACTTGTGGTGAAGATAGCCACACTGAACAGGAGTGTTGCATATATTAACGAACTATGCTCCAATAGTCAAAAGAGAATTGAGACTCAATTCTTGAGTTAAAATTCCAAGGATCTCATTTGGAGTTATTAAGATGTTTTTTTAGTCATATTACAAATTAATAGACCAGAAACTGGAATATAGATCTGAATTTATAAGGCCTAGCAAACAGCCTTGCAATTGCGGAGATGTTTTTTTTCTACTTATTCATAAAAAGATTGTAACTACAGATTCCAACCTTAAATGGTAGGACACGCAATTAAATCATAATTGGGCTATTGAACTCCAGTCCCAACCCCCAATTCTAAACGCTATTCATCAACCAAATGCAACCTCAGAAAAATGAAAGTAACAATAAGCAATGATATAATTATACAACTCATACTCACGTCAACAAGATCCTGAAACTTACCTTCTTACAGCCTGACGTTGCAGACCTGAATACTCTTTGATCTTGATTTGCAAATCAGAGAAAAAATTCAGCAAGGTGCAGAGCCGATGGGTTGACTCAACAGATGACGTGAACACAATGCATTTCTCCCCACTTAAGGTTTGCAGAAGGGCTACCAAAAAAAGGGGTTTATTCTTCGATTCACAAATCTGCAGAAATAACACATGCTCAGTGACAGACAGTTTGCAACCATGTGTACTCAGCAGGGACATATGACTTCTTTAAACACACTATTGGTGAACAAAAAAAAAGACATGAAAGACCATACATCTAGAAATCAACTTAGCATTGAAGATATATGAAGAGAAGTAAAATCCCATATGTCAAAGTTGAAAAAGTAGTGGTGCTGACAGACCAGTCAACCGATCAAGTGCCAAAAAAAGACTAAACTAATCCTGCTAGTTCAAGGTTTCAGAGAACCAAAACCAGTCCATCTAACCAAAAATAACTGGTGATGCGGGTTATCCCGGAATGTTGAATCAGTTCCAATGATTAGCCATAACTCATATTTCTCAATACCGTAATAATATTATGATATATTTCCATATCAGCTAACAAAGCCAATATAATAACCAATACAGCCCTATTAATTTATGATTTTCATAATATTTTTTTTGTCTGATATATCTAATACTAATACTTATTATTCGATATAGACGATATCGATATAATGACTAAGACCGATATCAATACCAATAACGTTATTTTCATCCATGCATGCAACACATTTACAAACATGAGAATCTAAATTTGTAATTTATTCTATAGGTTTCCCAAAAATGAATAGTTTATATTAAATATAAAAAATAAATGGAAGTATAGGAGTACTACTTTTGTAAGAAGGTAAGTAAAAAAGAAAAAGTGAAAAAGTATACTACCATATAAGAACCCAGCTTAGTCATCTGGAGCACATCTTACATGATAAGAAAGTAAAATATATATAATATATATATTACCTTTGTAATATCATATAAACAGACCAGTTGAACCAGCTGACCGCCAAGTATTAAAACCTCGAATTGGAAACAGAAATTCTAACAAACCAATTTGCAGTTTAACCTCAAACCATAGTCCGTCAGATAGGTCAACCTTTTCTTTGATTCAATTTTGGAGTTTTCAAAGTTGAAGTTTTCAGTTTATGGTTTTTTAAACACTGACAAAGAAGTCATTTAATGGTAAAATATGCATACTGCATGACAGCATATTTTTTTTTTTTTTTAAAAAAAAAAAGCCCACTAATAAACACTGCATAGAAGCATTAGAATTAGGGAAGACAGTACCAAACGGTCTCTTGGTAGTAGCAATAAGATGCCAGATGAGTGGAGAAAGAATATAGTGGTATTCATATACAAGAACAAAGGGGATATATAGAGTTGCGCTAACCACAAAAGTATTTATCAATGAGTCATACGATGATGTGGGAAAAAGGTGGCCAACACGAGTTTTGTCCTCCAGCGCATCACAAAAAGAACCAAAACAATAGGTACAAACAACCACAGTTGCAGACAGAAATCATTCAACAATACTTTGTGCAATTACCTAAAAATGGTGCCTCAATGCACAAGACTCCCACATCATGGGGTTTGCGTGAAATAACATGTAAGCAGCCTTAACAGTATAATATAGAGAGACTATTTGTGTGTTTTGAGCTATTGGTCACCAAATCAGAATTTGATCCCAGCACAGCATTCAAAATTCTCTTACTGATTTTCACTTGTGCATACATTATGGACCAGAGTAACTTGTTTCAAAGTTGTTTAAGCATTTATCAAAGCATGGTGATAACAACAGGATACAATTCTCATGTTCTCCTCTTTTTGTTTTAACTTTATTCTATTATTCCCTCCCAATATCCAAAGAAGTCTACCATCAGAAGTGTTCTTCCATGCCCAATTCCGTCGGAGTGCCCATGTGAGTCAATATGTCTCGTTGTATTTTTTATATGCAAATTTTTATCAGTTTAAATGCAAATTCTTCATACATTGATTGTTCTGCTATATGTCTAGGCAAAAAACTCAACAAGCAATTGAATAACAATCTGATGCGGAGATTGACTGCTCACAAATAGAAATAGCAAAAAAGTTAGAGAAAAATGGCTGGCCCCAACCATCAAAACTTCAAGCCCCTAAAAGTGTTGCTATTCCCATGTCACGATAAATCAACTTAACCAGAGTAATCACCAGATAATAATTGGAGTGACCTCCTAGCTAAATAAAACAAGCAGAAAACAGACAAATTGTTTAAACTGAGGAAGTAGAGTACGCTTACACAAACACCTCTGCCATACCCCCCCCCCCCCCAAAAAAAAAAAGGAAAAAAATCTTGTTCCAGTAGATTGTTAATGATAATGCTTCCTTCCATGATACCACATGCAGTGATGGCCAAGGCACAAGTAATCAACCACATATCTTTTTTTGACCAAAAGCCACATTTGAGGCTTAAGCACCATCAAAACTTGTTTAGCTGGATGTCATGGAAAAGTTCCTCAACTACCCCTTTGTTACTTCATTGCAGAAAGGTGGCGGTCAGTGCTTGATGTGTTGTCAACTTTTTACAGATGAATAGCATTGAGTGCAATTGTTGGAAAAAACGGAAGGCATTGAGATAATTTATAATTTATGTACATACTTTTCTAAGTAATTCTACAAAACACTGCTACAGGTTGTTTCTTTGAAAGGAACTGCAATCTCCAGATTTACTACAATGGCATTGCAATTTCTTTGTTTAGTTGGATATATGAGTGATAGAATATTTATTCCCAAAGAAATAACAATTACCAAAGATGTGGCACCACTAAAATGGTGGGGAGGTGAAGTTTTTTATCGTGGAATTCTGGGAACTGCAATTCTTAATCAGCAGACAACGGCCACTCCTACCCCCATCAGCCACACTCAACCACCGACAGCACCACCCATGTAGGACATCCACCCCCACGGAGTAAGCCACCCATCTTGTGGTGCTGTCCTAGACCATGTCTGTTGCCAGCCACCACTGACAATCACCACAAGGAACAACTAGAGTTGCAATTCCTACACTATCAAAATCATCTTTTGGGATAGAATAGTTAATTCAAGTGCAAACCAAATAATGAATATTTATTACCACAATATAACCAATAATCCTTATTCATAGGTAATACTTATTTCAATCCCACCTTATTTTAATCCGGCAACCAAATATAATATTAAGGAGAAAAATATACGTCTTATTACAAGAGCTTTTCATTGGATCAAGAATCATATTAATTTCAAACTTGTAGACAAAGTTGTGACTTAGGATAAAATGAAATATCCTGCACACAGATCTTTTAACACTTCCAGCAGCAGCACATTTTAGTAGTACTATAATATGAGTTATCTGATTTCACCTACTTACGTGTTGAGCACTTTTCAGCAGCCTATTCCAGTTAAGAGATTATCGGTTAGTTCAGAATAATAAACTAGTCATAAGAGAGTCAAGGCACCAACTCCCAACCGAATGAATAAAAATTCAAATTTGACGCAAATTATATTCATATATATTATCACAAAGTTTTGACACAACACATTTTTGTTAGATATACGAGAGAGAGAGAGAGAGAGAGAGAGAGAGAGAGAGTATTTACATCCATCAAGAAGTTTCAAAGCATAAACACTGTGTAATTGATAAACAAAAAAGAGAGAGTGAGAATTATATTAAAATTCATCAAGAAATTTCAACATAGAAACATTGTTTAACTCATATATAAAACAGACACGGAGAGAAAGCGCAGAATACACAAGCAAAGTTTTCCAAGACATCATTCTTGAGTCAGGAAAAAATGAGACAAGAAAAAAGCATTGTGGAAGCTTTTCCAAGCCAATTGTTGTGTAAACAATCTTCCAACAATTATCTAGCTCCTAAAGGAGAGGTCTACGCAAAGTAGTTTGCACTCCACACTAACAATTCAACCGAAGGCAGACCTTTAGAACCTCAATAATGCATCCTTTAACGGAGAGCACAATCTGGGACAACTAATGATTGATGCCCTAATTGTGAGTCACCCATTCAAATCTCTAAGAAGCTAAAGGACATTAGCCATTGGGTTTGACAGGAGAAAAGCATAGCTAACAATCACTGCTTTTACAAATAATGGCGAGTGCATAAATTATCGTGTATGTCAAACAGATAGTTGCTAAAACAGTTTTGTATGAAAGGCTGTTGCAACGCCAATAGCCGTGACAACCAAATTCCCTCCTAATTGATAATCGTCGTGCCATTATTTGCATTTGTATATTGAAAAAGGTGTCTGCTTCTGGATCCAGGACATGCCAAAGTGTATGATTCATATTCATTGAGATTTCCCCTCGATAGCTTGGCCTGATTTCAATAACATAACACCTAAATATAAACAGAAGCAATCCCTCTCAATTGTGCACAGAATAAATTTATGGTATTGCTCAGTATTTTCATATGAAACATACACTCAGCAAAACCAAAAGACAACAATGAAGTCTTTTTTAGATATTTTTCAATCTTGCTCATCAAGTCCACATAAAGAAGGAACAAGTTAGCACGTAGCATCACTAATATAGATATGAGGCATACCAGTTTAAATGATTCGAGTTTTTCTGGAAGTTGATAACGCCTTTGGCCAGTCGTCATGAATAAAGGATGATGTAGATCCAGTTGAACCAGTTTGCTAGGATCTTGGGTCAATGTAGCAGAGAGAACCATTTTGACAAGCCTGGGGTAAGATTTACCCTTAAAGCCCCTTTCAACACCACTGCAACAATTAACATTCACTGTAAAATCAATGTCGTACAAATTTTATAACTCTTAGAGATGATGTTAACAGGCACCAGGTCACTTGCATTAAGAACTAAGTGACTCATTCTGAAATAAATGATAAATTATTTTTTCACACATAGAGCCTGAAATGAGCATGTGCATGGCTTCAGTAACTGTCAATTACCACCACTACAGCAAACTCCGTAAGAGTTCCAAAGCCAGCCAAAATCTCCAGCGATAGAAAGGGATGAAAGAAGGGCTTTTTTCTCTTCTGGAAAGTACCACAAAAGTACATGTACCAAATATATCAACAGGTTAGTTGGCCTCATTTTGCTATGCCAACATCAAGCAAATGCTTAATGGATGGCCTGTTCTGAGCAGTGTTATTAAAAATGTGCTAGAGCAATGCTCTTAGACTTATGCCCAGGCCCTGAGCAAAAGTCCTAGTAGTACCTTGCACATACCCAAGCAAGATTCATTTTATGAGGACAAGGCACACAACTTCGGGAATTCATAGAATTTCTTAGAATTGAGATGGTTTCTTTTTAAATTGCTGTTTTGGATTTCACTTTTTTAGTACTACCCCATGGATGACCTTTTAGCATACGAGAAATTATGTGAGGGAAATACACTTGAATTTTTATTTGAGGATGATTAAAAGATATGGATTCTATTAGTGCTAGATTAAGAATTAGTGTAAATGCCTCATTCAGAGAAAAAGCTTCATCTTCTTAAACATATTTATCTATAACTATTCTATTGAAACTTGTAGATAAGGAAGATACTAACTTAGAGGAGACAGAAGAAGAGGAAGAAGATATTGGAACTTATAAGTCTAATAAAAGGGAAGAAAATGGACTATTGTTTAATGATCTTGATAGATATCAGTCAGTGCTAGGAGTAGCTTGAGAATAGTATTTTGAATTCTCTAATTACCTTGATTGTTTTTGGGCATTTGTAGTGAAAAGTGGTTATTAATTATTATATTTATATCACTATTTGACTATAAGTTTATGATTATTCTCTAGAATATGTTTAATAGTAATTCTTATTCAATTATCCATTTTAGCAATTGGAAATTCATTAAAAAAGTATCTTATATACATATTTCATAAACGCGAGCCTCCCTTCCTTCAAGCCCATGCCAGTGCCTTCTATCTAGGACCCAGAGACCCTTTGCTCCTTCATGTGCCTTTCACAATTGACCCTTAGACAGATACTAACAATTGGGAAGAGAGCAGAACAAGGTAAGGCCAACTGTGAAAGAACAAAAACAAAAAAATTTCCCATGCCTCAATTTTAGACATATCAAATTTGTTCACTGCCAACATCTTTATCAGTAAGTTGGAACCCAAGCAACTTAAATACTGGATCTAATGAACACAGCAATTTATATATACTGGAGACAAAGACAAACAACCATTAGTACTCACAGTCTCCTTATCGTTTTGAAGGAGCCAAGGGTTGAAGGAAGAAAGTCTTTGAGATGAGAAGATATTACATCAGTCAGTTGAGTCAACTTGAGCACAGTTGGTAACCAGGACTGATATGATTCCCTAAGCAATCGGTCTGTTTCATCAACTACCTAATATATATTGAAACAAATCAGAATAAAATAATTTCTGAGACTAAATACAGCACCCAGAGATGGCCTCTGAGACTAAACTATCATACTATAAACAAAAAAATGTGGAACAAATTAAACGTAACAGAATGAGTAATATGATAATAACAAATATTTCTACCAACTAGATCGCAATGGCCAAGACAAACAAAACATAATTACAACACAAACATCAAAATCAACAGTGTATTGTCTCCAACTATGGGAGCTTACCCATATGAATAATTTTCATGGAAGCTATCCCTGATACCAGATGGGAACACAAACACGCACATGCAATAAATTCTTGTCACTCAAAGAGACACAGAAACTGATCACTTAGCTCACAAATCTTTAAAGATACAAAACCAAAAAGCTGACCATTAAAGAAATCCACCTATTCAAGAAATCCACCAACAGATACAACACTCAGATAAACAAGCCCTAAGGCACAAGTTTCATTGATAGTACTCAAATATTTAATGCTTATATTGAGCACTAAGGAGCCCTTTTTATAGGCTAACCGGGAACAACCATCCAAGTATTGGAAAATAAGAAATCAAAGCTTGAAACAACCCTCCAAGCATAGGAAAGGGAAGGAATTAAACCTAAGGCATGGGAAAATTACGAAACTAAACCAAAAGATAATTTCAAGATTAGGAAAAACAGAATTTATGCACAAAAATTGAATTTTTAGACTAGTTTTACAAGCTTGTCATAATTCTATAGGAATACCAACTTCTCAACATTAGAGGCGTTGGAAACAAGGAATTGAGAGCTTTCGGATGACACCCCAACAATGGAATTAATCATGTGTATGTTGGACTAAAGTTGGGCTAATTTGTGATCAAATTGAGTGGGCCCGAAAAAATTCAAATGAGTTATTAGGTCTTGGATTTGGGCTAGAATTTCAGCCTCAATATGGATGTGGATTGGACAAGCTCCTACGTCAATCCCATCCTTTCTATTTATTTGGCCTAGAGTTTCATGAACCTTCCCAATCTTGCTCATTAACTGTTTCATTTCTAGTCTCCTACACAAATATTAGCAAGAACAAAAAAAGGAAAAAAAATGGAAGCCAAGCATATGAGGCTCCACATACTGCAAACTCTAATGAGGGTTAGATGTACAAAATTGTACCCCTACAATGCAAAAATGTTTCCATGGTTTAAACCATGACCTCTATCTAGTAATAAAGCAACCTTCCAGTTATACTGAGGTTAACCCTCTAGGACAGGGAAAAAAGAAAAGAAAAAGCAGCAGCTAAGTGCTGCTATCCATCTTCTCTCTGGATGCTTGTTAGAGTTTTTAAGGACCTCTCATTCTTGCTTCTTCACCACTTCAGTTATTCTTCTCATACAAATTTCTAGCTGGATCAGAAAAGAAAATTCAAAGGAGCATCCAGGTGCTTCCAGAAAATTGTTTGTTGTAATGGACAAAAAATTAACCAAAAAATGTTATCTCATCTTAACCAAAAGCAGGCTCCACACTCTTTTTGCAGATTAACATATAGTGGCACACATCTTAAACTTTATCATGCTATTAGGTTTGATGGAATAGACATTACATTCTAGGCTTATTCCCACTAGAATAATATTACCTCATTTCTTTGAAGCTTTTGGATGGGAGCAGTTATTCACAAAAAATAATTATTACCCCAGAAATGTGAATAACTGATACAGGGGAAGGTGGTATTTTTTATTTCTAGAGTATGGGGATAAATATTCCCAGACACAGTGATGGCCACCGTTGACTAGCGATTGTTGTGGCTGAATGACAATGGTAATGATTACTTCCATAAGGAATAGTTATCACCCGCACAACCAAACAATATAGCGATTATACCACCCAATTTCTTAGTAATACGTATATCTTATTCCACTCTAACAACCAAAAATTACACCAACATTTCTCTTTACTTCCCAATTGATTTGCTTCAAGTTTAAACCAAGAGTTGAAAAGGCTTCCTAAGACCATGTATAGTAGCAATTATTTTTTATGCTTATTTTTCAGCATGAGAGTTAGGGAGCTTGTTTAGATTCAGTTGTGTGCACACACCATTACCATTAATTTTTAAAGCTTATCTCAATACTTAGCTCCCTCCACAGTCCACAGTAATGCCTCTTTTCTAAGACTAGATTCAAGAGCTATGCAACAAATCAAGAATCACTGTCACATTATGACAATTGCAAAAGTGTGACAAAAAATTATGCATACTCTCAACACTTGCAGCTTTTAGATATTAAGCAAATTGAAACACCACCCGTTCTACTACACTGACTCAACTGACAGCACTAAATAGACACTAGTTCTCAGTTCTGTTAAGCACCAATAATTGAAAGTAAACGGGCAGTAACAATTGTTCAACACATTAATTACAACGTAAAACAGTTGGTTCGGAATCAGTGGAACTAGTTATTAAATATATTCAAGAACATAATCATGTCTCTATACAGGGTTATAATACACAATCAGCCCCAGAAAAACTTACAACAACAAGAACATGGCAGAATTCCTTCTTTTTGTCTGGTTGCAGAAAACCCAACTTTGAATTTGATGTGGATACATGGTGGCTAATCTTCCAATTCCAAGGCAAGTCATACTAGACAAGCTATCTAGTTTCCTCAAAAATTCCAGTTTGACCAGACGCAAATGATTGATCAGCACCTTAATTTTTTTCCAAATCAGATAAAAAAATCTACGACCATGAGGTATCAACATGATGTTTGGATTTTAAAGTTCTCCAACTACTATAGCATGCTTCTGTTTGGGAATCCTGTGAGGTTGTCAAATTTCTTCTGAAGTACTACATAATGTTGGCATCATCATCTTCAAATAAAAAATGTCCTCCATTAATCCTTCCGCAGCTCCTATTTTGAAAAGATTCTAAAGAATAAACTCTCTAGTTTCTTCTTCACAGCTTAACACTCTTCCGCTTCTTTACCCCATAAATTCCAATCAAAATCATTTTCCTATTTCTTCAATCACTTAAACCATGGATGAAAATATCAACAAATATTATACATATCAACCGATATGTATTATTATCAGCGGCCTCGATATCAATATTTTCTGATACAGCGATAATATCGTAATATTTTTTCATATTGGTTGCTACAGCAAATATATTTATTGATATTCAAAATATCAATTGACACATTCCTATTAATTTATGATTCTCATAAATTTTTCCCATCTGATATACATAATAACGATGCCGATATCTCCAACGTATCTAATACTGAAATGACCATGACCGATATTAATACCAATATTGATATTTTCTTCCATGGCTTAAACATAACTTTTTGTGTGTGTGTGTGTGTGTGGATATTATCACCCTCATGAAAAGTCCTCCCATAATCATATAGAAAATTTATAAAGAATTATTAAAGAAAAAGTGGCTATTACAGTATTACCAGAGCAATATATTCCGGCAATAGCCTTACATATTGTCCTCTGCTATGACAGAGCACGCTCCTCTGCCAACAATTTATAAAACAATAAGTTATTCACGTTCAGCCAGAATGCGGGGCTTGGATTAAGATCCTAAAGTTAAGATATTTGATATTTAATTTTTGAAGATGATGTTATCTGGTTTAGCCTATATAATGGGCTCTAAGATTTCATAACATCAAATTTAGCCAATCTCTAATAAAATATTTATATTTGTATTTTAACATCCTCTATTAATCATCTCTAACAAAACCAATCAAGCTAGTGCTCAATAGTCAATGTCCATCCATCTCTTTTAGCAAAACTGGAAAAGCACCAATGGATCCCTCCATCACATAGGCAGCACAGAAAAACATTGATCTTTAACAATTCATAAACCTAAAAATATCATGTCCAGTCACTGAAAAGTGGTGCATGCCAAACTGTTCACTGCCCAAGCAAGACAGTGGTTGACTGGTGTGATTCTCATCAAAAGAAACAAAGTGTCCTGGAATAAACACAATACAGGCCTCCAGTAAAGTACAAAAAGGTGATTCCCCCAAAATAGTACAAGTAAGCTGGAAGATTCCCAGCTGGGACCACATAATAGTTGGAACATAGTCCAAAAATGTTTTCCTCTGGTCCTTGGTGCATATACATTTTGCAATTCTATATTGAAAAACTTCTTGAAAAGAACCAATGTGTACTAGCAAAGAATAATAGCATAAGTGGCCAACTTAAAGAGAATTGTATCAGATTGCTGGATATTGTGAAGGTTTTCGTCATTCATACTCTTATTCAAAGACACACACACAAAAATACAGTGAAAAGGGGGACATCCAATAACAACAATGGCATTCTTTAAGAAAAGTCGTCTAGTTGTTTTCTTTATATAGTTTATCTAAGGCTATCTCGATATTGAAATTAGAAGTGCTATCATTGAGCTTCAGAAATTCAATATCCTAAGCATAAGGATCAAAGTCATTTGCTACCTACAAGATATCGGAGATGTTCAAGGGTAAAGCCCTTAGTCGTATTAATATGGTCCACAAGTCTTCCAGGAGTAGCTACCAATATGTCCACTGAACTCTGAAATATCTGTGAATGATCTTCAGGGTCATAACAAACACCCGCCTCATGCTTGGGTCTTCTGATTAGGTTTGATATTTCATCAGCAATTGAAGACTGGCCAACAGCCAAACCAACAGACAAGCCTACAGCTGGTGCAATAGCAGCAAAGACTTCTTTAACCTGAAAATTGGAGGAAGGGGAGATGAACCTTCAAGCGGCATTCAAGAGTCAAACAAAATAGAGTAAAACCACTAGAATTAGTTTGTTCATTGTTTTTCAATAAAATGAATACTCCAATACTGTCATTTCCGGTGTATTTACTGTTATCCTTGACAATATTGTGTTATTTTTTAGATTACATATTTATATTTTGATGTTTGTGTTTTCTTGGGGTGTGAACGAATACAGGCCCAAAGGCTAAATTTTCAAAAAAAGGCAGAGGAGCGAACATAGCACATGTTGGCCCCAGAATCAAGTTTCAGATTATGTTAAAAAGGGGGCTTTTATGCAATTCTTCCCCATAAACGTGTATCCCCTTGAAAATACACAACCTAATTCTTCAAGAGGCAACTTCAACAGTGTTATTTTTGGAGAGCATTGCTTTTTTAGTGTGTGGTTTTTGGCGAGTATTGTTTTGTGAGTGTTGTTTTATGAGAATTTTTTTTATTATCCGAAAGTTGCAATAGGTGGCTACACATTGAAGGGGAGATGGGATTAAGAGAAAAACGCAAATTTCAGATTGGAAGTAATGGAAAACTAATCTCTTGGTGAAGCTAGTGATGAACTTGCTTGGATGACGGTATTTTAAATTGTATTTAATCGTTGTAGTTGTTTTTCAGGTTAATATAATACTAGTTTATCATTCTTCAATTTTAGTAGATCTCTTCTTCTATTTGGAAGATCTTTCATAGGCTCGGTCATGCTTTTTATATAGAATTATTGAGGTATTTGATTATGTTCAAAAAAAGATTGTTCATCAGTGTGATTTTCCGCTGCAATACTGCATTAAGTATATTGTCATCTTTGAATCAGTCTAATAAAATGGCAATCCATGGTATCGAAAGATGACCGTGATTTTCTAGAGTTACATTTAAATCACATGAGTTCTTGATGTTATACCTTCCCATGAGATAGATTGATGCTATGAGCTCCAATAAAGTTATTCAATCAATTATACATGAATGGAAATGTGCAGTTCAATGAGGGATTCTTGATGTTTTGCTGCTATTAAATATTAGTTATACCTTTCCATTATATCAATTTGATTCTCAAGTTGCTCTATAATCATTAGTTTTATCACGTTGATTTTCTTGTGTGTTTTGGAGTTCCTTTTAGTGTTTCTATTATCTCCCTGAGCCCAAAGGAATCAACATCCCATTTTATGCTATGATAGTCGTGTTATACTTCAGGCATAATCACCACATTAGGAAAACAACATAAGAGACTTACACCCAAGACACTCCTAACCAGTATGGTCACCAAAGCTAAGAACATTTATGCAAGCAACAGCCCAAGCTCTTTAGATAAAAAACAAACTGATGTGTTTCAGACTTCTTATACAAGGATGAAGTCCATTTGGCCCCTCTCCACTCACTAAATGCCCTGAGTTTTTGCATGAATTGAGGAGATTTTGGCTGGCAAGTGAGAGGAGCTATCCACTTGTAGAGATGAAGATGAGAAGCAGAGTTTTGCAGAGGATGAAGAGCAGGGTAACAGTATTGACTCAATTTTCTGTGGGCCTCAGCCTGATCCTGAAAGGTTGAAAGTTCTGAATTGCTTCTGCTTCAAATTGGGGATGTGAAATTGATTCCGATGGTTTGGTAGGGGGTGGGGGTGCACTGGTGATTATGATACTTCCGGAGGGTTACAGAACCACAGATGCTGGAGTTGTGGGTGTTAATAGTGTAAAGGGAATGTGATTGTGGATGTTGTGACCGTTTATCATGTAGATGCAAGCTTTTCTGGAAATGATAAAAGTTTCCCAATACAAAGCCTTCAAGCAGAATTTGAGTGCCAATTGATCAAAGCAAATTGGGAATGTATTCCACCTTATTTCATCAAAGGGGACGTTTAACCATCAAAACACACAGCCATTATTCTCATAATTTCTCCTGCAACAGGAATGAATGGTCGAAAATTTCCTGATATTTAATGCTCGTAATTAAAGCCTGATGTGGTAGACTGCATCGCCTAGCTACCTGCACTGATAATTCTGAAACTTCAACCATTGTTCTTATATTTTTTAAAGGCAGCCGTCTTGAACCATCTTGCCCTAGCTACTAAAACAATATCCACAAGCCACAAACTCTGCAGCTCCCTCCACTTTTCAACTCAATTTATTTTTCTCCAGTTCCTTTTCTTTCACGGACCCATTAGCATAGCTTCTTTCCATCAACCTAATCCACTACCTCAAAGTTTCAGTGCTCTCTACCACCATAAGGGGATGTTACAACTACCAACTGAGAATCAATGACGACATACTTTTAATTGATTCAAGGATAGCCACCAAACAAAACCACATCCAAATAGATGGAGCTAAATGACCGTCTTCAATCTATATCCTTCTGACTTCATAAATGGACAAAGAGACCAAAGTTCCATTTTCTCATCTCGTTATCCTTGCCCCACAAGATGTTGCAATTCAAAAGCTGCCACAGCCCAAGGTGGAGAGCCTCGTCATAGTGGTTGTGAGCCTTGTCATAATATCAGAAGCAACAAATCTTGCCAAGTGAAAGAAATGCATAGCGAATCACGAGTTGAGGGATGGAATTGGAAATTAATTGACCTTGCACAATTGGCGATCAAACAAGGGAATATCTAAAATTTTTCTTTCAATTGTGACAAAACCATAAGGGATCTGAAAAAATTGCAGGTAAAGGAAGAACTGACGATTGTCCATATCAGTCAGTGGTGAAGCATTAATTGTGGTTTATACTTCAAATGATAAGATGTAGACTGAACAGCTAGAAACAGGTACCACATTGACTCTGATGATGCCATCAAAGAGTCAGGGTACCCTCTCCTTTTTTTGGTTGCCAACACATGAACCAATTCCTCCTAAATCATCATCCTATAATTGCAAATGTCATGCTCCACCTCAGAGTTTGCAAGGCACCGATTTCTTGTTCTTCTGACACAAATCTAGCTAGTCTAAAAGGAGCTCTCATTTTTCCCCAAAATGACTTTAACAAAAATAAATAGAGCATCCCCTACATCTACAAGAGCACGTAGCTCCCCACTCCATACATGTGGAGAAAGTTCATTTAGTCCAAGCAACCCAAGTCTGTTCTCACGCTCCAAACTGTTATGCCTTCCATATTGAGACTACCCTTCCCAAAATCTAGGGGGCCTCATCAACAAACAGAATAACACAAACCAAGAACCATAATATTTCGTTTTTCTACACCAAAAGTTAAATTCAACCACATTATAAGAGAAACAGTTGAGATAGGATGTAGACAAAGAAGGATAGGTCACCCTAAGGAAACCCGTAGCTTAAAAAGAAATGACTCATAACTAAGCTTCATCTAAGAAACTACAAAGCTATTGAAAGCCTCGCCTTTCAACCTCAATAATAATGATTACAAACACCCTATCCTATTAACCACCAAGATTTAGGGAAAGGATTGAATACTAACTGGAAAAACTTTTTGCCTAGAATTAGAAATCACCATCTTGATCCTAAGCAAGAACCAAAATAGGAAGCCAGTGACCGAGAACTTCCACCACTACAGGCACAACGAACTTCCATGTTTTCTCCCAAAAAGTTACATGGACACTCTGTAGGGGCTAAAGTGTCAATGTCCAACATGTAATAAACACCGAGACGCCCCAACATGTGTTGGACATATTCTAACATGTCCAAACTTTTATAATTTTTTTTGGAATTCCGACACTTTCTGACACGTTTAGATACGTTTTGGATATGCTTTAAATACATTTTAGACACATTTGGGACATGTTCTGGACACGTTTTCATTCAAAATTTTCGCTTATATTTGGTATCTTTTAACTTACAATGTATCAAGTAGTATAATTAAAATATAAATATTTATTAATATATTAAAATTTTGCTATATTAATTTTTGCCTTAATTTGCTAATTTATATCATTAATAATATTATTATTCTTCTATAATATGTTGTTAAAAATTTTATAAAATAACTCATTTATATTAATTCAATTGCATACTTTCATATGAATTTTTTTGGGGTGAAGAATCAAGAAATATGCATATTTATTGCAAATTTGGTATAAAATAATTTTGTTTATCAATTAGAAAAATAATAAAAAATTATAATTACGTGTCCCTAGCGTGTCATTAGTTTCTCAAAAAATAGCGTATCAGCGTGACAATGTCGTGTCATTTCTATGTCAGCATTCGGAGGTTACCCAAATTGGTGTCCCCTAAAGATTCCTCTTTGGTCAAGCAACAATTACCCAAGGACAAACTCTTTTGTTTAGATCAAAGATCAAATATCAAAATAATCAATCCAAATTTAGCAGTTCACAACCTCCAAACTTCTCAACCATTAGATTAATCATTCCACTGGAGATTTATGTCGCCTTGTCCTATCATCTATCATTTAGAATTTTCAAATTCACACGGCCTCCCCTCATATTTAATCAAATTTCCACAACAAGAGATAGCATCAAACCAAAAGATAGCATAGTTGTAAGTTTCCCAAAACAACATCACAAGCCGAATTCTGCTTCATATTTCAAATTGGCCGACAAAGCACTGGTTTGTAGTGGTAACATATCCAGTAAGTAGTGGGCATTTTCAATTTAAACAGATGTAAGTTTCACTTCAGGCTCAAATGACTTAAGGTTGCACCAAAAGTTCATCATAACACAAATTCAGAAAATTGAGGGAGGAATTAATATAGGCCATTTTTCGACAGATAAAGGCTAAGTCTTATCAATCATCATCATCAATATGATGATTCAAGATGTTCACAAAAACCATAAATAGGTGAAAACAGGCAGCAAACATGAACATAATTCAGGCCACCAGCATAGTGCTGAATATATAGAAAATTTTGATTAATACAGTCAGTTCTTTATCAGCAAGAAAGAAATTTTCATTGGGTAATATATCCTTTTTTTTTTTTTTTTTTTGGGGGTGGTAAGTAATACATCCAGTTATGCCTCCCTGAAATAAGTATCCATAGTAATCAATTGGTTACCACAGAAATAGGCCAATGGCATGCACTCCTCTAGGAATCAGTGAGGAAAACATGACTTAGAAAAATGGTATTCTGAAGAACATGGGGGAGAACTACTGGCAGGAGAAAATAGCAGACAAATAAAGAGGGATCAATAATCCAATGAAGATTTAACCTGCAAGGCTAAATCACGAGTGGGCAAGACCACCAAGGCTCGTAGACATTTCACAGCAGGATTTGACAGCATTTGCACCATTGGCAGAGCATAAGCAAGAGTTTTCCCACTTCCAGTTGGCGAATTTATACAAAGGTCTCGCTCAAAAGCACCAGGTCCAATTGTCTCCTGCCAAACCGCTACTTGCACGGGAAAGAGTGAAGAGATGCCCATATTCTTCAAAGCCTCCTCCAGCCTGAAAAAATATACAGATGAATGGATATATAAATGTGCTACTGGGATAGAGTGATTCCAATAAAATCAGCAAAACAACAATTTGAAGTATTCACGGACAAAGAATAGATGTTCACATCCAGTACAACAAACACTTAGATTGTCTGGTTTTGAGATTCAATAAAAATGCATGATTGAGCAAAGGTTACAGTAAATATGAAATTGGAAGGAATCTTGAACTCAATAATTCAGAGTGTTCCCAGACCAGAGCAAGTCATTGTCCAATAAGAGCACAAAGTATTTAAGTTTAGCAAAATATAACTTGGAGAGTTCACCAAAAGGGTAAGATTGAGTTCTATCCTGAGCAGCACGATGTGTTGTTCCTTAGGAAAAAAGAACACCGAGAAAAGCAGTTTATAACTGTGGTACAAGTTCAAACTAATGAATCAGAGCAATAAAGGGTTCTAAATAACAATGTCAATCTTTCTGCTATACATATGGAAAGTAAAATATATTTTTATTTTAAAAATGGCTGCACAATGGATTCATCAAAAACTAGGTTATCCGATTAGTAATTCTACTTCATATATAACCGACATTATTTTCTGATCTTCAATTGCTAGTAGTGAAATTCGGTTTGCAAACTTTTGGATTAGCGGCAGAATAACAGGTCTTTTTTCTGGAATTAGCGACTAAATTTGATACAAAAGTAAAAGCCAATTTTTCCTAAGCTTCCTGAACAAGTCCTCCACTGTAAAGCAAAGCTACGCGAGAGATAAGTTTCTATTGAATATAACAGCTTTTGTTCACTTCTCAGGAATCACAAGTCAGTTTTCGAAACAGTTTCAGAACTATAATGTTTTCCACGGAATATTTTCTCCGCCCAATAAAATGGATACCAATTTACAACTTATGTATAGAAGCAAAAAAAAAAAAAAGTAACATACATTCTCTCAGCAACTACAATTCGAAACACGAAACAGAATCAGAAAGAGTTGCATGATCATCATTACAATTATACTTTGAAGAATATAAATATAGCTACCTTTTAGTCACTTCAGAAGCAAAATTCGCTAACAGAGGATTGTTATGATAGCTACCTGGAGTCGAGGCTTGGGAGAAGATTGAGGGGGCATTCTTCGAAGAGACTGATATCTACGGGGCTTCTCATCCATGGCAGCACTGGCATGCTCTTTCGCTTTGGTTCGGCCATCGATCAGAGGAGCAGAGAAAGAGAGGAGAAGCGGGTAATCGTTCGAGCCGTGGCCCTTTTTAAGCTTGAGGTATTTATTCTGTATTTTATATATATATATTCTCTCTTTCCTTTTACAGTTTCGAATAAAAAAAAAAGCAAAAAAAAAAATACATATATTTTATTTGTCTGTATTAAAAACATATAAATTTATAACATATTTATTAATAGCCATTTATAATATATTTATCAATTAATGTATTGACTAAAATTAATAGACTATCAAAATATAATTTAGGATATCTTGGATAGAAATTATACACTAATTCTAATTATTTATTAATAAGCATTAACTAGATATTTAATTAATCGACATATAATTAGAAGTTTTCTGTAAATGCCCCCATGCCCTGGTCTGAAATATCTATATTATTTTATTCATTAATTTAAAATTATTTTAAGTCAAATTTTAGCTTAAAAATTTTTTAAAAATATTATTTATTCTACCGATATAAAACCCATTTTAAATACAAGGACACAAATCTGTAAAATTAAATATTGTTAAATGGCCCAAATATTATATAATTATTAAATCATATGACCCAAAAATTATGTCCAAAAATGACTTTAAATGTCGATAATTACTTAATTTTAAATCATATGTAAGAAAAAATATTTTAACTGAAAATCAAAATATCAAAAATAAACTTTTAAAATCTAAAATTAAATTTAAGTACGACCACCATAACAATACTATTAGATGAAATATAATATTAACCAAAATCACCAAAAATTAATAACTAAAGCTATTATTTTATTTCAACCAAGATATTAAAATACTTAGATATTTCTAGCACCATAGGAACTAATCCTGGCAGACTTTCTTTAAATTTTGATGTTCTACAAGTTTATTTGAACCCTTTAATTTAAAATATTAGTAAGAATAAATATAATAATGAGTATAATACTCAATAAGGCATGTACATATTTTCATATGTTGATATATTTTGAACAAAATATGTTTGAATTATATTGTGATCAAAATTTTAAAAAGTCAATAACATTAAATTTTAATTATATCATGTAAAATTCAAAACTAATGATCATATAAGTCAAAATCTGTACATTCATTATTAAATATGTCAAAACTATATAACTACATAACTTATACTAAAATCATATTAACATATAAAAAAATCAATAATCGATGATGACCTGGCTAACAAATGACAAATATTAAAATTTAGATTATAATTATTTTAATATAGTCAAAAATTATATGTCACTATTTTACAATTCATGAATAGGTTGTCTATATATAATTCATAATGACGGGATAGAACGTCACTTTCTGACCCATAAATAAATATTGGACACTTGATCTATTAATAATATACTAAGATAAATTTAAATATATTTTATAAATTTTTTATAATAATTTATAATTAATCAAACTAAAAATTATACCCAAATATAATATTTTTTAATTTTTTATATACTGGAGAAAAATATTTTCTCTATATAGAGCTTTTATTTATATTTATTCAAATATGTAACATTCAATAAAAACTATGAACATATAAAAATGTTAATGTATAATTTAAAAATATGTATAAACTTTTAATGTGTAGTATAAAGACATGCAAAAATTATGTTGTAGAAATTATAGGGAGTTAATATAGTTTTTGAAAAGTTTTTAATATTTTCTTGCAAATATAAAATATATAAAAACATTAAAGCTAATAATTCTGTTGCGTTCTGAATCTCGGGGCCCACGTGCAACACAAATGTTTGTAAGTATGAGATATGGGAAAGGAGGGATGAAAACCTGATTTTTACGTGGAAAGCCTCCTCTTAAATGAGGGAAAAAAACCATTGGGCTTGGGCCTTGAGAAACGCTTCACTATGAACTGAAGTTTTACAGAATACAAGTGGTGGGAATATTTTCCCTTAACTTCTCTCCTTTAAAAGAGGCCTCTTACTTAGAAGCCTGTGAGTTTTCTCCCTTCTTGCTTTATCTCTTGGCAAAGAGGAGGGAAGAAGGGTCGTGCCCAGACGAGAGCCTTTGCTGGGTATTTATAGGCGAAAATGTGCCGCTGGGAAGAAGATGCGTGGCAGCCGACGGGTGGCCTAAAGACTGTCCACTGTCCTACTGGTCATGTCAAATGCAACTGGCGTGTGCAAGGCAATATGCAACTAATGCTGCTGGCGCCGCTGGCAGGGTATCACGCGACTGGCGCCGCTGGTAGGGCCTGAGCGTATCAGACGTCAGTCTTGACTTGACTAGGCGTGCTCTGCGGAGACGACGTCTGGTAGTGGTTGCAAGTTCCATGGGAATCGGCGAAGTTGCTTAGCTGGCGCTCTCGGCCATGTATGAGATAGTCCCCGTCCTTGCGTGGCATACCTTGTTTCTTTGTGAGTTCGCGGATTCGTTGGAGAAGGCAGCTCTCGGATACCAACTGTCTCTTGGAGGATCTTTGATTCTCCGTGGAGGGTCCTCGGGTCTCTTATTGACTTCTCGGACTAATCTGACGCCTGATGGAACTCCTGGAGTTCTCGGGCTTCTTCTTCTGGTCCTCGTATCTGGATGTCGTCTACTATCCATGGTGTCCTCGAGCTCCTTGTGGTTAAATGGACCTCTCAGACCTTTGTCGTAAACTTTTGGAGACTTTTGGGACACTTGCAATGTTTTGGGCCTCTTCAGTCATCCAACCTCTTGGTTTGTGGGGGCATTCGAGCGCTTTTCTTGAGTCTTTTTAACAGTTAGTGTTTTATGAGCCCTTATATTGGGACCCATCAAATTCAAAACTTAAACATAGTTTATATAATTTTTTTCAAATATAATACATACATAAACAATCAGATAACAATCTAAGACATATAGAATCATATATTTAAAATTTAAATATATATAAGAGTATTAAATAGAATTTAAAAACTTGTAAAAATATTAATATAAGAATTTAACACTTAATATATTTTTTATGAATTTAAGATATGTATTTTACAAAAGTTTATGAACTAACGGTGAAATTTTATGTATACAAATTCTAAAATAATTTAAATATTAAATTAAAATATATATCAATATCTAAAATAAGAGAGACTAAAAAAAATCAAAAATAAATGACAATAGTGAAAGAAATGGTTTCAACACATTTGCTTTGTAACACCCGATTGTTCGACTCGGATTATATAGTAATAGAATTAATTTAGTAATAAATAATAAAAAATATTAATATTAATAAATATCATAAATAATAATGAGTATGAAATAATTAATAATAAATGATAAATAATAATAATAATAAATGGGAGTCAAATATATATTAATAAATATTAATGATAATTAAAAATAAATAATAATTATAATAAGTATTATAATATAATAATTATGAATATAACAATAATAAATAGAATAAAATAATAAAATATATTAAATAATTAATAATAAATTTGATGGGTACACCAAAAATGGGCTGGCCCCACAAGAGTCAAAGGCCCAAGACGGCGGTCAACACTCTAACGGCCCAATTGGAAAACGGACCCAAGAGCTAAAAGCAGGGGCGGTTAGCGTGGCGTTGACTGTCCGGCTTACTAATCCTCCCAAACAGACGGTCAACTCAAACACGACTGCCTACCTTACGCGCATTGGGCCCAAAGAGGCTCTTTACGGTAAAGAATGCCCCGCCTCACAAGTCCATGGTCCATCCGGCGGTGACGACGAATATCCTTCTAAGGGCGGCAAACACGCACGCAGACATACCAATCTTGAGCGTTAAACCGTCCCGCGTTTTGCGTTGGGCCCCAAGAAGCCCTTCAGCAGAACGGGCCCGACCTGCTCGTGCCCACCAATCATTAAAAGGCCAATAACGATTCTCCAACGATATTCCACGATCTCAATTAGCGAAAAAGGATATTAGCAATATTGGGCGCCTCCCAGTATAAGAAAGGCGCAGATTTTTCAAATTCCTTGCCAACCAAGTCTTTCCAGCGGGTAATATGTTGAGGAGAAAGAAACTAACTCAAAAAAGTTGCCGCCACACATGAAACGATCTCAATCACGAAGAATCGGCATCTGCTCCTGCATCGTGCCGAGTCGGGAAGGCAATCACCCCTTCCAAAGAAGGAGGATCGTCCTCTCAGCTACAAAAGAAGCCATTGAATCATCATTCAAGGCACAAGCGAACACAACACAAGCGCTCTCAATTACGCTTTCAGCCACCCACTCAATCGCATACGCTCTCTGCAATATGAACGTGTGCTCTTAGAGATCTGCCTTCTCTGCCGCCCACGTTCTCCAAAAACCCTAAGGCAACAAGAGCGTGCGTCACGGCCGCACATCGTTCTTCCCACCTTTCAAACCCAAGACCTCACGTCCTCTTACATCCTGGATCAAACACTCAAACTCTCTCTCTCCCTATTTCATTTTTTTCTTTTGATGGGTTTTTTTACCGACTCGAGCGTCGGAGTGTTTTCGGTGGGACAATTTTTCAGGAAACAATCTTGGCCTCCCTATTTATTTAGTGGTGTGCGGTGATTCGACTTCGGGAAAGCGGATAGGAGGCGCACTTACAAGAGTGATCATTCGAATCATTGAAGTCGGATCCGTGAACGCATTAAAATTATTATATAAATATATATATTAAAATATATTAATAATAATAATAATTTACATATATAATAATAATAATAATAATAATAATAATAATAATAATAATAATAATAATAAGGAAAAGGGAGAACGAACAAGGAAAGGAAAGAGGGAAAAGGGAAGAAGAGAAGGAGGAAAGGGGAGGAGGGAGAGGAAGGCGGCGAAACCATGGATACGGATCCAGCAACGCCCAAAATGGAAACCGAGCACAACCCTAATCAGACTCATTCGTTATTTAAGGAGGACGTTGGTGTTAAGAAGGGGGGGAGAAGGAGTCGCTGTCGTGAAACCCTAGTCATGCGATCGTCGCATTTGTTCTTCGCAGTTGCCACTGCTACTGCCATCGTCGACCAGTGCCGGAAGAAGAGTTGTCGTCGTCGTCATCGTTCGAGTGGTTGCTGCCGTCGCCGACATCAATCGGTACCAAAGCCACCATCACAAATCTGAAGCCGAAATCGGAGCCCGTGGTGAAGCCGAACCCCAAGCCGTGTTATGGAACCGTGAAAATCAGGCAAATAAATTTTCTCTACTATCATTTCTTCTCTAATTGCAAGTGAAACCCTCTACTGTCATTCTCCTCGAATTCACAAATGAAATTTCCCTTCCTCACATTCCTTCTTGAAATTGTAAGCAAATTTTCGGTTCATGCCTCGTTCCTGTTGCAATTGATTTTCTTCGTGGCGTTAATCCTCTGTTTGTGTCGTTAGCAAATGTGGAACAACTCCTTCTTCCTCTTAAATTTCCTCTGATACCGTGAGATTTCGTGGTATTCAGAGAATGAGGAAAGGAATCAGAAAGGGGAAAAACATAGCATTTCATTTTGTTTTGGCCGAAGGACTGTGAAGGAGAGTTTTGTCAAGTTTTGGTGATTAAAATTACTATTTTGTGCATATATGTATATTATTGTGCAGCCATGTGTGGATTGCATGGGTGTAATCGGCTGGAGTAGCCCTGTGTGCTGTATGGGTGCTGTGTGCGTGCGTTGGTGAGTGAGGAGGCAACAGATGATGTTGTGTGCGTGTATGGTGTGTGAAGTGTTCGGTGATGGCAATGAAGGCGTGTGCATCAGGTGCGTGTGTGTGCTATGTGTGAGCCGTGTGTGGGTGTGTGTGTGGTATGGAGAAGCAGCAAGTACTGTTGTGAGTGTGTAAGTTGGGTGTGTGTGCTACCGTGTGTGTGCGTTGGTGTGTGGAAGGGAAGGCAGTGTGTGTGCACTGCATGTGTGAGTTTATATGTGGGTGTATATTGCTATATATATATATATATATATATATATATATATATACATGCAACTATAGGCGAATACCATATATATATATTAAGCAGGAATGTATGTTGGGGATGGATGTTAATGAAATGGATATAAAATGTGTGGAAAGGGATTGTGTGTGCTAGAACCGGTAACATGACCGCGAATGTTTAAATTATTACAGATGGACAACCTGTTTATGTTGTAATTAGTTGCTTCACGTGATAAATTAAATGTTGGCCTTAGTAGTAGGCATTGAACAGGAATAGAATGAAAGAACAGTTAAAGTGGTTGAGTTAAGTATATAAATAATAATTCGGTCTATATTTATTCTTATATCATTCCGTGATAAATTCCTTGGTGTTAGATTTAATGGAGCGAGTACGGTCTGTGTCAGCACTGAACGACGTTCCTATTATTGATGTTGCAAAACTTTCTTTGCGTTATACTCGATTGTGTGAGTATTTGAATTGTTGGTTTCCTACGGTCAAGGTAAATGAAAGCGTATGAAAACCCTAAGGTATCAAGTCGAATGGGATACTACGACACCTTAGTATGGTCTACACTTATCCGATACTGATTTCCGTATAATAGTGATAATGAGGCATGTTTATCGTGGAGGGATACTTATGCCACGCCGATTATCGTGAGAGATGATATCGGATATCATTTGGTGAGGATATCACGAATGATATCGATATCTTCACGCACTGGCCTCTGGGAGGATCAGCAGGGATAAGTTGGATACCTGTGAATAACTCGTTAGACTTTACCCAACCATTGAGGCGTAAATATGTTGTATTTGGTTCACGGTGATAAAAATCCAACCAGAGATTCTTACTATCTCGTATAGTGGTGTGACCTCAAAATTGAGTTGATAATCAAATTTTGATAATTCAGACAAATGAGTCAAGAGAGGATACTTATAACCTTAGTGATCATCATAGAGGATGATATCTGGGATATCATTGGCGAGAGGTAGCGGAAGTGGTATCGACAGTTACGGCATGCAGCCTCTCCGGGAGGATTTGTAGGGGTAGTTGAATATACTGGATAACCTCACAGACTTACCCAAACTGGCCGGGGCGTAAATACGCAACCTTTGGTTCACTTTGGTCGAATAAGGTTCAAGGAGATTCATTGTGATGTTTCATCATTGTTGATATTTCATGAGTTTGGGATTCGGTTGAATCCACGAGTTATATTTTATAAAATCCATGGATCGAATTTTACGTTATTCAGATTTGGTGGAATCCATGTTGTTTATCAATATTGATATTCAGGTCGTTCGCACTGACACTCGGACAAGAGAATCCCCACTTATTCGTGATATCGGATTCCAGGGGATTACCGTTATTTATTAACACTTTTGTCGTTTTTGGATGTGCAGGGACCTATTTTGCCTAGAGTCGTATTTACGACGTGTTGTAATTTTGCTCGGATATAGTTGATGGTTAGAGTGATGTTGAGACTTTGTAGTTACTATCCGAGATTGTTATTATTGTATACCATTTTTTATTATTATCACCTATTGGGTTTTGGCTTGTCATTGCATTTTATTGGCTCCAGAGTAGACAGGTTGACACCATGATAGAAGAAATCGCGTGAGTAGACTCCAGGCAGAGATGATCTCAGAGATTGAAGCTTTCCGGATAGAAACTTAAGATCTTTGTAGTTTAATTACTGTTCAACTTTTATTAGATTTCTTTATGAGAATTGATATTTTAGGACATCGATGTCATTTATTGAAGTTATTATTATTGCTAATATGGATGTTTAATTTATGATACATTTATGAGGATCATTGATGACATTTTGATGATGTTGAGTTATTTAATGATGTATAATATTTGAAATTGGAAATAATTAGAGATTTTCATCGTGACGGTCCGGGTCGGGTTCAAGGATCCTAACTCGGGTCGTTACATGCTTTCACTTATTTTTTAGAAAATAATTTTTGACTTCACATTAAATTTTCCTTTTTTTTTCATTATTTCTCTTCTTCATTTTCTTTTCTCTTATATATTTTTTTTCCTTTTTCTTCTCTTCTCTCAAAACTTCAATTAAAATAAATTAAAATTAACTAATAGACTTATTTATAAAAAATTAGAACATAAATTCCTATCAGGCACTAAGGCATAAACCATCGTATACAAGCGTCGCTAGTATGAACACTAAATGCTAACATTTTATCATAAATGCATATATATGTCACTTAAACACATATTAGAAGTAGATATTTGACTTAAAATTTACTCACGTATGATTCAAATGCAGCCCAAGTATCACTCAACTTAACTTATATCAGTTTAAAATCTAATTTTTAACCCTGAAATCTCAATTATATTTGATGATTTATCATTTCAATTAAGTTAGTCATCATTAAAATATTATTTTAGAATTCATTGCTATATTTGTTCATAATTCAAGCAAAGTAAATAAAACTAAACCCATGTAATTCTCTGGTAAATAAAGTAACTAATTTATAATGCATAATTTTATAAATTAATGTACTTCTCTTGTAATTTTTTTTTATATTCAATTTCATTGTTACTTATAGTTTAATTATAGCTATAACACGTGTTTAAATTTAACAACGATGGTAATTTGATTTAATATTAATTTTGTTAATTTAATTTTTTTATTTAATTGATGGATAAATAAGAAATTTCAATAAGTTATAAAATGCCTATATATATTTAAAATGATAAAACAATGTTTAGTTGAAAAAATAGTTATTTATTTTAGTTTTGAGTTTTTTTTCCTTTTCATTTTACCATTTTTTAATTTTTGGTAACAAGTGTTCAATTATTTCTATTACAAATGTAAATATTTTACTGACCCGATAGTTATTAATAATAATTTATAAACTTTTAATTATTTGACATGTGATAAAATTATTAATTCATTAAATATTTCATAAATTTACTAAAATGCTTAGTTACAATAAATTAATTAATCAAATTTATTTTGCAATTATTTACTCCAAAATTTTTAAAAAGTAATATATATATATATATATCACATATAATAACAAATCATAATAACCATATGAGATTTTTAATTATAATTTATTATATAAAATATCATATGTTTATATATTTTACATATATAATATGTATATTTAATATTTGATCATTAATTATTACTCTATTAGAAATATAAATTTAGGTTAGTCGTGCTAAATTCAATAAATCATTGAATCAAACTCAAACTTAATTTTATTATCATAAAATTAATTACTTCAATTTTGATGCATCATTGGATCTGAACTTCGAATAGATTCAAGTTGATCCGCTTGTCCTGGTTCCAGTTTCGTTCATTGAGTTTGAACCCTACACACCACTAAAACGAACAGGAGGTCAATGTGTCGGCGAAAAGTTATCTCACATAAAACACTCTGACGCTCAAGTCAGTAAACAGCCTTCGAAATATGAGAAGGTTACTGAGACTGAGAATTGAAAGAGAGAGACTTCAAGAGTGTGTGAATCTCTAGATGGAAGAGAGGCAATGCCGTTGTCTTGAATTTGGATAGTGGGAAGGCAGTAAATGGCTATCAAAAGCACGTTTATATGCCTTGAATTTTTTGAGTATCAGCAGAGAGTAGAGAATTGTAAATCTCTATTGTTGTTGTGGGCGTTGTGTGAATAAGAGCTTGCGTCAGTAAGAGCTTGTGTGAGTAACAAATAGCGTGCCTTAAATGAGAATTTTAGGCTTATTTATGGTGGACAAGACGATATTCCTCCTTTGGAAGGAATAACCCCCTGCGTGATTCTTAGTTGGCTTGCCTTTCAGAGCTGATACCAGTTGCCAAATGGACCAAGATAGCTTCCTTCCACGGCGGTCAGCGGCTTTCCAAATTGCTTACCTTCATTCTATATTTTTTACCGTTGGAGCGCCCCAATTTGTAGGAGATTGGAAAAATCTGGCACCTTCATTATGAGAATGGCATTAATTTTGTCAATATCCATTTTGGGAGCAAGTTGGAATCATGGAAGATACTAGGAGAGTCGTTGCTAGCCGTCTGATGAATTGTGGGCTCAAGTGGGCCTGACACGTAAAAAACATTTTATTTTTGCCTGTTGCTACAGTGATTTCGGTCAACGCTAGAGTTGACCATCCGCACACGAGTTAGCCGCCTGTGAAAGTTTAGACGGTCAACGATGGCGTTAACTGTCTTGGGCTTTAAGACTTTGGGCCTTCGCGCCCTATTGTGCCGTTTTTAAGTTAACCGCCCTACGGTGTGTCGTTTTGCCTCCCGTTGATCGATGCCAAAAATTATTTGAGTGTACCCATCAAATTTAAATCTACTAATACATAATTTTTATGGTCATAACAATATATTTAATATATTAATGGCAAATTATTTTTAATACAAATAATTATTTAAATTATTATAATATAGTAAGTTTAATTTTTATTAAATTATATGTAATATTTAATTAAATCATAAAAAATATTGAATGATAATTTAAATATCATTATTATTAAACAACTAAATATTAATTAAAAGATCATAATTTATTTTTTTATATTATAACTATATTTTTGAATGTGTAACTGTAATTTATATCAAATTAATCCATTTTATAAAAACATCACTCAAATAAAAAAGGAAAAAATAGTTATAAATTAGAATAAAATTTTATTATTTATTAAATTTACCTATTTATATTTTATAAACTCATAAAATAATATTTTTATAATAATATATTCTTGAAATATCATTATAACCATTAAAATTTTCATTAAAAAATTATAAAAAATTTTGTATTATAACCAATAAAAAAATTGAAATCGAAAAAAATCAAAAGATTTATTTTCCAATTTCTAAATAAAAAATTTAAAAATTTAAAAATATTTTATAAAATTTATATTTAAAAAAACTCAAAATAATTTTTACTTTTTTACTTATTAAGCAGGCCATCATGAGATTTTCAGTTTTTTTTTTTTTTTTTTGTTCTTCATCAAAAGGCATTACTTTATCACCCAATCCTTATTCTTACCATAAATTTTAAAACCTCATATAAAAATTATTGAAGAATTATTAAAGAAAAACAAATAATATAAATTAGATTAATTATTCGATTAAACCAAATACGATTATCATATTTTGTGAATATTTCTTCAAGTCGGTGCACATACATATACTAATTCTATAGAGCAATACTTCTGATTTTAATTATCAATTAGTATTAATAGTTTTAAATTATTTTTATCATTACATGTGTGAATCATTTTATATGTCATGTACTTATCTTTATTTTTAATACGTGCAACTTTAAAATATTTTAGAATATTATTATTTATAAATTATTTTAATGAGACAACACCAATATATAATGCATTTGGAAATTTTTTTTTTCATATAATATAATTGGCGACCAAACAATATTTACGAATGTAAATATGAATAAATAATAAGAAAAAATTGAAAATATTTTTGACATATCACCATAAAATATAATTTTTAAAAAATAACAGAGATTTTTTGTGAGACATTTTGATTTTTTTTTTTCAAGTTTTAATTTATTATTTTCTAAAATATTTCAAAAAATATTTTTAAAAGAAGTTGCAGTTTAGTTTATTTTTATTGAAAAAAAAAATTCTCCTCTCAATATTTATAATAATTACCTCATTCAGAGAATTTAAGGAGGATAGCAATGCAATATATATTAATTTTATCATATTATTATAATATTTATTAATTAAAAAATATATGTTTGCCTTTTTAAATGTTTAGTAAATTTGTTTGATATTGAATATCTAATAATCATACACTTTTCAAAACTAAATAACAATGTTGATAATAAAATGCCCTAAATATCTTATTAATGCATCTCAAAAATTTAAATTATCATATAAATTAAAGAACCGATTCCTAGTCTGAATATTTAAATGTAAAAGGATCCGACCTTCATAATTATAAATTTAAATTTTGTGCACCACAATAAAATAAATAAAAGGTAAGAGATATACAAAATTTACTCTTCAATATATTGTTTGACACTCAGATTAGGAAAGATACTGAGAAAAAGAATACATAGAATGAAAGAAGATTATAAGTGTATATTTGGATGACAATACTCATTTGGTTATATGTGGCTAATTGAATAGCATTTTTTTCTCTCATTTTTTCTCTCTGTCCCCTTTTATTTGGGGAGAGAGTTTATTTATAATTAGATATATTATTTGGTTATCAACATTTGAGATCAATATATATATGCGACACTACTTCGGATCAACGGTGAGAGGCGCTGTATATAGTGTGTAACGGTCATCCCTATTTAATATTAAAATCTCATGGTTTTCAGGCGCTACGTCGCTTCGATCACTCATTATGACTCTTTAATATTTAGATATTTAGACTTTATATCTTTGGTTAAGGCGTTCGTGTATTGTTGCCTAAGGGACTCTACAATATTTTCCATTGAGTTATTGACATTTAAACCTTTTAATTAATTGAGTATTAGGCTAACCCATTTCTAATCATATTCATCAATTATCTTAGCTTTTTTCATAGATGATGCACCCTAGAGAAATTATTCCAAGAGCGAGAGAGAGAGAGAGAGAATCATCCTTTATAAAATTTTATTTTATTTAAATGAATTTTGCTAAATAAATAACGACTTCACCTACTCCATACGTGGAAATTAAAAAGAAAGGAGAAGAAATTGTTTTCTGTCGGCCTGCACCAACCCCACCCATAAAGTCATTGAAATTTGGTGTGATTCCCACCAAGAAAAAAATTATATATTATTTTATAAAAAATTTATAATTATTTATACATATTTTTTAAATTTTAAATTTTATCTGTTAAATTTTTTATTTAATAAATAAGAAGAAAACATAATGAGCATGTAATTTTAGGGAAATGTATACCAATTCCCATGGGAACGGGAAAGCATATGCATTAACCACACCACTTTAATTGCGACGAGGGGACTTTTAATCTCTTAACAGCACGTTTAGTTGCTGAAATGGAATAAGGTGGGAATAGAATAGTTATTAAGGGAATGTAATTAGATGGGAATAAAGTTAGAAATTGTTATTCCTATATTTGGTTGTTGGAATAGAGTTAGTTGGAAATTTGTATTACAAATGTTTGGTTTGTAGAATTGTATGAGGAATAAGGTTAATTTATCGTAACGATATTTACCCTTATAATAATAATAAAAGAATAATAATAATAATAATAAATAATAAAAGTAATAAAAATAAAAATAATAACAATAATAATAATAATAATAATAATAAATAAATAATAAAAGTAATAAAAATAAAAATAATAACAATAATAATAATAATATAATAATAAAAAATAATAATAATAATAATAATAAAAGTAATAATAAAAATAATAATATTATTAATAATAATAATAAAATAATAATAATAATAATAATAATAATAATAATATTATTATTATTATTAATATTAAAAATAAAAATAATAAAAAAATAATAATAAAAGTAATAAAAGTAATAATAATAATAATAATAATAATAATAATAATAATAATAATAATAATAATAATAATAATAATAATAATAATAATAATAATAATAATAATAATAATAATAATAATAATAGGGGATAAATTTGGGTTAATAAAATTATTGTGTGGGAATTCTTTTTCCTCCCTAACAAGTAATAAAAAATACCTAATGCCACCAAGGAATAGTTATTCCTTGTAATCAAGGAATAACTATTCCTTCGAGAATTGTTATTCTTAACTTAAGTGCAACCAAACGGTGGAATAGTAATTCCACTAAGAATAAGGAGGGAATATAATTTCTATTCCCTCTAACCAAACATGGGGTAAAAGAGATAGACGAGATTAATTTTCAGATTTAGATTGTTTATTTTTAAATAAATAATTATTATTTAATAATTAATTTTATTTTTAAAATTTTTTAATAATTAAATTATAATTATTCATTTAAAAATAGACGATTTAAACCTAAAAAATAATATTTCTATATTTTTAAGAGATAAAATTCTCTTTAATTATCACATTTGAATTATGGCAGAAAAAATCATTTTTTGGTGGGGGTGGTATGAAAATAATCCTCTGAATAAAAATAATATTTAAAATAAAATTTATGTTATTTTATATGAATGTTTCGGTTGGGGTAATTTTTACCCTTTTGTTTTTTCCTCAATAGACTTATAAACTTGTGAGGAGATAATATCATGATATTAGACGTGCAATAATTTATGACAGAATTTAACTTATTATTTGATTTTAAATCTAAAACCCAATTTGAGTAGACTCTTATAAATTGGATGTTATTATTGATATTGAAAATAACATTTTTATCGGAGATATTCATTCATAACTTATTGTTTTCAAATAGATTAGGAAAGTAAAAAATTAAAAAGATTAGATAAATATAATAACTAATTATTTTGTATATTAAGAAAGTAGCATTGGATACAAAATATTATCTTAACATTATTCATTCAAATAAAATTATTGAGTTATATTAATTATAAAAAATTGGTTTCAACTTTTGGTCCAAAGGGTTAATCCTAAAATAAAGAAATATGTAATTCGATTTCTAAAATATACCCTTTGGAGGAGAGCTACTTGCATGGTTACGCAAAAATCACTTGTCCATGCAGTGCATTAAATATTAAGATATAAAATAATGTACTTTATATTGATATTAATTATGATATCAGCCTAAAGGCAGTCCACACTCGTGGCTCGCTTGTGCAAGGATTCTAGTTTACTGTCGACATATCCGTACTCGAGGCTCACTCATGTGTAGCTCGAGCACAAATTCCAAAGTCATTCGTGCTCGAGGCACGCTTGCTGGGCGTTCAAGCGTGGCCTAAATTATAAAATTGCACGAATGTAATTTTAGGGTTAATTTCAAACTCATTATTACACAAGGAGTATCACGCTGAAAGAGAAGAGAGAATAATAGAGAAGAGGAAAAGGGTTGGCATCCAATTAAAATTTAATTTAAGTTTTATTTTTCGTTAAAGTCGAGTACGTTATTCTAGCGATAATTTTTAAAAGCGCATTTTTATTTGATTACTCTTATTCCTCATTATATTTCTCTTGCGGGTTATTGGGTTTGTTGATGGAAATTATAATCACCCATTATTCATCGGGATTGTAATGAAAAAATTTTGAAAGGGATTCTTGTAATCAATACTTTTATATTTGATTCTTCTAGAATTTGTCTCGAAATTTTTTTCTTAATTGAGAAAGATTTTCTACATTAATAATTATTGTGTATTATTATATTTCTTATACCCACTAATTTGGTGATTGACGTGTGACAAATGGATTATTTCGTTACGTCAGATTGTATATATCCAGATTGAACCCTAACCATTATATTGATAATATAAAAAGACATAAACCACAATTATACAAGTATCGCAAAAAACACCACTCTAGAATTGGTGTGTCCATGTCTATTACTCTATTTCTAGCCCGGCAGCGGTATTCCTCCTCCAACCCATTAACCACCATGTCCACGTCTAGATTGAGTATTGTAAAAATTAACAAATCTTGGACTAAATCCACAAAGGGACGACATGAGTTCTTTACACTTAAAAAAAAAAAAACACTGATCTTGACAAGGGAAATCAAGTGAGCTGTGTGGGGGAGAGGGTGCTGGCTAAACTCCATCTTCACCGCAAGATTTGATAAAGTCATGCATTTGAAATTTGAATAAACTCGAAAAACAGCATTCGGGTTCTTTGGCTAAAAATAAAAACACCAACCTGGGCAAGGCAAAACAAAGTGGGTTGGGGGGTGAAACTTGGCAAAGTCTTCAACCACCCACCAGAACCTTCGCCTAGGCGTCAACCCCATCTCAGAGGGCTGAGTATAAGATGCTTGCCCACTACTAGGCAGCTTATGTGACCCTTTTTGACACAAAAGGGCCTTTAAACACATAATTATAAGGATTTTATCTCTTAAAAAATAAAAAAATTATTATCTAAATCTAAACCGTCTCTTTAATTTTTTAAATTATATTTTAATATTAACTTATATAATTATGTTACCAAATTGTTAACTATAAGGAGGACACACCATAATAGAAGTGACAATAAAATGTGGCTACATCAAAAAATAATAATAATTATTATTTGAAGTGATATGATGATTTCAATATAAAATAAATAAAAAATAGGAGTAAAAATATGATCTCTCTTATTTTTACTTTGTAATAGAGGCGTGTTGCTTAATATGACAAATAATCAATTAACAACAGTCTCATCTTTCTTATTTTTTTTTCCCCAATAGTTAACAGACCTCCCTCTACGTCTGTCCATATTCCCAATCATTCTCCATCTGTCTCTCCTACCACCATATCTATATATAGAAACAAGCAAGTTCATCTGCTCCACAATATCCTGTCTTCCAATACTAGAAGAGACCAACAAAAGCACCATATCATTAACTCTTATCAGTCAATATTTTTCCTTTTCAAATAAAGTGATTCATGGATGGCCTTGAGAGCAAGCACCACCTCAATGGTTCGATGTTCACCAAAAACCCACTCCTAGACCCTGAGGAGTTCAGGAGGCAAGGCTACATGGTCATAGACTTCCTCGCCGATTATTACCGGAACGTCGAGAAGTACCCAGTACGGAGCCAGGTCAAACCGGGTTACCTCCGGGAGAGGCTGCCGGAATCCGCCCCCTCAGACCCCGAACCCATCGAGACAATCCTCGAAGATGTGCAGAACGAAATCATCCCTGGCCTGACCCACTGGCAGAGCCCGAACCACTTTGCGTACTTCCCTAGCAGCGCTAGCATAGCCGGCATTCTTGGGGAGACGCTTGCAGCGGGGTTCGACGTCGTGGGGTTCAACTGGATGTCGTCGCCTGCTGCCACCGAGTTGGAGACCATTGTCATGGACTGGCTTGCCCAGATGCTTAGCCTACCCAAGTCATTCATGTTCGCTGGCAATGGCGGCGGCGTGCTTCTGGGCACCACCTGCGAAGCCATTTTGACGACCATAGTGGCGGCCCGGGATCGAGTGTTGCATCGAATCGGCAGAGAGAGCATTCATAAGTTGGTTGTTTATGGGTCAGATCAGACTCATTGTTCCTTTCATAAGTCTGCCAAAATAGCTGGGATTCACCCGAACAACATCCGAAAAATCAAAACAACAAAGTCGCATGCCTTCGGGCTAGCACCCGAATCGTTTAGGCTAGCCATTGAAGAAGACTTGGAATTAGGGCTAGTGCCATTGTACCTTTGTGCCACGGTTGGAACGACATCAACTGCTGCAATCGATCCCCTCGGGCCGCTATGTGATGTCGCCAAGGATTACAGAATTTGGGTTCACATTGATGCTGCCTATGCAGGTAGAAAAATCAAATGGCATACAATATATATTTTCAATGTATTTTTGGATCTATAAATGCAATAATATTTCATGATAACAAGCCGGTGATAATGAAGTTTGACATATCCATATCTTCATGCAGGCAATGCATGCATATGTCCTGAGTTTCGACAGTATATTGACGGGGTGGAGAAGGCCGATTCATTCAGCTTCAACGCTCACAAATGGTTCTTCACAACCCTAGATTGCTGTTGCCTTTGGGTGAAGGACCCTAATGCTCTGGTGAAAGCGCTTTCAACGAGCCCAGAGTACTTGAGGAACAAGGCTACCGATTCAAAGCAGGTGGTGGACTACAAAGACTGGCAGATAGCCCTAAGCCGGAGGTTCCGAGCGCTCAAGCTATGGCTCGTGCTCCGGAGCTACGGCGCCAGCAACATCAGGAACTTCATAAGAAAGCACGTCGACATGGCCGTGCTTTTCCAAGGGCTGGTGGCCAAGGACGAGCGGTTCGAAATCGTGGTGCCGAGATTCTTCGCCGTCGTCTGCTTCAGGGTCTCGCCGGCTGCGATACTCAAGCAGCTCTACAGTAGCTGTCACCAGCATTGTCCCAAATCCGTCGGTGATGACAGCGTCAACGACGTGAACCAGGAGCTCCTTGAGTCCATCAACGCCGGCGGCCGCATGTACATGACCCACTCGGTGGTCGACGGCGCGTTCGTCATCCGATTTGCCGTCGGGGCCAGTTTGACTGAGCGAAGGCACGTGATCAGCGCCTGGTTGATTGTACAGGAGCATGCACATGCAATACTAGGGCGGAAGAATTGCCCGTGCAGCAGTGCTCCATGCGAGCGGGAAGCTTCTTCTGTATCGTCGAGCTTACCAATTCATTCAATCCTTAACGTAATTGGTCCCTGTTAATTCATCAAATGTCAAAACATAGATTAAACTTGTTCATGGTAATCAATCTCTGAATGGTTTTTTTTGGTTAATTTCTACTTTATTGATATTAAATAAATGTCATTTCTCATTTTTTCCAGTCCATTAAGTTTTGGCCATTGACAATATCGTTGAATTTTCTATTGATTTATGGGGAGAACGAGGGGTTTTTTTAATTTCTGTAATTTTTGTATTAACTGATTGGGTGTTTCACCTTGTTAACGAATCAAATCTTAAAATATAAAATTATTATATAGTTTTTATACATAATCTTCTGTTTTCTTTTTATTATTTGATGCATGTTAATAATTCATAGCCAAGAATCAATAGGTGAGTCACATTTTGTCCCAAAAAAAAAAAAATTATTATTATTTTCTCAGAGCTGTTCAAAAATAAAATAAAAATGTACTATCAACATATTAAAATAATTATAAAACTTTATAAGGTTAAAATTATTACAGATTATTGAATCATCATATTATTTTACAAATAACGGTGTAAAATTAATAATAAATCACTTACTTTTAATTATACTAATATTTTTTTGCATAACAGGAGGTCAATTCTCTCTATTTTTCTCTTCACAATTATATTGGAGTGTAGACTTTGCCTTTCTTATCTCCAAACCAGAAAAATGCAGAGAAAATAACAACCCATAAAACTATATGGGATAATGTGTGTGTGTGCACAAAAATTGTCTTATGAGATAGAAATTAGCTACTAAATACACGACGGGTTGCCTTTACTTTTGTAGAACACTGAGAGAATTAATTTTTTAATTACTTAAATGTTATATTTTATATAAAATATTAAACTTATTAAAAAAATTGTATTTCCTAAAAATATGAATAGATTATCTAAGATTATAATATTTAATCATTTTAACTACTTATTAATATAGGACTTGTTATTTGAGCCAGTTCTAATAACACGCACTCCCAACAAATAATTTTCATTCAAATGCCATGCAGAGTATTCGAAAATAATATCTTATTTAATATAACTATTTTATTTTTAAATTATTATTTGTAATAAAAAATAATAATTGTTGAACCTTATTAAATATCTCTGCAACACCGGTTAAACACTTAAAATGACCCTTCAATTTATTAGTACTACTACATAATATATTAGTCCTTTCGTATAACTGGTCATAAAGGGGTGAAACCTCCGGAAAATTCTCAACATCTCATTAAATTCTTTCCCTCAAGGTAATCTACAAAGCATAAAAACAATATTTATGGTACATCTTAAGATCCGAGTTGTTATAAGGATTTGGAACCCTCTTGATCTTCCATGGTGGGTCGAATACAAGCAGATTCGATCTTCATCTTCAATAATCTAGATCTTATACAATACAACGAACATATAAAATGGTAGAGGATTGACAGGACTCACTCTTTAATTTATTCTCCGATACTCAAGTTAAAGATATTTTTGAAAGAAGAGAAAAACGGAGGATGTAATGTGTAATAATATATGGGTGAAGAGAATAGAGTGATGGTGGATGTTTTGTGTAATATTTCGGTTTCAAAATATGATAATTAGGAGGTAATTGAATTAATAATAATCAAATATTAGGCTTGAAAATGTGAAAAATTATGATCAGAAGCAAAATGGGAAAAATAGGCTCGGCACCTGACTAGCGCTCGAGGTGCTACCCAAGCATGGGTTGGCAGAATCAACCGCCAGAGGAGCGCCCGAGACCCAAAATCTAGAACACCCAGCGCCTGATGACCATTCGAGCAGTGATTAAGGCAAGGGGTTGGCAGATTTGTGCACTTGATAATTGTCTGACTGGAGCTCAAGCGTCAGTCAGAGTATTTATTTGTGTGAGGATTTCGAGCGCCAGTCGAGGTATTTATTTATATGAGGGTTTCTCTTGTGTTATTTTCGGCCATTTCTGATTTCTAGAGAGAGAGAGGACGAAGAGCTAAAGAGAGAAGGAGGAGATTGAAGCCCACGAGTCCAAATTTACCCGAGAGCCAGTTAGAAATGTGATAGATCGGATTGAAGCAAGTGTACTCATGTTTTTCCTCTCTTTCAATTTTTATTCGTTCTCCAAGAAATATTATCATTCCGATATCCACCCAAAACATGAAAAATATGTAACTCATGATTATTACCTAAACTATTTATGGTTTAATGTCCAATTTTCCCTTCGATTTGCTCGGTTTGGCTTCGCCAAACCCTAACCAGCACTCAGCTCAGGTTCTTCCCCATTCCCTTTGAATTTTATACTTAATTGTCCCCAAATTGTAAATTACCATATCCAAATTATTCACATACATTGGCCGGACGTCCAATCTCACAAGTATCTACCTGTTCGTGACGTCCGAAAGCTCTAAAACGGCCCTGGCATTGTTCACACGAGATAAATGACAATTTTGCATGTTTCCATCCTATTTAATTGTTATGAAATTATATCTAATTGTATATGTCTAATTATAAGCTCTGAAATTATATGTTTGTGCTCTGTTTATGAAGAAAATACATTCTGGTGGCCCCCAAAGTGATAATTGTCAAATGATAGTAAGGAACTCTAATCTTTCCTATGTATTATGATGTCCATGTATCCAAACTAACTCGTGAAAAGATTTAAGTTCAAAGGAAAAATAATAATTGTATTTGTATTCGGAAGGAAACCCACAATTGGAGATTTTGATCGAATTGTTCTCCTAATTGAAAATATTATGAATGAATTATGGTGGACTTTTCCTCAAATGAATAAGAAAATATAAAATTAGAATCACGGATTTATGTTACAGAGGTAATACCTTTTGACCTACCACTAGCATTATAATACAGACTCGAAATTTACTCCGGCCGTGTATTATAAGGGGTAATACTTTTGGCAAGCCTTAGGATATTAATGTGGAAGGATGAGAACTGCCTCTAGACCGCGAGAGGTTAGGGTAGCGTTTCATTGGCCCTGTATAACCGAGTGATAGGTATACCGTTATGTCATGTGGTGCATCGACCCGTTTATAGGTATGATATGCAGATGGCCCCTCCTCTAGGTCGATAATAAGAACTCACAGCCTTAGATCATTGGGGGTATCATGATCCTTCTTCATTCTCCTACACCGTTAGTTAGTAATGTTTATTAACCCTGATTCACAAAGATGAATAATTTTATATAAATTATGTTTCAAAGAGAAGTAAATTATATTCCAAAGTATATTTGATCATATTTTTATTTATGCGTCTCTTTTATGATTATATATCCTTTTTCTATTTAACCTTACTTATATTGTCTACTGCTTTTAAATATGGTACACTTGTTGAGCTGTTAGCTCATTCTTACTTTTTCTTCCCTTTCAGATAAGCACGCTATTATGCCTGACGAGTTCGAGTAGGCTATAGACGCTGGGTAGGCAGCTGGACCTGATGTGTCGAGCATTTGGGACTTAGGTTATAGTTTTTGTATGGGATAAGGAACTTGTATAATTGATTTTAAACTTACAGTATTATGTATGTTAAAATGATGGATATATAGTTTAGTTTTCGTTGTATAATTATAGTTGTAGTAGCTTTCGCAGGTCTCTTTTATGGCTGTAATTGGTTGCCTAGTTGACATCTTTTCTGAATCGGCGTCATACTCAGAGTTATAATACCGGCTCCACACATTATGAAATTGTGGCTGTTGGGATCCTGTGATGCATTGTGGTACAGGATTTTGTACAGGTTGTGTATTTGACGGATGTTCATTTTATAGATGAAACTCTGCCGAATTTTTGACAGATTATACAATCCGTCACATCTTGGCTCCGGTAGTTTCACTCGAGGGGGAGCTGCTAGTAAGTGCGCTCGCAGGGGAGTGGTTGTGAGAGTAAAAGAGAGAGAGAGTTTCCTTTGAGAATTGATGGCTTTGAGAGCGAGGGAAAGCAATTTGCTTGTTCTGGGCAATCAAGGGCAAGGATTGTTCTTCCCATTGAGAATTGATGGTGTTGATTCAATGAATCTCGGGTGCCAAGGGCTGGTGATAGCTTCCTTGCGAGGATTCAATAAACTTTCAATACGATAGTGGAAGCCATCAATGGCAATTATCGTTTAGGGCCAATTATGTGATAGTGGCCGGTCCTGTCCGTACGTTCTCCAAACTATCCCAGTGGTAGTGGTGGCCGGCAATGACAATTGTCCTTTTCGGGGCACTCAGTCGATCGTGAGCCACTTGTCGTCTGATCTGACTAGTCGATCGTGGCCGGCAATACATGCGTGCTCTAATCTTATCAAACCACCGGCCGCTAAGTTGAAAGCTCTCAAAGCCACGATTTGCTAGTTCACAAGAGTGGTCTATTGAGCCTACTTGTCGCCTTTCTTGACCCACCAATTACGAGTTAGGCTACGCGGTGGCATCTTTTGGGTTTCACAGCACATAGGACCCTGTTGGGCTTCAGACGCCTGAGTACACCAACAGACATGCTCTTTCTTAGGCTGACCCATAAGATTATAAGACCCATTAATTTATTATCTAATTATATATTTGATGGGGACTGATACTCAAGACCTACTTTAAGATCACTTTTCCTGGAGTTGGACCCTGGTACCGCAGAAACCCAATAGGCTCAAAAGGTCCAGGCGCCAGAGTCAGCCCACATAGCACAGTGGACTCAAAGTCCATTTAGGCCTGTGAACTTAAGATGTGTCTCGGACGCCACCCCGCCTGCAAAATCAGTGTGCCAGAGATTTGATAGCTAACTCGGTCAGACTGCAAGGGAAATGATGTCCAGTAAAGCACGTGACCCTGTAGAAGAAACGTCACACCATGAAGGCGTGCACATAACCTTCCTGACACGATAAAATAGATTTACAGAGTTGGTGGTAGGATTCTTTACACACACCAATTCCACGTGGACTCCTCTCAAAGGAAAGCTTAACTATTATAAATACATTAACTGTTTACTAAAAAAAGGATCCAAACATTTACTCTTGCTAGTTGTAATAGAGAAAGAGAAGAAAGAGAAAGAGAGGGCTTGTATTGTAGGAGTAACTCTTAAGAGTTTCTATACACTTAGTTCTCAACTTCTTGTACTTGAGCACATTCTGTAATCTAATCGTAACCAAACACAAGATGGTGAAACAAATTCTCAAACAAAAGTTCTGTGATTTTTTTTTCTCATTTAAGAGAAGGCTTTTAACATAAAACTCTTTATGCATCAGTTTTCGTACTCTCTCTCTTATTCCTCTTCGCACGAGCACTACTTGGTGTTGCTGTCGGATACTCATCCCAATCAGAGTAAGGATCCGATGATGTAATATTTGACACCGTCTGAGAAAATACAATAAAAAGTCCGCTCAGCGCATCCCTAAGAAATTAAAAAAATGGTAAACATTCGAGAACAGACCAGTGCTCCTATCAGAGAAGCGTGCTCGGCGGCAATGGCCCTACACCCTACGTCAGAGTAGAGGATCATCTTGATCCTTATGTGCAGCGCTGACACTGAGAATGGATGATATGTCCAGGCCATTCAAAGTCTTTGTTCAAAGATGGACGCGCGGATGAAGGAGGCGCCATCCAAGGTCTCTTAAACCGCGACGTCTCAGAAGAGGCGAAAAAGGAAGAAACATCCCAACAAATAAGCCGTTCAAAGATGAGGCCCTTTAGATGCAAGTTGTCTCGAGTGACAGAGCCCCATTGCGTCTTCAAGGGCGCTTAGGCCCTCGGATACAGGAGGAAAACCCAGAGAGATGAAACCCTCGCTGTGTCCGCGATAGCCAGGAGCGCGCCGTTCAGGAGCGGCTCCTCTCGAAGAAGTCCCTTCGAGGACTAGGAGCCATCCGGGTAGCCAAGCTGAGCAAGACCCCCACGAGTTGAGGATTTACCTCAATGAAAAAAAGATGACAGCATTGCTTCTGGTGGAGGAAAAGCTCGAGAAGGTATTTCCCCGAGTTTTTGGCGACGTTGTGGGAGGAGCTGATGACCTCCGTAGATCTCCGTTCACAACGGAGATTAGGACGAGGTCGTTTCCCTCAAAGTTCAAGATCCCGAATCTCGACGCTTATGTTGGAAGAGCTAATCCTATGAACCACTTGGATAACTTCTATGAACATGTGAGCCTCCAGGGCTTAGATGAGATAATAATGTGCCAGTGCTTCCCATTGATGCTCGAGGTTGACGCAAGGATTTGATTCTATGGGTTGCCTGCGGACTCCATCCATTTGTTCAACGAGTTGGCAGAACCTTTCCTCTCCCAGTTTGATTCCAGCCGGAGGATCGAGAAGCAACCATGGTACCTTGGTCGCGTAAAGTAAGGAGTTAGGAAGAGCTTGAAGAGTTTTTTGTCGAGCTTCATATCCGATGCCGGGCAGATCCCAAAGCTGACTGATGGAGTCAAGCTAACTGCTTTTCTGTCCACACCGGAGGGAGGTAGTTTCTTCAAACATCTTGTGCACAAGGGTCCATAAACGTTCAGGGAGGCTGAGAGTATAGCAAAAGTTTATATTGCGGTCAAGGAAGTGAACGATGCAAAGAGGTCAGTCCAGGTGGAGAGCCTCCCTCTGAGGACAGTGAACGAAAAAAGAAGGCATGATGACCGACAATGATCCCGGGTTCCCAGGAAGCACTAGAGGTCCAAGCAGAATATCCATAGGGGGTACAAGCCCGTTAACCTTTCTCCCTTGAACGATTCAAATACCAACATCCTAATGTAGATTTGGGATGAAAAGTTTCTGAAATGGCCTAAGGCGCAGAAGAACCCAGAAGGTGGTGACCAATCTAAATATTGTCATTTCCACCGTTGCGGAGGCCATGGTACCGAGGATTGCAGGACATTATAGAAGGAAATCGAGGAGCTGATCAAAAGAGGTCATCTCAATCGCTTCCTGTAAAAGACTTGGGCAATCGTCTGGAACAATGGAAGTGGGTGAGGCTTACCAGCCAAGAGACAGAGTGGCCGCAGGGGTGGTTAACATGGTCTCCATCCCCCGGCCAGAGGTGGTGCTCGGGTGGATCCAGCAGCGAATAATAAAAAATCTAGGGTAAAATCTAGAGTTAAAGTCATTAGTTTCTGTGACGAAGATATAGCCTATGTAGCATCCCTTATTTTGACCCCAAAGTTGTAATAATAATCGTTTCTGACGGTAGCTTAGACTACCCGATGAAATTGAAATTTATTGATAATGGAAGCTCACGCGATATTCTCTATCTCAGTACTTTCTGTAAATTAAGATTCAAAAGAAGCCAGATGACTACTACTGAAGGACCCCTTCATGGGTTGGACAATGATCCAGTGCCGGTGTAGGGAGCTGTCTAATTTGAGTTCACATTAGGGACCCATTCAAGGATATCGTCAAAGACCCTTTCCTTCCTGATAGTAGACCTGTCATCGGTCTATAATGCTATCCTTAGACGCCCTTGCCTGACGGTATTTAGAGTCGTGACCTTAATCCCACATTTGAAGATGAAGTTCCTAACGCCATGTGGGATTGGGGAGATCCTCGGAGACAGAGCTGTCGGACGGACGTACTATCTGTCCCAGATCACCTAGATGCCATTTCCTCATCCCGTCAAAGACTTGGACTTCCATGGTGAGGCGACGCTGCAACAGGCTAAATCTGGAGAAACCATCGATCGAGTCCTTCTGGATCTGAGAGATCCATAAAAGACCATCCAGATAGGAAGCTCTCTACCACAAGCTTTCCAAGACCAATTTATCATCTTCCTAAGGAAGAACGTGACCGTTTTCGCTTGGACACCAAGTGACATGCCAGGGATACTAACTGGAGTAATGGTTCACAAGTTGGGTCTAAATTCCAGTCATAAATTCGTTCGATAGAAAAGGAAAAATTACTGAGTAGAAAAGCTGGTGATTTTTCGGGAAGAGGTGAAGAAGTTCTTGGACGCTGGGTTCATCCGGGAGGTACAGTATCCTGATTGGCTGTCCTACGTGGTCATGGTAAAAAAGAGGAATGGAAAGTGGAGGATGTGTCTAGACTTCACGGATGTCAACAAAGTATGCCCGAAAGACAGCTTTCCCATACCGAGGATCGATTCCTTATAAACTAGACATCCGGATATGAACTTTTGAGTTTTTTAGATGCGTACTTGGGTTACAATCAAATAATGATGGGGCCCGAAAACGATGAGCACACCTCATTTATGACGGAGCAAGGGACGTAATGCTACAAAGTTAAGCCCTTTGACCTTAGGAATACTGGTACTACTTATTAGCGGCTCATAAATAAGATATTCGAGGATCATATCTGGAGGAATGCTGAAGTTTATGTGGACGACATACTCGTCAAAAGAAAAGTGACTGAAGACTAAATCCGAGATTTGTCCGAGACGTTCGATGTTCTAAGGGCGCACCAAATGAAACTCAATCTAGCTAAATGTACATTTGGGTGACATTAGGGAAGTTCTTAGGTTATATCGTATCACACCTAGGGATAGAAACTAACCCAAAAAAGATTAAAACCATCATGGATATTGCAAGCCCTTGGATTGTGAAGGATGTCTCAAGGCTCACTGGAAGGCTGGCGGCTTTGTCCCGCTTTTTGGTCAAGTTAGTCGAGAAGTATTTACCATTTTTTAAGGCTTTTAGGGGCACTAAGACAAAAGGTTTTTAGTGGACGACCGACTGCGAAGAAGCTTTCCAGGGGCTCAAGCGGTACCTCTTGAACCCTCTGCTGTTGGCTTCTCCCCAACCGGTCGAGAAGTTGTGCTTATACCTCATGGTATCCGAGACCACCTTGAGCTCGGCCTTGATCCAAGAGCAACATGGTAAACAACAGCCTATATACTACATCAGCAAGATCCTGGTTGACGCTGAGATAAGGTCCTCTCACACAGAAAAGATGGCTTTGACCTCGTGTACTCCAATTGAAAACTTAGACCATATTTTTAAGCACACAAGATTATCGTCCTACCGATCAGCTCTTGAGAGTGATCCTATAGAAGCCAAAAATGTCAGGACGATTGGTCAAGTGGGCAATTGAATTAGGTGAATTTGACATAGAGGACCATCCAAGGCCGGCCTTAAAAGGCCAAGCCTTGGTAGAGTTCATCGTCAAGATTATGAACCCAACTCTGGAGATCTTAGACGCTTGTGATGCCGAAGAAGAATACAGGGCCAACGGCCGGGACTCGCATATGGACGGCTCATCCATGAAAGACGGCTGTGGAGCTGGCGATGTGTTGAGGATACTTGAAGGATCGGTGATCAAGTATTCGATGATCCTTGAATTCCCAGCAACCAACAACACTACTGAATACGATGCCCTACTTGCTGGACTTCGGTTGGCAAAGGAGTGCTCGGTCAAGGACTTGGTTGTTTACAGTGACTTCGAATTAGTTGTCAACCAAGTCCGAGAAAACTTCAAAACCAACAACCCACTACTTTTCAAATACCTATCAAAGGTTTGAGGACTGATCACAATTTTTGGGATAGTATAGATGGCCTACATTTCGTGAGAGAAAAACTAGATCGCTGACCAGGTCGCCAAGGTAGTAGCCTCGGGTGACTCCGAGCAGTATGCCAGAGAAATGTGCGAGGTCCTCGTAAGACCCAATGTAGAAGATTTAGCACCAGAAGTAAAGTAGATCTCAGGAGCTGAAATTAGATGACCCCATACCTCAGGTACTTAACTGATGGGATATTATCTGAGGACGCAGATAAGGCCAAGAAAGTAAAGAAGACGGCTGGGTGGTACATCATCATTGACGGCCGATTATATAGACGTGGCTTCTCCGCCCCTTACCTGCGGTGCCTCTCTTCTGAAGAGGTTGATTACGCTTTCGAAGAAGTGCACATTGGGATTTATGGATCTCACATTGGGGGCAAGAACCTTGCATTGAAGCTCGTGAGGCAAGGTTACTACTGGCTGACCGTGAAGTACGTGCCATGAACTTTGTGCGAAAATGTAAAAATTGTCAAGTTCTTGGCAACCTCGCCCACTAACTGCACACGAAACTCAAAGCTCTGCAGTCACCTTGGCTGTTCGCACAATAGGGGTTAGACATACTTTGGCCATTGTCAGCAGCATCTGGACAAAGGAAGTTTCTGATAGTGGGAATTGACTATTTCACTAAATGGGTAAAGGCCTTATCACTGGCGTGCATCACAGAGTAGAACGCAATAGACTTCGTTCGATAGAATATTGTTTGTAGGTTCAGGATTTCAGAGTGTATTGTGGCCGATAATGAGACCTAGTTCTCAGGAAAAAGGCTCGCCAAGTATTACGCTAATGTAAGAATGAGGCTGGTACATATGTTAGTCGTGTACCCACAATGCAACGGCCAAGTGGAGGTCGCAAACTGCACGATACTTCACGGACTGAAGACAAAACTAGGGCATGTTGGGGGATCATGGGTTCATGAGCTGCCATCAGTGCTGTGGTCATACAGGACGACTCCGAGACAGCCTACCTAAACAACACCCTTCAACCTGTACCACAGGGTAGAAGCAGTCATTCTAGTGGAAATTAGACTTGCATGCTTAAGGGTCGAGTGCTTCAATCCGAGCGACATTGACGAAAGATTTTAAGAAAATCTTGATATGTTCGAGGTAGCACGGGACCTTGCAAGGTTGAAAATAGTGGCGTAAAGGGTAGCCCGATATTATAATAAGAAGGTGAAAGCGCAACAATTTGAAGTTGGGGACTTAGTACTGAGGAGTATAGAGGCCACGGGTAAAAATACTAGCCGAATTAACTCTCCCTAAATTAGGAAGGGCCGTTCCTGGTCTTGATCATCTTTCGAAATGGGGCGTATAAATTGTGCACCGAAGAAGACAGACTAGTTCCTCGGACATGGAATGCCACACACCTCAAGAAGTACTATGAATAAATCTATGTACAGATAGCTAGGTAAGGCGAAACGCACCATCTGACGTTACACATTTTACGAATATAATAAAATGCCTTTAAGCTGTTTATTGTTTTGGGTTTCATTAAATGTTTGCTTGTCATCTCATTGATTAGCAAGACCTAGGTTGCCCCTAGGTCAAGTGAAGGCAATCCTTTCACTTGTTCTAAAACTCGACTATATCGAGTAGCCTGAGAGGTCGTACTAAAACTCAGCTATATTCTAGCGGTTTAAGAGATCGTACTAAAACTCAACTGTGTCCGACCGACCCAAGAGGTTGTACCTAAAATTCTGCTGTGTCCGAGTGGCCCAATGGGTCATACTTAAAACTCAGCTGTATTCGAGCGGCCTAAGGGGTCATACTTAAAACTCGGTTGTGTCCGAGCAGCCTAGGAAGTTGTACTTAAAACTTGGCCCGATACGAAGAAAACCTAGATGTTGAACTAAAAACTAAGAGGGCTTAAAACGACAAGTATGCGACGACCCTAGAGATAACATCCTCAATCTAAGAGTGTCATAAAAGAACCAGACACTCAAGCAGTTTGAGTAAGGAAAATGAGATATTTACACTTAAACAATATGAATTTTATTCATATATTCAACATGTGTACAACAGAGTATACATATAAAAAAGAAATAATATGTACAAGAAGAGACATTAAGGAGCTGAGGTTCCTACTCGCTTTGAGGATCTTGGCTATCTAGAGGACTTTGGCTAGCTAGACAGCCCCTACGCTAAGGCCTCAGGAGACCTCCACATGATGGGAGACCAACCAAGTCGTTCTTGCGCTGGTCACTTGAGTTCCTTGGGGTCAAAGAGAGTAGTAGGAAACCCCGAGACCAAAAACTTCATGACCTGACGACACGTGTCAATGGCGACCCAATACTTACGCTCGAGCGCCGGAGCAATGTCGTCAGGTTTCAAAAGTCCTGAGCTTCTACTCCAGCAAGAGATTCCTCCCTCGGAGGACGGTGTGCAACCTCTCCTACTCCTTCAGCTGGCCCTCCATGAAGAAATGCGGCCCTCACCTTGGGCGAGTTTTAGCTCTAAATTCTGGATGTGTTCCCTCGAGGACTTGAAAGTTTCGAGCTTTGAATAAGCCTGAGCAGGCTCACTGATGATCACACTAAGGCCATCGGTCATATCCTGAAGCTGCAAAGACAAGACACGTTAGTAGAGTATTAACAAAAGTGGACAAAGCTAGAATGGGGATAGGGAAATACCTTGTTCAAAAAGAAACTCCCAGAAGTGCTCTCCACTCTGAGAGCCTCTAGCTCCTCGGATTTTGTGGCCGCGGCCTCTTGCACCACAGAAATCTCAACTCTGGCCTCGGGCGCCAATGCAGCGTCATCTAAGACTAGGGGCTCAGCCGCTTCATAATGATCCTTGGCGGCAGCCTTGGCTTTAGTAGCAGGTGATATCCTTGCACCGTCGTCAACGAAAGGATCCTTAGAGGCCGTAGTCGGAGTCACCATAGGACTATAAATTTGGATTGCAAGGCAAGGGAGCTCAGTAGACTCTGTAGCAGGATTTGCAATAGGCAGCTCAACGGCCCGACTCTCCTCGTCCTCAGCAGCGTTAGCAGTTGTCCTCTTCGTCATCATCACTGCTTCATTGGTCCGAGTCACCTCAACCTTCCTCGCAGCTTTCTCCACAATGGTATCATTGGATGGATTATCCATCCAATTCGAGACCTCACCGAAAAATCCAGAAGGGATGTTAGGAATTGGCTCGTCAGGGACATGTTGGGTGACAGGGAGTTTGCGAGCTGGCACTCAGGCTCAGAAGGCTGCCTGGATGACTTAGTAGAGATTGAAGGTCCGACACCTATAGTGTCTTGGACAGAGGTTGCCTGCGGAGGTCTCGACCGCCGGAAGAGAGGTGCTATCACAACGTTATCGTCATCAGACGAGGAGTACTAAACGGTGGTCACCGGACTTTTTGAAGTCTCAATCTTGTGACTCTTCCTTAGATGCTCTATCGGCTCCTCGATCCTCAGAGGCCTCTTCGCCTTCTTTTTCTTCTTTTGAGAAGCAGTAGCAGTGACGCTAGAATCCTAGGCCTAAGATCCCACTTGGCTTTCTCCAAATTTTTGAGTCACAGTCAAATGTTCTTCTTATTCTCATTAAAAGTGCCAAGGTTAGCTATCACAAAATCTACGACATCTTTGGCATCCTTCCTCTCCTCTTTGGAGGCGTCCGAGCGGTGCTAGTCAACCATGTTTCTCCAAGTGTTGTCAATAGCCCAATTCTCTCAGACCGATAAGAAGAAAAACTTATCTTTTCACCTCTTAGTGGAAACCGAGTTTCCACCACTCAAGACTGTAAACTCAGGTCATGGAGTCATGATAATTCGGTCAAAGTTATGGGTAAAATGAAATATTACTTTCACCAGGGCAAGCTCAAACACTTTGTTATGACAGCGTGTAAAAACGCATAGAGAAACAAGATACCTGATGACATTAGGTTATAGCCTTGCAAACGATACCCTGAGTGCCCTCATAATGATGTACAGCTCCATGGGGATGGGGAAAGAAGCCCACCCCGAGGTGAATTTTGTACACGGTGCTGAATCCATCAGGTGGGCTACACGCCCTATCATTGGGCTTAGGGACCACCATCACTATCTAGTAAGAGATGTTATACTTCGTGCGGATAGTATCGAGATTGGCCAGAGACAAGGAAGACACAATTTCTTTAACTCCAGGAGCCATGAAAATTTGAGAAGGAGTACAGAAAAAACGGGAGGAAGAATGCTTGAGAGAACGGCAACAAAAAGTTTGAGAGAAAGCTTTAGAGTTGCATGGTGAAAAAATGAAGGCTGGAAACATATTTGAAAACGGCTGAAAATGCTGAAAGGCACGCCCATCATGACCCTTGCCACGTGTCAATCACCCGCACGCTGCCAGAGATAGTAGGTTTTGCGTTTCCAAGGACACGTTAATCTCATTAATCGGGCATTTATTGCGCTTTAATGGTAGAAATGGCAGCACAAGCCAAGCTCTAGGACTCTGGGAGAATTCTCGGACACCAACGCGTTTTAATGTACTCAGATGCGCCTCCGTCAAGGCCAATATTATCCGAGGACATCTTTGAATCTCAGGCAAATATGCGAAGACGGCGATCATTTATGAATGCCTAGTAGTGCCTAAAATTCAAAAAGTCCTCGAACGTTCTGGCCAGGCCGTAAACCCAGAAATTTCTCGGACCTTTTCGTCAAAGTGCCAACTTTAGTGACCTCTCGGACGTTTTGGTCACTTGTCCCCGGGCTTTTGGTTCCAACCATATTCGCGGACATTTGCAATAAGTAAAGGCGCGAGCGGATTTCCGATGGAGAGAACCTTTACGTAAGACTCATTCGCGACCATTGGACATATCAAGGGGCCAATGTACTTAAACCCTTCGGCATGGAGGGCTAGTGATGAGTACAGAAACTCAAGGCCCATTTTAAGATCTATTTTCCTGAAGTTGGGCCTTGGTGCGACAGAGACGCAGTAGGCTCAAGTGGTCCAAGCGCTAGAGCCGACCCACGTAGCATAGTGGACTCGAAAGTCCACTTAGGTTCGCGGACTCAGGATGGGCCTCGGATGCCACTCCGCCTGCAAAATCGGCGTGGCAGAGAGTTGGTGGCAGATCCTATCAGACTGCAAGGGGAATGATGGCCAGCAGAGTACGTGACCCTACCGAAGAAACGTCACACTAGGAGGACGTGCACACAACCTTCCTGACATGGTCAAAGGAATTTGCGGACTTGGTGGTAGGATCTATTGCACACGCCAACCCCACGTAGAGTCATCTCAAAGGAAAGCTTAACCACTATAAATACATGAACTGTTTACCAAACAATAGATTCCAACATTTACTATTGCTAGCCATAATAGAGAAAGAGAATAAAGAGAAAGAATGGGCCCCTATTGTAAGAGTAATTCTTCAGAATTTTCATACATTTAGTCCTCAGCCTCTTATACTTGAGCGCATTCTGTAACTTCCTTGTAACAAAACACAAGACAATGAAACATGTTCTCGGATCAAAATTTCGTAGTTTTTCCTTCTCATTTAAGAAAAGACTTTCTACATAAAAACTCTCTGTGCATTAGTGCTCGTACTCTCTCTCTCATTCCTCTTCGCACGATTACTAGTTGGTATTGTTGTCGGATCCTCGTCCCTATCAGAGTAATGATCGGAGGAAGTAACAATATTCATTTTTATGAAAATTGTTAAAATTGGTGTAGATAGAGAGAGATGGAAGAAAGAAAATTAAAATAAAGTCAAATTAATAACTATTTTTAATAATTTTAATATAAATAAGTATATAAGTAAATATATAAATAATATTATTTATAAAAGCCGGCCTATAATTAAAGCATGAAAATAAACGTTTCCTTTTAGGTCAAATAAGTAAATGAACCGAAAGCTAAGTTGACACAACTATTGAATACTTGTCTTATTATATTCTTAAAGAGTTGATAAAGTTGAATTAGGCACTCATCTTTGCAAGATATGACACTAAATCAATAAAGGGAATCCTAATAATTCTTCGTAGATTTTTCGAATTAAAAAGGCCAAGTATTGACTCTGAAACGGTAGGAATATTTGGCTAGTGGGTTAGCTAGGGTTGCAGCTAACCATGGTTTTGACCAAAGTGAGCTCAACACGTTAATGGAAAGTATATTTGTACATAATAAAGCATTCCCTAATGGGCAATGAAACCTAATGGTGGAAAAATGCATCAATAAGGGCTATATATTTTTAAATAAATATTTATTATTTAACTATTTTTTTTAAAAAAAACTAAAAATTAAGTATTAAATAATAACTATTTATTTAAAAATAAATAATATATATTTAAAAAATAGTCCATTCTATCTTTTTAAGAAATAAAAAACCCTTTATCCTGTAAAAAATTATTCTAAAGTATCTCATGCATGCTCAAAAGGTGCCAGAAAAGCTTTGGATGATACGTTAAGTTGAAATATGTATTGCATTAGGTGGCCAAATTAGAGGGACAATGGACCCACCTGACATAATCTAGTGTCTCCAACTCCTCCATTATCTTATATTATATTGCCAATCTTTCTATGTATTTATACGTTTATGCATTCGTGGCCACCATCGTCAACAAACTAGTTGAATTCTGCATGCGAATTTTAAACTTAGACTTTGAAATGCTATCAATTATTCAAAATATTTAGCTATTTTTTTTATTAAAAGTAATAATAGACGATTTAATTGAGCTGAATAAATTAACTATTGGCTTTTATCTTATGCATTAAAACTCACAAGATATTTGAAAATAACCATTTATAGTGTAACTCGACATACTTCCGTGTATACTTAACCTCAATTTAATTATAGTCTAATTATAGTCATGATTCAAATTTTAGATTTAAATTATTTATGTTATGTTAGCTTTAATATACAATTTATTTGAGTTTGTAATTGAATTCGCAACAATTGAAAAAAAGCATGCATGCAAACTTCTCTTGAAAAAATTATCACTTCGGACTAAACGCTTACCACATTTCGATCTTTCTATAGGATTCGAGGAGGAGTTCATCCTTTAGCTATAGGATTAGAGGAGCCCACTTTCATCCTTTACTTTCTCTCATACAACATGTTTTCTCCTTTTCATCAGGCCAGCCATTTTTCAAAATTTAGGATAATCTTACTTGTCTATTTATTTTATTTTATTCTTTTAGTAGTGCTCTTTTTTTTTCCATACTTTTGGTGTTTATAATGATTTTATGAGATCTCATTCTAACAATTTTTTGTTATATTACAAAGGAGACTTCCTAGTAAAAACTAAGATTTTAAAGCAAAGCAAGCAATATAAAAGGCGATATTAGGTGTGAGATGTTGTTCACTTGAAGATGTTGACACTTGGCAAGGTTAGGACCGAGGAGAATAGGTTAAACATGATGATCAAGGAACTGCTAAGGGGGAAGCTTGAAGCCTGTAGCAGTATTATCTGGATGTCGATGACCATCCCTACATAGTTATGAGAAAAAGTTTGTTGAGTTATGAGTCACTCCCGTGTAGACCCATAATAAATTAATGAGTCGTCCGATAGTTTGGATAAACACACATGAGTTGAATATTGAGATAGAATATTGTGGTATTCGTTCACACGATAAGTCCCGGGACATCGAGCCTGAGGACCGAGCGCCGAGTTTGAAGGGCGAGCGGACAAAGATGTATAGAGGCAACCGGTGATACCGAGTTTGATGAGCAACCGGATGTTAAATCCGAGGAGCGATTGGGTGATAATAACGGAGGACACCTAGATGACGAGCCCACATATTCCTTAATTTATTTTCATCCGTATTGGGATTTCTTTTTTCAGAGGTGCAAATTGGCCCATTTTTATAATCTTGACAATGCTAAGTCCAATTTATCTTAGGACTTTATTTATACATAGTTTAACATATTTATGTAATTACATACTTACAAAAAATATATATATTTTGAAAGAGAGTGCGAGAGAGAGAATTGATGGTGGGTGTGGAGTGTGTAGATTAGGCGTGGGGATGGCTGACAGTGATTGTCAACCAGAAGATACAGCTTAGATGACGATGTCAAGCCGCCTCGTCACATGTGTATTAGAAGTCAAAACGATGCGCTTTTTTCCTCTCTCCAGCTCAAATTGTCCACCAAACTGGTGCTTAAAAAGGAAAGCCGAAATAAAAAAATAGATTATATAGCATATGTTACATGTTAAATTATATATGTAAAAAGATTAATATCAAATCCATTTTTTAACTATTTATTTCTTTTTACAATTTGCCTCAACTTTTATTATTTTGCTATTTTATTTGGCAATATTAAATTAGTTGTGCTACACATGGTCCGGTAAGGCCTAACATTTTAGACCGTGCTAGGAGGAGTATGGCATGGCCAATATAATATATATACATATAAATCAACAGCCAGATAATGGCTAGATGTGCAAGGGCGACCACTGTCTTTTTGTTAAAAAAATCAAAAAAAAATTTATTTTTATTTTTATTCCCATTCCTAAATTTCTATAAATATACCCATTTTTTCTTTTTTTTAATAAACCACTATCTACTCACTCTACGGTAAATATAATATCTAACTTTATTGTTATTGTTAATTTAAGTATTAGTATTTTTAAAAATTAATTATTAATTATGGTATATAATTTTTTTAATTTTTATAATGAATAGATTTAAAAAACTATCGTATTGACAGTGATTATAAAATGTCAAAATCAAAACTTATAATCGGTCCTATTACTCATTCTATTTCTAGCTGCAACATAAGAAATGTTTTAATAATATATAATAATATTTGATAATTAAATTAGTTAACAAATAAAAAATGATCATTTATAAAAAATTATAAAAATAATTATATATGTAAAACTTTAAAAGGTATCAAATATTTAAATCGACATATGTAAAAATATAAATGGCAATGATTATTATCCACCCAAATTGATATAATCTTTATAGATAGTGCATAATTAGAAGATTTTTTTTTTATGATTAGTGATTAAAACAGGAATAATTGATAATTTTTTTGTTTAATCAAAGTGTCCTTTTCTAATTGTATGTCTTGCATGTATATAAATATATCCCAACATATTATAAAGCTAATACTGTTTATATTTTTTATAATTTAAATAAAATTATTTTTTAAAATTAATATAAATAAAATATTATATTTTTTTAATTAGTAATGCACGATCATTACATAATAACCTATAATATATTTGTGCTATTACATATTAAATTTTTTAAAATTAAAAATTATAAAAAGATTATTCATATTACAATTTTTAAATTCCTATACAGTATTTTCATAATTTTAAAATAATTAATATTATTATAAATAAATTTAAAATTTTAATAAAATTATTTTATAAATTTTGACAATATTTTAAATAATAATGTTTCTATTACTTCATTTAAATCACAATTTTTCATCATTATTCCGTTAAAATGTATATATTATATTATCAATATTTTTATCCATAATATGTTATAATTTATTTATCTCTATATAAAAAAATAAAAAATATTATTTTATTTATTAGAATATACTTTATTTAAAAATTACACTTTAGAACATTATATAAGAAGAATAATCACAATTATAAGAAGATAAAAATCAACTATACAATATGGTAGAGCTCAATTTACCTACTGTTAGACACCGCACATCTTTTCGTTCTATTTTAACTATTTTTCAAAAAGAATATATGCTATCAGCTAAACTAATTATGAATACCAATTTAAAGATAATGTAACTAATTAAATATTTTTTGGTTAATTTATTCTGCTATTAACAAATTTTCAAGTGTTGACTGCATATCATTAAATTTATTATCGAGCCAACTATTATCATTTATTGATATTTTTATGTTTTACTGATATGATTATAATTTTTAACACATAATATCGACAATTGATATAGACATAAAATTTAGACAAATAAATTTAAATAAATATTTAAGTATATTAAAAATAAAATACTCACTAATGTCATTTTTAATTATATTTGTTAGAAATATTTTTTAAATATCAGAAAATTTCTTTAATTATAGCCTATTTTGTAACAATTGTAGAACCTCCATGAATTTAATTGAGATATTTATCTATCTTGAAGAATTTCACATTGATAAATGATATCCGACAATTTAGAAGAAATGAATGCACAAATCCATTAGAATCCATATAAAATATATAACTTGTATCCACCATAATCAATATCGAAATCATTCAATCTAATAGTAAAAGCAACTGGTAACAGAGGTGGTACCAGCAAATGATATTTGTATTCATTGTTATGGAATAGGGGATCACAACTGCTCAGTAAAAATCTAATATTAGTTGAATTTTTTCAATATTTTTAATTTGATTACATTTTTTAACTTCAGTAGTAATTGATTAGATTTCAATATTCTTAAATGGTAGAAATCTAATGAGAACACATTCCCTATACTCGTATAAAGGTCATGAAATTTTTCAGCCTATCAGCAAGTCCATTATCATCTTAATTAGTTTTCAGTAGCAGGGTCGAGTAGTAGACGAAAAAAGAAACAAATGTCATTAAGCACAATAAAAATGTGCATTTATTCAAATATCAATTTGTTGCGTTCTGGATCCGCGGCGTCCAGTCGGATGCGTGGTTTTCAGGCAACACAAGTGTGTGTGGTGTTGGATGTGAGAGGAAGATTGAGACCGGATCTTTTACGTGGGAAACTCCTCTTGAATGGGGAGGAAAAACCACGAGGCTCAGGGCCTTGAAAGTGCTTCACTATTTGGATTGACGTCTTTACAAAGTATAAGCGTTGGGGTTAATCCCTTCCTTATCTCTTGATTTATATCCCTCTTTTAGGGGGATCGCTCGTTGGGAGGCTTTATCACTCTTCTTGTTCTGTTCCGTTTCACAGGGAGGAGAGAGTTTCAGGGTCGAAAGGAAGTGGGCCTTTTTTGCCTTCTTTGTGGAGCTAATCTCGGGGAAAGAGTGTCCGGTCCCCTTAGAAAGGGACTTTGCTGGGTATTTATAGGGGAGACCAGGCCGTTGGGGAGGAGACGCGTGGCAGCCATCGGATGGCCCAAATGTTGTGCAGTGTCCCACTGGTCTCATTAATGCTGCTGACGTGTGCGGTAAGGCACGCTGCTAGCGCCGAGCGCCGCTGGCAGGCCTAGGTGTGTCAATCTTGATTTGACCAGGCATGCTCTGTTCAGATGGAGATTGGCAGTGGTTGCAGGTTTTCTTGGGAATCGGTGAAATCGCTTAGCTGGCATCCTTGAGTATAGGGTAGTCCTCGTCCCTGAGTGGAGCCCCTCGTGAGTTCGCGGATTCATAAGAGGAGGCTGTTCTTGGAGGATCTTCTGGAAAAAATTCGGGAGTCTTTTCTTGACCTCTCGGGCAATTCTGTGATTTAGTAGGGCTTCCAGAGTTCTCGGTCCTTTTTGTGTCTGTGTACTCGGATATTGTTAGCGTTGTCCTCGAGCTTACTTATGAGCGGACGAGACTTCTTGGACTTCTGTTGTAGTCTTGGTCCTTGAGCCATTGGCCTCTACTCTGGGTCTCTCAAGCCGCCCAACTTTCTTGGCTTGCGGGAGTATCTTTGGGCCTCTCGTTTGGGCCTTGTTTTTATGGGCCTTTATACTGGGGCCCAACACAATGATATGCAAAAGATTACATGAGAAGTGTGAACCTTTTGAATAGCAACGATGAAGATGAATCCAAAAGTGCAGCCGTGCAAGTAGGAGTTCAAGTGAAGCTTAAAGAATAAGTGAGCCAGTCATTAGATATATTTTTTAATTTTTATAAATAGTAATATTAAATATTTGATCAATAAAATAAAAATAAAATATATTTATTCACTATACTTTAAGTATTGCTATTTGTTTCGTTTCTCTCTCCCACTCTCGGGTTTTTTCTTTGCTGACCAATTTCGATCCGGTTCTGAATAACCCAGCAAAGGTGAACTATATGTCACGCTAGGCCAGTATTTTAAATTTTCAATGCTATGTTAGACATAACACAACCCGATTTTGTACCATGTAGGTATGGCCCAGTTAACACATTTTTATCTATTCTATATATTTTTTTGTGTTTTATTCTCTATTTTTTCAATATTACATTTTTTAGGTATATAACTAAATATTAGATATTGATATCTAAGAATTACCAACCCAAAAGAACTGGCCAACAGTCTAATTCTGATATAGGTAATGGGTAGCTCCCATATCCTGATAATGTGTAGAAATTGGCAATTGATAGATCAGTTAATTAAATTAATGTCATCACACACTGTAAGAAAAAGAAGAAATTGTGGAGAAGACGAAGACGAAGAGAAAAGACAATACCGTTCTTGGAAAATGGTAGGAATCTGCCAGAACAGAGAGAGGGCTGCAGACCTTCTTTATTACACATTCACACACTGTACATAAAGGCACCCAAGGAGTTATATAATGCGGTGAAGATGGGCCAAAACGGGAAGAAAAACATGAAAGGAAAGAAAAAAATACAACAAAAGGAAAAGAAAGAAAAATACAACAAAAAGAAAAAAATATACAACTACTAAAAATATAAATTAACCAAATAAGAAAATATTAACAAAAATAAAAATTTTATGTATTTCTTAATACGCCATCGCAAGATAGAGCATATATATTAATAATGTCCATTTTAGACAAGTGCGCATTTAGCCGATGTGAAGGTAGAATCTTGGTAAATGTATCTGCCAGTTGATTATGGGTGGTGACATGATATATGCGGATACTCCCCTCTTAGATTTTGTCGTGGATGAGATAACAGTCCAACTCGATATGTTTGGTCCGCTCGTGAAAAACATAATTAGCAGCAATGTGAATCACCGTTTCATTATCACAGTATAGGTGTGCTGCATGGGGATGTAAAACCTGCAAGTCATTGAAAATATAACATAACCAGGACAATTCACAATAGGTGGTAGCCATTGATCTATATTCTGTCTCTGCAGAAGTGCGACAGATCACTGACTGTTTCTTGTATTTTCATGAGATGAGAGAATCGCCAAGAAAAACACAATAGCCAGTAATGGATCTTCGTGTGTCTGGACATGAAGCCCAATCGGCATCACAAAAGGCTCTTAGTTGAATGTTGGAAGTGGAAGGGAGTAATATGCCTTGTCTTGGGTTTAGTTTTAGATAGCATAAAATTTGATATGCAGCCTTCATGTAGCTGGAAGTAGGCTGATTCATAAATTGACTCAAAATATGTACCGTATAAGTTATATCCGGTCTTGTGACAGTAAGGTAAAGAAGGCGATCGACAAGCCTTCGATATGTGCTCGGGTCCTGTAAAAACTCCCCAAGCTGCTTACTTAATTTTACATTTTGATCCATTGGCAGTTTAAGAGGTTTTGCTCCAATGGTGCCAGAATCTGCTAAGATGTCAAGAGTATATTTTCGTTGGCAAAGATGTATGCCTTTTGTTGATCGGGCAACTTCTATGCCAAGGAAATATCGTAGGATGCTAAGGTCTTTAATCTTGAAGGCTCGATTAAGGAAGGTTTTGATAGATGTGATGGCCTTCATGCAATTGCTTGCAACAATGATGTCGTTGACATAGACAAGGAGGACTGTGAAAAATTTGTCGTCATATTTTGTAAATAGACTATAATCAGCCTTGGATTGCACAAAACCATATGCAACAAGGGAAGTAAAAAGTTTAGAATACCACTGTCTAGAGGCTTGTTTAAGTTCATAAATGCTTTTTAGTAATTTGCATACTTGATGGGGTTTTTCTTTGGTATACCCAGGAGACTGTTGCATATAAATGTCTTCGTTTAAGGTTTCATTTAAGAATGTATTATTGACATCAAAATGATACAAATGCCATCCTTTTATGGCAGCGACAGTCAAAAGGTATCGAACGGTGGTAAGTTTAGCGACTGGAGAAAATATTTTGTGATAATCCACTCCGTCCTCTTGAGTGTACCCTTTAACTACTAACTGACATTTATGTCTTTCAATACTTCCATCACTATTGAATTTTAATTTGAATATATATCGACATTCGATAGCTTGTTTTTCTCGAGGTAAATCAGTGATAGTCTATGTTTTATTAAATTCTAAAGCTTTTAGTTCATCTTCGATGGCTTTTCGCCAGTTGAGATCACACATGGCCTGTGTATAAGTTTACGGTTCAGTTTGGGATGAGATGGAAGATGCAAAAGACTTATAGTCATGGGACAGCTTTTGATGTAATATGTAATTTTTGAGAGGGTAAGGTTTGCCTGGGGGAATTTGTGCAGTGGGTTGGATAGGAAAAACTTGAGATGCTTGATGACAATGAAAGTCTTTTAAGTATTGAGGGGCTTTCCTAGTTCTGGTAGTTCTGCGAACAGGAGTGTTATCTCCTGCTGAAAATTGGATATTTATAGGAGGATTATTAGGTTGCAGATTGTCACTCAAAGGTTCTTGATTATGGTCTGGCTGATCATGAATAAGGGGTGAATTGAATTCTTCTTTGTCATTCAAATTGATAGTGACTGGCGGATCTTTATGTAGAATAGAATCGATGTCCGGATTTAAGTCTGAGCTATTGATAGAAGATAATTGTTGAGTGGCATAAGGGTCGACACTGGTTATTACGGGAGGCATTGCATTAGATTGGTCATTGAGAATAGTTTCGGCACGGTTTCCTTTGTATGGAAACACATTCTCATAAAAGATGACATCTCTTGAATAAAAGGTTACATGGTTATGTAAATCAAACAATTTGTATCATTTGACTCCGAAAGGATATCCCAAAAATAGATAAGTTTTACTTTTAAGGTCGAATTTCTTCTGCCTATGAGAGAAGGTGGATGCAAAATACAAACAACCAAATATGCGGAGGTTGTTCTAATTTGGTTTAATTGCAAATAGAATTTCATATGGAGTCTTGTTTTCAAATACTGGAGTGAAAATTTTGTTAATAATGTGCGCAACGATAAGTATACAATCACTCCAAAATTTCAGAGAAAGTCCCGATTAAAATCTAATTGCTCTAACAACGTTCAATAAATGTTGGTATTTGCGTTCAATAATATCGTTTTACTGTGGTATTTTCACATAATTGCGTTGATTGATAACACCTCTTTCACTGTAAAAATCTCCTAGACTAAATTCAGTTCCATTATCACTACGAATGTGCTTAGTTTTGACATTAAATTGTGCGGCAATCAGATTGTAAAAGGCTTCCAAACACAATTTTGTATCCGATTTTTGTTTTAGAAGATAAATCCAGGTACTCCTGGAGAAATCATCAATGATAGTCAAGAAATATTTATATCCATCATAAGATACTTTGGAACATGGTCTCCATAAGTTACAATGCACCACGTCAAATACGGTGTGTGACGTATTAGTGTTGGGAGAAAAAGAAAAGCGACGTTGCTTAGCTATGTGGCAAATAGAACATGGATTATCATTAGTAGAATGCACTGCTCCTTTTACAAGGGGATCATTTATTAATTTCATCCTAGAATATAAAATATGACCTAATCGAGAATGCTACAGATCAATAGGCAATGAAACAAAGTTGACAGAAGGCTCCTTGCAGAGTTTGGAGAGAAGGCTTTGTAAAGAATTGGGATGAACTTTCTTATCCATCAGATAATATAAACCATTTTTCTCTTCACCCATACCAATCATTCTCCAGTAGAAAAGGTCCTAAATTAGGCAAATGTCACCAAAGAAAAATAAACAATAACCGAGATCATTAACAAATTGCTTCACAGATATTAAATTAAAGTAAAAAAGGGAACACATAAGACATTTCGCAGCACAATGTGATCGGTCAATTTGACCATGCCAATGTAGGAAGCAGGGGCCTTACTCCCATCAGGGAGTTTAACAGAACCGGAGATTTGAGTCTCCTTATAAAGGTATAAAGATAGATCACATATCATGTGATCCGTAGCTCCTGTGTCATGGATCCAAACATTCCTTTTACCGCAGGAGGAAGGGACAAAGTAGAGGTGATTACCAGCCATATTTGCAGCCTTCGATTGATCACTGATGGGATCAAAAAGTTGGGAATTCTATCGGGTCGTTTGAGAAGGCACTGTTGGATCCTTTGGGTGAATCAGATTCATGAGTTGTTGGAACTGTACTCTAGTTAATTCAACTTTGTCATTCTCATGAGTCCATTGATCAGAGACGGTGGTGTGATTTAATTTGTTGGTCGGGAGTGCTGTGGCTCCAGACTTGCCATTCGGTTTGCGACCGGGAGGGAAGCCATGGAGCTGATAACATTTGTCAATAACGTGTCCAGATTTGTTACAGTGAGCACAAATGGGAATCTCAGCATTCCTAATTTTAAAGAATTGTTGCAAAGAGTGTCCTGGAACACGACAATGAACGCAGAAAGGCCTATCCTTTTTAAACATCTGATTATTCTTCGTGGTTGTTACACGGTTGTTAATAGCTCGTTTTGTGAGCAAAGCTACGGTTTCTGAGAGGTGAACAGCAGACAACATTTGGTGTTGTCGTTCTTGCTGTTGGATTATAGAAAAGACTTTGTTGACAGAAGGGAGAGGGTCCATCAATATAATTTGGTCTCTCACATTAGCATACGAATCATTGAGACCCATTAGGATTTGTATGACGCAATTCCTTTGATATCGCTCAGTGAGCACTTTGATTTTGCCACAGTTACAATCTAGGGGAGGGTCATAGATAAAAAGCTCGTCCCAGATTGTTTTCAGCTTATCATAATACAAACTTATCGAATCGTGCTCTTGCAAGTGACACGCTAAAGATTTCTTGAGTTGAAAAATTCGTGGCCCATTCTGTTGGGTGAATCGATCACGCAGTTTCTTTCAGATTTCGTAAACGTCATCAACAAATACAACGCTGAATTTGGTGGAAGAACTGATGGAGTTCTGGATCCAAGACACCACCATGTCATTACAGCGTTCCCAAGCTTCAAAAAGGGAGTCGGTGGAATCAATGGGTTTGAGAACAGAACCGTCAATAAATAGAAGTTTGTTTTTAGCCCTCAACGCTCGACGCATGGTTCTGGACCAGGTCGAGTAGTTGTCAACGGTGAGCAAATCGGTAACTAAGACGACAGTTGGACTTTCGCCGGCTTCCAAACAGAACGGGTTGCATGGATCTGAAAGGGTTTGAAATCGTAGCAGCTTTTGGCTACAAACAGGATAGGGGGTGTCGTCGCTAGATGCATTGTGGCTAGATGAGTTATCGGAAGCATTGGGGTTGTGGTGGTGTGCCATGGATTCTCTGATACCATGTAAGAAAAGGAAGAAATCGTGGAGAAGACGAAGACGAAGAGAAAGGACAACGCCGTTCTTGAAAAATGGCAAGAATCTGCCAGAACATAGAGAGGGCTGCAGGCCTTCTTTATTACACGTTCACACGCTGTACATAAAGGCGCCCAAGGAGTTATATAATGCGGTGAAGATGGGCCAAAACAGGAAGAAAAACATGAAAGGAAAGAAAAAAAAATACAACAAAAGGAAAAGAAAGAAAAATACAACAAAAAGAAAAAAAATATACAGCTACTAAAAATACAAATTAACCAAATAAGAAAATATTAACAAAAATAAAAATATTATGTATTTCTTAATACACAAGAATGCACGGGGTTAGAAAAGTTGGCACTATCGAACACAAACGTGTTGATCAAATGCTAGAGCCCATATACCGAGGTCACAAAGATAAGCCAACAAATGAAGGAGCTGATAGTCTTGCCTTTCCACCGACGACTTGTCCTAGGAATCCCTGCTTCCATGAAGCAAATTGCCGGCAACACCTACCAACCCGGCATAACCATTCAAAATGACCTCAGCCAGCAACCTACCAAAGATGGGTAATGAACAACTTCCACGAATCGAGATTGATGATTGACATGTCAACTTATATTATCTTGCACATTAAAGAAAATGAAACACAGGAGTGCATGGGATGAGAGATGTTGGTACTATCCAACACAATCTTTAATGCGTATGTAAGTTCAGTGGGAGAGCTCATCCCCAAAAGACGTCCTAATAGGAGGGAGAGCTCATTAACTTATAAATTGGAGGTCTTCCTCAAGTTCTCCAATGTGAGACCATTGTAACATTGAGCCTCACTTCGACAGCTGACGTCCTTGGCATATTTTACTCCATGACGCTTCACTCTACCCCAACACACTGACAGCAGGTCAATTCCTTCGCAAGTAGCCCTTTCCAAGAGCCGTCAGCCTCTCAACGAGAGTATCAATCTTGTTCCTCAAATGCTAGAGCCCATTCACCGAGGTTGTAAGGATAAGCTGACAAATGAATGAGCTAATAGTTTTACCTGTTCACTAATAACCAGGCTAAAGAATCCCTGCTACAATGAAGCAAATTTCGAGCAGCATTTACCAATCTGCATAATCTTTATCAAATCCCCCTACAGAATGAGCAATCAAAGAACAAATATTTATGGGATTCAGGGATCACTCCACATAAAATACAAATTGGATTGCAAGTGATGAAACAAGCTAGTCTATCTTCGACAATTTGGCGACCCAAATAGCAAGCCATATAATAAATGAGTACGAAGGAATTCTATTGGGGCCCCAAATAAGAATATTCAAACTCATTTTAACTTCTTCCTATTAAAATAATATTCGTGTCGAATGGGTAATTAAACTCTTTTTAGGGGTCAAAGATCACACAAACCAATCTATTTTCAAACTGTCTAGATTATAATAAGGCATTTTTCTTAAAATAGCTTTTAACTCTTAATTATCTTTATCTAGTTAATACTATAAGTTTCATAAATAACACTTTTTACTAAGGTATTACCCAGAAAACCTGAGTACCCTAAAGACCAACTCCAAATCAATTAGCAAGAATACCCAAAGGATGACAAAGATCAAACCTCAGATGATTGTTGAATTCGTTTGCAACCAAATGAGAAATGTGGTGCTTGACACACACTCTCAAACTGAGGGTCTTCTTTATACTCCATGGAGCCCTTTTAGGAATCTTAAGATTCCAAATAATCTAATCTTTAACTATATATACTTATAATTTTACTTTCTTATATGTAAATAATTAAGTTAAATTAACTATATCAAGATCCATATGCTAATATTCTTGTAATGTTAAAAAAATTTAGAAGTATAAAAATAAACAAATAAAGATTAAGTTTAGAGTTTTAATTATCATAATTAGATAAGAATATTTCGCAATAGAAGTAATATTAAAATAAAAGTCAATAATATATTAGAAATAATAAAATTTGGCTAAAAATTTGAGGGTAATGTTAGTAAATTTTTATTTTTTGTAATGTGAAAGTTATGTAATTATCTACAGTTTATAAGGTAGAAAAGAAAGATGATTGTTAATTTGTGATAAAATATATTTAAATATGGTGGGTGAAATATTATTTAAAATAGACCCCCAAAAAAAAAAAAAACATTACTCTTTTTTTCTTTTTCCCCTGTGCATCATAAAAAAGGAATTTATTTTATTTTTCATTTTACATTCATTATCCCCTATTTCCATTCAGTGAGTATAATATTGGACCGATGAATATAGACAAAAACCCAGATAGATTAGTAAAATATTTAAATATTATAAATATTAATCTTAACATAATCTAATTCTAAATATTTTGTATATTTCTTTACTTTGTAAGACTTTTTTAAAAGTTTACTATCATATAAAAATATTAATTTTAATAAATTCAATAATAATGAGAAAGATTTATCATTCTACCTATTAATATATTTCAAATGGAAGTGATATAAAATATATTTTAATTCAGTGAAATGATCACAATCTGAAAATAATTCATGTTTAATATATTTCAAGAGTTTATAAAATATCTGTGGCGCTGCGTGATTTGATCAGTTCCATCGCCTATATGCTCCATTTCTTTAATGAATTTTAAACTTGTGGCATTATGAATCATAGAAATAGGGTTTTGGGAATCTTATTTCTTTTAAGAAGAAATAAAATTTTACTTTATCATCTACATCATCAAATTTAAAAAACTTAACAGGTAAAATTTAAATATTATATAATAACATATAAATAACTATTAGTATTGTCATATTCTAAGTCATTATTTTCACGTTTTTTGCTCTCTTCATCCTTTTTTTGTCACTATCAGAATCATTTTTTTTTTTATGAAAGATCTATCCCTTATAATTCCTTAATATTTCATATATGACTAAGTAAATAAAAATTATTTTCCTATTATTATATAAATAATTATTACAATTATTACATAAATAATATCTCCATTTTCAAACATAAAACATGCAAAATCAAGAAAATCAGTAGCGCCTTTTTATATTTTTGCTTTCGTCTGCGGCCAGTATTGATAATTTATTGAACTTTTATCCATTTTTAAGTATAAAAGCAAACAAATGTGTTAGCAAATCAATTGTAGATGAACCAAATCAAAGCAAGGTAAGCTGATAAGTATATGATAAAATTTATGTACAAGGCAAGATGATGGAGTTTAGGGTTGCCTGAGTGGGACGAGGAAAATTTCATTTTATAAAGGAAATCTGTAAGAAAACTAATTAAATTACAGTAACATGTAAAGAACTTCAGTCAAGTTTTGGGAAACTGATTTTAAAATTTAGAAAACCAATATTTTTGCATTTAGAAAAATTAGAAAATTATATTTTCTTATTTTCAAAATTTGAAGTGATTTTTAAAAATTCAAAAAATATTTTATATTTTTTAATTGGTTGTAGAGTGAAGTTTTTTTTTTTGTAATTTTTAAATCCTGTTTGTGCATTAATAATTTAAGAATGTGATTATAAAAATATAATTTCTTATGTTTATAAAATATAAATATTGATGGGCATGACAATTGATAAGCTGGCCCAAAATCAAATCTGTAAGAGAAAGAAGGATTCAAATAGCTACGGCCCAATATAAAATCCTTTAGGCCCTAGGTTCAGAGGATGAGGTGGTTGATCCAAGTAGTTCAACTTGAAACCATCAACAAAAAATGGGCAATTAGGGTTAATCAATGGGCTGCCATATTGTTATGATTCCAAATCAATGACTGATAATCATTACAATTCAACGAATAAATGCAGACGACAATTACTAGTATAATGTCACTTTTGATTATCGAGACACTAAATACAGGTAATGATTACCAGTATTTGCCTCTTATGATCACTGGAGTACTAAATGCAGGTGGCAGTTATATGAAAAATATTTTAATAATTGCGGAGCCGTGATGCCTAATGATGACAAAATCGATTCCTACTCTATAAATACACCATTTCTTCCACAAGAAAGGGGAGATTCAAAAATCAAGGCAAGAGAATATTTAGACAGATAACTGCTCATACAGAAAAAGCCACTCATACAACAAGTTCATCTCACTCTTAAAGCCATTCTTTTAAACGAGTACAAATCCTTAAAGTTGCTCACTCATTTGAGTGTATCCATTAGAGCCGATCTTCTATCAAACACTCAATCCCTATTCATATTTGTATTCATGTATTTTCATCCTTCTATCTTTGTCTTCGTTGTAGAAAGATTATTGAATTAAATATTACGAAGTATATATCGAAAAACGAGTTATCATATTTTTCTTATCTTTTATTTATCTATTGTGGTGTATAAATATAAATTTAAAATAACGAAGATCAATTTGCACTAGATCGGACTCCATAGTTATGCAGCTCTCTAATTTATTTATAATTCGAATCCAGAGATATATCAAATATATATATTTTATAAATAATAAAATTTTTATCTAATGCATAACTAAATTTATTTGATTAATAAAAAATATATAAAAGATATTTTTATATTTTTTATCTGGTTATAAAGTAAGATATTTTTTTATAATCATCTAAATCCGATTTATACATTAATATTTTAAAAATATAATCATGAAAATATTATTTTATAAGTTTGTAAGATATAAAAATGTATTTTTAAAAAAATAAAAAAATTGATCCAATTTGTAATTAAATTTATTTATTTATTTTATTTGAGTAAATATTTATGTAAAAATTATTAAATTGATATGAATTAAAAATATACATTTAAAAATGTAATTGTTAATATAAAAAATCAAAATATATTTATTAATATTTAGATTATTTGGTAATCACAATATTTAGATTACATTTTAATATTTTCTAGGATTTAACAAAATATTGTATATTGTTACTTTAATAAAAAACTAACTATATTAAAATAATTTAAAAAATTATTATTATTATTATTATTATTAATATGTCATTAATATATATTTTTAATTTATTGACAATTAAATGTATAGGTAAGATAATAAAAAATTATGTGATAGTAAATTTTTACTAGAGTAATTAATTTTGAGATGGAAAAATTAATTTTGAGATTAATTTAATAATTTATTAAGTTTAGTTTAAATAAATTAAACTCATACTTCTAACAAAATAATAATTAATAATTAAAAATTAGGTACACATATTACATGAATAAAATTTATAAATATATATAATTTTATATAATATATCATAATTAATAATCATATTTGGTATACGATTTGTCATTATACAATTCAAAATTTGTATGACTTTTGGTAATTTGAAACAAACTATTATAAAATAAATTTTATAAGCTAATTTATTTTAAATAAATATTTTAATAAATTTATTAAGTAATTTGTCAATTATTAGTTTTTATTATATATCAAAAAAATTTAAAAATGAAAAATTTATATATGACTATTGATAAATCTTATTAAAATATTTACGTGTATCAAAAAATTTAAAAGTAAAAAAATTTAAAAATAAATGAAAACTATAAAAATTAAAAACAAAGTATTGTTTTCTCAACTACACATTTTTATTTCTAAATTTCTCGGATGTGTATTTAGTAATTAGTAATAAATTTTTATATTGCGGTTGAAATATATATGTTTATTATCATTAGTCATAATTTAATTTTTGTCATTAATTTTTTTCCTCATAAAAGAATAATTTTTTTTCTAGTAAATGAGTTGCTTTATCTATACTAAATCAAATATTTATAGATTAATTTATTAAGCAATATTAATAGGTTACTATTGTCCAACTTTTAAAATAGGCAAAACGATATATGGGTTAAGTTTAATATCCTAACAATCGATTTTACATGACTTCAAAACTTCTAAAATAAACTTGAAAGCTAAGCTCTTTTCACATTTTTAGAGTCCTAGTATTAATTATTATTATGTATCGTGGATCTAAATTGTAATCCAATTGTATCAGGTTGAACCTTCGTATCTTCTAATTTAGATCCTGTATATTATAACAATAAATAAGATATAAATGATACGAGATTCACTTTTTGATACATTTTTCAATATTCAAGTAAAAAAGCTTTCTAAATGAATGAAAGATGTAAAGAAATAAGATAGATTTGATAGTGAGAGACTGATTGAATTTAGAGGATTAGGCTCTGTAATATCTTAAGGACAGAAGTATCTTTATGCCAATGCTTTTTTTTTTTTCTTTTCTCCTCCACAGAATGGAGATTGTGTATTTATAATCTTGATACCAATTATCCATCCTTTTAATTGAAGCGTTCTATTTATTGAGACCTAATGATTATTTACGTTTTGTAACAGCTCAACATTTAGTACTTATTATTTATCATGTATTATTATCTATTTAATGTAACAAATTATCCCTCGATTTATAATTGTTGTCAAGAATAGTGTCGATTTATTTCTTCTGACAGGCTACTAATTACCTTGGGCTTTTGTGTTTATAGCCGTTCAACCATTTGATCGGCTAGTAGATCGCTTATCCTAGTTAGATTATTGATTCACTTTTGTTTCGAGGTTAGGCAACTTGGTTGCTTGATATTTCTTTACGAGTTTATAATATGTGGGACTCATATTTAATCGGTATTGGGATATGAGTTACTCCTGTGTGGGTTCATATTTGATTAACAGGTCGGTGGATTTGACCAAACACGCATAGGTGCAATACTAAGGCGCGACGATGTTTCTGGTTGGAGTGGTGATACTTTGTCGGAGTGAAGTGTTGACCAAAATGGCGATACCGGGCCGAAATGGTGATACTTGGTCAGAGTAAAGTGTCAGGTCGGAGTGGTGCCGCCGGGTTAGAGTAATGAGGTTAGTTTGATCTACACTGATGCAAAGGTCATCGAGAGGCAGCGATGTGAAGACCGAGGATCGACTAACACAGTGGCCAAGGCCAAGGATGGCCCGATTGATGGTCGAGGGAGACCTATTTGGAAAGCTAATCACCTGAAAAGTTCAATACAGACAACTGACTTTATGGAGTAGGTAATTGACTTTCAGAGTTGGTAGCCGACTTTATAGAGTAGGTTACCTGCAGGGTTCAGGATGGGAAGACGGCTTTACAGAGTAGGTGGCAAACTCTGTAGGGCATATAACCATCTTGCAGAGTAGGCGCTATCCGATAAGAAGATATATCTGTATATATGTACATCACTACGATTCGTAAATTGTAAGAATTAGAATATAGAAGGAGTTGTACTTTACTCTTATACTCTATTCTTCGAGGGTTTTTATAACTAAGGATTTTTATAATTAAAATTTTATATAATAAGATTTGTGGACTAAGTGTCCTGTAACTTTCTCCATCTTATTTAGAATAGGATTTTCACGTAAATATTGTGTATCTTCTTCTTCTATCTTCTTATTGCGTGTGATTGTTATTATCATTTTTTCTCTCAATTTAATTCCCCAACAATCGGGTCGGGTCAACTTTATTTATTTCATACCCAACCATTATCCATTCATAAATGAATTGAAATGCCACCAACTTGATCTAAAATTTTACTTAAAATAAATTGACACCAAAATAAAATCTAAAAGTGAAATTCTAAAACAAAAGCCGCAAATATAACAAAAAAAAAAAAAATTCAATGTTTTTAGAGAAATAAATTTTAATTTTTTCCCAAAAATCATTTAATAAATAATATGAAACAAGAATATATTCTAAGGTAGCAACAAGTATATAACAGGCAATCACAGCCACAAGTTGTTCACAAAAGAACACCAGCAACCCTCCAAAAAGCTAAGTGTCCCCGTACTACACAGTTGAGCCATTGTCAATGATGAGTTGAACGACAAGAAGTAATCCACCTTTCAGCAATATTGACAAATTTTACTCTACCTTTATAAGGTTTTGTTTGATATCAATCAATGATTTCGTGACAAAACCGTTTCTATCATTTGTTGATTTGTGCCTCATCAAGCTACATGGCACATGCCAAACGTCCTCACAGTAACTGATCCGTGACCTCAAATATTTTTTTAAAGTATCATTTCTTATATCTTAACTAGAGCCTTGGTAAAAAGGGAAAATTATTCTGTCACATTGTAAAGTTTTAAATTAAATTTTTTGTATGGTTAACTTGTTTGAAAGCTTTACCAAAAAATTCACAGTACAATTTGAGATGAATTTAGAATGGAGGTGAGTGGTGTTGCTAGTGGAACCGGGCCAAAGACACTAGGGTTGTACACTTGTTGGGTATGGGCCAAGATCGATTGGCCCGATTCATAGTTAAAGTAGGGTCTAAGCTCCAACAGTCCAAATATGGACATATAAAATTAGATATTTAATACTAGCGAACGATTACAGTTAATCGGGGATAATAATGTATTCATAAATGATCTGATTAAAAAACGGTCAAAGAGCAGTACATCCATTAATATCCATACGATTTTTAAAAAGATTTAAAGAGTAATTATACTTCAAAAGTAACACATTTTATTTAATGTCATAAAAAACCTTTCAATGCAGGTGACAATTTCGGGCTGACCAATTAGCTATAACGTTAACTATAAATATAAATCCTCCTCAATCAAGAGGAGAGGGTTCGATTAAGACATTTAAAGATACTACAAGAAAGAGTACGCCCAAAAGCAAAGTCAAATTGTCCATAATTCATGCTCATCTCCTTCCTCATTCTATTTATGCTTATTTTGTTCTATATCTTTTTATTTTTTTAAAAAAAATAACTAACTTGAATGTCAAATAATATATCAAAAAATGAGTTTCGTATATTTTTAATATCTCATTGAGTTTGTTGTGGTGCACAATGTTAGAATTTCTAGCCACGAAGCCAGATCTGCAACCTCTCGGATCAGTCAAAAAATTCGTTTAACTCTCTAATTCATGCGATAACCCGTGTCTGAGGAACGTAGCATTACTAATTTTGCAAAACTATTTTATTTTTGTCTATACACACACATATATATCTGTTATATTTTTAGGCTTGGTAATTTTACTATATATATAACATTTTTTACTAGGATTTCCTGTGATTAGAAAAGTATAATTTGTGACTGCTCATCTTATAATTTTAAATTTTAAAATAGTGAAACCTCTCTTTATTTGCATGTGGCTTTTCCCCTTCGAGATTTTTTTCATATAAATCTAACATTTTATTATTCAATTATTTATCACTTTACTGATATTGACTTTTTGAGTTCTTAACAATCGCATAATTAGCATTTTATTATTGAGGAGTCATGCATTAGACGGGTTCAACTTCCTCTTTTCCCATTTGTCCAGCATTAACCTTAGATGCTAGAGAAATAAACACGTGACTTCGACATAATTCTAGCTACATTATAATTCACCTTTTTTTTTTTAAAAAAAAAAATCAGTAGTTAGGAACATATTTAGGTGGAATTAAAAAAATCATTTGAGTAAATAATGGAGATATGATTGATAAATATTAAAAAAAATATTATTGGTTGTTCATTGTGTCTTTGACCACCAAGGCATTTGTTGACACATGAGAATGTCCAATGGTCCGATTGACAATATTGTTAGGAATGTCTCTAATGGTTAACCCTTTTTGTACAAGACATCTCTTTTCTATGTAATTTACTATTTTATTGTTTACAATAAGTGAAATTATAATTAAACCTCTTGCCTATTGATCAAAGACACTAAATACTGGTAGGAATATAATTACATTATTTGGTAGAAGTTTAGTATGTATAATTAATTATAGAAAACTTAGTAACACCCAAAACCTAGATTTATGTTAATAATATTATAATTTTTATATATTAAGTAAATATAAAAAATAATTATATATTAAAAGTTTTGATAAAATATAAGTTTTGAGAAATGAGGTCCAACACCTAGTGAGCGCATGTGTTGTGTATATATGCGTTTGAGACAGAAACTTTTGCCCTTGAGATGAGCTTGATGGTGCTGGTGGTGGTTTGAATAGCATGTGTTGTGCTATGTGTGTATACGATTTATTGCACTTAATGTACATCTAATTTGAAGCTTGTGCGCTAATATAGGTATTTAAAGCTTTTCATCTAATTTTTGGGTCTTTCGTGCAGAGGAGGAGAGAGAGAAAATGGAATAGAAATTTTTGAATGTTTATATTTACATTTGAAGTACTGTTAAGAATTTTATAAAATTTTTGAGTATTTAACTGGCATGCTATTTTCATACATTTATTGGATGAGAATTTTATTTTATAAAATAGAATAGAGATTTTACTTTTTATCTGGTTTAAAAAAGTCTTGAATATTTAATATGGGGTATAGAGTTTTTCATTTTGAAAAAATAAAAAAAAAACATTATAAATAGGGATAAATTATATTCAAACATATTTTGGCATACTATGTGCAACTCAAACATCGCATATATCATCTATGAGTAAAAAAGTAACGTTCGACCTCATTTATAAGATACTGTAGACAACATGCGTTATAAATCTTAAAAAGTAGCATATTGACTTCAAACTATTCGAAATATGTATAGACTATTCTTCAAAATTTGCTATTCAATTAATCGATGTGTGAGTTATCGATTATTGATTCTTAAGTTTTTATATATTTTTGATATAATTCTTTAGTTTTATATTTTTAGATAAACTTTAATATATTTCTTAGTCTTCTTATTTTTCTCATACACTTCATGAGTTTTCGTATATTCATATATGTTAGATATTTCACATAAAACTCATGTTTTAGTATATATTTATAGAGAATTGGATGTTTTGGATTTGTACATGTAATTATGATTTACTACATTTTTATCATTGTTTTACCTATATATATTTATATGTTATATATATACATATTTTGTTGAGTTTTAAGTTTATATTTGTAATGTTTTAATTTTTTTTAGAATAATAGGTATTAAACTTTTATACGATTGGATGGAAAACTATTAAACGATTATAGTTAAAAATTCTAGTTGTAGTATTTTGAATTTTTTTGAATTTATTTCAAATTTAATGCATTAAATATGATTGATTTTTAGTTTGTATAATTTAAATTTAGGTCGATATGCCAGTTGAAATTATGTATACATTTCAACTATTCCTATAATTGGATTTTTAATTAAATACTTTTCATTTAAGCTAGATGAAAATTGAGGATTTATATTATTGTTATTTTAATCAAATGAAGATCGTTTGATCATTCATATGATTATAGTATTTATATCTGAATATTTTATTTATAATATTAGTATGTAAACGGACTCATATTTGATGAGTAAGTCTTCATTTTGAGAAAAAAAAAAGAACAAAAAAGAAAATAATAAAAACTACCTTCACTCGCGTTGATCGTGTGAAGGGCAAATTAGATGTATACAAAACGCCTCCTCCTAAGTCAACATCTTAATCACTTGACCTTGTAATCAAAACGAGAAAATGTAAAAACCTTCAATGGATTTCAAAAGATTTTACTCACAAATACGATTCTTTTCCCTAATTTCGCGCATTCGTTGAAACCAATCTCCACTAAAGAGGGTATCAACAAATTCGATGCCCTTCCCATGAGGAAGGCGCTTAATCGCTCTTTCGCTGATTCTGGTAACAAAAGCGCGGAAGGAAGGTAAATATTGAAATGATTCCAATAGAATGCACCAATCAATCCTTCCTACTTAAGGAAGGCCGTCCAACATAATGCAGGGATTGCGCTTTCTTGGCCAAGGGCGGTCGTCCTGCCTACCATCTATATAACCACATAGAGTTTTCATTTTGTAAAAAAAGGAAAAGGAAAGAACAAAAAAAAGAAAAAACAGAAAACTACGACCATACTAACGCTCGCTCTTGAGTATACAATCGCTTACTACAATAATCTCACACCAAACCTTCAAATTTCAGAGACTCCACTCACTCCTCGGACTCCGTCTTTCAAATCATCCACGCTTACAGGACTTAACTTTCCGCTTGTTCCCCGTGAACATTGAATCAGAAAACTTTGCTCTCGACGAGCAGCAAGAACGTTTCTTACATCTAAAGGTGAACACTCCTTCCTACCTCAATCTTCCTCTCTATCTCAACTCCCATTATTCTTGATGGCGGCCAGAAAGATTGGTGGGATAACATCCCGCCAACACCTGATCTCTTATTTGTTATAGTGGTATGTAGGGTCTAGACTCGGTGAATGGAGGCGGATCCGGATGGATATTGATTTATAAATAAGTTTTAATATTGACTATTGGATATTAATTTATGAATAAGTTTTATCTCTGATATTATTACTATTGCCTATTAATATTAAAATTATGACAAAATTATTATTATTAAAAAAGTAAAAATAACTAATACTTAAAAGTAGATTTTATTTTTAAATTTCATAGAATAAATATTTTAACTAGACCATTGAAAAAGTAGCCCCCTAGGCTTGGCAGCCAATCACTCCCACACATTGCCGACAGCAACCATCAGCTTTCACCCGCTTTCTGGGATCATGCTTTGTAAAACTGTTATTTTGTAATTTGTTTTTGACTTTTTAAAATAAAATTTATATATAAAATTTATTTAAAAAATTATAAACGTTTATTTCCAAGACTATGTTTAGCAATACTTTTTAATTAAGTTCTTAAAAAATATTAATTTAATTTTTAATAAAAATATAAAAAATTGACTAAAATTCTCAAAGATATTATAATTTTATTTACTATTTTAATTTAAAAGTTTTCAAAATGTATTGATGCATCGTAAATTTAAATTTTGAATAGATTCGTATCAAATTGTTCGTCTGAGTTCGGATCCGTCTATGAAATTTGGATCCTGCACACTACAACTATGAATAGGAGGTTAGGTGACGGTAGGATATCCCACCAAAAATATTCCGATACTTAAGTCAGTAAGTAACCTTTAAAATAAGAAGGTGGATGCAATGAGATGCGTTATATAGATACGATGAGTGTTTGTAATGTGGTGGTGCTCTCGTAAGTAGAGAGAGGGAGAGAGAATGTTAAAATGCTGAAAGCGTGAGAGCTTTTGTTATATAGGGTTTTTGCAATTAAATGATAACGTGCCTTGAAATGAGAACTCCAGAACCTTTTATAGCCATTGTATTGCGATACCTTTCTTATGCAGAAGGGTTTGATTCCCATACTCTATTGGGATCGCTGTCTTTTCTGGCACGGAGCCCTTATGGCAGTAACATTCGCCGGATCGATTACTTTTCTTTTGTGTTCTGTAACTGCTATGGTTTTCAATAGACAGGGAAAGGATTACGGCGCATTCTTTCTAGGATGCGCATTGAATCTGCTGATGACCGTTATAGTAGATATTGCCTTATGTGAAAAGTGTAAAATCAGGGAAGAAGACCGTTGTTGGTCGAGAATGGATGTGTGGGCCAAATTGGACTTGGCCCACTTGAAACATGACCCTCAACAGGTCAACTAGTTAGGATTCCGATTAACGTAAGCGTCGATCATTTTAGGATCAAGTCGTCCGTCCTGCTTTAGGATTTCTATTGGCTCATTGGCTTTTCGTCTGGTCAATGATTGATGATTTGCGTTGGTCCAAAACAAATGAATCGTTGTGGATTTGGGTAATTCTTTTCTTCTTAGAGCCCGGTTCATTTCTGAGTGTACTCATTATGTATAATTTTCTCAATTAGCAAAAGCTCAATAATATTTATCTGATCAGAAACAACAAAAGAAAAAAAAAAAAGCTCCAATCATTGGAAAAAAACAAAGAAGCCTTGTGATATCTCAAAAGGTACTGTTAAAAGTTTTTTCATTTAAATGATTTTTCAATTTACCTAAGGTCAAAATTATTTTTTATAAAATAAATGGTAAATATTAAAAAAATTATTTTTATCTATTTTTTAATTTTCATACTAATTTTATAAAAAAATAGTTTTAATCGTTAGATAAATAAGGAATCCCTTAAATAAAACTATCTCAAAATGAATGGACCACCAAGCTTGACTTAATGAACCCCAAGACAAAATAAAAGGTGCTACTGCCATTACTTCCATAAAGACCAAGCTCAAAACCACGTCACTTTTCAATTATTTATAATAATATATTATCTTCTTTATTTATTTTAATGGGCATATGTAAAGGTATATAAATAAAAAATATTATATTTTCTAATAATGTTATAATAATAACAAAGACTATGCGGTAAGTCTTTCTCTTATACCACGAATCTTTGATAAATGCCAAAAATATTATTACAGTGTACTCGACAACGTGGGCTGCTAATCTTTTGTCATACTTGGTGTTTTCCATTCTAAATCTCGAATCAAAATCAACAATTCCGCAATGATTTAATTGCAACGTAAGCTGTGACGCTCGAAAATTCTTATTTTTTGGGTATTTTGTAATCCACCGTTCTTCCCCAAGCTTGGGTGACATAGAATGAAGCTTATAAACTGTACTTCATTACCCCCCACCCCCAATTATTTATAAAAAAAGGTAACTTGCCTCCTTTTCTGCAGCTCTTCGATGTCTGAATTTGAGCTATGCTATCATATTTTTCTATCATTTCGTTGAATATTTACTTCTTGAAGTATGCCGTTGAAGTTCCATTTTCATTTTGTTTTATTCTCTAAGATATACTAGTACATGTAGCTATTCTTTAAAGTTTCCATCGTGTATCTGCAGATTATCAATGAGCAGAAGCGAGTCTCATTTGGGTTTATGATTGTGTTTGTTAATTATTTCATCGATGTTGATTATAGAGCTATTATGTTCGCCTAGAGGACAAGTAACTTTTTAGCTGTGTTGTGATTGTCATTACTTTTTGCTTGCAAAACTGAGAATTTCCCGATTTGTGTGTTCGTGAGTGTATTTGTGCAAACGGTTTGGTCAACGAGAAAAATAAGGGGTATATGCTGATGGTTATTATCACTATCCAAGAATAGAATTTCCCATGCATGGCAAATGTCTTAGTTATTTTCACAATCCAAGAATAGATTTTGCCGTGGAATCAAATATGGAACAATCCTTCTTTTTTTTTTTTTTTGTGGGTTTGGTGGGAACATCTAGTTACTTATAATGTATATTTGCTTTGTGAATTGCAAGATATTTCTCTTCTCTTGCTTGGATGGTTCCTATGTTATAGGAAGGTTACTGAGATCAAATTGGGTTTGATCTTGATGCAGGAGTTGCAGTTTTATTCGTAAAAAAAAAAAAAGAGGATATCACTTGGAAGACATAAAAGTGAGCAGTATTTTGCAAAAAAAGGGGATTATAAATGGCTTTTGAGCCATTGGTTTGGTATTGCCAGCCAGTGGCAAATGGAGTGTGGGCAAAATTAGTGGAGAATGCTTTTGGAGCTTATACGCCCTGTGCTACTGACACGCTTGTAGTTTGTGTATCCCATTTGGTTCTTATGAGTCTTTGCCTCTACCGGATTTGGATGATTAAGAAGAATTTCAAAGTCCAAAGGTTCTGTTTGAGGTCAAAATTGTATAACTACCTGCTGGCTCTGTTTGCTGGTTATTGCACAGCCGAGCCTTTGTTCAGATTGGTAATGGGCATTTCACTCTTGAATCTGGATGGGCAGAGGGGTCTTGCTCCTTACGAGGTATGGCTTTCCTCTACTTGTTAATGCTGTACTTGTGCTTTTGTTTGCTGGTTTTGCTCGATATATATTTTCTTTACCCTTGTCTTTATGGTCTCTGAATATTTATTTCATAATCCACACACACACACTTACACATACACAAACATGTTTTCACCCTTGAATGTCTGAGATTTGTTATTTCAACATGCCTATCTAGTGTAAGGCCTCTACCTTTTGTTCTACATAAACTACAATAGCTGAAAGGCATGATATCTTTGCTCTAGTTTCATGTACTGTGTATATTGTATTGCTAGACCTCTTCACTTTCACAACTGTTCTTGGCCCTTTCCTTCTGCCCACCCAAATGATCATTGAAGCACAAATCTGCTCTGTGGATTAATGCGAAACTGTTGGGGAATTTTGCGGATTTCCACATTCCACTACAAAATGGAGGAAAAGATCTTGTTGAATAATTTTTATTGATTCTGCCAATTCACCAATTCATATTAAATAATGAGCTAATGAATCTCCTTCCTTTTGCCATTCCATTGTTCATCAATCACACTAGTTTAACTAGAGCTACCACCTGTCTTACGATAGGAGGAAGAATTTCCACAACTCTGTCTTCAATAATGGGGAGACATTAAATGATGCTGAACCGACCACTGAGGGCAGCAGGAACTCTGTGTATGTGCTTGTCAGATTCACTATCATGGACACTCTGTGTATAAGCTGTATGACCACTATCATTGCCTTGCTTTCCCCCATAAAATTCATAAATCTGTATTTGCCAAAAGAGAGTACTCCACCTAGAACATTTTCCTCTTAATAGTTTCTTCTTCCATATTTTCCTGTGTAATTGGCCACTGGGGGCATGTCCTCCCACTGAGTCTGTACCCTTTTAAACGCTGGATTTAATCCCCAAGCTGGTTCCTCTAGTGGTGCATTCTCTTACGAATGATATGGCCTCGTTATTGATCCCACACTGCTTATTGATTGATTCAACACTTCAGAATTATTTTTTCCCTTGCACTATCTTCTCATCTCATTTTCAGTCTTATTACTTCATTCAGAAGCTGATCTTTTATTTCAGTAGTGGATGGACTTAAAATTCATGCCTATTAAAAAACTACTCTTCTCTGTGTTTCTATTAGAACAATTCTTCTCCAAATTGTTCAGATCCACGTTTTCTTGTTAAATCTATGCTTCATCATTTACAGTTGCTTTAGAGTTTAAATCCTTATTCACACTTTCAAACACTAGTTCCAATATGTGAACTGCTTCAAATTTAAGTATCAATTTGTGCAATCTCCTTCTCTCTTTGCAGAACCATTTTCTCATTTTCAGTAACAAGTGTCTCGATCTGTGCCAATTTTGTTTAATATTATTTTTTTCCTTTTGCATTGGCTTTCTGTTGGTTAGCCCTTTTTATCCTAGGGTACCTATAACTTATGCTAAGAGAAAAGTTCCTAACCTGAGCCTTCCTTGTTATGTGTCCTGGGAAGTTACGTTCTGTCCCAATGCTTTGCCTTCATATGCACGCTACTACAGGGAAAAATTTGTTTCTTGAGGCCAAAAAAAAAAAAAAAAAAAGAAGAAACAAGAAAGGCACTAATCCAAGTAGTGTTCAGGTGTTCTCAGAACACCTAATAATGTATTTAGCATGTATCTGTGGATTTGCTTGCCGTTAAAACTTAAGCTCTGTGAGACATGATTGCATATAATGTCTGTTCTTCTGTAATTGTGTTACCATGTTCTTGCGATCATTTGCAAAATCACTTACTCCTTTTATCTGCATGTGCCCAGACGGTTTCACTTATTATTGTAGCCCTTGCATGGTGCTCTATGTTGGTCATGATTGGTGTCGAAACCAAAGTCTACATCCGTGACTTCCGATGGTATGTTAGATTTGGAGTTATTTATGCTTTGGTGGGCGATGCTGTTATGGTCAATCTTGTGCTCTTGGTCAAGGAGTTCTACAAAAGGTTAGTCTGTTCCTTGCTTAAATCTTCGACTGTTGGTGGTGGAACTTCATGTCCAGTGAGCCTCTCTCTATTTCTCTCTGAATCGGAAAACATTTTTACCAATAAAGAACAGAGCTTCTGATCTTGGACATTGTGTCCTACAATAAGATATAATAAAAATCAAAATTTACTAACGACCATGGGCACTTAATAATTTTTTTTTGCCTTAGTAGATGCTTATCAGACTAAATCTGCCTGACATGGGACATAACATAAAATATAATCACACTATTCCCTCATAATGATGCTGCACTGATAGCCTTTATACAATAATTAATACATATCCATCCAAGGATTGTCATTGTCAAAAGAGACCATTTCTAAGTATACGTAAACATACACATTATAAACATCAAGAGACCTTCACATATTAGATATAAAAGCTCTAAAAATAGAAATTCAACTCTCTCTCTACAAAAGACTAATAAAGGTCTTCAATTGACCATCAACGGCCAACAAACTCCATTAATGCAAAATCCAACAATCTGAATGATAGTGTGCAAAAATGAGCCAAATGCTCCGCAAATACATCTATGATGACATTGATGAATATCAAATGCTCAAAATGCAATATAATAAGGCGAACAAGTACTATGCTAACATCATATTTTATATGAATTTCGATCCATTGATCACCACATATACCTCATTGGCAGGGCCAATCAAATAGGTAGAATTGTCTATATATTATAATCCTATAGATGAGGCCAATGTCCATGATTTTACAATGTGGATGGGGCCTATAGGCCTCAAATGCAGTTGGCCATGTTTAATCTACATCAAAATCCATCAATTTTCATAGCAAATATAATGGTTCAATGGTATCAAATGAAATCTCTACATAATGAATATTTCCATACCTTTTAAGAACAATATTTCATATTATGGAAATAGAATAAGTAGAGAAACATCAATTTCGGTTATGAGAAGCAAAATTGGTGATAGAACATATGTTAAACCCCAGAAAATTGCCAAAAGTTAAGATCCAGCAAAGCATGAACATATATGAACAACTATGACTTTGGATTTTGGAACCAACATTAAATCAAGATAGTCTCAACAAATGCTTGACAATATTCATAGAGTTCTTGAAATAATTGACAAGATTCAATTACGAAAATAAAGAAGGAAACTATAGAATATACTTGCCCCACTAATTATCAACTATGCAGAGACACTTCTCAATTTCCTCCACCAAATACTCACTTTCTAAACTCTCAACAATTGAAGTGATGGAATGTAGAGAAAGCAGCTCAATAAGCACCTACACCACAAGAACCTCCAAAGTGGCTCTTTAAGCCTTCTTATGCTTGTGATGTATCAAGCATGAGATGGTCATCAAGCCTCAGTTGGCTCTCATTTTTAAGCCACGTAACGACCTTACTTGTCACAAAAATGACATGGAAATATTGGAACAATAAGGTGACTTGCGAACAAGAAACCATGTAAGTCTCTCAAGTGAAAACTCACACGAAGCCCTCTGCCACCAGTTGGCTTGAGTGAATCTCATGCGGCGTGATATTCTAGTGAAGCTCATGGGAATATTTTGCTCAAATGAATGTTGAGCAAGCCTCAAGTGGAATCAGATGCTTGAAATCAAGCAAAATTCAAATGAAACACAAACCTTGCAAATTATTCGAAATTCTAATTATACATTTGATGAAACCTTGATTATACATTAATCATACAATAACCAAATCCTGAAATTAGGATATTACAAAAGCTGCCATAAGAAATGTTTTATTCTCTTTTCCAGCCATGTATTGTTGCATGCCTTTTACTTTATTTTTAATAATCTTCATAAACATTTAATTCTTGCTAAATTATGTTAATACACCTTCATTACAAGTTTACAACCTTCTATCTTGCTTTAACTTCTTCAATCTTTTACTTGTTTTGTGATCCTTAGTTTTACGTTGCACAGTGCTATAATGCAAAACATGCCTGGATGATATAATTACATAAAAATTTTCAAGTGGTTCCACTCCTGTTCAGATGAATATGTGAAAACTGAAAAGTTTACATGGGGAAAATAATTGAGGATAGAAGTTTTTTGGGTAAAAAGTTGTGGATGTTTGACTTTTATCAGTGAGGTAAGGTTGGTTTATCTTTTGGAAAATAACTTATGGCTGTTGTATCTCATTGCAGATCTGTGCTGTATCTCTATGTCAGTGAGGTTCTCATTCAGGTTAGTTCCTCCGGTCTCCCTTTAGCCTCCATGGTTATGTTATTATTGTCTTGCTTTATGTATTGAATCTTGGATAGAATTTGATTTTTGAAGCTGATATTGATTCCTTTGTCAAGTTCTAATCATATACTGTTTGCCTCTCTGCTTTGCACCATGCATTTCAATCAAACTGCTTTTATGATACTATAGATGACAAATTCTTTTGACTCTAGCTTGGTTTGAGTTTCGATGATCTTTGTGAGAATTAGGGTGTGACATAGGAATGAGAGAATGAAGAAGTTAATTTTCATCCTCCCCCTCTACTGCACTGTAAATAGAATGTGAAGGAATTCAAACAGGAAGTTACATATGTGATTGATTACTCCCCATATTCTTTTCTAAGAGATTTCTAACAAGTAACACCTGACCGATATTCTTTCCTAAAACCTTACTTCCGTAACATTCCTCTCAAGTTAGAGTATATGTCATATAAACATAGCTTGGAACATATGAATCTCAGCTGATTACAACATAGAGACTTTGTAAGAATATCATCATGTTGATCTCCAGACTTCACAAATAGTTTACAAATATTACCATAAATGATTTTGTCACTAATGAAGTGGCAGTCAACTTCAATGTACTTAGTCCTCTTATGAATCATTGGATTGGATGCAATATATGACCACCTGCTTGTCATAGAATGATGGGATAGTAAGGGTGAAAAACCAATTTCCTGTAGGAAATGTTGCAGCCATGTCAATTCAGCAGTGCTGTGGGCCATTTCCCTTTATTTTGCTTCTGCACTAGATCTTGTTATTACTATTTGCTGTTTGACTTCTTCAAGTAACAAGATTTCCTCTAAGAAATTTAAAAAGTCATTTAGTAGATCATCTATTTAAAAGAGATCTTGCAGAATCTACATAAGTAAGTCCTATTTTCAGATGATCATTTGATTTGTACAATAGTGCAAGACTTGGAGCCTTTTTCCATTACTTGATAATACGCGTTGCTGCTTCCAATGAGGGATTGAGGAGTATCCAAGAATTGGCTCACACATTGACCTCATAAGAGATCTCCGATTTGGTAATGCTGAGATAATTCAGCTTCCTAACCAATTGACGATGTTTGCCAGGTTTTCAAATAATTCTCCCTTGTTCTTTAGAAGCTTCAGTCTGGCATCCATGGTATTATCATGTGTATGCGTAGGGTACATAGGAGACCATTCTCATTGAACAAATCAAGTGCATCCTTTCACTGAAACACATTGTTATCTAGGTCTAGTAACTTCAGTGCCTAGAAAGTATCGAAGTTTGCCTTGATCTGTTATTTGAGAGCTTTGTTGTGGAAACTTCTTCAATGGGGTGATCCCACGAGCATAATTATTGGTGATTACTATGTCATCAACTTAGACAGCAAGAATAACATAATGCAGTGATCTATTTGACATCTCTATGGGCTAAACTAAATTTCAGTACAACTTCTAAAAGCTTTTCAGACTATGCCTGTGGTCACTGTTTTTACCCATATGACACCTACTTTAACCGACAAGTTTAAGTACTTCCTCAGAGCAACAAAGCTAGGAGGTTGCTTCATATAGTCTTCTTCATGCAAATCAAAATAAAGAAATGCATTTTTAACATTCAATAGAAACAAGGGCCAACCTAGGTTAGCAGTAACAGAAAATATAACATGAATGGCGTTTCTCCACCCAAAATCAGATAACACATCCTTCACTGCCTTAGGTACAAAACACTGGAAAGGTGGGATGTGAAAGTACAACATTCTTAGCCTACTACCCCCAACAACTTAGGCCCCATTTTTTGTTGCATACTTTGTACATGTTAGCTCTAGCTTAGACAGGACCAACTGGTGTCCTGTTTCGACTTTGTTAATTGTCTAGTTGTTGGCATCTAATAGATCTCTTGCCTTCCTTTTTTAGTAAGCGTTTAATTGTCTCTTATTTCCTGGAAGTTCAGCTGCCATCTTTTTATTCTAGGTTTCACCCCCATTGCTTTCTGCAGAGTGACATTTATTTGCTTAGTTGTTAAAGAAATCCCTTCATTACTTGCCAAAAGAAGTTTAAAATACCATTGGTAGAAGTTGCGTGATCCCCTTTTTCCAGCTTCAATAGTAACAGGTGATTATAAATTTGAGGGGAGGATATTTGATTGGTTCATGAACTGTGAACTCTTCACCCACCCTCCATGGGAATAATAGAATACCAACCTCCCTTCCCATTGTGAAGTGCTTCATGGTCCCTGTACTGGGTTGTATTAATGGCATCGCCAAATTTTTACTATTGTAAGTGTTCAAATTTCAAAAGTTAACTGATTTTCCTTTTAAATTGGTTTGGTTGCATACTACAGATGATCAATCTTTTAGGTGCTATTTTTCTTTTTGTTTGCATCATTTATAAAGGGGCAGTGGCTTCTGAATTCTTTTTAAATGTACGGTTTCACAATAAGTATTGTATGCCCTTTGAATTTTTTCTACTGATACTTTCTTGATAAATAGTCGTCTTGAACCCATTTTCACACCAATTCTTCCTCCTCCTAAAATAAATGAACTTTGTTGTATATTTCTAGATCCTTTCTTATTTTTGTATAGCTCTTGTATATATTTTATATAGCTAGCTGCACTATTGCAACTTTTAATTTCTGAAAATTTAAAATATTAAAAAAAATACTAGCAAAGTGAACTTGTAAGCAAACTTCAAGTTAAAATGCACATTTATGGTTTTCATTAGACTTTGTTTGATATTTGATTATTTTGTATTATCAATTTTCTTTGTTGACCATCTGATGTCAGAAAAGTTTTTCTATTGTTATCCTAATGTTTGAAAAGTTGGAGTGTTGAATATCATACACAGACATGCATGCATCCACACACGGTATGTTTCACAGATAGCATCTAATCAGTATATTTGGGCAACAATGTCTAGTTGCTTTCAAGTTGTATGCGTTTGTAAGTCCATTTTGGGTCCTCCTCTCAGATAAACCAAATTCACATCTATGGATGTTGGCTGTGGCCCAATAAACGAACACTTTGCTGAAGCATATCTGTCATTGTTTCCTTGATTAGTACAAGTAGAATTTAGCTGGTTAGATTAGACCCGTTTTTATGCATCTAAATTTGGACTGATGAAATTGGGTATTGAGCTAAGTTCATTTAATTGTGTCTATTGATTTATATTAGCAGTGAATTGTAAAGCAATTCAAAGTAGAAGACTTACAACTTATCAGCACAGATTCCATTTATTTTTGTTTGAATTTATCAATATTTAATCCCCCTTTTCTCTATTTGATGTCTTTCTTTTGCTGAGTTAGTCTTATTACTGAGAAGGAGATCAGTGCTATCTATGAGGAGTACTAATTCTATAATCTAGTGTTGCTATATGAAAAGAAAATAAAAAAGCTCATATGCATTATGGTCTGCCTCAGTCTGCAATTGATGCACTTCTATCTCCTATGTACCGTCATGCTCCTAATCTGATTAAAATATATTTACATATACTGTTGGAGGCCAGGAATGGTCCAAGAACAGGTCCCCCACAAATGATGTGGATTTTTCTACTCCAATAGTGTTATTTTTAGTCTTTGAATTCTGTCCAAAGTGCTAATGTAATTTCAATGTGCTTTTCCCCCGAATCAGGCTTTGTTCGGCATACTATTGTTTGTGTATGTTCCTAACTTGGATCCTTACCCGGGGTACGCACTAGTGAGGGATGAGTTAGTTAACACCACTGAATACGAAGAACTTCCGGGAGGGGAGCACATTTGTCCAGAAAGACATGCAAACATATTTTCTCGTAAGTAATCTATTTTCTATCTTGTTTTTTTGTTAAGGAGGATCTATGTTAATAACACCACTTGGCAATATTCAATTGAGAAACTCCAGAGGTGTATGCAAGCTACATTATTCATTATTGCCAAAACTTCCAAATCAAAATAAAATAGATGATATATATATATATATTAGTATAATATTCATCTTACAAGTTCCCAGCAATCTCCTTCTGCTATAGAAGAATTGCAGCATGTTGCAACATATAGTCATAGACTTCTTGAACACATTTATTCTATGTTTATTTGGTTGCTGAATTCTTCTCCAGCTTTAATAATTGTCTGAATTTTTATTCTATGACAGGAATCCTGTTTTCATGGATGAATCCTCTCATGAAGCTAGGCTGCAAAAGACCCCTGACAGAGAAAGACATATGGAAATTGGACACATGGGATCGCACTGAAACATTATATAGCAAGTGCGTCTAGCTTTTTTTACTCCGTTGTCTCCTCAATATAGTGTATCAGAATCTTAATTTGTAATTGATTTGTAGGTTCCAAAAGTGTTGGATTGAGGAATATCATAGGTCAAAGCCGTGGCTTTTAAGAGCACTAAGTAGAAGTCTTGGGGGAAGGTATAGTAGAGATGCCTTTTTAAAATGTGTTGCCATGTGCATAGGTTGTTCTTCTCTGGTATGGCATTTTTACATTATATACTAAATCAATAGTTCATTTTATCTTTTGTAGGTTTTGGTGGGGAGGCTTTTGGAAGGTAATATGTCTGTTCTTCCTATGTTGACTAAATCTTGTCATTTGCACAAGATATTCTTCACAGATGATGATAGAATTTCCAGCACTAAAAGAATAATTAAGCGGATTTTCTATTATTCCAATTGTCAAATGACCAACTAGGATTTCCAATGCCATGATGCATGCCTGTTAAAGCATTTTCCATTTTACGTCCAAAACAGTTTGTGAAATTGAAGTGGATTAGATCAAGCATGGGAAGAGGCAGTGACATATAGTCTCCGTCCTGTAATTCAACATAAGTATGACCTTCTGTATTAATTGGAAATTGCTTGAAGTAAGAGCTGCTGAATTAAACAGCAAACTCATTTTGTATCTTGGACTGCAGCTTTTTAAATCTGAAAGTGCTGGCAATAACAGTGACTTTGTTAAACCTGCTTTCTTTTGGATCGACTTAGTAGACAAGTAGTCATCGTCTTTGTTCTTGTACATATTCCTGCACTAATTCTGATTGTGCAAACTTGAGGCTTTGCTATTATTCATCCTCACAGCTGCTTATTGAATAAGACTTCCCCCGGCTTCGTACAAGACAAAGAAATCTTTCTAAAAATAAACCTATCACTCAAGCACCAGTGGAAATATAACAATTCAAGTTCTTAGATAAACCGAACTCTTATTGACCATAACAACTTATTTAACACTGGATACACAATGTATCTTAACTCCAGTATCTACATTGTCGATCGTACATAAGATACTGCACAAGGTTTATTTATTGGGGACACAAACTATGCAGTTCTGATAACAAGTATGAAATATAACAAAAGTTATTCCTGATATACCTTCAATGGTGTGAGTATAATAGCGCGCTTCTTTGGTCTTTCAGCCTCATTCCTTCCACCTGTTCTTGTACCTTACATCTCTAATTGTAAATGGATGACGTGGCCATAGCATCTTGTGATCTGAGATATTCCTTGCTTTGTTGATGCTAATGGAGAAATCACTATGGTAGTCAAGGCTGGTTCTAGATGGAGCCTAGTGATGCAAAATATTCTGAGTTGGGGCTGGAGGTCAAGGGGGAATTGGAGCTGGAGCTTGAATAAAACATCAATGTGGGAACCAGAGAACTAGATGGAGCTTTGCTGGTGGACACACGAGGGATATAAATGCAATAGTAGTGGCTAAAATTATGGATAAAGAAGTCATAAGAGAAGAAAATAAGAGATATAGGTTGAAGGCACCATGGTCAAATTGAAGGCACTAGAGTTTTGGGATTACAGCTGGAACTGAGAGAGGCATGTCAATTGAGGTGAGGTTGCGGTGGTAGGAAGTAGATATAGCTGAATCAGGAGAACTGGTGGAAGTGGATGCAGTAGCAATAGACATGGCCCCATGGATAATGTAGGGTGGATGGTAGTGGATGAGGAGGCCCGAGTAGTACATATCATGGAATGAAATCGTGGTTGCAATCACAATCACAGCAGCTGTTGCAGTATCACAGAATTGGGGCATGTGGACATTGCATAGCACGTTATGGCTGTCGTGTTTTTTTTTTGGGACTCTTAAAATGATTATGATGCTTAGATTTATAATAGTATGACTTAAAAACCGCAACTCTAATTGTAATAATATAATAGAAGTTAAGTAGAAACCTCACACGTGGGTTGGTTTTATTTATATGTATGTATAGGGTTATTTATATAAATTATAAATGCAAAACCACCCTTATAAAATAATATATCACACCATATCCCAAAGCATATTCTAACAGTGTATAGTAACACTCAACTTCAAGTTGCAGGATAGATATTGATTATATCTAACTTTTTACAAATATACAGGACTTGAGCTCTAGTTAAGATTTGGTAAAAACATTTGCCATTTGATCTTTAGTCCTTATATGATGAACATGAATTAAACCCTATTGGAGCTTCATACTAGTAAAATAACAATATATCTTTATATGCTTTGTGCGTTTGTGAAATGCTGAATTTGATGCAATTGGGATAGTTTCTTGATTATTGCACCATAGCTAAGAAGTCTCATAATTCTTATAACCAAGATAATCAAGTAATTGTCAAAGCCACATCACCTCATATGTGACGTGTTGGCGTACCATATTTTGATTTCGTGTTTGAATTGGTTACCATAATTTATTTCTTACTCTTTCATTATACATGGTTGCTTCCAACAAAAACACAATAGTATGTAGTATACTTCCAATCATACGATGACCCTGCCTAATCGGCATTTATAAATCCCTCGACATGAATATGACCATAATCACCTTAAAATAAACCTCATCTTGGTATATCATTGAGATATCTTATAACAATCATTATGAACTCTCAATGAGAAAGACAAGAAGGCAATAATTAACTCACACTTATAGCAGTAAAGGTAATATTTGGATGAGTAACAATAAAATAATTGAGTTTATGAACTAATTGTTATTACCTTCCCAAATTAGCAAAAATATACTTATCATCTGGAGATAATTCAATTCTTGGATCCATGGTAGTATTTGAAGGTTTTGAATCTAATATACTAGTTTTGAAGCAAATCCACAATATATTTTCTTTGTATAAAAAAGATGCCATGACGACACTTAGTAACCTTAATACCTAGAAAATAATGCAAACTCCGGAAATATGAAATTGACTTTCAAGGAATAATTTTAAATCTGTAGTGCCAATACTATTACTGACAATTTTAGTAATATTAGTAGCATATGTAATGAGAAGAATATATCGAAACATTGAATGACTATAAAATATAAAGTGATGGCTGTCTGAATGAGAGAGGCCAAACTAAGACAAAACGTCACTAAACTTGCCAAACTACTCATTTGGGGGCTATTTCAATCCATACAAAGACTTTTTTAGTTGACAAGCAAATCCAGACTCTTTATGAATGACAAACCCTAGTAATTGCTTCAAACAAGCCTCCTCCTGAATATCACTATATAAGAAGGATTTTTTGATGTCTAATAATGTAAAAACTAGTTATGAGTAGCAATCAACGAAATGAGAAGCCTAACGAAAGTGTACTTGGAGATAGGAGAGAAAGTATTAGCATAGTCAACCACATGTGTTTGAGCGTTCCCTTCATACTAGATGAATATTCAACCAAGTTGAAGAACCATTTGGATTGATCTTCAATGTGTAGACCCATTTGCAGCTGATGGATTTCTTTTTAGGAGGCAAATAGACTAGGTCCAGTGAGTGATTATGCTCAAGTGCAACCATCTCTTCTTCCGTAGTTGCTTGCCAACCAAGATGAGTGATAGCCTTGGATGGAGACCGAGATACACTGGTAGAGTCCAAGACGGACAAAAAGCCCACTGAAAAGTTGAAATGCTAGTATAAGATGATGTAGCGGAAAAGAGATACTGAGTATAGCAGCGACTCTAGTCATGTTGTCTGAAGCACCAAAATCAATTAATTAATCTCGAGAAGATATTAAGAAATAAGCAGTGGGCTAACTGTCTGGACAAGAGTAGATGCAGGCAAAGAAACTTGATGAGCAAGCAAGCGAGAATATTGCTCCTTAGATATGGTAATACATTGTTTAGAGATAATAGTGGGTTTGCCATGTAGATTGCAGAACTTATTTTGGGTATGCCCAATGTTACCACAATGGAAACAAGTAAGGTTCTCATAATAGTTGCTACGACAAGAAGTATCTATTTAGCACTTTCCAACAAGAAATCAGAAGAAACCAAGAGCACCACCAGATGAGGATTAATCCACAAAACCACAAAATCAGAAGATTGGTCCCCAAACTGGAAAACCAGAACACAAACCAGAAGCCTCAAAAAGTCCAAATACTGGAACCGTAGCAACTGTAAACAAATGAAGCTCAAAGCCACCAGACCAAGAACCACCAACTGTAGGAAGTCTTCCTTGAATTTGTAGCATAGAAATCAGAAGAATAATGAATGAAGAACACAAGTCACATGTAACAATCTCCTGAATCTTTGATACCATGTAATAATATAAAAGAAGTTAAGGGGAAACCCTACATGTAGACCATTTCTATTCACATGTATACGTAGAGTTAGTTACATAAATTATACATAAAAAACTACCCTTACAATTGAATATGTCACAACATATTCTAATAGCATATTCTGACACTGAGATTGGAAAATATGATTTTAATGATTTTCTTACGGTAGAAAAATTGAATAAAACAATTGGTCGTAAGTGACCTTCATCTTGTGGAAAAGAGATGAACTAACAGCATTAGTGATATCTTCTTGACATTCTACAAGCTGTATACAACTCATGAGACTGCAAACATTACTTCCATATGGTCATTTTAATGAGCACTGCATAACAGCCATATTTGCCAATAAAGACAATTTTCTGAATTTGAATAACATATCAGTTTTCTCAAATTTGATATGTATCAGCCAATGCAATAGTTAGGGGTGATGGTGGAGCTGGTAAGAATAACATTTGGTAAACTTATTATTACTGAGTGTTGAGACTGGGGTAATAAAAGTCTCTATTGACCTTAGAATGGAAGTTGGTGCACGCAACTATGGAGTTGCTGTGGATTTACCTAAAAATATACAAAAAAAAATCATGACTGTTTGGTATTGTTGATAGGTTGACCAAGTTTAGGCACTTTATTGTTGTTAAACCACATGTTCTATTCATATATTGGCAAAGTTTTTGTTCAGGAGATTGTGAGATTGCATGGAGTTACATTGACTATTCTTTTATAAAGGGATCCCATACTTACCTCAAAGTTGTTTGAGAGTTTATAAGGGAACTAGCTACTAAGTCGAAGTTTGGCACATCATTGCACCTGCAGAATGATGGCCCTGGCCTATTAGAGGGAACGGCTCAAGTTTCAGAGCAGATTCTGTAAGCTAGTATGATGGACATTGAAGGAAATTGTGACAAATATCTAGCCTTAATGGAATTTGTGGGTGATAACAGGTATGACTTTAGCTTCTCGAGGGCATCTTATGAGGCATTTTATGGAAGGAACTGTAGTTTACTTGGTTGCCAATCTGTTGGGAAGGATTTGGAAATAAAGGAAGCTCATGGGACCAGAGCTAGTAAAAATACGAAAAGGATTAAACTCATTGAGATTAACTTGTTGGATCTTACTCCCCATCAACACATTGAGGGTGTCATTTTATATCCAGGGACCTTTGAATTTGTAGTTGAGTGGACTCTCCATAAATTTGTGGTTGTTGACAATATTTATTTTTTGTTTCCTTGAAGCAGCAACCAGTAAGTGCTTAATAATCTACGTTCTCTGGACAACACATGGTTGACATGTTAGTCTCTGTCATTGATAGTGATTGTGTTGTGCACTGAACCCAAAAGAAGAAGGGCATGTAATGTGCTTGCCAGTGAGGATCCTAGTTGGACAATTGTTCAGGAATATTATACAAGTTGCTTTACTTTGGGGGTTAAGTAAAAAAATGACAGTTTCTCTGTGAAAAACTCCCATGAGTTTCTTTAAATTTATTTACTTGTTTTTCAAGAGCAAGTTTGAGCAATCGATTTCAGAGTTAGTATGATAATGAAAATTGTTTTTTTACCATTGGGTCTGGCTTATTAAATTATTATTCTAGAAGTTGTGAATTAACTCAGCATCCTGGCAAGTTATTTTTTGATGGGCCTGTTATTAGCCTTAATCCTGTGTAAAGTATTTGTAGACTTAGGAGGATGTTTTGCAGGCATATAATTTTTCTCCTGATATGGGCTGAGTTACAAAGATGATGTTTATAGGCCTACAGTTATCTTGTTACTACTATTAGTATACTTTCTGATAAGTACTATAACGTAGAGCTTTTGACCAACAATTAGGGGTGTCACCCAAGAACAGCTGGTATTTATTTGTTTGTTTATTTATTGCAATTTCTATCTGCATAGCTACATTATTATGTTGTTATCTGTTATCAGTCTCAAATTTTTTTCTGTTGATCAACTCAGATCGGCAATGATCTTTCCCAATTTGTTGGTCCCTTGCTGTTGAACAGCCTCCTACAGGTTGGTTTCTGTTCCTTCGAGTGATTACTTCTCTGTCCCTCAACTTTTCCTCCCTTAATTGTCAAATATCAATATTTATATATGATTAGTGGTGCTCATTAATCACAATCGTGGAACATACCTGCTATCTGATAATAACGTAGTCGGCACCCTTTACTTAGATAACTTTTCTTTCCCTCCTTCATGAACTAGATTTTAAGTAGTTGCAGGGGAAGGGCATTTTCTGTATAGAGAGATGGGTTAGGAGGACAGTTCTTGCCCTTATTTTCTTTGGTAAGAGGAGCTTCTATTGCTACAAAAATAGGAAATTAGGAACACATCATGGTTCTGTCATTACACTAAGAGGAGTGGAGTATGGATAGAAGTTTAGAACAATATTCAAAGAACTATGAGAATTTACAGTGGGGACTGTGGAGTCATGAAACAAACCATCTACTGAGACGAGAGAATTAGAAGATTTAAGTTTTTAGTCATACTGGGGAAAGATATTCAAGTGAGCCAGGACTGTTGAGATTTGATTTTGCTATTGGTTTTAGTAACTACTTTGATGGCAACATCATCCACAATTTGTGTCACAATTTGCCTTTATCCTTTCTGTCTTAGTATGCAGTTTCTGTCTTGCCAGCCTCCAGGATTTCTCTAATCCCAAACTGTCTTATTTATTCATTTGTTTGTTTTTTGCTAGGTGTTTGTTCTACTTATTTTTAGTTATTTGATGTGATCTTAATGACTGAATATGAGTGTTGAAAGTAGTAGCCTTGGAAGCTGGTAGTGCTGAAAAAGTTGCACTGGTGTAATATAATCTTTTTAATCCTAATATGATATGTCACACCATGCCATTTGTGCCCAGCACAAAGTTAGTTGGATTGGTTGGAAATATTTATACCTTTAGTAAATAGGTTGACATTGACTTGAGTTGATTGATTGGCTGATGAGATGAAATTTCCAACTTGAAAATAACATGATTTAACTAGCCTAATATTGAAACTAATTATATAATATCTATGGGGTTCGGCTAAAGGTTGTGCCACTAGGTACTTTTTAAGGTGCGATTAGTAGACTAATTTTATTCAATGTTCCAAAGCAAGTAACTTATTGCAAAAAAAAAAATTGTGAAGACAAATGCTCACATTAAATACATGATAACCTTTCCGAATAAACTTCTTAACAAGTGGCATAGGGGAAGTCTTTATCTTTCCTCATATTTATATGGATGTTGTGCCAAATGAATATAATTTGCATTGTTTTAATTTCTTAGGCTTATAGATGAGTTCCTTAGTACTAATTTACTACTTTTATCTTGTAGAAATCTGTGTCCTTCTATGAGTTAGGTATGCCACTGGTCAAATTTCTTCTCCACATTATGCTATCTACTAACAAAGTAAAGTAGATAAACATGACCTACCCAAACATTTTTTTTTATTAAGTTTCCATGATTCAACAGGATTTTTAGATGGGTGTTAGGATTGAACTATTGAGGATCTTTAACATATTTCAGTGAATCAATTCCGTGTAATATCCATTTTTCAGCATTGTCATCACAAGTGGCTTCTAATTGCTCAAAAATCATCAGTCTTATGTTAAAGGATAGCACCCAACATGCTTGTTGACACATGGGGGGAACATAAGAGTTTGAGGTTGCAAGATTTACTACTAGAACCCTATGTTTGTGATGGTTGGCCCCACTAGTTTTATTCTAGAACCCATACAAGTTTCTACTTGTTGCTCGCCTCTCTCTCTAAAAGGGCTTATGCTGTCTACTTGCCGCCTACTCCGCTCCTTATCACTAAACGTCTAAGCCCTGAGAGGGAGGGACTTGAACCCTCAACCCTCTAGTCGTGTACGTTCTTCTTGTCTTGCATCCTTTACAAAGAACGAGATTTTGTTATAGCAGTGCATGTATCAATTGGTGAATGTGCTCTCTCAATGGATTATAATACTGAGAATTATTAACAGAAAGGCGTAAAACCAAGCCCAAAAGAACCACCTTTCAACAAAGCATTTCAGGCCCTTTAGTCAACTCAGACCCGAAAAAGTAGGCATTGTTGACGAGGGTGAGCCCTTCAGCCTTATAAATTGGTCTCAAACTCTCCTCATATTCCATTTTTGACAGAATATCACAATCTCCCCGTTAAAATCGATGTTCTTGTCAGGCTCAATGATTTAAAGTTATACCAACACTGTTCAATTCAGGGCATTTGAGGCTCACCATGCCTTCACCACCTACCTCAGTGCTGGCATCACTTTCTCTCCCACTGGACCAATGTTGCACAATAGGTGCTAATGTGGCCTACATACCATGAAGGCAAAGGCTCTTATACCAATTGTATCATCAGTTGGAGTTGTGGTTGCGGACAGCAGCAAGGATGGTGGAAATGGTGTAGTGGGGGTAATGCCCTGGAATCCCCCGAAATGGTGATTACTGATGGAGCAGGGTATTTTTCATAAGAGGGCTATGCCATGTTTGATGTCTGTCTTAGATCCAATATATCCAAGTCACGCCTTAAGTGTTAAACTGCCAATAAGTGTCCAGAATAAAATATAGTCCTTTCCAATTTGGATGTGTTAAACCTCGAAGGAATGCTGTATTCTACAAGAGAGATTTTCCATGAAGGATTTTTTTATCCCCTTTTGTCTCTTGTGGCTTAGTGTTTTATATTCAAATATTTTTAATGTTTTCTCGCTAAGTTAATACTTTAATGGTGAGATAATATGAAAATAGATTATTTGGAGTTTAAGTTTTGATAATCAAATTGAGTCATTGAGATTAAATTGTGTGAAACTTTCTATTTGTATCAGTGACTTATGTTTAATATCATCTAATTAGGATTTGGTGCTTTACTTTCAATGAAATAATATTATATAATATTGAGTAATTAATTGCCCATTTTTTCTGAAGTAAAATTGTAAAGATTTTTTTTCCTATGAGATATAAGTAAGAGCAATACTATTGACTGTTCAAACTAAGAGGCTTAGTTTAGACTACGTGACAGATGATAGGGACTTTGATATGCATTCTTTGTCAGGCAAAGTAGTTAGTAGCTAATAGTTATCAAGAATTTTTTGTTATTTTATCCCTAATTTCTTAGTTAAATATATGCTTGCACATCCTTTTTGCTTTCCCCTTCTGTCCCACTCTTTCAAAATTTACCGTTCCCTGTGTTTGTGCCATATCATGCTATGTCTTCAACACCATGCCTATGCGCAGTACCTTTACATTGCACATGATAGATAGTTGCCTCGTGCAGGATACTGGGCGTTCAGAGTAAGATGAGGAAGAGGAGTGAAATAGCACCTTCTTTTGTAGAAGTGGAACACTAGTCTTTTGATGCTTATTAGATGTGATAACTCTGAGTACCATATTGGAATAGGAGCAGTGCCACTGTTGTTCATTCTGATGGATGGGGTTCTAACTTGTAGCAGAACTGGTTTTTTTTTTTCAAATTTTTATGAATGTTTGGACTCAAATTTTGATTCTATGTACATAACATATAAAATTTGCAATTTTACTCCTAGCCTCTGCCTCTTGTTGCTGGAAGTCTTCTCTGGGTGGTCCGGAGCTTTATTCCTGTGTGTCTCGTGATCACCATGTTAACCACTCCAGTTGCAACCTTATTGTGCGGTTGCTCTTACTGTCCTAGCTCGTTATTTGCACTCTTGGATGCTTGCCCAGGGTCTCTTAAAAATTTGTTGAGATACCCTTTCTGGATGAGGGTCACAATTTCTTTCTATAGAGTTTGGTAGTCCTCAGTACTGTGACTCAAAGATTAATGGTAGAAATAATATTTGGACTGATCCCCTCCTTCAAGGTTCTTGAGTGGCTTGGACCACTTCAAGAATTTCTTGTTTTGAATCTGCATTAGGACATTGGTCCAAGTGTCGTTCAAAAGAGTTAGGTTCAAGGGCCTGTACTTTCTTCGGACACTTGGTTCTGTCCTCGGTTGCTTCCTGGGATCTTGGATTGGCTTTCATGTTTAGTTCTCATGAAAAGAAAATCTCTACCAAGACCTGTGTGCGGTTGTGTTTTCAGCTGTTTGGCACAAACTATTCTGTTGTATGCTAATGAAGACACTCGTGCCTCAGCCTGGTTGATATTATCAAAAGCTTATATCAATTTCCGGTGAACTTGGGGTCCAGATCTATTGTTTGGTATTTTTGGCATTGAGTTTGAGCACAGTAAGTAATGTAATCAGTGGTAGTGCCATCTGGAATATGGTTTTATTAAAAAAAAATTAGCACATTGGGTTGGATTCGATTATTATCATTCCTTATGGTAGTGATAGAATTATCTAATATTTGCAGCACACAGAAATATATTGGGACATCCTTTATTTGATTGTTAAAGAATACAGATTTCATGAGTTGTTACCTTATTTTCATCTGGGCAGTAGATATATTGCCTTATGTTGTTTGATTATTCATCTGCAGTCTATGCAACGAGGGGATCCAGCTTGGGTTGGTTACATCTATGCATTCTCAATATTCATCGGAGTGGTATGAATTGAATCCCTTTGCACTTATCCCTGGTTCACTAGCTACAATCTATGCATGATTTAAAAGGCTTGTAATATGGGTTTGGATACAACACGTGCCTTAGATGGCATTGATGCCTGCTACTTTTGTCAACTGTATGCTAAGACAAGTAAAGAAAAGTGCTGCATACGCCCACAACCCCACCTCCCTTAGAAAAAGAAAAAAAGTGAGAACTGCTAAAGCCATTAGGATGCAGCATTTTGCTTCCTACCTTGCAGATCTTGTAAGCTTACATGCTGAAATGAATTGGAGGTGATGATTTTGCCAACTGTAATACATGCAGTTTACCTGAAAAACAATTTGATTGAATGATAATACTCAGGGTCTGGTCAGTTCTGGAAAACTATGGCTGCTTTCTAAAAAGTTTTCTGAAAAATTGAAAATTTTGTGATTATGTTCAAATCTATCTGTTTTCTTACTTTAAACTGGGAAAAGGTCAGAATACATCATTTTTTTTTTTTTTAATTTCTAATGGTCATAAAGAAATGCTTTCAAGAGTTTTATGAATCCTTAAACATCAATTCCTTGACCATTTGTGATTTTGGGAATATTATTATATAAACTTGTAAGTATAAATCTCTGCCAAATTTGAAGGAGCAGTTATTATAATTAATGAAATTTTAATTTGATCTCATAACTAATTTATTTGCAATTTTAAAATTTTGTTCTATTGGAGTTATGTAACAAACTTTATATAAGTTATTTAATTGTCATAAAAGACATTTCCTACAAATCGTGAATGCGGTTATCTCATTGGAAATGAAAAGCCAAAAGTGTGGTCCTTTTTATTGTGATTTAGATTACCACCTATTTTTTCTATAATTTAAAAAATCTATTATTTGTGTATCATTAATTTATTGACAAAAATAAAATAATTATACTGTTGTAATAATTTAAAAAATCATTGTTTTTGAAAATTTACTTGTCATTAATAGCCACACTTAACTTATTGACAATTAAATATTATAGGTACCCCTATGAATCAATTGAGTATTACTTTTACTTAGACTTAACTTATTAATTTGATAAGACAAAAATTAGGCTCGAGCTTGATTCATTAGCTTAAGGTGTTACCTTGAATGACCTAATTGGGTGTTTTTGATCAAGCCATAAAGTTACTAGTTCACTATTCTGTACGTGTAGCATAGTTTTGGATGTCAATGTACATAGATCGTAATCAAGAATTATATTTGTATGTGGTATGTAGGGTTTTTTTTTTAAATTGATAACTATTATTAGAGTTATTGGAAATTGAGTTCAAACTGGTAGTTTAAAATTTGCATAATGCTTGATATTGTCACGAGCCTTTCTTCAAAGTAGGGTTGATTGATGATATGAAATATAGGCTTACAAGGGTCTGAATTCTTATGGAAAAGAAAAAAAGGTTGTAGGCTTCATTCTTCTATTGATTTTGGGTTTTGTAGCCTTTGAGGGAGAAGAATATCCTCTTTCAATACTCTCTCTTTGGCGAACCATGAAAGAATACAATATTAAACTAAACCAAACTAAACCTTGCCTCACTAAAAGTAGGCTGGCCATGCTGAATTTTTTTCCCCCATGAAGCTCGATAATAAGCTGTTTCCTGTGCTTGTTTCAATTGTACGAGATTATGCTTGATTGTTTCATTTAAGATTTTCTTTGATCAACCCTACTACTTTTATAATGAGCCTTGGTCACCCCCTTCTCAATACAAGTACACTAGATGGCCTTTGCCTCACATGACAAAACCCCTCAAATTCTTCTCTGGCATTTGTCTTCCACTGACAATTTTGTGCCATTCTCTTATTTATCATCGTCACCTTTTCTCCCCCTTATTATATGACCATATATCCTTAACATCTTCATCTTCACCAGAACCATTTTTTGGGGCATTTTAGTACTTAACCACCCTTCTTAACATCTGCAATGTACAATATGGTTGATTTGATATCCACCTTATGTTTGTACTTTAATGTTGGAGTGGCAGCATTTCTCTGCTTCATACAACACACCTTGGCTCATTGACTAGTATACCCACCAATCGCCTTGTTTTTGGATATCCCCAGATATTTGATATAGCCCTTCTTTGCTATACTCCCATCCCAATCCATACCTACTCATTGTCCATTGTTTTGTTCCACTAGGATCCCTGCCCTGGTATAAGATTTTCATTCTTCTAATTCCAAAACCATGTCATGTATAATCTCCCTCCAAAGTTCCAACTTATCATTAGTTCCTCCAGTTGTCTCATCCACCAATGCTCTATAGTGTCACCACACGGCGCATTGTTCATCCCTATTCAAATCAAAAATTTTGCGCTTAAAAGCTAATTCTTGGTTTAAGCCAATTAAAATCAGAAATCTGTAGTTTTCCTTGCATATTTCCTCATCTAAGCAACTGCTCCATGATATATGTTTTTTACAACTTAGATGTGTGCAATAGAAACTCCTTTTTTTTTTTCAGAATTCTAGAAAGACTTAATGGTATTATATCATATTTCCTTCTCTAAATCAATAAATACCATATATTTGTGCTTTTGTCTTTGCTTGAATTTCTCCATCAGATTACTCGCAAATAAATAGTTTACATTTTAGATTGCTTGTCATGAATCTATACTAGTTCTCTAACACACTAGTATCTTGTCTGAACCTTCTTTTGATTTCTCATAATTTCATTCATAGTATATCCATCAACTAAATACCTTTGTATCTTGACTTTGAACGATCTTTTTTTTCTTTCTTTTTTTTTTGTAACTGAGTATCTCTGTGCTCTTTCTTCACTAATCCCTTCTTGCTGTTAAGGTTTTTGTTGAACATTATGGTCAACCATGCAATACCCCCCTCCACCATACTATTCCAAGTCTCACGATAATGCTATTTGGCCCAACTGCCTTCTCAATCATCCTCATTTTTAATTCTTCCTTTCACTTCTCTTAAAGTATGTGGCATGCCTACAAATATGAACGATTTATATTTGCCTTAGTAGCTAAGCTCCCCTTGCACAATTGTGGTCTCCATACTTTTGATAGGCTCGCTTCATGAAAATAACTCATCCATCTCCTTTTGATAGCCTCGCTTCATGTGCTCAACATCATCTTGATACATTTCACTAGGTTAAATATCAGCTAGTTCTTATATACGTTTGAGATTATCATCTGAAAATAATAGCTTGAGAAGCTTTGCTTAGTTTCCTAGAATATTAACCCTTGAGTGACACTACTTAAAATAAGTTATTATAATTCAATTGAAAAGTAGGTGTGAATAAAAGATTGGTAGATGGTTCCTTTTTTAACTAATGCCAAACATAAGCTAAATTGTTTGGTCTTCTTGATGTTCTAAGGACTATGAAGAATGTTGATATTGAAGGTTTTGAGTAGAATGATTAAAAGGGGCCCAGCCCCTCTGCTCTTTGCATAATTTTGAAAGCATGCATTGTATGCTAAAACTGGTATCAAATATATACTGTTTGCTTCTGTGTGAATATCATAATTTTCAGTTAGAGAAAAAAATGAGCACCATTTTTGAATTTTATATATGTGATGCATAACTTAGCTTTATTATTGTTATGTGGAATGATCATTCTGTTCTGAGTTATTATCTTGTTAGATCTGATACAATATTCAAGACTAATTTCACATTTTTTACTTTAATCGAAATCGTAAAGGTTTTGCCTTTATCTGATGCAGTATCCAGGACTAATTGCACATTTTTTACTTTAATCAAAATCGTAAAGGTTTTATTTTTGCCTTGATCCAGGTGTTGGGAGTGTTATTTGAGGCTCAGTATTTTCAAAATGTCATGCGCGTTGGTTACAGGCTGAGATCAACTTTGGTAAATGTGTTTCCACCACTCCTTTTCAATGCTTTTGTTTCTGAATTTCTTTTTGCTGCAGACCATGCTATATTGTACTGTAAAGCAGATGCTAATGAGTTGGTGTGTTCAACTGCACCACCATGTTTACCTATCACCCTTTGCATTGGCTGGAAGTTTTGCTGCGTTTGTTTGTGTTGCTTGTTAGGGGTGGTACGGAGTTTTTGTTTGAGCTTTGTTTTTAAACAATGTTTTGCTATCTTCTTATCTTTCTTATTTCAGGCAGGTGGAGTCTAATTGATTTGAATCACAGTTGAAATGAGCTATCAGGGCTCAGAATAATATACCATCGAGAACACCTGAATCTCAAACAATGTGAACCATGCCACTGATATATCGATAGACACAGAATTGTACTGGTTCATCTATAACACTTAAAAATCACAGGAACCTTTTAGTTGTACCCAAGAAAAAAAAACTTAGGACAGTGTACCGTCTGTCATATAACTTGATCAATGGTGATGGCTATTCTTAGATATATACGTGTCATTTGACTACTTTTAGAGTTTCATCATGGGGGCATGCAAAGCTCCAAAAAAATCTGAAAGCATCAACAATTGCCCTTCTTTTCCTTTGAATCAGTAAAGAATTATCATAAACAGGGAGGAAATTGAGAAATGTTGAGGACACTAACTCCTCTAATAAAGAAAAAGGTTTGGAGAATCAATTAATCTCGCAAACAATTCAGAGTATACTTTTGCCATGTACCCTTATACATATGTATCCCATTTCATTTATGAAATATTTTGGATAATCCAACTCTTGCGGTGTAGCTCTCCTTTGTTCATTTTTCCTGTGCAAGTCTTCCTGTTTTTCACTAGTTCAATCTCCTCTTCAGAGCAATCTGCTCGAGACTGATCTTACTTGAAACATGATTCATGTTGTGGTCACCTGCACACTGCTGAGGCTTGTGTTGTGTTTTAGAAAGACTATTGCAGCATTGCCATTTTTATTGCGTCTTTAGTTTGAAAATACCCGCATCCTTCTTATCATTATATTGACTACTAAATGCTGTATTTGTTAAGATATCTTAAGTCCTCTATTTTGAAAGCCAACATTGCTACTTCTTCTTTAATGTGTAACACGATATTTACATTGTAAACTTATGGTTGACACTGGACTCTAGGTTAATGGACAAGAATGGTAATGGACTTTACATAAACTGCTATTTAATTCCATTTCTATTTAGTTCCATGCCTGGAAAATAGTAAGCATAGATTTGTTTTAGGATGCGCATAAAACATAAGGTAAGACAGACATTCAATTGGAATTAAGGAATACTAATTCTGAAATGAACTTTATCAAGAATAGTTTGAGAGCATGTCGATGTTTATAACCTTTTAAAATCTCCAAGTCAATAAGCATATGCTTTTGCAAAAAGGGTTTAATATTAATTTTCATTCTATTATTTGCAAGATGCACATGATAATCATTGAAGGGAATGTCAAAAAGTTTTAACGGCTGTACAGTTCAAATTTTCTGGGAGGTTATTATGTAATAATTCATGTGGGTGTACGTTTAATGTGTATTGTTTGATATGGGTTTGACAGTACTTGATATTTGATAGCAAATCTTTTAGTAATTGAGGAATAGTCTATTGTGCTTGAAAATTCTTTTATGAACTTTTGATGGATTGGTGATTGTTGGTGTTTGTTTATTTTTATGTCACTATCTTCTCTTGCAGGTTGCTGCTGTGTTCCGTAAGTCTTTAAGGCTAACCCATGAGAGTCGAAAAAAGTTTGCATCTGGAAAGATTACTAATCTTATGACAACTGATGCTGAAGCACTTCAGGCATGTATTATTTAAACCATATGATTTAGATTGAAGTACTTCAAGCCTAGTTGTTTGATTATTAGTAAATATTTTCAATTTGTCACCACTCACCAGTGTTACTCTTACTAGTATAATCAAACAAAATTTTGTAGGCTAAAAGGACTGAATCAACAAAACACTAGACTCTTGTATATAAAAGGTCAAATATTTTAGTCCAACCTACAATGAATTTTAAGGTGGAACAATACTAGAACAAACAGTTGGTATTGGTTCTTGACCTAATATGGAGGGACTGTCTTACTTGCTATGACCCTACTAGTAATTATTCTTATTGTCGGATTCTGAAATTTAGTAGGTAGGAAAAATATAACACAACAATAATGTTCTTGAGCATATATGCTAATGGATATCAAAATAAAAGTAAAATCTGGCAAATACAAAGCAAATGAGAGATATCATTTTGGTTACAGAGAGAGAGGCAATCTCCTCAACTTTCACTTTGTTAGTCAAATAACATTAGGTACACGAGAAAATAGTCTTATTGGAGAAGATATCTGGATATTGAACATGTGATCTAAGCCACTAGAGTCAATTACTCAGGTATGTAAAGATGACATACAAGTAGTTGGGTTACCTATTTGGACAAAGGGTAGTGGCATACGAATTAGGAGTTGTAGCAGTCTTCCCTAAATTCAAGCACTTATTCCTTGGATGACCAACTCTACCACAATGATGTCAAATTAATTCTTCATCACTACCTCTACCAGTTAACCATTAGATGTGGAGTCAATATCCATGCGTTATCAACAAACAACTAAACACTAAATCAAAACGAAACTGAGAAAACCAACTAAAACCAAAACCAAATAAAGTCTGCTGACAGCTGAAACTAGGCAAGGCAGATAAAAACTAAAAGGACAGACATATCCAAGGCCTCTAAAGAAACACACTGAACAGCAGAACTTAGGAAGATAAATCAATAGACGTAGCCTCTAAAAGCAAACATGCCCATCAATATATAAAGCAAGAACTAAGGAACATAACCATATGCTGACAAATGCAATAGACCAACAGCAGCAGAAGTACTCAAGAAGACCAACAGCAGCAGTAGGAGATCGGAGTGCACAAACAGAGAATAAGAACAATGCAGAAAGCCACACTATTGTAGAAGAGCACTAGAAGACCCTAGCTACAGATCTGATGCCATGTAGAATGAAAAGAGAATATAATGGAGAGACAGGCAGCTGAATGAAGAAGCCTTCTCAATTGGGTTTGGTGTATGCACTTGGGTTTATAGACTTACCATTTGCTGCAATGGCTAAAATAAACTAACAAATAATTTAATAGCATTTTGTTCATTCCTTTCTTAAATTCTGTTCTTTGAATTCCATTGAATTTAGCTTAATATATGCCTAACAAATTTTTTTATTGTGTATTAAAAGTCGAAAAAACTTGTAAAGTAATTTAACCTATGTACCCTCATAGCTCAGTTTTTTCTCCTCTTCCTTTATTTTCTCCGTCTCTTTCCTACAGTTATCAGAATCTTTCACCCAGCACACTGTATTCCAATTGATGCTACTTAGATTGAGTCTCACGGGTGTTCTGACTCACTTCAATACGTGACTTTATTACTGTACTTGGCAAACTATATTTGCATGGCATCTGGTTCACTTTTGTCTTCGGCAATCAACTAAAGATGAGAATGCATAGTTGATGGCAATATTTGACTAATGAATTATCTTCCATTTGAATGGATATGCATTGCAGAGAAGTGCACATTGAGATGGGGGGTGGTAAGGGGTAAGAGAGAGATGAACAACGGGCTGAGGAGCTATGTGGTTGGTGGAATTGTAAAAATCATAACCGAGTTGACTTTTTCATATTTGCTAATTAGGCTTTGGGCTTTGGTTTGTGGAGGGATGGGGGAAGAGATGCTTTAAGTAAAAGAAGAAGGTATTTGGCTTAGGTTTCTTTTCAATTAATAGCATCTGAGTTTGTGAATATCATGTTGGTGTTAGTTAGATGAAATAATAAAGCAATTACTGTAATAAAGATTAACATGTGTTAATAAATTAATGGCATCTTCATTATGATAACATATAATATGTGGCAAACCCAACAACATTTCCTACTTGGCTTACCTAACAAATCATAAACTAAAATAGCAGCCTGCATGACCAACCTAGGCTAAATGGTGTATCTTACCCATTGTACCACGTCTCAATGCATTGCTGTACTGCAAACCTGGTAATTATGATCTTTCCATATTTCCCTTCTTGTTGGCTCAGATTAAAGACCCTGCTGAGCTAAATATTGGATCTGTGTCTGTGTACCTTTACCGTTGACATCTTCCTAACACAGTGAATTGAAAATTTGAAAGATTTGATAACTCGTTTTTGGCAAGTAGTTGTTTTCCATCACATGCCTTGTTTTGCTTTTAATTGTATAGTAATCATTTAACTCATTTGAAAAAAGGTTGGAAGGAGCAATTATGAAAGCTCAGTCTGTGAATGAGCATTAAAAATTGCATAGAATAAATAGCCCATAGTAATGCCCTGTTGATAAATATTGCTGTAAATATTTAATTTTTGATCATTATGCTTTTCTTGAAATCACGATTAAGAAACTGAAACATGATTCATTAGTGGTCCACTTCTGGCCAAACAAGGGCCTGTGTTCATTTGCCGCCAACTGCTCTCTACTCACCATGTCTCTTGGATAAGTGAATAATAGAAGTGAAAATGTTTATCTTTGTACTTTGTATGATCCATTTGTCTCATTTCAACATGTACTATGCACAAGTAGCTTCAAGACATTATTTCCATTCATATGTTGGAATCTGGGTGCATTAGGCATTGCATCTTGCAATTCTTCAAGAAAAAGAAAAAAAATCTTTGCTTCAAGTCCACAATCATACTATTAATAAGGAAGCACATATCTGGATTAATTTGATGATATCTTTAAGGGGTGATTTCTTTTCTGCAGCAAATATGCCAATCGCTTCATACCTTGTGGTCAGCTCCATTTCGCATCGTTGTTGCTATGGTTCTCCTTTACAGGGAGCTGGGTGTGGCTTCAATTATTGGTGCTGTATTGCTGGTTCTTTTGTTCCCTATACAGGTCAAATCCTATTCTGTTTCCCTTTTTTTCGTTTATTTGCTGCCATTCTTCCTGTTGTTTTATATTGAAAATATTTATTACCTCTAGGGTGTGGTAGTCTTGATCCTTTCTATTGACTCAATGCAACAACATGATAAGGAATACATTTCGCAATTACACTTCTTGTTTTTGATAATCTTCTGATTTTTCACTGACATTGTAGTTATTAATTAAGGGATCACATTGTGGTACATAAAACTTTGTCTAGTGATGAAATAAGTGGTTTACAGTTTGTCAGATGGAGAAACAGTTTGCAAATTTTAGGGCTTGTTTAGGTATAGAGATCTTTTTTTATGTTTCTAGTTTTCATCTCCATTTGCATTTTTTATGTTTCTAGTTTTTTTTTTTTTTTCAATTTTCTGAAGACCATGTGTTCATTTTTCAACATGGAGAAAATATTTTTTATTTGAGAGAATGGACATGTTCATCTCATTCGAGAGAATGGGCATGTACGTCTTAAGTTTGTCCTTTCAATAAACTGCGAATTAGTGGACTTTTTTCAGTTTGTCAACATTTACTTCCTATCGGACAAATGATTTTTGGCATCGTTCATTTGATAACCCTTTTTAATTGTGTATCTTGATCATTTGGAAATAATTTTATTAGGATTGGTGTATTGTTATTGTTATGATTAAGATTTGCCTTTGGTTATAATGTAATATATGCCAGTATTCCAAAAAATAAGTTAAATTGAAAGAGTTTGAATGGTGTTGCACCACATGGAGGCCACATATGGGCCTTTTGAGGGCTGGTGCCCATGCTGCAGCCATCCCTAAATTTTATGAAGAGGGAGGTGAAATAAGATGGCAGGAATTGAAAAGAGAGAGGAAAGAAAGGGAAACTAGCTTGTTTTTGGGTTTGTTTTTTTGGTGTAAGTGGATATTTACATTTTCCTATTCCTTCCCTCTTTGTTCCAGAAGATATCTGTTATTGTCTTTGGTTAATATATTATTGCTCCATTTGTTCATCCGTGTTGGAATTTATCTCTGATTTGGTTGGATGACATTGGCTTCCAGTTGTTCTGTAATTTTGGAAACTCTCATACTATATGAAGTTTTTCTTTTATTACCAAAAGGAATTTTTCAAAGCCATATAAATTTCTGAAGAAGAACCTCACTTATGGAGGTTAGTTTGGGTTGTAGTTATGGAAAGGCTTCCTAGTAGTGTGTCATTGTACGACTCTTACTGGAAGTTGGCTGTGTGGTTCCAATACTTTTCTATGACCATGCTAACCTTACTCAAATAGAGCATTCAAAGACTCGTTCTATTAATTAGCCACACGAGGCTTGTCAATTGATATCCTCTTATTGGGTCCTGTGTTGCCTGCTTTAACTCAAGGCTCCCACACCTCTTTGTCAAGCAACTATTATCATACCAAATGCTTACCAACATTAGGCGCATCACCGAGCCAACTGTTACACTGCTGTTAGGTTTTCTTGCCAATTTGGCACTTGCACGTGATCATCCTTTGATGGTCTCCAAGGCCTCACCATAGTGAACACATTCACAACTCTTCCAGCCATTGTGTTGCACCTCAACACACGGAGTATCCTTGCTCCAGTGACATTGGAGATTAACTAACCTGCCAATATGAACCATTCATATCTACGACACACTTTCTCTAATGCTTGGACTGCTAATCTATTTATTTAGTGATCCTAACACTCGTGAAGACAATTCGTTTATGATGCATCTCACATGAACATTATTGCAGCCAGCATGCCTTGACAAGCAACATACATGATAACCTTGGTTTCAAGTCCATTTTCACATCTATTATGTGCTTATTGCGTCACGATCACTTAACTGATTCGAAGCAGCTCCCATGTTTCTCTCCATAGAGGACTATCTCCTTGTGTACAATGTAAGATAGTACTCCTGAATGTACATAGAGTCCCGCTGAATGCTTTCTTACATTACTGAGCCCCTTGGCGATTGCTGGGTAATGTCCACTCATGAAGGCCTTAGTTTTTCCTCCTGACAAATCTTGAATCTTGGCCATATAAGTGGTTAGTTCACTTGAGTAATAATTTGTTGCCCTACACAATATGACAACCCCCAAGGGGTGATGAAGAGTTTGTAACCATGTTCCCCCTATAGAGGTATCTAAGCCTTCATGGCTCTTCCAAGAGTAAACATCATAAATCTCCAATTTTCATGATGTTATATCTCCAAAACTATCCAAGCACTTGCACATAGACATGTGGGAGGACGTGAATTGTCTCATAGCACTTGGGAAGAAGGGGATATCTAGATGTGTCACATCAAAATACTTATGTCTACTGACTAAACGTTGGTATTGCTTATTTTTAGTAAGAGCTTCTTTATAGTCTAGAGATATTTTCATTCCTAATTTCATGGTGCAAGGTGCATTAAAAGATTTTGTACCTAATGTACATGTATCACATAATTAATCCATGATATGCTTGCTTTGTGAAAGGAAGATGCCATAGTAACACCTAGCCACCTTAATACCTAGAAAATGTCGTACACTTTCGAAGTCTTTGGTCTAACACTGAGACTGAAAAAACTTCAGATTTGCAAAGCCAATTGTGATACAATCAGTAATTACAATATCATCTACAAATATTATTAGTAGAATACAATTAATACTAGCATAATGGTCGAACACAAAGTGATTACTACGATACAAAAGAGCCCAAACTCCATCGCAACTTTACTAAGCTTGCCAAACTGGGTTCAGGATTATTTTGAATAATATAATCATGTTTTAGCCAGAAAACAAACCCAAAATCCCCCAAATGAAAAACCCTAGGGGCTGCTCCAAATAATCCTCTTCATGAAACTCACCATATTGAAATGCATTATTAATATTTAATATGTGTAAAAACCATTGGTTGTCAGCAACTAGAGAAATAAATTAGATGGATGCCAACTTGACTACAAGGGAGAAAGTGTGTGTGTAGTCATCTCCATATGTTAGAGCATACCCCTTTGCCACAAGATGGGCTTGCAATAGAGCTAGAGAATCATATGGATTAACTTTTTTAGTATATATCCATTTACACCCAATGGATTTCTTCATAGAATTTGAGCGACCAAAATCCATGAGACCAACTAGGGTGAAAAATGACTTCCAAGATATATTGGGCCACATAATAGAATCTAGTGAGGACATAAAAGCTCACAGAGTAGATACAACATTGGAATAGGATAAATTGATAGTTATGGGATACTTAAGCATGACTACAATTACCTATCTAAAGGAATATTGCAACATCTAAAAGAGGAATTTGATAGGGAATCATATATATTATGGATCAGAGGATTGGCTTAAAAGGGGTATTTCTAAACCCAGTACAGGAAAGAAACCAAACATTTGATGAGAATCACGGAGATAAGTTTGATTGATAAGAGGATGAGGCAGTACAAGAGTCAGAGGCAAACTTGTACAAACAACCTCATGAACAAAAATATCATCTTTGAGTTGCAGACTAGACGATGGCCTCAAAGCAGAAACTTTGGGTTTAAAAGGGTTAGATTCATGAAACATGAGTTTACATGGCACTATAAGGGAAGCCTATGTGAACAACCTCATAAACAAGAAATTTGTGTTAGAGATGCAAACTAGATGATGGACTTGAAGAATAAACCTTGGGTTGTGAAGGGTTAATTCATGAATATGACATTAGAGGATACCGGAAGGCAAATCTGTATGAACCTCATAAAAAGAATATTACTCTTTTAGATGCAAACTAGATGATGGGCTATAAGTAGATAGTTTGGAATAAAAATGATTTGACTCATGAAACATGACATTTGTGGACATTGGAAAAACCATAACCATAGAGAGAACCACTAATACCCTCTAAGTACAAGTATATGCAAGAAAATAAACTGCAAAGAATTGTCATTAAGCTTGGCTAGGGCATTGAGGGATTTGAACCCTTGGCATTGTGGTTCTTATAGAATATAGTGAACATAATGTACATAATTGAAAATCTATAGGAGAGGAGAACGTAGTAGCTTTCCAAGAAATAGAAAGTGATATGAAGTCTCTCGTTAAAATACACTCGAGACGTTTGATTAATGAGATAATAAGCTATCAATGTTACTTTCCTCAAAAAATATTTAGAATTCTAATTTGAAATAAGAGAGCTCTAACAACTTCTATCAAGTTCCTATTCTTTCTCCATGCCACTCCATTTTGTTGGTGGGATCTGGGTATGATAATTGATGAAGAATCACATCCTAGGACATAAAAATGAAGAAGAAGTAGAAAAATATTGTGGGCATTATCATCCTTTAAAATGTAGATAGAAAGAATTGATTCTTAATTTTAGCACATAATGCATTTATAATGAAGTGCTGCTCATAATGGTTCGTCATTAAACATGACTAGGTAAATCTTGAAAATAATATACAAATGTTATGAATTAGGATGTTTGAACTCGGATGAAACAAGATAAGGTCCCAAATCTCAATACATCTAAGTGAACTAATTCAAATAGAGAAAATGTTCTTTTATTGACTTGGATAATATGATGAGCAACAGTGTTTAGCAAATTGAGAAGACTTGCAAAATAAATTGATAGCAGACAACACCTGGCTATACAGCTCAAGGGCGATAGGAACATCACTAGAGTTAACAATAAGGGTTGGTTCTTCATCCAACATGTGGAAACCTCCTGACCCAAGATGACTCCTACCAATAATCCTCCATTCCTCATTGTTGAAAAAAATCCTGAAATTGACAATAAATATGGAAAAAAATGATCACAACAATATATTTTTCAGTAATCTTGTTGGAAAATCTAGAAATTTAATATTAGTTAACATATCTCTTTAATTTCAAGATGGCTTGTAAACACTAGAACTAACCGAACATGCATATTGTAATGTCTTGTGACATGCTATTAGCACATTAGTATTGGTAAATTGGATAAGGGAAGACATTCATACTAAGTTGAAAATCTGGAAGGACACTTTGGAAGCTTAAGATTTTAGAATTAGTAGGACAACGACCTTATACATGGAATGCACGTTTAGCTTGAGTAGTGTGGATGATGGAGAAAGGGGCAACCAAGCTAGCTTGCTTCCACCGGGGGCGGGCGGGTGAAGGGTGGTCTTTGGACACGTAGCTGGAGGTAAGTCATAAAATCCAATAGTTCCATTGTTCTTGTTTACCAATCAGAAATCAAGACAAACTAAGCACTGTGGTGAGACATGAAAATTCCTGATCCCATTTTAATCTTGACACGTGGAATCGTCTTGTGCCATAAGTATTGAAACTGTTTGGGAGACATGGTTCAAGCCTGGTGAAGAAATGCATTTCTCTAAACTCGTGAGCGTAATGGTATAAGCCTGCTTGATTATACGATATCGTAGTCAATCAAGTCGGTGTTTTAGCAAAAGAGTCGCACTCTTGAAAGGCCTGTAGGGGAAGTCCTCGCTTCACATCCGATAGTGGTTTCTCGATAAAGTGACCATCAAATTCCTTTGGTTAATGGACAAAGATGGGCAATTTGCAAAGATATTACTCGCCGGCTCAGACTGGGAGGGATTAAGTTAAAAAATGCTTCATAAATCTCGTGATAAGAAATACAACTTCAAGCAAATAAAGGTGGCTACAAGGCTACTGATCACAATCCAGTGTTTGGAAACCAAGGATCAGCATGTCCAAAAGAAATGGCAATGCATGAGATAAATATGCTAAAATTGATGTGTGATCCTTTCAAAAGTGTTAGAATTTGAAATGATACAATGTGAGAAAAGTGGATATAGTGCCACTGGAAAACAAAATGAGAGACATCTTTGAGGTGTTTTGGTCATGTAAAGTGTGTACCTTTGTTCACTTGTAAGGGGACGTGTGAGAGAATACAAGATGCTCCGTATAAAAAGGGCAACAGTAGACTAAGAAAAAAGTTTGAAGGAAACTACTGATCTTGCATATTTGCATTTAAGAAAAGAAACATAGGAAAAAGAAGAGAAGCATTTAAATGTGGCGCTGAGATTTTTTTGCTTGTTTGTCTTTCATGGCGGTGAAAAAGAAAAACTAGGTTTCTTTGTACTTTGAGACATTATTCTGGGCCATCTGTTGCTTAGTTTCTTATATTAGCTTTTGAAAGGACAATTTAGTTGGGAATTTGTGTTTTTCATGTCTCAAACCCAACTTTCAAGCATTAAATAATTTGCAAATAGCAGAAGAGATTAAAGAAGCATAACATAAAGCATCATTATCACCTGTTTCCACTTCTTGTAAAAGCTATTCCCCTCCTGTTAAACCTAGTATCTGTTTTTGATAACAGCCACCGAGTTTGATCATTGTTTTTTTTTTTTTCTCAAAACTGAAAACAATTCTTGATTTTTAGTTGGAATTGTACCGATGTTGAAATCACATTTAGTAATTGTCCAACAGAATTATTTGATTGAGAAGAAGAGGAAATGGAAACGAAAATAATGTTTGAGAGTTTCCTAGCACCACCTAATATCTGTCCTTCATTCTTCAGTGAACCTTGTAATAGCCTGATATGTACTCGGAGTGTAGTCAGGGCCTGCTTGTCTAGTCACTGAAGCAAAATCCTAGGATCCTACAGTTGTGTTTATGTCATGGTTTATATTTATCCTGAGCTTCCTATAGTTCCCCGCTGCATGGTCTTGTAAATCTTGTTTTTTAAGTCCTTTCAAAGTGCCTGCAACTTTCAATAGAATTACCTTGGGGGGACCAACCTTCAATAGAATTACTTTTCCTTTTTCTCCTGATTTTCCATTCTCTAATGAAAGTTTACCATGTTTCTTATGGTCATAAATTGTAATACTTCTTCATGTTGAGATATGTCACTAGTCACAAGCCAATAGAGATTTTAAAATCTGTGTTCATGTTGTCCAGTATGATCTTATTCAATGATTTCTTTATGCCTTAGTATCTCGTTTTATTATGCTGATGAACTGTGGGATGGCAAGTTTCTTTGACCTTGAGTTCAGATTCCTGGATCATGTGCCCAAGTACTAAATTGCAAAATAGGGAGGAAATAATATGAAGAAGAATAACTATATCTGATCACTTACATAGTCAGAGAGAGTGTTCCAGCAGTTGTTCACATTGTTCAATAATCACTCAGTCTCATGATTACTTATAATGCTCCAGGCACTTCTATTTTTCAACTGTATTCTTTTGTCCTTTTTTGTGGGTGAGGATGGGGGAGGGTTTATGTAGCTAAGAAGGAGGTAGGACAAGATTTATGGTGCCTCTTTCTATTTTACCTTCTTGAAATTTGTTCTTTGCCTGTGGATTCCCCCTAGTGGGGTGCACTTGAAGGATGGGTACTTAATTCATGTTTTCATGGGACAGACGTTTGTTATCAGCAAAATGCAGAAATTGTCAAAGGAAGGGTTGCAGAGAACAGACAAGAGAATCGGTCTCATGAATGAAATTTTGGCTGCCATGGATACTGTAAAGTATGTTAGCTCTTTAAACCATCCAGTATGTTGAACATAGAATTTTTTTCTTGAAATTGTTGTGAGCTGATAGTGGCCATTCTCAGATGCTATGCATGGGAGAACAGTTTCCAGTCAAAGGTTCAAAGTGTTCGGACTGAGGAGTTGTCATGGTTTCGCATGTCACAACTACTAGGGGCGGTGTGTATATATATATATATATATATATATATATATGTATGTATGTATGTATGTATAATATGTCTGTGTGTGTGCGCATGCCTGTGCATATGTAATATCACCATATTTGTGTATGTTTTACCTTGTACATGTCTGTGTTTCCTAGAAGAATTAATAGCTTTAGTGTCAGATTTTTAGCTTTTATATTGACCATCTCTTGTATTTAAATTGGTATATATACTAGATCCTCCATTATCTGGCATGCATATCAGCAACTACGATAATTTTATACTTCTCTAACATTGGGGTCTTGACCTTATCAAGAATGCCAATGTCAGGGGGCTGCCCCCCACTGGCCCATAGCAGCATGTCCAAATGGGCATCTGTGTCAGTTTGCGTGGCTTAGAAGTTTCTCATCACAGATATGCTAGAAGTATACATAATTGAAAAGAATCAAAGATTATGCATATTGTATACTTGCAGCTGGTTATCATTAGCTATTAAAAGGCTACATCTGTCATATGTTTGGGTGTTAAATTGTATAGGGTAGGAATGTAATATATATTACTCATGATTAGGGCATAAATATGTATTATATTGTTTGGTTTGTATGAAATATAATTATTCCATCTTGGATTAATTATTGCTACCACAATTGGTCACCAGTGCACCATAGTAACCATGGTGGTGTCCAGCAGTGACCACATCTGCATCCTGGAATTTTTATTCCTTCTACTGCGAGATTAAACATTACCTCTTCCTGGTGCTAATTATTTTTATTTCTTTGAGAATACATTTCCCCCCATAAATTCCAACCAAACTTGGTTATACTTGGTCCATTAGGAATGAGGTAGGAAATTCAGAACGGAATTTTCAACCAAATGGCCCATATATCTTTAAAGCTGAAAAACTTTGTTGTAACTGAGCATTTTTAACTCTAATTTAATGAGCTTGCCTTCTCCATTTCTTTGCGAATGCTCTAGTGTTTGCTAGAATGAGCTTGTAATGCTAACATTGTTTTCTTCTTCATTTCCCCACTTCTTTCTTGCTGTGCAGTTCAACTTCTTCATACTAAATAGCATTCCAGTTCTGGTGACTGTGGTCTCATTTGGAGTTTTCTCTTTGCTTGGAGGTGATTTGACACCCTCAAGGGCATTCACGTCACTGTCCTTGTTTGCAGTACTGCGGTTCCCTCTTTTTATGCTTCCTAATATCATCACTCAGGTGTTGGAAACTTTTCCCTTTATTAATCTTCTGCTGTAGCTGAACATAGCATAATTATATGTTAATTGTCATGTGCAATTTATGGGTGGCCTTTGCTAATTACGTATGATGCTATATCTAATACTTTTGGTGTCATATTTAGAAGGTTGAAAATTTTTCCTTTTGACTTTTATACTTAATCTTGAATTGATTTGTGAGATTAATGATTTACAGCCCCCCAACCAAAATAGCTGCCTCCCAGTGTTCTCTTTCTGTTTGTCTCAAGCACTGCAGTGACATTGATGTTGTAGTCCATGTTGTGATTCTAGAATAGCCGTTTAGTCTGGAGAAGCTGATCTGCTTGGTCCTGCAGCTGTAGAGATCAAGTATTAATCTATGAAGCTAATTAGTTTATGTTATTAATGCTCCATTTGTTTGACAAGGTTCATTCTTTTTGAAATGGGAAAATATTTTCTATGGAAAGAATTTTCAAGGAAAATTATTTCCATTAACATGATCATCCAATGTTTGCTATGCATGAGAAAATGGGTTATCAAATTAACCAGCCAATGGTGGTGATCTAAGTAGCATGGACACTGTCACGGACATAACACAACACTAACATACTAACACGCTATTTTTCAAGAAATAAAGACGCAACATGATGGAAATGCATAAGCTGCAATCATAGTTTATTGTTTTTTAATTAATTGTGATGAAGTGGGTTAATTTTGGAAGAAAATGTAGAAAATCAGATTAGTGAAAGAGGAGAAGACCAAGAATGTTGTGGTAGAAATGCAAAGATGCTTCAGTAGAGTGATCCAGCATTGCATTGACAATGGCATAAAGTGTTGTAGATGCTTCAAAAATTCAAGAATTCGAGAAATTGGCTTTCTTCTACCGTTGGATAGGTAGTTCTTATCCATATTTTTGGTTGTTTTCTTGTGTTTGGTTAGATTGGGTTCAAGGATGTCACTAGGAAAGTATTTCTCTGATACCAATTATGATGAAGTAGGTTAATTTTGGGAGAAAATCTGAAAAATCAGATTAGTGAAAGAAGAGAGGACAGACTAGGTAGGGAAGAATTGAGAGAAATCAGAGGAGAAGAGAAAGAAAGTGAAGAAGGAGATGAAATTAAGAAGAAGAAGAAGAAGAAGACCTACACAGGAGAGGTAGAGCAGATGAGGGATGGGAAGCAGACTTCGATTCATTCATTCAACAACCGGACTCTGTTACAAAGCATTCTTCTCTAATACTATACGGCTATTGCCTTAGTCGCCCACTAATTGACATATATTTCCCCTCAAAATACTAACTAATGCTAACTAATTGATTATTTATAGCTAAATAGTTTATTAATGATGCCATATCATTACATTAATGAATAACACCATTTTATATGAAATTAGCAATAGATATGTATATTTTTTTGTTTGTTTACCTAAAAAAATTCATAGAAAAGTATTTAATTAAACTAATATAGATGAATTATGTTATAACAACTTCAACAAGTTATTATAGTATAACAATAATTTCAATAAATTTAATATAACAAAATTTTTTATAAATCAATTAAAATATATTTTTTAATTTTATCACTTTACACTTTGTAATTGCTAAAAGATGCAAAATATAAGCAAAAATTTTGAACAAAAACATGTCCAAAACATATCCCTTTTATATGCAAAACGTATCCAAACATATCTCATGCGTGTTCAAAATTTGTCCAATTGCGTCAGAACCCTAAAACATTTTTAAAAAATTTAGACATAGGATGTATCAGAAGAGAGTTGGTGTCTAATATATGTCAGACACTGACACTTTAGCTTTAGAACAGTGTCCGTGTTTCTTAGGTGATGACATCTTTGATTAGAGAATAACCGGCAATCAATGATGGTGTGGGTGGTGGCATTGCTATCCATCTGATAACCAATAATGGCAGTCGGTGGGATCAAAGACAGATGACTAGTGGTAATGGCATCTCCAATTGGCTATTAACTTGTGACCAACAAGGTGGTGGTGATTGCATCATTGGCCAGCAATGCTCACTGATCGACCATAAATTGATAGGGATTATGATAGTGTCATCGTCAGTAGGTGAGCAACTAGTTGTGGCACTCAATGGCCTCATTGACCAGGCAATCGACGGTGGTGGCCGGTTGCATTATCAATCAATTGTGACATTTTATGTTTGTGAGATTTTCATTAATTAGTGTTAGTGGTCAATAGTGGCTAGTGGATGGTTTTCAAAAAATGGCTTTTTCCTGAATTCAGGCTTAGTTCCTTTGATGAGGAAAATATTTTGTATTGACTTAGTTTCTTCTATTGTGCAAACATCGAAAAAAGCAGAAAACATTTTTTAGGAAGTTATTCTCTGCAAAACAAATGGGGCCTAAGGAATCCTATACGTTGGTAAGAGATATTTGGAAATATCTCTTGTGGTTCTCTTTTTCCAGCACAGATTCACCCCTTTGTTGCTTTGCTTAGTTTGGTGTTCTATGCTTCATTTCGATTCTGATTCTGACTGATATACAGTTCATATAGTAGTAATTTAAGTTGAGATTTGTTGCATACTCAAAGTGAGAGTGCATAGTACTGATGATGTTGCTATACAGGTTGTAAATGCAAATGTATCCTTAAAACGTTTGGAGGAACTATTGCTAGCTGAGGAGAGAATTCTTTTGCCAAACCCCCCTCTTGAACCAGGACTATCTGCTATCTCAATCAAAAATGGAAACTTTTCATGGGATCCAAAGGTTTACCCATCTTACTTACGCAATGTTTTTCTTTTTTCATGTCTTTTCTGCATGTGATGTGTCACACAGGGTGTACGTGTATTGAACTTAACTGATCATAAAAAAAAACACTTCTTTTGGTTAACAACCTTCAGATTTCCAGTCAAAGGAAGGATCTGGTCAAAGCAACTATATGTAGTTGGTTTTTGACCATGGTTGTTGCTTCATATGTTGCTGACGGTTGAATTTCATTAGTTCCTCTCTACTGTGTCTTGTGATGTATCTTTAATAGAATTCAAGTAATTCTGAAAGCATATCTAGTGTGCATCTAATATGTAGATTAGTTTTGCATCATTTGGCAGTTTTCTCTTTATAAGAGGTTAAGTGTTCCTTTACTCACAAGAATCTTGTCATTTTAATACTATTTGCGGAACTTTATAGTCAGCAGTCCCTTTGAGGTTTTCCTGCTACTAAGGAATATATTAGCAATCCATTTATGTATTATGCCTCCAGTTGGCAATATCCTTGTTGCAGCTACTTCTCTGCTCCAATTTCCAAGTAGCTTCTGGCAATATTCTTTAGCATTTATGCCAAATGCTCTTTCCAAGTTTGTCCAGTGTGTTATTGTTGAGATAATCTTGGATATCCTCTTGGATATCTTAATCTCGAATAATCTCTTGATTATTCCAGAGAATAATCTCTATGATATTTTCCAATATTCTCCATGATATTGGAGATGATCTTTTGATTATCCTAAGTATCTCTCTTGTTGATTATGAACTAGATTATGCTATGTATTCTCAATAGTAAGATTGTGTAAGATCATGTGATATCCCTCTTCCTCTTTCTTGGTTCATAGGAGATCATGGAGATATTCTCATGATCTTAATTATATTTTTTGGAATACTCGTAGAAGCACTTGTATAAAGTATTTACATTTTGTAAATGAAAAATACAAAGAAATACGTCTTTCAACTGTGGACCTATTATTTGAGCTAAAATAACATCTTGCTTAGCAATGTTGGTCTTGATGGGCAATAGTTGACTGATAAATTTTTCTGTTTGTTTAATCAAGGATCCTCGTTGAAATTTTAGAGAATGATGTATCAATACCTCTCTGGACATAAAGAAAAAAGATTTACAGAATTCATTATGTACTCTACAACTCTTTCATATGTGCATAAACTGTTTGAAATGGCATGCAAGAGCCCATAAATTACTCCCGGTGGTTATTTTCTGCTAGTAAATGGATATGACCCTAGATTTTCAGTTGCAGCAATAAAAAATTAAACTTTTAGAGCTTTTAGAAGGATCCCATTGTCAGATGATCAAAGGAAAAGTCTATGCTTTGGGGGAATTCTTCTTGTTTTCTGTCTTGTTTATTTGTTCCCTTACTCGTATATATTGATTGGATGATTCTGAAAAAACCGGAATTAATTTGAAAATGAAGCACTAGACTTGTTTTCTGGTGCAGGCAGAGAAGCCCACACTCTCTAATATCAATTTAGATATACCAGTTGGCAGCTTAGTGGCCATAGTTGGCAGTACTGGAGAAGGAAAAACATCACTGATATCTGCAATGCTGGGAGAGCTTCCTGCATCATCATCAGATACAAGTGTAACCATTAGAGGAACAGTTGCTTATGTTCCCCAAATTTCTTGGATTTTCAATGCAACTGTAAGTTCATTGCCCTTACATCCTTTGTTAAATTGCATATCCACAGACTAATTACTTTATTGCTGTCTGTTTGATGTCTTGTCTTTAGATGCATAGCGAGGTATGTGATAGAAACTGTTTTCTCCTTTTGTAATATGAAATTTGATGAATACATCAGTTAGTTAGCATGCTGCCGGTAAATAAATAAATACATATATATCTGCTGTAGATTAGAAGTTAGGTACAGTTAATCTTTTGTTCTTATGTCATTTACTGTGCAAAGCTAAAAAAAAATTACTTTCAGGTACGTGACAACATATTATTCGGATCCATCTTTGAACCAGCTAGATATGAGAGAGCAGTAGATGTGACTGCTTTGCGGCATGACCTTGAATTACTACCTGTAGGTGTATAATATGAGATATAAATGATACTTGTAATATCTTAATGTTGTAGTTTGAAAATCTAATGTTTCTATCCTGTCACATATGCTTAATTAGGGTGGTGATCTTACTGAGATTGGTGAAAGAGGAGTAAATATCAGCGGTGGTCAAAAGCAAAGAGTTTCAATGGCTAGGGCTGTTTATTCCAACTCGGATGTTTGCATATTTGATGATCCTTTGAGTGCTTTAGATGCTCACGTGGGCCGGCAGGTGAACATTTAATCTTGAAACTAATAGTATCTTTACGTTTGCTTTTCCCTCATGTTAACAGTTGCAGCTGTCATTGTAAAGCATGCAGTCACAGTGTCACGAAAGTTGTGCTAACCCTCTATAATGTGTATTTTACACATGCAAGTGTCAATGGTGTCCTTGCTGGTGTTGCTAGTATGATTGGGTGCAAATTTATTGCGCATCCAATGAGGCTCTTTTCCCCATTGGGTTTTCCTGCAGCAAAGGAGCATTTGCCAGATCAAATTGTTTTGATGCTGCCATTGTTGTGAATTTTTCATTAGTTGTTTTTTGTGTTTGGCATGACCTTACACTGTTTTATTTATGTAATATTCGTGCTTAAAAATTGAACCTAAAATGTTTACTTTTCATTGATTCTATTTGTAATTGACTCATTGACAGGTGTTCGAGAAATGTATCAAGGAAGAATTAAGGGGAAGGACTAGAATTCTTGTCACCAATCAGCTTCATTTTCTTTCACAGGTTGATAGAATTATTCTGGTCCATGATGGTGTGGTCCAAGAAGAGGGAACGTTTGAAGAACTCTCCAGCAGTGGTCTGATGTTTAAGAAATTGATGGAGAATGCTGGTAAAGTGGAAGAATACGTTGAAGAGAAGCAAGATGCTGAGAATATTGATCAAAGTGCCTCAAAACCTATTGCCAATGGACTGGTAAATAATATGATGAAAAGTGCTAGCTCTCAGCACAAATTAAAAGAAGGAAAATCTGTTCTCATCAAGAAGGAAGAACGGGAAACTGGAGTTGTCAGTTGGAATGTTTTGATGAGGTACCTGGCTTTATTTTTGCCTTTTCTTTTTCTAAACGTTCAACTGCCAATTTCACTTTTCTAGCAAGACCAACATGTATAATGGCACCTACCTCTTTCAGTGGGAAAAGTGTAAGTACCTGGTGTGACTCTGCCCCACCCCCAGTTTTGAGATCGCAAATTTTGATTGAAAGCCTCCTATTGGATATAAAATCAAAATGGGCTCAATTTATCATCCAATTGTTGTTGTTTATTGCCTTTCCAAAATTTAATTAATATAGAACCATTGTGAATCTCTTATTAATCACCTTTAGGTTAGATAATTGCCTCTCCCATTGTAGGTGAACATATTCCAAGTTCTAGACTATATGATGTTAGTGTGCTTGAAATTGATGTGACTCATTGCCATCATTTGGTACTGAACATTGTCATCACTGATAGGGCCCCTCATTTTCTGATTAGTGTAGAAGTCAGTCTTCATGCATGAATGTCTTGCTTGGTAAGTGTGGTGTCCAACAACCCCAAGTTATGCAACTCATATTAATATGTACATTGCACTGTCATTGCAGGTACAAGAATGCTCTTGGAGGGTTATGGGTGGTTATTATACTTCTTATGTGCTATGTCCTAACAGAAGTTTTGCGGGTATTAAGTAGCACGTGGTTGAGTCTTTGGACTGATCAAAGTGACTCAAGGAAACATGGTTCGGGTTTCTACAATTTTGTTTATGCACTCCTATCATTTGGGCAGGTATTGTGGGTTATCTTTCTATTTTGTTGACATTTGGTTTAGGTCTTTTAGTTGGCTCCTCGTGTCATGTTAAAAAATGAGATCAAATTCTAAGTTCAAACTTTTCTTTGAAGAAGGGGTGAAGTGAACAGTGCACTTTTACGTCCATTGGAATTTACATGAAATTAAGTTTAAATATATTTACACTCATATTTAATACTTTTCTTGATTCAGGTGCTGGTGGCGTTGATAAATTCATACTGGTTGATTATTTCTAGTTTGTATGCAGCCAGAAGGCTCCATGATGCTATGCTTCACTCAATATTGAGAGCTCCAATGGTCTTTTTCCACACCAATCCTCTTGGAAGGATTATCAATAGATTTGCAAAGGATCTTGGTGACATAGATCGAAATGTTGCCATATTTGTTAATATGTTTCTTGGCCAAGTGTCACAGCTCCTTTCAACTTTTGTGTTGATAGGAATTGTCAGCACCATGTCCTTGTGGGCCATAATGCCCCTTCTGGTCTTGTTCTATTCTGCCTATCTTTATTATCAGGTATGTCTCATTTTCTGTTTTGAGGAACAAATTTGCATCCTTCTTAATCAAATCTTTGAAAATGCTTGTGTTTACATAATTTTCTGGGAATTGGAAGGTGGTGTCAATTCTGTCTACATTTCTTTAACATTAGTGAGACTATATTGAATGGGTTCCCCATTCTCTTATTGTCATTGTTGTTTGCTTTATCTCCATTCTGTGATTGGATGTACACATTTGGAAAGATTTGACTAGGGATTTAGAAATGATTGACAATTAATTGTTTACCAAAGGTTTGGTTTGTTTATGATCACATGTCGGTTAGTAAAGCAAATGTATACCTCTTCTATCTTAATGAATGAGATTAACAAAGTGTTTCGAAGCTAATCACAATACCCTTATTTCAGGGTTTGGTTTTCCTAAGGTAATCATATTCCCTAGTAAGACATCTCAAAAGGAACCTTTAGATATCATTGGGAATGTAATTCTCATGCCTTCATCTCAATGGGGTGAAAGAAATGCAAGCCTAAGTTCAGATACTTCAGGACGGACTGCTAACATAATTGTTTGATTGTATGCTTCCCCATAATTGTCTTTGAAAATTTCATACATACTGCTATATCATTAGATTGTTGGAGCTTTCATTTTTTTTTTTCCCTTTTTCACTGAAGTTTTTTGTTCATTTATAGCTATGGATACTGAGATTGATCTTTGTTAAACATCTGATTGACCTTTCAACATGTGTTGGTTGGTCTTTCAGAAAATCCTCTAGGTTCATTCCCATTCTTCTGGTCTTTCAGAATGTAACCATTGCTGGAACTTCACATTGTGTTCTTTTGTTTTCTTTCTTGTCTTTCTTTTGTATTTAAAGACTCACGCCTGAGATATATTAAATGTTCCAATCCAGCAACAATCTAAGATTTCTTCCCTGCTATTGTATTTCATGATTTTTTTCCCTCTAGTGGGGTATCTGATGACTTTTTAAAAAAATGTTTTAAGAGTTCAACTATGCAGAAGTTTGAATCACTCAATCCCTGGTTGGCAACTTGCTTGCATATTGCCCAACTGTTGCGTTTACTAGTTTAATGCATAGTCTTAAACAGTGATGACACTAGATGAATATTTTATTGCAGAAAGTAATGGGCACCTGAAAAGTACAATTTTTGCTTCGTTTCCTTTTTCTGCAGAGCACTGCTCGTGAAGTCAAACGTTTGGATTCAATCACCAGATCTCCAGTTTATGCACAATTTGGAGAAGCACTGAATGGGCTGTCAACTATCCGTGCTTACAAAGCTTATGATCGGATGGCTAAGATTAATGGGAAGTCCATGGATAACAATATCAGGTTCACCCTCGTGAACATGAGCGGGAACCGCTGGCTTGCAATCCGATTAGAAACATTGGGTGGCCTCATGATATGGCTTACAGCAACCTTTGCAGTTATGCAGAATGGAAGGGCAGAAAACCAGGCAGCATTTGCCTCTACTATGGGTTTGCTTCTCAGTTATGCTTTAAATATCACAGGTTTATTGACTACTGTTCTAAGACTAGCTAGCCTAGCTGAAAATAGTCTAAATGCTGTTGAAAGGGTGGGTACATATATTGATTTGCCCTCTGAAGCACCATTGATTATCGAAAGCAACCGTCCTCCCCCTGGCTGGCCTTCATCAGGCTCTATCAAATTTGAGGATGTTTTCCTACGTTATCGTCCTGAGCTTCCTCCTGTTCTGCATGGATTGTCCTTCACAGTACCTCCAAGCGAGAAGGTAGGAATAGTTGGACGGACAGGGGCAGGAAAATCTAGTATGCTTAATGCTTTATTTCGGATAGTGGAACTGGAAAGGGGAAGAATACTTATTGACGACTATGATATTGCAAAATTGGGGCTTACAGATCTTCGCAAAGTTCTTGGTATAATACCTCAAGCACCAGTTCTTTTCTCAGGTAAGAACTATTAATCTTTGGTTTAGCCATGAAAATGATTTTTTTGTCATGTTGATTGTCCATTCATTCCTCAGGAAGATCCAAGTCAATTTTGGCCATTACCTGACCTCTAAATTTGTATTCTTCTTGTCCACCCATCTTTCTCATCCTTCCACCATTGATTGAAGTTCATACAATAAACTGTATATGCCACTCCACCATTGGGTTTTATGTAGGACATAGTTTGGATGGAATGAGTTCTAAGTTTGCAAGCTGAAAATCCTTAAATGTGCAACACATTCAATGGGACTGGGCATTGGTACAGATGACAAATAATCCACATTTCCAGTTAATGCATACTTTTTATGTTGGCATGTGTTGTACCCCATAACACAAATAAATATTGTTTCTTGTGTATAGAAGATTGATGGCAATGAGGTAGTTATTACAGTTATTTTTGTGACAATTCCAAACCTGTATAACTTCGCTATTGTTCTGAGATGAAGATGGAAAACATTGGGAGTGAGTCCAGTGGATGCTTTAGTTTTTTCAGGTAAAAATGCAGAATGAAACTAAAATTGCTACTTGTCCTGATGTGGGCCTAGATAATTATTAATCTAGATTATGGTACAGAATTCAGATTAAAAAGTCAGAGAAGCTTCATTGGTTGAGGATCCAAGTCCAAAAGTAGAATCTATGATGTTTTAATGCCTCAGTCTCTTTGGTGCAATTCATGGTATTCTTTTCCTGTGTAAAAGATAATGTCATTGTGACATTACCATACAAGAGAGTTGCTACTTGCTACTTTTATTTGGGTTCATTAGAGACTTGGCAGCTTCCAGAGTTGTTTAGCTAAAGATATAATTTTTATATACAGAAAGCATGAGAAATCATATGGTTGAAAATGTCAATGTTTGTGTTAATGTCAATATCAGTCAGGGACATATTGGTATTGAAAATATTGGACACTATATATCGGTACCAAATATATCGGACAAGAATAAAGTTTTTGTAAATTGTAAGTCAATAGGGCCATATTAATTGATATTTAAAATATTGATTGATATATTGGCTCTATCATCCTATGCGAAAACATATCTCAATATTGTCGTGATATCAAATAATATTGGCATCATGTGGCTCCAATATGGATACATATCAGGTGATATGTATCGGCCTATATTTTCATCCAATACGTAGAAGCTATTTATGGTGGAGTCAATTAGTGCTTGTATGACTTGTTGCCAAATCTATTACTTTTAGCCATGGCCATAAACTAAATATTTTTTTCTTTTACTACTTGTGTGAAGGAACTGTAAGATTTAATATTGATCCTTTCAATGAACACAATGATGCTGACCTCTGGGAATCTCTAGAGAGGGCTCATTTGAAGGATACCATTAGGAGGAATGCTCTCGGTCTGGATGCTGAGGTATGCTTCTAAACTAATAATTATAATTCTGGAGATTATTATGCGATCTTTCTATGAGAGGAGCACATTGGACTGACTTTGAATTGTCATTACTGGTTTTCCTGAATTGTGTCTACAAAATGAGCAATTTTTTATCAGTTTATCGAGACATAATTTATCGCTGCTCTAATGGGTTACATTTATATTAAAAATTGGTATTCAACAGAATTGAGCTGATCTTGAATCTGTGGAGCTTTTCATTAAGCCATGAATATGTACTTTCTTGTGTGTTTTAGGTTTCTGAAGCCGGGGAAAACTTTAGCGTTGGGCAGAGGCAACTCCTAAGTCTTGCTCGGGCTTTGCTTAGAAGGTCTAAGATTCTGGTGCTAGATGAAGCAACTGCAGCTGTAGATGTGAGAACCGATGCACTTATTCAGAAAACTATTAGGGAAGAATTTAGATCATGCACAATGCTTATCATTGCTCATCGCCTAAATACTATTATTGACTGCGGACACATACTTCTGCTTGATGCTGGCCGGGTGAGCTTTCAGTGTTGGACTTTTCATCCTAACATGCCTCTTTACAACTAAATGAGATTTATGGTATGTTTGCTTTCCATATCAGGTCCTGGAATATGATACACCAGAGAGACTGCTCTCAAATGACGAAAGCTCCTTCTCCAAGATGGTTCAAAGTACTGGAGCTGCAAATGCTCAGTATCTCCGAAGCTTAGTATTTGGAGATGGAGGAAAGAAGTCTGATAGAGAAGCGACTAACCAGCTTGACAGGCAAAGGAGATGGTTGGCCTCTTATCGGTGGGCGGCTGCTGCTCAGTTTGCCCTTTCCGTTAGTCTTTCATCGCAGAATGACCTTCAACAACTAGAAATCAATGATGAGAGTAATATCATCAGGAAAACAAAGGAAGCTGTCATAACTTTGCAGGGTGTTTTGGATGGAAAACACGATAAAGTTATTGAGGAGACTCTTGAACAGTACGAAGTTCCTAGAGATAGATGGTGGTCAGCTCTCTACAAAATGGTTGAAGGTAAAAATAAGGAATTTTGAAAAAACAAATTCGTCTGATTTGAAAGACTATCTTAAGTAATGACTTTAATGCATACTACGACACTCTCCTTAAAATAATATTGCCCTTTACAAATGCAAACGAGTTTGTGCAAATCATCTTGGAGATACTATGAAGCATTTGTTTGACCGAATTTTGCATTGACGAAATCAAACCCAAAAATATATTGAAAACAAAATTATTTGATACTAAAAAATTATTTTCACAAATAAACAATTATTTAGAAAATTTGGATTTTTGTAAAGATTCATAGTCATTCAAAATTAATGACAAATGTCTATTTATTGATAAAAAAGACACAAAAACAAGTCTAAATAGATGGTAGTAGTTGAAAGTTGGTTGGTTGAATGATTGTTGGAAGTTAGACTAGATGATGAAACTACCAAAACTAACTTTCATTGCTGCATAAGCATCAGATATGCGCAACTTACCAATACAAATATGAGTCTAATATAATATTTACAAATTTGAAAATTTGCAATGTTACTTAGCTGAGAGTGATGCATTGGAGAATTTGGTCCTAATTTTTCACTCCTCCCACCTTTCCCAATTTCTCTAGTAGGCATGTTAACTTTCCTGATTTCCTAAAATTGTTTACTGTGGGTAATAAGGTTGTTTTATTATAACTCGGAGATTACAGATTTAACCAATAGAAATAGCATCTCTGCAATGCAGAGGTAAAGCTAAGTGCTTCTAACCTCCACCAACCACATGATGTGAAAACCTTGTGTGCTATGCTCTTCTCTTTTGTAAGCGTGCAATAAGCTATGAAATTCTTAGATTGTTAATTAGTGGCATTTGTATAGAAGAATATATACTTCAATTGGGAATGTAATATCTATCATGATCCTAAACATTTTTTAATTCTGCTTGTCATTGCCTCAGGTCTTGCCATGATGAGCAGGTTGTCTCGGAACAGGCTTCAACAACCAGAATACAGTTTTGAAGACCAATTGATCGATTGGAACCCTGTTGAAATGTAAGATAATCTGCAAGATATCATACTATGAACACTAATTTAATCATTAGATGAATTCTATCGGATGAACCTTCATAGACATTGTTAGTTCGGCCTGAATAAAATGTGGTGTTGCTAACAGCTGGGATAGTGATGGCTATCATCAACAGAGGCAAATAGTAATCTCTGCCTGTATCTCTATGTCCTATTGTTGCATATTTTCTTATTGGATTTTCTCATAGATTAATGATATATCTTCACTTCATCTGAGGTTGTAAATGTGTTTAGCTGAGCTTGGACATACTTAAGATGGGCTCAACTCTTTTTATGTTTGATTATAGCTCAATGGAGCCATATTTTTTCGGCTAAAGATTGACTCGTCCTTTTTGAGATTGGATTGACTTGACTTGGCCTTTTTTATTTTTGTTGCTTGATTTATTTTTATATATTTTTTTGTTTCGCTCATAAACGAGCCAAAATCAATCCAGGAGACAAATATATTAACAAGTAAGGTAACTATTAATTAAAATTTAAGGGAGCCTATTGTAGACCCTTAAACAAGTTTATTTACAATATTAATAGAGTATTTATAAGTCTAAATGAATTAAGTTTAATTATGCTCAAACTTAGTCCTTTTATTTAGCAAGGTTTGTTGATAAAATCAAACAAAGCTCCGATGAGTTTATTGAATCTGAGTTTTCATGCTGTTCACAAACGGTTTAGATCATTTGCAATTCTTTTATTCAACCCAAAGATGAGATCTCCTTCCCATGCATATGTGGCACAGTGTTACGAGTCTTTAGTTTTTTCCTTTTTTGATTTTCTCCTTGATTTGGTTTTTATTCATTCCATTAGTTGTTAAGCTGTCCTTACCCTTTTTGGCTACCTCCCAACTGGTTCAGTTACTTTTAGTGTTCAATTTGTTATAAATGTAATGGTGCAGGAGTGAAAGGAATTAAGAAGTTATTGCCTCACTCTTACATCTTTTCTTTCCCTCGTGTTCTCTCTAATTTCCCTTTGCTTAATCTCTCTCTCTCCCTCTCTTCTTCTCTACCCTTCTCAAACTCGTCTCTTCCTTTCTCTCTCTCTCACGCTCTCTTCTCTCTGTTTTCCCTCGTCTTCTCTGCCAGAACTCCCCTCTCCTTTTCCACCCTTACCATCTCGCCGTCGATTATCACGATACGGTCATGGAGCACATATCAAATGGTGCTTTCATTGAGACAAAAACAGAGGAGATCGAAGAACGAGCAATCGAAGCACTCGAAGCGGTCATCGTCGAGCTTCCTAATGCTATGAAAGACCTTCGACGGGCTACCGATAGATTTGGTGCCACCATGTCCACCGTGGTTACCACTATAGTGCAAATCCAGTCGTCAGTGGTGGAATTCAGTCAATCGCTCCACAGAATTGAGCACAACCCTAGCGCAAACATTGGTTCTTTTGGTGGATGGAGAGCCGATTCTTTTTGGATGGTTGCCAGCCTAGCCTAGCGGTTCGAGGTGGATGGAGAGCCAGGTTGTAGATTTGGATGGTTTTATTCTTGAGTTGGATGGTGAGCCTATTGTTTGGATAATTATTTTATTGTCTTTGGATGGAAAAGTCAAGTTCTTGAGTTGGATGGTTTTTTGATTTTGGTTAGTTGATGGAGGAGAAAGCATAGGCAATCCCTTTTTTGCAATTCCTTCCACCCGAGAACAAATTCTGCCATCTTGCCCAAACCGCATCACCTGACTACCCTTGCCAACTATAAATTCCTCTTTGTATTCAACTTCATCACCGATTACGGCTTCCACTTTAAAAATTTTACCCCAACCTTCTGAAAATTTCCGCACCAATGATCCTGAAGGATCACATTTCCACTGTTTGCCGTACTTCAAGCATTTACACCCTCTAGAGGTACCACTGTACTCTACTTCTTTCTCCATTTTACCTCCATAATTTCTTGCTGAAATGACAATTTGGGCTGTGCTCCTATTATGGAAGCCTCTACCGTTACCGAAAACCACCGGTGTGGAAAAATTAGGCGAGGAAACACTGGATGTGAGTCGAACCTATTCGCCACACTACCCACTTACCCAGTCATCCACTAACTCCACCTTAGCTTTGCTCAGCAAGCTCTCTCTTCCAAGCCTGCTATACCATATCTCATGCTTGATAATCGATACAGACGGCTCTGCCCAGATGATAGCACAACTTGCCTCTATTATGGCTCCATCTGCATTTCACTTTATCATATTTTGGCTTCCAGGCCAGAAATTGATTCCTCCTTTACGAGACAAAATTGGGTGGTGTGTTTCTATCATTTCTTTATCGATAAGACCAAGTTAGTTTTAGAATGCTTTGTGCGGACGGGAGAGAAATTCTGTTTGGCGACTCGATAAGTGGTGTAGTTCCCTAAAATGCTTTATTAAACTTAATTACAAAATAATCGGTTCAGCCGCAATGTGGAGTTGGCCTCCGTGGATCGATTGAGTCGTATAATAAAGCGGAGGTTGAGTATTTGTGACCTGTGAAAAGTATCTTTGGACTCTTGGGGACAAACATGTTTGTGTGGGAAGAAAAGACAATGGTATGATCAATTTGCCTTTATTATTTTTATTCTTTTTTGTACCTAGCGATCTCTACCTGAGTCTCAAACTCGTGCTCTTACTTCGTTGCAAGAACTGGACAACTCATTTTTGTTTTTGGATCCAAACGCTGGAACAACTTTTGAATGTAAGAGTGCTCGAACAAAGTCCTATTAGCCGGCAATTTCACCTCGATGTCTGGAAAATTGGACAGGCAAAATTACTAGCCACTCTTGTAGCGGCCTTGTCTATCAACTCTCAGCTTTATAATGAAGCTTTTCCAAAAGGGGCATGCCTGGAGACAGCAAAACTATGTGATGACAATTGAGGCCTTCCATGGACGATACAACCACCTGGTTGACTTGCAAATTACATTTGAATTTACGTTTGAATTGCTGATTTGGCGTTCATATATCTTTCTCATATATTTTCTGTTAGTTTCACACACATGTGCATAGTTGAGATTGCACTTGCTTATCGAGAACCGAGATCTTTGTTTGTTCTTGCATCATACCCTCATCACAACTGCAAACATTCCCAGTTGCAGAAGCAACTCCTCTTGTTTTAATGTGACATAGTAGTCGTTTGGCAGCTCCTCTAACAATGAGACTACTTTCTAGCACCAATTTAGCAGTTACAAGGGTCCATATGGATGTGCAGACCATGGAGGTGGACAAGGTTGCTTGTAGGGAATCAATGGTGACAGGAAAAGTCGTGCTTGGGTTAGTTGCCACCAGCAATCGGGTGAACTTAGAGCTCGAAGGCAAAGTTGTGTTTGAGGATGTAGACATTGATGAAGCTGTTGAGTTCGCTTCCGCCGCTTTATGTTTCATTGGATTTTGTGCTACATATATGAAGCTTCATCCTGCACTGTTGCATTATGAGTATGAGTTTTTGGTTTTATTGAAGTTTTACTTCATCAAGTCGACTCACTCATTAGCAGTGCAATGTGTATCAATTAGTGCTTGCTGGTGCCACTAGATTTTTGCTCATTGCATTGCTTGCTGGTGCTGGTGTGGGAATAAACACATGCACTCTCCAAAGTTGAGTCGGTGAGGAATTGCACAACGTGGAGGTCCAGTGCTCAAGGAATGTTGCTATTTCCTTAGAGGGTTGTGTCAATAGGCTCGGGAGTTGGAATAAATATGTCGAGATGCTCATTAATTCAGCAAGTTCCAGAGGTTTGTATCATGGCCTGCACCTCTGTCATTTGATGTCGATCTTTGGTGCATTGTCTTGGGCAGTAATTGCATCCATTCTGCTTTGCAATTCCATTTTAGGGTTAGTGTATGATACCAAGGATTGGACTGACAGAAAATTAGAAGCCACTTGGGAGGTCGATGCTGAATCTAGTCTGAATCCCCTCTCGTTCAACCATGAGGACAATGTTATTTTAATGGAGCAGACAATGTTACGAGCCTTTAGTTTTTTCCTTTTCTCATTTTCTCATTGGTTTGGTTTTTATCCACTTCGTTAGTTTTTTTGGTGAGCTTACTATGGAAGTTTGAAATTAAACCAAGGCCCTGCCTTGAATATCATTTTTTTTCCGGGATATACCGTCATTTCCCTTGAGATGGACGAGCAATTTCAAAAAGTGTTCGGATTTGGTCACTACCGCTACACAAAGCGCTAACTGCTGTCGGACTTGAGAAAAATTCATATGCTCAGTAATGTTTCAGGAGGCCATATGGGGATTGTCTGAGACTATCCCTAAGCTAATAAGTTCTAACAGTGTTAAAATTCTAACTCTTCTTCCAAAGTAGCATCTCACTGATGGATTAAAAATAGCAATAAAGTCATTTAATTATAATCATAATGTTAAGGTTTTAAACTCAATAACATTCAACAATAGCATCACATATTATTGGAGAATGCTTGGCTGACAGAACACAAAGGCATGCCGGTTTACAAGCGTGCAATTTTACTATAGAAAGCATCGCACATATGACAACATTTCATAAACATTCATTGCTTTCCCTTGCACAAAACAGAAAAGCCCGTCAACATCCTTTCAATCAACAAGGGGGGTTCATGCAAAGCTAGGTACAGAGTAGAAAGGCAGTGAAATAAATAAAATCAAAGCAGAAACAAAATTGTGACGTGCGATTTCCTAAATTGATCAAAATTGAAGCTCATTGATCCATGGAAATAAATAAGATGCAAAGTTACACTAGCTTGAAGGACTGCAAATAAACACCGTTTCGGGCTATTGGAATCCGACCCCACCTTCCGAGGCGTGGTTCCTGCACACACGAATATTTCAGATCGTCAAAATCAAAAAGAAAAAAATACAGGGTTGCCTGCCATTGCAGCACGTTTGATGGCGTCGACAATCAATTTTTCAGATATCTCGCAAATTTCCAAAAAATCCCCCCCCCAAAAAAAAACCGTGATAATAGAGTTATTGAGAAAAGTAACACGGCTCTACTTAAGAAACTAGCTGTTTTTAGTTTGAAATTCGTTTGAAAACAGGAAATTTACAAAATCGTTGTATTTTGTTTAAGTTCTGTTCAATGACAGCTAATGTTCTTGTTGTGAACAGCAACTATGGAACCTTCAAAACAGATGCAAAAACTAAGGACTAGAAGAACATGATGACAATAGCAGAGACAACACTTCACCTGCCCAATTCCAGCAATCAGAAACTGTCCTGATTTCGCAAAAGCCAAAGAGTTCGCAAACCCAGTCTGTTTCATATAAGAAATTTAGACAACAAATTAAAATGCAGCAACGCGAACTATTTGATAACCAACTAAAGATCATTACATACCTTACAAACCTAAAAAAATGAAAGAACATGGAGTTCAACAAAATTAATGAAGCAGACATGCGATTAGTGATTGGGAGGCAATAGAGAGTACCCTACTTGGCTAAAGAAGCAACTCCCATCGTAGAAGTTGATGTTGGGCTAAATAGGGATTTTTATCACAAATAACTCTTTCTTTTCTGTCTTTATTCCTCTTTCCCCTTTCTTGTGTGCTTGTGTGTGGATAGCTAAGATAGGCAAGGAGAAGCTGCTGAAGATTCAACCAAGGAATTCGCCTGGACTTGGGTTGACCACCACAATGCTACCCTTGACTTTGGCTCCTCAAAAATCTAAAAATAAGCTTCTAAAGACTTGAAACTACAAATTCACTAAGTTTCTATTTCCTATTCTACAAGACTTCTCGAAAACATAGTCTCATATACTGCTAAACAAGTTGTTGGATATCGTCTAAAATAATACCTATCCAATCCGCTGATGTATGGGGCTCACGAGCAATAAACCCATGAAAAGGTATGAATTGGCTGAATTGTTGAGCCCAGATTAGTAAGATATCTAACCTAACAACTGAGTTATTGAGCAGTTGAATGACTGAACCGCAAAGAATATAAAAAATTAAAATTTTGAATGGCCACACGATCAGCTAAATCAAATAGATAAACATTTTGAATGGTTAAATGAACCAAAAGGGGTCATCATAAGTAGTCACCTAAATCAAACAAACAGTAAATATACTTAACAGGCATAAATTAAATTCAGAGTATGTTAAATTGCTAAACCATTTGGCTCCTAGGAATAACAATGGCTCAAACGATGAACAATCATCCATCTTCAAGGAATTATCACTGATTGGTAATAAGGCTATAAATACGTATACTTCCTCTAAAAACAGGAGAGAAAAAAAAAGAGCAATCCGAAGAACATGAACAAAGCTCTAGCCCTCTTGTAACTTAAAAACTCCATAAATTTTGGAGCCGAATCCTCCACATTCCACTCTCTGTGGAGCCAAGACTTCCACTTTTTCCACTCTCACACATCCTCATTTCATTTTTAATTTTTCTGATTTCTTGGAAAAGTTATTGACTTGAGTATCGGAAAATATACCAAAAAAAAGTCTCATATCCTTTATTCTTTTGTTGACATTGTGGTGTATAGGATCCGGATAAGAGGTTTGAAAGTACAACCTGACTCAATTTAGATTATTATTTATATTCAAGGAATGCATCACAAGTATATTTGTGTGTCAATGGAGATTAAAACTGGCTTTCAGAGATGGGTGGGGGGGGAGAGGGGAGAGCTAGATTGTGCAGGGGTGATACGCTATTGTTTTTCCCCAACTAAACTTTTCCTAGCAAGTACCTTAGCCAATATATTCTCTAACACATTTGAACAAGGCTTTATCTTCCCATTCCCTTTGGAATGTAATTAAGTTAAACATAGCTAAAAGTACTACCTAAATAGCCACAACTTGTTCATAAATCAACATTCAGACAACAAGATTGTTTAGAGCCTTTGTTTCAAGCATTCCTTGACAGGCTATGCATATTTTTCCTGAAATTTAGTATACATCAAATTTTAGGAAACATTTCTTGTCAGCAATTTCAAGGGGAAAAGAGGTCTGCCAAAAGGGGGTCCACACCTCTTTGTTTCAGATATTTGGAATATCATCCTAAGCACAAGTGCTTAAGCCAATCCATGTTTTTTTGTGGTAGTGATTTCATCTTTTGTTAAGTTGACAGGGCTTCCTTGGAAAGAATTTAACTTGATTCTGTCAAAAGCCAAACCCTTTTATGTAAACCAACAGAACAGCATTTCTGTTGTGCTGTTAATCCAGAAAAAAAGCGCTCCTGAGAATTTTGCAGTCCAAAGAAGGGGCTGTTCCTGTGATGTATTGCTCCTAAGTTTACTAGCAATGAAATGTCATACTCTTGTCAGTAAGGCCACGGGTAGATTTAACTCTTGGACAAAACGGTTCTTTGTCATGGTGGGAGGTTGAAGTCCATAGAGTCAATACTTCTTAATATGAATGTCTTGGATTTGTTTGTACTCAGAAAATTGCTCGAAGACAAAGAAGTTTTCTGCAAAGATTTCCACTGGTCAGGGCATACAACATATAAATTAAATCATTGGCTCACAAAATTATCTATTGAGCCATGAAAAAGAACCAGGGATGCATAGTGCTCCAGTTTCAGAGTGCAGGTATGCTTGTTTAATGAGAGAAGGGGTGTCGAACTTTGGGTGCTCATACCCTTTCTATGTGAAATAGAGCTACAGTAAGCTATTTTGGAAAGTTGCAAAAGACTAAGAAATCTGAGTAAAATGGAGTATGAAATACATATCAAGCATTAAAAAATCACGAAAATAAACAATCTTGTTGACTACCCTTACCAGTGAGGTGAAGCCAGCCATTACCAGTAGGATTCCAGCAACCGACTGACATGAAAAGTATCATACTTAAGTAGGTGCCTATGTTTTTTTCCTATTAAGATTGACTAGTTTTCATGAGGATAACACAAACAGTAGAAGTATCACTTTTTGTTTAAGATAGAAAATTTATGTACACATTTTTTTTTTTTTTTTTATGTTTACACCCCACTGAGTCTAGAATTTTGGTTTATTTTGATATCTTAAAATTTCGATTATTTTTCAGTTTCTTAATGATGCAGTAAGTGATACAGAGATACCACTAGAAATCCTGGTTAGACTATAACATAGGTTAGACTATTCTACAATTCAAACCCACATGAATGCATTTGGATATAGTTATTTAAGCCTGGCATCATTCTTATCATTCAGGCTATAGTTTCAATTTTGTAAATGAAGAAGCTTGATCAGACTATCAGTGCCTAGACTTACCACTGGAAGATGAAACAGAGATTGCATGCCTCTATTCTCACTTTCAATCGCCCATAACCGAAGAAAGCCATTGGCAGCTCCAGACACAGCAAGATCACTATTTGGACATACAGCAACAGAACTAACCCAGGACTGTGCAGTTGAACATGGATTATCAACCTTTCTGCTATTATCTTCTGCATAAAGGTGAGCATCTTCTCAGCAAATATGGTCAAACAGGAAAAGAAAAGGTAAGGTATAGTTATTTTTACTGGTGAGAAACCCTTGTATTAAAAAAGGTAGGTGGGGGAATAATATAAACAAATTCCAAAACATGAACTGCATGGAAATGGGACTAGATACAAATATTTGAATCCTCAGTTTCCTCCAACGAAACCACAATGGAAACGAAGACATCAATTCAACAAGAACACTGCCACCACCCTCAAATGAACTTGGAAGAGGCAAACCAGCAAGCCACTTGTCAACTAGTGCAGTTTCATGTGGCAGTTTAACTCCATTGAAAAAATTGTTCAGAAGAAAATTAAATAGCAAGGGTTTCTTCAACTTGTATTAAAGAGCTCTAGAATAAGTAGAAAAAAGATATACCAATATGACCATTTGGAATTTTTGCAATATCAGTTTCTTTCCTCTCAGTAGACACTAGGGCATGTGCATTTTTAACAATGGAAACAGGCTTCTTTCGCAGCGTACTCCAAAGCTCAATGTTTCCATCATCTGAACCGGAGAAGAATACATCATCACTAATGAAACAACAGCATTCTAGTGATGAGGCAGGTGCACGAAAGACTAACTGTGACTCCTCTGGAACCTTTGCAACATGATGAAAGGAATAACATTAGAGAAGGTAGAGGGGAAAAGATAATAGATAAGAAAAACACAAAAATATGACATCACAGCTGAAGAGCTGGAAAAGAAAATATAGACAACCATAAAATATCATGAAGAAAACTCATGGGAATTTTCTGTGAAGAACACTGCATTTTGCTATGAAATAAAGAGCTGGTTTTGAGACCCTAGTATTTTCTTATTACAAAGGAACCAGTGCTCTACAATGGGTATTATGTAAACACAAGATCTCCGCAAGTTGTAGTGGTGTTGAAAAATAAGAATTTCTTTCCATAATAACCAAACAATTCTTCTACTCCATGAAATAAAACATTCCATATCTCTTTGCCAGATTGTCCTACATAGGAATTGCAAATATCTAAGAAATTGAACCATTGGTGACACAAGTATAGATGCATAATATCAATGGAGAAAAAAAAATATTATAAGAAATCAATGAGGGCCACCATCACAACAAAGCTCAGGAACTCCCACGGTGAAAGAGCAAAATCACAGTAGAAGGCAAACTGAAACCTAAAACCTAGAACCTAAATAAATGAATTAAATCTTTCTGCCTGCATCACATTCATGGTACATTGAAGCCTGTAATTTTCTATTTTTTTCTTGTCACATGACAGCCTAGTGTTTCTCTTAGGATGTATAAACAACTTCCATCCATTGGATCTGCAAAAGGGCTCAGCACACCCCAATGAAGGAATCATCTAAAAGCACTCAAATAGTTATTTTTTGACATCTTTTTGGAACTCCACAGTATCATCCACCATATACCCTCTCCTCTTCTGGGTCCAGTGGAAGTCACATTGTCCTTGGTCTACACCACCAGGCCACTGAACCAAAAAATAAAATAAAATAGAATAAAATAAAATCTTTGGACTTGATCATGGTATCTTACAGCAATGGAAGAAGACCTGAACAACTAAGCATACTTGAACCCACAATATTAAAATATTCTCAATAAAACGTCATCCAGAACTCCAAATATGTCAAGCAACACTCATGCGCTTTTATCACTGGCACAACTAAATCAACCTAACAAAATTTTGACCCACTACAAATCCTTGAACTGCAACTGAAATTTACTAGTAAATAATCCCTTTTCATCTTTAAAATTATATCACATTAATACTTGAATAACCTGCATGCCTTCCAAGTTCCAACCTTGCAAGCATCAACACTTCCATCACCCAATACATGCTAGATACTAATAAGAATATTGCCCAGCCTAACAGACCCTCAACTAGTGGTGCATCTCCCATTAAAATTTAGAGTCATTAACAAAGCTTTTTCATCCACGAATGAGGAACAATCCAGATTCTGAAACTAGTCAACTTTACCTTTACTCGTGCATGTAGTATTTATGAAGATCGAAGATCAACACAGATTTCTGTAGAGACATCTCACACTTTAACTTCCACAGGAGCCAATTCACTCTAAATGACCATGCAGCTCAAATAAATAAAGCTCAACTGATGCTTCAAATACAAAACATTAAAGGGGCATCAAAAATTATTGGGCTGCTTGTTTAGAACCAGTTCTTTAACCACTATCATAAAGGCTCAAATCCTTGCACTCAAAACAGTATTAACTTCTGCACATGGCTCGGCAAACCAGAAACTGCATCAATCGTGTTCCGAGTTCTTCTCTAAAGCAAAAAAATATCTTCAAGGTGAAAAATCTCTTCCCCAGCAAATAATGGCATCAGAAGCAGTGGCAATAAAATTTGATTGAGAATTTATCATATTTCTATTAAAAATCCACCTTAATACTAAAACTAAGATTTATTGTCCATATCCCACCAAACAATTAACCATTCTAGATAGCCTTAACATAAACCCCACCATTTATCCTAAAACCACAGGGAAAGAACACATAATACCTCTTACAACACAAACAAATAACCACATGCAAAAAAATGCATCTGCAATTACAACTAGATACGACTTTGAACAAAACCCCTAGAGCAACAAATCTCCACCAAAACCAATTTAAAGCCATCACAAATCCATTGAATAGCATCAATTGACACACACAAAAAAAAAAAAAAAAAAAAAAAAAAAAAGAACAACCCTGCTTCTTCCCTCTTGCCTCTCACCTAATGAAACCTCCTTGTACCTGCAATTAGACTTCTTAAATTGCTCCTACCTTCTTGTTTTGATATCCCTGAAATTCATACCATTTTATGCTCATCACCTGAAAAGGAAATCACCAAAAATTGTCGAGATCCATAATCTCCCATACCATTTTGGTGCTTCAAAAACTTATTCATACTCCCATCAAAAATAGATTGAAACATTCACTTCAAGAAGGCCTTACAATTTTCCTGAAATTGAAGGGATATGCCAGGGTAATAAATCATGCAAATCTATATTTATTTATGTTATGAAACATAGAGTAAATCACATGTTGATGCAAGCATATTATTTGGAAATATATCCAAGGTAAAACGTCTCAAGCATCCTCAAAAAGACAGAAAAAAAAAGTGCAACCAGTTATGAAATCTAGCATAAGGAGATAATTATATGGATTCGAGGGAGCCTCATCACTTAAAAGAGATATAGAGGCTTGTTCTCCATACCTTAACTATTCATTTTTAAATAGATGATTGTGATTTAATTATTTTTAAAAAATTAAAAAATCAATTAAAATTAATTTTTTAAAAATGATTAGATCATAATCATCTATTTATAAATAAACAATCAAAATTAGAAGAACAAGCGTCTTTATCTCTTTAAGAGATGCAACCCTCCTCAATCCCTATTATATGAGATTAAAAGCAAAGTACCCAGACATTAAGAGAACTACACCAAATGAAAACATAATATTGAGATGCACAGCAACATCATCAACATCAGCAGAGCATGAAGATGCACAGGAAACATGTTTTCATAAGATAAAGAGAAAGACTGAGTCTGCTAGGCAGTTGTTCTTATTGTATAAAAAAGAGAACTATTCAGAAGTAGTTGCCACTTTTATCTCAGAAAACATATGTTTATATAGGAAAAAAAGTTTGGTATGGTAGCTAAAAGCCAAGCAGAAAACAATAGAACATTAGGGAAGAAGTGTATCAGTACAGGTCCTTTTGTTAGGATTCTATGTAAACAATTTTTAATATGAGCCAACCCATGTTTTCCCTCCCATGACAAACCAAAAGAAATGAAAAAATCCACCTACCTTCCACAATCGCATCGTTCGATCCCGTCCAATAGTCAATGCACGTTCTTTCCTCAAGCAATCAATGGTTAGCACTTCACTTTGATGGCCAAATAATGTGGTTATATAGGCTCTATCTTCCGCATTCCAGATTTTAACCGTACGATCAAATGAGCCAGAGAAAAGTTCTGTCGACCCTTGCCTAAATGATAAGCATGACACTGGCCCCCTGTGACCTGGAAAAGCCTGTGAATTATGCAGTTGAGTTGCATGAAAAGCATACAAGAGAAGTACATAAGGTATCAACATAATATGTTTGCAGTTTATTGCCACAGTCTTCTGGTGAAATAAGAATAAAAGAAGATTTACAAATTAGTTTGGTAGAGAAAAAGAAAAGAGAATATTGATGCTGACAACACTGAAATGGCATGCAACAAGAATCTACTAGTGATATCAACAGTCTACCACACAATCAGGATACACTCAAATGCACATAGGGTACCAACTGTTCCAGCCATGGGGCACATAGTACACATGATATCCTCAAGACAGTTAGATTTCTCTACATTAATTTTGAATCATCAATTAAAGCTTTCAACGTCAAAACTGTCTATCCAAATTTGTTCTTTTCAGTGGTTTACATCAATCATGGCATGCTGTCGTAATCAAACATAGACAACTTTTACCTGAATGTGCTCCCGTGTACGAGCATCCCATAAATGAACATGACGATCCAAACCACCAGCTGCCACATAACGCCCATCAGAGCTAACAGCCAGTGCTAAGATATGCTTACTATGTTTTATTGCTCGACCCTGTGGGTCCTTGACACCATGGGACTTCAAGACCTCCTCATTGGGCCATAAGTATTTCTCACCTCTGCCACTTTCCACATCCCAATGACGTATGGAACCATCCTTAGAAGCTGAGAAACCGTTTGAGTCATCAGAAGTCAGAGCCACAGCTGTAACAGACTGCCAATGCTTAACTAACAATCGTGGTTCTTCCTTGATTTCTGGCTTTTGGACCCTGAGGATTTGAAAAGAAATGCACATAAGCAAGCAGAAAGGACCAGGAAAAGAGAGAGAAAAAATCATTTTCTGTTCACAAACACATGCAAGGTAAGGAACCCAAAGTTGACCACACTGCATCATTCTTAGTCAGTAAGGAACAGATGGTCTTACTTACAAGACATAATATACTTGCTTAAGAAACTTCAAGTTCTTTTACTTGGACATGAAAAATAAAAATTTTCCTTATATTATTGTCGTCCAAGAGCCAAACAATGCAAATAGAAGCCATAAAGAAGTAAAATTAACATACGTAAAAGAATGTAGCTGATTTCCTGCTATTGGACTTCTTCAATAATGTCCTAAATTAACCTTTACAAAAGCTAGAAGTTCAAGTAAAGGGTATCAGTTTAAGTTTTTTTTCTTTCTCTTTTTTCCACTCGGTCCCTCATGGATAAGGTTTGCTGTTTCAAGTTAATCAAAGAACTTGTAAAAATTGCTTTGGACTCTCTCTATTTCAGATGCACACAACCATGATAAATGACAATCCACAAAAAGAGTAAATTTCAACTAAAAAAGGCAAAATAATAAATTTAAAAATCATATCACAAAATTGTCTCCGAAGGTATTCGTCCACAAGAGCAGCTTTTTCTTTTCCCCCTAAAATGTTTTTATCAATCAGCATTGCGTTCTCGAGACAGGGAAGCCAAGAATCGTTTCTTACATTTACAAAAACCTTATTTTTCTCCAGTTTTCCATAGAGTCAGAATCACACAGAAGGAGACAGCTCAATTGGCACATTCACATACACAAACAAAGATAATCAATTGGCAAATTCCATGTAGATCGCGTCATTTTTAAGTTATCTCACAGTGAATATTATCTTTTACTATTAAAAGGACCACCTTTTTCACATTTTTCGGTGTAATCAAAATCACAGGCAAGCGTAAGCTCAATCGAGTTGAGCACAATTATACACACAATCCATTATAATTCAACAATGCAAAGTGACAGACGAAGAAACATAGCACAAAAGACGACAAAAAAAAAGAGATTTTTTTTCCAATTTACCTGGAAGCAATCAATCTCCGAAGTCGACCGCTCTCTTCAAGTTGCTGCTGCTGTAAAATCTTCGCAACAAGTGCATCCCTCTCCCCTTCTCTCTCCTCCCTCTCCCTTTCACTCTCCCCGCCGCTCTCTTCTTCCTCCTCTTTCTTCCTCTCCTTAATCGATCTAATACGGTCCAAATGCTGCTTAGCCAATCTCAGCCGCCGCTCATCAGTTGTCTCTCTCTCGAAATCATCTTCCTCCTCTCTCACGTCTGCAATTCCTCGGCCGTCGTCCTCATCAAAGTCCTCTAATTCTTCAGACTCATCGCTACCTATTTCTTCATCATCGTCGAATCCATCAACGGCCTTCTCTTTCCTTCGCCTCTTCTTTTCCTGTTTGAAAAAGGGGTCGTGATTTGTTGAATACTTCTTAACCGTAATAATGCCCTTGGAAACTTTCTGATTTCGTTTTCTGTTCTTCATATTTACAGAAGAGAAGTTTGGTTGGTAGAGTGCAGAGCCGCCGAAAAAGATCGTGCGAGAAGACACGAAGTGTTTAGCAAAGTTGTGCAAGTCTAGGGCGCGTTTTGTGCCATGTGCTAAGCGGTGGTGCTATATGGTGCTGTTTTGGGCAAGTCTGGGGTTTAAGAGGGGTCAGGGTTTAAGGAATGGAGTTGAGGGAAACACCGAGCAACAACTATGTCAATGAAAGTGATCAATTTCCAAATACTACTAATATGTTAAAATAATGAGACTTTTTCCATAATAAAGATTAATATAATATTTCAAGATATTGTTAATGGAAAGAGTAAAGCTATTTACTTTAATTTATTATTTGTATATAGTTTTAAATCAGTTAAAATTTATCTTTTTTACTTGATTTAAACGTTTAAGTTTGTAATATAAATAATTAAATAATATAATTTAAATAATAGAATAGAGTTAAATTATATAAAAATAAGATATAAATATCTAACACTGATAGCCAACTTAATAGGCTAGAAAATAATATCATATATATAGAATAAATAATGTTAAGATATAACTAATTTATAATATAACTAATTTTCTGATCAGTACATATAAATAAATATAATATTAGAATAAAGAGATAAGTTATATTACAAAAGCTAAAGGGGTGGGTAAATACGGTATCTTTGAGATTTTTAAGGGTTAGCGATTGACATTCAATGAATTATGATGGATAATTTTCCTTTTTTACGGCAAAATATCAAGAGGTGTCAATCAATTGGATAAATAGAAGTAGCCAACCTAAAAAAAAAAAACTCATTTGCGGATGATTTACATGTAAATAAAATTATGCATGATATTTTTTTGGATAAGTGAGTGATTATATATAGATTTTTAAAAATTATGCACAAAAGCTATTAAAATATAGGATACGAGTATAGATAATAGTCTCTAAAAATGACCAACACAATTAGAGTTTTAGCCAAACAAGTCTCAATAAACAAAAAAAAAAAAAAAAAATCCAAGAACATTTCTTTACATGCGAATCAGCAATTAACTGAATGGATTACTTCATGAAGAAAATTCTTATTAAAAAACATTTTAAATAATTTAGATAATCTTCACTCTATCAAAATAATAAAAATGGATTATATATAAAGGCAAGTCGAGTTCTCTAAACAAAGAAAATTATATTAACAAAAGTCAACCTAAATCTAATATATATATGGGTACAGAGTTCTATATCACAAGATTTAAAATGATGATTCTTTGATAGAAGAAATAATTACTATTTTTTTAATCTGAAATGTTTATTTAAAAATAAATAATTAAAATATTTTATATTTAGAAGGACAGATGATATATAAAACAATTTAAAGCCAGTTCTCCCAATGAGAAACAACCAGTCAAGTTATCATGTCACCAATCTTCAGTGTCTAAATTGAGCATTCATTGCCTTCAATAAACCTCATATTTCTTTCCTTTCACAACAACCATAAGACCAAATGGAAACTTGTTCTGAGGCTCCATGGCTCTGCTTCTTCTGCTTGTTTCATAGCTCCCTCACATCGACCCCAATTGCTGCCCTAATCAATTTCTTCCCTTTTTATGACTAAAGAAGGAAGCTGAAGCCATAAAAAAGTGACATATTTGTAGTAATTTGATTATTGCAATTACATTGATCCATTATCTACCTTATCACAATATTGACAAAAATTAATTTATAAAATATAATTCAGAAAAGTTACTAAATTGTTAATTTTTTTGTCACTTAATCCACTTTAATGGACTAACAATCATGTGATTCTGAGTACTTTCTTACTTCATTCACAAATATTTTCAAGTGGGTAAATCTAAAAGACCTCATTGGAGGTCTTGGTTTGCACATTCACCATCATAGGCTTCTTGGATCCCATGTGTCTTCCCCCTATTTATTTATTTATTTTTTAAAGCATTTAGCTCCAAATGTCCATGAAACAAGCATTAAGCTAGATTTTTTTTCCAGAGAGCTCACGAGCAGCAAAACCAAATGGACAAGAGAGCCAGGGGAGATGATAAGGGACTTTGAGATGTCCACTCTGTTAGCGCAAAAACGAGGAAGGACATGGTGACCGATCGGACGGAATCGCTCGGACGTCTGAGAAGAGGACCACTCGGATGGACAGACGGAATTGGAGATAGTGAGATTAAAAGAACACACGGGATTTGAGTGTGAAAAATCCCTTCTTAATCAATGAAAAACCACAAAGAATACACTATAACAAATGATTGTTTATAAGTGTATTAGCTACACAATCTCAAACATAAAAAGAAAACAATCAAAGTGTATAATCCTCAATCTCCCACTAAAGTGTGTTTTTATCTCCCTTTCTCACAACAAAACTTGCCCTTTGATCACTCACAATGCACGCCCCAAGTGAAGCACAGCTGCTCACCAACCTTCTTTTTTTTTCTCACTAAGTGCATTGAATGAGCTCTCCTATATATATATATATACAAATGTACAACCACCCTAGGAAGGCTAAGCCGGCCCACCCACCTAGCAAAGATAGGGTGGTACGGCACGCCGCAAACATCTTGGAAGTTGTAGCTGCCACCAACTTCCAATCAATTACGTCATCAGTTGGCCCGCATTAATTGCTGCTGTAAAATAAGTCAACGTCAGTATGGCTTGAGTCCTCGTCCATATCCACCATTCGAACATGACGCCTTTAATAGGTCCTCGTCCAATTTCTAAAGTTCTCAGACTTCACAAGAGTCCTCGTCCACCAAGGGAGTGACCCCAACAAAAACTTCCCCTCACGACCGGATGGGAGCGAAGTCAATTAATCCGACGATGCCACAACAAGTTTTCAACTTTTCCTTTGGCAAAACTTTGGTTAATATGTCCGAACCATTATCATATGAGCGGACTTTATCAATTGATAGATGCCCATCATTAAGAACATCTCTTACCCAATGATAACGCACATCAATGTGCTTTGACCTTGAATGGAACGAGACGTTCTTACATAAATGAATGACACTTTGACTATCACAGAGGATCTTGTACGTCTCTTGTCTTAATCCCAATTCTTGGATGAACCTCTTCATCCAGAACATTTCCTTACAGGCCTCGGTCACGGTAATAAACTCAGCCTCCATTATTGACAAGGCAAACATATTAAATTGAACTACCATATCTGCCCCTCCTACAAATTTTTAAATTTTAAGTACTCAGACGTTGATTTTCGAGAATCAGCGTCCCGCTATTTGTACGCAAAGAGGCTTCTCTTTTCAATCAGAACTGTCTTGGAGGTCCGCAAAGAAAACAGGTTTGAAAGAAATATGCTCACAAGGCCAACCGCATGAGCGATGTCGGCCAGCGTACATACGGCCGCGTACATCAAAGCCAATCAGTCGAGGAGTAAGGAATTTTACTTATGCGCGCATTCTAATTGCTGCTTCGGCTGAAATGATTTGCGGTGATGAGGCATCGCGGGCTTGGAGGTCCCATGTTAAAACCGTTGAATCACCTTTTTAACATAGCCCTCCACAGGGATCAGAGCTTCTGTCCCCTCGGTCGCGAAAAATTCTTATCCCTAGAATCTACTTCGTCGGGCCGAGGTCCTTTATGGCAAAAGAAGCGCTTTGATTGCTCTTTCTAGTTCCTTGATTAATAACATCTGTCCGACAACCAACATATCGTCCACATAAAGGAGGAGGATGGCGAAATTATTTTTCGAGAACCTGCGAACAAAGACACGGTGATCGGAAGTAGTCTTATGGTAGCCGCGTCCGATTTAAGACTCAAACTTCCACCCTTTGCCTTGGAGCTTGCTTCAAACCGTACAAACTCTTCTTCAAACGACAGACCAGTCCTTCCTTTCCCTTGGCTACGAATCCTTCAGGTTGCTCCATGTAGATCTTTTCTTCTAGATCACCATGAAGGAAGGCTGTTCGGACATCCAGTTGCTCAACCTCTAAATCCAAAGCCACTGTCAGTCCAAGTACCACACGGATCGAGGTCAATTTCACAACTGGGGTAAAAATCTCATAAAAGTCAGCACCCTTCCGTTGACCAAAGCCTTTCACCACAAGCCGTGCCTTGTATCTTGGCTTGCTGGTGTCCTTGGTCGCCTTCAGCCGAAAGACCCATTTATTCTTCAGGGCCTTTTTCCCCTTGGGCAATTTAGCCAGTTAAAAAGTATGATTTTCATAAAGAGAGATCATCTCTTCCTTCATGGCCTCAAACTATTTATCCTTTTGAGCGCTACACATGGCCTCATTAAAATCTTCAGGTTCTCCAGCATCAATGAGCATGACGTACTCACCTGCTGGTAAACGGACGGAAGGACATCTCGTCCTAGTCGACCGTCTCACAGGGGCTCCCTCGGCCTGCTGAGGAGCCAAAACTCTATCCTGGTTAGTTTGAGGAGTTAGAATTCCCACATCATTTTGGCCTGCCACTCCGTCTGCCGGCCATCGACTCAAAGATCTTGGACGGAGATCATCATCATCGGACTAGAACAACTAGATCCGTCAGAAGTCTTTGGATTGAGTCTTCTGCTCCTTTCCAATGTCCTCGATGGTCGTTCTCAATGAAGACTATATCGCAGATCGATCAACTTCTTTTTTTCCATTGGGTCATAAAATCGGTACCCCAAGCTCATCCTCGCCATTTTAAAGACACATTCCTTTGTCTTTGGCTCCAATTTAGTCCTCTTATCTCTCGGAACATGAACAAAGGGACCCAAATGTCCGAAGATGGTTAAAAGATGGCTCTCTCTGGGGTCCAAATCCTTTCAGGACTCCCTGTTCAAAGGCTTACTTGGCGACCGATTGATCACGTGGGAGGTCGTCTTCAAGGCCTTGGCCCAAAAGGATCACGGAAACCTAACCTCGGACAAGGCACCGACCCTTTCCATCGTGGTCCGATTCATCCTCTCGGCCACGCCGTTTATTTCATGGGCGTCTTGGGTGGAGTCTTGGCAAGTGTATCAAAACTCCAATACTTGCTGCATCAAAAACTCCAATGTACTCTCCACCGTTAACCGAACGACCTTGACTTCCTCCCGGTCTCACGCTCTACGAGGTTTCTTTCTCAAAGATTCGACACAGATCCTTTGTCTTGGCGGGAATACCTGACTTCTCGAGCAATCGTCGATGAAGGACACAAAGTATTGTACTCCTCCAAAAGACTTCTCCGGGAAGGGACCACACACATCTGTGTGGATGAGCTCCAAAATCTCGGACTTCTTGCTAGATGCGTCTCCTTGAAAGGAGACTTTGCGCTGCTTTCCCGCCATAAGGTGAGGGCAAGTCCTCGTCTTGTCTCTATCCATTTGCGGGATGAGACCCTTCTTCGCCAGATAACTCATGCCACGCTCACTCATGTGTCCGAGCCTTTTGTACCACAAGGCCGAGGACTCCACACTTCCTGTGGCATTCACCTTTGCCACCTCGGACTGGGCTTTCAATATGTAAAGGCCTGACGACTTTATTCCTCGAGCAATAACCATGGAGCCCTTTGTCAACTTGTAACTGCCGTCCACAGAAGACGCTGCAGTAGCCTTCATCATCCAATCTTCCTGCTGAGATGATGTTCATTCGGATATCGGGGATGTGTCGGACATCCTTCAATATCAGTCGGGCTCCATTGTTCATCAGAAAGGAGACGTACCCTCGTCCAATAATCTCGGACGTCTCCATATTGCCCATCCTCAACACTCCTGGGGCACATAGAGTGTAAGTGGAGAACAACTCTCTCCTGGACGTGACGTGGATGGATGCGCCAGAGTCCACCACCCAGTCGAAAGCCTGCTCCGCCACATTTACAGAGTCTTCAGACTCGCAGGTTAAAAGGAGATCACCTCCTGTAACAACAGAGACCGAGGACTCTTTCTCGTCTAGTCTCTTCTCCCCCTTCTGCTTGGTAGCATTTTCACGCTTCCACTTGTAACAAAATTTTTTGATGTGACCTTTCTTACCATAATAGTGACACTCCATGTCTTCATATCGAGAACGTGACTTACTCCGTCCTTTGTCTTCACACTTTAGGCCACGTCCTCGGCTTCTTCCCCTCGACTTAGTAACAAGGACTTCGGAGTGCTGAGAGGTGGACGTGCTTTGAAAATGCCATCGCACTTCCTCGTTTAGCACAGTTCCCTTTGCCATCTCTAAAGTCACCACACCGTTAGGAGCTGTGTTGGCAATGATGATCCTTATAACCTTCCATGAGTCCGGGAGGGATGCTAGCAACCATAGTCCGAGGACTTTATCCTCGAACTCGATCCCTACACCAGTTAGCCTGTCCACGCATCCCTGAAACTCATTTAGGTGGTCGGCGATAGATGAGCCATCATTGGACCAAACTTGCATTAGCCTCATCAAGTGATAAATTTTATTATTTTCGGATTTGGAGGCAAAGAGCTTTTCCAGCTTCTCCCAGAGAGTCTTGGCACTCGTCTCTCTGCGAACGTGATTGTACACATTGTCATCCACGAACTGCCGAATGAAGCCACACACTTGCTTGTGCTCCAATGTCCACTGCTCGTCCGTTTTTGCCGTCGGTTTTCCTGTGGTAAAGACGAGATCATGCATGGACTTTACGAAGAGCAGGTCGGACATCTTGCTCTGCCAGGTGTCATAGTTTGATCCATTCAGGCAAATCATTTTGCTTCCAACCTCCATCGCAGCCAGCAATAAGATTACCTTTCAAAGAACCAAGATCTCTGATACCAATTGTTAGCACAAAAGCGAGGAAGGACACGGTGACCGGTCGGACGGAATCGCTTGGACATCTGAGAAGAGGACCACTCGGATGGACAGACGGAATTGGAGATAATGAGATTAAAAGAATATACACGGGATTTGAGTGTGAAAAACCCCTTCTTAATCAATGAAAAACCACAAAGAATACACTATAACAAATGATTGTTTACAAGGGTATTAGTTACACAATCTCAAACATAAAGAGAAAACAATCAAAGTATATAACCCTCAATCTCCCACTAAAGTGTGTTTTTATCTCCCTTTCTCACAACAAAGCTTGCCCTTTGATCACTCACAATGCACGCCCCAAGTGAAGCACAGCTGCTCACCAACCTCCTTTTTTTTTCTCACTAAGTGCATTGAATGAGCTCTCCTATATATATATACAAATGTACAACCACCCTAGGAAGGCTAGCCCACCACCTAGCAGAGGGTGGTAGCACGCCGCATGTCAGGCACACGCCGGTCTGCTGAGACCCGTCGCCACCAACTTCCAATCGGCATTACGCTCATTTCTGTGATTACAATGATCGGCGCGTTAATTGCTGTGTTGGAGAATAAGTCGCGTCGGTATGGCTTGAGTCCTCAAATCCATGTCCACCATTCGGACATGACGCCTTTAATAGGTCCTCGTCAAATTTCCAAAGTTCTCAGACTTCACAAGAGTCCTCGTCCACCAAGGGAGTGACCCCAACACACTCCACAAGCTAGAAAGGTCCATGACCTACAAGTCCCACTAAATTTAACCTGAAAAAGTAAAAGTCAGATAGTTACAGTCTAGTTAAGTAATTAAAAAGAAAAAAAAGTATTTACGTAACGGTAACTATCATTATATGATCCGGTGATCATGAGTTTGAATTATAAAAAATAATCTATTATAATAATATAAGTAAAACAATATAAAATAAATTTAAAATAGTTTTTCTTTCTTGAAAATTAGGTGTAACAAGATCACTGTACACTGCGTTGCCTTCCTTATTTTTTTTCTAGTTTATAAAAGCTAATAAAAGTAAAGAAGAATGGGATGAGATTTGAACCAACGTCAAGTCCTAAGCCTTAATGCCAATTGCTTTACCAAGAGAATGAGATTTAAATCCACATCCAGTACGAATTCATGTGGATTAATCATCAATTGAGCTATCCTAATGCCTCCGGCTACCCTTTTTAAATCATTTAAAGAGTATACTACATGCCTATTTTTCATTTTTATTTCCAATATGTTGAAATGTCAAACCTATTAACATAAAAACTAGAGCTGACTGAACTGTTTCCTCCAGATCCTCAGTTTCTCCAATTCGGGCATGGGTTTATAGATGAGGAGGAAAGACCCTTCAACAGAAAACTTGATGTTCTAATAACAAGCATCTAATCTCAAATGATTGGCTACTCGGACTCATAAGCAATAGCTGAAAGAATGCTAACCCAGGTATACTACTGATTCATGCTAATCCAGGTATACTGCCAATCCGAATATTTTGAGTGTTTTTATAGTCTTCTCAATGAAAACCATGAATCAACCGTTATTTTACTAACTAGTTCCTATTTTGAGTGTTTTGAGTGCTTTTTATGACTCAAGTTCCAAGATGACTAAGTTCCAATTCCAAAGTTTTTATACTGACAGCTTGAACTGCTCTTGTAGCAAAATATGCCCAAGAAATTGAAGCTAACAACGCATGAATCAACCGTTTTTTTAAGTACTGCAATGGTCAGTCCATTAGCAACAAGCTGCAAAGAAAACAGGAGGGATGAGAGCAGAGAGTGGCGCAACCAACCACCTCCACCCCTACAGCGCCACCTCAACCTTCCAAAAAAAAAAACCATCCAATAGACATTGCGGTGCTTACAGCACTTGGTCATGAAACAACCGGGGAATTGTAGATATTCAAATGCCTGTATGGACAAGATCACCCCATATTCTAAATGGATATGCAAAATGCTTTCAACTGTCACAGCAGAACACAATATCCATACGGCCTTAGTAAAATGGAGCAAGCTGGGCTAGTATAATCACAATGAAAATGGTACGGTCTTAATCTTCATCTGCATTTTTATCCCTCCATAAACAATTGCTCTCTCATCTTCCTCTTCTTTGCATTCTTCCCGCAGAAGAAAACAACATGGATCATAGAAACACTATGTATTCTGATTTGTATTTTTTAAGGCAGAATGTACAATTCCAAATACAACACCCCAAGCAAGATTGAAAATGAAAGATTGAACCTCCTCTATTACACATCAAACTTCTATGAAAGAAGCAAATAACAGGTGAAACGCACAAAAAAAACACTTTGTATCGACAACAGCATTTTCTTATCTAACTGGAAACTATGATGAGCGGCACAACCACCGGCACAGTCTTTGATTTCCATGGTGCTCTTTTTACCATCTTAAACAAAAGACAGCAGATAAGAGTGAGAACAAGAGCTACAATCCGCCCTCTTACAAGTCCAACAAGAACAATCATCACCATAAACAAATACTTTGGGTTTCCATCTCTTCTCTCCAACCTTTCACTGTATTTTCCAGCCTCCATTTTACCACCATTTATACCATCTGACTGCTCTATTTCTTTGGCTAATTCTTCTTCTTCTAGGCCATCCTCTAGGGAAAATGACAATGAACCCTTATGATTAATAATTTCCCGGCCTTCCTTTCGCTCCTCTTCTTCTACATCCTCCCATTTTGCTAAGTTAGCCAACTCAGTGTCACAAGGCTTCCCATTTTTATCCTTCCACTTCTTCTTACGAAGCTTCTTGGGCACAAACTTCTTCCAAAACTTTCCCTTCTTCTCTTTCCCACTCATACTGCCGACTTCACTCCCTGTCTCACCTTCCTCCATCACCTTCATTTCTTCGTTACCAACTTCTGAAGGTGTTATCTCATTCATCCCATCAAGACTACAAAATGTAGCTTGACCAATTTCAATTTCATCAATGGGGCAATTCCTCACCTTCCCCTCAACAAAACAACTATCACAGACAATGCTATGATCTTCATCTTCTTCCTGTACCACCCCTCCCAAAGCCCCATTTTCTACTCCAATTCCAATATTCTCCTGCTTTCCCAGAGAATCAGATTTAAACCAGTCGAAAAATGATTTCAACCTCTGTTTTGCATTCACCCAAGGCTTCGACGACAGAAGCACTCGACCGCCGAAATATTCAGCCAGAATTAGCAAGAAAGCTGCCATTGACATCCCCAAGACAAGCTTCTTAGTACAAAGAGCAAGAATCACAACCAACGCCACCTTCAAGACGAATAAGGCTCCATCATTCGAATCGAGCATGCCTTTAATCTCTTGTTTTCTGTCGGTTTTCATAGCAAACGATAAATCAGCCTCTTGGGGACCAATCTCTTCCATCTCTGAAACGATTGGGCACATGGACTCATCTTGTTTGGAGAGGGAAGGCAGCAATGTAGGAGGAGGAGATGGCAGCCGTGTCGGCGACTGAGAGGGGATCGGCGGTGAATCGACGGGGGACTTCGGACGCTTCTTCTCGGAGGGTTTCTTGAGACGATCGCGATTCTTTACGAAGAGATCAACGAGGGAGGTTGGGAAGCCGGTCTCGACAACGAGAGACCCGCCGCGCTTCGGCGGCGACTTTAGTTCCGCGACTAGCCGGCAAATTCGATTGACCTTCGATTTCTTCTTCCATAGAGACGGCATGGCCTAAACCGTCGGAAAAACGGGATGGAATTAGTTTAATTGGATCGGAACTTCATGGAAAAGTTCAGATGATTCTAAACGGGTTACTTCGCTATTGTAAAGACCCATCAAAAGCGACAGATTGGAAGCAATCCAGTATTCAATTGACCTTGAAACTGGGTTTTGGAAAGGAGAACATGGGGATTACAGAGGGAAAACAGACTCGCAACAGCTGGACGAGAAAAACCCTGGAAGAGAGAGAGATAGAGGGAGGGAGGGAGCGTAAATGGAGGCGAACAGGTGGACGATGGAAGGAAGGGGGAAATGCAGTGCGTCCGCGTGCAAAATGAGGTGGGGTCGGGCGGGATGACAACTGAATATTTATATTAAATGAATTGAAAGTATTATTCATATTTTTGTCATCAATGCATAAGAATTTATCTTATGCCTTTAAATTATTATTTTAAATTATATATTACAAATATTATTAATTGCTTATAATTTTAGAAAACAGTTATATGTTTCTAATAGTTTGCGATACTATAAAAAACAAAAATTATTATTATTATTATTATTATTATTATTATTATTATTTAATTTTATAATTTTATTCTCAATTTTAAAATTTAATTTTCAATATTTAATAAATATTTTCATATATTTTGTTGCGTTCTGGTTCCACGGGTCCGAGAGATACAGAGGTTGGCGAGGTCCCAACCGGATCTCTCAGAAGGCTCGTGGATGAGGGGGGATCCGAAGGTTGGGAACCGCGAGATCCAGCCGTGGATGGGGGTCGTTAGAGAAAGATCGAGACCGGATTTTACGTGGAAAACCTTTTCGTAAATAGGGAGGAAAAAACCACGAGACTCTGAGCCTGTTTGAAAGTTTCACTATATGAGTTGAGATTTTTACAGAGTACAATTGTGAGGGTTAATCCCTTCCTTGTCTCTCACTTAGTGTTTCTTGCGCTCACTACAGAGGCTCTCCTTTACTCTCGCTGGGGAGTGTAACTTGAACAATCAAGAGGAGATCTTCTTTCGGGTGTAAGCTATGAGGGAGAAGGCCCGTCCTTTGGAAAGGAGTCTTGCCGAGTATTTATAGTGGAAAGCGGGCAGTTGAGGAGTAGACACGTGGCGTCCATCCGTCGGTTGAGAAGCTGGTCGACCTACTCCCTTTAAAGCGGCTAGAGTGTGGGGAGCGGCATGCGGACGGCGTTCTTTGCGGCGTGCAGGTGTGTCGGTGTACGAGTCTAAATATCGGCGCCCGGTTTGGTAGGCGTCTTTCTGTTGAGGCAGGCGTGGCGGTGAGTTGCGAGCTTTTCTTAAAGCCGCGAAGTAGACTAGTGGCACTCCGGCTATGGGCCAGGCGGTTCGTCCGATTGCGGCGTTCTTCGTGGAGTTGATGGATTCGTGAGATGAAGCGATTACGGAGGTCATCAGGGAAACTCGTGCGCCTCTTCGCAGTGGCTCGGCGGTTACGGGAGGCTGCGCGGGACTTCTTGGGCTCTCGGTCAGGAGAGCCTTTCGAAATTTATCTGATTTCTCCACTCAATGTAAGAGAATGCGGAAATACTACTTGGGTTTGTCTTTTATGGCGCCCGTTTCATTCTCTAACATATTTAAATTGCTATACATTTAGTGTAAAAAATTTAAATATAAGATATATAAAAAAATCGATGGAAAATTTTTTGGTATTGTTAAGATGAATTATTATTATAAAGTTTATATCTTATTATAACCTAAATTCTCTTTGATAAGACAAAACTCCGCCGAGTCTATTATTTTGGCCCTATATAAAAATTTTAATATTTATACATACTTATTATTTATCAAAAATATAATTTGGGTAAAATTTTCACATGGAATAAATTATCACAAAATAAAATAGTAATTAATAAAGTTAAACTAAAAATTTCAAAAAATTTAAAAATATTTTAACACTGTTTTCTAAACCAAAAATAATAATTATTTAAATATTCCATTATGCATTGAAAGAGTAGTATGAGATAAAAGAATATTTCCTCTTTTATTTGATAGGAGTTAATTCTAGTGTCACAAATATTTTTCATACTTACTTATAAAAAAAATAAATTATACCAAAAGGACCTTAATTTAATAATATTTATGTTTAAAAAATAAAATAATAATAAATAAGTTTTTTTCTCATCCTCATCGCATAGGCGATATTCATACTCAGAGGGCCAATCCCGAGTGAGCCAACCACACGGGGACCCATGGCTCTTTATTCTCAAATTTTTAAGATCCAATGATCTTTATTTTTATATTATTAAAAAATTATAACATAATTTATATTTTTAATATTTTTAAAAAATATAAAATAAGAATTATTAAATTTTGATTCAATAGTCTAAAAACTACGATATTGGGCCCCGTGGAGTTGGCCCCTTGGTCTAGTAATAGTGGCCCATCTACCCTTATATATATTCTAATCTTATATGAAATTTTCTTAAATTTTTTTAATATCTTAAAATCTTAAATCTCAAATATTTGTTTTAAGCTAAGTTTCTAAGTAGGCTTTACTAACCCGAAAGGTTGACCAATGGTTGCCACAATCGATTCAAATTTATAATTCTAATATCTTATTTCAATTTCTTGAAACTAAAAAATAGTTTATTATAATTTTTTTATAATTTTTATAGAAAAAGTATTATAATTACATGCTAAAATTATTTATCAATTAAATATAATAAAATTAAATCAAATAATATATATTGAATAAATTATTTGGGTTGAGTAGAAATGTAGGGCGACCATTGGATAAATATTTTCTAATATTATTAATTTATTTGAGAATTTGAATGATATAGACCTGCCAAATACATGCATCGTGGCCACACCACTGTGCCATGATTATTTTTTTAATGCATTAATTATATCTATTATTTTTAAAGATATATACATTATAAATATCTAGTATTTAATATAATTTAGATTAATTAGAGATTAGTAATAACATCCATAATTAATAAAAATTTTATATTATGATTACATATAATATAAAGATTTAATTGTAATTAATTATGTTTAATATAATAAATTTCATGCCATAAAATTTTTTATTATATTTAACTAATTAATTAGATAAAATATTAAATTATTTTTTAATTTACTTCCAACGATTAAGAAGTGAGACATATTAAAAAAATGGAATAATACCTTATTAGGCTTATAAAATTTAGGGGATCACCAGGAGAGAAGTTGATTACGTAAGTCATAACATTCAAAGCTTTTTCCCAAATGAGATAGGAAATTTTGCTACCGAAAGTACACATTAAACTCCCTTAATTAATGTACAATTCACCATCTTGGCTATACCAATTAATTATGGTGACATCGGTGGTGCCTTTTGATGTCAAATTCAGTACAAACGATAATATACGTCAAATGGCTCAGTATACTTTCATCTATTATATCTACTGATATATATTATCTTTTTCACAATTTACCTTTTAACCAATGTATGAATTTGCTTGAAGATATCAAATGCTTGATCATTCGTCTTCAAGGGACACACACATAACTTTATAGAATAATTATTAATAAATATTATGAAATAAAGTATCCCGTTGATAGTCATTACCTTGATAAGATCACATATGTTGGCATGTACAAACTCAAGAAGTACTACTTTTTTCATAAATGACTTTCCATGAAATAGAATTCTCTATTACTTCCTGGCCATACAATAATAACATATATTCAATTTTGCTTTATTTACACTCGAAAGAAGATTTTTCTTTGTTAATCAATTGAGCCCTTTTTTACTTATGTGGCTAAATTGCTTGAACTATAAATCGATAGACTCATCTCCCCCAATCACATTCACATTTCCATTGGAGATAACGGCTTGCAATGCGTGCAACTTAGAAAGCTTCTTCCCACATGCTATTACTAGAGAACATCTAGTGAGCTTCCATTATACCTCATAGAAAGTGTTGTAAAGCCTATTATCATCAAGCTTGCTGGCCAAAAATATTCAATTGAATATTCAGAATGTGTTGATTATCCTTAAGACCAACTTTGTATTATTACCGATAGTCAAACACACATAACTATAACCTATAGTTCAATACAATCGATCATTACTCATCTGTAATACTCTAAAATTATATGGAGTATAAGATGTGAAAAATTTCCTTTTTGATCATACAAAGTGATGCACTACTATTGATTACCTAGATTGTCTCATAATCAACCACATTGATCACGTCTTCTTCATATTTAATAAGAAGATTAGATTTGGTAATAACCGATTTTCTCTTATCATATCGAGTCTTTTCTGCCTTCCTTTTACCATCATCTCAATTCTCTTGTTTCTGCTTGCTGTAATACTTTTCGATATGGCATTTCTTTCTGCGATCTTTGCTTTTGATTTGCCCCAACGTTTCTCATTCAATTTGAGACTTTTCTCGTTACTTCTTCTCTATGACTACAAGGCAAATGTTTTGAGATGCGAATATGTGGAGCCTTGTGACGTCCTCTTCGTTTTTTCATTAAGGACCACATTCCAGACCATCTTTAAAATTACTATACCATTTTGAGTGGTGTTGGTAATGATAATTCTGATAATTTTTCACGAATATAGTAATGTGGTTAACAATCACAAGTCTAGCACTTCATCATTGACTTTTATATTTATACCACTCAATTTACCATTGTTACCTTAAACTTGTTGAAATGGTAAGCTATGGAACCTCCCTTCTTGGTACTTTACTTATATTAATTTTATTAAGTGATACAATTTATTTTTACCTACTTTTAAAATATAAAGCATTTCAAACTTCTCCTAAAATGCTCCTATGTACTTTTTATTATTGATGCGTACCTAGATCCGACTTCGAATAGATTCGGATTCTCTTGGATGGATTGAACCGGCTCCGTTCACCGAGTGCGAATCCTGCACACCACTAAAGCAAACAAGAGGTCAGCGTTAACGGCGGGATGTAATCCCACCGAAAACACTCCGACGCTCAAGTCAGTGAAACAGCCTTCAAGAGGAAAGAAACTGAAATTGAGGGCGAGTTTTGGGAAAGAGTGTTCAACCCGGATGTAAGAGAGACGTGAGGTCTCCTTGAATCTGGGCGGTGGGACGGCAGTAGAGACCTGTTCGTTGCCGTGGGGTGCGATTGTGTCTGAGAGTTTGGCTGCCAAGAGAGAGAAAGCTCAATTCTCAGAACACTTAGCATTTTTGCAGTCGGAATGAGAGCCTGAATGAGAGTGCCAATGAAAGCCTGAATGAATGCCTCCCCTGGAAGGTGAATCCAGGGCCTCTTTTATGGCAAAGATAGTGATCCTCCTTCTTTGGAAGGAGCGATCGTCCCTGTGATCTGCTGTTGGCCTTCCTTCTGGAGGCTGATACTCGTTGCCCAATTGAGGAGGATTGTTTCCTTCTGAGGCGGCCATCCACTTTCCAAGTTGGTTTCTTTCCTTCCCAGCTTGTTACCGTTGGGGTTCCTTGGCTGGCAAGGAGTTGGAAAGATCTGGCGCCTTCATTATTTGAAGGGCGTCAATCTTGCTCATATTCCTTTTGAGATCGTGGGGTATCCTTGGAGAGCTGTTGTTGACCTTTTGATGATTCGTGGGCCTAAATGGGTCGGCCCGTTATTTGTTGAAAGGGCTTCTTGGGGCCCAATGTGCAAAGCGCGGACGGTCAACGCCCGTGTTGACCGTCTGCCTGCGTATTGGCCACCCTTATGGAAGGTATCCGTCGTCAGCCTCCAGATGGGCTATGGACCTGAGCGAGTCAGGCACATTACTGTAGACGAGCCTTATTTGGGCCCAACGTATGGGGAGCAGACGGTCAACGTCTGAATTGACCGTCTGCGTATTGGCCGCCCTCGTGGAGAACGAATGGAGAGCTGCTGGCGATCAACTGATGGGTTGTGGGCCAGAATGGAATAGGCCCATCACGGTAGCAAAGCCTCTAAATGCCCAATCGAGTTGGTCAACCTTGAGTTGACCGTTTGTGAGCAAGTTGGCCGTCAAGACGGTCAACTCCAAAGTTGACCGTCTCGGGCTTTCCGATTCTTGGGCTCATCTACTCACTGGGCCGTCAAGAACGTTGACTGTCCTTCTTGGGCTTCCGTTGACCATCCTTTGGGCCAGCCCATTTTGGTGTACCCATCAATTACAAATATGATTATAAATATTATCATTAACAAAATTATTGAATGTACTTAAAAACTTACATATATTTAAAAGCCCAATCTTTTTTAGATTTTGATTCAAATTTTTAGGTTGCAAACACCAAAAAATATATTATTTTAATAAATAATAAATTTCATCTTGCTCTTTCGAATGTTAATATTCATGCTGTTCAAACAAATTATTTTGTTACTACTCTCAATCAATTCAAACAATTTTAATATAGAAACCCAAATATTATGATACCACTTGTTGATTTTTAGTTACCAAAGCTTTACTGACAAAACCAGAAACTAATCCCCGTAAAGTTTAATGCATAATTGTTTGTTTAAATTTGCGAGGAGGTAATATGATAACGTATAATATAAAATAATAATTATAATAGTGAGTTATAGGATTTTATATGAAAAACCTATTTGAGAATGGAGGAAAAAAATCATGGAATAATATATTCGTAAAATATCTACTATTTAATAAGATTAGTTAGAAAAACTTTTTCCAACATAAGAATATAATGCCTTGTAATAAACAATCCGAACAATAAAAGAGTATAAGAGTAAATAAAAAGAAAATAATCAATAAAATTTTTTTTTTAATAATAAGAATAATATACCTAATATTGGTAGAGAATGAAATACAATTCAGAATTTAAATAAATGATTGAATTTTTTTATTCTTGTTTTCTCTTTCTTTATCTATTTTGGCACTTACCTGTTTTCAAAGAAATCTCGCATATATTGACCTAAAAATAAATCAAGTTTCTATAAAAAGGGTCATGGTGCATGAGTATTTGACATTCACACATCAGGCAGACCGTATTAGACATTGACACACAAGCATTATGTTAGGCATGCACGAGCACAATCATTTTTGCCATCAACTCCTGAACTCTTCATAGGCTTACATAAGTTGTGTCGCTTCTTTTATTGGTGCATGTGTGCCATTTCGTGTGCATGTTAGGCGTAGCCCATCATTCTTGTTAAAGATCCTCCTTGGTTCAAATATGGATCAATTAAGCTTCTTATGAAACTCCATGTAATAGGCCAATGATTCAAAGAATATAAATATATAGACAAGGATATGACATTCACAAGAGAGTAAAATATACCAATAGATTGATAGAAGATTTGGGATTTATTTTCACTATACTATGTTGTATATGTTTTGAATTCCAACAATTTATAGATTTGAGGTGTGGAAACAGCTTTTCATATAATGTGAGATACGTAAAAATAATTTTTTACATAATATAACATAAGATATTAATTATTTATTTAAAATTGGACAAATTCTTCTCTAAACTTTGAATATAGGGAAAATTCCTTTCATTGGCACCAAAGGGGACAATTTTTAGGTTTGTCAAAACCCATTCATTTTGATTGCCGAAAAAATCAAAAGATTGTCATTTGTGCTAAGAGTTATGAGTCACTTTTATATGGGCACTATATTCATTTGATTTACCATCCAGTGGCTTGGAAAAAGGATACCCATGTATTATACTAATCTAGAGAAAATTGCAACATTGCACGTGATAACCGCTCGACTCGCGCAGAAGTGCCAATTCCAAATTAGAGGGTGCTTGAGGAGCACCCAATGGATACTTGTGCGTAGATTACGTGTTCGCGCGTGACCAGCGCTTGTACGCCAAATCGGTGGCACTTGTGCCTAAGGAGCACCCAAGAGATGTTCAAGTGGCATTTCTAGAATGTCATGTGCCTAAGGTGTATGCGAGGGATCGCTCGTGCACCGAATGCAGTAGGGGCACGCCCAACAGGCGTTCGAGTACTGGCTATCAGTGTAAAAATGCACTGATACGTTTTTAAGGCAACCGCTTTACAATTTTGAAACCTAGTGTGGTGATTCAGTGAGAAAAAGAAGAGAAAGAGAGAAGAAATGAAGAAAAAGAAGATTTGAGCATTCGAACAAGTTTCAAATCGCGTTCTAATCTCCACCGACATTGGGTACGCTATTTTTAACTGATCTTATTTCTTTTCTTTTGTCTTATACTTATTATTGTTCGGATTTATTTATTGTAATGTGTTAAATTTTTATATTTATATTTAAAAGAAGAGAAAGAGAGAAAAAAGGAAGAAGAGGAAGACCCGAGCATCCGAACAAGTTTCGAATCGTGTTCTAATCTCCATCGACAATGGGTACGTTATTTTTAAAGTTGAAAAGAATATTTAACTGATTTTATTTCTTCTCTTTCGTTTTATATTTATTATTATTCAGGTTTATTTATTGCAATCTGTTAAATCTTTATATTTATTGGGATTTATATAGTCAAATTTATTACATATTGAATATATTTCGGACGTATCATTCCAAAATTTTTTTCTCTCATTTTAAAGGGGATTTTTCACATAAAATCTAGTATTATTATTGTTTGTGATTATTTACTTATTATGCGTTGTTGATTATTTTCTCATATATCAAATAAGTAGTACGAGTCCTAACTAAGAGTCTAATAGCTATTTATTTTTATCTCTTTACAATGCGTTTGAGTTAGTGATCTTTGCAGCATAAGCAAAGTGAGCAAGGTGATCAGAAGAGGTTAGAAAATTAGCAGCCATTGTAAGATGATTACTTCCAACAGGTTTTTCTATTTTATTATGGAAAAATGACGGTTTCTCTTCCAATCCCCTTCTGTTTGAGCTAAATTTCTACTTTCAAAGAAGCTTATCATAAACATTTGAATCTTTTATAACTATTTTTTAGCTTTCAACATTATGATTTCTTGAGGCCAACAATAGCAGTAAAGTCACCTGTTTATATACAGATGATGACTTTTAGCTTAGTCCTGCTCATCCAAGCCGAGTTGGGTTCGGAGTATTGGTTTTTTTATTAGATTATGAGTCATTTCTATGTAGGCTTATACTCCTTTGATGTGCCAATTGATGGTACGAATGATTAGTATTTTTGTGCTGGTGAAGCACACTCGACGAAAGCTTGAGGTGTTAATTCCAATAGCATCACACTTGAGCCATGCCTTAGACGCCATTTTCAGAAGTCCCGCGCTCGATCCGCGCTTTTCGGCAGCTCGAATGCCATTTTTAGAAGCACCAGGATCGAGTCGTACCTGCTAGGCGCTTGAGAGTCATTTCTAGAAGCTTTATGCTTGACCCACGTCTGTCAGGCGCTTGAACGCAGTTCTAGAAACACTATGTTCAAGCTGTGCCTGCCTGATGCTCGAACGTGGCTCGGAGGATAAAAACATAGTTGACACATGTTAGGGTTTAACCACTGCAATTTGAGCACCGTTTTAAGAAAGAAAAAAAGAGAAAGAGAGAGAAAATTGAGAAGATGAAGATTTATGCATCCGTTTGTATTCCAAATCGAGTTCCAATATCCGTCGATCGTGGGTACGCTATTTTTGCTATTGAGAAAAATATTTACTGGGTTCTATTTTTTTCTCTTTCATATTATATTCTCTATTCTACGGACTTGTTTTGAGATAAGGTAGTTTGACCTTGTATTTGCGGTTTATGTAATCGAGACATTGTATAATGGATATATTTTTGAATATTGAGTTTCGTGTTTTTTCTCTTTCATTCAAAAGGAAATTTTTCACGAAAAAATTATACATTTATCGATCGTGTATACTTGTTCTGTATTTATCGTATGTTATTGTATATTTTCTTACGGTTCAAATAATAGGTTGTGTCCCAACATTTTTGGCATCTCTTGTCCAGAGTGCAAGATTGTTATAAGGTTAGTGGTGCAAGGCATCATCAAATGTGATCAGTATACAGTAAATGAATCTCCAAAATTTGGCATTTTCTAACGGATGAAGTGAAGCTAATTAGGTAAAATTCTAAGAAAAATGGTAATTTATTACGTGAACAATGCTTTTTGAGAAAGACCGTCAGCAGTGTCGTCTTTTTAAAGCATGCGCCACAGTGCTTTGATCCCCGCCATTCAATTACCATGCAAATGTGTTGTATATAAAGAGACTCAAAACTATAAGTTTGAGCAACGGCACGACATTTAAAGTGTCAAAATCCAGTAAATACATTGCATTAAGAAGGAGGCACACGTATTGGAATAATTTTATAAACACTGAGAGATAAAATGGGTTTTGATTCACTTTTGTAAATTGTTGTATTTTACTATTTTAAATAGGAGAGCATGTGTAGTATTAGATTTTTCAATCACTCCCTTATAAGTAGTTCAATAAATGAAAAATCATTGGAGATTCCTAAAAGGCTTGTGCGAGGATCAGACTTGTACAGTGAAGGGCAAGGAGGCAAGATCAAGTCAGGCGGTTGAGGGGTGTTTGTCAAGCACCGATTCCAGATTGATAGAGGATTATTGGCACTCACTTCGAGCTTGAGCGATGCAGAGGCACGGATTGCAGACTTGGTGCACTTGCTCTGTATTTGCCGGGCGCTCGAGCACGGAATCCATGACCAGTGCACTCGATCAGCACTCGCTGAGCGCTCGAGCGCCAATACGTGATATAAAATCCGACTCATGCATTTTAGGGTTATATTTTTTGAAATCTTTCTTCGTAAGGAGCACCACACACAAAGAGATGAGGGAAGAATAGGGAAGAGGAATAAATTCAACATCTAGTTAAGGTCCGATTTGAGTTCCGTTCTTCGCTAAGGTCGGGTACGTCGTTTTGAAGATGAATCTAGAAACGTATTTTCTCTTGTGAGTTATCGGGTATGTTGAGAGGGGGTTGTATTCAATCATTCTTCACTCGAGTTTGGAGTGAATGAATTTTGATGGGGTTCTTATAATCGATACTATTTATAGTGGATTCGTTCGAAATTTATCCCGTGGTTTTTCCATTTGTTGAGAAGGATTTTTTATGTTAAAAATCATTGTATATTATTTATTTATTTTTTGTACTCACAAATTTGGTGGCTGACGGTAGACGAAGGATTCGGATTTGTTCCACTATGTCGGATCGGGTGTATTTGGGTAACGAATTCACAAACATGTCCTATATTTCGATTATATTTTGTTTAGTTAATTCTATTTTTTGTTCATGAGTAGGGCTTAAAATTTTATCTCACTTGCCATTCCCAACAAAGTGTACCTCGTTCATCTCATTTTGTTGTCTCTCCCCCATAACTCTACCGTTTTCTGTGGTTTGTTGCTTTTTCTATGACATTTGTTTGATCGTTAACCCTTCCCAAATGATGAGTTAGTGTCTCATACACCATGGAAGGAAAGTGAGGATGAGATGGTGAGGATGGAGAGGAAAATCATAATTTTTATTTAAATATATTCAACTCTATGAATTTTCATGATATAGATATTCTATTGATGTAGCACTCAAAACTTATTAAATTGGAGTATATTTAAAATTTGAACTTCAAAATACAAGACATAAATCAAATTATGACTCCTATAAACAAAATAATGATGCACATTTAATATATGTTAATGTACTTAACTTATTTCAAATCCTGTAATTAATTTGGGGATTAATAAACAATACTGAAATGCATTTTCGCTTTATCATTTGGTAAGAATATTAACAAATTGAAAAAACTGTGTGATCAGTACTACGACTACTAGCTGCAGAATGTTTGGATCTTCATAATAAACCACAAGTCCTTTACGGGTCTAATGCTGATGGCTGATGTACCCGACCAAGTTCTTTCCTCCAATTTGTTGATTAAGAAACTATACTGGAGGTTGGGGTTATGGCGCACCCCACGTTAGGAGTATATTAAATTCCTAGTGCTGATAAGAATTATGTGATTGTAATGCAGTTGTCTGGATTTTCCATTGATATCATAACGCACAAGTTGGTGGTATTCACCTCGATCATCAGTTCCTGCTTACAATACAGGATTGAGAACCCGCTCGCCATTTGTCCTTGAAAAATCGGTAGTACTTTTTGTTAATTGTGGTTTGAATTTGTTTTGTGTAATCGGTTTGTTTGAATATAAAATCCAAAAAGTCTACGGTGTGACGTGAATCTTGAATGGAAGTTAGTGGTGGTTATAGAGGGACTCCACCGAGCGGAGGGGTGCAACGAATAAGTGCCCCATTGCGGTTGTTGGATGAAGATCTAATGCTCCTCCTTTTTTGTTATTAAAAAATTTTAAAAATATTTTTTTAAATAAAATGAGTTAAACGATAAGCGTTGGATTTCTATCAAGACTGCGATGTGGTACTATACGGGCGTTGAATGGGGTGCGTGTCGCAGTGCCCCTCATTCTGAACTGAACCAAAGGTATGAATCTGTTATACTTTTGGGCTCATTAGTTATACTATATATATATATATATATATATATACGATGCTTGCATTAAGATTTTATAATATTTCAAAAACATAATTCTTAATTATCATGTTCCTCTTGTAATCATGGAACACATTGGTTCGGTGGCATATCAATTACATCTTTCAAAGTATTCACGTATTCATAATGTTTTTCATGTGTTTCTACTTAAGAAATACTACGATGGAGCCCTTAGTCAACCGGCTGCATTTCCGCAGGAAGCTCTCGGCTCCTAACCCCTATTGTTTCCTTTTCAGATTATCAGTTTCAGAAAAGTTCTTCAACAAAGAGTAATTGTACCTCAGTTTCTTATTCAATGACAGTTTCAGTCTACTGAAGATAACACATGGGAGCCAGCTACCAACTTCACCCAAGACTTTTCCTCTTTCAACCTTGAGGATAAGGTTTTATTTGATGAAGAGGGTAATATCATCGATCTCATTACTGACAATATTACCGCATCCTCTAATCAGCCGAGGCAGAGAAAACTAAATCACTCAAAAAAGGCCACTTCCAAGAGCTCGGCTCTCCCTTGAGACAGTTTCCTTCTTGGGACATTGCCATCATTAATTAAAGCCCTTGAAATTTGCAGTTGTCCTCCTCCAGCCGTTCCTTGGGACACAATGGCGGAAGCCCCGGGTGTGTTAGGGGGCGCTTGTGATGATTAGGTCGTGGGCTGGGTCATCCAGGCTACGGAACAGGGAGACTTTACTGTATCCGTGAACCGTTGAGCATTTCGTTGATGTTTTGAATGGTAAGAGAGGTTGGGAAAATCAGTGCTGGAAGAGCCTCTAGTAGGACAATCGTGCTGCAGAGTAGTCCAAGAGAAGCACCAAGTGAATTTTACTGGTGTTGAAAATTTTGGCTACGTTGAATCCCGAGCTGCTCATGCCAATGAGTGCTCAATTCAGCATCAAAAAGACTGGTCATTATCAAAGAGAAGTAGGAGGCTCAAATCTTGCACAAAGCTGTCTGTGACATGCATGCATTCCATTTTCTGTATCTTACTTCTGCAGTTTTAAGTACGTTTCCTTGATTCATTCATCTCCCTTGTCAAAGTTCTGGGTCTCTTTGACACAACAACCTTTTAAATATCGCCTGATACAGACAAAGAAGGAAGATTTGCGAGAACTTTCAACCCCGCTGTGGAAGATTTGCTTGAGAATTTTCCTCTCGAGAGAACCTTACACAGCAGCAAAGGAAAGCCTCTCTCCCTCTCTTTCTCCAGAAGCTCCTGTCTCTCTCTCTCTCTCCCTCTCTCTTGTTTTGTTGGGGGGCGGGGATCCAGATCCGGGGAACGTCCTTCTCCTCATCGTAACCGTCAGATGTAAAATTCGACGGTCCACACGTTTTGAATGGATAATATAACGTGGACCGTTTCATTTTAAATTTAATCATCCAAAACACGTAACCATCGAATTTTACATCTGACGGCCCAAATTAAGAGAAGGACGATCCTTCTCCACTGGGGAGAAGGACGCCCCCTCAATCCGCGGGAATCCTGCTCGGTCGAGTAGAATTTTATCCTTTTTGAGATTTTTTTTATAATATAAATTTTATAAAAATGTAAAATAAAATATTTAAATTTGGGACGAAAATCCTATTATGCGGAGCAGGTATAGAAAGGGATAGATATAATTTTTCTTTTGTTTTTCTTTTTAAAAATTTTGGTTTACAATTAATTTATAATAAACAAAATCATAAATAAAACTAACCAAATTAAATGTGTGATATTAAATTATTGAAAAATAAATAAAAATATATTTGGCCGATTGCTTAAAAATATATAAAAAATATGTCAGAAAAATATCATTGTTTATTAATTTTATGGTACCAAACTAATTTTCTAGGACTATATAACTTCCATGATATAAACCATAAAGAATACAAGGGTGAATATGTTAAAATAAAATTTAAATATAATAACATTTTTAGTGTGTTATTTAAAAAATAATAACAATAAAGCCTTATAACCCTTAATGTTAGAAAGTGAACGTAATTTTAAATGGTTTGAAAATAAATTTTGACTATCCATATTGTTATATTAACAAAACATATGATTTTAACTTTTACTTTTATTAGGAAAATCTATTTGATGTGTCACTAAATTTGAGTTATTGTATGGGTTAATGAGCCACCTGATCTTCCATGACGGGTTAAACTGGGGCAGATCCGATCTCAATTTTCGATAATTTGACTCCTACGCAACACAACAAACAAACAAGAGTCAGAGAATGGTAAAAACTCACTTTTCAGTATATCTTTCAACGTTTATATTAAAAATTTTTCAATAAAAAAAGAAAGATAGAAGATACAAAGTACACTGGTATACGGGTGATGGGATTAAGTATTGGAGTTCGCTTGGTTAGAGAGCGGCTTGCAGAAGGCGCTCGATATGGAGCGGTTTTGGAGGATTAGATGTTAGAAATATATTCTACATAACGTGACATATGAATTATTGATTTATTGAATTGATTAAATAATCTTGTTGGTTTATATATATAAAGAAAAGAAATTTTCTAAAAGACATGTCCATTCAAAACGTATCCTTTGATGGAAATGATATATTATTTTTCAATAAATATATTCTTTAAGTAAATAGATATATCTTTTTAAGACATACCTGTTGAGTGAATAGATATCTCTTCTCAACAATTATATCTATTCATGACGCATTTTTTGAACGAAAGGATGAACATTTTTGTAATTTAAAAATTATCTTCTCTCCCTCTATAAAAGGACGTCATTAATAATGATTTTGGGACACACAAATTTGTATAACATTTTATAAATTATAAGAAGAAAAAAAAATTATCTTCCAATTTTTCAAAATAAGAATAATTACTGTATTATATAAAGATTTAATGCTAATGGATTCATATACGTAAATTTATTATTTATATTTAAATAGTTAATGGAGAAATATAATAATAAAAATTTTATAAATAAATATTTTATCTAATTAAAATTTATTATATGTGGTATCGGAACCTTGATTCTAGTTATTGTATTTCATCCAATTAAAGTGATTTCGTTGTTAATGAATTCAGTGTACATATTTTTGCTTTTCTGGATGCCCGAAATTCTTCTCGGCTAAAATAAGTCCATTCCATTCTGCCGCCACACTATTTAATCTTTCTGAATGAAAAACAGTAAGGGCAATGGCGTGTGACGCAGTTATCATCGGCGACGGTATATGCCTACCATCGTCTACTGTTTCCCTCTGTCGTCCATCTTCTCCTCTATTTTCTGTCAAGCTCGTAGATTGGCCGCTTAAGGATCTGTTACAGTGATGATATAATAAAAAAAAAGGTTTCTGGCATACAGAGGCAGTGTCGCCAATCTACACTGTTTTCATTCCATGGTGGAATGAATGGCAGAATCTGCCCCCATTCGCCGACAGTATGGTTGTTTTTCATCAAACCATCGCCGTTTGTTGCCGGCTGGCATGAATCATTGTCAGATTTGGCGCCAGAATTTGACCCGAAAACGTTGTCGGTTGCCGATAATTGAAATCGGTCGCCGGATGAAATCAGACAATCGTTTGTCGTATAGGCATCGTTTGAAGCCGATTAGTGCGTTGATTGGCGACGGTGGTTATTGTGAGAGGCACCGATTGTCGGGGCTCTCGGGCGGCTATGACGGTGGGAAAATAGAAGGAAGAACATGAACAGCGAAGGTGAATAGTGACGAAGTAGATTTCGGCAGAAAGAGGGGAAAAATTAAAGTAAAATTATATATATTTGTTTTATATATAAAAGAAAATAAAATAAAATAATATATTAATATAATACATTATATATATTTATTTATTATGTTTTTATCTATATATAATTATATTATATATAAAAGTAATTATTTATTTATTTAATTTCTATAATTTATATAATATAAAATTTTAATTTATTATTTTATTATAATTAAATATTATGTATTTAGATTTATACAGATATTATTTATGATATTATATAAAATAATTATAATTGAGTATCTATGTAATGATGTAGTTTGGTAGTCGTCAAAGTGACCCGACTAAATGATTTTATAGATATTAAATTATAAAATTAAAAATTGATGTAGTTATCCCATAAATTAATTTGATTACTTTATAAATTTAAAATGTTATAATTTTTTAATCAGTAGATATTACAATATGCCCAAATATGCACCAACTTCTACATGATTGATTAATTGAATATGATAATTAATAAGTATTTATTATTTTAAATAGGCCTGAATACTAAAAAATAACAGATTTATTTAAATTTTAAAATATTATTAATTATTTTTGTAAGTGATTAAGAATCATTATAATAGTTAATTAGAGTGTTATAATTACACTCAAATGTGAATTATAATAATGCTATTTATATTTTATATTTTTTTATTTTATTAATTTAAAGTATTAATATTAAGCATGTTAATTTATTACAGTATCTGTTTTAATTTTACTACATTCTCACGCTTCTTCTGTTTCAATATTCAATGAAACTAATTTTTTTTAATTGATTTGAGCAAGCCCAATTTTATTTTTGTGTACTAAATCTTGATATTGTATTATAATCAGATAAGCTTGCTACTATTACCAATTCAAGCAGTGATAAAAAAAATTCTATTTTAGAGTATGAAAAAAATTATATAGAATAAGAATGATATTTATAAGAATGACCATAGCGAATAATATTAAATTTACATTTTCTGAAACTGAAAATATTAAGGATTTACTGAAAACTATTGGTCATTTTTGAGATGACCAATTTAGCTACAAAATTCAAAATCCTTGGTATGAATGTGAATGAATATTTTATTATTCAATTTATAATAAATTATCTTTCTCCTCAGTACGTACGAATTTTTTAAATTTATTATAATACTATTAAAGATAAATGAAATATCAATGAATTGGGAAGTATATTAATTCAAGAGGATGTAAGACTCAAATAATAAGAAATTCTTTTAATAAATTTAACGGGTTATGGTGGTAAAGGAAAGAAAAAGAGAAATGGAGAAAGTATTAAAATTGGACCATCAAAAGAAAAGGAGCCTCATTCTGGTACAGAGACTTAAAAGAATAGAAGCAATGCAAAGTGTCACTTTTGTAAAAAAGTGAGACACTTTAATAAGGATTGCTATAAAAGAAAGGTTTTATTTTTAAGAAAGGTGAGCCTTTAACTTATATTTGTTTTGAATCAAATCTAATTGAAATATCTTCTAATACATGATTATTCGATTTAGGCTTTAACGTTCATATTTCTAAATCAATACAAGGATTCCTTACAACCCAAATTCTAAACCAAAATGAGAATTTTATTGTCCTGAAAAATTGTGTCAAAATTCATATTTCTGCTGTTAAAATTTTTTGTTTATTTCTTACTATTGGAATGTATTTAAATTTATTAGAGACACTTTATGTATCTTTAATTTTTAAAAATCTCATTTCTATTTTTAAATTTGATATTCAAAGCTACTCTTTAAAATTTAAAAATAAAAGAGTAAGTATATACAAAAATAAAATATTTTTTGGTTCAAAAATTCTTTCTGATGGTCTCTATAAAATAAACCTTAACCAAAATTTTGCTAAAATTTTCATAACTCTCAATCATAATATTGGAATAAAATATAAATGTATGAATAAGAACTCTTCTTTCTTGTGGAATAAAATATTTGATCATATATCTAAAGATCGTAGAAAACGGTTGATAAATGAAGGAATCTTACATAACCTTAATTTTTTCGATCTTGATGTATGTGTAGATTGTACTAAAGGAAAACAAACTAAATATACAAAAAAGGGTGTTACGAGAAGTTTAAAACTTTTAAAAATTATCCATACAAACATTTGTGAACCTTTTGATTCTCCATCTTTAGGAGGAGAAAAATATTTTATTATATTTATTGATAATTTTTTACGTTATTGTTATATTTATTTATTCAATGAAAAATCACAGTGTCACGACCCGGGACCACAATATACGCAGGTCAAAAATAAAATCAATAATAAGATTTTCATCAACAACAATAACCCATCCCGGATGTGACAATCAAACATATGCAGGACCCAATATAAATAAAATCCACACAAGATCTCATCAGATATGAATCCGGATAAATAATACATGACCTGCTGACTATAATCGCAAGGGAGGTATCCAAATTTACAACTCATTCACAATACTATAACTTTAATATTTCGCATACAATGATCAAGGCACCATCCGGCCATAAATAATAACCATAACATATCCTCGAGACCAGAAATATACCAAATATAGCTTCTCCACTCATGAAAAGGAATATCCGAGCCCGATCACGCCCGAGCTCCCGCAAAGCGTATCCATGCCACTAGTCTGAAGGGATAAAACATGAAAACGTGAGCTAGAGCTCAGCCAAAGATCAAGAATCGTATAAAGTAACACATAAATCGAAGCGGGGATATCGCATAAAGAATCACGTAAAACAAAACATCATGTCCGTGAAATCCCCGAAAATCGAGGAGATGTCTCGTACTAAATCGTCGTCGCATTTACTTCGTCCCTCCGGGACAAAAATCATATAAATCACGATCCCATTAAAAAATCTCGTAGGCGATATCATATCATATGATCCGGAGGTCACATACGCCGCAATGGCCACCACATCCGCGTGGAGACACATACCATCGTCCGGATCTAAAAATCATAATCTGTAAATCAAGAGAAACCGCTAGGAACTAAAACATAAATCAAAACATGTTCGGGTTTATCACATCGCACGCACGAGACATTCCTATCGCCCATCCATGGGCCAAACCACGTATCTCAAATCATCGTACACCCAAATACGTGCGTAAATACAAAGCATGCAATTAAATCGGAGAACCAAAGATCAACGATACCAACTTGAGGAAGGGTTACCCTCGTCCAGAACTCACGGCTATATATATGGCTACGAATTAGGCCAGAGGCTCAAGGCCATCCATGTATCTTTCTCTCCCATAGATTAGGAACTTGCTCACTATGTTTTACCACCATGCGCTTTGGGTGCAACCTCAAGTTTTAGTTATATATTAGGACGTCCGAATACATTAGTTTTCCACATTCCTTACGATGGTTCTCAATTAAATACACAGGTGGGCGACACCTCATCTTCCTTCACGGCGTAAGCTAATAATACCTCATCTTCCTTACGGCGGAAGTAGGCGGAAGTAGCCAATGCCTCGGATCACGTAGTGATCCCACCTGCAGAGATCGTGGTTAGTGCAAGGCTCAGTTCGTGGTCCATAATATACGGATACCAAACATACATATATATATCGTCCGGGTGTCCAAAATCCCTCCAAATCATAAATACCAAGACAAAACCACCGCACAACCGATAAAACATACATGCATGTATACATTGATAAATTGAGGTATTTAAAAATACATGCATGTTAGTAAAATCTCCCATGAAAGTCAAAATCATCTAAATTAAATCAGGAGAAAGAATAGCTTACAAGGATACTTTTTAACATCATACTCTGCAGATCTGAAGAAAGGATGTCCCGAAGCAGTCCAATCGAGCCTTTTCTCTCTCCTCTGCCGCGTCCTCTCTCTCTCCTCCGCGCACCCTTCCTCTCTCCACCGTGCACGGCCTCTGCCGGCCGCTCCACTGCCGCCGATCGACCACCGCACCGCCTCACATGGCCGTCACCGGCCTCCTCCGCCTCACCCAGCCACCGTCGACGCCGTTACGAGGCCGTCGCGCTCCTCGCTGCAACTTTGCCGTCGCCGTCCTCGTCCAACCCGCACCGCACTCACAATCGCTCAGCCGACGCCACCGCTGCTCCTCCCACGGCCACCAGCAACTGCCGTCGACCACCGATCGCCGCTGCAAATGCCGTCAACAACCACCAACGGCTTCGATGGCTTCTCACCGAACACCGCCACCGACACACCACAAGCCGCCGCCAACGACGGCACACACCCCGTCGACCGTCGATTCTCCACCGATCTCCTCCGTCGCCGTCGACGCTGCCGCTTCTTCTCCTCTTTCTCCTCCTTCTTTTTCCTCCTGCAAACCCTAATTCCCATTTCCCCTTCATTTTCTCTCTCCCCGACACCAAAATTCTGATTCCCATTTTCCTTTTTTTTTTTTTCTTTACTTTATATATATATATATTTATTTATTTATTATTATTATTATTATTATTATTATTATATATATATATAACTTTCTTTTATTTTAATTTCCAACTCGGCCTCCGAACAACATTATGGGCGCACTCCGGGCCCCACTCCGCACCTCCAATCATTCCCAAAAATTTCATAATATTTTAATTTATTTTTACCACGTTTGAAATACCCAAAAATCACAATTAATATTAAAATAATCCAATTGGGATCCAAAATATCATACACAGACTGTAAATATTTTAAAAATATATATTATTGGGTTAAAAGGTAATTAAATAAAAGTGTAAAGATTATTAGATCTGATAAATATGGTAAATATGATATATCAAAATAATGTCCTGACCCTTCTACTAAACTGTTAGAAAAGTGTGACATACGTACACAATATACTATACCAAATACGCCACAACAGAATGGTGTCGTTGAACGACGTAATCATACATTGATGGATATGGTATGAGTATGTTGAGTTATTCCTCTTTACCTAAATTTTTATGAATGAAAGTCTTTAAAATTGCTATTTATATTCTTAATTGGATTCCTAGTAAAACAGTTCCAAAAACTCCTTTCGAGTTGTGGATTAAAAAAAAATTCAGTATTCAACACATATATATTTGAAGGTATCCAACAGAGGTTAAAATATCTTGACCATTTTACTAAGTTGTTAGAAAAGCGTGGTATACATACACAATATATTATATTAGGTACGCCACAATAAAATGGTATTATTGAATGACGTAATCGTACATTAATAGATATGGTAGGAGTATGTTGAGTTATTCCTGTTTACCTAAATTTTTATGGATGAAAACTCTTAATACTGCTTTTTATATTCTTAATCGGGTTTCTAATAAAATAGTTCCAAAAACTCCTTGTTATGGATTGGAAGAAAATTCAATATTTAATACCTACATATTTGGGAGTATCTAGTAGATGCTAGAATATATAATCTATAAGAAAAAAATTAGATTTCAGAACTGTGAGTAGATACTTTATTAATTATCCAGAGAAATCTAATAGGTTTAGAATTTATTGTCCTAACCATAGTATGAGAATGATAGAAATCGATAATATCAGATTTCTTGAGAATAGCAAAATCTGTGAGAGAGATATTTTAAAAATATGAAGATAAAAAAAATTAGGGTACAAGTTCATATACTCATAATTTTTTAAAAAAAATTATTATTTTAAATGTTATTGGATGATAGATTGATAATTATATTCCCCATAATATGAATGTCACTATTGAACATAATGTAGAATAATAACAAGAAGTAGCATCAAGAAGATCTCATAGAGAAAGAAGATTTGTTATTTCAAATGATTATTTGATTTATTAACAAGAATTTGAGTATGATATAGGGATATATAATGATCCGATTTCTTTCCAACAAGTCATAGAAAGAAGTGATTCTTCTAAATGGATTAATACCATGAAAGATGAGTTAAAATCAATGCCATATAATGAAATCTAGGATCTTATCGAATTGCTTGAGGGTTGTAGAACAGTTGGTAGTAAATTAATATTTAAAATCAAATGTAACTTTAAAGATAATATCAAATGATATAAGACTAAACTTGTTATTAAATATTATACTCAAAAGGATGGTATTGAGTATAAGAAAATATTTTCTCTAGTTTTCAAGAAGGACTCTTTAAGAATCACAATGGTATTAGTAGTATATTTTGATTTGGAGTTACACCAAATAGATGTAAAGGTTGTTTTTCTAAATGAAAACTTAGATAAAAAAGTTTACACTAAATAATCTGAAAGATTCTCTATCAAATGATAAGAGAACTTAGTTTACAGATTAAAGAAATCAATATATATACTTAAATAAGCCTTACAATAATGGTACATTAAGTTTCATAATATCATTTTATCATTCAATTTTACAAAAACTACCGTTAATTAGTGTATATACCTGAAGATCAGTTGGAGCAAGTTTATAATTTTGGTTCTGTATATTGATGATATATTACTTGTAAGTAATGATCTTGGATTATTACATGAGATTCTCGAAAAATTTTAATATAAAAGATATATGTGAGGCAACTTATATGATAAGAGTAGGAATATTTTGAGATAAATCACATGAATTGTTGGGATTGTCTCAAAAAGGATATATTAAGAAAATTTTAGAGAGATTTGGGATGGAGAACTGTACAGTCAGTATTGTTCTAGTCCACAATATTGAATGAGAACGAAATCAAATAAAAGATATTCTTTATGCGTCTATTATAGAATGTTTGATATATATACAGATTTGCACTAGACAAGATATAAGTTTCACAGTTGGTTTACTCAGACGATATCAAAGTAATTTTAGTATGGATTATTGAAAAGTTGTAAAGAAAGTGATGATATGTTTGAAAAGAACTAAAGATTACATATTTACTTATCAGAAGTCCGACCATTTGGAAGTGACAGAATATTCAGATTCAGACTATACTAAATATTCAGATACTAAAAAGTCAACATCTGGATATATATATTTTTTTCATTGGATGAGTTATTTCATGAAAAAGTGCAAAGCAATATGTGATTGATGTGTCCACGATGGAAGTAAAGTTTATGGCATGTTTCGAAGCCACTATACACGCATTATGGTTACAGAATTTTATTTCAGGATGTAAAATTATTGACAATATAATCAGGCCATTGAAAATTTATTGTGATAATTTTACAACAGTTTTTTTCTCAAAGAACGATAAGTATTCAAAGGGTGTATAATATATAAAAATTGAATATCTTGCCGTTAAAAATAAAATTTAGAAATAAAAAGTATCAATAGAGTATATTAGCACCAAACTTATGATTACAGATCCATTAATTAAATGTTTACTTTTAAAAGTATTTATAAATTATGTTGATAGTATGAGTCTTTATCATTACCCATGATATAGTAATATTGTTCTGGTATTTGAGATCTCATATAATATATTTCTGATATCTTTTGTTTATTCCAAATTGTTCGAACTTAAAGTTTTGAATTGATAATAATAGGAACGATCTCTCTCTAAGACATTATTGTTGGATTGTATGATATTTTTTATTTAATACTTAATTATAAAATTTACAGGTATTGTGATACATGTAAACTATTAATGGATTGTAATGCTACACGCTTAAAGTTTATTTTAATTAATTCAGATAAATATTATTATCATATGGGCCAAGTGGGAGAACGTTAGAAATATATCCCACATGATGTAACATATGAATTATTAATTTATTAAACTGATTAAATAATCATGTTGGTTTATATATATAAAGAATAAAATTTTTTTAAAAGATACGCAAATTAAAAACGTATCATTTGATGGAAATGATATGTTATTTTTTTAATAAATATGTCATTTAAGTGAATACATATGTCTTTTTAAGATATACTTGTTGAGTGAATAGATATCTCTTCTCAACAATTATATAAATTCATAATATATCTTTTGGGCGAAAGGATGCGTATTTTGGTAATTTAGAAATGATACTCTCTTCCTCTATAAAAACCGTCATTGGTCATCATTTTGAGACACAAATTTGTATAACATTTTACAAATTATAAAAAGAAGAGGGAGACATCATCTTCCAATTTTTTGAGATAAGAATAATTATGATATTGTGTAAAGATTTAACGCTAATAGATTCAGGTACGTAAATTTATTATTTATACTTAAGTAGTTAATAAAAAAATATGATAATAAAAATCCTGTGAATGAATATTTTATCTCATTAAAGTTTCTTACACTAGACTCTAATGAGTGCGCTCGGTTAGGGATGACTTTGAGATATGGAAGACTTGGTTCCAATGAATGCGCCCGACTAAGGGGGACTTTGAGATGTGGAGAACTTGACTCCAAAAAATATGCTTGGCCAGAGAGCGGCTTTAAGATTTGAAGGACTTGGCTTCGATGAATGTGTCCGACCACGGGGTGGCTTTGAGATGTGAAGGACTTTGGCTTCGAAGATTGTGCTCGGCCAAGAAGCAGCTTTGAAATATGGGGGACTTGGCTCCAATGAGTGCACCGGACCAGAGTGCAGTTCTAAGATATGAAAGATTTGGCTCTAATGAGTGCACTCGATTGAAGACAATTTTGAGATGGAGAATTAAGTTTCAAAGAATGCTCTCGGTCAGAGAGCGGCCGTTTGGAGAGAAAGGAACTCTTGAGCGATGATACTATAGAGAGGGAGGCCCGCTAGATTCCTCCTCGGCTACCAGCGAGAGGGGCTTCTTACGCCTTACTACATGAACCATTTTTACCGTCCTGGCAGCATGAGAGTTCGAAAGAGATACGGCACCTACATAGTTACGAGCCTAGATTAGAGGGTCTATGTGAATTTGTATTTGCCTTGGGTTTAAATGTTGCCCTCTTTTCTTTTGTTAATTATTATGACTATGAACAAAAAAGTCAGTAACCTCTACATTTTTAATTTGAAATATCCTAAATAAAATATTTTCATCCTAAAAATTATATATCATATAAATTTAAATATATATTAATAAAAATTAAACTCAGCATCACTTGCCCAATCATAAAGATCTTGAATTATTTTTGTTAACTATGTTAAACCTCCAAAAATAACAAGTAAAAGGTGATGTCTATATTCTTCCTTCATGGTCTACATGGAACTACAAATTTAAATCTTATAGTTTGGAACATACGCTGCTATTCAAAATTTAGGTGGGCTATTTACATAGTATACTCTACAGATAAAAACAAACACTACTTTTTAAACCCTTAAATTTTAGGTAACGACCTTCATTTATAAACAAATATATTAATATATGTTTGAATATATTTCATCAATTTAATATAATTGTTATTATCTTAGATAAAAAAAATACTCTACACAAAAATATAAAATTTTAACTTTAAAAATAAATAATTTTTATAAATTTTAAAATAAAATTTTTATCAAATACTTGCAAAAAGAGATATGCAAGACTAACAAGTTAAAGATTTTTGGATTTCTTAACAAATTTATCAAAGTTAAACCTAAATCTTCAAAATCTCATAAAATGTGAGTAATATGAACATACATGCAAGTAAAAGAAAAAAAGAAAGAAACAATGAAGGACTATATTCATATATATTTAAAAAAGAATAAAATGAATATTCTTAAAATTTCAGTGATAAATGAAGAAAAAGGATTATATATATTTGCCTTAGGTTGAATCTCACTAAGATTTAACATTGAAATGCTTCAAAATCACCTTCTCCCTATTTCTTTATCTCCTTCTCTCTCTTCTCTTCTTCTCTTTTTATCTCCTATCTTCTTCTCTTTCTATCTCCTCTCTTGAATCTCCAAAAAAAAGAAAAAAAAGATTAAAATATTATTGAAGATTCTTTTACATTTAAATTGGCATATTAATACCACATATGCAGACATTCATCCATCAGACATAAAATCAAAATACTATTAGCATATGTGCATCCTTTGTCATGGTCTCAAGAGCACAGCTACTACCATGCAGAGCACAGCTACTACCATACATATATAAGCGTGACTCGTGCGCTCCCCAAATGCCATTATGTATTGCTGTGCACACATGAGTGTGATTCATGTTCTCCTTAGGTGCCACTATATAATGTCAAATGTGCAAAAACTTCTCTTCTTTAACCTCTCAAGTGTCCCAGTATTGTCATCGGCACACGACCCTCACTTAGGCATAGGTCAGGCATTGCTCAACTTTTTAGATTATTAAATCTTTTCACCCGAATATATAATTATTTTTAATAATTTATTTAATTTAATCAATTTCTAATGTTATAAAGTACAATTAAAAATCAGGTATTACATTACTTTACAAGCTAGTGAGTTTCTATTGAAAACTAGTAACCACATCACCAATGAAACTATAAAAACATACGGACTAAAACAAGTGTTTTAGAATGATAGAAAGTTTTTGGGATGAAAAAACATTGACAATTAATTCTCATATCAAAGAGAAAAGTTATCTCATTAGGAAGATCTCTTCTCATCAAGCAATATTTTAAAGCTCAACACATTCAATAGTTGACAATTAATATTAGAAGAAGAGATGTATATACTATGAAGACTAAAATAGGTCAAGGAAAATGCGTCTAACGTTGAAAAAAGGAATTGGCATGCTTGCATAGGTTATGCATATACCAGGCGATGCCTTTAACAATAAGCGTATGTGCATTCTTTAGTCACACATCAAGCACAAAGTATTAAAAGAAATACACACATGTGCAAGACTTGTGAACATTAGATTTGAAGCAACTGAAAGAAACATGTACATGAGCTAGACAGATGTGCCTCAGGCATGAAGATACTAGAAAGATGCTTATATGTTAGACAAATGTGACTTTGGTGTGAAACTATCAAAAAAGAAGAAAGAAAAGAAAACATACACTTACATAAGCTAAAAAGGCATGCCTTAAACGTAAAGATATTAAAAGAAATATGTTCATACGTTGGACAGGTATGCCTTACTTGTGAAAACACTAAAAGAAATGCGCCTATACTCCAATCAGGCATACTTCATATGTAAATCTTTATCCACGTATTGTTGAGCATACTTTAGATAAGAATCAAGCATATCTTTTTATAATCACAGAATTTATCAATAACGGATATTCCTAACATTACATATATATAACCTTGCATATTAACTTATTTTCTATTATACATATTAGAGGAAAAAAATATTATTTGATTTGAAGCTAATGGCACGATGGTAAATAAGTTAATGCCTTAAGTACACGAGCCATTCCAGTTGAATGTTTTTCTGACAAATATTATTTGAAAGTAAGATTTACTTTTCTATGATAAAAAATATATATATATCTTGAATACCCATTTTATAAAAAATAAAATAAAAATACTATATGCATTTTTTTTAATTTTAACTTGAAATTCTAAAACATTTATCCATTAATCTAACGGCCGTGGAGGCAGTTGAAAAGGCAATAAAAGGGAAAAAAAAAAGGCTAAAAATTGGAAGAAGATAAAATTTTATTAAAAAAATAAAGTAATTTGGGGACCAACATTACGCTTTCAATTTCGAAAATCATAGCTTGAGAAAATCGTTTGACTGGCTGAAAATGTGTTTTCCAACATGCAGCAGGTCAAGTAACCCGTAGGCTCATAAATAACTTTGTACAATGAAAGCTGAATTAACTGACACCACTTAGCTCAAATCATATCATATAATTCAGAGAGCTTTATATATATATATACTAATTAATTCTTAAATTATAGAAAAATTTTTGTAATTTAAATTCATAATATTTGTAATATTAAAATAATAATAAAATTATTGCGGCGTGACATACTAGCCACTGGTTTAAAATATTAAAATTAAAGTGTCACGTTTAATTTTTTTAAAATTTTGTAGTAATTATTTAAACTACATTTATATGAAGAGTTAGCATCAATCATACATCCAAGAATATTTACTGACAAATCATAAATGATGGAAAAAAAAAAAAAAAGTAAGTTCACTTTGGGGAGGGTGGCTGATTGTGATGGGAATTAGCCAAAGTGAGGATGGAGTTAACAAGGTTGTTAATGGCTTGGACCAAACTGCTGATGCCTTCTCTATTGATCTCCGCCATTGACTCCTCAATCTTGAGCCTTCTCTCATGCAAACTCAACAGCTCTCTGTGCCTCTTCTGCGCTCTCTCCTCCCTCGTCTGAATAGCCTCTGCTATCATCGAAGCACTCCTCGAGATTTCAGAGCTTACTTCCTCTAGTGGTGTCGCGGTGGTTGTTCCTTGCCCATCTCCGCCACCACCAGATCTTCTTCTTCTTTTTCTTCTGTTTTCCGGCGAGTCTGAATGATCACTTGTGTCTGAATCTGAGCTATCACATATGGTAGGACACACCCTCAGATAAGCCGAGATATTATATGCAACCGGATCACATAATCATGCTAACTAAAAAAGGGAGTAAACTTGTACCCAAAGCAAGTTAAATGCCAATCATTTAACGAGACTGCATTTATTAAAAAGATAAAAGTTGTTTCTTTTTAAAATTTATATTATTTATTTTTAAATAAATAATTATAATCTAATTACTTTAAAAATAATAAAAAATAATTAAATTAACTATTAAATTATATCCATTTATTTAAAAATAAACGGTTCAAATTTAAAAAAAAAATAACCTTCACTTCTTTTAGAGATAAAACTCATCTAATTTCCTCCATATTAATTTAATTATTTTTATGTGAGGCTACCAAATACTAATAAATATTACACCAAGTCGGGTTATAGTGACCTTAACGATGTTCTCATGACATTATCTTAATATAACGCCATCCTTGGGTAAATAAGGATGAATGCCCATATTCCAATAACTAGGCAAACTTGACAAATTATTAAGTATTTGTTAAAATATGATCAGTCTTCTCACATAATGATATCACAGTCTGAGAGTACGTGTATGGTATAATTTGTCCAAAGTGACTTCAGAGCGACCGTGGCTAGTGTTGCTTAACGTTTGGCCAGTCTCCCAAGCACACATTTTCATATACATCAATAACAAAAGGTGAATGTTTCGACACGAGAATAGGGCATGCCTTTTCAACACGAGAAAACACAGTCGTTTATAAAAATATATCCTTTCATCGTATACTCTTAAAAAAATAATAACACAGACAGTTTTTGATAGAGTAAACAGAAGGAAATATATAAGAAGAAAAAACTCTTAAATATTAAAATATTCTCAGTAATTATATATTGCAAAAAATTATTGATGACTAGATAATTTTATTTTTGTTAAGTATTATAAATTTAATTAATATAAAATACAGATCCTATTATATGGTAAGACGATTCATGAAAATGCGTTTGTATTGTTAGGTGCAAGCAATATGTGAAGAAATCTTACATTTATCGATTCACCGAACGTATTTCAGCTGGGAGATTGTTTTTACCCAGCGGCAATCAAATTACACTACCCATGCTATTCCGCAGTTTTTTTTTTTTTTTCCATTCATTTTATTATGATTATTATTATTTGGTGGGGTGGGGAGTGGAATTCGTGAAGCGAAGATGATCTGAGTTCTAATGGGAATGTCATCATCAGCCAAATGAAAGGGAAATATACCAAAATGCTACTGTACACAAGGACTGACAAAACATAGAAAAAAATAAGAAAGAGAGGAGGGGAGAACGTACCGATTGGAGGAGAGGGCTGAGATTGAGAGTAAATGAAGTGAATGGGCGGCTGCGATGGGGGCAGAGGAGGCTGCAATGGTAGCGGCGGAAGATGAGGAGATGGTGGTAACAATGCCGGCATTGAAGCTGACGCATTATGCTGCAGAATTATTGGAGGGAGAGGAGGCTGAACGGAGCTAATCGGCATCTCCGTCAAATAGCCACTATCACGAGTGTCCATAGCAGCGGTGCCGGTGGCGGCGGAAGCAGACCCACCAACAACATCACTACCAGCAGCCGCCAGCATCGTCCTCGGAGCTGCTCCTCCTCCACCACCTCCACCAGCAGCACTACTATTTCTCCCCACCACCTCTACCAAAGCCTGGTAAATCTGGAAGGACATATTGGGGGGCAAACTCTTATCTTTCCTCTCAGCCTTCTCCATGTTCCAATACGAACTCGGATTAATGTCATGATCAGCCCCTAATCTCCTCTGATAATCCCTCACTTTCTTGTAATCTCTCATGAGATTATCCCACTTATCATTGCACTGATTTTGGCTCCTAAAACAACCATTTTTCCAACAGTAATTCTCAACCCATTTCCATCTGAGCTCAGTTGGCTTGCTCTGGTCGCCGCTGATCTGCCTCTTCACTCTCCTCTCATCGTCCATCCTCTTTGCCTCTACCAGCACTATTATCTCTTGCAATGTCCAGTTCCCCTTTCTGTATTCCCTCATTACACTGCTGCTTCCAACTTCATCAGCCATGAATGGACAACCATACCATGCAAATTGTGAGCAGAGAATTAGCCAAAATCTACCTATCTAATCTATTTATATAAGCAAATGGGCAATCAAAATTTCTTCGAAAGAAAGCGGGGTAGAGGAGGAGGATGAGTGAGAAGCCGAAGAAAGTTGGAAGGCAGAAAGAGATGGGTCCTTTGTCCTTGCCCTCTTTCTCTTTTTTATTTTTATTTTTATTTTTTGTTAGAGAGTAATGACGGTGATGCATACGATCAAAGGCCAGTCAAAAGCCCTACTGAAGAGTGAGAAGCCGAAGAAAGTTGGAAGGCAGAAAGAGATGGGTCCTTTGTCCTTGTCCTTTTTATTATAATTTTTTTTATTTTGCTTAATTTTTTCTCTTAGGGCCTTTTGTTAGATGGGATTGATGTCGATGCTCATGTTCAGACGCCAGTCAAAAGCCCTACTACTTAGGTAATTAGGTTAAGTACAAATTTCCTATTTTCTTTTTAGAAATATATTAGTTTTGTTTAGTTTAATTTTTGCATCAAAATTACTGTATACTTCAAAAATAACTATAGATTATTAAAAAAATAACAACTAATAAATATTCTTACTTTTTGTCACCATCCACCGTCACAGAAGCCTTAACATCGACCACCTCTGCCCTACCACCGCCCTTGCCACTCATGACAGCCACCTCGATAGCCTCTGCCGCCAACCATTGCCGCCAACTCTTATAAAATGGTACAAGTTTATAACATTACTAATAATTATTTATAATTTTAAAATTTTTTTGTACTAGTACTTTATTTTATAAGCAAACTAGATAACAGGATGTTTTATTTTTATAATATTTTAAATAACAGTTATTTTTTTAAAACTTATACAATACATTCTAACCACTGGGACATATTGTTAATCGGACACTGAAATTAAGGGTGGTATAATCGTATAAATAATGAGTTCCCTAAAGCCCAGACCAGTTCTTGGGCGTTGGTCTCTCTCTATCTCTTGCTACTATTTAATTAAATAAAGGAAATTAAAAAAAAAAAGATAAGATTTTTTTTCTTATGCTTTGTAGATTACTGTGTGGCCGTCTTAAAATCATCAAAGAATCTTCAAAGCTAAAATTTGATATCTAAATCCACTAATTTAAGCCACTGCCCCCTAGAAAGGCACTAAGGAGACCTCTGAGTTGAGATACATGATAAACTATAAACTGCATGTATATTTATATATTCTTTTATAATTTACCTTTTTTATTATATTAATATTTAAAAAAATTTAAAAACTATTTATATATTATATCATTTTAATATATTTAATATCAGTCATTAAATTATAAATAATTCAATAACAATAATGACACGACATAGGTATTACACATCGTAATTCTCTGTGATTATTTAGAGATAGTTAATTAATAATAGTATGTTATTATAAAATTTTTTATTAGTTTAATTATTTATTTTATATTTTTATTTTAATACTAATCTTGTTCCATGACAAAATTAAATACATTTTGAATCTTATGATAATTAGCGAGTCATATACAATGTAAAAAAAAAAAAATTAAAAACAGAAGTTAAATTTAGAGATTTTATATATATTTAAATTGTTTAATATTTTGAGAAAATGCCCACATCATGGCATCAGATCAAAGACAAAATCAACATTAAAAGTCTACACAGCCATGCAGACGCCCTAATCATTTGGGGGTTAAGACCCTAATTATTATTGCCGAAATTACAGAAAAGTTCATGGGAGCTGGATCTTTGATATGGGAGGCCATAAAGGGAGTGGGGTCATTTTTGTCTTTCTAGATCGTGTCATACATTAATTTCTTCCCCTTTGGCTAGGCCATGACCCCCATTAAAAGCCTGAGTCACCGTGCCCCACCCCCTCGGCTGAGTTGGCATAAATAAAAACATTATATAAATTATTCTAAAAATATTTTAAAAATAAATAATATTTATTTATCTATTTATTTTTACATAAAATTATTAATATAAATAATAAATAAAATATCACATTATAAATTAATATATAATAAATTGAATTTCAGTACATTAAATATATAAAAAATATATATATAAATTTAGATTAACAGGGGTGGCAGAGGCCAGCTAGTAGGGGTTCAGACTGAGAGAGCAGCAGAGAGAGATAGAGAGAGGGAGTTAGAGAGAGAGAGAGAAGGTGGTTTGACCGAAGAGTGACCTCATTTCAGCCACTGACTCGTTGCTTTCGTTCTTCTTTCTTGGACTCTAGCCTGCTTGCCACCCACCCTTTTTTACTTTCAGAGATAATTTATTTATTATTAATAATTAAATGACACGTTTATTTACTAAAAACATTTAAAAAATAAAAGTATTTTTCACATTAATTAATTAATTAATATTATTCACAGTGGTAGTAATATTACATATTTAAAAACAAAAAAAAAATATTGATAATTTGTCGGAGAATTTTTTAGATAATTAAGAATTTTTATTCCGCTATATGAAATTGGATTAAATTTTAAATATATTACTTCATTTATTTTTTAAAAAATTGTTTCTTATCAAAGAAGACGAATATAATAATTGGAAATCTAACGCGGCAAAAAATATCATGTCACACTCTTTGTTATTGGCGCAGCTACGTGCATCTACCGGACCCACATTGCTGTGGGCATGTGATATTATGAGATTGTATGTTTATTAGAAAATTTAATAAAAAATATTTATTTTAGCTTAATTTTCCGATTTTATTCAAAAATTTTTTATTTTTTTAATCTTTTTTTTAATTTACTAATATGTAAAATGTGTGTACTTTAAATTTGAAAATTATTTTAAATTTTTATAGCTTCAAAGGTTTTTAGTATCACGTATATATTAATAAAGGACTCAATATATAATAAACTTAATAAAATTAATATAACAAATTAAGAATAAAGTAAGCAAAATGGATAAATTATAACTGAAAATAGTAAAGACAGATTGAGAATATTTTATCTCACTTTTTTTGAGTGCGTATTAAATTATTATTAGTTATAAATACTTTTTTTTTTGATTTTTTACATATTCATAAGTGCAACACCCAATTTCTAATTTATATTTATAGTATCATAATTAATAAATTAAATAAATTATTAAAAATAATTATATATTTATATAAAAAAGTAAATAATTAAAAGAAATAGTATGACATCTAACGCACAATTGAATGGTACTCATACACCGATAGTAGAACTAAGACATCTGAAAGCTATAAGATGGCAGATATATGCATTAACGACAGTGTAAGTGGTGTTTGATAAGAATATGAGTCACGTTTATACGTACATGATAGTATGTAGTAGTAGATGTGGAGTGTATCATGTATCAATGGCGACATTTGTGTGCCTGAGGATACAACTGAAGGATGTGCATGCGTTAGAAGAGTTTCGGCCTTACTTTTGATGACGTGCAATTGGCATTCGTGCACCAGTTTAAATATATAAGATTCTTAATATTTTGCAAGTCGTTCATCTATCTGAGATTGGAGAAAGGGAAGAGAAAGATAATATGATAAGAGATAAAAAGTAAATTAAGTCAATTTTGAAGCATTTTTGTGGTAATTCTTTGGGACCTTGATTTAAGGCACTGATATCTAATTCATTTTCTTCATTTGCTATTAAAATCTTCTTAACATTCATATTGATTCTTATTTAAATTTATTTGCATGTAATTTTTCATTGTCATTTTTATGTTTTTACTTGCATACACATCCATGTTATTTACATCTAATGATATTTTGGAGGCTTATATCTAATTTTGTATAATTTATTAAAAAATCATAAGATTTTTTAAAACTTGACATATCTCTTTTATATAAATATTTGACAAAATTCATACTTTAAAATTTATAAAAGTATTTGTTTTTTTAATTAAAAATTTATATGTTCGTGCGTAGTATTTTATTTAATTAAAATAAAAATTATTATAAAAAATTAATAAAATATATTTAAATATATTAATTTATAAATAAAGGTTGTTATCTAATATCCATAGATTTAAAAGTAACATTTTATTTTCATTTATAGGGTATAATACGTAGATAGCCCATTCACAAATTTTAAATAACGGTGTATAACTTATAACCAATCTTTAATATTCAATCATAATCGATGAGATTATTGCTGGCCATTAGTTTTTACTTATTAATATTCTGCATATGATTATTGTAGTCTTCTAATATATATATATTATTTTATTTGGATAAACATATATATATTATTTTATTTGGATGAACACACACACACATATATATAACTTGTTATTTTTTATGATTTATTTTTTGATATATCCTTTAATATTTAAATTAAAAATATTTCTACGGTGAAAGAAAGATGAAAAATACTATGCGTATATGTATGTAATAGAAAATTGAGTATTTGAGTGCGCTCAATTGGAAGCAATTTTAAGAGAAGAAGTATTGAGTTTCGCTGAGTATACATGACTAAGAAGCAGCATAGAGAGATTGAGGACTAAACTCTTGTAGGTGTACTCGGCTAAGGGAGCAGCTTAATGATGGAGGATTGAGCTCTGAAGGTGCGCTGACCAGGATGCGGCTTAGAGAGATGGAGGATTGAGCTCCTGCGGGTGTGCTTGACCAAGGAGTAGCTTAAAAAGATGGAGGATTGAGCTCCACTAAGTGCACTCTGTACGGGGAGCACCTTGGCAAGGGAGAACTGAGTTTCGGCGGTATGTTCAGCAAGGGAGCAGTTTGGTGATTGAGGATTGGGATCCAACGATGAGCTTGGATGGGGAGCACCTTTGAGATAGAAGATTGGGCTCGGTGGTGTGCTTGGATGGAGAGCGGCTTTAAGATGGAGGATTGAGCTCTGGCGGTACGCTCGGATCGAGAGCGATTTTGAGTCGAGGATTGTGTTCGATGTTGCACTCCGATGGGGAGCGACTTTGAGATGGATGATTGGGATTTGGCAATGCAATTGGTAGGGGAGTAGTTTAATGATGGATGACAAAGCTCCGGTAGTGCGCTTGGCTGAGGAGCAATTTTGAGATGGAAGATTGAGTTTCAATAGTGTACTCGGTAGGAGAGTGACTTTGAAATGGAGGATTGGGTTCCAGTGGTACACTCGATAGGGGGTAGCTTGGTGATGGTGGATTGAGCTTTGGTGGGTGCACCCAACTAGAGGGCGGTTTTGAGAGATGGAAGATTAAGCTACGAAGAGGGAACTTGTGGAACTCTTCTTCGACTACTAGTGGAGGGGCTTCATTTGCCTTGTTATTCGAATTGACCTCACTGGCCAAGCAGTGTGGGAGTTTGGAGATGACATGGTACCTGCATAGCTACAATCCTAGATCAGAGTATTACTTTAAAAGCCAGAGATGCATTTGTCCGAAATACCCCTCAAGCTAAATGAAAAAAGAGAGGACGAGTATGCTCTGGATACTTGGATGTGGTTCTCATCGTTTTTGTAGTGATAGGTCTTGCTTAGTCGGAAGGAGAGAAGCACCCTTTTTTCCACGGGGATGAAGGAGTGTTTATAGTGTTGGAATTGATTCACCATTCCTTGGGTCTTACGATTGGTAATAGCTGTTTGCACCGATCTACTGAGCATTCCCGACGATCGTAGGTACTTACTATGGCAACCATAACAGTCAGCGAGTATTCTTTACTTTTTCATGGCGATCATAGAGCTCTTTTGAGAAGATTTATTGAGTCATAATTATCATCCTAAAAGCGATGCATAATTAGGGGCAATATTTTAAAAATATTTACTGAACTGTCTAAAGCAATTATTTCAAGTATTGCCTGCATGTTCATGTAGTGTTGTGCTACTTGTTGGCTAATGAGTTGGAGTTTTAGAGCAGGTGCCACTAGGATGCGCTTGCAAGCCTATCTAAAGGGGTGACCTCGAGGGTCTAGGCTTTGCTGAACAGACTCGGGTCCTATTGCCTGGGTTTGTGTGATGGGTTGTTGGTGACCGCTGGGGGAGGAGCTCCCGAGTCCTCCTTGAGTTTGGGCCGTCATTGCCACGTTGGATCTAGCGTAGACTCACACGTCTCACAGCTATGGCCTGTCTCGGTGGAAGGTCTCTAGTGATTGCCTCTCGAGTGAGAACCGGTGCTTTGCTCCTCATTCTTGCAAGGGAGGACTTTTGTATGCGCTTCTTGCTCTAGCAACTTAAGATCAGCAGTATGTAGGAGTCTCATCTTCTTGACCATCTGGAGTATGCTGCTCTCTTGGCCGAGATTCCTTTCCAGGGCCAAGCCATTGCTTGCCCTTTGGGTGTTTGTCCCAGTGAAATAGGGCTTCAATAGGTGAAACATCGTTTCATGTATTTTTATTCCCTTTTTCGGTTGTACGTTCGCTATTACAAGTTTTGTACTTTATAAAAGGAATTTATAAATGAAACTATCAAGCACTTTTCATCTTTGTTGCATGGTTTCAATACTCTTACATGTTATAAATAGTTGAAGCGCTGGCATGCTACTGTCGAAGAGACAAGCGTCTCCCCTTTAGGGGCTGAACTACCACTCCTTTAAGTTGTTCCAACAAAGACTAAACAACAACAGTTTGGAGAAGAGGATAATAGCTACTCTGTACTCAAGCCTCATCTGTTACAACATGAGGACGGTCAGAGTATGAAAATTAAGGAAAACTTTAAATGTATTGTCGAACTTCTCAGAGCTTCCTCTGACTTCCCCTTCAGTTTGGGATTTCACCACCTCGTTTCTTGATCGGAAATAACGGCGACGCCAATGTGTCCTCTCCATTGCACTCCCACGTAGCCTCCTCCTTCGCCAACGATCGGCCATTGTGCCTTTGGTGTGCCACCTTCTCCTTTCTCTCCTTTTTTCATTTATTTTCCTTTCTTTTTTTCTTTTCCCTTTTGGTGCTTTCCCCTTCTATTATTATTATTATTATTATTTTACCCTCCTTTTGTAATTCAATTGATGCTTGGGTGCTAGCACCAACGCACCTTGGGCGCTAGCTCAACTAATTTGAATATCTTACAAATTTTTACAATATAGAAATATATAATTTTTATCATATATAAATTATCCAGGGTAACAAATACATCCAAAATTATAATTTTTATCCAAAATGAATTAAATGAAGATTTAAAATATTACACCGCCAGCTTGCCACAACACCCTGCGAACACATGGGTGGCACTTGCCAAAATTATAGAGGCAACTTAGCAAATATTTTGCCCAAAATTGGATCCCCCCAAGATGGCAGTCGCCATTCAACAAATTGTCCTAAAAAGGTAGTCACCATGCAACAATCTCCATGATCGCCCTAATAAAAGAAAGAACGGTCGTAAACAGTCGTGGTTGCTATAGTAAGAACCCGCGATCGCTCCGATAAAGGAAAGATTATCCCCAAGACCACTACAATCGATTCTTGTAATTACTGAGATAACTCAGCGAATTCGCATGAGGAACCATTGCCAGCCATGCGCCCCAAAGTTGGCTTCGCAGCCCTCACTCTATATATACCATATTTTCTCCACAAGGAAGAAGGGGTGTTCCTTTTCTTCCAACCAAGTAGGAGTTAATTCTACGAAAATGACAAGAACCACGCCCGAGCATCCAGGGCATACTCCCCCTCTCCTTTCTCATTTTTCTTGAGGGCAATTTCGGGATAGATGCATCCCCGACTTTTAGAGCAACTCTTCAATCTTGAATCGTGACTGCGCTAGCATCGTGCCAACTTTGAACTCTCACATAGCCTGGCCCAACAACTCCTCATCGTTGCCCATCACTCCTAATGCTAGTCGCCTGTTGGCACCGCTCTCGACCCTACACCTGATGGGAAACAAATGCCACATTGATGCATAATCATCAGCAACTATGTTTTTTTTACCATATAATAACACTGCCGATAGAAAACATAGCTATCATCAAATATTTACTACGACTGATTGATTTGTATGGTACTCTAAATTTTTATGCCCAATAAACGTTGGAAGATATTATGAAGAAAAGTTATTTTTATTAAAAATTAATGCGTCCATAAATTTGGATTATTGTATGAATTAGAGAACTACTTGACCTTTTTCGGTGAATTGAATTGAAGTGGATCTGATCTCCTTTATTTTGAATCTAAATCCTACATATTACAATTAATAAACAGGATGTTAAAGGATGGCGAAAACTCACTCCTCGATATATCCTCCAACGCTAAAAGATAGGATAAGTAAATGAATAGTGCGTCAATGCATGCAACAGGGGATTGAGTATTAAGTGCACTTGGACAGTGAGTGGCTTAGAAAGGGAGGACTGTACTTCAATGGTGTGCTCGGTTGGGGAACAACTTTAACGTAGAGGATTGAGTTTCGTTGAGTGCACTCGGCAAGAAAGCGGCTTAGATATAGAAGACATCATTCCGACGGTGCACTCAACAAAGGAGCGGCTTGGAGATTGAGAACTGGGTACCGACAGTTGCGTCCGGCTAGGGGCAGCTTTAAAAAACGGAGGACTGAGCTCCTATGGGTGTACCCGGCTAAGGAGCAACTTTGAGAGATGAAAGATTGAGCGCTCCGTTGAGTGCACCCGACTAAAGGCAACTTTGAGAGATGGAGGATTGAACTACGTTGAGTGGGCCTAGTTAGGGGTGGTTTTGAGAGATGAAGGATTGAGTTTCGATGAGCGTACCTACCTACGGGTGATTTTGAAAGATAGGGGACTAAACTTCTATGGGTGCACCTACTAGGGGTCGACTTTGAGAAATAGAGGATTAAGCTCCGCTAAGTACACCCAGCTGGGGGCAGCTTTGAGAGATAGATAATTAAGTTCTGCTGAGTAAACCTAGCTACAAGCAGCTTTTAGAGATGGAAGATTAAATTTCGATGAGTACGCCCAATTAGGGAGCGGCTTAGAGAGATGGAGGATTTGGCTTCGATGAGTTCGACCGATTAAAGGACAGTTTAGAAAGATGAAAGATTGAAATCAGATGAGTATGGCCGTTGAACTCCACTCTGGCTGCAGGTGAAGGGGTGCACTCATCGAAACTCAATTCTCCACGTTAAAGTTGTTCCCCAATCGAGCGTACCATTGAAGTACAATCCTCCCTTTCTAAGCTACTCACTGTCCAAGCGCATTTAATACTCAATCCCCTGTTGCATGTATTAATATACCATTCATTTACTTATCCTATTTTTCTATCTATTTAAGAAAGATTTATGATTTTAGTGTCGGATGATATATCGAGGAGTGAGTTTTCGCCATCCTTTAACATCCTGTTTATTAATTGTAATATGCAAGATTTAGATTCAAAATAAAGGAGATCAGATCCACTTTAGTTCAATTCATCGGAAAAGATTAAGTAGTTCTCGAATTCATACAATAATCTAAATTTATGAACATATTAATTTTTAATAAAAATAACTTTTCTTCATAATATCTTCCTACGTTTGGCGTGCATAAAAATTTAGAGTACCATACAAATCAATCAGTCGTAGTAAATATTTGATGATAGCTATGTTTTCTATTGGCAGTGTTATTATATGGTAAAGAAAACATAGTCGCCGATGATTATGCATCAATGTGGCATTTTTTTCCCCATCAGGTGAAGGGTCGAGAGCGGCGCCTATGGGCAACTAGCATTAGGAGTGATGGGCAACGATAACATTCAGAGGCATCATTGACCGACCACCTTGGCAGTGTGGAAGCACCGATGACTAACAATGGAGACGTGGGCTACTGGTGTCACCGTGCGTCGACAATTCCCACTATTTGCCGATGGCTGGGAAGGAATTTGAGATGTCATTGGCTGGTACCGGCGACCGGTTCAGGGAAGTGGTTATAGTTATCAGCGTCATGGTCGATAATGATATCATATTTCATCAAAAAATTTTAATAAATGGGTGTTGATAGTAATTGGGTATTAAAAGATGGCATTTTGTTTTGGAAATGAGAAGCTATTTTTAATAGTTTAAGTATATAATTTTTTTATTAATTAAGAAATATTTTTTGTTTAATTATTTTTATGTTTGTAACAAAAATTTAGAAAAATATTTTTGAAATTTACAAAATGAAAATTAAAATTTTTATGTGTCAATTAACGTAAAAAGTTTTATAAAATGCATTCTTGCTTTTATTTTAAAAAGAGAGAAAATTAAAAGAAACACGAATTTCTATTTATTGCTGTAAAAAGAAATTGTGCATGACTTATTAATGGTAAAATAGTTAATATTATTTTTATTGATGAATATAGATGAGTTTGGTATAGATTAGAGTATGATCCACAGCCAAACTATATATTAGGGTTTATAATTTCATCAAACCAAATAAAAAAGTCACTTGAGTTAAGTTGTTCAAAACATTAATATGTGCGTTAATTTGATTTGGATGATTTATATCTTTTATAATATTAAACTTATCAGTCTAAAAATATTTATTTAATAATATATTATATATAAAAATTAAAAAATATATTATTAATAAAATAATAACAATATATTTATCAATTAACATAACTAATAATATATATATATAATATCCAAGTGAAAAAATTAATTATCAATTGAGACATGCTCTAATGTTAAATTTAAATTTGATCCACAATATTTTGATTTGAAAATTTTTTTTTTAAAGATACTATTTAATTAGAAAATTTAATATCTAAATAAATATTAAATAATGATTCATTTAAAAAAAAATTCAATATCATCAAAAGGTCCTTTAATATCCTTGGAATTTATTTAAAATATAGTCATTATCGACAATAAGTGAAGATATCCAATAACTGATATAATAATAAGATATTGAAAGAATATAAAATTCAAACACTTATTTTGAAAATTAAGTATAGTAAAAATAGGTATAACCAATGTATTTTTAGTTATAATATAAAATTCTATCCGTTATATATATATATATATATATATATATTTGTATGATTTGATTTAAATATTTAATAATATTCTTTGGATAGTTATTTTTAAATTTTTTATATTATATTTAATATTTAATAAATAATATTAAATAAAAGTCAATGGTTAAAAGGCAAACAGCCAAAGTTATATGCTCTTAATTTTTGAATTGCCCACGTCGCTTTGGGCCGAGTGTACTGCCATGACATATTTTCTAAAAAAATTATTCCGTTTTTATTACTATTGAATATAAATTTTCTAAAAATATATGATTAAATAACTTTCATATATATTTTATTTAAAAATTTTTTGATACCCATTTTTTTTTAATACCCACGATTCATTAAATGTACTTTTATTGGTTATATATATGGTGTAAAAGGATTCACATTCATAAATCTCCCTTTTTTTAAATTTTATTTTAAGCTTTATTTTTTCTCATGTTTTTTTATAAACTAATTTTTATTGGAGAATGACTAAGTTTTTCCTTCTTTTTTTGGTGGGGGTACTAATTGATTATTGAGGAACATAGGTGCTACAAGTCCCCGGCAATGTTGTCAAAAATTTGATCGACCTCAGACAGTGTATATTAACCTTATTAGTATATAAGGATACACTGTAACCTTATCTATTAAGTTAAAATTATATCTATCAAAAAATTATATTTTTATGTAGTAAAATATATAATGAATTATATAACCTGAGATTAAAAAAAAAAATAGTCGATTAGAGTTAAAAGTTAGGATGTCAAAATAAAGGATTATGTTGGTGGCATAGTATCGTTTATTAAATAAAAAAAATATATATATTAAAAAATAAAAAAAATAAATTATAAAAATAGAAAGAGATGTATACGATGCAATGTCAGCCATGACATTTGGCAAAAAATTTTGACCATAAGTTTAGACGGTACAATATCGACTACAAGGATAAAATAATAAAAAATTAAATTATGTAAGTGTTAAAAGAATTAGACGGTGCAATAGCGACTGTCAAAATAAAGTACATAAATTAAATAACTGAAATAATAAAAGGACTGGTGGCCCAATGTCGATCATAAATATAAAATAATAGAAATTAAGTGATGCGGTAGAAAAAAATTACAGAACAGTGAAAATTAAATTACAATAAAATTGTAAAAAATTAAATTAAAATTTGTGATTTTTCGTCCATAATATGAAGATATTGCTCTCAAATTTTTGACTAACTAATGAAATATTGATTTCTATAGAATAGGTAAATGCTATAGTATCAAAATAATATCAAAGTTTTTTGGATAAAGTTGTAAAATTTTTGATTGATCGCCATGATAAAAATATAAAACAAAAAATTGAGAACTTAAAAAAATTTTCCAACTAAAAATATAAACTCTAGCATGCAACACCCAATTAAACACACCTTAAACACTTTTAAACTTTCAATTTGATAACTAAAACTTAAATAAATTTTGGCAATATTTATACCATACTTGAAGAAAATTAAAAAAGAAGAAAATCTAAAAAAAAGAGTAGAGATTATGGTGAAATATTCATAACTTATATTAAATAATAAAATAAGATATTAAAAATTTTCTCAAGCTTCCAATGCATAGGCAAATCAGCCAAAGCAAAGCAATGGCACCATGCAACTTGTCATTTTTACACAATTTTCTTCTTTTTTCTTCGATTATCTTCATATTTTTCATGGGTGGGCAAAATTAAGAAAAATGGGACTTGATTTTTTTGTTTGAATTGTCTACATTTGGTAGATTTGGGCCCTCTTTTGATCCCCTTGGCCCAATCTTGACAACTCAGTCAATTTTAATTCGAATGGATTTTTATTTTCCTACAAAATTAACTGACAAAAACAAAATAAATAAAACAATATTATTAATATATTATTATTAGAGAATGACAATAATAAGTAGAGTAATTATTGGCAAATATCATATAATTTTTGTAAATCTCAATCAACATTGGAACCGTCCAATCCAACAGCACTGCTTGTCCCGACAAACATGATTTGTATTATTTGGAATGGAATTAACGTGTATCATAGGTGACTAAATTTTTTTACTAAATACAGTCTGACCATATTTTTAATTTTAAAAATGTTCAATCAGAGTTTAAGATTTTATAATAGTGGAAAGATAATGAGTACTCATTCTCCATTTTCGCAACAATTATACGGGATCTCTTATCCATATCAACAAGTGCAGCATCATTCAAATTAGCCTTCGACATTAAGGGTTAAATAGTAGACCAAAAAGTAGGGTGGCATTGAAAGTAGTAGAAATGTATATCTTATTTAAGGGGCAGTGATGCAAAAAAAAAATATGATAAAAATTTGATCATTTTGAAAAAAAAAGATTTAGATAGACTCTAAAAGTGATGGGAATGGCAATAGCGCAAGCGGAACTCCAAGTAAAAGTTAAGAAATAAGTGAATTATAAAATATATTTTTAGCATTTATAAATTATAATATCGAATATCTAATCAATAAAATAAAATGTATTTATTGATAACATTTTTTCTTTTTAAAATTTTTCTTATCTTTCCAACTCTAAAGTTTTTTCTTTTATAGGGCAAAATCTGACTAATTTTTTATATAAAGTGCAAAGTAAATCAGAATAACTTGTATTAATAATAAAATAATTATATTTAAATTTTCATATAGACAATAATGATTATATTTAATAACATACCCTAAATGATACAGAATAAAAAAGATATCAAGGAACCATCTTCAATTGCCATATGTTATGTATTTGGGTCTGTTTTGGTATGCATCATACCTTAACTTGCACTCTTTGATAATTTTGTGCAACAACCACAACCAATTAGTCTATAAATTCTGCATTTGCTTTCATGTATTATTTCGATATCTCTTCAAATTAGGATGTTCAAATCTCTCTTGTATGCAGAACATTGTGAACAAGCATATATCCATAAATGCAATTAAAAATTTTTTTTTTCACTAATCGAGATGTGGTAATACATGCTAAGAGAAGCACATTAATCAAGTAAATCCATAGAGAACCTGCAAATTGAGAAACTGAAGGTGCAGCAGTTTGTGAATCTGCCTCAGGAGCAGATTCACTTGCCAGTAGCATATGTTCTTAAAACATGCTAGGCGTACTTGTGGTTGTTTAAACATGCTATGAGGTTTAAATTATACATAAATCTGCTAAGCTAAATTGAGGCCCACATACGATGTTTCTTCGCATCCACTTTTAGCTTCCATATAGTTATTTCATTGGGACAATTTGTGTCATTATACAATTTTTGTAAGACCCAAATCCTAAAACTTATATAATGACATCAAATTTCAGCAAAATTGTGAATTGTTAAGGTTAAATTGTGAGTTGGGATAAGAAATTAAGTGTTGGATCGGAGTGGTGAAGACATAAATGATGCTTGACATGGCCTAAACTACGCATGAATATTTTAGAAAAAAATATTGCACTTGAGATGTTCATGTGAGGCGCTCATGCGTGCGTGCGTGCGTGTGCGTGTGTGTGTGTGTTCAAAAATAGTAGTGCTTGATGTATGCCTACTGTATACTCGTATGTAAAGTTAAAGAAATCATGGCTTTTTACCCACGGTTGACTGGTGTATGAATACCAGTTTGCTATATAAGAAAAATTTGTCATTTTTTTGTTTATTTTTCATAAGATTTTGATAGAAAAGGTAGAAGAAGAACAATAAAAAGAAAAAGAAGAAAAAAGAGGAAGGAGGAGGAAGAAATTTTAATATGAATTCAAGTAAATCTTTGATAATTTCAAGTGAGAGTAAGTACATTTATGTCATTTATTTCCTTGTTGAATTTTATTAAAATCTTTGAGTATTTGTTGTTTAAATATTTATACATGTGATATTTGTTTACTTTTCTTAATTATATCTTACATACATGTTGGTTTTGTTCTTATTCTGTTAGAGACATTTGGCTAATTTACATATTTCGTGACCATATGTATTATTGTATCAATGTCGGGTTGTGGGTTGTCGGTTTAAAGTCCGTTAATCTGCCTCAGGAGCAGATTCAGCCCTTGCCAAGCCCCGCGTTCCTCCCGGCGCTCGATTCGTACTTGTGGTTGTTTAAACATGCTATGAGGTTTAAATTATGCATAAATCTGAAAATCAAAATTGGTGCCCACATACGATGTTTCTTTGCATCCACTTTAAGCTTCCATATAGTTAAATTTTGGGACAAATTTTGCGTCATAAATTTTTGTATGTTTTGAAACCAAATCCTAAAAGCCTCTTTTAGAGTGTTAATGAGAGAAGAGCATTCTTCTTCCTTTTCATCTTACTCCATTTGAGAAAAGGTTAAATGGTGAGTTAGGATAAGAAATTAAGTGTTGAATCGTAGTTTTCTGAAGGTTCCTCTTTACTTTTGGTATTCCATGTACCTAAACTACGCATGAATATTTTGAAAAAGGATTGCACCGATCGATGGTTGGCAATTCAAGTGGTACGTGGGAAGTGCGTGTTTAAGAAAGGTGTGCTTGATGCGAGCAAATCCAAGGAGTTCGTATGTAAATTTAAACAAGTCATGGCTCTTTACTTGCAGTTGATTGGCGTATGATTACCAGTTTGTTATACAAGAAAAATTTGTCATTTTTTTGTTTATTTTTCCGTAAGATTTTGAAAGTAAGGAGGAAGGAGGAGGAAGAAATTTCAATATGAAAAATCAGTAAATCTTTATATTATTTCAAGTGAGATTTCAGCACATTTTATGTGATTGATTTTCTTGTTGTTTAATTTTATTAAAATCTTTTACGCGTATTGTTGTTTATTTATTTATGCATGTGATATTTTTTTACTCAAAACTTGATTATATCTTAATACATCTTGGTTTTTTTCATATTCAATGAGATTTTGAGAGCTTGCATATTAAATTTATACATGTTATGTTAAAATCCTGAATTTTTTTTATATATATATTTTTTTTTTATATGTCTTTTATTTGTAAGTATTTTGATAAAAATTCTACTTTAATTTTAATAAAGATGATTTACTTTTTCAAATTTATGAAAAATTTTATACATTTGTATTTCAGTAGATATTTTTCAGTTTTAATTAAATTATGACTATTGTCAAAAAATTAAAAAAATATATTTAAATATATCATAATATATTATTTATAAATTGAATGTAGAACTTAATATCATGGGAAAAAAATGGCGTTTAATCTCTGATTATAGAAAATAATATGTAATCAAATCATTTACGAGTTTTAAATAGTGGCGTATAACCTTTAACTATATAAAAATAATTATAACTCCAATTTTGATTATTGTTGTAAAATTATTATCAATCATTGGTTCTTTTATTTATGTATAATTTTTACATGTTTTATCACCATTTTGCCATTTTCAATATTTCAGATTTCATTTATGCTTATTATTCTTTATATATTTGTTTACTATATCCACGAATATAAAGTTTTACATATTTTATTAAGTATTTAGTTCATTTTTATTATATTTTACTAATATTTAAGATTAATGGATTCGAATATCATTTATAAAAATTTCAATTGATCTGGGGGGGGGGGGTTTAAAGTACTTGTTTTTGGGATATTTTACTGTATTTTGATTATTTGATTTGAAATTTATTCTTTTGAATTTTAGATAGAATTGCATATTCGGCTGTAGGTATTAAATTTGTATTTTCAGTACTTAATGTTAAATAATTCATTAAGAGATGTTCTTCGTGTCCCTTCGTTTACTTTTAACTTGACTTCTACCAAAATGTTCACTAATACTCTTATTAATTATCTATTTTTTCTCTAATATTTGTCCAATTAAGGACCTTACATCTTGAATAATGATTGGGGTGGAAGAAATGAGAAACAGTTTATATCTCCTGATGAGAAATGGGACATCTCCTAATACCTTAGCTCCTTTTACATCCATGTTTTTTAGCACAAGTTGCCAATAGAAATGCCTCATTGCACTTTGCTTTATTTTCTTCAGAAACTTGGCACTGCCACTTAGGTCATGTGTCACATTCAAGATTGAAATTAATAGATGATCCCCTTACAAAAAGAGTTTTACATTTCATTAATGATAATCTCTTTTCTAATTTGTCATATTGCTAAATAACATGTTCTTTTTTTCTCTCTTAGCGATCACATATCACAAGCTATATTTGATAATGTTTATTATAGTCTTTAAGGATAGTTTTTTTCTTTGAAATGTCTTATAATGACTCTAAGTACTGCTTGACTATATTTAGTGACTTTTTTAAAAGTACTTGTATTTATTTTTTTTAAGTCAAAATATGATACTAAATTATGTTTGAAAGCCTTTTGTACCTCAATTGAAGTATAATTTCAAGTTAAAATGATTGTTTTAAGAAGTGATAATAGATATGAGTTTTAAATGGGAGATTTCTTTAACAAAATGGGCATCATTCATTAATAGAGTTGTGTATAAATATCACAACAAAATGGGATTATAAAATGAAAACAATAACACTCGATGAATATAGCAAGAGCCATAGAATTTCAATCTATGCTTCCCATGAAATTTTCAAGAGATTGTTAACAGAATGCCCACCCCTTTGCTAATGAACAAAACCCCTTATAAAATCCTTCTTGGGGTTAAACCCAAATACGGATACTTAAATAATATTTGGCCATTTACATTTTGCCTCCACTCATTCTCATTGGCAAAAGAAATTCAATCCCAAAGGTAGAAGGTGTGTTTTTTCTCGGTTACCCTTTTGAAATTAAAGAGTCCAAACTATTTGACCTTTTCTACTAATATTGTTTTTCCTTTTCTGAATATAATCACTAATTATCTCCCTCATACACATGTTTCAGACCCTGTTGTGCCAGCAGCTGATTCTGTGGGAAACCCTGCTCAACCTCAACGGCTACCTTTCCTTTCACATGAAGAACATCAGAAGTCACCCTGTTACCAAATCACACCAACAGAGCATCAACCTGCAAAGCAGACAAGTCCTGAATCACCCACTATAGAACACCAACCTACATCACTTAACATCACCCTGTTTGCAGAACCACTAAAACTAGCAGAGCCCTCCAATAGTCACAAGATTTCATTGTCAGCAGGTGGCTCTCACTTTACCAACCCACCATTGGACAAGATTTCATTTCTTCCCTCAGGTAATTCATATTCTTTATTTGCCTCCAAATCATATCAAAACTGTCACCTGATTTTCGAGCTTTCTCATCTTCCATCACCACTCATAATGAACCTCACACATGTTCTCAAGCTATTTGTGATGCTAACTGGTGCAAGGCCATAGAAATTGAATTGAAAACTTTAGAACTCAACAAAACCTGGATTATCATTTATTTACCTCCTAAAGCAGAAGGTATTGGATGTTAATATGTCTACAAAATAAAGTACAAAAGTGATGGAGGTATTGAGAGGTATGAGGCTAGATTGGCAGCTATGGAATACACGTAATAAGAAGACATAGATTATCATAAGATTTTTTCTCCTATAACTTGTGAATATACAATGTCTTCTAACTATTTCAGCTATTAAATGATAGCATTTATATCAATTTGATGTCAATAATATATTTTTATATTGAATCTTATATGAGGAGAATTACATGCAAAAACCATCAAGATACAATAAAGAAAAGCTTCATCAAGTATGCCAACTCTTGAAAATCTTTTACGGCTATAAACAAGCCTCTAGATAATGTATTCAAAATTTTTCACCTTACTCATTACTTTGGACTTCATTTAATCTAATGTTGATTATTGTCATTTACTAAGCAAAATGACAAGTCTTTTATAGTTCTTTTAGTATACGTGGATGATACTACTGTGGCTACCAATTGTCTAGCATTAGCTGCCTCTATCAAAATGTTCCTAAATTGCAAATCCATGATCAATGATCTTGGTCTTTCAAGATTCTACCTTGGGATTGGAGTAGTAAGATCTTCTAAATGGATACATATCTGTTAAAAGAAATATACTCTCGACATATTAGTTGAATTCAGAACCCTTGTCTCTAAACCTCTCGAGCTTGCTATAAACCAAAACCTAAGACTAGGCAAACACACAAGGGCCATTCTATAGGATCCGAGTATGTATAAAAAGTTGGTTGAAAGGCTCATCTATTTAACTGTCATGAGATGGGATATAGGCTATACTATGTAGATCTTGAATCAATTTATAAATCGATCGACTTCTTCCTATATGGTAGCTGCTCATCAAGTCCAATGATACCTTAAAACAAATCTAGGATAGGGTATATCAGAGTTACAATTCAAAGAACACTACAATTCTGATGGGCCTCATGCCCATATATCCGATGTCCATTATAGAATATTACATCATTGTAGGAGACTCTCTCATTTCTTGAAAATTCAAGAAACAATATGTGGTCTATCATTTCCCAATAGAAGAAGAATACCAATTAATGGCTACAGCTAGTGACTAACTAACATAGTTATGCTACATTTTGAAAGACTTGCAAATTTCGCACCCTCATGTGACTTTTTTTTTTAATAATCACACCACTTTTGATATTACAATGAACTCAATATTTCATAGATGTACTAAACATATCAAATTAAATTGCCATTTAGTCTGAGATAAGATTCATAAAGAAAGTATACATATTATTTAAGTCACCACTCACAATCAATTATAGACATTTTTATAGAAGTGTTACCACCTTCAAATTTATCCAAGATGGGCAAAATTAATCTCTATTCTTGACCTTGTAGGGGAATATTATGGCATACATTATAACATTGTTTTCTAAATATATATATATATATTTTACTCTATAGCTTTTTTATTATTTTTTATTTGACTGATTCGTTAGCCTAGTTGGCAAAGTAGTCAAATTGTTGTTAATTTTTTGAAAAAGAATATTCTTACACTCCCTTTTCATTCTACATAAGCCAGGCAGGCCCTATTCCTTTGTAACCAGTATTGAGAAAGTGAGAGAACAGGAAAACACATTAACATCTGGACAAATTTGACTCATTGCAACTAAACCCAATTCTTAATATGTTATTGGGAGAGAATAAATGAAGCTATTAAATATATAACAACACAAGCAAGATAAGTCATATTGCAAATTAAAATTACTTTAGAGTCTCAAGGGTCAAATATAAAAATAACATACCACCTATGAAAATAAGTCTTATACTTGGACCAACTTGCCGCATAATTTTATTAGATAAGACAAACCACAACTTATATATAAATTGTATTGTCAAATAACATCTATGGTTTGGTAAATTATATCAAATAACAAAGGTAAAGACAATGAAGATTTTTTTTTTTTTTGGGGGGAGGGGGCTGGGAACCCAAATGGGAGAGGCAGCGTGTAAGACCCAAATTTAAATATTATTATAATTTTGATTAATTAAATTAATATGATTAAAATAGATGTTAAAAGATAATTAAAATTAGGTCAAAAGTCAAAGTTAGATCAAATTATTTAGTATTTGATGGAAGCTTGATCAGCATTTGAATGCAAAAACCCGTAAGGTCAATGCCTGAGGGATGCCTGATTGGTGTTTGAGCACTTGTTAGTAGAATGCGCACACCTGATACACGCCTGATAGACATTTGAGCGTGCTGTGGAAGTAAGTCAGCGCCTGATGGGTGCCTAATCTATGCTCGAGCGCCACTCAATATAAATAGTAAAATTTGAATAATTTTTGTCATTTTTCTCCTAATTTTTAAGAGAAGAGAGAAACGGTGACAAAGAGAAGAAAAGGAAGGAGAGAGAAGAGGCTTTAGAAGCTCAAATTAAGTGGATTCAAACTAGAGTTTTGTGAGAATTAAATCAAGAAAAATGTATTTCGAACTTTTCTTCCCTTGTTGTTTTTTATTGAATTCTTTGAATATTTCTTATTCAAATACTCATACATATCATAATTTTAAAACTATGATGTTAATTAACATACATATATAATTCTATTTATTTTGTTACAAAAATATATGAAATTCATATCTAAACTCAAATATATGATGTAATTTAGCTGTTTTCTGTAAATGCTCCTTTGTGCATGTCTAAAAATTTGATATTTTGCTTTTGCATGTTTAAAATTCGTATTTAATATTCTTACATGATTATAAAGTGTTGAAAATAAGTTCCTACATGTTAAATTATATGTTACATTTCTAAAATTCAGTAGAATATTCTACACATTTGCTAATTTCTAAATTATGCTAAAATTTTTTGAATTATCATGCTAAATTATATTATATACTTTAAAATTTATCATGGTTAAATTTCTACAAAAATTTAAGTATAAATAGATAGAATTTAAAAAAAAGTTCTATAATTATGTTAAAAATTATGATCATTTTCTTCATAATTGAGAAAAATTATAAAAGAAGAGAAAATATGTAAAGTTTTCCTAAAAATATGTAATGGATTATGGTTTTATTTTAGATTGTAGTATATTATACATATTTTAATATATTATAGTGGTATACTGAGGTTCGAATCAATTATCAGCGGGTGAGAAGCGTCACTCAACTTCGCCTATAGGGTTACATGTATAATAGTCTACCTACGAGTCTTAAAAATAATAAATAACATTTGATTTTGTAAAAACAAACATAACTTAAGCTTTAATTGTCTGATTCTTCAATCGATAAAGGCTACTGGTCCTTGGTCCTTAGAAAAAATAAGTATTTAGCATATTTTTATGATAAGAAATGATTAAGAGCATGAAAGGAATTCTGAAAAAGTATAATATAAATTTCCTACATAAGTGTTATAGAAATTTTATATCATTCCATTAGATCATGATCCATTATCCTTCCAATACATTTTAAATACAAATGGTATATGATTCTTTATTAGATTATATGCCTTACTAAACTTTTGATTCAATTTTTACATCTATTTTAGTAATTCCTTCAAATGATAAGTTTGGATACATATAGAATGATCAAGATTGATAAAAGTAACTTTTTGAAAAGCTTAGATTAGAAATTATGGAATTTTGATATTGTTTTATAGTTTCGGACAATTTTAATACTTTGTATTGATTTTTCGAATAGTTTTAGAATATATTTAATGATGTACTTTAGTTTGAATTCAGATTTCAAATAGCTTTAATAATATTTTAACTTAATCAGACTGTATTTATGTATGTAAAATGTCACGAATCATTGGACGTAATTATGTTCTATATGATTTGAGATGTGGGGTTGTAGGTTGGCCTGACTATGTTATAGGTTTTATTTCAGTAGGTTGTATAATTTGATATTTGATGATAGGTACAACTCCTTACGTAAGATCCGACATCTCGATTGAAATCGGTGTCGAAACCACAAAAAGATGTAACACATATTTAAATATTGTGTATGGTTTATATTATATTATTGTGATTGGTCGAGATATCGATATGAAGGTCACATCCGAATATTAATTAAATAATAATTTAATTAATTAATAATAATTGGTTAAATATTAATGATGAAATCAAAATTTAAGATGTGACACAGCCTATACAAATTTTAAATATTTAATGGTTGATATTTACAATTTTAAAAAAGGGTAAAAAGTTTTATTTAAAAATTGGATTCAAACCAATGTGTTAGAGACATTTATTTAATTGGCATATTCCGTGACTATATGTATTATTGTATCGATGTCGGGTTGTGGGTTGTCGATTTACAGTCCGTTCTGTCTTCCAGTCGTTCGAGCTCGTCCGAAGCCTCCGCGCCCGCCGTGCGCTCGCTATCCGCTCGAGCCCAAAATCCAGAATGGTCCCCGCTCGCCGTGCACTTGCTACCCGCTCGAGCCCAAAATCCAGAATGGTCCCCCACGTGCTATGCGCCGCCCCGCGCTTGAACGCACGTAGGGTTTCTCTGAATCCAGAATGGTCCCCCGCTTGCCGTGCACCCCCCCGTGCTCAAGCGCCGATGTAACGGGCAAGTTTTTAAATGTGAATTTTGAGCCTCTATAAATACTTTGGCTTATATTTTTGGAGCTCTAAGGACTTTTGACAAACCAATTTCGTGCCCTCCTTGAGAAGAATTTCATTCATACTCCATTGGTCTTGATTCTTTTGAGAAAACTAAAATATAAATATGCAATTATAAATATAATTATATTACATTTTAAAATATATAATTATAAATTATTATTTTATAAGCATATAAAATATAAATATAAATATAAATATATATATTTAATAAATAATAAAAATTTTTATAATATATATATATTTTTTAATTTATTTTTTTACGAGTTAGGATAATTAAATATATAAAATAAAATTATAAAACTAAGAGCCTCCTTGGGCCCATATATATGGAGCTCTGAGTTAAGATTTTGAAGGTCGAAAATGCAGCTATCTTTCCTTATAACCTAAAATTTTAAAAATATTAAAAATTTTCATTCATTTACTTTTTTTTTGTCTTGATTTTCTTACGTAAATACAATATTTTATTATTATTAATTTCTCAAATTATTAATAATAATTTTACTTTTTTTTTTTTTTGGAATCCGAACGTTTAAATATTATCAAACGGTATTGTTATCGGGGACAAGATTATAACTTGGAATTGACTTAAAGAGGTTGGGAGATTTTCTGCATATGATCCCCAAATTTAAGGTGGGTCACATGGGGAAAAGGAGGAGTCACGTGCCACAAAATCCGAGAGATTATCCGAAGATTAAGGGTTCTTAATTACGTCATTCCAAATTAATTAACAATAATAACCTGCTTAATTTTTCATTAACCGATTAATAATCAAGTCCCATGCATGTTCTCGAGACAATCAATCCTCCATAGCAACAAAGCTGGCGTTTGGAATCGAAGCTTCCCAGAAAAAAAATAAAAAATAAAAAATAAAATAAAAAAAAAGCTCGAGTAAATTGTTTATAATCATAATTATCATAAATTTTTGTTGGGGTCATTCCTGAGTGGCTTGATGTCTGCGGACTCCATTGGAAGAATGGACGAGGACTTGTGTTGAAGCGTCAAGTTCAAGAGGACTTGTGGACGAGGACCTCTTGGTGTCATGTCCAAGCGGTTGCGAGGACGGGGCGAAGAAGTCCCAGAATCGTAGCGTTGACTCTATCAGCGTAGGCCGCAGAGTGACCGTTTTGCGAGTGGGTTAGTCGCTTGGCTCTGATTAGATGTTGCAATGGGCTGCGACTTCCGTCTGGCCCTACCGTCGACACGCCAAGCATGCTTTTTATGCGAGCCTAGGGCGTAGTCCTGAGACTCCTTGATAGGGTGGGCGGACACGCCACCATTTGTGTATATAAAGAAGCTTGTTGCCCCTGCGGAAGGGTGTGCTAAGTGAGACATTCTTGAGTTCTTTGGCCTTGAGAGAGGCGGGCAAGCTTTGTTGTAAAGATAGAGTGATATACACTTTGAGAGAGAAATGTTGTCAGACACTTGAGATTGTTTTCTTTCGTTAGAGTTTGAGTAGCAAACGTTTGTAAACAATTCTCTTAGCTTCTCGTTTACATTTCTTGGTTTTTCCTTGGTTTTAGAAGGATTTTTCACGTTAAAACTTGTGTGTTCTCTTTTCTTCTCTATCCTTACTTTTCTTGCCGTTCGAGTGCTCTGTTTTCTCCGTGTCTTTGTTCGAGAACTCTTGTCCGCTTCGGTCACCGTGCGGTTCGAGTGTTTTCCGCGTTTTGCGCCAACAAGTGGTATTAGAGATTTTGGTTCTTTGTCTTGTTCTCAGCTGCTATGGAGTACGGAAGCAAAATGCCTTGCTTGAATGGATCCAACTATGACAGTTGGCAAAGCAAGATGTCTGACTTGCTATATCTGAACTCCATGCATAATCTGGTTTTTGCCACAGAAAAGCCGGCGGAAAAAACGGACGAGGCATGGGCGCTGGAACACAAGCAAGTGTGCGATCTTATACGACAGTTCATTGATGACAACGTGCACAACCACGTTCACAGAGAAACGAATGCTAAGACGCTATGGGAAAAGCTGGAGAAGCTTTTCGCTTCTAAGTCAGGGAATAACAAAATTTATCACTTGATGAGGCTGGTATATATCCGTTACAAGGACGGATCATCTGTTGCGGACCACCTGAATGAATTTCAGGGCTGTGTGGACCGGCTAACAGGCATGGGTATTAAGTTCGAGGACGAGGTGCTCGGACTCTGGCTCCTAGCAACCCTCCCGGACTCATGGGAAACCATGAGGGTCACCATCGCCGATACAGCTCCAAACAGCGTGGTGAGTTTAGAGATGGTCAAAGGAGCTGTGCTGAACGAAGAGGTGCGACGGCGTTCTCAGGGAACGACGACCTCTCAGCAATCCGAGGTCCTTGTCACTGAGTCAAGGGGAAGAAGCCGAGGACATGGCCCAAAGTCTGAAGACAAATGGCGGAGTAAGTCACGTTCTCGGTATCAGGATATGGAGTGCCATCATTGTGGCAAGAAGGGCCACATCAAGAAATTTTGTTATAAATGGAAGCGTGAAAACGTTGGAGGAGATAGGGGCATAAAGAGACGCGGCGAGGAAGAGTTCTCAGTCTCTGTCGTCACAGGCGGTGACCTCCTTTTGGCTTGCGAGTCTGAAGACTCTGTGAGCGTGGCTGAGCAAACCTCTGACTGGGTGATGGATTCTGGCGCTTCTATCCACGTCACTCCCAGGAGAGAGTTATTCTCTACTTATACTCCCTGCGCCCTAGGAGTATTGAAGATGGGCAACCTGGAGACGTCCAAGATTGTTGGACAAGGAGACATCTCCTTGTTAACCAACACCAGTGCCTTGTTGGTTTTGAGGGACGTCCGACACGTTCATATTCGTATGAATATCATTTTAGGACGACTCGGCGATAAAGGCTACTGCGGCGTCTTTTTGTGGCGATTTCAAGGCGAAGAAGGGCTCGATGGTGGTTGCTCGAGGAGTAAAGGCTTCAGGCCTTTACACTATGAACGCCCATGCCGAGGTAGCAGAGGTGAATGTTACGGGGAGTGTGGAGTCCTCGGGCCTGTGGCATAAAAGACTCGGACACATGAGTGTGCGTGGCATGAGTCATCTGGCGAAAAAGGGTCTCATTCCAGAGATGGATGGAGAAATGCCGAGGACTTGCCCTCACATGTATCAACGAAGGGTCTCCTTTCGGGAGACGTATCTTCCAAGAAGTCCGAGATCTTGGAGCTCGTCCACGAGACGTGTGTGGGCATCTACCGGGAGAAGTCATTTTGGAGGTACACAATACTTTGTGACCTTCATTGACGATTGTTCGAGGGAAGCTGTGGGTGTTCCGTTGAAAACCAAGGACCAGGTTGCGGGAACCTTTGAAGATTCCATGCGCTCGTTGAGCGAAACCGGGAAGAGGTTAAAGGCCGTGCGGAGGCGACAACGATGGTGAGTTTATTGGAACGTTTGATGCCTATTGCAAGACTCTTGGCATCAAACATGGAAGACTCCACCCAAGACGCCGCAACTGAATGGCGTGGCCGAGAGGATGAATCGCACCCTGATGGAAAGGGTCAGGTGCATGTTGTCCGAGGCCAAGCTTCAGGATCTTTTGGGCCGAGGCCTTGAAGACTGCCGCCACGTGATCAACCGTCGCCTTGTAAGCCTCGGATGGGAAGTTCGAGACGGATTTGGATAGTGAACCGCCTTACAACCATCTCGGGACTTTTTGTTTGTAAAGCCTTTGTTCATGTTCCAAGAGATAAGAGATCAAGCTTGAGCCAAAGACCATGTAATGTGTCTTTCGGGCTATAAGCGAGGATGAGTTTGGGTTCAACTGTATGACCCAAAGGAGAAGAAATACGGTCCCGAGGCGTGATTTTCGTTGAGGCGAGACCATAGAGGACTTTTGGAAAGAGTCAAGTCTTTGCCCAACATTTCCCAGAGACAGACAAAGGTGATAGTGTCCGTCTGTACATCTTGCGTCGCCCGCCCGCTCGGGACCAAGAGTTGTTGCCACCCGAGGATCGGGCGATTCCGGCGCCTCGGGATCGGAGTTGAGGATTTGGTGCCTCAAGTGGATGAGGAGGCACTTGTGAGGCGGTTGTCCGGGCCGAGACGAGACGATCGTCCGTCCGCCTTCCCGGCAAGTGAGTATGTCCTTTTCAACGATCTTTGGAGAACCTGAGGATTTTGGCGAGGCTGAGGGCTCGAGGAAGGATAAATGGTTTGAGGCCATGGAAGAGGAAATGGCCTCACTTCACGAGAACCATACCTTTGAGCAAGCCAGTGCCTAAGGGAAAAAGGCTCGAAGAACAAATGGGTCTTAATTTTCAAGGCGACCGAGGGACCGGCGCCGAGAGACACAAGGCACGACTTGTGGTCGAGGGATTTAGTCAACAAAGGGTGTTGACTTTGGTGAAATTTTTGCGCCCGTTGAAGATGTCCTCATTCCGTGTAGTGCTCGGGCAGCAGCGTTGGACCTGGAAATTGAGTAAGCTGGATGTCCGGACATCTTTTCTCCATGGAGATCTAGAGGAAGAGATCTACATGGAGCAACCAGATAGTTTTGAAGTCAAAGAAAAGGAGGGACTGATTTGTCGTTTGAAGAAAAGCTTGTATGGGCTGAAACAAGCTCCGAGACAGTGGTATAGGAAGTTTGAGTCTGTTATGGTCAGTAAAGGATACCATAAGACTTCTTCGGACCACTGTGTCTTTGTGCAGAAGTTTTCAAAAAACGACTTTGTCATCCTTCTCCTTTATATGGATGACATGCTGGTGGTCGGACAGAATAGTGCTCGGATCAAGGAGTCAAGAATAGTCTTTCGCCATAAAAGACCTCGGGATTGACGAAGCAGTTAAGGGATCGAATTTTCGCGACCGAGAGGGCAAGCTTTTTGTCCCGGGAAGGATATATTGAAAAGGTGCTTGAGAGATTCAGCATGGAAGGGTCCAAGCCTGTCAGTACTCCTTTGGCCAACCATTTTAAGTTGAGCAAGCAGCAGTGTCCGTCCTCGGACGCTGAAAAGGCGCGTATGAGTAAGGTTCCTTACTCCTCTGCCGTTGGCGACTTGATGTCTGTGCCGTTTATACGCGGCCGGACATTGCTCATGCGGTTGGTCTAGTGAGCGATTCCTCTCAAACCGAGTATGGAGCATTGGTCGGCGGTGAAGTGGATCTTCAGATATCTTCGGCAGGACCTCCAAAACGGGTTTGCGGTTTGAAATGAAAAGCCTCGGCGATTGCGTACGACGAGATGGCGAGGACGTTGATTCTCGGAAATCAACGTCCGGATACTTGGTAAAATTTACGGGAGGCGGTCTCTGGCGGTCAAGTTAAAGTGCGTCGCTCTCTCCACGACGGAAGTAGAGTTTATTGCCGTGACCGAGGCCTGTAAAGAGATGCTTTGGATGAAGAGGTTCGTCCAAGAGTTGGGTCTAAGGCATGAGACGTACGAGGTCCTTTGTGATAGTCAAAGTGTCATTCACTTGTGTAAAAACTCCTCATTCCATTCTCGGTCAAAACATATTGACGTGCGATATCATTGGGTGAGAGATGTTTTTGATGATGGGCAGCTATCAATTGGGAAAAAGGAGAAGAAAATGTCTACGATATGTTGACCAAGATTTGCCAAAGGGGAAAGCTAGAAGCTTGTTGTGACATTACCGATATAACTAACTTCACTCGGTCGTGAGGGAAAGTTTGTTGGGGTCACTCCCGAGTGGCTTGATGTCGCGAGACTCCATTGGAAGAATGGACGAGGACTTGTGTTGGCGTCAAGTTCAAAAGGACTTGTGGGACGAGGACTTCTTCGGCGTCATGTCCAAGCGGGCCGAGGACGAGGATGAAGAGTCGAGAATCGTAGGCGTTGACTCTATCAGCGTAGGCTGCGAGGTGGCGTTTTACGAGGTGGGTTGGTCACTCAACGATTGGATGTTTACGTGGTGCGCAACTTCCCGATGTTCGGCTGCCGTCGACACGCCAAGCATGCGCCTGTCATGGCAGGCCTAGGGCGTAAGTCTGGAGACCTACGCCCAGTAGGCTGGGCGGACACGCCACCCTTTGTGTATATAAAGAAGCTTGTTGCCCTTGCTGAAGGGTGTGCTAGAGCTGGGACATTCTTGAGTTCTTTGAGCCTTGAGAGAGCTGTGGGCAAGCTTTGTTGTAAAGATAGAGTGATATACACTTTGAGAGAGAAATGTTGTACACTTGAGATTGTTTTCTTTCGTTAGAGTTTGAGTAGCCAACATTTGTAAACAATTCTCTTATAGTACATTTCTTCGTGGTTTTTCCCTTGGTTTAAGAAGGATTTTTCACGTTAAAACTTGTGTGTTCTCTTTTCTTCTCTATCCTTACTTTTCTTGCCGTCCGAGTGCTCTGCTCTGTGTACTGTCCGAGAACTCTTGTCCGCTCGGTCACCGTGCAGTCCGAGTGCTTTCCGCGTTTTGCGCCAACAATTTTATCATTGTGTATGTATTTTTATTATAATATATGGTTTTCAATTTATTCTAATTTCTTATTAGGGGTTCGTTTATGTGAAATAAAATATTTGTTGAATGGGAAATATTTTGTTAGAGCAATATATAATATAATTTTCATCAAAAATATTCCTTAAAAAACAAATTTTATAATATATATATATATATATTAATTTTGGTGTGTGGAAGAAGTTTTAGATTGGACAAATTGAAAAATAATAGTAGGTATTTAATGTTATGAGCAGCTGTGATATTTATAGTAATGATGTTATCGTTTTATTAAAAAAAATAAGAAGTCATTTTTAGATTTAACTTAAATTTTATATTGATTATAAATATATTTTTATTGACTAATTTGTTATTTATCAAAATTAAAAAAATTGTAAAACATATTCTTCATGCACTACAATTTATGGGAAAACAAAATATTATTATTATTTTTAACAAATGGTGTCTAAATATCAATTTATGAAAAATTATGTAGTAAAGGAAAAACAATTTACATCAAAACTTCTAGCAATCAAGATGTTATATAGTTAAAATTTTAAAGTTAGACTATATTTAACAATGTAGTCATTGTTAAGCAAAAGATACGTTTTGAAGAATACCGAATTATTCAATCACGTAATCAGCTGGACTCCTATACTTAATCAGTATGATGTCTCACTTAATTGCCCCCTAAAAGTACCCACAATTTGCATGTTTTAGGGCCCCATCATATCTACAACTTAAAAAGTACGTAATGGCAACTAACCTAAAAGCCTGTAATTAGTCTAACTTTTGGGTTGTAGCCTATTAACCCACTACAGGGAATTAATTATGTATTAGTTTTCATACCCTTGTAAAATATGAAGTCACTTGTTACAAATGTGAACTCTAAAAATTTAGAAGCGTTATTATCTTGCAGTCCAATATTAAAAACTCTTAGAGCATTTGGTTATTGACTGATTATAGTGATTTTTAATGCCCATTCTTACTACACAAAGCATACATACAAATTGTTCATAGATTTTGATAAAATCTCGATTGTCAACCATGGATCCACGTATGCCTAGACATATTTAGTAATTTTCAAATCTCAAAATATAAATGAAGTCACATTATATATGTGGCATGTTACCATATCTTCTTTTCTTTTTTATAATTTGAAAACTATAATTTAATTGTCACGAAGATATGTCATCGATTCATATATATTTTTTTAATAATTAATTAGTATCATAGTAGGTGATAACATATATAGAATATAACGTCCAAGTAAAGGTATATCAAGACCCAAAAATGGATCCGAAACTCTAGATACAAAAAATCAAATAAATTCTTCAGCCAAGTGGAGATTTTTCCCATAAATTCAATTTTTTCTGTATAAAAAATATAACAAAAACATTGTATAAGAGGAAATCTACTGTATAAATACAAGACCACCAACTCTATCAAGATATTTCCATTAGTATGTTTTATTTGATATATACATATATAAAAGAATATAAATTTTTATCAAATATTAGTCTTATTCTTACCTCTATTTTGCTAATATTTTAAATTAGATGGCTCGAATCTAATTTACAGAAGGTTTTAGATCGGAAAAAGAATTTGGGATAATAGCCTTAGCATGTTTAGAATTTCATGATGTAATTTAATATTTTATGATAGACAAGTATTATTTAGTTTTTGAATTGTCGTTTGTTTATAACCATTGGCTTGTGAAAATAATTATCGAGTTTTAGAGTTACTTTCAGGTATAACATTTAAATCTTATGATATGTTAAAATACTATTATTTAAACAAATTAATGACATTTGATATTGGTTCTCATTCTCATATTTATTTTGGATTTAAGTTGGTCAAATTAATAAATTCTTATTTGGTTATAAATTTATAGTCTGTTTTTAAGATAATTAATGATTATGAAATAAATACAATTGGCTATTTGGTCGGGATATGACATCTATAATTATTTAAGTACAGAAAAATAATTTTTTTGTGAGGAAAAAAATTGTCACCATTGACTAAATATTTATCACTAGAGTGTTTGGTAAAAGAAATAAACTTGGTCGCTAGATCATAGTAAAAATTTGTCATTAATTTCCTTAATGGCCTCACTAAAGGATGTCCTACACAAACGAAAAAAAATCACAACAAAAGAATATCTTATATTAACAAAATATTTCGTCACTAAATCTTATAAGTATGCAAGTATAGGAATCAGGAGCAAAAAATTAGCCACTAAGGCATATAGCTTTGTCACTAAGGCATATGCTTTTGCGACGAATATCAAATGATTTTATGTCAACAATTTTGTTTATTACAATATTATTACCATTAAAAAGCTCAATATTTGTAGTGTCCATTGCTTGTTTCTCTTAAAAATAATCCAAGTAAAATAAAATATATTAATAAAAGATACATATTATCCATATTAGAATAAAATTCAAACAAGAAAATTCAAATAATATATTCAACTATTACTGTAAATAAAAGTCATATTCAGGTGTTACAATGATCCAAATATTATCCATAAGTATACTATTTTAGTATTACTTTTTAGATTCTGTAATTTTTTGATCTTACTGATAAATTTTATAAAAAAAATTTGTTCAATTCTTTAGTTCGGCCTATTTTGATTTGAGTTATTTTTTACTTGGGAGCAGGTATAAGATATATTCGATTGTTAGCCTCATCTTATATGATTTTATTCTTGAAAAAACTTACAATAAGAGAATAAATTTTGTCACTTATAAGTAAAATGTCTCATCTATATTCAACCAATATGGGACAACTTATCTCCACAATATCATAGTTCCAATAAAGAAGTGATGACGTTGTCATTTTAAGAGCGTCGATATGAATTCTCGTAGGATGGTGCCATTTTCTAGTTCCGAGGTTGGGTCTGTTCTCATTTCTGAAAACATTTACTTTGAAAAATATACAAAACGCATTCAAATGTTAATCATATTCAACACATTTTTATACTTAAAAAGACACTAAAAAAATGATAAATGAAATCTTCTCGCTAATAAGCAATATATTACAATTTCACTCAGTCAATACGAGACAATCTATCTTACGGTAATTATTAAAACTAAAAGTTTAAAATAGTTAAAGCTGAATTATCCAGACTATATATCATCAATACTTAATTCAACCCACCCCTAAATCGACCATGACCTCAAATCTTGAGACTTAGAAATGCTGTCATATAATATATTTGAATATACTTTAAAATTTTACACACCCTGTCAATTTATTCACGGATGAGATCGAAAAGGAATGATCAAGTGCAGTTGACTTAATAAAATCCGAGAGCATTCGACAGCTGTGGAGCAAGATTTCCTCTCGGGCAAGAATGTGGACGCTTTTACTTTTGCATGGTGCAAATCAAAGCGATTAATGCATTAATTAATATCCAATTTAATTAATAAGGTGCATGGATCCGGGGGGCGTCCAACGCCCCCCCGCGTTGGACGGCGTCCAACGTTGTCTTTGGGCCGTTGGATTGAAAAATCCGACGGCCCAAACTTTATAATAAAAAAAAAACATATTTTTTGTTTTTTATTTTTTTTTTAAATATTTTTTTCATATTTTGATTATAAAAATATAAATTTTAATATTTTTTATTTTTAAATTTTATAATATTTTTTTTAAAAAAACGGGGGCCGTTGGATTTCAAATCCAACGGCCCCGTGGGCGTTGGATGGGGCGTCGCGTTGGACGCCCCCTGATTCCTAAGGTGCATGGGGCAATGTATACTTAACAATTGTCTTTTATGGGGGGGTCCGGCATTAAACTATGACCAGCTAATCATATAAAAATAAAATAATGTGATCATCATATGACCCACTTGTCAAATTGATATTAACAGTTAATTAATTAACCGTTATTAGGATTAGCATAATGTTCACATCATATGAGGAATTTATTACGCTGGCGACGTGCATTTTATATATATCTTAATTACACCCTCGATTATTAGTACTAGAGAATTAATAAAATTATAAAATATATGGAGGTCTTATATATTTTATTAATCAGCAAGATTGAATATATATTTTAAAAATGAGAAGGTGGCCCATCATATGCTATGTGCAGTTAGTTCAACTTCACCTTGCCCACCAACCATTCTCATTTCTAAAAAAAATAGATGAATTTATTTTTTAAAATTAAATTATTTAATTTTAAATAAATAGTTATAATTTAAATACTTTTTTAAAAAAATTAAAAATTCGTTAAAATTATTTCTTAAATTATAATTATTTATTTAAAAATAGACTGTCCAAATATAAAGAATAGCCAAAGCGAGAGGCCTCCTTGCCGTCAGCTTGCTCCGCTCAAACATTAATATTGAGAGAAGTATTCCTCTTCAAGTGAAGAACACCGAAATAATAATAATAATAATAATAGCATAGGATTAAAACATGGGTTAAGATTAAAATCTTATAGTAAAAGTTTTTTATTTTTTAGTGTGGAAGATAATTCTCCTCTACATAGGGTGGTGTGTTGAATGATATTAATGTTCTGAGTGAAGATTAATTTTTGATATTTCTTCAGCCGAATATTACTTATTATGGTTATTAATGGAGTGTTTATAACAAGTTATATTATTTTTAGGTGTTTTATAATCTTAATTGTTAAACCAAGCTAGTGTTGGGAATCCTCAAGAACCAAATATACACACAAGTGATACTGTGAAAATGAATTACTGAATCTGTTACCAATTGTCAACTACCAAATACCACCAAAGTATAAGAAATAAAATTATACAATCAAATATACAAGTTATACAATAATATCTAATATAAAAAATATTTTCAATTGAGAAAAAAAATCACACAATAAATTCTAAAAAAATTTACTATAATAGTATTTAGTTACAAATATAACCATCTTTAAATTTTTTTATCACAATCCAGTGAATGACAGATTGAATATAATCTCAATACATATAACAATTTACTAAAAAAGATATACCGAGAAAAATAACAGTCAAATTTTAATACATTATAAGAATAAAATTAGAGTAATGTATCTTGATAAAAAAAGAATTCAAGTCGAATTTCAATCGAATGTTAAATTTTTATCTTTTTTCTACTTTCACTCTTTTATCTTTTTATGCAACACTATTTGTTTTGAAAAATAATTTTGGATGACCTAAAAATTTAAGATGGTCCATTTATATTTCACGTGGTTGCTTAAATAATCATATCGCAGTGCACTAGTCTAGTTCTGAGGCTTAGGCACCCATCTCATGACCCTATCGAATATACCTATTAAAAATCCCTCCAATTCTAATGCTTGAGTGAACAACTCACATCGATCATGCGGAACCTTCGTCAACCTGTTTTGTTTGAGTGAGTCTTATATGAATATTGTACAATCTTCATTGGATATCATTGCTCGAGTGGCCATGTGGGAACATTACACGACCTTCCACAAAACCTGTCCATTAAGTGTAATACTTATAAAGAAATAATTCACAACCTATCACTTAGAACATGTTCTATAAATAAAAGATGTATTAAGAGACGTTTTCATAGGTTAGTGTTTTATATTGATAGTTCTTTTTTCATATCTCTAAAAAATATTTAACCTTCGTATGTAATTATGATCTTTAAGAAACTTACAATATTTTCTTTATATATTTGTGATATACATTTTAAATATAGCATTGGATATTCAAGCTAATTCAGTCACATATCACATATTTCTATATATCTATGAATTTTTTTAAATGTACAAGAAATTTTACTTATATATTCTGAGATGTCTAAGAAATCATTATCCCTTTATATATAGTAGTGGAAATTTAACATGGGGACATAAGAATTTTTCACCAAGGAACTAATACCTTTGTGCAATCAACTTATCCAACCGTCATCTAATGTTATTTTCATTTTTTTTAAATTAAACTTATAGTTATCTAATTTAATAATTTGAAACAATATTTACACAAAGGAAAGTGCCAATATATATGTATTTCTACCTTAATTTAGTGTGTACCTTTTATATTAAATTTAGTTTTCTAAAATTAAGGTCAAAACATCAATGTTTTTTTTTGCAGGGGTGCTACGACGCAACCTGCCTACGGTGCATGTACAATACCGTATGAAAGCCATCGAATATCTATTCAACGTTGATCTTTTTTATTATTAAAAAATAAAAAATATTTTTTTAATAAAAGAGCTAACGATGGACATTTAATAGGGATCTGACGACTTCTATATAGCATTTTACGCATGCCGTACGGAACCCCGGTCACAGCACTCCTCATTTAATTAGATACCACATTGAAATTTTGGACAGGTTGTTTTTTTTTTTTCCATGTATTTTTGTACTATGTGCTATGCAAATGTGACAAGAAATTCGTGCATCACTTATTTTTTAAGTATATTGTTACTAATCAAAGTTAGAGTGTTATTTGTAGTAACTTTCGGTGACCTTTGCCGTATGAAGACTGAAATGAGACGATTGACAAAACGAAATATGAAATCCACAAACCATCTTTAGTCAAGGCCAGCGTTAGTGACCATAGCATATTATATGTTGGTACATAAATTACATCTGCTTTTTAAGAATACTTTAAGGAAGGAATTTTTGTTAAGAACTCTATTTTTTTTTTATTTGAGCCGTTAAATTAAAAAAATTCTAACAGTTAGAATTTAATTATCAAATAATATCCTTTAAACATTTAATTTTTATCAATCTTTTCAAATATTAGATTTCATATTTAATATGGGTTGATATTATAAAAAAAATTTAAACATATAATTATTTTTAATATTTTTATTTTTAAATATTGATAATTAAATTTTAATCTAATGACCTATGTAAAAGTAGTAGAAAGATACAGAATCTCTATTTTTAAGTTCTCTATCCTCTCTTCTTCTTGACAAAAAAAAAAAAAAACCCTCTTTTATTAAGTAATTTTTACAGAAAATACCCTGAATAAATGTTTCAAAAATATATATACAACAGAAAACCCAAAGTCACTTGCACCTGAAATTAAAAAAACTATATATTTCTGGCAGATTTTACAGATTGAAAAAATAAACAAATAAATAAATAAATATTCATATCAATTAAAATTTTTTTCTAGCCCCAGATTATTATCAAATGTTCGTAAATTCAAGCAGAAACAGACCTGAAAACGATGTCGCAGAAGCAGAATGATAACGGCAGATTAATTATGTGCTTGATTGGTGTCTTCTCAACTTTCTTAATCTTGAAACTTTACAAAATTAAATATTATTCTTGATTCTCGATGAACCTTCCATTGTTGTAAAGTAACAAGCTTTTCTAAGCCATCCTCTGTCTTCCTTTATCCCAACCTTAAACAATAAAATAAACCCTACTTTGAAGAACTAATTTGTGTTCAAATCTTTCCTCAAAAGCTTAATCATTGCATGAGTTCGTCAACAACAAATAATAACGCCAAATTTATATTGGGGTTGGAGACGAGTCGCCCCGCTTGCTGTCAATAGTCATGGGATCTGGCATTCTAATACAACTTCGATTCAAGGAGCCTACCCTCTAAAATAAAAGATTGATTCAACCTCTTCTAATTACAGTCGTTGGATAGTGGTCGAATGAGCATGCTATTTACTATTTAAAAAGATTATTTAGTTTTTATTTATTATTAAAATGAATATTAATTTCATTCGTCCGATATTAATCGGACAGTTGTGATTTTGAAGATTAAATCTAACTTTTTTTTAGTAAGTAAATAAATTTGTATTAAAAAAGAAAAAATTATAAAGAATAAAGTTATGCTCTAATTCTAAGTATTTTGTTGACTTAGAATAAGAACATAGCCGCTCGAGCTAATCCGGAGTACCACCATGAAAAAAGTCATGAAAGAAAGAAAAAGAACAGGGAAGGCAACAAACGGGAACCAACCCAATAAAGAGGTAAATTAGTCCGGTTCCAAAACTGCCGCAACCAAGCATGCAAAAGAGCAAAATGGCACCTAGAAATTCACTCACGCCAACTAGTCGAACCCGAAGCCTTCATTCAAGTGATCACTGAGCAAATCAATACTCCAAACCAGTCTAACTCAGGAGAGTGATTAGACAAGTTACACAAGGAAACTTGGAGACCCAATGCCGAGATCTCGGGAGTAGCCTCCGAAATTTTAGTGCTTTCTCTTGAGCTTCATGGGGCCGTCCTAGGCGGATTCAATTGAACGCAATTGGAGGGTATTTGGGGCAACTGGCACATGAACAAGGTTGGCCGGGCAAATTGGCAAATCGGGTAAAGAACCAGGCGGCCAAGGTTGGCTAAACCGGAAAGGGGGGCGCAACCCAGCAAAAAAAAAACAGTCAACAAATCGCAACCCACTTTCCAAACCTTCCTTCCGAGAACTCAGGTGCACCAGGTAACAGTACCGTCATTTTGGGATCTGGTGAGAGGAGGAGCCGAGAATACCAGGACGACCACGTTGGGAATCACTCACGTGTGGAAGTCCTAATGACAAGGAGACTTGGACGGAGCACGTGTGTGTGCTACTTTAAGTAGAAGGAATTCCGGTCAACATAGTTGACCGGAACCTTATAGACGGTTAATCTCTACCGATTAATATATTAACCGGTAAAAGTCGTAAGATGACTTTCTCCGCTGAAGAATTCGGACGGACTACTTCGACCTGTAAACGGTGTGATTGATCTTCCAAAATGAGAGGATGATCAACAGAGTTGACCGACTGAATTTGAAAGGTATGAATGACTGTCATATCCCAAAAGGTGTACAGTTGACCTATTCGATTGGGTAGTTGATAGACATCATTCTTGGAACTCCAAAAGCTGATCGGTTTGTAGGAGTAGACAAACGCCGCCTGCTGCATGACAGGGTGTGCACATGCACACATGCAGGACTTGAAAGTTGAGTACCAACCACCAGTTGAGCTATGGTGGGAGACGTATATATATATGTGTGTGTGTATATGCACACAAAAGGTGTGAGATAGTAGTGAGAAAATCAGAGGAGATAAAGTAAAAAGAAAGAGAGCGGTAGGTGAAAATAAAAGTGTTGAAGTTTTGTTTACTTTTGATCTGTTCTTATTTTCGCATCCTATAATTTGTATAATCAATTTCTCATACCTAGTAATTTTGTGTACTTAGTATCCCGTAATTTTTTTCTTATTTCAAAATGATTTTTCACGTAAAATATTTAGTGTTCATTTATCTTCTCTTGCCTCTACTTCACAATGCGTGTGTGCTTTTATCAGTTGGCCGCCCACTCTGACCAACAGCAATAGTTCCTATATTTTTATCAGTAGGCCGCCCATTGATAGAGCAGGGGTTGAGAATTCTGTTTGAATGGCGTCATCATCCTCGAAGAACTTGCCGTTCAATGTAGAACATTTTAATAGGTAGGGTAACTTCATCCTCTGGTAAAAGAGGGTAAAGAACATTTTGATCAGAGAAGGAACAATAAAAGCACTGAAGAAGAAGGAAGAGAAGCCGAAAAGTTTGTCCAATGAGGAGTGGCAAGATAAAAGAGATCTTGCCAACTGCACTATTAAATTATTCTTGGCGGACAACACGCTCCAAGAGGTCCTGAACTTGACTGATCCGGTGGAGGTGTGGGAGAAGTTGGAGAGCCGATATAAGTCCAAATCCTTGACAACCAGACTATATATAAAGAAACAGTTTTATGGTCTGCGGTTGTCAGAAGGTGGTAACCTTAAAAAATATTTGGACGAATTTAATCGGATCGTAATGCAGATGTCCACTCTTGATGAGGTAATTAAGGAGGAGGACAAGGCATTGGTGCTGCTGGCCTTTCTGCCAACCTCTTACGATCACATCGTTACCACTTTGCTTCCTTACTCATGAATGAGGAGGACAAGGCATTTGGACGTTGAAGTTGAACGAAGTAATTGCTTCCTTACTCATGAATGAGTCAAGGCGGTCATAAGGGACCTCAACGTCTTCTCATATTGAAGTACTTGTAACCGAGTCTAGGGGAAAGAGTAGAGGACGCAGCCAGAAACTTGGAGAGAAAGGACGCAGCAAATCTGGATCAAGGCATCAAAACCTTGAGTGTCGTCATTGTGGTAAAAATGGTCACATTAAGAAGCAATGCTTCAAATGGAAGCGTGAGAATGCGTAAAAGGAGAAAGGACAAAAGAGACGAGGTGAGGACAAGTCCTCTGTCTCAGTGGTCACAGGAAGCGATCTCCTATTCACATGTGAAGAGAACGTGGCAAACCTGACAGACGATGAGTCCGACTGGGTGATTGATTCTGGTGCCACCTTGCATACCACGTCTAGAAAGGGACTGTTCATATCTTACACTTCAGGGGACTTTAGAGCGATAAGGATGGGTAATGAAGAAACATCTCAAATTATTGGTAAATGTGACGTTGTACTGGTTACCAATAATGGGACGACGCTATTGTTAAAGGATATTCGACATATTCCTGATATCAGGCTCAATATCATCTCAATTGGTCGATTGAATGATGAAGGTTATTGTAACACCTTTTGTGAAAGTGAGTGACAACTTACCAGAGGATCTGTGGTAGTGGCAAGAGGAAAAAGGTATTTTGGCTTGTACATTATGAAGGCGTCCGCAATGACTGGAGACATAAAGATTGCAATAAGTAAGGAGACTGAGAATTTGTGACACAGGAGGTTGGGTCATATGAGTGAATGCGGACTGCATCATCTAGCCAGGAAGAGCCTTATTGCCGAAGTAAAGGAGGACGGACTAAGGATGTGTCCTCACTGCTTGGCCGGCAAACAAAGAAGAGTCTCATTTTATGGAGACTTGTCCGCTCCAAAAGCAGAATTGCTTGATTTCATACACACAGATGTGTGTGGACTATTCAAAGAGAAGTCATTTGGTGGAGCTCAATATTTCGTTTCATTCATTGACGATTGTTCCAGAAACCTGTGGGTCTACCCATTAAGAACCAAGGACCAGGTCCTCGGCATATTTGAGCAATTTCATGCCCTAGTTGAGCGACAGATGGGGAAGAGAATGAAGGTCGTCCGAAGTGATAACGACGGTGAATACATAGGACATTTTGATGCCTATTGCCGGTCACATGGTATTAGGCATCAGAAAACACCTCCAAGGACGCCACAGTTGAACGGAGTGGTTGAACGGATGAACCGCACACTTCTAAAAAAAGTACAATGTATGCTTTCCAAAGTTGAGCTTTTCGGACACTTCTAGGCCGAAACATTGAAGACGGCGGCCTACATTATAAATAGGTCGCCCAATAAACCCTTGAAGGGTGAAATGCTGGAGAAGATATGGTCGAACAATGAGTCATCTTATGATTATTTACGGGTGTTTGGATGTAAAGCATTTGTTTACGTCCCAAGAGATGAAATGATAAAGTTCGAGCCAAAGACGATACAGTACGTCTTTCTCGACTATGGGGAAGTTGAGCTGGGTTACATATTTTATGATCCAGTTGGGAGAAGACTTATCCCATCAAGGGACGTAATCTTTATTGAAGATAAAACAATCAAGAATATTGGCAGAAAGACTGAGTGTGATATCCAGCAGACGGACAACATAAGTGTCGAAGTTATCCGTCCGGTATCTCTGGAAGACAAAGACAATAGTCCTGAGGCGGTTGAGTATAATGGAGAGGCAATTATGGCACCTGATGAAGATCAGGATAAAGTCATCCATCAACAGGCCGAAGATCTGCCTGTCAGACGATCCTCAAGAAACAGACGGTCGTCCATCCATCTGTCGCCCAATGAATATGTTATGCTCACTGACGTTGGAGAGCCTGAAAGTTATAAAGAGGCTGTGGAAGATGAGAGCAAGGAAAAATAGCTGGAAGCCATAAATGATGAAATGAGTTCTCTTCATGAGAATCATATCTTTGATTTAGTCAAGCTTCCTAAGGGGAAGAAGGCTCTAAAGAACAAATGGGTCTTCCGGTTAAAAACGGATGAAAATACCATGAAGCCAAAGTATATGACACGGTTAGTGGTGAAAGGTTTCAGCCAACGGAAGGGAATCAACTTCAATGAGATTTTTACTCCAGTGGTAAAAATGTCCTCCATACGGGTTGTGTTGGGCTTGAAAGCCGTTCAAAATCTGAAAGTGAAGCAAATGGATGTTCGGACAGCCTTTCTTCATGGTGAACTGGAGAAAGAAATCTATATGGAACAGCCAGCAGGGTTCAAGGTTAAAGGAAAGGAGCAACTAGTCTGTCATCTAAAGAAGAGCCTCTATGGGTTGAAACAGGTTCTAAGACAGTGGTACAAAAAGTTTGAATCAGTCATGACTAGTCAAGGATACCGGCGAACTACTTGTGATCGCTGTGTTATCACACATAGGTTTTTAGAAGATGATTTTGTTATTCTTATCCTTTACGTGGACGATATGTTGAGTGTAGGACAAAGTTGTGCTCGGATAAAGAAGTTGAAGGAGCAACTTGGACAATCCTTTGCCATAAAAGACCTCGGACCGGTCAACCCGATTCTTGGTATTAGAATCAAACGCGATCGAGAGGTAGGGAGATTATGGTTGTCTCAAGAAAACTACTTTGAGAAGATGCTCCAACGATTCAACATGGATAAGTCTAAGCCTGTCAGCACTCCACTTACAAATCACCACAAGTTGAGTAGTCGCCAGTGTTCATCTTCAGATGAAGAGAAAGCGTACATAAGCGGCGTTCCCTACTCCTCAGCCGTAGGAAGTCTCATGTATGTCTTGGTTTGCACCAGGACAGACATAGCACATGCTATTGGGACAGTCAGCCAGTGTCTGTTCAATCCAAGGAAAAAGCATTGGCCCACGATAAAGTGGATTATATATTCGAGGAACTTTCAAGAGGTGCTTGTGTTTTGGAAATGACAAGTCTCAGTTGGTGGGCTACTCAGATGCTGATATGGCCGGAGACATTGATAGTCGCTAGTCCACTTCATGATACTTAGTAAAATTTATAGGAGGAGCAGTTTTCCTAGCGGTCAAGTATGAAAGTGTGTTGCTCTTTCTACTACAGAGGCCAAGTACATTGCCGTGACAGAAGCTTGTAAAGAGATGTTGTGGATAAAAAAATTCATTTAGGAATTGGGGCTCAGACAAGAAAAGTATGTGGTACTCTGTGACTGCGAGAGTGTCATTCATCTCTACAAGAACTCCCCACTCCACTCCAGATCAAAGCATATTGATGTGCGATATCATTTGGTGAGAGATGTATTAGAAGACGGTCTACTGTCACTGAAAAAGATTGACACTGAAGAAAATGGGGCAGACATGATGACCAAGATTTTACCAAAGGGAAAGAATGAAGTATTCTGCAGGCTGGCCAGGATGATGGACTTAACTTTCTCATGGTCGTGAGGGAAAATTTGTTAGGAATCACTCCCGTGTAAAAGTCCTTGTGACCAGGAGACTTGGACGGAGCACGTGTGTGTGCTACTTCAAGTAGAAGGAATTTTGGTCAACATAGTTGACCCGAACCTTTTGGACTGTCAACCTCTGCCAGTCAATATGTTGACCGGTAAAAATCATAAGACGACTTTCTCCGTTGAAGAATCAGGACGGACTACTTCAACCGGTCAATGGTGTGATTGACCTGCCAAACTGAGAGGATGGTCAACTGAGTTGACCGATTGAATTTGAAATGCCTGAATGATTGTCATAATCCAAAAGGTGTACAATTGACCTACTCGATTTGGTAGCTGGTAGACATCATTCTTGAGACTCCAAAGGCTGATTAGTTTGCATGAGCAGGCATGCGCCGCTTGCTGCAGGACAAGCGTACACATGCACACATGCAGACCTTAAAAATTGAGCACCAACCACCAGCTGCACTATGGTGGAGAACGTATGTATATATATGTGTGTGTTTATGCACACAAGAGGTGTGAGGTAGTAGTGGGAAAATCAGATGAGAGAAAGTAAAAAAAAAGGAGAGTGGTGGGTGAAAACAAAAGTGTTGAAATTTTGTTTACCTTTGCTCTGTTCTTGTTTTCGCCTCCTATAGTTTGTGTAATCAATTTCTCATACTAGTAATTTTATGGATTTAGTGTCCCGTGATTTTTTCTTTATTTAAGAAAGGTTTTCCATGTAAAATATTTGGTATTCATTTATCTTTTCTTGCCTCTACTTCACAGTGTGTGTGTGCTTTTATCAGTTGGTCACTCATTCCGGCCAACAGCGATAGTTCTTGCATTTTTGTCAGTAGGCCGCCTATTGTCCGCCAACAAGCCGCAACATAGGTCATGAGGAAAAAAACACCAAATGACCAAAACCGGTAAAGGGGCGCAAACCGATAAAAGCAGATAGCAAGAAGCAATCTGCCAACCAAACCTCCCCATGCAAACCAACCTACACAACCGCCCAACCAACCACACCGACAAAGTAGCCAAGCGGGAACAGCCAGTTTAGCAGGAATGTAATAGTTGCAACAAAATCCAGTGTGGCGATCGCACCGGCCACATCGGCTGGAGAGCAACAATCCAGCATGGAAGATGCACCAACCACCTTGACAAAAAGGGCGCGAACGTAGAAGGCCAAAAACGGCGGACTGGAATGCCGACAACGCAACCAATCAGTGGATTCCAGCTAATCGGGAGAGGAGGATTAAATCTAACTCTTTTTTTAGTAGAGCAAAAATCCCAAATCCGTATAAATTTAGGACAAATAGTTAATGCTATATAAAGTCTAGTCTTGCTCCACCTAATAGAGTACAAAACTCTCATAGTTCATCACAGTTTCACGTACTAACTCTCTAGTATTTAAGTAAGACACTGAGATCCACGCCCATTGGAAATGGAGAAGAAAACCTAAGTCGGTAAGAGCATTATTATAAGTATACTATGTAATACAATATCCCTGGAAATGAAGAAATTTGATGAAAAATATCATCAGAGTATGATGTAACTCCTTTCATTTTTCGTCTCCCTCTTACATCCATTTTAAAATATGATGAAACAAATGCAAAAAATGTGACAAACTGCACAATTTGCTTCGATTTGTACCAGAAAACCGACATCGAGCTCAATTAGCCTTTACGTGAACCTCCTATGGAACTTTATACTAGGGTTTTGCTAGAGGAAAAACTATCATAAAGGTCACACAAAACATTCAATCGGCTTTTCACTTGTGACGAAGATCGTGTGGCACAAACTTCTTGTTGGCGGTAATGGGCGGCCTACTGACAATGATATAGGAACAATCTTCTATTGATCGGAATGGACGGTCAACTAATAAAAGCACACACACTGTGAAGTAGAAGAAGGAAAAGAGAAATGAATACTAAATATTTTACGTAAAAAATCCTTCTGAAATAAGGAAAAATCACGGGATACTAAATCCATAAAAATCACTAGGTATGAGAATTTGTTACACAAATTACAGGAGGCGAAAACAAGAACAGAGCAAAGGTAAACAAAAACTTCAACACTTTGTTTTCACTTACCGTTCTCTTTCTTTTCATTTTCTCTCATCTATTTTTCTCACTACTACTTATACATTAAGTATGCATGTACACACATATATACATACGTCCTTCATCAGCATAAGCAACAATAGCCCAACTTGGTGGTTGGTGCACAACTCCTAAGGTCAATAGCCCAACTTGGTGGTTGGTGCACAACTCCTAAGGTCTGCATGGGTGCACGTGCATGCCCTGTTCTACAGCAGGCGGCACATGCCTGCTCCTGCCTGCTTCTGCAAATTGATCAACGGTTAAAGTCCCAAGAATTATTTCTGTCAACTACCCAATCAGGTAGATCAACTGTGCACCTTTTTGGGATATGACAGTCATTCAGACCTTCCATATTCAGTCAGTCAACCATGTTGACCAACCTTTCATTCTTGGCCGGTCAATTACTCCGTTGACCAGTCGAAATAGTCCGACCAGATTCTTTAACAGAGTTAGTCGTCTCACGACTTTTACTTGTCAACATATTTACCGGTAGAGGTTGGCCGTTCAAAAGGTTTCGATCAACTATGTTGATTGAAATTTCTTCTATTTAAAGTAACACACACGTGCTCCGTCCAAATCTACCAGTCACAAGAACTTTTATATGGGAGTGATTCCCAACACTTCTCTGTCCCTATTTTGATCGGAAAATATAAGAAAAGAACATCATTTTATAGGTCATGATTCTCAAGTTGGATGTGGTCAACCCCAACTCTTCATATCGGATGATTATGTTGTTTACAAATAGGAGCTTCAATGTTGTGTTTGGATTGAGATGAATTGGAAGAACTGTGATCTTATTTTAGTTTATGAAATTAAATAATCACTGAGATTAATTAATCAACGTATTTTAGGAAAAAAATGTTGAAGTATTTGAGACATGTCATAAATTTAAATTCACACTAATTTTCATTTCATTGCAATGCTCTAGAATTTTAATTTTAAATCAGGTGTAAATGCATAATATTCCTTAATTAATAGATTATTAGTCTTTTGTAGAGAGAATAATAGTTGCAGAAAGATAAAATGGGGAAAATAAATATTCAAATGAAGATCATACCGAAATTAACTAATCTATGAAGTTCAAATTAAATTATCAAACCATGAAAAGGGTATATGTAGAGATCTAATTACTTGATTTAAGAGCATAAAATATAATATTTTATTTTATAACCAAAAATTTCAAGAGGTGAGAAAATTTTATAGAAAACTAAGTGATCATCTGTCATGAATGATGAATTTATAACACTCCTTATTGGATGATCACACACAAAGAATATAACACCAGATCTTATAAAGTTAAAATCCAGAGAGGAAGAAATCAATAGCGAAGAAAAAAAATACATTATTCTTTTAAACTATCAAATGTATTAGGATTGCTTCATTGAAACCTTTCAGAAAAAAAAATCTAGTGGGATAAAATCTTGGAAAATGAAAAAGAATATAACTAGCATAAATATTTAAATAAACTTTCCCTGAAAAGAATATGATGGGACGTCAATAAGCCATTGTATTCCATGTCATGCACAATATTATTAAATATTATAATCGATAATGCTTTATAAAATAAATATACTAGATTATTATTGGATTGTATCTGTTTTATATCAGTATCACCTTTCATTTGATGTTCATGAGTGTAAATGAATCTAAATGAAATATGATTTGTTATATCATTCTTAATATAACATCTTGTAATTTATATAATACAAGTAGAATTATCTTCATGTAAAATTATTGGCCTACCATTGATTGTGGATAGACCATAATTTTTTCAAATATGTTGGCCAAATATGTTCTCTACTTGCTTTATGATAGTAATAATACTCGAGAGATTTGAAGAAGTAGCAAATGACACTGACTTCATAGATTTTTACAATACAATAGTTTTTCTTTCAAGTGAATAAATATTTTATTTGTGAACAACATTTATATGGATTAAATACATAGTCTACACTTACAAATATAATTAATTGTTAATGTATTTGGGATTCGGGTTATTGTGTAGATTAGGGAGCCTCCAGATTTTTTTCGGTTTAGTCGAAACAGGCGAGTTCAATCTTCATTTCTGATAACCTGGGTCATGCGCAACACAACGAAAGAATAAGATATCAAAGGATTGACGAGACTTACTCTACAATTTATTCTCCGACGCTCAAATCAATAATCTTTCTCAAAGAGATGGAAAGATACAGAGATGAAAATTATGTGTGATGATATAAGGGTATGGGGGTTTGAGTCTAACTTGTAGGTTGCGTTCAGTATGAAGCGGCTTTGATATTAAATGAGTAAGAATTATAGAAGAGTTCTTAAACGATTCTTCAAGCAAAGAGTTGTTATTGAGCTCTTGAGTGCGAGCCTGAGTATGGGCTTATGTGTCTGAGTGTGTTTAAGCGTGAGCGTGCCCTTAGGTATTTATCTCCAAGGGTATTTATAGTCTTTGGACCAACTCAACCGTGCTTGGACACCAAGGCTGGCCGCTAGCTATTTGTACGGATTTGGTAGCCTGGCATGGGGATCATGAGCACCGACTAGGGAAACCATGATCAATTAAAAGGATCCCTTCCTTTTTCGAGGAGACGCTGGATGCGACGAATATGAGAGTTGCTATTATGAGAGATCTGCTGATTTACAGTTGCCGTTAGGGGTAATTTGTTGAGTTGGAATTGCCATTTCAAAGAGATTGCAATCGGGAGCAATATTCGGGATTCCAAGTTGGCTAAAGCAAGTAATCTCAGTGCGCAGGAAGAGACTGGGCCGAGGTTGACTTGGGCAACCCAGGTCGACTAGGATGCTATTTGGGTCAATGTAAGCATTGATTGCTCCTTAAACCTGTAGGCCGGTCACCTTCTGGGTCCGTTGTTAGTCCCTGAGTCTTCGTATTGGTTCGACTTGTTTTTGTCATCCCCATCACTAGCCCCCATGCTAGGGGGTTTAAATTTTTAACCCCCGACATGATCACGGATGGGACATGTCTCGTTGTTTTCCTCTTTCATCCCTTCCCTACGCCGCTCTTTGATTCCTTGCCTTACTGGTTCTAGTGTGATTCTCTGCACTTGTGATTTTCTACAGATTTGTTAGTATGAAAATTTTTGATATTTGATGGCCCGTTGATCCTTCCATGTGCTATAAATTGAGAGGTTCCTTGTACCGTACATCACACCCAACTTTTATCGGTCAAGTGGTGTGGGAACCCAAAATCGTCATGAAGCCTGAGTTGCCAGCCGCTAGGATTAGAGGGAGCTCATCTTCAATGTTTGAAGACGTTATCCTGGGACGCACGAGAGGTCTACTTTGGTCACTTTTTTTCTCGTGGGGAACCACTTTGGTTACTCCTTTTCGTGTCCATTCTCGAGCCAAGCCTACCGCTATTTCTGAGTAGGGCGAGGCTTTCCTTTCGTTGTACCATTGTCTTAGGTGGCGGCTTGCCTTCAAAACAAGCTGCTGCTTGGGCTCCTCAATAACTGTTATCTCCGCAAACCACACCCTACTACTGGTAGTGTTGGCGGTGAGTCCGAAGCTCGAGATCATTTCCTCCTTATTGTGGTGCGAGACTTTCCTTTCCCTCTTACTCATTCTAGATGGCAGCCTCTCTTCGAGATGAGCTTCTGTTCTAACTTCTCACGAACTACTATTCTTGCGAGTCATGTTTTATTGTTTGTTGGGTGTACACTAGTAACTCGCTCGAGCTCCTCTTGTTGCTTGCCTATTTGGGAGCTTGTTACCGTTGAGTTGAATAGAATTTTTATAGACAGATCGTTACTCGATGTACTCTTTTCTGTTATCCACCACCCCTGAAGGCTCTATACTTTGTAAAAGAGCAGGTGTGACGGAACGGATCCTTATCATCTAAAGACCTTTCGTTAATAAATAAATAAAACTAATATTCATAAAATTTGTAAATATTTTGGCAGAATTTCCTCTGTAATAGGATGAAAACCAAAAAAATAACCTGTGTAAAATAAATATGTACAAGCACACAACTATTTGATTATCACAATTCACCCTACAACACACATACACAGTACTACAGATTGTCATATCATCCATGGCTCCAACACACTATTTTTAACTATTATATTAAATCTAAAGAGAGATGCCATCTAGAACTAAAATAAATCAAAACATCAAAACAATGCGGAAGCGACTATAACTATTAATCAACTTACGGAAGCAAAAATCAATATGTTCATCATAATACAAATATTCTATATCATCAGAATATACAATGTTTATTCAAAACTAATCATATACATCTATAATTCTTCAAGGTCTCCAAAATCTTCAAAGATCTTCAAGCCCAGTAAGCTTTATTCCTTCTAGCTAAATCCTATCTTCAGTCCTTATCGGGTTTCAATCTATCTGGAGGGAGAAAAAATAGAAGAGTGGGCCAAAACCCAACAGTATACCATAAAACATGCAAGTGATATGATTTCATGCAGAATATAATTGCAGAATGTCATGGAAATTACCAAAGAACGGAAACATATACAAAAGTCATAAGAAAAGCCTAGTTTGATATAAACAAGTTTCGATGATCATAATTCATATTTTCTACGGAACATATATTCAATAGAATAGAAATCGCCATAATATCAAAAGAACGAAGATGTCCATGGAAATAATAAGAAAACATAATTCAATTTAAACATGTTTCGAAAATCATAGAACAGTTCCAAATCTCATTTGTTCTTCAAAATTTTAGTTCTATATCCTAGGGACCCAACTAGTATACCCCACTAGCTGAGGGGGCGAATAATCAATGATAGATTGTATTCATTCCACACAATCAAAGGCTAATAGTTCGATAATATTTAATTTCACCTCATTTCACTATTCTATAGTTCGATAGTTCGATAATTTGATAGTCTGATGGTTCGATAACTTATCCTCAATTACCATTATAACGTTTTAAAGCATGCCAGAGAACCTTATCTGACTGTACAATAATTCTAAATTCGTTTTTCTTACTGATTAATTTAATTTAAAATCTTTGCTCAAAATTCTATAATCAAATTCAACATATTTCAAAGCTAAGTCCAAATCTCATTCAATTACTCTTTCAGACAATTTTGGAAAATTTTCATAGTTCGATAGCACAGTTCCATATAGAGTTTTCGGATACAAATCGTTCAATAAGCTTTATCAATGCAACAATTAACATTTAAAATCATCAAAATTCCAAGTTTCCAACACAAATCTCCAAATTTTTGTGCAAGGGTTTCGGATAATATTTTCAAGAGTAATTCAAGCATAAAACTTGGGCCAATTTACAAAATCAAAATCATAATTCATAAAACATACATATAACATGAATTAAACTCAAATTCACACCTCAATTTCGAGCTAGGATTTGCACTACGCTGACCGAACACGAAACGAAGACAAAACGTGAGCCAAATCATGAAATCGGAGTTATCAGTCACAATATACATGCATAAATATGAAATCTAGTCCAAAAGTCATGAGATTCATACATTATCCATGCCAAATATTAAGGAACAAGCGATTTAGAGTATAAACAATAATAGGGAGATATTAAAAAATGGTAAAAATGGAAAACGAGGTCGGAGAAACACTTGCCTTAGCTCGAACTACCGTTTTTCTTACTTGGATCAGAGTGGAATCGCCCAAAATTTTCTTCCTTTCTTCCGCTTTTCCTCTTCTTTCCCTCCGTTCTCTGCTGGAAAAACCGAAAATGGTCGAAACAGAACACAAACTGTGTTTTAAAAGCGGGTCGAGCGCTCGAGCGCCAATCTAGCGCACCCCCTTCCAAGGCAATTTACTTTTTGCGCTTGTTGCTAGGCTTGAGCCAGCAGCGAGCAGACTCTGTTCTGGATTCTGTGCCTCCTGTTGGGCTTGAACCCACGGTGAGTCCAACTTTGCATCTTCCCATACAATGCTCAAATTTCTAAGTTTTTAAATTTTATTTGTCACACACTTAAGTCTATCAATCTTATTAACTTATTTACTAGAATTTGCTATATTTTGGATAACCTGGGTCGTCACAACAGGCTTTATCGTGCTCCACTAATACAGCAAATAAAATTATGGATAGAATATCATATTATAGATAAAGAGCCTCGATGTAGATGGCGGTAAGAACAGAGCAAATCGTATCAATTTTGGAAGTCATGGGTAGAAGGAGGTAGGAGGCACAAAGAAAAAGAAGTAGAGTGGGAGAAAATGGTGAAGCGTTGCTATATATAAGTGGCCGTTCGAAGCCCAAAACAATGCCTTGAAACACGCATGTAATGACCTGACACGTGATGACACTAGAGGACGTCTAGGCATGTCAATCGTCCAGTGCTAATAATGACAACCTACCACCGTATAGGCAACGGATACGTGGCAAGATAGGACAGGTCAGAAGTCAAAGTGACGCGACCTCCCAGGCCACTACACTTTACCCCTAGAGGACAGCAAATCGATGGTGAGCAGATACGATGAACTCAGAACTAGATTGGTGGGCTGATGATGCACTCCGGTATCCAACTAGCTTGGCTAGTTGACAACCTAGTCCGATATTTAGCTTCCCTGACTGATCCACGACCTAGTCTCGTGTCAAGCCAATTTAACTGGTCAATAATCCAATCCAGTATTTGGCTTGCCTGGCAGATTGGTGACCAAGTCTTGCATCAAGCCAGTTTGACTGGTTAACAATCCAGTTCAGTGTTCGGCTTGCTTGACGGATCGGTGACCCAGTCCAATGTCTAGTCGGTTTGACTAGTCAACAATCTGGTTCAATGTTCGGCTCGCCTTATGGATAGCAACCCGGTCCAGCATCCAACCTGCCCGATTGGTCAATGGTCTAGTCCAGCTTTAGCCCTAACTAGCAACATTTGGACTGCAAACCACACTGACATGCCCTCAACCGAGTTCGGCCCCTAATGAGACAGACAAAAGTACAATCCAGTCTGATGTAAAGAAAAGCAGCATCCATAAAACTGAAGACGAAGACAATGTGGGCAAAAATAATTGATAATTCCATTCATTAATCTACATTTACAAAATACAAAGTATCCAGAAGTTGGCGTACAACAAAGAGGAAGACAACAAAGAAATGGGGCTACATGGAACTCAACTGCAGCAAACCCTAAACAAGCAAGTAGCTAGAACTCAACCGCCCTTGATTACGATCTCTTTAGGAATGGTAACTCCAACTCAACGAATCACTTCTAACAGCAACTTCCAATTCAGCGGATCTCACATAATAGCAACTTCCATATCCGCCGCGCCCAACGTATCCTCAAAGAAGGAAGGGATCATCTTAATTAATCACGGTTGCCCTAATCCGTGCCCGTGATCCCGTGCCAACCCACCAAATTTGTACGGCCGGCTAGTGGCCAGCCTTGGCACCCAAGTAAGATTGAGCTCGCTCAACAATTATAAAAAATCCCGAAACAAACTCCAAGGGACATGCTTACATACTCGCTCAAATGCGCCCGCAAACACCCACATTCAAGTGCTCACAAGAGATCACTCTCAGCCCAAAGAGTTTCCCAAGAATTCCTCCACAATTTTTGGTCCCTCGATACCAAAGCTGCTTCTCGCGAGTGCATCGCCACCCCAAAGCTGCTCTACATTGAGTGCGATCTCCAAGTCAGACTCAGAAATTTTTCATTATTGTATCATCACACATATCCCTCATCCCTATATCTTTCCATCTTTTAAGAAAAATTACAAACTTGAGTGTTGGAAGATAAATCGGAGAGTTAGTTTCATTAATCTTTTAACCTCTTATTTTTGAGTTGTGGTATGCAAGATCTAGACTATAGATGATGAAAACTTGACCGACTTTAATTTGACCTAAAGTTCAAGTGATATATTAATCTATTAGTAACTCTGATCCAGGACACATCAAATTTTATATTAATATGATAAATCTTGGAAGTACTATAAAGCAAGGAAACGCAAGCATCCTCGAAAATTCGTGTAAATTCAATAATTTTCAGTCGGCACAATCTTTATTAAAAACATAAAATTGAGTATTCTATGGTGAAAAGTTCTTTATCTTTGTGAAATAATTTAAAGGAGAGATGTGACTACCAAAAGTGTTTAATTCCTCAAAAAGCTCATTATAAATCGATACACCATGACTTCAAGAATATTAATGATTACAATTTTTCACTGTATAAATCAGCTCATTTTTAAAGTCATGCGGTGAAAAATCATCTATGGGAATATGTTAGAGAAGGCATTTACTATTGTTCATACATTACATGTATTCCAATAACAACAATGTTGAGAGTAAAAATTTATTACATATTATGAGCTTATCACATATTTTTTAATGGTTGAACAAAATAATAACTTTTTATAAAAAATTATAATTCTTATTCTACTGGTTCTACACCATTCCCCGAAGTGAATAGTATATCATCCCTTGAAGCAAATGTTGCATCGTTTAATAAAAATCACGGACATGGACGTGGACGATGGTGTGGCAAAACTAATTACTAAGCTGGTGGTGCCAAAAATAAAATCACTAAATGAGAATTTAACAAAAGGGATTGATCATCTTACCAAAAGTGGAAAAACACATATATAACTTATAAATTTGTATATAAATCTAAAGATACGTACCACAGATTTGACACGGTTGGACATCAACCGTGTACCTATCGTATACCTAAGTACTTAAAAAACTATAGCAAGCCTATTTGGGGAAGAAAAAAAAGGAATTAAAGTAAATTTTGTAGAACCATTTAATTCTCTGACGGCACATTTGACTATCAAAATAAAATAAATTAAGAATAGAATATGATGAAAATAGAGTTAAAATTTGTTATTTTTATATTCAGTTATTGAAATAGAATAGGTTGAAATAGAATAGGATGTGACCTTTAATAATTTTATTGATATTTCTTATCTTGATATTTTAAAATATTTTAAGAACCCATATTGTAATATTGATCATTTAATGGACAATGATAATGATCGCCTTAATTATTTTCTTTAAGTTTTATTTTAGCTTCTGATTACTGGCATTCTTCTTGATGATGTGAACGGCTCCGTTTGTAATCTCGCACACCACTAAAACGAACAAGAGGTCAGCGTTAACGGCGGGAGGTAATCCCTCCGAAAACACTCCGGTGCTCAAATCAGTAAAACAACCTTCAATGGAAGGAACTGAAAGTAGAGAGAGTCAATGGGAGAGGGGAGGAGAATGTCTTGTTCCAGATTTCGGAGAGACGCAGGGCCTTTCTCGTATCTGGATGGTGGGAAGGCAGAGAACGAGTGTAAGACTCGTTCGTTGCCTTGGAGAACGAGGCAGAGAACGAGTGTAAGACCGCAATGTGTTGCCCGTCTTGAGTTCAACATTGTTGACCGTCTTTAGCCAGTTCAGGAATGATTTACACCCGACTTTTTGCAAGGTAGAAAACTATACGTGTCTTCCTTTGGTTGGGCGGAGATCCTGGTCATTAATGCGCCAGAGATCCGTCCTTTTGTAGGGTCAAGTGGAGAGGCGACACGTGGCAATCTTGACGGTGTCATTAATGAGGGGTTTCATGCTAGAGACCCGTCTTTTTGCTGGGCAAATGAGGAAGCGACACATGGCAGGACTGACGGTTTTTTTTGCATGCTTGGCGTATAAGTTTTCCTTCCGTTTTTTGAAATCAGTTACGCTTCCAAATCTTCGTCTTCTCCACTCCCGCTTCTCAGATGTATTTCTTCAAAAGAAACCCAAAAGTTCCTTCTAACCATGGCCTCCGCGGCGGATTTCTATCTGATCGAGAGAGAACGACATCAAGGCTTTGTACGTCGAGTTCAACATCCCGAAAGAGACGGCGGAAGGTAGCAAGCGACAAAGCCTTTTCTCCACCTTTCGAGGCTCATGAGGATATTTCTTAGGAAGAGTTTGAGTCGATCATGACGGCCTGGCAAGTACCTATTGCCCAGCTTCATGACAATGCGATGAGGTATATTTATACTTTATGTATTTTCTCCCAGAAGCTTAGCTAAAAGTTTAGGATGTCCGGCCTTAAGGTTAGTTTTAAGGTGACCCAGGGGGCGGAGTGGATTTCACTCAGCCCCCGTGTGGGAATAAAAATAAATAAGGTCATTCATGATTCCCTGAAGAACTGAAAAAACCAGTTCTTCTTTGTAAAGGTGGGAGAGAAATGGCCCGTTGCGAGGGATTGGGGTAAGGTTACATATGGGTAATGCGGCGGAGAACTCCGCATATGCCCGGGCCGACCAAGGCAATGACAATTTAAGCGAGGGATTTTTGGTTTCCCATGAGGACACCAAAAGGCTAAATGGGGACCGCCAGGCCCCCGGCTCGAAAGCCGCACCTCCGATCAAAATGATGAGGCACGATTTTCAAAGAAGTTGATCATAATATCTTTGTTGAGAGGGCAAGCTGCTACGCCCTCATCAAATATTGATCTTGTGGGCCGGGATCTGCGGCGGACACTAAGCGAAGCGAAAAAATCCGTTGATGAAGGCGGATACCGGAGGAGTTATCCAGCCCACTGCTGGGAAGTTGGCTCCAGCACCGCTGGATGGAATCTAGCTACTCGCGATCGTGCCCGAGGGTTCACGCATTTATATTTAAGCCGTCGTCGAGATATTGCTAGGAAAAGCATTGCCCCAGGCCGCAAGAGAGGAATTGATGCCACCGATGATGATGGTCTTTTGGATCGTATTTTGGATGAGGCAACGGCATGTTCAGCGCGGGAGGGTGCTCCTGGCTCAACATCTCGGGTTCCACAACCAGGCAAGAGTATCCTACAGGAAGACTTATGAGGTATGACTTCCTCAACGGCTCCCTTGTTTTTTTTTTTTTTATGTTTATAAGCTCACACTTTGCTTTGGTATAAAGAGATTGACCTCGGCTATCTCCCGGAAAATAGAGCAGTGACGCATCATACCGGGAGGCTGAGATATCAGCTAGATAAAGTGGCCGCCTCGGGAGGAGAGCACGTGAGTAGGCAAATGTCATGGCGGGCGTGAGAGAATGCCGAGTCAAGGCGGAGGTGAAGGTGGAGGTTGCTCGCCTAAAGGAGGAGGATGACCGAATGAAAGCAAGCAACAAACGCCTCGCGGATCATAAGATATCTGGCTGCTCGGATGAGCCTCCATGAGGTCGGGCGCACTACACGCCGTGATTGGATGGGCTCAACATTGGACGTCACGTCGTGCGGTTGGTCGTCCCCGACTTCTCAGTGGAGTTTATTAATCAAAGAAACCGCGCGGCGCAGCGTAAGGAAGACCTGCAGGGAGAGCCCCGAGACAGTCAGGGTGGTCCGCCAGCCTTGTAGCCTTTTGTACTCCTTTTTTTTTAACCTCATGTAAATTGTAATACACTTTGTGAACAATAAAACGGAAGTTCTTTTCAGTTTAGTGTCCACTGTCTTCTTATTGCTTTTTGTGTATGTTTGTGTTGTGGCGTCAGGCGGCCAACCTGGTCGGCCGGTTAACGTTGTTTGGATGCTCAAAGAAATATGACACGGTGGCGTTGTCCAAGTGACAACTTGACAGCTGTGTTAGAGAAGGAGCGATTCTCGTCTTTGTTTAAACGATATCCATTTGTCGAGAAGGTTAAGAGGAGTAAGATTCTTAAGTCGGGCGGGGTTGTAATATTTTGTGGTCGTTCAGTGAAGACATCAATGTTGGAGAAGAAATGTTTCTCCCTTCGACCGTCGTTTAGCGTTCTTGCTCCCGAAAAAGAGGTCGTCGCGTGTGTCATTCTTGCCCCCTAAGGTTTTCGAGCCGATATGGGCCACTTGGATAACCAAGGTTTAGTACGACCGCTATTGGGCGCTCGGATGACCGAGGTTTTGGACCGCTCATGGGCTACTTGGATGACCAAGGTTTTAGACCGCTCAACTGGATGACCAACCGCTCATGGGCCACTGGATGACCGGGGTTTAATATGGGCCACCTGGATAAAAACTTTTGGGCTACCTAGATGACTAGGGTTTAACGAGAGGGTGAAGACTCTCGACTTAGGGGCGATCTAGATCGGGTAAATATTTTATATATGCAAGACCTAGGATCCTATATGCTAAGTAAACCTCTTATTTTACTCAATTACAATCATGCGAATGAATGCACATAGGCGGGTTAGAAAAACGGGCCTCTTATGGAAGTAACGCTTCAGGTGGGTTGCGTTCACGAGTGGGACCAACTTTCCGCCCCTGGTCCCGGAGTTTACGCGGGACAGAGCGGGAGACAAGGAAAGGTCCCTCCCATTTGGGAAATGATCCTGCGGTAGCCTCGATGCCTCGTAGGACTAAATGTCGAATTGCCAGGGCTTTCACCTTTTTTATTGTATACCGGGCAACTCGGTGTTGGTATCTGGCTATTCGTATTCTAGCTGCGTCACGGGCTTCCTCCAAAAATCCAAGTGCTCCCGATTTTTAAGTTGGTCTCAGGTCAAAGGACTCCACCAGGACTTGGGAGCCCAATTTCAATAGGAATTACGCTTGATCCCCGTAACATAGGCTGAATGGCGTCTCGCGCGTTGGTTCCTTCGGGGTTGTACGATAAGACCAGAGGACGGATGGAAGTTCGTCAACCTAGGAGCCCCCAGCGTCCGCCAACTTAGTCTTTAACCCGTGGAGTAGCGTACGGTTTGTGACCTCCACCTGCTCCTTGGCCAGGGGGTATGCTACCGAAGTGTGGACCAGCTTTATTCCAAGGCTGGTGCAATACTTGGTGAAGCATTTTCCCAAAAATTGGGTCCCGTTGTCGGTCACTATGACCTCTCAAGACAATGTTGCAGCGAAGGAACTCCGAGCATTGTGTTTTGTGATCTTTGCTAGCGGGGTAGCCTCGACCCACTTAGTGAAGTAGTCGATGCCCGCTATGATAAACTTTCTTTGTCGTGGCAATGGAAAATGGGCGAGAATGTCGAGCCCCATTGCGTGAAAGACATGAAGGGAATCGGACGGACAGTAGTGAAGGTTGCCATGAAGCGGGGCTCTCACTTTTTACAAACTCAAGCGCGTCCTTTTCATCGAGGGCCAATAGTAAATCGTATGATTTGGAAGGGTTTTCCGCCTACATGTGATCCACGAGATCCCGAGGTGAACTTCGCCCGGCGTGTAGTCACCTCCTCGGGAGATAGACGGCGGAGATACGGAGTTGAGTATCCACTGTGATACAGCGTCCGCCCATTAACTATTGTGTAATTTGTCTTTTTAATTTGCTTTGCCTTTTCGGTGTCTGCGGGAGTGATAAAGTATCTAAGGTAAGGAGTCATAGGTTAAATAAATTGCCTCTTGTTTCTCTTGCTCGGAGCGTTCGGGGTCTCCCGCATGTCCTCGAAATTTTAGTCTGCCTTTCAATTTCGGCTCGAGGATCGAAAGAACGTGGTACTTTGTCGAAGCCCTGGATGGCCTCCCTTGCCTTTTCCCGGTACGGCCAAGGAAGGGTGGTTTGCCTCAAGCCCCCATTGACTGGTTTACAATTAATCGGAATGTGAGAAAGCCAACTTCTTGGCGGAGCACTCCTTTGCTTGGCTTGGCTAGCGAGGGCTTAAGTTGGGAAATCAAGTTTTAGGGAGTACTTGATCTCGAATCCAACTTTTATTATCTCGTGGAGTGTCCATTGCAGGACCTCGTCGGGCTGTTCTCCGTTTTACGTCAGGCTGCTCATCTTGAATTGGTGTTGTGGTCTCAACGATGAAGTCGGCGAGCTGCGCCTTTATTTCGATGTCGAACTCGCCCAACTCAATTGCCCACTTTATAAAACGTCGGGTTTTGGAGTATGCCTTTTGGGCTGGTCCGTAAGGACCATTACGCGATGCGCTTTGAAAGTATGGCCACAATTTCAAATTTGTGAAGATAAGTGCCAATGCCATTTTTTCGGCGTGCGGGCCTAGCAAGTTTCAGGCAGTCGATATTTTGCTCACATAGTAGATTTGTTTAGTTCTGGCGCAAGGACGGAGGCGAGGGACGCCCGATACCGCCAAGTAATGATCTGACTTCTCTCCATCTTTGGGTGATGCTAACAACGGTGGGCTGGCCGGATCTTGGTTCAACTCATCAGGCGGTCAACCAAAATCCGTTTGATTTTATCCCTCTAAGCTTTAAAGAATAAGTACTTGTCTCAAGACTTCTTATCAATCGTTGGGCGACGTTTCTCGGGAGCCATATCGGCGGGGCCTTAATCTTTTCCGGGTTTGCCTCAATCCCTCATTGAGACGATGAAACCCAAGAACTTCCTCGAGGCTAAAGACACACTTGGCTGGTTAGCTTCATTTGGTGCTAGCGGAGCACCCCAAATGACTCTTCAGTCACGTATGTGGGCACCCATGACTCTACTCTTGGAGCAAAACCTCCATGTTGCGACCAATTTGCTTTTCGAACATCTTATTGACTAGTCACAGTAAATTGCTCAGCGTTCTTACCCCAAAGGGCTTTTTATGAACAAGGTATGCTCCTCATCTTCCCGGACTCATTCTAACTGGTTGTATAGAATAAGCGTCCATGAAGCTTAGCGGCTCATGCCTTGCCGTGGAGTCAACCCGGCCAGAGTCAATCCGGGGCAAGGAAAGCTGTCTTTTAGGCGAGCCTTGTTGACGTCAGAGTAAAAAAATTCGCCATTTTCATTGCTCTTTTGACGAGGATGATGTTTGAGAGCCAAATTGGACTCTAATAAATCCATTGTAGCTTTTTCACTTCCTCTCGGATGGCAATCGGCTTCTCGGCGGAGTGATTCCTCGCTCGCTTTGATCGGCTTTGATGCAGGCCCAACTTGTGGACCATCACCTAAATCCGGGCATGTCCAAGGAGTCCATGCAAAAGGTCAGCGTTTATAGGAGCGTGATCAATTCATCACGTAAGCGCCCGTCTGGACACACTTATCCGGTTCCCGAGGTCCAGTGGGACGGTGCGTTCACCGGGGCTGCGCCTTTGCGGGGTGGTCTCGTCTCGGTGATCGAGTTCAAAATCTAGGCCATGTAATAGGTCCACCGGTGACTGGTCTCCCGAGAAAACGCGCCGTAGGGCGTTAGGAATTTTATTTTAAGGTGTGGAATTGACCCGTTAGGCAAGGCATTGCCTAGTATCGCGTTGTGGAGAAATAGACAACTAGAAAGGTTAGCATGCGACTTGCTATTTTGGGTAGGTGCCCGGGTGAAATTGTCCCTTGAACGAATACCGGTTCATTGTCAAGGCCATACAAAGGTCCTTCGGAGTTTTAGTTGATTCTTTTTAGGCCTAATCTAAAGAACGTGTCCAAGTAAAGCAAGTCTTTAGAGCTACCATTATATAAAGATGCTTGAGTTGGTAGTCTCAAGTACCATCTAAAAGCGAGTCCGAGATTACCAAGTCGGCATGGGGGAGATTACATGGTTCGAGTCACAATCACTAAAGCTAATAATGTTGTCTCTTTGTTTTGCTTCTTCCTCCCAGTCTGCTACTCCTTGCTGTCCTCCGGGCTCCTAGCAGGTCGAGTGGTGACCATATTAACTACTCCTGCAACTGTCTGGTTCGGGAGGCGTCGCTCATGCCCCTCTTCATCGGCCGCTCCCGAGTTACGTCCGAGTCCCTTGACGAATCGAGTGAGGTGTCCTCTGCGAATCAGTCTTGATTTTCCAAGCGTTTTCATCTTCGGATCCATACATGAGTCTTTCTTGATGTCTTTAGCCACTTCAAAAACTTTCTCCACGGATCTGCATTAGAACATTGGAGCGTTGACCATCCTGGGCTTTTCACTTCTTGGGCCCGTTTTCCGATTGGGCTGTTAGAGTGTTGACCGCCGTCTTGGGCCTTTGACTCTTGTGGGGCCAGCCCATTTTTGGTGTACCCATCAAAAATGATCCGGACTAATTCTAATAAATAGATCTTCAATCCAAAATCCAATCCAAGTTTAATCTAAGACCCGATTAACTTGTAATTTAGGGCAGAATTTGATAGTCAGAGATGATCTAATCAATTACGTAGAAATCGAAACAGTATTGTATCAAATTATCTAAAGGTTCGGATCAGAACATATATTTAAAATTAAATGTACAAGACATATCTAAATTCATTTGTGGACAAAATCGACGAATATCCAATCTAAATCTAAAATATAAATCCAAATATCCAAATCTATATAGAAATATAAAATATATACCAAATTTAAATTTCAATTATTTAAAGATTAACGTGAGAAAATGGTTACTCTAATCCGATAATCTTAAACCAAATTAAATGCAGGTAAAGCTAACATATTAGGCCCCTGTATACTCTATTTTTATAGGTAAAGTTACTTATTATATTTTATCACTCATAATTTTGGATGTAATTTTACAAGTTATCAGATATATTAGGATGTCCGAATATATAAAAATTTTAATAAATTATCCAAAAGGGATGGTCACTATACCCAAACCTTTTATATCGACAAAAAAAAAATTTAATAATAAATCTTCCGATCAAGAGTTAGCCAAAATATCTAATAATAAATTTAAAGATAGTGACCAAAATCTCGATACATATATGTAAAAATATACGGCCTAAAGTAAGTTTTTTATACATTTTTTATATACACCTACTGATATAAATATATATAGTGTCCAAAATTATCTATTTTTTAAAAAATGATAAAACCCATAAATATCAATAGAAACAGAATAAAATTTTCAAATAACCGGTAAAATTATCATGTATATACAAGGAAAAAATGAACATACTAGTTAAAAGTGCACACACGAATTTAAAACCTCCAAATCGAACTAAAACCTCATCATATGAAGAAACAGACAAAGGATAAGGTTAAAAGATATTTATCTCAACTTTATACCAAGTAAATTTGTCAATAGAATGCTCCGAGGTACCCAAACCCTGTGCTTCTCTCTCCTCCGCCACTAGTGCCCTTTTCTCTCTTCCCTTCCTCCTCTCTGCCACGCGCTATGCTACCCTTCATCCGACGATGATCCAACATGGCACGGTGGCACCAACCAAGGCAGCAGCAGTTCTGAAGCAGTTTTCAGTAACGGCTAATGATAGTGTCTCTGACGACAGTAGTGAACCAGCGGTATATGTAAGCACTGCCTTCACTCGCACACCTTTCTTCTTCTCCTCCCCCTCTTCTTCTTCTTCCCCTACTTCGCGCACTGCCTCCCTTTTCTCTCTCTCTCTTCCTGTTCCTCATCCTCTCTGCTCTGCCCTCGCGCGAGCCCCTAAATACCCATCAATTAAATTTCGGCCAATTTTCTCCAATTTGGTACATCCAAGTAAGAAATTGACATCAATAAGGAGAAAAAAATGATTTACTTACCATAATTTCATACATTTATTCTGACAATAGTGGTGACGACGATAGTTTCTCTATTCGGTTCGCATCTTTTTCCTTCCATTCACACCAACGTATAAAATGGAGGATAAATTATAAAGAGGACTTCGTTGGGCTTCTAGTCCTAGCACCAGTTTCCTTTGGCTGGTGGTCGTTGTAGCCCTGCGTGCTGCCTTCTCTTTTCTCCCATTATTCTTTCTCTTAACTAGGGTAAGAGCATAATTTTTTGATTATCCAATTAAGATAATTTGATTTGGATGTCAATAAATTTATATTTGAAACTTCTAATAATTATTGTATATTAATTGAAATTGATGTTAAAAATAGTTTACCTGAGTGTTTTTATTAAACATCATTAACTAATGACTAAACCATTACTAATGACGTCAAAATTACTGATTTAATATGTGAATTGGAACTGATATTAAACATCTTATTGCACATGTATATACTAAAAATGGTTTAGGTGAGTCATTTATTAAATGCCATCAACTGATAGCTAAACAATTACTAATGAGATTAAAATTATGGATTTTAACTTGGGGAAACGTTATATTGCATGTGACACAATTAGTTTGGTTTAGATCATCTATCTATCGTAGCTATTTTATATTAAAATTTGTATTTAGTCAACTATTGAATATTTCTTATCTATAAATTTTTAGTTATAATGTCATGTCCTAACTGCACCAGCAAAACACACTAAGATTGGCCCTCAATGAGACTTAGTATTTATATTGGTTTTAATTTTTTTTTATCAATTATTAGATACATTGAGCCCCTTATAGGGAATATTGTTAGGATTTCATTTTGAAAACTATCAATTTAATGAAATATTTCCTATCACTAAGGGGGAAAAATATGTGTTTGAAATACGACGTAAAATCAATTAAAAAAATTTATCGTCATCTAATTTTTTATCCTCACACAAATCAATATAAATTAGAAGTTTGAAAAATAATTCTTTTACAAAGTATCACAAATTAATTATCAGATGTATTTATTGACACCACAAATATAAAACAACATAATCCTATTGTTATTGTTTTGGTAAGGATTTTAATTCATGAAAGTGAATTTGTTAATAAATAGCAAATGAGTGTATGGCACACTTAAAGCGTGGAAGACCTATTAGATTTAAAGATAAAATTCACCAAGGTTGAAAAGAACAAATAGCAAAAATTGCTACCCCTAAAGAGATGGAAAACATCATCAAGAAACTCCTAGAAGACAACATGTAGAAGAGGAATTTTCTAAAGAGTTATCATTTAACGATGAAAATATTCCTAAAAATAATAAGATTAATATGGGATAAAAATAAAATTATTGTCAATAATATATTTGAATACAAAATGGCTCTTAATATTATCAAAAGTGATAGAAAAAGTAAACCAAAAACTTAGAAATCGATTGGCCAACATAGAAATAAGCTATTGAGGTTGAATTTATGTTTCAATAAGGATTTTAGTGCCTCGAAGAGATCTTGTTAATAAAGCAGCAAATGAGTTTGTGGCACACTTAAAAGCGTGGAAGACATATTAGTTTTAAATGTAAGAATTGCTCGAAAAAGAAAACAAAAATTGGTACCCATGAAAAGTTCAAAAATCTCATTAAAAAACTCCTTGAATACAATATCTAGAAGAGGAACTTTCTAAAATAGTTGCCCCTTAAATATAAAAATATTCTTAAAAATAATGAGATCATAACATCTTACATAAGTAAATGAAAAACATGGGATAGGATTTAGATAGTTGTCAAAAATGTATTTTCATTTAAAATTACTATTATTATTATTAAAAGTGATAGAAAAACTAAGACAAATACTGTTAAAGAATGTCGACTTAAAAATAATTGACCAAAATAGAAGGATGTTGTTAAAGTTAAATTATTGTTTCAGTAAGGATTTTAGTTACTGAAAATAAGAAAAAATATCTTAACTCAATAGCAAAATTTCATTTGCTCCACTAGATTTTTTCTTTGTATGCTAATGCATTTGATAGTTTACAACAATAATGTACTCTTTTTTCTTTGCTTGGTTTTTTTTTTTTTTTCTTGTTGGATTTTTCCTTCATAATATTTTAGTGAAACATCTTCTTTTTGTGTATAGTTATCTTAGGGGGAAAATTATATTTGTATTCCTCCACCTTCTCATTTTATTAGAAATTTTAATTATCTTGTTATTATTCTTATTATAACTCTTCTTTACATCCCTAACTTTATAAAAATATATCTAAGATGATTTATTTATACATATATTTGAAAGAGCATGAAATGAATAGAAACAATTGAGATATATTACTAGTTGTTGAAGAACTAATTATATATATATTGTGTTATTGTCCTACTTTTATTATTTCACAACACGATAATAGCCTTTGAGGGAGTAAATTTGATCTAATAAGTATCTATCATTGGGGTTTTCTAATAGCTTTTGAGGGATCAATGCTCCCTTGTCATGTGGCTTCAATAATTTTATGTATTTTATTTTTTTTAGTTTGGTGATGGTTCTTTGTACTTTTTTTTTAATTCTATGATGGTCATTTGTCTCTTTCTATAAGTATAGTATTTTTAAAATATATAGATAAATTAATCATCAAAAAATATATTTTAACATTTTAAAAAATCATAAAATAATGACCGTTGGATCAAAAGAAGTCTAATGGTTATGGGACTCACATCCCCACAAAGTACCTCCACTTCTTATCATCAATCATAATCATAATTATTAAGTTATTGATTAAGGTTATTTATAGATTGGGGATTGTTGTCTCATGATAAATATATCTTAGTTCCATACTCTCAAATGGATGTTTGATTTATCAAAATAAATATTTATTATTTTATTTAGGTCAATATAATATCTTATGAAATATAACTAAGTTACAAATATAATTAATGTGTATCTTAGATTTAAATAGTTATACGAGTGTAATTGGGTCGGTCATTGTACTATTTAATATGTATTATATATATTATAATAATTAACCAGATATTAAAAAATATGGGACTCACTTTTTTTATAAAAAAATTTAATATTTAAATTAGATATTTTTTGAAAAAAATGAAAACTGATGAGAGATTAAGGATTTGAGAAAGAGTAAAAAATTGAGGATTTGGCTTTATGATTTCAGATATTCATAAATGTATAGGACTAAATTTCTATATTTGCTATTTTTTATGAGTAATTATAATTTCGTTTCATTTCTTAAGAAATATAGACATATTTATAATTATATTGGTAATTAGTATATTATTCCTAAAAAAGTATAATTGCATATTAAATAAGGAGTTTATTTGGTTAGGAATTGAATAGTCCAACCTTTATATAAATTTTGAATCTAATATCTATTCATTGAGCGTATTAATTATTCATTTGATTCGACTATTTATCCATCGATTTATATAACCGTTCATCAAAATTAATGGTTTGAATTTATTAACCAATTAGTCGTTTTGTATCTTGTTTATTTGAATTATCAACAGTTCAGCTATTTGGATATTTAATAGGTTGATCAAATTCTTTTTTATTCTAAGTTTAATAATTTGATTGATTCATATTTTTTTATAGGCTTACAATTTGTAGGCATCATATAATAACATGTTAAGTCGATTTTATTTTGAACTATATTCAATAATAACTAATGCAAAAATAATTTTAAATGACAATCTAATTCACAAAATTAGATTAAAATTTTCTATATTCAGAAAGTTTTATTACTCTTCCATGACAAGAAAGTCTTGAATAATTATATTATTTTTATAAAAATATTAAATTTTTAACAAATTTTTTTAAGATAAGTGAGTTATAGTGAGTAATAAATTAATTTTATGAGACTAATTAAAAGATTCAGTATGATCAATAAAAAAATAGTACATAAGAAATATAAATTAGCATTTATTATATATATTTTTTGACATTGTTAAACCTTTTTTTCAGTTATCACATATGATATATATGGATCCGGGGGGCGTCTTTCTCCTCATTTGAACAGTCGGATATAAAATTCGACGGTCCACACGTTTTGAATGGATAATATAACGTGGACCGTTCGATTTTAAATTTAATCATCCAAAATACGTAACCGTCGGATTTTACATCCAACGGTTCAGATGAGGAGAAGAAGGACAGTCCTTCTCCACGGGGAAAAAGGACGCCCTCTCAATCCGATATATATTGGCAAGCCATTAGAAATTTATAATCTGAATTAATTTTCTCATAAAATAAAACTGGTGGTAAGTAAAAGCTTAGATTAATTTATAAAAATTAAAATAAAAAATAAAATGTGAAAAAAAAAAAAGAAAAGATATTCTTAATCTTCTATTTTTAATAGACCTTAATTTTCAAGTAAATAACCACACACAGAAAAAAAAAGAAAAGAAAAAAGAAAAGAAACGGCGTGTGGGCGTTTCGAAACGGTTTCCGAGGAATGCGGCCAAATGCCGCCTCTGTTATTTTCAATCACTCGTTATCGGAAAACGACCTTTTATTTATTCATTCCGTCATTCATTTGTTTATTTAAAATAATTTTTTATTTGAATTATTTATTTTTAATTATTTGAATTAAAATAATTATTGTATATATTTTTATTTATTTATTTGTGTTTCCTGTGTCAAGACCTTCTTCCATGGCTGATTGATTATCCCCAAAAATTTAAAATATTCGGACTCCCATCTTCGTGTTGCGTGTTGCACATAAACAAGAGCTGGGTTTATGTGGAAAGTCAGCGGCTTCTCTCACCTCTCTCCTCTTTCCTCCGTCATCGTTCCTGCTCTTCTTCCAGTTGCTTCAATCGCCAAACCTAGTTTTTTCCATCGCTTCCTTGTCAGACCACGTCTCCATACAGAACGAAGTTTCATCATAATCAGAGCTGTCGAAGTATGTAACATCACTAGGCTTTGATTCGCTGTCGAAGTATACTATACTATGAGGAGTTAAGAATTGCGAAGCCATGGAGAACTACCAAGGGGATCTGACGGACATAATCAGAGCTAGCGCCGGTACTTTACTCGGAAGCGGTAGCAGAGCGAGCGATGATCCTACGACGACGGTCTACTCGCAATTTCATATGGATAATCAATTTGAATTCTCAGATTTCGGAGATCCTTTCTCGAATGCAAGAGATCCGCTCCTCCATGACCTGGAAGATGGAATTGGTAGCAGCGGCAGCAGCTCGAGCTTCTTCTTCAGTCCTAGTCCGCCGATCAAGCCTACCGGCGGCGAAGAGACGAGTAATGGAAATCTGAAAATCGAAGACCAGGAAATGAAAGTGAACGTGTTCTCGCGGATGTTTCAGATCTCGGCCGTAAATGTTGCTACTACGGCAGGTGATCCGGTGCCGTTGCTTGCAGCAGATCCTTCTCCTCCTAATCATAGTAATAACAATGATGATGATGGCGTCCTTGTAAACAGCAACTGCACCAATTACAGCATGGGCCAGATCTCCCCTCCACGAAATCCGGCCTTAAAGAGAAGGTAATTGTTTCTTCGAAAAGGTCTGATTAACGGTACTACTGATAGACATATCTATATAAATATATTGTATATTTCGTGTGATTTTGTTAATTTTCAGTCCATACTAATCCAATGATATAAAAATATATAAATAAATGAATATTATCATATTAAAATTGTTACTTTAATGATATTTATAAAAATAATTCACTGATAAATAGATAAATATATTGTTCAAAAAATGTCCCTAATATATGATTCTAACAAGTTTACATTCTATAACTTTCTAATTTAAAACTATCTATCGATATATTTACACGTCTAAATTCTGGAAGAAACCGACATAATTATCATTGACAATATTTTGAGTGGAGATTTCGTTGAGGCTAAGTTGCCAATAATTGGATTGTTCGGTGATTTATAATTATTATTCATATCGATGAAGATATGAAAATGTTAATCTATGCATTTTCAAATTTTCTTAGTCACCACGATTTATTTCCATTACATCTCATAATTCAAGACATATTTTTCCCCCTTTATTTACCATCTCATCTTTTTGTGGAACTTGATAAAAGAAATTGTTTACATGTTTGCATCAATTCCATCATTTTTTCCTGCTCTGATACCTGTGTCGTTCTATGAGGGCCTTGAGGAAAACAAATAATCTATATTTCTTTTTATTATTTCGGTTGTAGCAAAAAACAACATCTAATCGTTTTCAAATTAAAATTTAATTAAAAACACATATATTAATTTTTTAAATAACAATACTCAGCATTTACTTTGGATGGACATCTATAAATTTGATATAAATAATGACTCTTGTTTCTTAGATAAGCAGTTTTTAATCTTTTCGACGGTGAGTTGTGAATGGACAATTCAATACATAAATTAGTACACGTTAAATCACGAGAATTATGGAGCTCATCTCTTAAATAGTTGGGAACAATATTCATCGTTGATACTTAAATTTGTCGTAAATAAGAGGTAAATGAGGAAATATATGGAAACGACTTGATCACCAGATGTTGTTAATGTGACATGATTTGACGTGCGATGCTCTTATGGCTCACACAGTGTTGCATGGAGAGGGCTGCTAAATTGCTTATAATGGAGCTCGAGTAAGTAGGGGCGGGAGATTCAGCATGCTCAGCTCGGGAAACACGCCTCTATGGCATGTCTCTCGTAGCACAGCTGAGAAAGACTTTTCCATGTAAGTTGACATCCACTCCCAAGTCTCCAACAGTAGCAAAACGCTTGGAGTAGTGTGAGGTCGACAAGAGTGACTTGAAGCTCGCTTACGGGATGGCCCTAGCTTGTAGGAAAAACTATCGAATCGTTTGAGATGTGCATGAATTTTTGATGCAATGTAGATGAAATTTGGCTAGTCAATGGCCATTCGACTTAGATGTTATGATGATGAAGATTAACAGCGCCTCGTCAAACTACACTTTTCTCTTTCTCTCTCTCTCTCTCTCTCTCTTTGGCCTTTTTGATTTTATTTTCTATAAATATAATAAACAAAAGCTAGAAAATGACAGCTGAGAGATGTGGTGGGTCATGAATAAATGCAGGAAGAGCCAGGCGAAGAAGGTGGTATGCATACCAGCTCCGGCGGCGGCGAATAGCAGGCAAGGTGGCGGAGAAGTGGTTCCCTCTGATCTCTGGGCATGGAGGAAGTACGGTCAAAAACCCATCAAAGGATCTCCTTATCCCAGGTAATTATATTCATAAATACCTTATTCTTTGATTACTTATATAATACAAAGTTGCCTAAATTTAATTTCTCGCTCATAATTTTCCCAAGAAACTGAATTTTTTTTTGGGGGGTCGAGCTGACTTATATATATAACAATAGAACTACTCCAGTAAAACTTAAAAATCTTTTTTATTTAAGTTACTAAAATAGTATCTGTGTAAGTAACTGTTTAACGTAACTATTGGTGATAGTGTTAGCATTTGCATGATCACTATGGTTGTATGTAGTACTAGGTAATGCTCAACAGTTTTTTTTTCTCTTTACTGGAATGGTGGGTTTTCCCACTGCTTTCACTTCGTAAAAGCAATTCCAAAAACAATTAACTTGTCTCCAGAAATAATTTACAGTAGATTTTAATCATGTCTGGAAGTTTAACTTAACCTGATAATTTAATTTTGGGGGTAATAATTCGGCTCAATTCGAAGATTGGATTTGCTTTGCGTTGTTTTTCTTCACTTTGCCTGCCATAATAAGGCACTTGAAATTGCTCAATGGCAGTTAATAACTAAACTAATGAACTTTTTTTAGGTGGACATTAAACTAACTAGTATTCCAAAAGGTTGTTCTTAATTATTGCTACAGTGAACCTTGAATCACTTGATGACATGTGAGTTTGTTTAATTAATTTCGTTTTCGTTAATTAAAGCACCATTTAAGAATTACTTTTACGTATTTATTGAAATATAAATTATTTTATGGTCTTCATTTTTAGATTTCAGGTTTCTTGGATATTCCTTGTATGATATTTGAGCATTAATTTTTCACAAAATCATCCTAAGTTAGACTCTTGAGAACCCCATTTTACATTTGAGCACAAGGTTAATGTACACTTAAAGTTGAAGGCTATTTGTATAAGAGGATATGTTAGATCTTAAAATTAATCCTGAATTTCACTTATTGGGTTAAACTTTTTATATTGTCAATTAAGTTTTTGGATAACATTAATTTGTAGTATTAAGTAAGTTAATTAACCCACGTAACCAATAGTTGAATGGTAAATATGACCTAAAACAATGCGGATTGGTATATAGCCTTATGTTTGATTATTAACTCTTACATAAGTTCAGCGTTTATTAATTTCATGCATTTTGAGTGTTCTATTTTGCCTATCTGAATGGATAATATTTCCATTCAAAAAGTTTATTCTTCAAAAAAGATTATACTTCATATGAAATAGGAACTCTGCCTGATATTTATTTGGCCTTCATAAAGAGGAAAAATCCAGTTAGAATTCCATTTAACTATTATCCTACTTTCTTTTTTGAGATGAAGAAGTTAGTTTTTGAGTGTTAATTCTTAAATAATTAAAGTAACACACGATTTAAAGAATGCTTTTGATGAAAAAAAGTTTATTTATTTGAAAAATTAATAATACAAATTCCTACGTTTATTATATCTTAGCAAGTGTTGTATGGCACCCATCAATTGGACAAAATCTTTTACTACACTTTGGTAATATATATGAATTGGGGAAGCACTCTTACTTCAAAAAAAAAAAAAAAAACCCAGAAAATTCCATAGAACAAATGCAAAGAAAATATGTATTGTCACAAAATATATTTACTAATAGCTGTTTGAATAATTACCCAAAAAATGCTGTTTGAGATTAGAAATGGCATTTCAATGTAATAGTGGATCAGACAACTTCTGATATCATTGACATTTACTAACTGTTTTCATTAAAATATTTGCCATTTTTCGATATATTAATAAAAAGCAGTAAACATAAAAAATAATATGAATTATTCTTGACGCAAATTTTAATTAACTGTCACAAGATTTGCTTCAGGTTAACCAATACACACACATGTAAATCTATTTATTATGCATTTGCGTGCATATTCTCTGCTCAATTGCTTGGATTTAAACGTTCAATTAAATTGCAGAGGATATTACAGATGCAGCAGCTCAAAGGGATGCTCTGCGAGGAAACAAGTTGAGCGAAGTCGAACCGATCCGAACATGTTGGTCATAACCTACACATCGGAGCACAACCATCCTTGGCCCACCCAGAGAAACTCCCTAGCGGGGTCAACTCGGTCTCACCACCACCACCCCTCCTCCAAACCCACCGCTACTACCGCTGCAGCCGCTGCTAAAGAAAGATCTACACTGTCCATGAAGGACTCAGAGACCAACAACAGTACTATGTTGGTCACAGCCACAGCTGAACATCATGAAACAAACGGGACATCATCAACATCGTCGATTTATAAGGAGGAAACAAACAACAGGAATGGCGATCAGAAGCAGATAGAAGTTGAAGCTGATCATCATGATGATCACTTGAACGAGGAGTACTTTGATTATGAGAGCACTTATAGGCCAGCAGCAGCCACGGCGGATGATCCGCAGGACTTGTTTGCTGAGTTGGGAGATCTCTTCTTCAGCCAAAGCTTTTCTGAGTCAGCGGGTAAAGAGATCAAAGAACTAGACCCTTTCAGTGGGCTGTTTGATTGGGCAGGAAATAACAGCAAATCTTCATGAATTATTGACCCGTTCTTGCTATTTTTTTTTCTAAGAGAAGCGTTTGACATATATCTTAAACATCCTCATTTGATTATGTAATATTTCATCAATCCAGTTACACTAGCGTGACTATATAAAAATAATTACATATATTAATAAGATATTACATCAAAATAAATGATTAAAATAGCATTTATTGGAGCGCCATGTAGTATTTGGATTGCTTCATTGCATTGCATGCTCAACCTCGATTTGGTATGCTGACAGCGTGCATGAAATACCCAGTTAAGCTTATTGAATTCAAGACCGTTGATGGTGAGAAACTTCAACACAATGATCGATAACACGGAATCGACTCCATAAGCTGTTCTACTAAACAAACATAACCCTTTTTGTTCAAATAAATTAAAAGTCTGTAATTTATTTATAACTAAGAACATAGCATCTTTAATTTATTAGTTTTTTTAATAATTTTTTTAAAAATTTTATAAAATAAATATTTAAATAAATAAAATTATATCTACCCATATTAACTAATTGCACAGGAAAAAAAGACCCACGTTCATTCCCCACGGGATTCTAATAATATTGAGAGTTACATATCGTTTTTGTTTAACTTTTTCACTTATCAAAATAAATGTATTTTATACTGAGAGTGGAGGATGGGACAGAAAGCTGAGGAACAGAAGGTTTGGAACCAGTAGCATAGCTAGTTGCTTGTCAGACATGACAATGGTGAGAAGATTGATTTTGAGTTTTTATTCAGAAAAGATGGGGACGACTCTTCTACTACTTTTTTTTCTCTGTCAATGTAATTATTGTGCTTTGGGCGGTGCCATAATTTTAAACATATTGGCTGCTAGCCAAAGCAGAAATGGACTCCATCTGTGATTAGACTGAAATATTACTATCATAAACGTTGTAAGTGTTAAGTAGTGGTGCTTTTAGAAAGATTGTCAGGTCTTGTAACATCTCCTTTGCCTTTCTGTAGCCAAATTATTTAAATTTTAGGTGGCCTAAAAATATAAGGTAGAATAAGAGTAAAGTTTTCAATTATATATATATATATATTTATTTATTTATTTATATTTTTAAAAAATATATGTATATATTAGACCCATTTGACCTAATGTTTTTAAAAGTTACATAATTTGTTATGGCTTCAATAAACTCTTTTTAAGTGATTTTTATATTGATTTGGCTGGATTATACTTTAATAATGCAAAAGGGATATAGAAATTTAAGAGGTTTGGCAAATGTGGTATGATTGCGCATGAGGCACGTTATTGTCACGAAAACCCAAATGGCCCTCTTGTTTTACTTTTCCATGTATGATTTCCTATCATCAGTTTTGTTATATTAAAATTTAATTCAAAAGAAGAAGAAAAAACAAATAAAAAATACAATATGGGTTAACACTATTTATAATGTATGAATTCTAAAAAATTATATTAATGATTCTAAATTTAATTTAATTTAATCGATAAATTTGTAAATTTAATTTAAAATTCAGGTTAAAAATTAAGTATTTGATTTAAATAAGTTAGATCGAATGATATTTAATATATATATCAATGTATTTTGGTTAAAATGTCGCACCTAAGGTGTAATTGAGTGGTACTCATGTGAGTGTGACCAAAATATTTATACTTAATTCTTGTTAGGTGCTCATACGTGATTGAATGCCTCAGGGTTCTTGTCTACACTTGAACTATGCCGAACCGATATGCACGTATAAATTTTCTATAAATAGATTTATCTGACTAATTTTAGCTCATTTTTACTAAAAGTTTGGGATGAACCGGAGAAAAGGAAAAGAAAATGAGGAAAGAATAGAAAGAAGGGAGTAAATGTGGAATTAAGTATAAATTAAAAAAAAATTTTCATAATTTTATATAAAGATAAGTGTATCTAAATTTTTTTTTATATAATTTTAACTTTAATATAAGTAGTGATTTTGAGTAAATTTTATTTTGAATGCTCATAAAAATGCTAATTCATAGTCAAAGTGATTATAATTTACATATATACAATTTTATTTTCATTTTATAAAATTTTATAAAATTTATGTCTTAAATTTATAAAAATTATATTTAAATATCAAAATTTTTATATAAGTATTCTTACATGTTAAATTTTATACCTATATTTTTGCATATTATTAATTTTTACAAATATATTCATATATATATTTTTTTCTAAAAAAATAATAAAATTATATAAATTATATTAAACTTTTGAAAATTTTAGTATGAATATTTTCTGCATGTTTTCAATTTATACATTTAAGTCATTACAAGTCAATAAGTCTTACTTCATTGTTTCTACTTGTCACATTTTGAAGGTAGAAGTGATAAATTTTATTTTGAAAAATAACTCATACATTTAAATTTTTATTTCTGCTTGACAATAACTCTTACTTGTCACATATCTTAGAAAATTATATATATAAATAAAAGATTCTAATAAATTGAATTGGGTCTATAAAGCTAAAAAATAGAAAAATTATTTATCTCTTTCATTTTTCCAACATGACAATATATATATATATATTTATATGTTACAAAGAATTTTTGATTTAATCAAGGAATCATTGTAAAAAATTGATGGAATAGATTCAAATATATTTTAATATATTATTAGTAAATTAAAAGTTAAACATAATATCCACAGATCAAAAAAATGATATTTGACGCCAACTATAGGAAGTAATATGTAATTGGGCCACCCATATATCATAAATATTGGTGTATGGCCTTTGGTCATATAAAAATAATTATAACACAAATTTTGACATTCATATCTTGTTAGTGATATTATCACAAATATTTGATACTTATATACTAGTATGATTTTTTTACATTATATATTTTTGTACATATAGATTGAATTTTATATAAAGTATTTATATGATTCTAGCATGATTTGGCACTATGTAATTTTTATCATGATTAATTATTAGTATATGATTTTTGGGCATTATTTCTACATTTGAATAGATTCTAGCATACTTGATTATTAATATACTAATTTTGCATTCTTCATCAAGAATTTAATGTTATCAACATTCACATTTTGATTATAATAGTGTACTTAGCATGTTTCATTCAATATATATCAACATATAAAATTATATATATTTTTTTAAGTGTTAGGTTCAATCTTATCACTATTTACTAATTTTTTTATATTAGAGGGTTTGAATAAATTTAAAGAAATTTTCAAACGTGAATATACTTTTGAAGAATAATTTTTTAAGAATATTTAGATCGTTTGTAGTTTTACATGTTTCAAATTAACAATTTTTGTTGGTTTTGCTTAGTGTTTGTATATAGCATTTGATCAATGATGTTATTTAAGTTTAATTCAACACATTGTTGAAATTATTATTGAATACTCTTATTTTGATCAAAATTTTTAAATACTTATGATTTAAGTCGAATAGCTATTAATATTTGGAACCAAATTTAGATATGACTTTTGGATCATATAATTCTATATTTATATTATTATTCAAAGCTTTTAACGGTATTTAATATAGGTTCGGATCCTGAATATTATTAGGTTTAAGTAGATTGATTAAATAATTAGTTTTGGGTATTAAATTAGAATATGATATTAAGTTATGAGTTATGATATATTAAAATATAAAATTTTAAGAGGAGGACGTGACACTATTGACTCCCCTCATCAAAATATAAAATAACAACATCCAAAAAATATAAAGATAAATAAAATAAATCGACAAGACACCCCAAAACCCAACTCATAGAAGCCCACGACAATCACTACTAGTCACTACAAATCACAAAATTAGATCGACCACAATCATATGCATGCTTATTAGGCTCCTTTTAAATAAAACAAATCATAACTTGGCGAGCAAATTTCACCTTTTGATTATTTTCATGTTTTTCCTTCCATTTAATTGCCTCCCAATTAATCCATTATTCCAATCCCCATAAGGCCAAGAATAATAAATTCTACTATAGAAAAGAGTCCCAAATTTGCTTAGTACACCTATAGACAAAGAAAAGATGGTTGACATACTATTGAATTTGTATCAATATTATTATCATTATATTCAATATGTTGAAATTCAAATTACTTATTTAAATTTTTAAAAAATAATCAATAATTTACAATAAATACACAATAATTATAAATAACAAAAAAATACATAATTTTTTATATAAAAATCCTCTTAAAAATGAAAGAAAAAATTACGAGATAATACGTCTGAAAATATCTCAACTGTATAATTATTTTGATTATAAAAACCTCACAATATAAGGATTAGACTTATTATAATAATTATTACACAAATTTCAAAAATATAAAGATCAGACATCTTATAATAACGTTTACACAAATATTACAAATATAAGGATTAGATATCTTATAATAATGGCTTCACAAACCCTATAAATATAAAGATTAAACGTCTTGTAATAAATAAATAGATTAATAATAAGTATAAGATAAATAAATAAAAATACGATCGGTAAAAACATTCTTCGCAACTCCAAATATAGCATACCAATGTTGATAAAGATTGAAATACGATTCAAAATTTAACCGGATACTCAAATCTTTCTCTTTTTTATTTTCTCTCTATTTCTCTTCTTTTTTCTCTATAATTATTCTTGTTTGCATGTTTGCATGCCTCCAACATTAGAGTTTGAATTATGAAATAGAATTTTTATCTTAAATTAATTAAAAAATAAATATAAATTTTAAATTAATGATATTTTTAAATTAAAAAATAATATGACACATTTTTTTAATAAAATCTCATCAAATATCTCTCAAATAAAATTAAAATAAAATCTTTCATAATAAAAAAGAATCAAATAATTTCTAATTTAAAAAGTTTATGATATCTGTATGGTTTTCTAATAAAACAAAATTACATTTTTTTCTAATTTAAAAAGCTTATGATATCCGTATGGTACTCATGTGATATTGTTCGAATCATCAAATTTAGTTTATACGGGAATAACTCAAAATCCAACATAATATGTGTGTTAATCTCTTCCACTTGGTGTCGAGTATTATTGAGCATCTTCAAGGCTTTCTGTAGGCCGAAAAATTTGCATAGAGAAGGGTGTCACAATCCTTATTTTTTTTAAATAAAACAAATTCTACTTTGTGTTAGGTCTGTTTAATTTTTAAGGGGCCATTTTATTTGGCAGTACATTTTAGAACTATTTTACCTTTTGGAAAGTGCCTCGAAAGCAAGTTTTGGTGTACTTTATACATATATTGGTGTTATATATATATTTATGGCCAATTAATCCCACTATCTATTATAGGCGTCTGTGCCATTGACAGTACCCAACATATACATATATACAAATATACATAAACATATATACGTATACATGCATGCATATATAAACTCCTAAATATGCCACCTGCAACCCTATATTTTTGTTAATAAATCACACTTTAGTACAAATATATACTCCTTAAATTTGAGGTCAGAGTGAGTTTAATAATACCATGAATATATCGCCTGAAAATCCCACATGGCTAGCATGTACCGTGGCCAAGTTAATTAGTTTGTGTTCATAAAAACATGCAATATACTTCAACAAAGTATCATGATCCTGATCTCAAATCATAAATATAATGACGTCAAATAATAATTAACCAATTATTGAGATGTAATCCTATAATAATACCATGAAATAATATAATTGATGGGATGATAGAAATAGGCCGGCCAAATACAAAAATCTATAAGCTCGGTGGCAGGCCTAGGAGGAATTCGGCCCATAGGCTCGGAGGCTGGTCAATACTTCTGTTAATTGAAACAACACCAGAGCTGGTTGGACAGCTCAAGGCGGCCTACCACCCAACCCGAACGGCCCACAATATCATTCCCGTGAATTAAAGATCACCCGCTTTAACCGGCCAAAATCCCGAATATTACCCCAAATCACGATCTCTTTTTGAATGGCAACTCCAAGCAAAATATATCTCTTGTAATGACAATCCCCATTATTTGTCGCGTACATCTCTTTAAGAAATGAAGAAATCTCCTTTGATTGATCACGGTTGCCTTAATCGGCGTTGGCAACCCTTAAGCCAGCCCACCAAATTGGCTCAAAGCAACTGGTAGTCAATCTTACCACCCAAGTAAAATTGAGCTGTCTTAGAGGATATAAAAAGCCCTTACGATAGACTCCAAGGACATGTACACATCAATCCTTACATTAATGCTAATACTAACCCTCGGACATTTGCATTCACACTCAAATATGCCCTCAAACGCTATTTTTAAAGAGTTCTCAAGAGACCACACTTTGTTCATAGAGCTTTGTGAGAATTCCTTCACAATTCTTGTCTCCTAGATATCAAAGCCGCTCCCCAAGAGCGCATCATCACAAAAACAGCTCTATGCTGAGCGTAACCTCCGAATTAGACTTAAAAAATCTCTTCTTTGTACCATCACTCATATACTTTTATTCCCGCATCTTTCATCTCTTGAGAAAGATTATTGACTTGAACGTCGAAGGATATATGGACGAGTGAGTCCCGCCAAACTTGTAATTTCTTATTTTTGAATTATAGTGTGTAGAATTCAGGTAGATAAGTACGGAGATCGAACCTAATTTAATTCAACCCGAATTCAGAATACATCCACAACAAACCTAAATTAAATCACATGCTCAATGGTAATCTAAATAAATAATGAAAAGTATCTCAACTCATATCCAAGAATTAGTACCACAAATAAAATATATATCAAAGTTGTCGTGTCCCCGATCCCAGAGCCTAATTTATTAATTCCAAAATCATCAATTAAGTTGAATCAAAGTATTATCCTTAGGACTCAAGAATCTAATTGTATGTTTTATCAACTTAAACCCAAATTGAATATTGGGATATAAATCTATAAATCAAATACTATTAAATAGTTTAAATACTATTTAATAATCAAATCATATAATCTAAAAATCACATTGAAAATGATTAATCTTTGATAACTAAATGACCTAATACATACGTTAAGAAAATTATTTCAATCGAAAAGTATACTATCAAAACTAAACTTTTAGAATTCTATAATCAAGCATAAACAAAACTATCATAATAACATCATCGACCGGTGCTAAAAAACAAATATTAGCCAAAATAAAATAAAATGTTAACTACTAATTTGAAATATTATAGCAAAATTTAAACTATTTTGATGTTTTAACACCCTAAAGTCTACTCTTGAGAAGTTTTTTTTTAATTTGATTTTTCATAAATTATTTCAAATCTTCAAATTTAAAAGGTTAGCAAAATAAACATAAAAATCAACGTAATATTTAATTAGATATATATTTTTTTATATGTGGATATAAACCAACAAAACATATTAAAATTATACCATGATTAAATATTCAAAATGAAGATGATATTAATTTTGAGTAAATCATGCAAAAGTCATAACTAAGGATCATTTATGCCAAAATATATCAAATATTCATAGACAAGCATTCCAAATAGTACAAATATATAAAATATATTAAAGTCATACTAACATATAAAAACGATCAATGATTTATGATTACTTTATTAAAAAAAGATGAATATTAAAATTTAAGTTATAATTATTTTTATATAACCAAAGGCCATATGATTACTAGGGATAGAACACTGGTTTTCTAACTTGTAAATGATAGACTTGATTTTTGATTTATTAATAATATAAAATAATATATCTAAATATATTATATTAATTTTTATAATAGTCTATACTTTGTAAAATTAAAAACTTTATTGAGATATAATTATTTTTTTAGTTTTTTTCATACTATATATGTAGAGTTTTGCTTTATATTTCTTTAAATATATGCCATATAGAAAAAACTATGAACACATAGCAGTGTTAATGTATAATTTAAAAATATGTGGGAACTATATTATATGATTTACAAATATATAAAATTTGTTATATAAAAAATAGGAATTTAATGTAGTTTAAGTGATTTTATCAATTGTTTTCAAATATAAAACATGTATGAGCACTCATATATAAATTTAGGATGTTTAGAAATATAAATTTAAAAATTTAAGGCTTATAGGAAAATTAAACATATTTTAACGGTATGCAAAATTATTATTGTAAAAATTCAATAATTAAGTATGATTTGTATGAGTTTATAACATATATTTAATAAAAATTTATTTAATGAGAGTGAGATTTTATGCATAAAAAGTCTAAAACTATTTAAATATAAAATTAAGATATGTATAAGTATTTAAAAAAAAATACCAAAGAGATTAAAAATAATAATAACAAAAAAGAAAAAGTTTGGATACATTGTCTTCACTTATTTTTAGTAAAATGTCTTTTATTTCACATTAAATCTTTTTTCTCTTGCTTTCTATCTTCTTCTCTCCATTTTTCTCTTCTATTTCTTTTTCTCACAAAACAACATCTGAAATGGGTTAGAATCAAACAAGATATCTATTTAAAAAACCTATTGCATGAGCGCTAATCATATACAGATCAAATATAAAAATACAATTCATATTACATACGAACACTTCTTAGCAGATATCAAACGTCAATATTCTATCCAAAATATATATATGTGTTGATTATGGGCATATTATAGATATATATTTTGTCTAAAATATATATGAGAACTCCATAGGAAGCCATTAGGCACACCATTATTTTTCAAAATACAATGAGTATAGAATAGGGGGTTAGGCGCCACTAACCTGATATCTAATTTTAATTTTTACTTGAAATTTCAATTAACATTTAAAACTTATCAATTTAATCAAATAAATTATTATTAAGATATTCTTTTGGGATTCAAACAAAAGATTTTTCTTCCTTTTAAAAATTTTATTCTCAAAATTTTATGTATCTTAATGTGGAAACCAAAGTGGATATTTCTCCCGAATTCAATCTGCTCTCTCCTAAGTTGCTTCTTTAAAAGAGTGATTCTTCCATTTGAACATCACCAATTAAATTATCTTTTTGTGAAATATTTGATTTCTTTTATCCAAAATTTGAATCACTTTCTCGATATATGATAAATCTTTATCAATTATCAACAGTTCATATTCAATAATAAGCAAATAGTTGTGGATATATTTTTGGAGTATCGATACATAAAAGGTGTTACGGATATCCTCAAAATTTTGAGATAAAGACAATCAATATAACATCTCTCCAATTCGCTCTAAAATTCTAGAAGGTCAATATCAATTTCAATTTTCCTCTAAGTCCAAATTGAGAGATTCCTATCAATGAAAATATTTTCAAAAGTACGTGATCAATAATTTTAAAGCTTAATTTTGATCTTCTATAATCTGTATAATTTTTTTATTGATCATGAGCAACTTTTAGTTGGTCTCAGATCTCATAAATATTGTTAGATATCTCCTAAATAACTTTTATATTGGAAAATTAGATCTATTAGATAAGATCTTTAAAAACACTATTTTCAAATTAGTTCTTTGATCTAATTCAAGATCCTTAGATTTTTGTTTAATTTTTTCTCTTTCCTGCGTATGTATATTATCTTTTATAAATCTATTTTGATTATTATTGTATATTTTTGTTTTTAAAGAATATTTTGAATTTCAATTTGGTTTTAACTGAAAGTTTGAATTTTTATATTCTTTTACTAAATAAGTAAATATTTTAGAATATTATATTTGTATATAAAAATATTTGTGAAGAAAATCATGAAACATCTTCATTAGACTTGTATGTTGATAGTTCAAGCAAATATTCAATCATGATTTTTTATTTTGTGAAGAAATTTATACTTTTTTATAAGACAAAAGTTTTATTTTTTTATTTTTTTTATAGAGAAAAAAAGTTTTGTGTATTTTTATATAGTATGCTATTTGTTATTTTTATTGATGACTATTATAAAAGATTGACAAAACTATACATTTAAATATCTTAGTATATTAGGCATACTTAATAATAATACTTCTTATTCACTTATGAATCATCCTAGGGATTTAAATAGTAGTATTTTTGGATCAAATTATTAAAAATATGTATAATCCTTTTTTAGAGTTGACATTTTAATATTCGGTTATCGTATTTAACATATTTAAGATTTTTAAAATTTTGATTATGTATCATATTGTATGCTTCAAAATGTTTAAATTTTTAAAATTTGCCAATTTTGACATGAGATTTAAATTTATTCGACTTTAGATATTAGAGCCCTTTTGGAATCATATGATTTAGATTTTGGACAATTTTATATAGTTTGTATTATTTAATATTCATATAGGGATCACAAATTTTATATATGAAATCATGATCTAGACTTCATGTTTAAAAACTTAGATATATTAGATTTTCACAAGAGATTTACGATTTTTAGTCCTCTTAACTTATTTATATACATGATTTATTTGTATATTATATATATGTACTTGTCGAACTCTACACTCACGATTTTATCATATTTTTTAACCTTTCTAAATTAAAGGGTGTAAGGTACCGATTTTTTAAATATAGTAAAATATGAGCAATTAACTTAATGTAAGAGAACCAAGGTCAAAGGATATGAAAAGAATTAGACTGAAAAGGTCAAAGACCCAAAATTAGCAAAATAAAAAATCGGCGTTGTAAACTGTAAAATGCTAATCCATAAATAAGATTTGAATTTTAAATTGTAATAATTATAACTTATTAAACTTATATAATCAAAATTAGGGTTCAAGAATATGATAAATTGGGCTAAAGGGTCGAAACAGGTCCCAAACGGCGTGAGCACGAAGCAGGCGCGTTGTGGGCCTAACTCGTGCTTGAGGCACCACCCGAGCGTGAATAACAGAATGTTGCGCCCGAGGCTCGCCTATGGCGAGTTTAGAGAACAAGTTGCTCGATGAGTACTCGACACACGCTCGAGCGCGGCCATTTGGATACCTTGGCGCTCGAGCACCTATTCACATATAAAAATGAGTTCGGGTTTATTACCGTTATTTCTGTGCGGTTATGAGAGAGAGGAGAGAGAGAGAGTATGCAGGAGAAGAGAGAGGAAGTGGAGATCAAGGTTTTCGTCTTAGAACTAGTTGAAGAAGTGATAGATAAGGTCAAAACAAATACACTCGTATACTTTCTTTTCCTCTTTTTAATTTTTGTTCGATTTTCTCATAGTATTTTTGTCCCGATACCCGACTCATGTATATATTTTGTGAAACCCACGACTTGGGTATAAATATTTATTGATTTATTGTCTAATTTGTTATTTTTATGTGGTTTTGTGCATCTTGAAAATCCAAACCCACGCCTGAACCATTTTACCGATTTATGTTTGATTTTATGCATTATTTTGCTTTAAATAATTGAAACCCATATCTTGAGCATGATGGCTTACCGATTTGGTGTCTGATTTTCAAATTTTGTCCAGTTTTGTGCACGTGTAACCCCAACCCCTAGCCCCGGTATTGTTTACCTATTTAATTTGAGACTTATGTATGATTTGACCTTAGGTAATTGAAACCCTTGCATTATTAATGTTTTTATTTCGATTATTTGGTGTTAAATTGCATGTAAATTTCTATATGCTTAATTGTATGTTTCAAAAATATTGTTGTGAACCATTGGAAAGGGATTTATCGTCCAAAAGTTTCAAAGTTATGTTTGATCGATTGTGGTAAGAAATTCTTAATTTTTTCTAAGCTCCTAGTTAGTTGTGCATATATTTAAAGTATGTGAAGGCTTAAATCCCTAATAAATATGAGAATTATGCAAGTATACGAAGAGAATGCCACAATTTGATATATTTATAATTTGTTCTTCCATAATGAGAACTTTATAAAAGAAATTTGATAAATTTTTCCTTAAATAATTAGAAATTGTGAAAGCTGAACCATTAATTTATATTTCAGATGATAGTTTTCTCTGACATGTTATAGATATTACGGTGAAAATTTAAAGATTATCCTAATCGTATATTATAATAGGTGATATTCATTTACATGCCTTAGGATATTACTATGAAAGTATGATGACTACCTCTGAGTTACGAGAGTTATGATGGCATATGTGATATGGTCATATATATCGGGTTAAAGGTATAACGCTCACCACAAGGTTTTAAATTGCACATGTTTACACTTTAGAATGTGTAAAAATAAACACATTTCTTTTCTCATTTGATCGCACTATTAGTTGGTAATGTCTACTAGCTTTGGTTCACAAAGTAAAGAAATTTATGTATATTTTGAAATCCAAAGAAAGATAAGCAAATCATGGGAGATAAATGAATTCCGAAAATACATTTGAATATGTTTTATATTTATTCATCTTTATTATACTCTTACATCCCTTCTCAACTTTATTTTATGTATACTATTTATTATTTTTGATTATATTACACTTGCTTGAATATTTTGTTCATCCTTACTATTTTCTTTCCTTCATATGAGTACGAGCCTCTAGTTGATGTGGCAGAGTAGAGTTTAAAAGTTCATTAGGCTGCAAATCTTAGAGGAAGAGTTTTGTGGACTTACTTTTATAGTTTTGCAACTTCCTTATAGAGTATTTGGTCCATTGAGATGGATTTGTATATTAATGTATATGTATGATGATGATAATGATGATGTACATGTAATTTAGTTTCTACTGTATTTGATAGATGTAGATACTTTCATATATTTTTACGGTTTATTTAAATATTTAGTGGTATTTTATCTGAACTGACGTCATAATTTGAATTATGATGTTGGCGCCACGTATTTTGTTGTGGCTTTTGGATCCTATATTGTGATATTGTGACTATATTTTGTACTGTACAAAAATTTTGTATAGATTTATATCAGTTTGATGGCCATTGTACAATCGAAATTTTGTCGAATTTCGATTAGAAAAATACGGTTCGTCACAAAGGCTCTTGAATACTTATAGAATTTAGACTAATAAGATTTAAAAATTTTGTTTATTTTTTAGATTTGAATTTGTATTCAGAACTTATGATGGGATAATTGCTTAGCTGGTTTATTATGGTCTATAAAGTTTTGGAATACTGCTATTTGATAAATATTCATACAGATATTATATTGTCATAATTTGAATAATAGTTGGATATTTTTTTTTAATGGATAAATTTGATTGGAGGAGGTTATTATATTAATTATTTTGGAGACTGAATATTATATAAAATATTATGGATATATGTCAATTGGATTTGGTTTATTTAGTTCGACCCAATAATTGGGTTATTTAGTTTTTTATGAAAAATTTTAAATTAGCATTATTTATTATTTAATTATTATTTTCTCAGGATTATAACAACCTTGAAGGCTCACAGGCTTGTAATAAGTTTTTGATTGCAGTTAAATAATTTTGAAATGATAAAACTTTGTCATTTGGATTGTAACTCCTGGAAGAGGTTTTCTATTTTTGTTCCATCATTTATATATCTCTTTTTTTTTCTCTTTTCAGATAAGTGATGGCCATGTCAAGTAAAAAGAGTCTATAAGTTAGGCTAAAATTTAGGGTAAAAAAATCCAAAACAATGATATTACACTATGATGTTCAAATGTTAGCTTATTGTGTAGTGCAATGGTGTACATGTGCGACTTATTTTATTAATTTACGTATATGATTTGTAATATATTTTATATTTTCTTAACAATTTCTCATATAATGCGGTTGAAACTCAGTCAAGGAAGACAGCTATGAAAATAGCATGGGTGTCATTATTATTCCAATTACTAAGGTTAGGCTCATCACTAAACCATGTTGTCAAATCTTTAAGAGAGCTAGTCCCATTTTCGGTCTTAGTGGGGGGTTAATCTTCTCTCCACACATAGTCAAACATTTTTATTCAACGATTTTAAGAAATATCTCTCATATGATCCTTCTAGTAGCTATGTTGTCTCTGCTGAAATATAATGGAATCGACAAGAAGTGATTTATAGTCATCTAGCCAAATGGGTCAATGGCCATGATAGTCTTTGATACAAATAAAAATAATTAAAATAGTTACTAAGGATTATAATTTTGACCTTTTACACTATGGGAGACTAAATTATAATATAAGTAAAGAATATTTGTCTTTAAATACAACAAATACAAAACACCAATCCTAGTTATTTAACATAACTATTGTACATAATAAACAAGGAGTAGAAATAAATAAATATAAGATATGGTAACGAATAAAAATTTTAATGACCAAATAGTTTTTAAGTAAAATACTTGGACATTTTTGAGCTAGTCAAATTTAATTTATTATGAAAAAACTAAGTTAGAAATCAAGAGACATGTTAACCTTTAATTGACTTACTTGTAACATGTGATCTATACCAAAGAAATTCTCAAATGTACTTTCTAACAATTAAATCGGGCACGTTTTGATCATTTCTTGAACTTTGTTTCTATGCCTCGGGAACAACAAATACTTTTGGAACTCCATAATCCAAGCCATTGCTGGAATTTCAAAGGTCACACATGTTTGGTGATGGCTAAATGATTTTACGATGATAAAACATTATCTTTTAAATCACAACTTATATAAAAAGTTTTCACTTTTTTAGCTTACTTGTGGAACTCTCATTTTCTTTTCTTTTCACATATATAATGGTTAACATGTACTTAGCCTTTCTTTAATGATTCTTTCCCTCCTTCCTCACTCCTCTTTCTCTCTCCTTTTTTGAGCTCTCAACAAAATGACCTATAAATGTAGAGAAATGTCTTAAACAACCAAATAGGTGCATGAACACTAATAGTACACCCATCAACTATCGGCACAAAACACATGCATGTATGAATGCTCTCAAATCACACAGGAGTGCTACCATTTCTATTAGTTATCAATGAGTGGCACTTGTTCTGCTAATTATTCCCTAAATCCGCTCATGTATAAATTAGGCACAGGCCTTATTCTTTAATTATTTTATTTTTTATCTAAATATATAATTATTCTTAATAATTTATTCAGATTATTTAATTATTGACATCATAAAGTATAAAATTAGGAGACAAGTGTTAGACAAAGGATATGAGAAAAGCAAGCAAGTAGATATTGCCCAATTTTCTTTTGAGAATTAATTGATCTTGGAGATAAATGAATAAATTACAATTTGAAAATCATCATAGACTCAACATAGATCTCTATACTAATGTCAAATAAACATTGATTCTTAGTCATGAAAAGAATAGTTGACAACTTGTCATTTTTTTATAAAAAAAATATTTACAAAAATTATTTTTAAATTTTTTTGATAAAATTTATTGAAAAAAACAAATGTTACACATTATTTAAAGATGCTTGGTGTGTTTACAAAAATTCTCTTATCAAACAAATTGATTAACAATGGTATTCAATTACTTGCAACTATAATGCTTCTAGTGTTGATATTTTCTTATCAGTTGAAGTATATATTTTTGGAATGAGCAAGTACCTCTAATCTCAATCAATATATCGATGATATTGATATTTCAAGTTGGCAACAAGAGTAATAATCGGTGGTGTCACCAATGGACATTTGGGTACAATGGTTGGTGTTGTTGAAGGGCGGCCATCGAACATGGCAATGGTTGGCCAACAGTGATATCATTTACATATAAAAACTTTCATTAATGTTTTTTAATGGTTGATAGTAAATAATAAAATGACTTATATTTTTAAAATTCTTAAAGGAGAGAATAGTTACTGCTGGCCATTAGTCTGGACTTGCCAATGTGACTGATTTATATAGAATCCATGTCCATTTGACTGACATGCCTGACCACCACACCTAGTGCCATGATGCCACCATCCAACCTCCCTATCTTTGCATAAAGATAAAAAAATACTTTCACATCTTTTTTTTTCTCAATATATATATAATTTGGCTTTATTTTTCTTTCAGAAAATAATTTGCAAGAAAATATTTTTCTTATTTCTGTGTTTGGTATACATGAAAAAAATTATCCATATTTTTTAATATTTAGCACATATAAACAAAAAAGTCAATGATAAATATTTACCTAGTCAATGAAAAATTTGATCTTAAATTCTAAAAAATTGATCCACTATTTTCAAAAGGAAAGTTATTTTACAAAGTTAGTCTACTAATTACTATTGATTATTAATATTCATCAACGAATGTTTTGCTCAAAAATAATACCATTGTCAATTTATAATGGCCAAACCTATCAAGTGGCATGCAGAAAACAGATGATTTCCAGCCCATCGGTGATGTCTCAAGCTAATACTGTTAGTTTTCGGCCATTAACATCTATGATCCCATCACTATTCATCAGTAGGTGATGCCTCTATTTGTCACCATTATTTGCCAACCAACATATCTCTATAATAGTTTGCCGGCCACTAACAATATAACTAGCGTCGTTGGTTACTGGTCATTGATATCCCCAATGTCCATTGTCGGTCATTGACGGACAAATATCGTGAGTCACTCAATTAGTTGTTAGATGACAAGCCCTGACTCACTTGCTACTAGCCGATGTCCCTGTTAGGGCAAAATGTCAGTCGGATAGAATGATATAACGTCACACACAGTGAAAGAGAAGACGAAGAAGAAGCACACACAAGTTTTACGTAGAAAATCCTTCACAAATCAAAGAAAAAATCACTGGATACAAAATCCACAATAAGTCCACTATATGAAAAAATTTGTTACAAAACCCTCAAGATGGAGTCTTCGCCACACACTCGATAATAACAAAGAAAAAACCTCTCCAAAATAAATAGAAAACATTTATTTCTTTTCACAATTTGTTTTTTTCTCTTCTTCCTCACTGGTGGTGCACTCCTCTTCTTTCTTTTCACACTTGTATATATATTTTTCACCATTTACTATATGCATATATATTGTTGATCTATCAAATATTTTATTCCAAATAAAATCTATTCCTACCAACAATATAAAGATACTTTGTAAAAATAGTGCTCTGAGATCACCCATATCCTCATAATATTACGCATGCTCAGAAAATCTTCTAAGCTGGCATCCATGAGCTCTATTGGATGCTCTGATGGGCGGTCAATTATCCACTGACCAACTTCTCTTCCAAACCATTCCTTCATCAAAATTCTCGAGCGATTCCATATCGGTACACTAACCGGTAAATACTGTGTCTTCCCTTTCGCCCATTGGCCGTCTGTGAGCTTCGTCTCATGCTCTGTCCGTGTGCCCACTGGCCTCTTGGTCGTCTGCGTACACATTTTGCTCCTTGGCCTCCTTGGGTCGGTCAACTCATTGATAGGCCATTTTACACATATGGGCCATTCTTGCAAATGGGCAAACCTTCCAAAAAGGTTAAACCTTCCATGTTGGCCAAACCTTCCATTTTGGCCAAACTTTTCAAAATGGCCAAACCTTCCATGTTAGCCAAACCTTTCATTTTAGTAAACCTGGCAAAATGGCAAACCTTGCTTCCTTGGCTCCATGACTTCCTTGGCTGGTCAACGTGTTCACCTGCCATTTGCCCATTTAGCGACAAAATTCAAAAGTCTTTGCGTCACCCAATCACGGGCTACTTTATCTCACATCCTCGGAAATGTGTTCTAATATTTTCATTCCAAAACACTCTCGGTTAACAAGTTGACCGGCAAAATGTATCAAAAGTCTTTGCACACTTCTCACCCAACCGCCCTTGGCGGCTTGCCTCCATCAGGCCGACCATCTTCTACTCCACGGAAAGGTGCTCTAATATTTTTCATTCTAAAAAATATTCTCTGCCGGTCAACCTCCCGTTGATTGTCTTCCGTTCTCCGAATTTACTCTTCGCAAATCCTCCAATGATAAAACTTATTTGTTGAGTTACCCACAAGGAAGTAACTGACCCCAACAGTCCCAACTACTGTTGTCCCAATTTCACAGCCTACCATTGATTATCAACTCCCCTAATTACATTGTTGCCTACTGTCTCGTTGTGCCGTTGGCCTCTATTCTAAATGAAAATGACTACATTAATAACTAATCACTGATAAGTGCCAATATTTTATTTACAATAAAATATTACCCATGTATGAAACTATTATCACCTTTAATAAAAACAAATATATATTATTGTTAATTAATTTTTATAACAGTTTATATTTTTTTCATGCATACATAATATTGACAAATAGATAAATTATTTTTTACAAAATATTATAAAAAATAAATTTTATTTTATTTAATAAAAATTTTTCTTACAAATAAATGGAGCCAAAACCATTTTCCTATTTCATCTAATTATATAGAGTTGGAGACATGGGCATGAGCATAGAGGTGAGTGACAGCCTCCCATCACACAACCCCACGTCATTGTGCACACAAAATTTAGAAAAGAAGAAAGTGTGGAATTTGCATATTTTAATATTTCAAGTGTGCCCACAAGAATCTTGGCCGTAAAAGCCATTTCAATTTGATGATTTCAGAAAACAGTGGAACTAAATGTCCTGTCTTGTCTGTCAACGTCGATGTCATCACCTATATATACATATAATAACAATATGATAAAATTAAATAAACTTAATTATATTTATATCTTATTATTTACATAATTTAGGCCTATAAAACTTATACAAAATCATCACAATTGCGATGAAACACTTCAACCTCTAGTTGCTAGCATTCTAGTTATTGAAATTCAGTAATGTTAATCACCTATTCAAAAAATGCACTGTTATATACATGTGAGTTTAGATTTTATATTATCAATTTTTTAATGTATATGTATTTTATAGATATTTACCTAAAAAAAAGAAAAGTATTTTAAAGCTTTATGGGTGTCCTGTCAAACAGTGATTGATGGGATAAGGCTGCACTGCAACCATGTTTGATTGAAACATCCGCAATTTGGGTGTTGGAGGGGAACCTGTAGCCATCATTCAGTGTCCAAGCTGATTATTATCAATTAGCAACTTGGGTGATCATGGATTTGCTCTTTCTTTTGGCTTTGTCACTGGTGTTAATAGAATATACTTAAATGTGGGCGGTTTCATTATGGCTAATTGGTCAAATATTAATTATAATATATGTATTATAAGTGTTTATTTTATGGATTTCTATGATAAAGACCTCAATTACGGTATTTTTTTTTTAATAAGATTATTAGATTTTTTTTATCTATTTATGATTATTTGTTATCTTACTGTCATGGAAAATTATGAATTTGTATTTAAAAAAATCAAGGGAAAAAAAAATCAGAAAGTGGCAATTGAAAGTTAGAGACCATCATTTTGCCCCCCTCTCCTCTCTCTCTCTCTCTCTCTCTCTTCTCTCTTGGAGAATCCATCTTCTTGCACTCTCATTTTACCTTCCGTTCTCTCGTACTCACGCCTGTCACTTTCATCTCATCATCCATCTCCACCTTCTTTATCATCTTTACCCAAGAAATTTTTGGGTAACCCTCTCTCTGTGATTGTGTGTGTGGGTATTCAACCCTAATCCCTAACTAAGCAATTTTCAAGATTTGAAAAGATATGGGAAGTTTTTTCACTTGAATTCTGGTCCAAATGTGGGCATTTTTTTCTTAAAAATCTTTGTAAAAGTTGGTTTTTGAAGTAATTGATTTCAGATTTTTTTGCTTTTTGTTTTTCTTTCTCGGAGTTGAAGTTTTTTCTTTAAAGGTTTTAACAAATTGTGGGAAAAATTACAGTTGGCGTGTGAAATTTAAAGTTATTACCATGAAGTAATTCAGAATAAATTGTTCCCATGTGAATGTTCACACTCATTTTATTCATTTAGCGTTCAAAATTAAAGTTGGCTCTCGACCCATCTGTTCTCTTGAAAGCATGTTCACTTAGCCACGGTGGTTCTCGAGTGGATTGGGCATGATACCACTGAACATGCACCATGATAGAAATAAAATTGCTCCCACAGAAGAGTTGGACAGGATATCGAAACGGCGGAGGCGTAAGCCAAAAAATTTGAGGAGCCCAAAGTCGAGATGCATTTCAATTTTGTGGAAGTTTTTGGTCTTATTATCAACAATATGGTAAGCAAAATGGATTTGTAGTAGTAAGAAGCAGCAGTAGATGTAGGGAAGATGGTGCCATTAAGTATTTTACGTTGGCCTATGATGGTCATGGAAAGACAAAGGCAAACTCAAGTAATGTGTTTAAGCCAAAAGGTATGGGAAAAATGGGGTGTATTGCCAGGATAAATGCATCCTTGTGTGATGACGTGAAGTATGCGTTGTCCACTGGTGTGCTTGAACACATTCACGATCTAAGTCATGGGAAGACAATGCTTCCTAGATGCTATAGGAAACTTAATACCCATGTCAAAAGGAAACTAGAGAACAGCGATTCGGCCAGAATACGCCCATGTATTGGAGAGAAGAGATTGCGAAAATTATGTCAATAAAAATCAATAGCCATGACTGGCCGAGGGAAGTGCTAAGGCGGTTCTCAACTATTTGTGCGGATGCAAGCGAAGACAAGGGGTTCTTCTATATTATAGACATTGACAATGATTGTAGATTATCCGAATGCTTTTTGGACCGACGCAAGGAGTTGGGTGGCTTACGAATTATTTTGGGATGTTGTTGCATTGGACAAGACATACCTAACCAACTAGTACAAAATACCATTTGCTCCTTGTTGGATATGTTGCCGGCGTAGATGAATCGAGAGAAAAAGATAAAATGGTGATGATAATAACATACAGTGGACAAATGACACTTACAAAATAAAAAAAAAGATACAAATAATTTTACGTGAAAAATTATCTTTTGAATAAAAGAAAAAATCACGGGACTATATGTTACAAATTTTCACTATATAAAATCAGCTATATAAACCCCAAATATGAAAGCTCAATTCCTTGTATCAAATAGATTCGAACGACACTAAATACAGAAGAGATCTCTAGAGTAATCACTAACGACGCTCACTGGTCTCTAATTTTACAAGCGATATCTATCTCTTAATCGCATTTCCCTTTATAAATCATAAATGAAGTTTCGCACGCTTTTTCATTGTGGGCTATTGGGATCGACAGCCGGTTATCTTTCAATATAAATAGTCCGATTCTCTTTTAAACTTAGCAATCCGGTCGCCCTTCAGTATTGATAGTTCGACTAGTCAAACCTTCAACCTCAGCACCTAGTAACCCTTTGGCAGCTCGCTGCGTGTGCAAAGCGTATGAGAACACAACAATACTCTGTGTTAGTATTGTACCCATGTAAGTTTTTTGTTGAACCTTCAATTAGCCTGTCAACTGGATATGGGTCCACACGGAAGTGACCCATGTCCCAACAAATTCTTCCTCACAATCGTGTGGGGACGATATCCTTCATTCCGGCAATATTGCGATAAACTTTAGGCTTCCTCTTTGATAGTGCCTTGGTCATTATATTCGACCCATTTTTCTCAGTCCTAATCTTGTTGAGTGCGAATAACTTGGAATCAACAACATTTTGCAACCAGTGATATTGAACATCAATGTGCTTCAATCTAGAGTGGAATGAGGAGTTTTTGTAGAGGTAAATTATACTTTAATTATCACAAAATAGCACGTACCTCTCCTACTTAAAGCCAAACTCCTGGACAAACTTTTTCATCTATGGCATTTCCTTACTCTCCTCTGGTCACGTAATAAATTTTGCCTCGATAGTTGAGAGAGTAATACACTTTTACAATTTTGATTGTCAAGAGAGAGCTCATCCTGCAAACTTGACCATGTATTCTAAGATGGACTTTTAGGAGTCAACATCACCCGCTATATCGGTATCAGTATATCCAATTAGGTGTAGCTTGTCTTCTCTAAATACAAGCACAGCTTAAAGGTTCCTCAGAGATATTTGAGTATTCACTTTATCATGAACTAATACTCCCTTCCAAAGTTTAACAGAAAATGGCTCTTTGTACCAACAGTATGAGTAATATCCGATCTCGTGCACATCATAACACACATCAAGTTACCTACGGCTGAAAAGTAGGGTATGCCTCTTATAGTTGTCTTTTCATCATCCGAGGAAGGATATCGTTGGCTACTCAATCTGAAATGGTTGGCCAATGGGGTGCTCATCGGTTTGGATTTCTCCATATGAAAATATAGAAGCACCTTATGAATGTAATTCTCTTGGGATAGTCACAGCTTCTTTACTTTACGGTCGTAAGATATCTTGATATCCAAAATCTACTTCGTCGGTCCCAAATCTTTCATGACAAAGGCTTTTCCAAGTTGCTACTTCAGCTCATTAATAAAAAATGCATATTGACCAACAGTCAGCATGTCATCCATATAGAATAGAAGAATAATGAAGTCATCTTAAGAAAAACTCTGCACAAAGATGCAGTGATTCGAAATAATCTTTTGGTACCATTGAACGACCAAGGTAGACTCGAACTTTTTATACCATTGCCTTAGAGTTTGCTTCAACCCATAAGACTTTTTCTCAGACAGCACACCAGTCATTCTCTCTGCTTGACCTGAAATTCCTCCGGTTACTCCATATAAATTTCATCCTCACTGTCACCATGAAAAAATGCCATCTGGACATCCAACTGTTCGACTTTTAAATGAAGAATAGTAGCCAATTCGAGCACCACCGAGATTGAAGACATCTTCACAACTAGAGCTAATATCTAATCAAAGTCGACACCCTTCTGTTAAGTGAAACCTTTTACCACCAGCCTTACCTTATACCTCGATTGTGGGTTATTCTCATCAACCTTCAAGCAAAAGACCCATTTATTCTTTAGCACTTGCTTCGCCTTTGACAATGCTGTTAGCTCGAACATGTGATTTTCATACAGAAAGTTCATCTCGTATTGTATGACTTTCATCAACTCCATTCTGTTCTTGTCTTTCATAGCTTCTTTAAAATTTTCAGACTCTACTTCATTAGTAAGTAACACATACTCATCAATCGATAGACAAATAGAGGGCCTTCGATCTCTTAAGAATCGTAAGAGTAGGATTGTCTCAGCCGACTCGGCAATATCATGAGGAGTGGTGTCATCCCCATCCTTATCGGGCATTGGAGTCTTTCAGTCTTCCTTCTCTGCAACAATACCTTGACCGCCAACCTTATGGTGATTCGGCACCAGTCGGACGAACTCAAGACTTGTATCAGCAACCTGGCCACTGTCATTATTTAAAGAGACCATCGTCTTCTTACCAATATATTTGATCATCTTGTCCTTGACGAATACTACATCCTTCAACTAAATAAGCTTCTTCTCAACCGGATCATAAAGCCAATAATCCAACTCATCTTCCCCATAGTTGAGGAAGATGCATTACCTTGCTTTCGGTTCCAATTTTGTCCTCTCATCCTTTAAAATATGGACAAAAGTCTTAAACTCGAACACACGCAAGTGGTTGTAGGATACTTCTTTTCAGGGTAACACATTCTCTAAAATTTCTCCATTCAATAGGCTGCTTGGGGATCAATTGATAATATAGGCAATAGCTTTCAAGGCTTCCCTCCAAAATGAATCGGGGAGCTTTGCCTCTGAGAATACATAGCAAATTCTCTCAATCAACGTTTTGTTCATCCGCTCGACTACCCCATTTAGTTGCTGTGTCTTTGGCAAAGTCTTTTGATGCCGAATAATGTGTAACCAAAAATATCTATCAAAGACTCATATGTACTCACTGTCGTTATCACTTCGAATGTATTTCAACTTCTTTCCCGTCTATCTCTCCGTTAAGGCATGAAAATGTTCAAAGATGTTGATACACCCATAACTTTCTTGAACAGTCGTCAATGAACGTAATAAAGTACAATACCCCCTTGAGTGACATTTCCTTGAAAAGGCCACAAACATCAATGTAGACTAACTTAAGGGGTTCAACCTTCTTTATAGATGAGTTTTCAAGAAATGAAACTCGTATTTGCTTTCCTGTCATGCAATGGAGATAGGTCCTCCATTTGGTCTCCAAACCTCGAAGAAGGTCCTTCCTAGCCAAACTATTCAGCCTCTTCTCCCTCATGTGGCTCAACCGACGATACCACAAGTCAGATGAGTCCTCACTCCTCGCAATGTGGACCTCTCTGGTCGCAACGGAGGCATACAACACACACAACCCGGAGACCTTCCTTCCATAGGCAACTATCAGAAACCCTCTAATTAGTTTTCATACCCCTTCACAGAAAGTGTTTCGAAATCCTGCATCGTCTAGCTTGTGTGCTGAAATCAAATTCATCCGAATGTTCGGGGTGTGTCGTACATCCCTTAGCAATAATCGAGTTCTATTGTTGGTGATAAGGGATACATCACCTCTGCCAACGACCTGGGACGTCCATTCATTACCCATCCTCAACATTCCATAATCACTCGCAGTGTAAGATGTGAAGAGTCTCCTCCGCAACGAGGTGTGGAGTGATACACCAGTAACCACTACCCAATCGATCTTGTGCTCAGTTAGATTGACCACCTCGTCCTCCTCACATGCCAACCAGAGGTCACTATCAGTGACGACCAAGACTCTTTCCTCGTCTCCGGCCTTGTCAGCTTTGTTCTCCTTACCATCTGTATTCTCATTGTTTCACTTGTAATAGTACTTCTTAATGTGTTTCTTCTTTCTATAGTGATAGCATTTGAGATTTTGATATCTAAACTGGGACTTGCTTCGACTCTTCTCCCAAACTTAAGGTCGCGCCCTTTATTTCTTCTCCATAACTTGTCAACTAGCACTTCAGAGTGCAAATGAGGAGGAGAACCCTCATGACCAACGTCTCATCTCCTCATTCAATACGACTCATTTTACTATTTCCAAAGTCATTACGCCATTTAGAATAGTATTGACTATGGTGATCCGTAACACCTCTTAGGAGTTCAACAAGGTTGTCAACAACCACAAGCCTGGTAACTCGTCTTCAAACTTGATATCCATACCACTTAGCCAGTCCATGCATCCTTGAAACTCATTCAAGTGGTCGGCAATGAGCATGTCCTCATTATACTTCACTTACATCAGCTTTATGACGTAAAACAACTTGTTGTCGGTTTTAGAAGTATTAAGGGTTTCTACCTTCTCCCACAGTATCTTCGTGTTTGTCTCATTTCAGATATGATTATACACGTTATCATCCATAAACTGCCGAATATATCCACAAACCTACTTGCGCTCAAAGCCCCATTCCTCATTTGATTTTGCCTTGGGCTTTTGAGTAATGAATATCGGAAGGTGTATAGTCTTGACAAATAGCAGGTTCTTCATCTTACTCTATCAAGTATTGTAGTTTGTGCTGTTTAAATAAATCATCATTTTTTCGGCCTCCATCGATTCAAACAAAACTCAACGGCATAGGCAATCTCTCTTTAATACCACTTATTGGGATATACCGTCGTTAGTGTAGACGAATTGAGAGAAAAAAGATGAAATGACGACAACGACACACAGCGGACAAAGGATAATTACAAAATAAAAAGACAAGATATAAATAATTTTATATAAAAAATCATCTTTTAAATGAGAAAAAAATCACATGATTATACGACCACAAATCATCACTATATAAAATCGATTATACAAATTTTAAATATAATAACTCAACTCCTTATATCAAATGAACCAAAATAGCAATGAATATAGAAAAAATTTCTAGAGCAAGAAAAACTCATCTATTTTTTCTCTCTTTTTTTCACTTTCTCTCACTAGCGGCGTTCACCGGTCTCTAATTTTACAAGTAATGTCTCTCTCTTAATCGCACTCCCTTTTATAAATTCTAAAAAATAAATTACATACTTTTTCATTGTAGACAATTGGAATTCGCAACCAGCTATCTTTCAGTATAAGCAGTTTCGTTCTCTTTTGAACTTAGTAGTCTGGCTAGTCGCCATTCACTAGACAGTCCAGATGATCACCCTTCGGCTAGGCAATCCGACTGGTTGTGTAACATATTGAGTATTTTTGACTTTATTATTTTATGAAAATAAATTACATAATTAATTACAATAATTATTTAGCCATTTTTAGTAAATGTTTGGGAGGAATTTCATAATTTTGCTTCAAATATGGGCTTGAATTCTCAGTGGGTCATACACAATAAATTTTAATTGTGAAGATTATTTTTGGAATAAAACTGTGAGATTTATTTAAAAATAAGTTTTTAATAATTGATAAAATTAAATAGTATATCAGTTGTATGCGAAGTGAGTAGATGTTTAATATTGGAACCTAATGAGCTTAGAGCATTTAAATTGTTGAATTGAGTTTAGATATTTGGGCTATTAATTTGAATTATAATGTGTGTTTAGGTATTTCGGCCATTGAATTTAGTTTAGAGTAATTAAAATATTTGATTGAGTTGTCTTAGTTATAAGCCTAATTAATGGAATGAATTATTATATATTTAAACTAGGTAAATTTTAGTATATTAGAATTAATATTTTAATTAGAAATAAATAAATATATAATAATAATAATAATAATAATAATAATAATAAACCAGAAAATGGGATAAAAGAAAGAATGGAAGGAAAAGAAAAGAAAAAAAAATGAAAGATGGGGAAGAAAGGAAAGGAGAAGAGGGAGCAGGAAGCATGGTAGCAAAGGGTGGACAACAAAAGAAGGAAATCAATGTCCAAATGGAAACCCAGTAAAACCTTAAATCGACTCTTCATTACTTAAGAGGACTGTGGTGTTAGGAGAAGGGGGTTGCACACAGTCCGAAGAGGGAAGCTGTATTCGAAGGGAGAAGCTGCCATTGCCACCGTCACCGAAAGAAAAGCGAGAAATTTAGGCAAGTAAAATTTTTATTTTTGCAAGTAAATTATTTCATTCTCATTATTGATGCTAATGTATTCTTACATATCTTGATTTTTGTGGGAATTGTGGTTTCACTTCTATAAATCGAAAATTTGGGGGAAATAGAGGTGGCGAGAAAAACAAAAGAAATTTGAGGGCACTGTGACAATTTGGGCATTATAATTAGTGGGTTTGTACTATAAATTTCTTATTTTTACCTGTTTGAATCTAAAAGCCTAGAATTTTCCTTGTTATGTTGGGAATCAATTATGTTAATAGAAAGAGGGCACCATGCTCTATTTGAATATCAACAGTTACAATGCCGTGAAAATAGTGACAGTGTGATTTAGAACTTTGTTGCATTATTATGTAAGCATGTGAGTCGTTGGGTAAGATTTTATATGTATGTGTTTGACAAATATATATGTATAAATACATGGGTTTAATTATACGGATATGTGTGCATGTATACACATACTTATGTACGCTGATGGTATGAGTATGAAGATGATATATATGTGTGTGTCTATGTTTGTGTGTGTATAACAGTGGGTGTGTGTGCATACAGAGTGTGTACAAAAATGTGTATATATATATATGTGTGTGTGCGTATATGGGAGTTTATAAAAATATGGGTATATACATATACATATATGTGTGTATGGACTCGCAAATATTTATATGGGTTGGTGTATATATATTGGTTAATAAAAAAATAGATATACACTATGTGTGTGTGTATGTATATGTAAATATATGTATACAATTGCATACACATATACATATACATATACATATACATATACATACATACATACACATATTTATTATATAGGGTGTACGTGTGTGTATATATGTGTGTGTGTGTGTATATATATATATATAGTATAGGAATTATAAGCTAATTGAGAAATAAATTAATAGTAATTATTATTTTAATTGGACTATTATGGAATGAGTTGGGATAGTTGGATAAGCTGGGTAATCATGAGTTTGTTCGGTAACAACAAAATAAAATGATATTCTATGGCCTTAGAAATAAAATTTGGTATTCTTGGAGGATCGATGATAATTGAATAAGATATTTAAAAAAGTCAACAAAATATTTAGGGTTTTCTTAGATTTTCTCCTATTCCGATGATAAATGATTTTTTGCGTTGGCTTTGATCGTATGTGTAAATGTTATTTGTATTCTATAAATAAGTAAATGAGATTGTGTAAAGACTCTACGGTAATCGGGAGAATAGGAATCCGTGAGATCTTGGAATAGTCTATACTTTTTCGATATGGATTCCATTTCGGAGGTTGAGGTTGTTGATATTTGAAAGTGATACTTATATCCTAATGACCATCATAGAAGATAATATGAAGGATATCATTGGTGATGGGTATCAGAGATGGTATGAGTATACTACAGGTACAGCTTCTGGGAGGATTGTAAGGGTATTGAAAATACCATAGATATCGGGTAACCTCATAACACTTACCCAACCATTGTGGGTGTAAATACGTCTCTTTTGGTTTACTATGGTAGAATAAAATCTATAAAGATTATTATTATCTTGTATAGTGGAGATTATTGTTAACTGTGACCTCGTATTGAACTGATAATCGAATTCGATGGAACCATATTGCATTTTTGATATCCAATCGTTCATATAGCTTTTGGGTCATGGACATGACATATTATTAAGTCTCGGATAGTAGTTGGTATATTGCATGCTATTGTTTATTTTATATTTTTGATGTTATTATCCAAGTTATTTATTTATGTTCTTATATTGTTGATCATATTTACTTGTTGGGTATGTGGCTTACTCTTATACTTTCTTGACTCCAGATTGAAGAGGTATCATAGGTGCTAACCGAAATTTATGGGATCATTATTGACACTAAATTGATGCGATTTTGGAGTTAGTAGCATATGAGTGATAGTGGAAAAATATTTCTTTTATTTTGAGTAATTTATAATTATGGATATCATATTAATTGCTATATTGATGACGATTATTTATAGTATGATAATTTTTAATAATTTGATAATTTTGAGTTCATATATATTAATGGATTTTAGAATTTATATTGGGTAATTGATAAATTTGGATGATTTAAGATGTTTTCGCATGGACGGTTTGGGCCGAGTCTAGGGACTCGGGCTCAAGTCGTTACAGGTCGCCCTTCGACCCCAGCACTGGTTGCCCTTCAGCAGCTCGTCGCGTGCGTGAACACAACGATATTTCGCATCAGTATTGTACCCATGTGAATATTTGGCTGAATATCCAATTGGCCTGTCGACTGAATATAGACTCATAGGGGAGTGACCCATATCCCAATACTCCTTTTGTAGGAGTGAATCACCACATTCAATATTATCTGGGTGTGGATTGATTTCAAATTATTTGTATGGTTGTTGGTTGACGTGTATGCCAGGGCAGGCGCCTAATGCAATCACTACTGATAAGATAGAGCCTTGCGAATTGCCATTGAACTGGTTTTCCTTAAAACAGGACACATTTGATCTTGGGCAGTTTCACATTACCATTATGATTCAATCAAAAGCAGATTTCATGAGCGTGTTCATGATTTCATCTCAATTTGGGAGTTAGAAGAAAATTGAGAGCAACTAATTGAGAGATTTGATCTTCGAGAAAACAAATGGTTATATGGGTTGTACGAGACCGTCATCAATCGATACTGGCTTTTGTGAAGGAAACCTTTTAGGCTGGAATATCTATTACACGACACAGTGAGAGAATATGAATGCCTTTTTGCGTGAGTTGTGAAGCATGAGGCATACTTCAATCAAGAGGAGTTTGAGATTAAATGCATCTACATGCATTTTGAGTTCCATGGTTTCATTCTGTAGGAATACACTGTCTGTGTTAAACATTGAGAGAATAAATGATGAGATTAAGAAGGTGTCGTCCAAGCATGTGCTGGATCGATCATGGACAGACCTCAAACGTCCACCCACGTTTATACATTCTATTTTAGATAGTGTTGCCGAATGTCTTGAGACAACGGTATAGGAAGATTAGTAATGCCTCCCATGAGCTAGCCTTGCTCAGATATGAGAGATGGCACATGCAAGATGGCGATGGTTGCGATACAGAGCTTGGTTGATAGAATTGAAGCCGGTGGGGTCTAACGGTGCAACAAATCAAACACCATGCCATCGGCTCAGATCATTACCCATAAGTAGGGCTAAGACAAGGGGACGGATCAGGGACTCTAGTCCAGTGCATAGTAGTCCAATATTGGACAAAAGTAAATATTGTATGCCATCTAAAAGAAAGTAGCCAATGGTCGAGAAAACGGTTGAGAAGTCAAGAAAGAAGGTGAAAACTGCATGTTATTATCACCATGATTCACTCTGATATGTAATTTCTTTTATTGTTTACCTACTTTAAACTGCAAACTTCATTCAGCCGTTAGGCTGGCTGATTTTTGTGTTCTTCCACTACAGTTACCGGGGGACAGAAAATTTCAGCAACCTACCATCTGAAGACACTCCACTCCCTTAGTTGATTATGCAGTTTCAGCCCAGGTTAGAGATTTTCAAACAAAGTAATCGATGTGGAAATCATCGTGAAAACTTGGATGAAAGAGTGAAGGCCAGAATTTAGAGAGTCACACAACGATGTTGGCGTTGATTGCCTCCAATTTCAAATCCTGTTGATTCTACCAAGTGGTGGCATTGCTAAGTTTCATTTTGATACTGTGGTTGTTTCAAATGCTTTGTGATTCACTTCTTCTCTGTTACAAAAGGCTTTCATTATTTTGCATTGCTGTGGTGAATTTTCATTCATCCCATGTTCCCTTTGGCTAATTTGATGGCCACTTCTGATAAACTATGGCCAAAGGTGGCAAATCGGCCGTGCCATTTGTAGACTAATACATCCTGGCACAATATGAGCAGCTTCAAACGTTGCCTGGTATGAACCTTACTATCCCGCAAATCATGCCAAGTTAGGCCTTTGTTGGCTCTTGTGCTACGTCGACTCGTGGCTTGCAAGGGGCAGCCCAATGCTGAAACTTTTTATCTTGATACCATCAATCTTCTAAGTTGTCAAATATTTTATTAATTGTTTTTTATTTGTTATGAATTTGAATTGATTTTTCATCTATACTATTAATAATTGACTTTATAGAATTTGATTATTATATTTACGGCTTAATTTTTTTCTTATTTGGGCATTGAAAAGTTATAATGACTGTTATAAATTCGTACACAGATTATATCGCATATGAATAGTGATTCTAAAGCATTAGAATCACAACCTACAATAATTATGTTACTCTTGGCACCTCTAACCGAACTCTTAGAAAATCTTCCAGTAATGTTTGACAGTTTTTAAATTTAATTTAATTAACGTCTAAGAAAATGGAGTGTTTAAAAAATATTTAAAAAATTATATTTGTAAAAGTTTCAGAAATACTGAACACATGAAAAAATATAAATAATAATGATTGTCAACAACTCGATTTGATAGTTTTTATTTAATTATTAATAAACTTATAGTTACACATTATATAATGTTAAATTTAATTTTAAATAATAATTATTATTATTTATTGCCAGTTTTGTTCAATATCAATGAAATTACTATTATGAAAGTGTCATACCTGCAATAAAATTTGTCTGAATTTATTTACAGAGCCATCATATGCATGTCCTGCACACCATATCAAGTGCAATTGACTTGTACTTTTGTTATTATTCTTAGTAAATGAAAGGATGAATAAACTCATACTCATTTCAAGATAAACCAAATTAATCTTGGTTGAAATGAAAAACAAATTTCAAACTAAGCCCCCACATCAGGGGGTCAAAAGCAATTATTCTAAACTTGAATCTTATGCACAAGTAATAAATCATAAAATTTGATAGGGTGTAAGGTATTTTATTTGAAATATTCAATACAAAACACGATTTTGTGAGCCTGTGCTGATTTTTAGGATTGTCTAAGTTTAACTGTTACCATTTAGAATATATTTACTTTTATAATTATCAGATAAGTCAAAAAATTACAATAGACTTCTAATGAGTTAGATGGTAATTTAATATTTAATCATAATATCTTTGAACAACCCATCTTTAGAACAATGGCCTTAACATTACTAAAATAGAATATCTGGTAAGATAAGTTTGAATTGAATTATCTATATGCTATATGAAAGTCTTTAGTTATAAGGCATTTCATAAAATATAAAGGCAACATGATGACCTGTTTTTGATAAAATATATCAAGCCTGTATCATATTTTTTGTTTAACATTAGATCATATTAACTGACCTGTCAAAAACTTTGGATTGCGATCCCGCCCCAAGGTTGCATTCATCAATTTGGCATCTATCCAGTTGACCCATTAGATGTTTTTCTATTTAAATACCACAAGATCGTTATGGAAAGTTATATGTCAAGTAAAGAATGCTTTCTTGTACGTTTTAAGTAGTTAGACACTTTGAATTGCCAATGGATGAGCTCCTCACTTAACAAGCCAAGTGTTGCCTAGTTATTCAACAAGGCGCCCAAAATGACTTTCTTCTGCCTTCCACTGCACCACTCCTTCGATTTTGCTGAGCTCTCTAGTTGCTTTGCGTTGGATTAAGGCTCCTGTAGCTCCAGTGATGCAAACCTGGCTTCTTGAGACTGTTCGGCACAGGTGATAAATTCATCTATATTCTTTTAAAATAGTATAGAACGTACTGCATGTTAATGACAGATCTATATAACATGAAGATAAGGGTTTATGGTTAGTTTTTAGCTTTCAGAATCAATGTTATAGTTTAAGTATACACTCACCGTCGACTATCGTAACTATTATTTGATGGCTCCATCTATCGGCTGCTGTAAAATCTATAATTAGTGTCATGTGTTTAACATTTGAAATATGACAAAAAAATAATAATATTCTCAAATATAGAAATTATTTACTGAAAAAAATAATTTTTAAAGTTTGACGGTTTTATTTCTATTTAAAAGCTATAGATTGATTTTATTACTGTAAAATACAAATAAATAGAGATATTATTGTTATTTTAAATGTCATTTATATAAATTATTTGCATTTACGAGGATGTAACATTGATGAATAATACATCTAAGTAAGTAAAACCTTCTAAGATCATACTACGAATGTAACACTTTGTTAATTAATTTATTTTAACATTATCAACTTATTTTGAATCAAATTAAAAAATAATTATATAATAAAAATTAATTAAGGGCATTAAGCTTAGTGCCCAATATGCACCTAACATGTACTCATACACGTTTTAGACAGATTGTGTAGTGCTTAAAGCACCTCATTATAGTACTCGTGCACAGAATTGGTAGATTGCTCGAACTTAATGCAGTGCTCATCCACACGTGATCGATGCTCATATACTGATTAGTTTATATAAACTGCATTTGCACTACTTTTGGGTATTTTCGTAGGAAAGAAGAGGAAGCAAAAAGAAAAAAAGATAAATAAAAGAGATGAAGAGAAAAAAGATGATTTTGCAATGTTATTTTGTCAAATTTGTCAAATTAAATTGTAAAGGCAAGTATTTTCAAACTTAATATTTAATTTATTTCAGTTTCCCTCTACATTTGTTTATATTTGGTCGTTTATTGTACATACATACTATATTTCACTTTCCACACTTTGAATATGTGTGCATACATATAATTTTATCGAATGCTTTGAGGTTTCGCTTTCATTTTACCGAACATTGAGATTTTTGTTTAATTTGAACAAAATATATAAATATTTAAAATATTATATTTATATATATGAATGTTTGTAGAATAAAAGTCATGAAAATATACATTTGGCCTTACATATGGTAGTTTTTATATATGCTTTGAATTATACTCTATTTTATTATTTGATTTGGCATTTATACTTTTATATATGGTGAAACGTTTTATATTTATGCTTCTGTGGGTGAAAGTTTTGTACTTTTTTTTTAAGGATGAAAAATTTTAGATATTTTTTATAGAATCCCTTGATTTAATATTTTATTGAGAACCATCGTAAGAAATTAAACGAAATCAATATATTCAAACAAATTTGAGAATTATATTCATCATTTACAGTGGCAAAATAAAGTATTATTTGACCTCGTTTATATACAATAATATGTAAATGTCCTATCTATCGGTCCAAATAGTAATACTTTAATTTAAGATTACCAAAAATACATGTAATCATTTTTCAAAACTATTCTTTTAGCCTTTGATTTTCAGAATTAGGATTTTTGTGTTTTTAATATTTTTTCTACGTCTGATTTGATATTTAAAATATTTGACATTGAGATTTGTGAGATTTTTTCGATATTTGAATTTATTTGATTTTAATATTTGAATTTTAAATTTTGAGATTTAGGATAATTTCATACATTTGCATTATATGACATTCATGTATAGCTTTCAAATACGAAATTATATTTGGATATTGAATATTAGGATGTTTGATATTATTGGACCTTTGATTTTTATTATTTTTTTCACATGTTTTATCATTTTTGCTTTTTTTTTGTTCTAATCTATAAACATGCTTATTTCGTTATATATATACACCAATACTTATTTAGTATTGAATTTATTATTTTACTATTTTAACCGTTTTAAATTAAAGAGTTATTGATTAGGGAGTTTGTGTGACGGATTGCGGTCATAATCCTCTCATGACTTCCGTCAATGTTCATACTAAGTGTGATGGATTGGAGTTCTTAGCGGGCTACAGCACTCATCCGTCCCTATCACAATGCAAAAGAGTATGAGATGATAATGAATAATCATACATAACTTAAATATACAGCGTACATAGAATCCAAATGGTTGGACTTCATAAGTCGGCCACAATTTGACCGGCCAAGATTCTCGGTCGGCCTTAACTGGGTCGGTCGACTATTAGAAAAAGCCTTTATCAAACGAGATGCTACTAGGAACTAAAAATATATTAAGTCAATCAAAAATTGCTGCATGAATTCAGATCGGCCTTCCTGCCTAGTTGATCCATCTAGCTTTACATTTTTTTATTCAGCATAAATTTTTACTCGTCTGAAAATAAAAAATAGTAAGGTACAAATAAATAAAGACATACATAAATATAACTTCGAAACGAAAGCAAAAGTAATAGAATTGGAGCATTATGCATACGATAATATAAAACAGGGGCCAAAAATAAATTCATGAGAACAAGTTTCCAAATCGAATTTAAATCCAAAACCAATTTTCCTTCTTCAAAATCGGCTACATTTTAGGCCTACAACTATTCGGTTATCATAGATTAGAAATAGCTACATTTTAGGCTTGCACCTACTCGGTCATCATATATTGAAAACGGCTACATTTTAGGCCTGCAACTACTCGGATATCATTTATTAAAAACGGCTATATTTTAGGCCTACAACTACTTGGCAATTATAAATCGAAAATAATTATATTTTAGGCCTACAATTACTCGGCTATCAAATATCAAAATTTAATTTACTTAAATATTGGCTTTAAATGACCGAAGTTCTTAAAAAACAGATCTTACTTTTATAAATGATAAACAAACATACAAACGGATGAGATAAGCAAACTAATATGGATTGACAGCATTTAAACATGCAAATAACTTGTCCGTGTACCATGGCTTAAACAGAAGGAATTCTAGCAGTTTCCAAGCATGAACCATAAGACATAATTCTATGAATAAAATATAATATAGATGCTGAATATGAAATTCTATCATAAAATATGAGAAAGTAATGGTCATGACATACATTACATAGAAATATAGCGAAAAATGACATTAAAACAATAATACTCGAAGAATTTGAGTAAGAATTAACAATAGCCAAATATAAGCATAAGGTACACTTACCTAATCCATGAATCCCTCATTCAATTCTGACCTAAGACTCTTCTCCTATCATTCTTCTCCTTCTTCTCTTTCGTGCTTCTCTCACAGATTGCCTAACTCCTTGTCTAATTCTAAAGTTTAATATTTATAGACAATGAATTGGGTCTTAGTAAGTAAGGGTAAGTCACATACTTGATACTTTTTTTCTTCTTTCAATTCCCTTTCTAGAAGGTCAATAAAGCAGATGTGGGCATATCACCTGCTCTGATTAGGCCAGTCAAACCCTAATCAAAACTGACCAACGGCTCAATCCGGTCAACTCTCACAACCGGTCAACGATTCATTCCTGCTATCAATCTGCTCCGGGTATCTATCCATTCCGGTTACTATCTTTCATTTTCACTCTCTGAGTCATTGGTCTCTTTTTGAGTCATCGATCTCTTTACAGGTTTTCGATCTCTTTCTAAGTCCTCGATCTCTTTCTAATTCCCCGAACAAGCTCGGTTGTTGCTGTTAATTTACAAACCATGGTTTTATAGTTATACTGGTTAACTCTTAATTCCGGTCAATGACTATAATTTCGATCAATTATCCTAGTTCCAATCGATCATCTAATCCGATTAGCTATCTTAACCGGTCTGCTTTCTATTACAGGCAACCATCTGTTCCAGTCAACTATTCAATTCGGTCAACGACTATATCTTACTAGTCAACAATTCTTGATTGGTCGATCAACAATTCTTAACTGGTTGTTTAGCTATCTAGGCCGATTTTTCCATTAAGGCCACAAAAGACTAAGTCCTGAGAGTTCGATCCATACATTTTGGATGAGGATAATCAAAGAGATTTGATTTATATCTTTTTATACCTATGACATATTTGATTGGTGGGAATAAAATTTTTATTCTTATCTTATTACCAATAAAATATTTATTTTATTTTTTAATTTCTTTTTAATACAAAATAAATATTTTTAAAAGAATATTTATTCATTCAGCTTATAAAAAAGACTAACAAATATTAGGTACTTTTTATTCGAAATATATATTCCTGTTGACATTTGATTTATTTTACTGTAATGCCCTCGTCTCCATCATTCGAAACCCTACTTCACCTTCGCTGTCGTAATGCCCTTCAGCTTCGCTTTCGCTGCCACCGCTGCCTTCTTCAGTTGCTCCTCTATTTCCAAAAATACTCGATCAGCGCCCGCCTGTAATAGTAATTACCCCATTCGCCTTTAGGAAACCCTGCTCCTCTTTGGCCTACTGTTAAAAATCCTCCATTTTCACCGCCGTCTGTATTAGTTATTACCCTCTTCGCCCTTTAGAAAACCCTGCTTCTCTTTGGCCTACCATTCGAAATCCTCCATTTCCACCGCCGCTTGTATTAGTAATTACCAAAAAAAAAATTGTATTAGTAATTACCCTATTCACGTTCCAGCAAATCCTGCTCCTCTTTGGCCTACCGTTCGAAATCATCCATTTTCGCCGCCGCCTTTAGTAGTAATTACCAATAATTACTATTTCTAAAATTCATTTATTAACATTATATTTTATTAATTTATTTATTTTAATAAATATATTTATAAAATACCATATCAAGTAAAATATTTTTTAAAATAAATAAAAAATTATCAAATTATGATGAAATGATATTATTAATTAATAAGGATAAAAAATTATTAGTATAAATTTTTATCATATTTCTTATACTATTACATATCGAATATTAAAATACTAATTATTAATTTATTCTATTTTAATAATTAAATATATGAATAAAAATTTTCAATTCTATTTTTATTTTATTCTATTATTTAAGAATAATTATTTTATTCTCATCCTATTCCATTACAATAACCAAAATATCATTAGAGTTATATTCTAAACTTATATTTGTATTTTGGTTACTCTTTAAAGAGGTGATATATATGTTGATTTATAATGAAAATTTATTTGATTTATTTTAGTATCGGGTTAGTGATCATGAATGATTATACCAGTTTGATATTGCGATTATATAGTATTTTGGACTATCGCTTTTTCTTACGGTTCATACAGTAGTTTATAACCAACGTTTAATATCCAGATGACTAACTTAGAAAGATTCCATAGTTGACATCATGATTATTATTATTAACCATTTTTGTTTATTTTATCTGATCTTATTTGATATCTGATATTGTACTTGAATTTTTTTTTATCGTCATTAATTATCATTTAATTTTGGGCCTAGGTTCATGACAAAATAGTCATAAATGACAACTTGAGACTTCCAACTAATTGCTTGAACCAACTCTACTAAAAGAGTTTAGCAATGGTTGGAATTTTTAAGTAAAAATTATTATTTTTAAAGGATGATTATTAAATAAAAAATTCAAAGCACAGGGTGATATAGTTTAACAAGGGGATTAAACATTCCACCCAATTTAAATAAAATAATATTTATTTTTATTTTATCTATAAATTTCCATTTCAGCTATCAATTAAAGTTACCTTATCTACTAATATGAGTGGAGAACAGCTGGAATGAAGAGGGAATAATTAATTAACTTGTGCCACGTTATGGCAAGTTGATCATGATTACTTCCATGCCTTTACTATACACATACAGTGACATTGTGAAAATATCTTTTTAATTATTTTTTAAATATAAATAATATTTTATTTATTTATTTATAATAATTTACCCACTTATTAATAATATAAATAAATAAATATTATTGCTATTAAATATATTATAAATATAATTAGATAATATCTTCTTCTACATAAAATTACCCTGAAAAGGAAAAGCAATGGGGTGAGGGGGCGTGGGTGCCTTTAATTACTTTCATTTATGCTGGAAAGGCAACTCAAAACTGAGAGAAAATGTGATCCTCCATTATTACAAAATCAGCCTCTTTTATAAGGCAGGGAGTGTAATGGAAGGAACTTCATCAATGTCTTGCCCAAAATTTCCACGAAGAAATACAAAATATAGAGGTTTTATTTTTTAAAAAAATAAAATAATTTATTTTTTTTAAATTTAGATCGTCTATTTTTAAATAAATATTACGATTTAATAACTTTTAAAATGATTAAAAAATTTATTATTTAATTATAATTATCTATTTAAAAATAAATAATTTAAATTTAAAAAATAATTTTCTTCGTTTCTTTAAAACAGTGAGTGCAGAGAAAGGAACTTCATCAATGTTTTGCACGAAAATTCCGTGAAAGAATACGAATTACGGGGGATTTTTATTTGTTTTTAAAATTTAGATTATTTATTTTTAAATAGATAATTATAATTTAATTATTTTTTAAAAAAATTAAAAAAATTAGTTATTAAATTATAATTATTTATTTAAAAATAAATAATTAAATTTAAAAAATAATTATCTTTGTTTTTTTTTAAAAAATGGAGGCCCTATGGTCCCAACAGCTGACCCACCGCTTCTGCAATGAACATTAAATTCACATGGTCCAGAAAGCATGCAATTTTTAATATTTCAGCAACACCAATCCCATTTTGCTTGCTTACATTTTAAGCAAAAAAAAAAAAATCAAAAGTACTTTTATTTTTCCCTTTTTATTTATATACTAAAATTTTGTTTTTTTTAATAGTTTTGTTCCCAGTTTCGTTTGGATATCAAAATAAATTTATGTAAGAAAATATGTTAAATTGAGTATATTCTGAATCATATGGTAAGCTTAGGTGATACAAAAAAAAATTAATAAATATTAAAAATGAATGTTAATTTTTGAGTTATTTTTTATTAAAAGTCAATAATTTTTTTATTAAGAATAAAATTGATATTAAACTCAAAAAATATAGAATAGGGATAAATAATAATTGTGTATATGATTAGAAAAAGACAGAAAGTTCAGAATATTTGGGGGTGGGGGCGTAAGTCATGTTTGCAACCTCCTGCGTAATGCCCTTAATACACCACTAATGTTGTGTTTTGAATTATATTTAGTAAAAATTAAATATTATAATACAATATTACTCTACTCAAATATATCATATCAAAATTTCAATATCATGGGGTTTCTTTTATTTTTATTTAAAAATATTAAATTTTGATCACTTTCTTATAAATATCTTAACAAACAAGTTGCCATTGAAAAATCATGCAAGGTTTGTGTCAAGATCAAAGTGTTTGCACGCAAGAAGCGCACGTGGCAAGCAGCGAAGAGATATGGCAGAATTAGTGCACTTGAGTCTCGCTCGACTGCAGATTGAGCCACGATTTCAAATTATTGTAGATACATCAGTGTTTGAGTCTTACTTGAGTGGAGTTTGAGCATCGATTGCAGAATCACCTGAGCTGGAGAATCACTTGACTAGCGTTCAAGCACGGCTTGCAATTATAAAATCGTACAGATGCGATTTTAAGGTTCATTCCAAGGGTTTTGAAATTAGTCTCCACAAGAGGCACAACATAGAGAGAGATGAGAGAAAAGGAAAGATGAATAAGAGATTTGATATTCAATTGCGATCCGATTTAAATTTTATTCTTCGTCGAGGTTGGGTACGTCGTTTTGAAGGTAATTTTTAGAAACATATTTTTGTTTGGTTATTCTTATTTTTCGTCATATTTTTCTTATAAGTTATCGGGTGTACTGAGAAGGATATAATCACCAATTTTTTATTCAAGATTATAGTGAATGGATTTCAAAAAAAATTCTTATAACAGGTACTTTTATAGTAAATTTATTCAGAGTTTTTTCTGTAATTTTTTTCTTAATTGAAAAAAATTTTTCACGTTAAAATGTTATACATTATTGGGTATATTTTGTTTATAATTTTAGTAGCTGACAGTTAATGGTGGGATTTGAGTTTTATTTTATTATATCGGATTGTGTGTATTCTGATCAAACGTCAACAAAAAATTACAACTCTAATCAACCATCAATAGCCACAATACTTATAGTATTGTATAGGCAACAACAAAGAGTATCTTTATACTCTATAGGCAACAACATAGCGTGTTTATCATCAAATTCTTCTTCACTTTCTCAAAAAAGAACAAGAGATTCTTCAATTCTTTATATGTAAGTTCTGTTTTTTTTTGTAGTTGTAAGTTCATAGATATAACCATTCATTCTCCTCTATCTTCCACCTAACCCACCTCCTTTATGACCCATATGTCAAGTTTTTTTTTAAAAAAAAAAAGGAAGGAAAAGAAATATCTTAAGTGGGCCATCATTAAAAAAAAAACTAAGAAGCATATTGAGAAAAAAGTGTTATAATCCATAAATTTGATATATGATCAAGAGATATATAAAACTAGCTTGTTATTTTAAGTGAATAAATATAACTTCACTAGGTTGTATTCCGCTCATTCCATACTAAATTACTAATCTAAACTCATAGAAACAGAGTTGTCACGTCCCTAATATAATAATTAAATAAATAAATTGTCCAAATAATAATTTATAAATAGTTAAAATTTTAAGTATTTTTAAAGTCGGATTAGGCACACTAAAACTTTAAGAGTAAATAGCAAAATAAATAAAAATATTTGCGAAACACAAGAACTGATTAAATTAATTTTATCCGATCTTCAAAATAAAATATATCAGCATGATCATACTCCAAATACCCATAAAAAAAACACTAACAATTCCAAATCATTACAATCTAAACCCATGCAAAATCAACTGATACAATAATCTCAAACATAACAAATTACAATAGTGAAATTATACTTCAATCCTCAAATATATTCTCAAATGTAGATTCAAATATAAAATATATATAAATAAAATCTTTCAATCTCCTCTATCTAAATCTTATAAGTATCCAATACTTTTAATTTAAAAGAATTAGAAAATAAGGCAAATCATAAGCATAAAACTCAAAATACACACACACATGATAATAAAACATATCTACAACAGAATAAATGAATAAAAAATAATAAAATACATGTTAAATTTAATCCATCAAATGTTCTAATATGTCAAATATTCAATAATAAATATCCAAGTTTAATTTTATATGTAAAATTTGTAATAAGTATACGAATATCAAATAATATTAAAATATATGAAATCATCAAATATCAAATGCTGAATAATTCTAAAGGCTCAAAGCTCAACATCAAATAATTCTTATGAATGTAATAAAATTGATAATTCTCAATGATCACAACGTTTCAAGTATCAAATCTAATACAGTATTGATGGGTACACCACCAAGTTGGTGGCCGCCGAGTGTCAACGGAGGCCCACTTAGGATTGGTCAACGGCCTTACGGCCCACTAAAAGCAGGCCCAAAACGAGGAGGCAAAAAACGTCAACGCCGGCGTTGACCGTCCGGCGGCTCTAACTTCCTGCAGACGGGCCAACACCAAGCAGCCACCGCCGCACCTTTCTCAAGCTTGGGCCTCAAGAAACGCTTCGCTACATTAAGAATGGGCTTACACACCCAAGCCCAAAGCTCTCACTGCTCCGCCCGCCCAGCTCCAACACGGAGGCGGGCAACGCCAGACGGTCAACGCAGACGTTGACCGTCAAGGCTCTTTCCCGCCAAGCCAGAGGCGCGTCTCACGATGTTGGGCCCACTCCGCCCGGGCCCATCACCATCGGGGGCTTCTGACTTGCCAATTTCTTCCCTTTTCTTGCCCACCAAGACACACCAACGGTACACTACGGGAAAGGAAGGAGGCAAACCGAAAAATTCGCGCCGCCATACAAGGAAACAATCACTCCTCCATGGAAGCGGGCATCTCGCGAGAGAAGGCAGGAGATGAGGAAATCCGCCTTCCAAAGAAGGAGGATCTCTATCTTGGCCATAAAAGAAGCCCTAAAGGCTTCCGGGAAAAGGGGCCACCTTCGGATACTTTCTGTCGCTCGCTTTCTTGAACAAAGCAATTCTAAGACTAAAAAGACTAAGTGTTCTAAGTGTTCTCGACAAGGCTCTAACGAATGATCCCCGAGAACGCCCCACGCAATCAAACTCCAAGGCATCCAAATAATCCTCTCGATCATTCTTGCCTTTCCCACCATTCCAGATACAAGAAGGACCTTACGTCTCTCTCTACATCCGGATCGCATTTCTCTCCATAGTTCCAACTTCTCGAGTTTCTTACCTTTCGAGGATCAAGCCATCGACTTGAAGGTCGGAGAGTTATCGGTGGGACAACTTCCCGCCGTTAATCGCCGACCTCGTGTGTTCTTTGTGGTGCGCAGACCCGCACTCGTGACGGAGCCGGATTGGTCAGCCCGTAAAAATCCGAACTGCTCAAGTCGGATTGCGACGCATCATTGGCGCTGCCTGTGGGAAACGGTAACAAAAAGCCTACCACTAGAAATTTCGAATAAGCTCTTCGCCACCGTTTGCTTCTACAATGGTGAACACAAGGGCGCAAGCCGCCGATCCCGCCGAGACGCCTAGCCCCGACTGTGGCCATGTCTGCGACGCCCCGGTCAACCTGGCGCAGGCGAGGCCCCGCCTTACTTCCAACCGCCGGGTGGAAGAGATGAGAACCAACAACCGGCGCGCCTGTGCTCTTCTGCCTTCGAAGAGCCACCGCACAGCGGCTCCACCAACCAGCCATTCTTCGCTCCCGCCACCATAAGGGGTGGCGTGAAGAAAGAAGGTGCCTGGGCAAAAGGCCCCGAAGCCCGTGAGGCAATCCGGCGCCGGTCCTCCCGCGTACCTAGCCAAAACAGGCGCAGAGCGCTCCGGGAGCACGTCCCGAGAGAAAGCCCGGAACGAAGAAATCCCCGATTTCCTCGGCAGAACCGCCACACCGCACCGGGAGCAAGTCTCCCGAGCGCGCAGGTCCCTTTGGAGGCAGAAGCCCGAGACCGCCTTGAACCCTCAGTGGATGTGACGGAGCCGGTGAGATTATCTCAACTCCAAGAGATCGGGCAACGCCACTGCGCCGATCCGCTGAGTAGAACAGTCTCGGGAACCGCGTGTTCCGTAATGACGAGCGTGCCATCGATCTGGACAGATCTCCTTTACGGGCGGAGATTTTGGGTCGTCCGGTCCCCGCAAAGTTCAAGATGCCTTCCTTGACTCATACGATGTGGGAGCAAGTGATCAGTGGACCACCCGGATCACTTCCGCACCCATCTCAGTCTACAAGGGTCGGAAGACTCTTCCATGTGCCGGCGGCTTTCCACTCACTTGAGGGGGATGCCCCGATTTGGTTTCACCGCCTCCCTTCTCAGCACCACGGCAGCTTCGTGAGCTCACGGATCTCTTCCCGGCTCAGCATGCATCGAGCCGACGGAAAGAGAAGCACGTGGCATCTCTCCCACATAAAACGAGCCGGGAGAGAACCCACGGCGCTTCTCGGTCTGGCAATGGCGAGGCCGAAGGATCCGTGATCACCGAGGAGATGAAGTTGGCCTTCATCTCGCACTTACACATGGTGACTTCTTCAAGCACCTAGCCCACAAAAACCCGCAAACATTCCGGGCGAGGCTAATCCATCACTGTGGCCTACGCTAGTCGGCCGAAGAGGCCAACGAGGCAAACGCCGTGAGCAAAGTGATCACCGCCTTTTCGTAGAAGGGAAGAGGAAATTAGTGGGCAAAGTGAACACTCCCCAAAAGAAGCGCACAGACTGCCCTTCGAACGCAGGGATTACGGGCCCACCACATTCACGCCTGATTTGGACTCGCGCACCAACGTTCCGATGCATCCGGAGAAAAATTCCTAAAGTGGCCCAAAACGCCGAAAAGGACTCAGAAACCACCCAAGTCACGCGACATCATCGCTCGCGGCCACTCAACCAAGATTGTAAGACTCTGCAGAGAGAATCGAGGAGCCCGGTCCACGGGACACCTCAACAGTTCTGGCCAAGGCCCCGGGCGTAACTCGGGGCGGCGGCTAGGAGGCGAGGAGCCTTCCGCCTCGAAATGTGTGCGGCGTGGGTAGCACATGATCTCCACTCCGACCCGCCAAAATCCGGGCGATGACAAGGAGCAAGAGACCGGGAGGAAGAAGCAGCCAGAAGTAGACAACACCATCACCGGGGCCGAGTGTGACTCGAACCATGTAATCTCGCCCACGCGCGATCCCTCAGTAATCTCGCTCGTTTGGGATGGGAGTATGGACTACCAGCTGAAACGAGTCTTTATCGATAATGGAAGTTCAAAGGATTTGCTTTACTTGGATGCATTCTTTAGTTAGGCTTAAAAAAAAGAATCAACTAAAAACTGCCAAGGACCTTTATACGGCCTTGATAACCAACAAGTGCCGTGACAAGGAACAATCCAACCAGAGGTGACCCCAGCACTTACCCAAGAATAAAGAAGTCGAACTTTGACTTTCCTCGTCAGCCGATCCGCCTCGCCATAACGCAATACTAGGCGTGCCATGCCAACGGGCGCGTTGGGGGCGCTGGCATCGATACCGCACCTTAAAATGAAGTTCGACACCTACGGTGTTGGTGAAGTTTCAGGCGATCAAAGTCACCGGGCGGGACTGTTACATGGCCTGCATTGCCCCGAGGCAATACTGTGAAACTGCTGGAGAGTTTCGACCATCTGACGAGGCTACCCTCCAAAAAGCGCAGCCGAAGCCACTGGATCTAATCCCACTGACCCGGAGAACCAGGATAAGTGTGTGCAGATTGGGCGGCTCACTCGCGAGGGCACCGCGCGTCGATCATTTTTCGCGGGCAAACGCAGACTTTTTGCTTGGACACCGGCCGATATGACCGTTCTCACGAGACAACGTCCACAAGTCGGGCCTTGATCTCGATCGAAAACCATTCAGGCGAGGTGAGAAACCACTCCAAAAAAACTTATCGCCATCCGGAGGAGGTGAAAGCCGTCGCAGCAGGTTCATTAGAGAAGTCCAATAATCGGACCGGCTCTCTAATGTGGTACTCAGAAGAAAAATAACGGAAGTGAGGATGCCGCCGATTTCACCGACGCCAACAAGGCTTGTCCCAAGGACAGCTTTCCTTGCTCCCGACAGACCTCGGCCGGCTGACTCCACGGCAGACATGAGCCGCTAAGCTTCATGGACGCCTATATTCGGTTAAGCAAACTTATTCGATAGTCCCAAGACGAGAGCATACCCGCTCACGACGGATCGCAATTCCACTGCTATAGTAAGGATGCCTTTGGCCTTAAGAATGCGAGCAACTTACCGGGCCGGTCAACAAGATGTTCGAGAACCAAACTGGCCTGTAACATGGAGGTCTACGCCGACGACATGCTCAAGAGTAGTAATATCAAATACCACATTCACGACTCCGAAAGAATCGTTTCGGGCCCTCCGAGACACCGTGATGAAGCTTAATCCCGCTAAATGCGCCTTCGAGAAGCCCGAGTTACCATCAAGTTTCCCACGGGAATCGAGGCAAACCCCGAAAAAATTAAAGCACTTGCCGACATGACACCATCAAGGAGCGTGAAAGATGTTCAAAGGCTCACGGCGACGGGTGCTTTGTCCGGCTCATGGGGACCGGCGACATACAAGTACCACTTTTTCAAGGCTTTACGCTGAACAAAAATCCAACGATGGGAAGGACGGCGGAGTGCCAAGTCAGCTCAAGAATTGAAGCAAGACATGGCCGCCACTCCCGTTGATGTCACGGTTGGCGAGAGGTATTATACCTCTACTTAGCGGTGTCGAGACATCGCGCCTCCGTCTCAGGCAGACAGACCACAACGGCTCTGGCCTACTACGTATAGCAAAAATGTCCCTCGCCCAACCCGATACCACGCAAGTAAAAGTCAACCCTTGCGCCGATATATTCTCAAGACGTAAGGCTATGCCGCATTTCCGTGCCCATCGGTCAGTGGTCCTTAACATAATGAAAACTATCCTCCAGAAAACCCGATGTTTCAGAAGATCGTCAAATGGGCCATCGAGTCGGGCGACTTGACATCGAAGTTCCACTCGTGCCCCGCCATAAAAGGCACAGCGCCGGGCTGACTTCCTCGTCGGTGACCACGACCTCAAACTTCCGACATGAACAAATTACAGAGGATTTAAGAACACCACAGAATCCCGGTAATGGTACTCCACATAGACGGATCGTCTATGGACGTTGGCAAGGGCGCGGAGTCACTTAACTCCCGGACGCGTCGAGATAAATACCACTCAAACTCGACTTTCCAAATACTCAACAATAAGTCAGCGTGGAGCACGAAGCCCCGCTGGGCTGGCTTCGAGGCCAGCTCCGGAGTGCCCGCCGTGAAGTCAGCGGTCTACGCCGACTCCGAAGCTCATCACAACCGATTAACACCTGGCTTCAAGCAACAACCTGGCCAAATACTTGGCTAAGGCAAGAGAAATGATTCAAGGTTTTGAAAGACTAAACCTGCTCACATCCTGGCCACATCAAAACGGAAGGTGACTACCGGCGAAGGCCGGGCCACACTAAAACCCGCATCAAGACTTATGTGGGACATGGAGATCCTAGGCGTCCCAAAGATCAAAAACAAAAGAGGCTGGCGCAGTATTTCCGACACGGAAAACCGGATGACACCTTACCTCGCGCCCGCGGACGCCACTTCCCCGCAGGACGCCGAAGCCAAACGTCAAAAAGACACCTCGGTGGTATACTGCAGCCGGGCGGACGGCCAGACGCCGTGGGTACTCAACTCCATACCTCCGCCGCCTAACTCCCGAGGAGGCGGACTACGACTGAGCGAGGTCCACCTCGGGATCTCATGGATCTCATACAGCGGAAAACTTGGCCTTCACACATGAAAGGTGGCTACTGGCCCTCGTAAACAGTGAAAGGACGCGCTGGAATTTGTAAAGAATGTGAAAGTCGCTACCACCACGGCAACCTTTCACCACCACTCGTCCGTACTCCCCAAAAATCGCTATAAGCACCGTGCCCTTTTCACAAGAATGTGGGGCTCGGGATATTTTCGCTTTTCCCTGGGCTGGGCTTCTGTGGCAACGAAAATTCATCATATGGCATCGACTACTTCACCAAGTGGGTCGAGGGCAAACTACTGCCAAGCATCATTAACACAATGCTCGGGAATTCCTTCGCCAAAGCATTGCTCAATAGATTCGCATCCCGAGGTCGTGAAACCGACAACTGGGACCCAATTCCTGGGAAACGCCACCAGTATCAAGGCCACCAGACAGCGGTCCACACTTCTGGCATACCCCAAAGCAACGGACAGCGAGGTCACGAACCGCACGCGCTCCACGCGTTAAAAACTCGGAGGACGACGGCTCATGGGTCGATGAGCTCCTTCCGTCCTCGGTCTTATCGAACGACCTGCATGAACCAACGCGAGACCCTTCACCTCTCACATGGGACGAAGTCAGACCTGGGCCGAGATCGGGCCTAAGTCTAAGAGGAGTCCTTCGACCTAATCGAAAACTCCTGCAAATCCAGGAGCACTTTGTAATTTTGAGGAAGCCCGCGACGCCGGCTGCATCTTCTGATGAAGAATTAACTAACACGGTCGCCCGCACTACAATAAGAAAGTAAAGCCCGGCACCTGACGTCATGCACACTCGGGTCCCTCGCGGGCATCGAGGCCAGGTGCAAGCCGGGCCGTCGCAACAAACTCTCCCCAACCGGGAGGGACCTTGGTCTCCGCCGGCCCCGAGAACGGAGCGCACAAGCCGCAACCGACGGAAAGTCAGTCCCACGAACGTGGAACTAGAACCCACCTCCGGCGACATACTTCCAGAAAGCCAAGGTACGCGCCTCCTACCAGGCATTCATTCGTCATTGGTAGTAAATATAAGAAAATAAGAGCTTTACTTTAGCATGTAGATTCTAGGTTGTATATGCATATCTCGTGTTTCATTGGCAGGTTTCTACCGACCTAGACTCCGCTTCCTAAGTCGAGGGTCTTCACCTCATAAAACCCGGTCATCCAGTGGCCGAAATCGTCTAAAACCCCGGTCATCCAGTGGCCCATTAGCTGTCCTAAACCTTGGTCATCCAAGCGGCCCATTAGCGGTCTAAACCCCCGTCCAGGCTGTGGCCCATTAGCTGGCCTAAACCCCGTCCATACACAGTGGCTCCATTACGTCTAAACTCCGGTCATCCAGGCCCATTAGCGCCTCAACTCGTCATCCAAGTGGCCCATTAGCGGTCTAAACCTTGGTCATCCGGGCGCCCAACAGCGGTCGATAAACCTTGGCCATCCAAGTGGCCCATTAGCGGCCCAAACCCAGGGGCCGGCACACGCATCCACCTCTTTCGGGAGCAAGAACGTCACCAACGACGGTCCAAGGGAGGAGCAATTTACTCCTCCAAACCGGGCAGCCCAAGTCTTCACTTTGCACGGGCGCCATCCGAATGATTCGCATAATCATCCCTCCTAAGGACCTCACTCCTTAGGCGATTAACCAAACCGGTTAACCTTTTTCCATCAACTTCTACGAAAACTACACGACCATTCTGGCCACGAAACGCCCTTTCTCTAGACCGAATTTCAAGTCTTCACTGGCAACCACTGTGCAGTCGAATAGCTCGTAGGGGGCTCAAGGATCCCACTCAGCCTCGGGCTGGTGTTAACTGCCAACCAAGTCAAGCCGCCTCGCGTCAACATTTACAAACATTAAGCAAAGAAACAAGACACTTTTTGCCCAAAAGACTTCACTTTATTGTTTGATCAATGTTTTGTACAAAACTACAATGTCCAAAAACGAAAGTAAGCTATACAGTGGTCAAGCGTCCTCGATGTCGTGGGCTCGCCGCCAAATCCTCTCAAGGTGTCGCTGTCAAGCAGGCTGGTCGACAATTCCATCGAAAGTTCGGATCGATCAACCGCAACACCACGCCCAATGCCGATACCTCCAACAGCCGGGCTCCAGGCGCCTAATTCGTAGGCCCTGCGCCGTGGCCAAACCACTCTCAAAAGACGTAGCACGATCCCGAGCAGTCCGTTATTGCTGCCTCGAGCCGCCTAACCGAGCCCTTCTGCACTGACCAAGTTCTCTGCCTCCAGCCGGAACACCGCCTCCAGATCGCCACCACGACTTCGGAGGGCCGCGACCTCTCACACGGTCTCCTTGCATTTGCTAGCTCCGCTCTGGCCAAAGCATCTCAGCCTCTTTTTTCAAAGAATAAGAGACTCTGCTCCACTTCGTGGGCTAAACACAGAGGCCAATCGCTTCTCAAGCGCAATAAGAACAACAAAGGATTAGCAACATCACACGTAAAAGACATGAGACAGCCATGTGGATATATACCGGTGCGCCTTCCGCGTAGGCCCCTTTCGCCCTGATGGTGGGATGTGGGTCCTTACCCGCGGACGCGTGGCACCCTCTCGGCAGCCGGGCGCCGGCCTAACGCGTTCAATGAACGCTGCCCCAGTCCTCCCCCAGCTCCTCGCGCCTCCATAACAGAGCAGCGGAGCGGCAGCAGCAGCAGCCCTTGCCCCCCTTATTATCTCGAGGTGGCCATCCGAGACCCCGCCTTGGACGCCCTTATCTGTAAACGCGAGAGCCCGGGAACGCCACGAAATGCCTCACCGCTCCCAACCAAGCGCCGCCGAGTCACCTTTTATACTGTACGGGCCAAGATAACCCCAAAGATCCGCCGGACCAAGCCTGGCGCGTGTCGCCGGATCCACTACAAGCTCCGGCAGAATATAATCAAAATGCGAAGACGACAACGAGGGCGCCTCCATCGCCCCTCGTGATCCTCCGCCTCTCTTCGGCGATGATCATACTCTTCGATTTTTCTAAGATGCAACCTCACGACGGAGGGATTGTGGCTTGTGAGTCGGTGACGGCGGCTCCCCACTCCGCCTTCCCCGATCTCCTCCCGAAACCAGATGGTCCTCGCGAACTCGTACTCATTGGCAGCCATGGGTTAACAAACCCATTCGTAGGCTACAGCCCCTCTCGCCGCCGGGCGTACCAGCATCGCTCCAGACTCCACCCACTCTGCTCCTAAGGGGCCACTTCTCCCCGACCTTTACAAAAAATATCGGTCCTTCCAAATTGTTTCGAGGAACTATGAATAAAGGTTGATTTTATCTGCATCCAAGCAGAGGATATCCACCCGCCCTGTGTTCAGCCTTTAAACAAACCCTAATCCCGGCATTCCGAGCCTCGGTTCGCCTTTGCGTGCAAAATACAGCAGGGTACATATATACCCGACCGCTGCCGCATGAAGCCGGGCGATGGGCACCCCCAAAGCCCTCATGATCTCGGCCCGAACTCAGCCGGGCAATGGCAGATTTCGGGAGGCCACTCCTCAGTGTGCGCCGCACACTCAGAATGTACCTCTCGCCGAGTAAAGGCTCTTTCTCGGTCGAATCCGAACTCTCCATGCCATCTTTAGGAATATTAAACTCCCACGCACGCAGCTTCCACATTCTCCTCTCTCGTGGATCTTTGGCGGGAAATCTGCACCGAGGCTACTGTTTCAAGAAAGATTCTGCTTTTTTTCTCTCTCGCTGGGTACCTTTGTCTCAAAAGCAAGGCAAAACAGTGGAACTGCTCAAGCCCGAGGGCGAGGAGAGGGTGATCGTGGGCGCTGCACTCGAGTGCCTCACAATGCCCCATCGTAACCGCCACGTGTCGCTCCGGGCTTCGCTTGTGCGCGGCGGATCACCGGCTCATTAAATGGCCATGATTCCCGCCTGTAACCATAGAGTGACACGTGCCTAACTCGACAACTGGTCGCCAATTGCCACGAAGGACTCGCCAGCCTTGGTCTTTAAACCGGCCAATGGCTCCCGAGTCTTAATCGACTTAATCTGCCAATGACTCGAGCTCCGAATCGGCTCATGACTATTGAACCCTAACTGCCACGAATTTAAAAAGGCACTTATCGAACATACCTGGAGGCCGAAAACTGACCACCGGGAACACGGGGCCAGGCCATGGGTACACCACCAACAAAGTCGGGCCCAAGGAGTGGTCAACGGGAGGCCCACTTAGACGTCAACGGCCCACGCCCACTGTGCTGGCAAAGTCTAAACTAGGAGGCCTAAACGTCAACGCCGCGCTGACTGTCCTGGCGCCAACTCGCAGACGGTCAACACAAGAGCCACACTGCCGCACCTTCTGCTTGGGCCTCAAGAAACGTTTCATACAAGAGAATGTGGGCTTACACACCTAAGCCCAAAGCTCACTGGAAGGTTCGTCATAGCCTCCAACACGGAGGCTGGGCAACGCCAGACGGGGTCAACGCACGCTTGACCGATCAAGGCTCTTCCCCCGCCAGAAGCGCGCCTCAGCCTGGCCCACTCCGCCTCGGGGCTCATCACCATCTGACACACACTTGCCAATTTCTTCCCTTTTCTTGCCCACCAAGACACACCAACGGGGTACACTACGGAAAGAAGGAGGCAACCGGGAAAGCCGATGAACCGCCATACAAGGGAAACAATCACTCCTCCATGGAAAGGCATCCGCCAGAAGGCAAGGAGATGAGGAAATCCGCCTTCCAAAGAAGGAGGATCTCTATCTTGCCATAAAAGAAGCCCTAAAGGCTACCGGAAAAGGGGCCTTTACCGGATACTTTCCGTCGCTCTGCCTTTCTTGAACAAAGCAATTCTAAGACTAAAAAGACTAAGTGTTCTAAGTGTTCTCGACAAGGCTCTAACGGCGGATCCTTGAGAACGCCCCACGCAGAATCAAACTCCAAGGCATCCAAACAATCCTCTCGATCGTTCTTGCTTTTCCCACCATTCCAGGATACAAGAGGAGGACCTTACGTCTCTCTCTTACATCCGGATCGCATTCTCTCCATAGTTCCAACTCTTTTGGAGTTTCTTACCTTTCGGGACATGCGACCGCTTTGGCGTCGGAGAGTTATCGGTGGGACAACTTCCGCCGTTAAGCTGCTGACCTCTCGTGTGTTCTTCAGTGTGCGCAGACCCGCTCCGGAGTGGACGGAGTAGGATGGTCACCGTAAAAATCGAATACGGTGTCGGATTGGATTGACGCATCATCATTAGCTGCGGGAAACGTAACAAAAAGCCTACCACTAGAAGTCGCACAAGCTCTTCATCACGCTTGCTTCTACAATGGTGAACACAAGAGGCGTAACCGGCGATCCCGGAGACGCCAGCAAGCGCGACCCGTGGCCATGCTCTTGACGTCTGGTCAAGGGGGCCGGCAAACCCAGGCCTTACTTCAATCGGTGGAAGAGATGAGAACGACAACCTTTTTGCTTCGGGCTCTGGGCTCGGGGAAAGAGCCCACTGCAGCAGCGGCTCCACCAGCTTGACCATTCTGCTCCGCCACCATAAGGTGGCAAGAAAGAAGGTGCTTGCCAAAAAGGCCCAGGCCGGAGGCAATCCTGGGGCTGGCGGCGTCCTCCGCGTGCCTAGCCCAAACAGGCCCAGCAACGCTCCGGAGCACGTCCCCCGAGAGAAAGCCCGAGCACGAAGAAATCCCCCGATACTCGGCAGAGAACCGCCACACCGCACCGGGAGCAAGTCTCCGGAGAGCTAGGTCCACCGAGGCAAGCGCGCAGGCCAGTGCCGAACCCTCCAGGGACGGGGGCGGAGTTGAGAGATTATCTGACTCCAAGAGATCGAGCAACGCCACTCGCGCGATCCCGCGGTAGAACAGTGACTGGAACCGCTGCGTGTTCCAGTATGGACGCCAGAGCCATCGATGCTCGCAGATCTCCTTTTTACGGCGGAGATTTTGGGTCGTCTCGGTCCTGCAGTTCAAGATGCCTTCCTTGACTCATACGATGGGAGCAGTGATCAGGTGGACCACCACGGATCACTTCCGCACCCATCTCGAGTCTGCAAGGGTTGGAAGACTCTTCCATGTGCATTTATTTTCACTCACCTTCAAGGGGATGCCCTGGGATTTGGTTTCACCGCCTCCTTCGAGGCACCATCGCGGTTTCGTGAGCTCACGGATCTCTTCCTGGCTCGGTATGCATCGAGCCGACGGGAAGAAGCGGCAGTGCGGGCATCTCTCCCACATAAAGCGAGAAGCGGGAGAGAACCCACGGCGCTTCTGGATCGCTTCGTGGCGGAGGCCGAAGGATCCCGGAGATCACCGAGGAGATGAAGTTGGGCGGCTTCGTCTCGGCACTTACACATGGTGACTTCTTCAAGCACCTAGCCCACAAAAACCCTTGCAAACATTCCGCGAGGCGAATCCATCACCCGTGGCCTACGCTGCTGCTTGAAGAGGCCCGGCGAGGCAAAACGCGGGAGCGGCGGATCGGCCTCGGCCTTTCCTGTAGAAGGGAAGAGGAAATTCATGGGCGGTGAACACTCCCGCAAGAAGCAAACAAGCAGACTCGGCCCTCACGAGCGGGGATTACGGGCCCACCACATTCACGCCCTTGACGGACTCGCGCACCAACGTTGATGCGAGTCCGCGGAGAAAAATTCCTAAAGTGGCCCAAAATTTGAAAAAGGACTCGGGAAACGACCTGGCAATCTTGCGATTATCATCGCTCTCGGGCCACTCAACCGAAGGTGTAAGACTCGAGAGAGAAATCGAGGAGCTGGTCGCGGGGACACCTCAACAGGTTCGTCGAGGGCCCCGGGCAGAACTCCAGGGGCGGCAGGGGGAGGCGAGAGCCTTCTCCGCCTCAAACAGATTGCGGCGGGGGTAGTTAACATGATCTCCACCCGACCAGCCAAAAATCCTGCTGATGACAAGGAGCGCATTTGGGAGGAAGAAGCGGCGCGTAGTAGACAACACCATCGGCTTCGGCGAGTGTGACTCGAACCATGTAATCTCGCCCCATGCCGATCCCCTTGTAATCTCAGCGCTCGTTTGGATGGGAGTATGGACTACCAAATTAAAACGAGTCTTTATCGATAATGGAAGTTCAAAGGATTTGCTTTACTTGGATGCATTCTTTAAGTTAGGCTTAAAAAAGAATCAACTAAAAGCTGGCAGAAGGACCTTTATACGGCCTTGATAACGAACCAATGCCCGACAAGGAACAATCCAACTAGAGGTGACCCTAGGCACAAGAAGCAGTGAAGTCGAACTTTGACTTTCCTCGCGTCCGATGCGCCCTCGGTTAACGCAATACTAAGTGTGCCATGCCTAACGGCGTTTGGGGCGCTTACATCGATACCGCACCTTAAAATGAAGTTCCAGACACCTTACGGTGTTGGTGAAGCTCTAGGCGATCAGTGTCAGGCGGACTGTTACATAGCCTGGGTGCCGGCGCGCTTGACAGGCTCTGCTGGAGAGCTCGACCATCGGGGCAGGCTACCCTCAACAGGCGCAGCCCTAGTGAAGACGGATCTAATCCCACTTGACCGGGAGAACCCGGATAAGTGTGTGCAGATTAGCGGCTCACTCGCGGGGCCAGCTGCGTGATTAAGCTGATCATTTTTCTCGGGCAAACGCTTGGACCTTTGCTTGACACCGGCTGATATGCAGGATCTCAACAGACAATGGTCCACAAGCTGGGCCTTGATCTCGATCGAAACCGGTCGACGAAGCGGAAAACCACTCGTCGAAAAAACTTATCGCCATCGAGAGGAGGTGAAAAAGGCTGCTGGGCCTTGAGGTTCATTAGAGAAGTCGATACCTTTGGCTCTCTAATGTGGTACTGCGTAAAAGAAAATAACGGAAGTGGAGGATGTGCGTCGACTTCACCGGCGTCAACAAGGCTTGTCCCAAGGACAGCTTTCCCTTGCCCCGAATAGACCTCGGGCCTGGTTGACTCCACGGGGACACGAGCTCGCTAAGCTTCATGGACGCCTATTTAAGTTACAACCAGATTCGGATGAGTCCCGAAGACGCAGGAGCATACCTGTTCATGGCGGATCGGGGCACCCATTGCTTGGGGTGATGCCTTTTGGCCTTAAGAATCTTTGAGCAACTTACGTGTACCGGGTCAACAAGATGTTCGAGAACCAAATCGGCCGTAACATGGAGGTCTCGCCGACGACATGCTCGTTAAGAGTAGGGTCATCGACCACATTCCACGACCCGAAAGAATCGTTCGAAGTGCTCAGGAGACACCGCATGAAGCTTAATCCCGCTAAATGCCTTTCGGAGTAGCTTCGAGGAAAGTTTCAGGCTTCATCGTTTTCCCAATGGGGAATCGAGGCAAACCCCTGAAAAATTAAAGCACTTCTTGATATGACACCACCGCGGAGCGTGAAAGATGTTCAAAGGCTCGGGCGGCATCGCGGCTTTGTCCGCTTCCTTGCGAAATCGCGACAAGTACCGGCCCTTTTTCAAGGCTTTACGCGAACAAAATCCAACGGATTCCGGTGGGCCGAGTGCCAAGTGCTTGAAGAATTGAAGCGATACATGGCCAGCCCGCCGTTGATGTCACCTAGGTTGGCGGAGAGGTATTATACCTCTACTTAGCGGTGTCGGAGACATCGCCCTCTGTCCTTGTGCGACGGGACTCGGAGGCACCACGGGGCCAGGTCTACTACGTAAGTAAAATGTTGGCGCCCCGAAACCCGATACTCACGTGCGAAAAAGTTGGCCCTTGCGGCCGATATATTCCCGCACGAAGGCTAAGTCGTATTTCCGTGCCCATCGAATAGTGGTCCTTCTTGATCAATCGTTGAAAACCATCCTCCGTAAAACCCGATGTTTCGGGAAGATTGGTGAAATGGGCCATCGAGTTTGGCGGGTCGACATCGAGTTCCAGCCCGGGCTTTTGCCGCCAAGCAAGCACGCGCGGCTGACTTCCTTGTCGAGACCCGATTTGGCTCTCGATGAACAGCCCATGCAGAGGATGAAGAACGCTCATAGGAATCCCTGAATGGGTACTCCACATGACGGATCGTCTATGGACGCGGCGATGGCGCGGGAGTTGTTCTCGCAACTCCGACGGGTTTGAGATAAAATACTCACTCAAACTCGACTTTCCGCGACCAACAATGTTCTTGAGCATCGAAGCTCCTGTTGGCTGGCTTGAGGTTAGCTTGGGGAGTGCTCCTTGAGGAAAGTGGCGGTCTCTGACGACTCCGAGCTCATCGTCAACAGATTAACGGTGGCCAAGCAAACAACCCGCTCTTGGCCAAATACTTGGCTAAGGCAAGAGAAATGATTCAAGGTTTTGAAAGACTAAACCTTGTTCACATCCCGCGCACCGAAATCGGGAAGGCGGACCAGGCGGCAAGGCGCGGCCGAAAACCCAACAGTACTCGAGGGACATGCGGGGGAGATCTAGGCGCTCCGACGAAGATCGGGAGGCCATGCGAGATTCCACATCGGAAACCGGATGACACCACCTCAGTTTTGGCGGACGGCTCACTTCGGAGGGCTTGAAAAAGCCAAACGGGTCAAAAAAGACAGCCGGGGTGGTATCTTGCGATGGGCGGGCCCAGGCTGTATCGCCGTGGGTACTCAACTCCATACCTCCGGCCCTAACTCGAGGAGGCGGACTACGTGCTAGCGAGGTCCACCTCGGGATCTGTGATCTCATATAGGCGGAAAAACTTGGCCTTCAAGGTCATGAGGCGGGGCTACTTCCGGCCCTCATGAAAAGGACGCTACTGAATTTGTAAAGAAATGAAAGCTGCCGGCTTCACGGTGACCTTCACCACCGGCCCGTCCATGAGACTTAAAATCGCTACAAGCACCGTGGCCCTTCGCAAGAATGGGGGCTCGATATTCTCGGCCTTTTCCACGTTGCCTGGGCGGCGAAAATTCATCATAGCGGGCATCGACTACTTCACCAAGTGGGTCGAGGCAGCCCCCCGCCAAGATCATGAGAACACAATGCTCGGAATTCCTTCGCCAAAGCATTGTCGCAGATTCGGCATCCCGAGGTCGTGATAACCGACAACGGGACCCGATTCTCGAGGAAACGCTTCACCAAGTATTGCGCTTGACCTTGGTATTAGGTAGTCCACACTTCCGGGGCATACCCCGGCAGCCGGTGGAAGTGGAGGTCACGAACCGCCACGCTGCTCCACGGGTTAAAAACTAAGTTGGAGGGCCAGGGGCTCATGGGTCGATGAGCTCCCTTCCGTCCTCTCGGTCTTATCGAGCGACCCGAGAAGGAACCAACGCGCGAGACCCCCTTCGGCCCTGCATTACGGGATCAAGGCTGTAATTCGGTCGAGATCGGGCTTCCAAGTCTAAGAGTGGAGTCCTTCGACATTTGGAAAACTCCCGAAAAGGTCGGGAGCACTTAGACTTGTTGGAGGAAGCCCGGCGACGCCCGCTGTCGGACAGCTGGCTTACCAACAACGGGTTGCCGGTACTACAATAAGAAAGTAAAAGGCGATTTGGCGTTGGCGACACAGTCTGCGTGGCATCGAGGCCCCGAGCAAGCCGGTGCCATGACAAACTCTCCCCAAGTGGGAGGGACCCTTTGGTCTCGCCGTCCCGAGAACGGAGGCGTACAAGCTGCAACCGGGACGGAAAGTTGGTCCCACGAGCGTGGAACGCAACCCCACCTCGCCGATACTTCGGTAGAAAGCCGAGGCACGCTCTCTACCTAGGTGCATTCATTCGCTTGCTTGTGTAAATATAAGAAAATAAGAGCTTTACTTAGCATGTAGATTCTTAGGTTGTATATGCATATCTGTGTTTGCCTTGCGGGTTTCCCTCCAGGCCTGGGCGCCCCTAAGTCGGAGGTCTTCACCCTCTTGTTAAACCCACAGTCATCCAGTGGCGAAAGTGATCTAAAACCACAGTCATCCGGGTGGCCCATTAGCGGTCCTAAACCTTGGTCATCCAGTGGCCCATTAGCGGTCTAAACCCTGTCATACAGGTGGCCCATTAGCGGTCTAAACCCCGTCCATACAGGTGGCCCATTAGCGGTCTAAACCCCGGGTCATCCGGTGGCCCGTTAGCGGTCTTGAACCTTCGTCATCCAAGTGGCCCATTAGCTGGTCTAAACCCGGTCATCCTAAGCGGCCCAATAGCGGTCGTATTAAACCTTGGCCATCCAAGTGGCCCATTAGCGGTCTAAAAACCTTAGGGGGCAAGTTTGCTTTGCACAGCGACCTCTTTTCGGAGCAAGAACGTGGTCCAATGACGGTCGAAGGGAGGAGCAATTTACTCCTCCAAACCGGGGCAGCCCAAGTCTTCACTTGCACGGCGCCATCCGAATGATTCGCATAATCATCCCTCCTAAGGACCTCACTCCTTAGGCGATTAACCAAACCGGTTAACCTTTTTCCGCCATCAACTTCTCTACGAGAAAACGGCGCGACCATTCGGCTACGAGAAACGTCCTTTCTCTAACGCTGACCGCCCAAGTCTTCACCTGGGCAGCTTCACCAGGCAGGCTGGAACAGCCTCTGAGGCTCAGGACCTGCTCCTTGAGCCCCGCCGTAGTCTTAACCAAACAACCAAGTTGGCCGCCCGACGCCTCAACACGTAAACATTAAGCGGTAAAAGCAAGACACTTTTTGCCCAAAAGACTTCACTTTATTGCTTGATCAATGTTTTTGTACAAAACTACAATGTCCAAAAACGAAAGTAAGCTATACAAGGCTACGGGTGGCGGTCCTCTCACGGATGTCGTGGGGCTCGCCGGCTAAATCCTCCTTGCGTGTCGCGTTCTTTGTTGCGTTGGTTGATAAATTTTCTTTGGAAAGTTCGGATCGATCAACCTCGCAACACGACGCCCAATGCCGAAATACCCTCAACGGCCCGGCCTCCGTAGGGCGCCTCCAATCTCGTGGGCCCGAGCCGGGTGGCCGCTCACTCTCAAAAGGATGTAGCACGATCCGATAGTCGTTTGTTGCTTGCCTCGGGCGCCAAACCGATTCCTTCGGACAGTGTTCTACGCCTCGAGGCCGGAACACTGCGGGCCTCAGCCACCAGCCACCACGACTTGAGGGCCGCCACCTCCTCACGACGGTCTCCCTTGGCATTTGCTAGCTCCGCTTCAAAGCCGGGCGATCTCGGCCTCTTTTTCGGCAATAAGGAGATCTGTTGCTCCACGCCGTGGGCTACAGCGTAGAGGCCAATCGTTTCCCTACGCGACAAAAGAACACAAAGTGATTAGCAATGATCACACGAAGAGTATTGCCAGAGACAAAGCGTTAGCGGGATATATACCTCGTTTGGCTTCCTCGTAGGCCCCTTTGCCTTGGATGTGGGATGTGGGCCCGACTCGGGACGCGTGGCACTCTCGGGCAAAGCCGCGTAGCCGCCTCTTCCGGAAGAGCGTTCAATGAACGCGTCGAGTCCTCCCGGCGGCAAGCTCCTCTCTTGCGGCCTCCCGGTATAACGGGAGCGGGAGGCAGCAGCAGCAGGCCTCTTGCCCCTTATTATCTTCGAGGTGGCCATCTCGAGACCCACCTTGGACGTCCTTATCTTGTAAACGCGAGAGCCGGGAACGTCACGAGTGGCTCCTCGGTAGCCCCAACCAAGCGGCGCCCGGAGTCACCTTTATAGTAATTTAGGCAGGCTAAGATAACCCAAACATCCACGGAGTCTGCTCGTGGTCTTTGCGGATCACTAAGCAAGCTCGGCAGCAATATAATCAAAATGCGAAGACGACAATGAGGGCGTCTCCATCGCCCTCTCGGGATCCTCCGCCCTCTCTTCGCGGATGATCATACCTTTGATTTTTTCGGGATGCAACCTCACGACGGGAGGATGGGGCTTGTGAGTCGGTGACGGCCCCCACTCCGCCTTCCCGATCTCCTCTCCGGGAAACCGGATGGTCCCTCGCGAACTCAGACTCATTGGCAGCTATGGCTTTCATGACCATTCGTAGGCGGCGCGCTCCTCCGCCGTCGGCGTACTAAAGTACGCTTAGGCACCTCACCCCACTCGTTCCTAAGGGCCACTTCTCCGACCTTTACAAAAAAATATCGGTCCTTCCGGTGTTTGAGGGAATCATGAATAAGTGTTGATTTTAATCCCCGGAACTGGGGAGAGTGATATCCACTCCTTTTTGTGTTAGAAGCTTAAACAAAACCCTAATCCGGGCATTCCGAGCCTCGGATTCGGTTTGCGTGCAAAAATACAGAGGGTACATATATACCGACCGCGTTCGCATGAAGGCCAGGCGATGGGCACCCCCAAAGCCCTCATGATGCCCAGAACTCAGCCGGCGGCAGACGGAGGCCACTCTCGGGTGCGCCTCGTACACCGTAATGTGGCCTTCAGGCGGAGTAAAGGCCCTTTCGGTGAATCAGAACTCTCCATGCCATCTCTTTAGGAATATTAAACTCCACGCGTGAGCCTTTACATCTCCCTCTCTCGGGACGGAAGGGAAATCCATTGTGGAGGCCGTTGTTCAAGAAAGATTCTCGTTTTCTTTTTTCTCTCTGTTGGCAAATTCCTTTGTCAGAAAAGCAAGGCAAAACAGTGAAACCGGTTGGCTCGAGGAAGGAGAGGGTGATCGTGGCGTCGAGGCACTCGAGTGCCTCATTAATGCCCATCTCAACCGCCTGCGTGTCGCCCTCCGTTTGGCTTGTGCGCGGCGGATCACCGGCCCATTAAATGGCGGGGATCTCCGCCCAACCATGAGGACACGTGCCCAACTCGCCCGAACCGTCGCCCGGTGCCACGAAGGACTCGCGCGGCTTTGGCCCAAAGCCGGTCAATGGCTCGAGCTCAAGGAATCGACCGAGCGGTCGATGACTCTTGAGCTCCGGAATTGACCATGACTATTGAACTCCGGGGTGGGGTCACGATTTAAAAAGGTACCCTATCGTGAACATCTTGGAGGTGTAAATCGACCACCGGCATGGGGGCTAGTGATGGGTACACCACCAACAAAGCTGGCCCAAGGAGTGGTCGACGGAGGCCCACTTAGACGGTCAACGGCCTTACGGCCCACTAAAAGGGAGGCCCAAACGAGGAGGCCCAAAGCGGTTGGCCAGGCGCGTTGGCCCTGGTCAGCGGCAGACTCCAACACCAACAGTCGACCAAGGTGTTGACCGTCAGGGCCTCGTTTGGGCCTCGTCACGTTTTCATGTGGGCTTACACACCCAAGCCCAAAGCTCACCGGTGCTCCGCCCAGCTCCCAACACGGAGCGGGCAACGCCCGAGACGGTCAACGAGACGTTGGCCGTCTGCGTTCTTCTCCCCAAGCCAGGAAGCGGCGTCTCTGATGTTAGCCCACTCACTTTGGCCTATCACTCATTATCACAACTTCTGACTTGCCGATTTCTTCCCTTTTCTTGCCCAGAGACACACCACGGTACACTCTGGGGAAAGGAAGGAGGCAATGGGAAAAGCTGTTGCGCCGCCATGAGGAAACAATCACTCCTCCGTGGAAGTCGCATCGCCGGAGAAGCCCAAGGAGATGAGGAAATCCGCCTTCCAAAGAAGGATCTCTCTATCTTGGCCATAAAAAGAAGCCCTAAAGGCTTTCGGAAAGGGGAGCTGTTTACGGATGCTTTTGTTTGCCTCTGCTTTCTTGAACAAAGCAATTCTAAGACTAAAAAGACTAAGTGTTCTAAGTGTTCTCGACAAGGCTCTGTGACGAGATCCTCGAGAACGCCCCCACGCAATCAAACTCCGAGGCATCCATCGAATCCTCTCGATCAAATTCACGCCTTTCCCACCATTCCGAGATACAAGAAGGACCTTACGTCTCTCTCTTACATCTGGATCGCACATTTCTCTCCATAGTTCCAACTCTTTTCGAGTTTCTTACCTTTCGGGTGTCCTCTTGACCAGCGTCGGAGAGTTATCGGTGGGACAACTTCCCGTGGTTAGCTTTGACCTCGTGTGTTTTTCTTTGTGGTGCCTTGAGACCCGACTCGGTGGACGGAGCCGGATCGGGGTCGGCAAGTAAAAATCCGAATCTGTTCGAAGTCGGATTAGTGCACGCATCATAAACCATTAAAATCTAAAAACATACTAAATTGAGAATCGATGAATAGAAAAACCATTCTTAACAAGTGGTTACATATACTTTTTATAGTTTTAGATCAAAATATTATTATTTAGACTCAAAGGTGAGCAATTTATAATCTTTTTCTTATAAATTGTGTCAAATGTCATTTTATTTTTTCACTTGTAAATAATATGTGTAATATTTAAGTGTGTCTAATATGTTAAGATATTGAAATATATTATTTTTATTTAATTTCTTATAATAATTGTCAACAAATATCAAATAATAGACTCTATAATATATTATAAAATTTTTTTCTCTATGAAAAAATGCAAAATAAAATTTATTGTGGGAAGGTACCAAGCTCACATAGAGATAAAATAGAGTCTGATCTAAACTACTCATATGAAATGTCGCATGTGATATGACTTTTACTTCATAAATAGTTTCATATAGAATATGTTATCTCAAATATGTACTTAATTTATGCAAAACAACCAAATAGTTTAATATTCGGTAAAATTAAATAAAATTTTAAAATATTTTATAAAAACTATATATATACAATAATATTCAAAGTGGGGGTGTCAAAAAATGACATGTGTATACAATAAAATAAGATATATAAATAAAATTAAAGAAATTTTAAAATAAATCAAATATTGGGCTTAAAAGTACCTGCATTAAATATTTAATTTTGCATATTTCGCTCCTCAAAAATTCTAAAATTTCCATCCTTTTTATTTCTCTCTCTTCTTCTTCCTCTCTCTTTCTTTTTCTTTTCTTCTTTTTCTCCTCTAAAAATAATCAAATAGTTACCCTAGGCAGCTTATAAATACAATCGGCATACAAACACTGCATCAGATGTCCTCAATCTGTCTCATCCATACATGAATGTCACATCAAGTGTGATTTAAGTATCAATATTCTATCTAAACTATGAATGAGCACTCCATAGGTGCATATCAAACATGTGACATTTATCTTAAATATGCACAAGCACGACATAAGTGTTCTTTGAGCACTAAGCCTGCTTTCTCAGATTTAAATTTTTTTAAAAATTTTATTATATTATTATTTTATAAATTAATTAAAAAATTATATTAATAATATTATAATTTATAATTAAATATTATGATAGAGAGATGTTTTCACTTGTTTGCAGCAAAAGTCAAAAGAAAATTTTGAAAGTCTAGTCCAAAGATGATAAAAAACCAATTAATTACATACCCAAGATCCAGAACTTTTTTTTTTTTTTTTTGGGAAAAGCTTCTTTTATGATAAATGATAAAGAGGGGCTAGATTTGTATCCTCAAATTAAGGAAGAAAGGCATGTATAACATACTTTCATAGATGCGGGGCAATTACATATAATAGTCACGGTTGGACTTGTTAATAAAATGTTTAATAAGTTCATTTTAAATCAATCGAATTAATAATTCAATTTTAAAAAAAATCTATTAATATAACAGATATAGATAAATATATAATACATTATAATTAAAAATTAGTATTTAGTCATCTAAATCAAAATTGAACTCCATTAAAAGTAGACCTAGCCAAAAGTGATAAAATGTGAATTAAATATTTGAAGCTAAGTCCTAAGTGGAGCTAATTATAAATTATTTTCTGGGCATTTGAGCTAATAATATGCCCTCGTTGGCAAATATTAAGAAAGAAAGAAAGACAAATGATTAAAAAACTACAGAATATAATTAACACGGTAAATATTATATTATTTTATGATATCAGCTACTAAATAAGAAATATGCGGTCGTAAAATATATTAATAATTAATTAAATTTATTTCTTATTTTAAAAATAATATTTATATATTTTTGGATGGTGAGAGGAAAAAAATAAAAAAAACAAAAAGGAAATTTTGGATATCATTGTCAACCTCAACCCACAAAAGAAACGGCCAATACAAAAAGCCGGGGCCGCCGTCTCCACCGCCTTCTTTTTTGTCTGCCACCCACTTTCACCCACCGACGAATTCCAGTTCCATTTTTTTTTAATAAAAAATGATGGTTCCTTCTCTAACATTAACAAATAATTAAAATTAAAATAAATTTGAATTGAAATGAAAAAAAAAATATGGTATTTGAGTCAAGATGATTGAGTTAAGCCTAATTACTCGACAAAAAAAAATAAAAAAAAAATACATATTTACGGTCAAAATCGGATTACTCTGAATGTTTTAAATTATAATTTTTTTGTTAGATATTTTAAAATAATATAACAAATAAAACTTGTAGATTAAAAAATAATACTTAAATATATAAAAGAATAATATTTAATCAAGTATATTAGCTGAATAAAAATTTATTTTAAAGATATGATATTTAAAAAAACATAGTGATTTTTATAAATTTTAGAAATTATATTAATAAAAAATCAAAATTAGATTAAGTCGATCAATTTTATATGTGATCGTGTTGTATAAAAATTTTTTCAACTTTTTTTTTTTTTTTAAATTTATACATGCATAATATAACTATGCATATGGTTATAACTAATAAATTTCAAGGTGGATAGCCGGTTTTGATCGGATCTAAAGCCCTAAGTGTTTATCAGTGAATTTTTCTTTTTTATTTTATTTTTTAAATCCTTAAAAAAAATGCAACAAAAATTGCGGCATATACCTTCCAAAGCACATGATGTGCAGATAAGGTTCATTGGACTATTTAAAATTGCTCGAGCAATAATAATGCAAACTAATGCACCAGAATCATGCATCAATACCAAAAAAATTAAAAATAAAATCCAATAATTATCTCAAATATAATTTAATTAATGGAAAAAGTTGCCGATGCGTATTTCTCCGGAGTTGTGATAATCCGATTCAAGATTCGAGTTTGAATGTCTCTACTTAAGTATTTTGTACCACAAATAATAAAATAAAAGGATTAGGTGTTATTCCCTTGAAGATCCTTTTGAATAAAATAAAGGAATAAATGTTTTTTTTTCTCTTGATGTGGCGATGTGTTTAAACATGACAAAAGTACTTTCCAGCATGAAAGTTGATCTTTTCTTAATAAATTCTCTTCATTTGCTTATTGATTGATTGATCAGTTCGTTCTATCGAGACGATTGTTGCATGTATTTATAAGTAAAAGATCAAAAGAGCCATTGGAAGGACTATCGTCATTGATTGGCCATGTATCCTGAGTAAGGGGTAAATCTACCTTTTTCGTGATCCACTAGGTGCTGATATATTGTCTAATCAATTTCTCTTTTATAGTGCTTTCTTCTAGTGCGACAGACGACTTTTTAACATGATATATATTGATACACGTTGGATAAATATGTCTCCTGTTGACTAAGAGAACGATGATAGTCTCTATCCGTGGCAGGTGTTGATGTGTCCCGAGTCGTGATCCAGCCACCTTAGTCTCTTTTCGCCATAGAACTTTTTTGATGTTGCTAGCTGAGTTAGGATTGAGTGTTATTGTTTTGGTTGAGTGTGTGGTGACTCAATATGGTTTAGTCTCTTCTCCGTTTGAATATAGGATGTATACTATCCTAATAATTATTGAGATGATACAAAAGGTGATGAACATCTTAAACTTTTCATAACTTTCTTTATCAATATTTAATGGGTATTAATATGTTGGGTCTTAATAAAATAGACTTATGATAGCTGACCTAAATAAAAAAAATGAGTGACTTGGAGAGAAAAAATAAATAACTCGAATAAATGATAATTAATGACTCAAATGGGTGAATAGATGACTAAGAACAGGTATAGAATAAACGGGCTAATTGAAAGCCTTTACCTACTTCACCCGGCCAATAATATTGGGATTTGATGAAATAGGTCAAATTTGAATCCTAAAGATCCAAAGAAAAAAAAATTCAAATTAGCGGCCCAATCCGAAATAGCGTACTTAATCTTAACAACTAATATAATCAGCCCAACTGAAATATTTCGGCTAAGGTTGCTAGTTAGGATCATTTTTAAGGTGATCAATGGTGGTTGTTGTAATTATAATCATGAGTTGATGTAACGGTTGATTGCATTAGCACCTAAGTGAAATGTAAATGGTGATAAACAAAATAATGAAAGACTCACAAAATATGTTTTTTTTATATCCTCGATCATCTAGGCCCATGTTCTTACACATCCAAGTATAGCCAGTAAAAACAAAAGTGACAGAAATTGTTCAATAAAATGTTAGGGATTTTATGATATTGTTCAATACTTGAAGCCAATTTTATAAAAGTTACCATTTCATGAATTCTATACTAATATTAAAAATAGTACTCAATGTTTTTATGCATATTCCATGGTAGACTAATCTTTGAGGAGAACCAACTACACTAGTGCCTTGAGCAAAGAAGATGACTTTGTTAGATAAAAGGCTAAAGCTAATTGACTCACTATAATAGATACTGTACTAGCTTAATCTTTGAATCTCTGGTAGAGAAATGAAATTTTTGCCGCTGGCTCAGACTAGGAGGATTCCACTGAGATCCATGTTGGGTTTTTTTGTCACTGCTCAGACTAGGAGGATTCCACTGAGATCCATGTTGGGTTTTTTTGTCACTTCCTTATAGGTCTCCCAACAAATGGAAAGTAATTGAAAGATCGCGCGAGGTTTGTGCAAAGATTGGAGTGTTCATGCACACATGGCGAAGCGGCTGAAAGGCAATCAGATTGCTGGGCCGAGGGGCGACTAGATCGGAGCTGAGGCTGAGGGATGACTAGGTGGAGCTGAGTTTGAAAGGAGACCGGGCGAAGAGGCTGAAGGGTGGCCGGACATCAAACTACATGAACGACCAGACTATTGAGTCATAGAGCCGACCGAACTGCTGAGTCAGAGGGCTGATTGGATTGTTAAGTCAAATGGGCAACCGGACTGATTATGCTGAAGGATGGCCCGTTACCAGTCCCAATGGCCCATATTATAAAAGCTCGGGAAATGCGTTTTTAGGAGAACGGGAAATGTGCTTTGGGTCAGACATCATTATAAAGCGCACGAAACGCTTTAAAGTTTGATAGACGAGAGATGACGAAAAATATTTGTAAAATCAGAGAGTAGAAAGCGTCGCCAGGGGGAGAAAAGAGGAAAAAGTGAGGGGATCCTTTTGCTGTCTCAGATTGATCAGTTGTTGGTATTCTATTTCGGGATTTTGTATAATCAATTTTATATAGTAGAGTTTTTTGGAACTTATCCCGTAGTTTTTTCTTGGTTGAAAAGGGTTTTCTACAATAAAAATTGTTGTGCATTGTTGTTTACTTATACTCACAATTTTAATGACCGACTGCCGACGGAGGGTTTGGGTTTGTTCCGCTCGTCTGTAGTGTGTCTCTGGGGTCTGAAATTTCCCCAGTTCAATCCTTCTTGGAAAGGTTACTGGGCTCCAAATCGAATAGCTGTTCTTCAAATGTTTTCTGAGTTATCATGGATTCCCTTAATTTGGAGGCTATTTTGGATTTCCTTTACTAGGGTTGAATGCTTGAACAGACAAATGTCACTCTCATATCTTTAGTCACCAAGATTGAGTCTCCAAAATCAGTATCTGAATACTATCTGATTGCTTATTGTTATACGCTGTATAAAATCATCTTCAAGATTCTTTCTGACTTCATCAAGGATATTCTCTTGAATCTCATGGATAGTAGTCAATCAGCTTTTATAAAAGGTAGGAATATTGGGACAGCATACTTCTCATCTCATAATTTTTACACAAACACTGTCTCAATGAAGGGCCGGCTTGATGTACTTTGAAAAATGAATCAATAAAGGCCTGCAATTCGTTGAAATGTGGCTTTATATTAGCCAATCCGGCAGCTATGGGCTTCCCAGGTCCTCTTATTGATTGAGTGGAGCAGTGCATTAGTACTCCCTTTTACATTATTTTCCATTAGCTGTGAATCTATTAAGTTCTTCCATGGATATAGAGTGCTATGACAAGGTGATTCTATTTCCACATACTTCTTGTTGCTTTGAATGGAAGTCCCGCAGGGCTTCAAAAGGATTCGAAAAATTCAAAATGTGAAGCCATCAATGTTAAAGTAGAGAGAGGATTCAGGGATTCAAATCCTCCGAACGATTTGTACAATTTGTGCGACAGCATGTTAATGCCTCTTGTTTAGGTAACACTAGAGATACAAACAAGCTAGTATAATGATACTCTTCTTTGCAGATGACATTCTTCTCATCCCTGAGGCTGACTGAGTATTTAAGATCACTCTTATTGATTGAGTATCTTCTCATTTTTTGAAATGTTTCCTATCTTGTCTTAAAGTGAGTTCTTTATTTGCATAGGTGATCCTTCATTAGGTAGGGATATTTAAGCTTTAATTGATTTCAACTAAGTTTTTCTTCCAATGTGTTACCTTGGATTTGCCTTACCTCCACTAGGCTTATTGTTGCTGATTGCCAAGTCTTAATTGGCAAAGTGACTAAAAACATTATCTTTTTAGAAGAGCACATGCCTTTCTTTTACATGTAGAGTTCACCTCATATCCTCTATTCTGACTAACTTGCACTCTTTTTGAGCGCTTGTGTTTATTTTTCAGAAAGTTATTCTTAAAAAGGCCGATGGTATCCCCTGGCAATTCCTTTGGCATGCTACTTTCAAAGATAATTCGACTGCTAAAATCACTCGGGTGGATATATGTAAATTTAAGGACAAAGAAGGGTTTGATATTTAAAATATTTGTGCATAACAAAGCCCTTGTGGCACGTTAGCATTAGAGAGTTTTTGTTGCAGACACTTCATCCTCATAGGTGGATAGGAACTATAAATATCATATTTAGGATATATATATTTTGACTATTTATATGGTCTCCTATAACTGTTGAAAGATTTTAAAACTTTATAACTATCTAAAACAATTTATTTGTTATATTATTAGAGATGGTAAAACTATATTTTTTTGATAGATAATTGACATCCAAATGGGGCTCTAACTTTCATTTACTTTAGCCATATTACCGTCATGTGTCAACCAGGGGAAACTAGAGTCTTTGGACATCATCATTGGCAACCAATGGTGTTGGCATCCTCAAGAACATATGGCGCTAGGATCCTTCAATAGCCTTTATTAGGGCTTCGCTAGGATCCTTCAATAACCTTTATTAGGACTTCCTTCCGCATCTTGATAGTGTAGACTCACTTACATGGACTTTGGATCAACTTGGAGTATTCTTTGTCAAATCTATATAGATTATCTTTCAGTCGTCTTTTTTAAAAGTTAAATATTTTAACCTTATTTGGGGACTAAAAAATTTATTCCATTTACTTATATCTGACAATTTGAGAGGATTTTAATACTAAGTATAAGATTTAATTTGTTAACTAATCCCCAATTTATATTTTTCATAAGATTGTTAATGAGTCTCATGAATATCCCTATTTTTTAATGTCATTTCATATAGAGTATTTGGATGTCTATTTATAAGAGAATTGAATGCATTTAGCCTCACAATAAATGAAAATGAGCAATTATCTGAGATGCGAACATATAAGAAGGTATAAATTTTTGTTATATTGTCTCAAAACTTACTCTCTCAATAATTATTTGCCTAGTCTCTCAAAACTTGTTTATATAATTATTTACTTTTTTATTTGCTTAGTCTCTCTTATCTTTTAACTTTTGACCTTTGTTTTGTTTGTTGGGTTTTTCTAAGGGTTTTGTTGAGTGGGTGACCCAAGCTTTTCTATTGCACTCTCATGCAAGTCATAATTTTGACTATATATATTTTATATCCTTAATAAAATTAATTACTTACCATAAAAAGATTAATAGAAGGGTATGAAAATTATTAATTTTGGATTATTTGTGCATGTACTTAGACAAAATAAAGAGATATATATATATATATATATATATAACTTATGACTGTAAAAAAAAAATCTTCTTTTTGTACAAATTCTTACCCATTTGAAAATTATATGAAAAATGCTACATAGTATTTATTTTCATTGTAAATCTTATTCCAAAACATAGATATGTCATATTTATAGGTGTTATTTATGTTTAAATAGATAAAGGATCATCTCAAGGAGATATAATTTAGAAAATTTTAAAAAATTTTAGTTGATGATATACACTAACATATCTATATAAAATAGATTAATAAATAGAGTAGTATGATATTTAAAAATTTCTTAAATTCATAAATATTATATGTTCAAAAAATATTTGGCAAAATTTGAAAATATTTGCCATTTTAAAAACATCATTAATAATATAATATCTATCTATTATTTTTTAACATAAATGTATTAATATATAAAATAAATAAATAATTATATTATTATAAATATTTAAAAAATAGTAAAAAGTGTCTCATAAATAACTTCATTAGTAACTACAACAACATTAAAAAAAGAAAAAAAAAGGGTGAAAAAGGAGGGTAGAAGGCACGTGCCTTGCACGCCCCCACCACTAACTTTATAAAACAAAAGAAACGTTATTTACACTCGAAGGATTAAAGGCTCACTTTCTACCCAGAAAACAAAAAACTCGACGTCACACTGCACAACGGCCGAGAGGCTATGCAGAAACTCTCTCCTCAGCTTTAACGCTGCTCCGCTCTTTTCTTCCTCACCTCCCTTCCGGCCCGGGCCTTAGCTTCTCTGGAAGTGTACAGCGTAAGCAGAAGGGGTAGAGTAGCCAGTTTCTCCCTCCTACACTCTAATTCGATGGAGGTCTAATGGGGTTTCACGGCTCTTCATCCCATTGAAGTTCTCACTTTTCAAAAATGAGTGTGGCGTTTTCCTCGTTCTGGGACATGCAACCCAAATGGGTACTTCAGGAAAACTTAAGGGCTTAAGAATCTTGGATCAGTGTTGAAAAAAGTCTTTGGTTTTCACTGTTCTGGTGGTTAAAGCTGTGCGCACTTGGTAATTACTTTAAAAAATTAGGCATTCCTAAAAATGATGAAGAGCTGTTTGGTCCATTTATTGTTGGTTGTCCTCAGTCTCGATATGGTTATGAGAGTTTCTTCTCAAGATTCTTCTTCCGGTGAAGTTTCTGCTGTTTATATTGTTACTCTCAGACAAGTCTCTACTTCTCATTTCTATGATGAGCTCAGGAAAGGGAATTCTGGCTCCAAACATGGTCCAGCTCCTAGATTGAGCAGACTTCGCAACCCAAGGTATTACTTTTTTTTACTTTTGCTTTCTTCAATTTTCTTTTCTGTGAAAATCTTGAGACTTCATTATCATTTTGGAGTTTAAATTTGTGTGCCTGTTTTTTTTTTTCTGTGCGGTTATGACTCAAGTTGTATAGTGGGTAATTAAATGGCTTTTATGCTACTTTAAATTAATTTTTGAAGCTAAAAATTTGAATTACTGATTGAATGAGCATACGGCATATGTCTAACGGTAAAGTTTCTTGTCCTCACCCGTGAAGATTCTCTTTCCTGGGGCTGTTTTGTTGTTCTGTTGGTTAGCATTTTCTCCCAACAACACTTATCTCTGTAATATTCCTGAGGCTTTTCTTATTTTCTTCCTATAATTTCTTTTAAATAAACAGTGTTTTGCATTATCCTGTAGACTCTTCTCTTGTTAAGAAAATTTCTCTTCAGGCTAGGAAAAAAGAGAACCTTTTTTTTTTTTTGTTATTATTATTATTTTTGTTTTCTGCTGGCAGCTCTAGTGCTCACATTTATCTAAATAATGCGTTTAGTTTATCTGATTCAGGAATGCCTCGAGATCAGATCCTCGCAATTTTTCTTATATTTCACGAGTGCATGATTCTTTGTTGAGGAAGGTGTTGAGAGGGCAGAAATATATGAAGCTATATAGCTATCACTACTTGATCAATGGATTTGCGGTGCTTGTTACACCTCAACAGGTATATACTAGCTGTAGTTAGTATGTACTTTAATTAATTATCTGGACCGTCAATTTCAAAAGTGCAAACCAAATTTTCCCATCATCATAAATTCCTATGCAAGCTTATAATGGAAGGAAAGCCTTTGTGCAACCGTGATCATCACCATGTGACTGATGGCCCCAAAATTGAGTTGTTAAAGCGGTTTCTTATATAATGCAATATATGATCGTGTATAATAGAAGCAAGGTGGTCTGACCCTTATTCGGACTCTGCACATAACCAAAGTTTCATGCACCAAGTTGCCTTTTTTTTAATACAAGCTTATAAGATGGGTAAGCTTTACCCATGTTAATGTTGCAAACTCCTACCATCTTCCGATAAATGCAAAAGAAAAAGAAAAAGAAAAAAAGATGATTTTATGATTGTGGACATATAAGTTCGAATTTGGTGTTCTCATTTTGTTGATTTTTTAGGCTGATAAACTTTCAAGAAGTGGAGAAGTGGCAAATGTGGTACTTGATTTCTCTGTTAGAACTGCAACCACACATACGCCTCAGTTTCTTGGCCTCCCTCAAGGAGCATGGGTAGTGGAAGGTGGATGTGATTCTGCTGGGGAAGGAATTGTTATTGGATTTATTGATACTGGAATTGATCCAACACATCCTAGCTTTGCAGATAATTTATCTGAAAATGCATATCCAATTCCACAACACTTCTCTGGTATATGTGAGGTTACCAGGGATTTTCCTTCTGGGTCCTGCAACAGGAAGCTTATTGCGGCCCGCCATTTTGCAGCTTCTGCCATAACCAGAGGAATATTTAATGCGAGCCAGGACTATGCGTCACCATTTGATGGTGATGGCCACGGAACGTAAGTGTTCTCTTGCTTTGCGTCATAGTTTCTTAAATGTGGTGGACAAATTGTGACTTCGCTTTTAAATCCACTACTACTTGTTTGTTGGCAACGCTAATTTTCGTGTAAAAATTAGATGCTTCTGTATTCAAAGCAACATCATCTGATCTAATATTATTATGTCCCTGCATGCAGCCATACAGCTTCCATCGCATCAGGAAACCATGGGATTCCAGTTATAGTATCCGGACATCACTTTGGGAATGCAAGTGGAATGGCTCCTCGTGCCCAGTAATTTATCTGACCTGAACCCTTGCCTCCTTATATTATGTTCGTCTTTAATTCATCTTGTCATTTTTCGTGTTGCTGCGACAACCTAGTGGCTTCTGTCTGATTAGGTTGAAGTCCTCATTGCTGAATACATTGTTTCGACAGAATCAATTGCATAACTGGTCTTTCTTTTAGCGAGAACGCTACCATGAAAGGCTGATAAAACTAAACTTTTATGCTTGAAAATGTGATTTTTATGTGATAGTATTCTGGGATTAAATATGATGACCAATCAGAAAATCTATAACACAAATCTAAATAACTCAAAGTGTAGCCGCTTTACGAGGCTTCCCACATTGCAAGCTCTGAAAAGTGTTAGATATATGCAACATCATCCCTATGATGCGAGATTACTTCTGTGGTTTGACGCCAGTTCTCCAACTCCAACAAAGCCACCTTGTTGTTGTGCCAAAATTTCATTTACATAATTACTAATATGAAATAGCCCCTATCCGTTTCTTTCCTTATGTCATTGCAATACTTTTAGCAATCTCCTTTATGAATGAAAACTCTTACAAAGTTATTGATGGCTGGGTGGGTAGGCTCAAATGAAGAGGAAGGGCTTGAATGAAAACTCATTACATAATCTGCTTTATGGATTTTAATAGTTTGTGTTTCATCCTTGGAGTAAGCCAGGTGACCTGAACCACATCAAATTGCAATATTCCTTACATGTTTTGTGGCTTTGCTTCCGTTTATGCGTGCATGTGTGCGTGGATGGTAAATATCCCCAAAAGGCACCATTTTATGAAGCATGTTATTACCTTGTCAGCCTTCAATGATTTTACTAATGTAACATAAACCTAGTTCTTCATTCGCTTTGAGAGAAATGTATCAACCACATGCCATTATTCCAGCATTGCTGTTTACAAGGCACTTTACAAGAGCTTTGGAGGCTTTGCTGCTGATGTCGTTGCAGCAATTGACCAGGTACATCTAGTTGGATTATTACATAATTATTATTTTTTCTCTTTTATGGGGTGTGTGTGTGGCTGGTGGAGTTGCGCCATTTGTGATTTGCTGGAAAGAATATTTGTTTTCCTGTTGCCTATAGTCACAACCAGTCACAACTAATTTTTTTGCATCACTGTTTAAGCAAGAGAAGTCCTTCCTAATTGTTACTTTTCCCCACTATTGCAAGTTTTGGGGACTGTAAATTCCACAGCTCTATGACATTGTTTTGCCTATGTTTTGTTGTTTTTTCAAATTTGAAATACGATAGATCTTTAGTTTCCATTCTGATTGTTAGGGCTACAAGTTGTTGAAAAGAGAATTCTCTTTACCTAGATATATAAAAAAATAAACATTAAACATGGGGTGATCCATTGCCCAAGGCTCCATATCATGGGATATAAGAAGGGTATGGAAAAGAGAAAATATATTTGAAATTCATATCTAAGGACAAAAATTGTCTACTGGTAATCAAAATGTCAAATGGAGGTTTGACAATACTCAATGTCGACTTGAGTGATGATTAGAAACTTCTCTAACTGAGGGGTTCAAAGGAACAAAACAGATGCATGAACACTAAAGGAAGGAGTACAGTGGGTTGGAAGAACGATCTCCACACCCCTGCCTCGTGAGATACAACTATATACTAAAGTATTCTGAGACCTCACAACAATTATATCACAAACTTCAAAGGAACTTACACATGATACAGGTATCTAATGATATACAAAATATGATATGTAGGAATTCAACATAATATGTGTCAATTTCAATATGACATTGATTGGTGAGCCTTGTCATAATGGTGAAGTTCTTCCATTGTGATCTAGAGGTTATATTTTAAACTATAAAAAGAGTCTCAATTGAATAATTTTTTCTGGCAGACCAGTTACAATTAGATCAGTTAAGAAAGTTTTTTTCGTTCTTTACTTTTTGCAAGCAATCTTATCTAGTTAGGGGTATAGCTTTGGATAGCCGGTTCATATCTATTTAATAAGCGGTAGAAATGCAATGCCAAGGGTACCTGTACATTTGGCCCTTTCTACCCTACATTGTGGGATAATTGTACACTGGACCACATTTTTTATGCTAACAGATGCAAACCAAGATCACCTGCAAACACACCTTTAATTAACACTACCAATGAATGTGCTTCTGCAAACATTGTCTACTTTAGGGAAGGGTAAAAAGAATCTACTGACATCGACCAAGCTACAAAATGCAAATATGAGAAAGTAAGGTGGGCATGCCTTTTCTTTTAGAGTTGGCTGCGCCCTATAATGTATGTTCATGTTTGACTTTGAAAATCCTATAAAAAGTAAAGAAAAATTACTTTGAAAATTTTCAATGATTATTGCAAATATTTTTATGGGAATGGGACAGATGGAACATTTTTTTTTTCATTATAACAATTTTAAAGACAATAGATGTAATGCGTAAAAAAAGAACATTATTAAGATTCCTTGCACAAATAGACTTGTGAGCCTACAATCTGAACCTCATAAAGCTTGAGATGTATTCATGAGACTTTAGCGCGAGTTGGACTTGAGCTTGAATTCTTTCTAGTTAATCAAGTCTTCTGCCAAATCGAGCCTTAGTAGCTTGCAAGCTATCTTGTACCGTTTTAATTTATCCCATGCATGTGCATGTGCATGTACTTATATGATTAAGTAATACAATCACAGGATAGGCATTCCTTTTTTCTTGTTCCATCCATAAGGGCTATAATATTGAGTACACCCCAAAACCGAAAATTCCTCTCCCCCGGCGCCAAAAAAAAAAAAAAAAAAACTTGATGCTTGCTGGATTTCATCACAGGTCTCCTTAAATGTCCAATGGAACTTTACCTATTGAGCTAGTTTGAACCTGCAGGATGGAGAAGGTGCATTGTGTTGGGAAAAGGATGGACCCTATTCTCTTTTCAAATGGATAATTTTGATAAGCACAACTATCAAATCGCATAAGATCTAAAATGCTTGAATATTTGCTTGTGCAATAATTGGATAAAAATTTCATCTCACATGTTTACAGTGCTAAGCTGCAAGAGGCAAAAGTTGTGTTATATGGACTATGCCCCAAGAAATGGATTCAGCCTCACGCAACATTAGAGAAAAGTTCCCAGAATTTTATTACTGTCAACTCATTTGCTCCAATTATAACAAATGGATTTCATGATACACTATATAGTAGTTTGAAATCATTGTTGCTTGTTCATAGGCAGCGCAGGATGGTGTTGACATTATAAGCTTGTCAATCACGCCCAATAGGCGCCCTCCAGGAATTGCCACCTTTTTCAATCCCATAGATATGGCTTTGTTGACAGCTGTAAAGGCTGGTATTTTTGTTGTCCAAGCAGCAGGCAATACTGGTCCATCTCCGAGAAGCATTTCTTCTTTCAGTCCATGGATCTTCACAGTTGGTGCTGCTGCTCATGATAGAGTCTATAGTAACTCTATAACTCTTGGCAACAATGTCACCATCTCTGGTGTAGGGCTTGCGCGTGAGTTTTTGGAACTTTCCACATTGTTTTTACTTTTTAATATCGCTCATGCTTCCATCAATTTGTGGTTTGTAGATTCATTATATGTGGTTGCAATGCCAAAGGTTTCATGTGGGAAAATGAAGTGTAAAAACCATTATCATTTTGAGGAATTTTAAAAATTTGTATCACTTGGAAAATGATGTTAACCTTATCAAGATATCTCTACAGTGAGGAATGCAATCTAAACCAAAGAAATCATATTTGCCTCCCACCAGAGAGTGTGACTGATTGTTCATTCTGAAATATTGTAAAATAGTTATTTGGAATGCAATATTCACCTGCCTGACTTTGGAAAAGATGCAGTGAGTTTACCACTATTTATACACCTACATATTGTATATTGATGTCATATTGATTGTAAGAGGATGCTGAGTCAATATCACTGAGAAAATGCAGACAGTATCATCGAAGAAGTCATGACATTATAGTACTATTTCTTGAATTTGAGTAATGAGCACAAATACTAAATGATGCCTACCCTATCACATTGAGTTCCATGCTCGCCTACATTCTGTGTTCCTTCTCCTATTTGATACGCTGAAATTATCCACGTTCATGGGAACTTAATCTAAATCAGTTTGATAGAGTGAATTTATTGAAATAGCCTACACAAGATGGAAGAAGAAGAAGAGGGATTAAAGTCCTCTATCACCTTATATGATACTAATCAAAAAGTCTGCCCTGAAAAAAAAAAAAAAAACAGAATGAAATAGGAAAGAAAAAATCTGTATTTGATGAGCAAGAAACAATACTAAAATGTCTCTAATGCTAAATTGTGAAAGACTAACTGATTCAAGTTTGTAGGCTAGAAACTGAAGCAAGACTTCAACTAATTCACCTTATATGATACTAATCAAAAAGTCTGCCCTGAAAAAACAAAAAACAGAATGAAATAGGAAAGAAAAAATCTGTATTTGATGAGCAAGAAACAATACTAAAATGTCTCTAATGCTAAATTGTGAAAGACTAACTGATTCAAGTTTGTAGGCTAGAAACTGAAGCAAGACTTCAACTAATTCATCTTCCTAGGCAGGTTAAACCAATGATTCTGCACAAATAACTGATCCAGTTTTTCAGTTCAGCACTTTTCTTGTGTGATTCATTTAATGGGAACACTCTCTCCACTTCTTCAAAGACAAATTGATTAGCTCTGGTATAGGCCATTGTACCGATACTGTTAACATGTATGTTAGCTGGTGAAAGTATGTTTTTTTACCCCATAGAATGTTTTCAAGTTTGATCATCTTTTATCTGCAATTTTGCCATGCTATAGCATTATTTCCTGATAAAAGTTGTGATTCCCATGTTTGTGATAGATTATGTGACGGTTAAGATGGAAAGTTGGTCAATAAGACTTCTAAGTCTAGAAGCCAAGGGAATTTTTTCCTGGAGTTTTGTTTCTTGTACTTGTGACGACTTTTTCCATTTTATTGTGATGCTTGTCTTCCCTTTTTGCAGCTGGGACAAAAGAAGGTACATCATACAGAATGTTATCTGCTGAGCATGCTTTGAACAATGACTCCTTGTCCGTGACTGACATGTATGTGGGTGAATGCCAAGATGCAAGTATTCTGAGTCAGGATCTTGTGGAGGGAAATCTGCTGATCTGTAGCTATTCAGTGCGTTTTGTTCTTGGAGTGTCCACTGTCAACCAAGCTCTTCAAACAGCCAAAAACCTTAGTGCAGCTGGAATTATATTTTACATGGACCCTTTCATGATTGGGCTTCAAATGAACCCAACTCCTATGGATATACCGAGCATCATGATTCCTTCTGCAGATGATTCCAAGGTGATGTATGGAAAAAATAAACTGACGAAAGAAACACAACATTACGGATGAATTCACATGCACAAGCACTCTGACATCTCACGTCTGTTTAGACACATAGCTTCAGATCAAGTATTAGGTGTTAGCCATCCATCTCCAAGTAACTATGCTTAAGCATTTTGGATCTAGTTGTCTTGGCCCAAATTTATCTCCTTCGACAAATGGTGAGTTACTTCAACATGGGTTGTGAAAAATGGACTCAACCCACTCAATTGAGACTGTTAGAAGCTAAACTACTTTGTGGGAATAAGTGCTATTTAGTAGGGGAACCATGAACAAAAACACCTTTAGAATCCATATGACCTTTAGAATTCCAACCCCTATGGGGAAATCCTTGGGCTGGGATGGGGCTCTCTTAGGTTATGTGAGATTGTAACATCATCTCTTGTTGGTTAGATGAATGACTTCAGAGCAAGTTGTTAAGTGTTTTCTAGCCATCAATCAAGTAATTAGGGTGAATCTTGCTGACTGTCGTTTTGTTGGTTTGGGCCATCATCTCTTAGGTTATGTGAGATTGTAACATCATCTCTTGTTGGTTAGATGAATGACTTCAGAGCAAGTTGTAAGTATTTTCTAGCCATCAATCAAGTAATTAGGGTGAATCTTGCCGACTGTCGTTTTGTTGGTTTGGGCCATCCTTTTTGTAAGGTTTCACTGTTTTGTCTTCATCTTTATGGTTCTCATGTCATCTCTTATGGTATTTTCTAAAAGCTAAGACTCTGGGTTTGGCCTTGCAATATGCCTTGGGCTAAGCTCGTTTGGAGCGTTATTTTGTACATTCTCAACTTTTATCTATTGCATGGAATATAAATTGGTGTTAGCTCCCCCCTCCCTGTTTCTGAAATTTTTTGATATAGGAACAAAATCACAATATATAATTGTATTAACAATATATCGGTCAATATGTCCTATATTTGCCTGACAATTTATAATTTTCAATTTTTTTTTGGCTTATGATATATCTATATAATTAGATTTGTCCGATACTAATATGATTACAACCGATATTGATATCGATACTGATATTTTCATTTATGATCTATGTTATTATAACACCAAAAATAGTAGGCTGAATCATTTTGGCCTAAGTGGGTTGTTCCAAATTTACTTTTTTTGATAGATGGTGAGTTTCTTCAACTTGGGGCATGAGAAGCAAAATGCCCCCACATTTTATTAATAGCTTTATGCCATTTATGGGAGGTCCAATTTTTCACTTCAGTCATCCACGGGCAAACTTGTGTGAAACACCAAGATAATGTCTGTTTCTGTGCTTTTCCTTTGGAAAAAAAATCAGTATGGGGGTGTCTCACTGCAATAGTGTTATTTATTTTCCATATTTTATTCTGCCAGATTTTGCTCGAGTATTACAATGCTTCTTTGGAGAGAGACAGGATCACAAAGAAGATCATTAAATTCGGAGCTGTTGCTAGCATTTCAGGTGGACTAAAGGCAAGCTACAGCTATTCTGCTCCAAAGATCATGTACTACTCTGCCAGAGGACCTGATCCAGAGGATAACTCTCTTGATGATGCAGACATACTAAAACCAAACATTGTTGCACCTGGAAATCTTGTGTGGGCTGCTTGGAGTTCACTTGGCGCTGATTCTGTTGAATTTCAAGGTAGTGATAATATCTTAAACTATGAACAATCTGCTTTTTGAGTCATGAACTGGGAAGAATCAGCTTATTTGCAACATTATCAAATTTATGACTATGACTGCCATTAAACGGCAATTAAACTATTGACTTCTTTAAGGAGAGAGATTTGCGATGATGTCTGGTACAAGCATGGCTGCACCCCATGTTGCTGGACTTGCAGCGCTAATCAAGCAGAAGTTTCCGAGCTTCAGTCCTGCAGCTATTGGATCGGTACTTTCTACAACAGCCTCTCTTCTTGACAAGAATGGTGGGCCGATGATGGCACAGCGTGCTTATGCCAACCCTGATGCAAACCAGTCTCCAGCAACTCCTTTTGACATGGGCAGTGGATTTGTAAATGCAACCGCAGCATTGGATCCTGGTCTCGTTCTTTATTCAAGTAAGTATACTGACTAACGTAACTTCGATAAAAGTTTTTCGAATTCAATGTGCTAATCTTTGGTGGATAACTGTAGATATATTTCTACTACCCTCCATCTTATCATTTGCTTTCTCATAGCAAGAAGGATTATTATGCCCAGAAAAATGGATTTCCTTTTGTGTTGGAATAAGAGTAAGAGTCAGCAAGTAGCAGATCCTTTTGTGATTTGGTTATTGTGAAAATAGAACTAGTAACACAGTCAAATTATGGCTGATCGATCCTGACATGCATTGTGATTTATTGTGCAAATGCATTTTCCCATAGGTAGGTTTATAGACAACACATGTGGCATGAATATGATTACGATTTGGGCAATCAAATTTCACATAGTAGGAAATTTAATTACCTTAGGCATCAACCTTCGTTGCACGGGATGCATGAAATGTGACCTTGTGCTTACGTCATTTTTTCTTCTTTAAAAAACAGAAGGAAATCGGAAAATTAGGAAATGTTGGTCTCAAGAAATGGTCTTCAAAGAAATAGTACAGTCTGACCACTTGTTTTTCCCTGTGATTATCCTTGGCAAGTGGGAAATCAAATAGAGAAAAAATGATTTCTTACAACACAACAACCAAATCTTGAGCCTCATGAAGTTGGATTGCCTATCTGAATTAGCTTTCTCTATTCCGTTCGATTTGGTATAATATCTTTTGAGTGCATAAATGAGTTTAAAATATGGATTAAGATATTGGTATTGATATCGGTGTCTATATTAATATTGTTGCGGTCATATCTGTATTGGACATATTGAATAATATATATAATTTTAGATATATCAGTTAACATATTGGAAAAAAGATTTTAAAAGTTATAAACTAATAGGGTTGTATTGACTAATATATCGGTTGTATTGGCCATTATATTGGCCGAATCAACTGTTTCAGTTTATACAGAAGCATTGCGATTTGTTGAGGTAGCAAAAAATATCAATATTGGGAATCCAATATCAATACAAATTGGTTTTGAGGGGGCCATACCGATACATAACAATTGATATTTTCAGCTATAATTAAACCATTTACAGTTTTACCTTTTCTTTTCTTTTCTTCCATCACAGCTCACATTTTTTTGCATGTGCTTCATTTGGCCTAAATGTGTCGAATCATTATAGGTATCTTTTTCTCATCTTATTTTCTATAAAAGTAATTTCTAAATATTTACAAATATTATCATCATTTTATCTTATTTTTCATGATAACTCAACTTATCCAAATATTCTTATATTTGTAAAGCTTACTTTTTGCACACATTATTGTTCGAAGTCCAAAATTCTGCTCGATTTTGTGTAAATGTCCGTTAACCATAATTTATCAAAAAAGAAAAAAGAGAGAACAAAATTGAACTGTGGGGTGGTTTATTGTTGCAGGCTATGAAGACTTTGTTTCATTCCTCTGTAATATCAATGGCTCAGCAGCGGTGGTCTTGAACTACACTGATCAAAACTGTGGGATTTCTTCCATGAGCGGTGCCGACTTGAATTTCCCTTCTATTACAATATCCAAACTAAACCAAACTAGACTTGTCCAAAGAACAGTCACCAACGTCGCTGCCATGAACGAGACGTACAGCGTTGGTTGGAGCGCCCCTTTCGGAGTTGCCGTCAAGATAGCTCCTACTCACTTCTTCGTAGCAGCTGGGGAAAGACAGTTGCTTAATATAACCTTAACTGCTTCTACGAATAGCACAGCAGCAAGTTTTGGTAGGATAGGACTCTTTGGTAATCAAGGTCATACTGTAAACATTCCAGTATCTGTAATTGTCAAAATCTCTTATAATGTTACAAATTAACAGCTGAAGGGGAGAGCAGGGATGCCTGTGTATTGGTTGTTTTGTATTTCGCAGTTTTTGTTCGGAAGTTCATTATTTTTGTTTGTTTTTTTTTTTTTAGTGTGCTAATTTGTCATGTAAATGTTGGAATGATGTAGATTCGAGGAGTATTTAACAGCTAATAAAATTGATGCTTTAACCCCTGTTCCTTCCCCATGTTGATGATACTAGAGGTTTTAAGCCAACAGACAAGGCGCGTGGCTAGAGGCCGTTGTGCTTAGGATTCCTCCGGTTATAGATGTCGAAATACAAGGTCGGTCTTCTGTTTGATGAGAATAGGCTCTAGCTTTGTATCGTTATTAGATTATTTTTTATGCCAACTTATTCAAGCTTATATCTTTTTGCCATATTCCTGGTCATGGTCAAGGTTTTATATGTTATTAGATCAGATAAAGAAAGTCTTTATTGCAGGAAAATGAAACTGTGTGATTCTTAAGAAAGAGTTATACGGCAATGAGATTTATTTTCATCATTTTCCCTTGAAACGGTTGGTACTACCCAGAGTGTAAAAAATAAACCCAAAACAGAAAGCAATGTGTAGCATTTCCCTACCGAAGAAATACTGTGCCTACTACTTAGCATGACTCAACTCACCAGTGGTCCAGAAGGAGAAATGTCTTAAAGACATTTTAATGATATTATTTATTCACCTATTAGTTTAAATAAATAAAATGTCATAATATTATTTAAGATTATTCAAAGAATGTCAACCAATACCACCGGTCCAAAACAGGATATGGGTGAGGCTTTGTTGAGCTTAGATGCCATTAGCTAAATACAGTATTTAATATTATTATCTACTTATTTTTTAAAAAAGAATATTCTATGAGGAATATAAAAGGTACACTATCATTCTTTTGCCATCACATATGGTGGGCTATCTGAAAATTTTTTTGAAAAGAAACAATACAATATTAAATGGGCAAAAATGCCATACTAACTAAAGACAAAATTTAGGGTTAAAACAAGATAATTAGGGTTGAAAATAATCCGACTTTAATATAATATGATATATATAAGCAAATACATACATATATCAAAATTGATGTTAAACTCTCATCTATTACCATTTTATACTATTTTAGAAGTACAGACTAATTCATCATATTTCAGTATCAACTCATACACACTTGACCTTAAAAAACTCTAAAATAAAACCCTCTTGAATGTTTTTGATCTTATGCTCATACCATAGGTAAGTTAACATATTATCAATTTAACTTAAAATACATTGTATGAAATTGGTACTAAATAAAAATTTAGAACAAAGTTGGAAAAACAAGTTGTTGATAATAGAATTAATTTTTTTAAAAAAATTCTCATACCATTATCTTTAGAAAATTACCTTTTAATTATCATTCACCTATCATTAATAATGTTATATTTTATCTATCTATTCATACTAACAGATTCACATAAGATTAGATAAATTAATAAATAATACGTCACCTAAATATGTCCCAACGGTGGCAAAAAGATAGTCCCTTTGACATTTGTCTTAGCTCTCATAAAACAATGTGTGCGCTTATTTTGTGCCACAAAAGAATGAGCTTTTCCAACCACTCTATTTTATCAATAGGTAATTTGGCAGGCATTAATTGGAGGAGAAATCAAAATTTACACTATTCTGACCTGAAATTAAGAGTGCTTTGAGGCAACGCACCAAAAGGAGAGGCAAAACACAGGGAGCAATGCCGTTCAGGATTTCAGACTTAGAACAATAACCTTTCCTGATAGATATCCAATGAATCAATGACCTTCTCTATGAAAAACTTCCTGTGCAATCGATACCTGCAAACGTCGTTGCCAGGATACATTAAAAATCCAAGTAATACTGACTTTTTTCAACTAATATGTTGAACACTGGCTGACACTGTCCGACTCATGTTAGAATATTTTATTATTATTTTTTGATCATGACAGATTTCGACATGTTTATGACAAATTAGATTATTTTACAATTTTCAGAAAAAAAATGTGTTCTATATGTAAGCTAAAAAAATTATAATCATTTTGTGATTTAGAAATAAATAGGAATTTAAGCCTCCATTGTCTTCTATTTTTTCCCATGATGTAAGGTTTCTGATAGCACGATTTACTTATATTGGTTTATTTGCATAAATTAGAGTTATTAATTAATCATATTCTCATATATGAATTTTAGTAAATATGACATCAACGTACCATGCTTTTATTTTCAAAAAACTATTGTGTTAGTGTTGTGTCATGTCATATCGTGCACGTGCCCAGTGTCAGTTTCATTACTTCTTAGTTAACAACAAGTTCACTATCAGTAGCAGAACAAGAGGTGTGATTAGCAGCGACATACTTGATTGCAGCTTCAAGTGTCCTCCTGGCATCTGGCATAGAATCTGTCATAGGTTGAGATAGAGAAGACACAGCAAATAAGATATTAATCAATCAGCCACCAACATCAGCTAATCGGAAGAAAGAGGAAAAAAAAAAAGCAGCTAACATTAGAAGATCAAGTTTAATCAGTAAGAGTTCAACATTTTAATCTTCCACAAAACTACAAAAGTCAGCCATGAGCACGTGCAAAGGAGAGCTTAGGATGGGGGACAAACCCGATCAATAACAGAAACCCCACTTCAAAGATTCTAATGGAGTTTAAACTCTTACATCTTTGACATAGATGCCAAGGCTTACAAGCATGTATGAAAATATTGATATCGCCATTAGATAGATAGTTTGGAAAACATAGTCATAACAGAACACAAGTTTACTATATACTAAATTTAACTAAGCTAATATCTTCTAAAAATCTTTAGGCGGAAGCTAGTAGAAGCATATTAGCATATTTATTAAGATAATATATGCAAGCAGAGTAGTATAGCGAGTAAAGCACCTTAACTCCAATAGGTCAATCATGCCAGCAATTTAGTGGGGGAAAAGTATAGGTAAAAATATCGGATGATAAGTATCGTTATTGGATCCCCGGATACAGATATTTCCTTATACATCGTCAATATTGTGATATATTGTTGCATCAATGATATCTTGCAATATATTAAGCAATCACAATATAATAGGAGATATACCTAATGTTTAGTTGGTACGAACTTATTACGATTATTAGAAAATTTTTTCTTTGATATATTCGATACCAATACATATCGTCTGATATTAATATAACTATTATTGATACCGATATCAATATTTTCATCTATGGGGGAAAGCCTAAGATTGGTTTGTTTTGCACACTGGCTTTGGTTTACAATTGCTGAAAGTTGGAGTTCAGTTTTTGATTATGGGTATCCCTCCAACCATCACAAAAGCTGTAGAAGTCTAAATCCGAAAATTGAAGAATACTTTAATAGCGCATAAACTTGATTGAAATCTATATCCTAGTATAATTAGGTTCCTAAAATTTTATTTGATACCACAGCACCTTAGCAACTTAACTACGGGTAGTCAATTATGTAGCATTAGGTGGAAAAATGTTTATTTTGATTTGGTTTATTATTGCTAAAAGTTGAAGTTCAGTTTTGATTTCGTGTACCCCTCATCAGAAAAGCTGTACAAGTCCAAATCCAAGTAATCAAGCCAAAGGATGAAAATATTGGTATTGGCTATATTAGCATTAGCCACATTGGTATCAGATTCCAAAAATACAAAATTTGTTTCTCGTAAACACATCAATATGGATTGTATACTAAAATTCAACATTTTAAATCATCTATTTACCCATTTAAGAGGTTATAGTCAATATTATCAGAATTGGTTTTAAAATCTTTCTGAGTCATTGAAAAATACTCCAAAGATTTTGATACGTATATTTTATAACTATATAAGAAGTGGATTAGGTTTCCCAAAAGATTTAGGATTTTAGAAATATTTAAAACATATGGATATAAACTTCCAAAAAATAATGGCTATGATATTGGTCGTATTGGTTGGTATTTGTAATATTCACCAATATATTATAATATATTATAATATATTACTAATACGAAAACATACCCGAATAAACTCTTAGAATCAGAACTCTCGATATTAGTACATGTTAGCCGAAATATCAGCAGATATTTTCATTCATGTTCAAGCATATTATTGAAAATTAGTGGCACATAAACTTGTTTGATCTCTATCCCCGAGAGAAAATATTAACTTGTGGAAATTTATTTTTGCCTAAATCCATTTCCAGCGTGGACCAACATAGCCAAATCAAGAAAAAAAAATTATGCACAATTGCCACTTCCAATCCAACAAGCCAAAAGATTAATGAATATCTCGTTAGGTCATAAATCAAAGATTTTCTGGGCATTAAGCAGGAAAATTACCTAGGACCTGCTGGTCTTGCTTAGAAGAAGTGGGAAATTCTGCAAGTATTTGACGGCATTCTTCCTGTAACTCCTTGACAGCTTTTCTTTCCATGCTTGGGATTGGAGGCATGTCCCCGTCTGACCAAGTAGGTAATGTTCTTGCAGCAGCTATAACTGCTCCATCGACGAAACTGTCGCCGTCATTTGCTAGCTCACCTACTCCAGATGTCAATGATGTCAACACAAATTTGAAGCATTTCGATATGCAACAGCTTCTTTATATTAAATATTCATGAGTCGTGACACGTACTATTATGGTAATATTCTTCAGGTAGACCGGCTATATTAAAGATTGACAAGAAAGAATCCAAATGAATCCGTGCATTGCCAGAGAATTGGATGGCATCCCAAGGATTCTGCATTATACCGAACAAGGAATTAATACGAGCAAAATCTGCATATGGTAATCTATTTTCGTAGCCATAAAACGTCCAAAACAAAGGTTCCAATCTATAAAATTCAGGCTTATAAAGTATGTATAAAAGATGTAGATGCTGCCAGTTGCGTCAACATACTTTACATGTGTTTGTTCAAAGAGAAAAGTCTCTTTTGTAGTTTTCCCCCCATTAATTAAACAAAAAATAACAATTCTCAAGAAGGACTGCCTTGAGAAAATAACTGAATAGTTTATTGACCGACTTAACATAGTGTCACAAGCTTTTGCAGAAAATCTAGTATTTTATTTCATCAAATCTTCAATTTATTTGAATATGAGTTTTTTCACCAAATTTGTTGTTTTCACCGTAAGTTTTTGCCACTTCTAAGATTTTTAGGAAGGAATTTTAGTTGTTTTGCCACTGACGCATTTTTTTCCCTAACATGGCCTCTCACACAATTGAAAATGCTTAATTTGATCCAAAGCTCAAATCTAAATAAAGTTGAAATTTTGAAAACAACAATAATAAATTTGTCGCAAGAGAGAATTGCGTATGAGTTTGCAGATAATTGTGCAACAACAATCCTAAGGCATTAAAGATGATAGAAGTCAGATCAAAACCTAGTAATATAAAGCATACTTTGCAAGATTACAAATTCAGCAACATGAAGTTTACCCAGGAGTATTTATTTTATTGCCAAAAAAGGCAATTTCCTAGGGAAAAAAAAAAGCTCTTTTCTGCAAAGATTCTGAAATGTTATTTATGAGGAAAATAAATTAAAATACACAATTAACACTCATTACATACTGGCCATGCACCACTAGTTCAGATCCTGCAGCCCATGCAGAAAAAATTTACATAAAGTGGAAATTCCACATTGTTTCATTTCTCAAATCTGTTCTTTTTTTTTTTTTTTTTGGTCTTTCGCTCTTGAATCACGATGAACTTTGGCTAGATGAATTGCAATCATCACCTCTCCTTTTTGTTTGTTAAGATTATAAAATGCACTGTTCAGTTAGCTGATTCCATCTTAATTGGCATTTGGAAAGGAAAGTTAAAATAGATTATATACGCCTTTTGTTCCTAGACCCAATGTGATCAGGATTGCAATTTGAATAGATATTTAGTTTAAATTATTATATAATTGAATATTTAATACTTCAGTTTCCAGTACCAACAGATTCTATTTCATACTTGTCAACTATTTATTCTATATCGGCCAAGGTGGTTGGCTGACAACTTTATTTCTAACCTGTACTCTGTATATTTTCTCTAATCTGCTCAAGTCAGTGTTTCTTTAAATTAGGATTAAGCCTTGCCCGGCTTCTCATGGCTGTTAACAGAGTACATTTTCTTTCTTGTTTGGTTTTGCTTATAAAATAGCTTTTAGAAAAAAGAAATCTAATTTGAATATTCAACAAAAAGTTTTATAAAAAGATGATTGAGATTCTATATAAGTTGACTTGGGGTTTTTTTTTTTTTATTTCAACAAGTTTTGGTTTAGAGTTCTTTAAAAGTACAACATGCACACTTTTGGCAGAAGCTATAAAACATAGCTTTTCGGAACACAATAATATGCAATGCTCTTTATAAATTTTTGTCTTCTCGATGATTGCATATGTTTAGCCTGGGAATCTATATTTCATGAAAGTCATTTGCTTTAATTTACCAATATCAAATAAGCTCCTTTGGTGAAGATTTTGGAAAATGATATAACTGTCCCCTAGTCATATGTATTCAATCTTGTTTGACATAGAAATCACAGATCTATCCTAAATTAGCATCAGACTCCAGATCTGTACATTTTGAAAAATAAACATAAAGAAGAAACAACAGAAATTTTAAGCAAACGAGAAAAAGCAACAGAATAGAGCTGCAAATAAGTACCACAGGAGATGAAAATCCATATCTCTGCATAAGCATATCATTCTGTAATCCACTCATATAGTTGACAGTCATCTGCAAAGAGTCATAAACCAAAACAAGATGCCAGAATTGCACCTTATAAGATCAACCAGGAAACGTTCACAAGAGAGTTTTGGCAGGGATGCATTATACAGAGAGAGCATGCAAGCTTGATAATATTAAAAAATAAGAACTAAAAGCGGAAGGGGGAGAGTGAGATTGAGTGAAACGATAAAACTCAAACCATCACATACAGTATTTTGTATCAATGAAATGTAAACTTCCAGGTATTAGTAATAAACTTAGACGAGAATTTTACCCATCAACAACATATAAAAGAGGGGAGGAAATATCAATTATTGAGAAAGAACAAGAATTATTCTTCTTCAGTGGTCTGTATCCAACAACTTTGGGAATTGGCTTGTAATTGGTTCTGAGTTAAATGGTCTTGCTGTAGATACATAAAAGGAAAGGATTTATCCTCGAAGCGGTTATCTGAGAGAAAAGGAATATGGAGAAGGCAACACATTTGTCCTCCTCACTAATTCTGGCTTCTTTGGGACAAGATGAACAAAAGAGCTTTTGAAGGTGTCAATTATCCAACACTAATATTTCAGAGGGCAGTAGGAGACAGTAGAAACTTAGAAGAAAGGAGACTAAAAGTAGGCTAAATGTGAAGATGGAACAAGAATTATTAACTGAAGCATAAAAAAACTTTGTAGTTGCATATTGTACTAAATCAAATGGAATGATAAAATCGAGTTCATATATAGCTGAACCACTTTAAGCTTTGTTATTTTTATTGTTAAAACTTTTTATAATTGATAATGACAAAAAATGATTGTCTGCTAGTCTTTGTAGAGGGTTATAGCCTATAGAAATCCCAGCTCTCAATTACAATTAATCTCAGCAGTCCATACTCATTTAAAGGCCACATTCTAGTCACGGTGACCCGTACAACGATAACCAGGTGTCACCGCTCATTGCATTCATTCAAACCAATCAGAATAATATTGAAGTATACTGCTCTAAACTCATTCCCTTCTGCTGCAAGTAGTCGAATTTTCTGTACAACTCCATTTCACATCCACCTAGCAGAAACTGCATCCGCATCTTTGTTTCATGTATCCCCAAGTCCGCATCTTTCACTTGCCTTGTTAAGTATGATACTCTTCAATTCTCTTCCACCATTGAAGCCAATTGCCTTTCAGCTGAAGTTTCACTAACAAAACCTTTATTTTCCATGTCATGGATTTCCACTCAAAATAATTCTCTACAATAGCTTTGCTATCCAAATAACCTTCTATATGCACCTTCTATTGAAAATTAGCGACTTCCATCTTGATTCCACCACGTTTTAGATCAGTGAAAACAATGCTGCCTTAGGACCCTGTCACTCTCATATCGTTTTGGCATATTGTAGCAGCCGGAAACAGAAAAAAGAGATCACAATTATGACTGTCTACTATTCTTTATAGACTATTTGTTCTATGGTTAGAGCCTCTAGTAAAACCCAGCCCATAATTACAACCATATCAATCATCAAACTCATTAACAAGTCACCTGATCATCACATGAAATCTGGAACAGAAATACTAAGAAAAGACAAGACTAAATGAAACAAAAAAAGGCATTGCAAAATCAACTAATTAAAATAAATTTATTGGGTGCCCTGGCATCACTCTGCTTTTGGGTCAAGGGTGTGCTTTGTTCTTATATCAATTTGTTAATTTTGTGGACAACGACTACCACAAAAGATTTCCAGGGAATATTTTACACACAAGATTAGGAATTTGGGAACAGGACTCTTGGAATTTAAGATTTTATTTACCTTATGATATTTTGACATTTTTTTATGATTTGATATCTATTTTTATTCTTCAAGACTACATGCACCCAGGACAAACCTGAAACCAAGCTAAAATCAATTCAACACCAAAAACAAATAACATTACAATGCAATATATAAAGTTAAGCTACCTTATTCTGAAAATAACTTCATAAAAAAAATTCTAAATAAAAAATATTTTGAAACTATTAGTTATTCAACTAATGCTGCCGAAAATATTGAAGAAATAAAATTATTTCTATATCTTAGACAAAAAATTGAAGTAAAAGGTTAAAAGAGTGACATATTGGCACTCATTAAGATCCTTATTTGGAGAGGTGATTAGACATTTAATGTGGACACTTCCTTTGATAAGTGCTTTTTGGCAATAAATGCACTTGTTTTGGAAAGTATTAAATAAAATGGGGCATAATAGTTAGAATTTAACAAATGCTATCACCCATTAATTACACCAAAAAGTGAAAAGTACTAGTCAACTAGAATTCCTTTTTTGGCCTCTCTTTCGGTTCCACATCAATTAGCTTTTCTCATTTACTATCCATTCATTCTCTTCCGCATCATCTTGGCAATTCTTTCAATTGTATAAGTCCTCACAACCAGGTGGGAATAAAGTATAGGTAGAACATGAAATACTTTTACTTCATAATCATCTTAGAACAGCGGTTCATGGAGAGAGAGAGAGAGTCCCTCTATAATCATTGGACAGAAAGGAATCTGGAATCTAGCTAAACTCTTTAGGAGATGATATTAATTTATTGTCCCCAATCAGTAGGCGTTAACTGATTTCACCTAGTCATTTCAAAATCCCCTTCGCCCTCTTCCAATAAAGAGTGAACTTCATAAAAAAACATGTGTTTCCTGATTTCTGATCAAGGAATAAAGGACCGAATTTTCACAAATAAGGAATGTAAGGCTTAGCCGGAATTAAACAATACAATGGAGATCTCCAGCCAATTAGAGTCTTTTTCAGCATCAATAATATGTGACATGGAGTATTTTTGTCATTATCCATCACGTGCTCTTCACATGACCACACATTAACTGTTATGAGCAATGTTCATAAAAATCCAGTCTATTGTCATGTTCAAGTTTCTGGACCCGTCATGTGCCAAACACAAAACGGAGATTTAAATCCACATCACATTTTCGGCACAGGAAAACAAATTGGCCAGAATTTTTGTAATTATAGTCCTTAATTGAGAAAAACCATCAACTTATTTGTTGATTGACAAAACATTTATAACTTCATTAAGCAATTGGAAAATCACACAAGGAATACCGATTAGTTTACTCTCACTCTCATTGAAATGCAATTGATTGCTAATCTGAAACAAGATTAATATGAAGCCACCTTAGAGTAGATGTCACTTTGAAAATTTTCCTTTTGGTTGGTTCACTAAATTTTACCTAGTGCAGTTAGGGTTGAAACTTGACATTATTTGGTTGAAACTCAACCTGAGTTCTCTGCACAATACCGGCTGCTAGCATACACATTTAAGAGTAAAGAATAAAGTCCACCAATTGATAGGTTAAAAAAAATTTAAACTTCATGAACATAAAATGTTACCTCCTCCCCTTTCCTAATTTCTTGTCCAGCATTAATCAGAACTTCAAGCATGCGATCTCTAAAACGCCAGTGAAAGAAACAGTTGGGCTGAAATGAATGGTTTAGCATGTCTGCAAAAATAAGTCATTCAAAAAATCTGGAAATAACTAAGAGATGCAATAATTCTCCATAAGATAAGAGGATAGATGGAGAATAATATTAGAAGTCTAGAATGAGACAAAAATTTGAAAGCAGAAAGGAAGGGGAACACTTCTGATCAAGCAGACCATCAAACTCATATTGGAGGCCCACTATTTATGTCTTAGCTTGTGCAAATACAACAGCATCAGTTAGTTATCAAATCCAGAATAAGTAAATAATAGAAATAGTACAGTATTTAAATGTGAAAGCAACAATTGGAAAATAATAGACAAAATGATTATCTAGGGATTGCAGATGACACTCGTTGCAGTTTCAGAATTCAATCCTAGATGCCATGAGCTTCTTAAGAATTTAATTTTCAAATTTAATCATTGCACAGGCAGCAGCAGTCATGTAGTCGTATGAAACGTTGCATTTAGTATTGATGTCCATGCGATTCTTAGGGAGAGGGTCTTAAAGAATTTGAACTCAAAAGAGGCATTGGAGGGGGAGAACCTTACCTAGGATGGATAGGGTAAAAAGGTCATGCTCAAGGCACTTGACTGCCTCCAGCTATCCACCATCCTTCAGCACAAATGTTGGCTGGCTGTCCAACTGCCAACAGCCAGCGGCCAGACCCCTCTGGTTACAATTAGTCAATTGCAAGCACAGTTGGAAACCGGGCAGTTCTTGTTTAAACACAAAAGGGGAAAGCCCCCTCCTCCCAAAAAGAAAAAAAAATCTTTACCCTCTCAGCCACCTGCCTTCTTTCCCTAATTCTTTAGGCTTGCCCATCCAAACACAGTGGAAAGGGAAAAGTTTTCTCCTCCTTCACCCCCTCGCCCACAGCCCATTAAACTTTCCCCCCTTTTCTTCTGCTAGCCAAAAACGGTGCGCCTAAGACTCGTGAAATAGATATGACTGTCAAGAAACAAGCCAAAAGATAATTTGTGATATTTCCATCAATATGCTATGTAAATGCTGGGCTTCTGTTAGTGCTCTTTCAAAAGGGGAATCCCAACAAACAAGGTTCCCATGATGCAAGGTCTACGGAGGGTTTGATGTATGTAACATTAGCCTAAACTGTATAGGAAGTTGTTTCCATGATTAGAATGTGGCTTACATTTGAACCATGATGTTGTAATACCATGCAGCCCAGGGTGAACTATGATTGAATACAGTAAGTTGCATCTTATGCATTGAAAAGAAAAATAGTGGATCATGTATATACCACTCTTCAGGAAAATGCCTACGAGAACAAAGAACCACAGAGTAATTTACTGAGTCAGTAAATAGTTCGAGAATTCCAGAGTATGACAAGTGCAACATCTGAGCAACCAACGACAGGTGTGAGCAGAAAAAAAGCCCCTACTGATTTGATAAAAGAGAGTTGGCAATCACATTGACCCTTGATAAGATAGAGGAACAGCAAGTGTTCATGAATTCATTGTGACGACTTCAATGAAAGTAGCAGTACAAGCACATTTAACTGGACTGGAAAGAGAGCATAAAATCAACATTGATGACACATGCTTCTAGATCCCATATAGATTTAATTGGAGATAATTCAACCAATCTCCATTCCCTTATGCTTGGGAGCTTTCAAGTGCAGATTCAGGGGGGAAGAAAGAGAGAAAAGAACATAAAGACAGCATATGCCAGATCTAAGAATTGTAGTCAGGCCCTCCATTCAAGTTAAAGAATCTCACCAGCATAAGGAACTAGCATATTTGCATCTTGAACTAGCGCCCCGACTCTCATTTGAAAATTAATGCATCGGGATTGTGCCATGCCCACAGCCCATATGAATCTCTCAGGATCAGATGCAAGGCGTTTTATTTTGAGTGGTACAGCAGAGTGCTGAGCAAGGCAGAACAATCAGAAATCGAAAGGAAGAGACCAGAGATTGGAAGAGAGGATAGACTGATTGTGAAAATGAATAACACAAGTTGAGGTAAAAACATTTAAAGATACCCAGTTCTTCTCCCAGAACTCCAAAGCTCGACGTTGTTGTTCCCGCATAGTTGATGCCAAATTCTGATCCTGCAGCTCTAATAGGTCTTCCTACAACAAGCAAAAAGAAATAAAGCTTTGATATTCCAAAAGAAGATTGCAATGTCAAACAGATCTTGTGCAAAGCAAAGTACAACATCATCTGATTGGAGGTGATAAATCCTGAAGGAACCCACAGAAAAATGGATCACAGGGCTAAAGTTCTTGAACAGGTGAGATCGGCATGATCAATCCAACACTGGATAAAGATAGGTGGACCCCCTCAGCCTTGTAAACCTATGCTGAGCTCAAAAGGGTATAGATAATTTGGAAAGGGTAAGCTAACTAACACGCCATTCCATACCTAATCAGAGACTTGCCACATCAAACCTATCAAAGGAAATGCAGATGAAAACTCAAGCAGATCTTCAACATAGAACAAAGGATGAGCCATCATTTTGAGAGTGAATGGCTCAAAGATATCAATGAATACTCACAAGTTATCACCAAACCCATCAAAAATCATCATAACTACCCAGAAATACTTGATTTTTCCTATAGCTACAAAAGCAAGGAGAGGAGGACAACAAAAGGAAAAGAGAAAAAGAACAAGAAGGGAGGGGGGGAGTCTCTTAAAGCTCCACTTGTACATAAATCTACAAAAATTTCCTTGATAAGAAAAGGGAAATCTCAAAAATCGTCAACACCATATAACTCCCCTCTTGGCAACGGTGGTAATTATTATGTTTTTGCCCACAAACACATTTCCCATTTCACGATGTCAACACCCTCGATCCCGGGGCAAACCTTGGGTGGCCTCTTACACTGATCCGGGTCCACTAAATTGCCCTCTTTCATATCTCCAAGCATCCCTATGGCTAATATTGGCTCACGTGAAGGAGTGGACTCTCCGAGGGAAACTCTCGGACGCCAAAACCTTGATTTATTTCCCGTGTAAGCATAGGATTCATATAAGGTACGAGTTCTGAATTTCAAAATTTATCATGATTAATTAAGTTAAGATAAGAAGTTGAGATCAAAGAAGAAGGATTATGTGGGAAAAAGTCAAGGTTAGATCGGGTCGCATTGAGTTGATAAATATTTGACCGGCGCTTGAAGCGTGCACATGTGTGTCCTAAGCAGAGAGGTCGTGCCTAACAAACGCTTAACAGGAGCTCGAGTGTGTTTTCCAGTGTATTCACACACAATGTACACCCGAGGAACTTTAGAGAGCGCTGAGACAGAATTTTAGCACCTGACGTGCGCCTAATGCAACGTTCGTGCGTCACTGTGTTTGGTTGCAACATCTGATGCACGCTTGAAGAGTGCACGTGCGCCAAGTCTGTTATATAAATCATATTTGGCTGATTTTCGGTTATTTTTTACCAGAATTTGAGAGAGGAAAAGATGAGAAGAGACAGAAAGAAAGAGAGGAAGTTAGAGAGGGCTGATTGTGGTCAATCCAAGCAAGATTTTGGTAAATTTAAAATTAAGGCAAGAGCATCCCAAGCCTTCATTTCTTTTGTTATTGATTTCCTTCCACTTCTTGAGTATTTCTTATTTCAAATGTTCATACATACTGTATTTTCATATTTAAGATGTTTATTCATCACATACTCATGCATACTGTATTTTCATACTTAAGATGTTTATTCATCTCATACATGTACTAATCCTTTTATTTTCTGCAATATTGTATAAAATTCATATCTAAACCCATGTATATTGTATTGTTCAGCTAATTTTTGCAATTTTCTTTCCTAATGTACTGAAATCATGATGAATTGACTCTCGCATGCTTTAAATTCGTACATAATGTTTTTGCATGTTTAAATTTACTAAGTGTACATTCTGCATGTCCTACAATTTCATCTATTTGTCCCTGAATGCATGATATTTGAAATGAAATGTGGAATTGAGAAACTGTACTGATTTTTTGCCCTATCTTTCCCAGAACAATCCAGTATGTTTAAAAAGAAATTGTTCCTGCATAAATTCCATACAATGCATGCTAAGAAGCTGATGGAATTTAATGGAAGAACTCTACAATTTGTTAAGAAATTAAGAACATTTTCTCCGAGATGAGAAAATACAAAGATTATTGTAATTTTGTAGAGTTTTCATTTGTTTATGCATCGGACCATTACAATAAGTTCAACGGTGGTATATTATGGCATGCCTTGATATATTATAGTGGTGACTGAAATTCTGTCCTATCATCCGCGGATAAAAGCGGTATTCGACCCCATCTATAGGGTGATATGTATGACGGATCACCTACGCGTCTTGAATAATAGCGTAAGATATTTGGTTGTGTGAAAACAAATATAATTCGGGTTTTGCTTATTCGCTCTTTAACTGGTAAGGCCCTATTGGCCCTTGGACAATAAGAATAGCATAATTGAACATAAATATTTCGCATTGTATGATTGATTTAGGACCAAAAAGGGAAATTTCGAAGCAATGCATAATTGTTATGGAAAATCCACATCCACGTCATTGCATCTAAATTTGATCTACTATCCTTCCGACAGGTTTAAATGCAAATCATATGTTAAATTGTGAAAATTATATGCCTTGTTAAGCTTCCAACTCACCCTTACTTTTGTTTTCACTAACCCTCTTTAGATTAGCGGCTCGGATCACTTGCAGAATGATAGGATTCCTGGAAGAGCTGACCGATGGGGATAGAATTAGAAATTTAATGTGTAATCATCTTAAGACAATAGCTTTAGAATGATTACTTTGCTTGTGTGGTTCTGTATTGATGTATCTCTTTCAAGTTTTGTGGTCAGTGGTGCAGTGAAATGTTAGCCTATTCAGTAGAAGAAAATTGTGTCATTGTTAACTCTGATTTATATTATTTGGACGTATTTTCTTATGTATGATTTGATGTCCTAGTATAGTCAGTTTTTCAGAGCCACTTTCAGGTGTGGAATATTCGGTTCCTATAGTTAGATTTATTTAGTGCATATATGTTTGGGTTGATTGTGATATCGACGTGAGGCTCACGTTTTTTATTAATTTGGACTTATTATTTGTTAATGGAATAATCACGTTAACTACTATTAGAATTGGGCACTAGGACGTGACAATTCAAGTTCAACACAAGTGGTTCCAATCCGAGACAATCAGACCTGGACCCTAGACGCAACAAAATCAAAAATAAAATAGAAATGATAAAACTTTACTGAACCAAGTCAATGTACAATAGCACACCAGAATTTCTTTAGGGGGTCAGGGGGTTGAAGAGGATGTTTAGAGGCATGACCACATGATATATTGGTAATTTCTCTTTGAAGTACGTCATGCTCGAGATAAGGGCAATACATAATTTTACCTATTGATGCTATGAATTGGAATTTTCAGTAACGAAGGCAAGGAAAGAGATAAGAACGTAGTAACTTCCATATCCCACTCATAAGCATACCTCTGTGGCTAGAAGTAAGCTAGTGCACTCATCAGCACTTGGTAAGAAATCACCATATAGTTGCCAGAAGTTATCCTCCCGATCAAAAGCATATAAAAGAAGGCATGCCAATCTCAGATCCCAATCTTTCTGCCACAGAAAAATAGACCATATAAGAACTAGAAAAAGGCCAAGAGAAACAACTCCAATTTCTAAAGACAGACAACTAGCAGAGCTAACAGCACAACCATGCTGTTGGAAAAATTGCCGGTCGGACAACACTGTAGAGAAAGATTGCCAATCGGACAGGAATGCACAAACACACACATTATGGGAGAAAGAACACATAAATTTTACATGGAAAATCCTCTTCTAAAATAAGAAGGAAAAACCACGGGAGATTTAGTCCATAAACAAATTTCACTATGTGAAAATGGTTACACAAATCTCTGGCTACAAAAGCCTCTAGAAGAGTTGAGAATAAAACAAGAGCAAAAATACAATCCTCTCTGAGTTTTTCTTTTTTCACTACTCTCTTCTGCCTTTCGCACACACTTGCGCACACTTACATGCCCAGCATGTATGCATATATATACGGATTTTGTTCGGAGACCATCTATCCAATAGTTAGGTTGCATGTGGACAAAACTTACCACCAACTCTACAATTTGCCACCAACCTGCAGATCGCCACCAACTCTGCAAATTGCTACCAACCTGCAAATCACCATTCTGTTGGGAGGAATTGACCTTCTCAATCAATCGGTGCCATATCTGAAAGTCAACTTTCCCTTTCTGAAAAAAAAAACTGATTGAGCAAACGTTGTAGGTAATCAACTTTCAAGTTTATAGTTCCTAGGTGTTGACCAAGGACCTTGGACATCATCCCATGTCCTCGGATATCATCTGCACCTCGGCCGTTATCTTCAACAGAGTCCTCAGGCCATTAACACTTTAAACTGGCCATTTAGCGCAACCGGCCATTTTGTCTCATCTTGACAAAATGACGCAATCTAGCAAAATGGCGCAACCGGCTATTTTGCCCCAACCGGGTAAAATGCATACCCCGACTTCTTCTCTCAGCCAGTCAACCTCCCGTTGACCAACTTCTGCAACCCGGCCTGGTTACTCTGACAATTACTCCTTCGACGATTGCCACTCCGGATCTTTCGGTCAACATTTACTTCAGCATATTTCCACATGAGAATGACCCCAACAAACTTCCCCTCATGACTGTGTGAGAACCGGATCAGTCAGGCCAGTTTTATCACAGCAAGCTTTAAGCTTTCCCTTAGGCAATACTTTGGTCAACATATCTGACTCGTTTTTTTCAGTCCGGACCTTTTCAAGTGACAGCTGTCCTTTATCAACAACATCTCTCAACCAATGGTATCGAACATCAATATATTTTGATCTTGAATGAAATGAGGAGTTCTTGCATAGATGTATGGCGCTTTAACTATCACAAAGGATCACATACTTCTCCTAAACATATCTGACTTGTTTTCTTCAGTCCGGACCTTTTCAAGTGACAGCTGTCCTTTATTAACAACATCTCTCACCCAATGGTATCGAACATCAATATGTTTTGATCTTGAATGGAATGAGGAGTTTTTACATAAATGTATGGCGCTTTGGCTATCACAAAGGATCACATACTTCTCCTACTTGAAGTCCAATTTTTTGATGAACTTTTTTATCCACAACATCTCATTGCTGGCTTTTGTGACTGTGATAAATTCTGCCTCTATGGTGAAGAGAGCAACACACTTTTTAGCTTAGATTGCGAGGAGACTGCCCCTCCGGCAAACTTGACCAAATACCCTGAAGTGGATTTTCGAGAGTCAATGTCTTCGGTCATATTCGCGTCTGTGTAACTAATCAACTGGAGCTTCTCACTTTCAAAACACAGACACATCTTCAAAGTCCCCCAGAGATATCTCAAAATCTACTTTACAGCAAACAAGTGCTCCTTTCTGGGATTTCAGAGAAATCTGTTAATAGTGCCGACCGAGTAAGCAATGTTTAGCCTCGTGCATACCATAGCATACATCAAACTTCCTGCTGCTGAAGAGCAGGGCCCGCTTCTCATGGTGGCCTTCTCAATATCCGAGGTTGGATACTGCCGACTGCTCAACCTGAAGTGGTTGGCCAATGGGGTGCTCACTGGTTTGGACTTCTTCATCTTAAACCGTTGGAATATTTTCTCAACATAACTTTCTTGAGACAGCCAGAACTTCTTGTTTTTACGGTCGTGAAATATTCTGATTCCCAAAATTTGCTTCGCTGGCCCCAAGTCTTTCATGGCAAACGACTGTCTAAGCTGCTACTTAGTTCCTTGATTTGTGCACCATTTTGTCCAACGATTAACATATCGTCCACATAGAGGAGAAGGACGGTGAAGTCATCTCCTGAAAACCTTTGAACAAATACGCAATGGTCAGAAGTAGTCTTTCGGTAGCCTTGGTCCACCATAACAGACTCAAACTTTTTGTACCATTGACGTGGAGCCTATTTCAGTACGTGCAGGCTTTTCTTCAAATGACATACTAGTCCTTCTTTTCCCTTGACATGGAATCCCTCCGATTGCTCCATATAAATTTTCTCCTCAAGGTCACTATGGAGGAATATTGTCTGGACATCTAGTTACTCCACCTCCAAATCTAGGACAACAACCAAACTAAGCATCATACGAATGGAGGACATTTTCACCACTGGAGCAAAAATTTCATCAAAGTCAACCCCATTGCGCTGGTCGAAGCCCTTCACCACCAGCCTTATTTTGTACCTCGGTTAAGAGGTATTTTCCTCGGTTTTCAACTTGAAGACCCATTTGTTCTTAGGGCTCTCTTCCCCTTAGGCAGCTCAACCAATTCAAAAGTATGGTTTTCATGTAATGAGTTCATATCATCTTTCATCGCTTCTAACCATTTTTCTTTGTGCTCATCCTTCGTGACTTTCTCAAAACCTTCAGGTTCACTTGCATCCATGAGTAACACATACTCACTGGCAGACTAACGGACAGATGGCCGTTGGTCCCTTGAGGAACATCGAATAGTAACTTCCTTGACCTGCTGAGGAGTGATGTTATCCTCCTCTTCGTTATCTTGCTCGGCCACTCCAGGGGTGTTGCCCTCTCTATGTGTCTGTCGAACAATATCAGCACCTGTCTTATCTGTCCGACTAGTACCAGACAGTGCCCGCTTCTCTTTTTCCTTGTCCTCAATGGTCTCTCCTTCGATAAAGACCATATCCCTTGATCGGACTAGCTTCTTTTCAACTAAATCATAGAACCTGAATCCTAATTTATCTTCCCTGTAGCCCAAAAAGATGCATTGCATCGTCTTTGGCTCCAATTTGATCCTCTCATCCTTCGGGATGTGAACAAAGGCCTTACAACCAAATACCTGATGATAGCCATAGGATGGCTCCTATCCAGTCCATATCTTCTCTGGGACTTTACCATTTAATGGTCTACTGGGCGACCTATTGATAGCATAGGCCGCCGTCTTCAGGGTTTAAGCCCAAAAGGATCCTAAGAGCTTTGCTTCTAACAACAGCACCTGACCCTCTCAATTAATGTACAGTTCATCCGCTCAGCTACGCCATTCAATTGTGGCGTCTTCGGTGGCGTCTTCTGATACCGAATGTCATGAGACTAACAGTAGGCATCAAATGCCCTAATATACTCTCCGCCATTGTCGCTCCGGATGCACTTTAACTTTCTTCCAGTCTCACGTTCAACTAGAGTATGAAAACGCTTAAATACTCCAAGGGCCTAATCCTTGGTTTTGAGTGGGTACACCGACAACTTCCTCAAGCAATTATCAATGAACGAGACAAAATATTGTACTTCTTTGAAGGACTTCTCATTGAATGGCCCGCAGACATCGGTATGTACAAGCTCAAGCAATTCGGCCTTTTCGGAAGACCGGTCTCCTCGGAAAGAAACTCTCCTCTACTTTCCCACTATACAATGAAGACAACTCCTCGACTTGTCTTCTTTCATGCTAGGAATAAGGTCTTTCTTGGCCAGATTAGACATTCTTTTCTCACTTATTTGGCTTAACCGTTGATACCACAAATCAGATGACTCCACACCACTAGCAGTGTTGACCTCTCTGCCTTAGCAGAGGCCTGCAACACATAAAGACCAGATATTTTTCTTCCTCGGGCAACTACAAGAGACCCTCTAGTTAGTTTATATGCCCTATTACTGAAGACGTTGTAAAAATCGTCATCATCAAGTCTTCCTACTAAGATAATATTCATTCAAATGTCAGGAATGTATCGGACATCCCTCAAAAGTAGTCGAGTTCTGTTGGGTCCAGTCCCGGAGGAAGCAGCAGTCAAAATCAACTATTCAGCCCAAGACTTCAAGCAGCCTACGTGGCAGCCCAACACCCGTAGCCAATCAACGCTTCTTACAGCTCATTAATGCAGCTGTAAGCGGCAGACTCAAGGTAGCCGTGGCTTGCGCCGCTCCTTACAGCTGACAAACCAATCCTCATTTGAGAGGCAGACCAAGCATGGCCAACGATGCACGATGGTCTCCTCACCGTCACAAGGCGACAACTGACACCACCGACCACCACCAGTAGGTCAACGGCCGGCGAATCTCTGCAGAAAGGATTCTCACGCCCAAAGCTCCACTCCCTGGAGCCTATATATCCCCTCTCTTTCTGCAAGAGAAGGGGATCGATCAATTCCAAATCAGTAATTTGAGACAGGTATTGAGACATATGCTCCCTAAAGCTCCAGCTCTCAAACTCACAACCAACTCTCATCTTCCATAGCCTTTCACAGGTAACTAAAGTTAGCCACTGATCGCAGTGCATGCAGGGAGCCAGGCCTCCCACTAACCGCACATTGAGTTTAACTCTCACATATATACACTCCCACCTCACACTCATCATTTTCTGCGCACCTCTAAGCGTGCGTCCCACCTTTCCGTTCATTGTGGAATGATACTGACTTGAGCGTTGAAGTGTTTTAAGTGGAGAAATCCCGCGAACATCTGACCTCTTATTTATTAGTTGTGTTGTGTAGGTTTTAGGTTAACGGCGACGGAGACCCGACCCACTCATGATTACCTCCGGACGACGAGAAATCCGAAAGCTCCCTGATCTGCACGACAACTAAGAACTCGGGACGCAACATTAGCGCCGTCTGTGGGAATGTGACAAAAAATCTAACGTCTCCTTCCAACACTCACTCCTTCACAACAAAATGGTCAACACCCGGGCACAAGCCAGCGCTTCAGTAAGAGACGCAGCCGCTCACGGCAATGACCTCAGCGGGTTGCCATGCTGACGCCGGTCCACAACCTGACATTCACCGTCTGGCCGCCAATATGGGTGACATGAGGCTGATAATCTAAGCCCTCTACAATCGAATGGGCACACCATGGATGGGGGTTGCTCCCCAGCATCTCAGGCGTCATCCTTCAGGCGGGGAGGGCGTCGCACCAGAGCCTTTGGGGCAGATCAGATCGGCCTGACGATGCCGAGACCCAGGCGGCCTCAGGTAATAGGGCCCAGTCTGCGGCTGGAAGCCACCCTACTCGGGACGAATGGGAGGAGAGCCCAGAGCGGCGTAACCCTCGTAACTCTCGCAGCGAGAGTTGGTAGACGGCCGCGGACTCATACAACGCACGGCCGCCCCGCGCCGACAGCCACCGCAACCGGCAAGCTCAGCAGCACCAACAGGGTCACACAGAGCTTTGTGACATCATCAAAGCACAAAGAAGCAAATCTGATCCATCGATGGAGAAGGTGAAGATGTTCTGGGATCTCCACTAACCTGCGAAGATCACCATTCACCATGGATCTTCAAACCCAGTCGCTCCCCCGCAAGTTCAAAATGCCAACACTGAAAGGGTATGACGGAAGTAATGATCCAGTGAACCACCTCAACTACTTCCGCACTCATCTGTCCCTCCAGGGAGCGAGCGAGGCTGTGATGTGCCAGTGCTTCCCCATCATCCTTAGAGGGGACGCGCTACTTTGGTTCCATGGCCTCCCGTCGAACTGCATCCGCTCCTTCGACGAGCTTACAAATTGCTTCTTGAACAAGTTCACCTCCAGTCGAATGGAGGAGAAGCAGCCATGGCACCTGGTCCGCCTCCACCAGCGGATGGACGAAAGTCTAAAGCGATTCCTCAACCGCTTCATCACTGAGGCGCGTCGGATCCCCCAGCTCTTTGACGAGCTGAAGCTTAATGTCTTCGTTGCTACGTTGGCAGCAGGGGACTTCTTCAAACACCTATTGCATCAGCGCTCCGAGTCCTTTTGGGAAGCAAAGGCCATCGCCTGAGTCTACATCTCGGCGGAGGAAGCCAACGAGTCAAAGCGTCCCAAACGCGCGGACCGTCCTCCGGAAGGGTCCAAGCCAGCCGCCGAGAAGAAGAGGAATGATGACAGTAGCCGCTTCCAGGAATGCTGCAAGTAGCCGCTTCCAGGAATGCTACAAGTAGCCGCGGCCTTTGCCGAGATCTAGGAAGGAGTACGGGCCAACATCCCTAACTCCCCTAAATGATACCCATGCGAACATTCTGATGCAGATCCAGGACGAAAGGTTCTTCAAGTGGCCGAAAGCGCCGAAGGGCCCGAACGGTGGTGACCAGACAAAGTACTGCTATTACCACCGCTGCCTGGGACATTTTACGGAAAACTGTCGGACCCTGTAGCAGGAGGTAGAAGATCTGATTCGCCGTGGACATCTCAAACGGTTCATGAAGGGCTCAGGGCAAGCCCCCGCAGCCTCAGAAGGCAAGGCAAGCGAGCCTCCGAGGAACCGTATGAATGCTGGTGTGATCAACATGATCTCAACCGCGCTAGTCAATAGCAGCAAGCAGGTGCAACCCGAGCAAACTTCCAGCAGCAAGAGAGTGAGGATAGGAGATAGGAGTGATATCATTAGCTTTAGCAGTGACGATATAGCTCATATAACATTCTCCCATTATGTTCCCCTCATTGTATCCGCCCTCATTCCAGATAGTACGGTTGATTACCAATTGAAACGAGTCTTTATTGATAGTGAAAATTTTCAGAATTTGCTATATCTTGTTGCCTTCTTTAAGCTTGGATTGAGAAGAAGCTAGATGAAAGCAGCCAATGGCCCTCTATATGGGCTGGACAACGAACCTGTACCTGTACAGGGAGTAGTCTAGCCGGAGATCACAATGGGAACTTACCCGCGTATTGCCACGCGAGAGCTAATGTTCCTTATTGTCAATCTACCATCCGTCTACAACACCATCCCCGGCAGACCATTCCTCACGGCCTTCGGGGCTGTTAATTCCATCTCTCATTTAAAGATGAAGTTTTCAACCCCCTACGGTATAGGAGAGGTCTCAGTAATCAGGTGATGGGACGAACGTGCTACCTGTCCCAAGTCACCCCAGTAGTGCCAGACTACATGGACGGAGACTTGGACCTCCGCGATGAAGCCACGCTACAGCAAGCCCAGTCATGAGAAGCAACTGAAGTGATACTTCTAGACCTTGCTGAGCCAGAGAAATGCGTGCATATCGGCAGCTCTCTCATGCGGCCAACCGAGATCGGCTGATTAGCTTTCTCCAAAAGAACTCCGATGTGTTCGCGTGGGTTCCTGCCGACATGCCCGGGATACCGACCGGAGTAATGGTCCACAAGTTGGGCCTCGATCCCAGTCATAAGTCCGCCAAGAAAAAGCGCAGGAACCACTCCGTCGAAAAATTAATAGCCGTAAGGGAGGAAGTAAAGAGACTGCTGGAGGCTGAATCCATTAGAGAGATCCAATACCCAGACTGGCTATCCAACGTTGTGTTTGTGAAGAAGAGCAACGGCAAGTGGCGGATGTGCGTGGACTTGACCGATGTGAACAAAGCCTGTCCCAAGGACAGTTTTCCGCTCCCTCGGATCGATCAGCTGGTGGATTCTACGTTCGGGCACGAGCTCTTGAGCTTTATGGACGCCTATTCAGGCTACACTAGATCAGGATTGACCCAGACGATGAAGAACACACCTCCTTCATGACCAACCAGGGAACATACTGCTATAAGTTAATGCCTTCGGCTTCAAAAACACCGGGCAACCTACCAGCGCCTTGTAAACAAGATGTTTGAGGGCCAGATCAGGAGGAACGTGGAGGTGTATGTCGATGACAAGCTCATGAAGAGCAAACTAGCTGACGACCATGTTTGCGACCTAGAAGAGACCCTCTAGGTACTCCGAGCTCACAGGATGAAGCTTAACCCGGCAAAATGTTCGTTCGGGGTGACCTTCGGGAAGTTCTTGGGCTTTTTTGTATCCCAGTGCGACATAGAAGCAAACCTGGAGAAGATTAGAGCTATCCTTGACATGAACCCTCCGTGGACCGTGAAGGAAGTACAAAAGCTCACAGGGCGCCAGGCGGCCTTATCGCGATTCCTGGCCAAATCCGCGGAGAAATATCTGCCCTTCTTCAAGGCAATTAGAGGGACCAAAGCGTCTGGATTTCAGTGGATGGACAAATCCGAGGAAGCATTTCAAGAGCTAAAGACGTATTTCGTCAGCCCACCTCTCTTGAGTTCACCATCCATGGGCGAGGACCTGTACCTCTACCTGGCCACATCGGACACAGCGCTTAGCTCAATGCTCATCAGAGAGCACGAGGGCGCACAACGACCCGTGTACTACGAGAGTAGGGTATTGACGGACGTGGAGACTCGCTACCCACACGTGGAGGGGATTGCGCTGACCCTCGTTTATTTGGCACGGAAGTTGAGGCCCTACTTTCAAGCACACCGAATCATCGTTCTAACGGATCAACCCTTGAAATCAATCCTGTAGAAACCGGAGACCTCCAGGCTGCTGGTCAAATGGGTTATAAAACTGGGAGAGTTCGACGTGGAGTTCTAACCATGACCGGCTCTTAAGGGCCAAGCTCTGGAGGACTTCATCGACTAGGCGGCAACCCCAACTTTAGACGACCCACACAGCCCGAAGAGCTTGGACGCACCGAGAATTCCATCATGGATCCTAAATGTGGACAGATCATCCACCCAAACAAGCAGCAGAGCTGAAGTCGTGCTCAGAAATCCAGACGGTGTAGAGATCAAGTACTCTGTTGCGCTGACCTTCCCTGCCACTAATAACGTGGCAGAATACGAAGCCCTTCTTGCAGGACTTTGCCTAGCAAAGGAATATTCCGCAAGGTCACTGGTTGTGCGCAGCGACTTGGAGCTCATGGTCAATCAAATCCAATGAGTCTTCGAGGCATCAAACCCTCGGCTTGCAAAGCACCTAGCGAAAGCAAAAAACCAGTTCCAAGCGTTTGAACGTTTCAAGATCGAGCACGTGCTCAGGACAGAAAACTGAAAAACTGACCAGTTGGCTAGAGACACAACTGCAGGATCATCTCTGGAATAGTATGCCAAGAGCCTACGGGAAATCTTGGCCGCACCCAGTGTAAACGGTCCAAACCAGGAAGTACTGCAGATTGGCGAGGACAACAATTGGATGACCTTGTACCACAAATACCTGACAGACAGAACATTGCCTACAAACGCCGACGAGGTCAAGTGGATCAAAAGACAGCAGGCTGGTACGCAATCCTCGATGGTAGGCTATACAGGCGAAGGTATTCCACTCCCTACTTGAAATGCCTAACCCCTGAGGAAGTTGAATACGCACTAAGCGAAGTCTACCTTGGCATATGTGGCTTGCACATCGAAGAAAAAAATCTCGTATTCAAGATCATGCAGTAAGGTCTTTTCTAGCCCATGATGAAGCGAGATGCCTTGGAATTCGTAAAGAAATGCGAAAGCTGTCAGGTTCACGGGATTGCGACCCATCAGCCTTGCACAGAGCTGTGCAGCCTTCAATCTCCATGGCCGTTCGCGTAATGGGGGCTTGATATCCTTGGACCGGTACCTCTAGCCTCCGAACAAAGGAAATTCCTCATTGTCGGCATTGACTACTTACCAAATGGGTGAAGGCAGTTCCTCTGGCATGGACCACGAAGCAGAATGCAACAGAGTTCTTCTGCCAGAACATCGTTTGCCGTTTTGGGATTCTCGAGGTCGTAGTGACTGACAACGGAACCTAGTTCACCGGCAAACGGTTCACCAAGTACTGTGCAGGCCTGCGTATCAGGCTAGTTCACATGTCTGTGGCATACCCTCAAGTAAATAGATAGGTCGAAGTCACCAACCGCATACTGCTACATGGACTGAAGACCAAGCTGGAAGATACAGGGGGCTCCTGGGTCGACTAGTTGCCTTCTGTACTCTGGTCATATCGAACAACCTCACGGGAACCAACGAGAGAAACGCCCTTCAATCTCTACTATGGAGTTAAAGTGGTTGTCCCCGTTGAAGTGGGACTTCCCTACCTGCCGGTCAAATGTTTCGATCTTGCCACCAACTCCCAGAGACTTAGGGAATGCCTTGACTTGCTCTCGGAAGTTCGTGACGCGACCCACCTGAGGACTGCAGTCTACCAGCAACGTATCGTACGGTACTACAACAAACGAGTTAAGGCACGCCTGCTCGAGGTTGGAGACCTGATTCTTCGGAGTGTAGAGGCTGCGGGAAAGACTGCTAGCAGGAACAAACTCTCCCCTGCCTGGAAAGGCCTGTTCCTCGTCTCAGCGATCCTTCAGAATGGAGGTGCAAGCTACGCACCCAAAACGGTAAGTTGATCCCGTGGACCTAGAACGCCGCCAACCTCAGGAAATATTATCAGTAGGACAGCAACAGCCCAGGTAAGATATGCACGCATACCATGAGGAATGCCTGTACATGAATTGTGCTTTCATTTAATAAAATTGATCATGTTTATTATTTTGTGCGTTCATTCATATAAGTGGTTGCATGCATGATATTTCCCAAAAGCGAAACGACCTAAACTACCCCTAAGTTGGGAGGATTCTCATCTGTCCATAAAGCAAAGCCTTGGTCCCGTGCCAAGCGGCCACCTCGGAATTTTGACTCCGCCTCGAACTGCCCTCAGCGGCCCCTCAATCCTTGGCTCCCCGCCAAGCCGCCTGAAAGCGGTCACCTCGGAATTTTAACTTCGCGTCGAACGGCCCTCAGTGGCCCCTCAATCCTTGGCTCCGCGGCAAGCGGCCTGAAAGTGGCCACCTCAGAATTTCGACTCCACGTCGAACGGCCCTCAGCGGCCCTTCAATCCTTAGCTCCGTGTCAAGCAGCCCGAAAGCGGCCACCTTAGAATTTCAACTCCGCATCGAAAGGCCCTCAGCAGCCCTTCAATCTTTGGTTCCACACCAGGCGACCCATGCGGTCAAGACATTAGGCCTGGGGTCTTTTGAAGTTCCCAACGTATGGCCACTAAAACCTTAGGGGGCGAGAATTGCAGGCATGCGGCGACCTTTCGAAGAAGAGAGCACCCTCAGTCTACAATGGTCATGGACTAGGACCGTGCACACAGGAGCGACGACGCCTTGAGCAGGGGCTGAGCACCTAAATCAGGTATCGTGCCCGAAAAGGCCTAGACCCGGAGTCCGACTGTTGTGGCCTGAAAACTCAGTTGGCCCTTGGTGTGGCTCCACGGGACTTGCAATGACGTCCACTCTATTGGATCGAGCTTCCCATTAAATACGCAAGATGCGACGATATCCTCTGATGAAGGATGAGTATAGCGCAAAAAAAGGCGCGGATTGGGGCCTTGGCAACAATAGCTTCACAAACTTAGCCGATTAAACACGAGTTATGATCTCAAAAATCACATCATATACTCTGAGGCACTGAATGCAAGAAAGGATACTTATTCTCATTCAAGGCACAGATATAAGGCGTTGTCAAATGGCAAAAAGGGAAGAAGCAATGTACAAAGAAGGTTGTTCCTACAGGTCTGATGGGCCCGCCTCCTCAAAAAAGTTTCTCAGGCGAGACCTATTGCAGACTCTGGAGTTGCCTGGATGAAAGACACCCTCCGGAACATCTGGAAGCACGAGGGAGGTGATCTTGTGGCATAGACGAATGCCATCTCAGTACCTGCGCTCCAACACGAGGGCCATGTCCTCTGGAGTGAGCCACCCCCTCAGGTCCCTGGAGAGGCGGGAGTTGTCGTCCTCCAGAACAGTGACCATTCTCTTCAGCTGCTGAACCTCCCGCCTCAGATGCACGGTTTCCTGCGCGTGTTGTCCACTCTCCTCCTTCAGCTGCCCGATCTCCCCCCTCAGCTGCTTGTTTTCCTCCCTGAGGGCAGCGGTCTCAACTCCCGCATGTTGAGCCATCTCCTACCCGCGGTGAAAGTATCCGCACAGTTGAGCAATTAGTGCGTCGAAGGAGTTGACCGCCCCAGGGGCCTGTGAGGGAAAACGGAATGTCAAAAATTCTCAAAGTTTCAGCCAGCAGAGGAGTGCTCAACTAAGGACGATCATACCTGAGCAAAGGAAGCGTCCAAACGACCAGCTCTGTCACCTGACGCAAACAAACTTGGAGGCTCTACGCATACAACTGCGACCTCCGCGGAGCCGACAAGTTCTAGAGCCACAGGTGATGAGGGAACACTCGGGAGCTTCGGCTCCTGAGCCATCCTAGCCACGACAGTCTCTAGAGTAGGATTGGCACCTGGCAGACTGGCGTCCCGTCCGACATCAGCCTCCACCTCCATGGCCGCACTCTCTTGGACACACACCTCCAAAAGTGACCTGACAGGCGATCCACGAAGCCTTGAAGGCCCTGCCAGGACTAGCGCAGACTCTAAAGCGCCAACTTTCTCCAACTCCTCAAGACCTAACGCGCCACCCTATACAATGAGCGTGCCCTCAGCCACTGCCTCGGCAGCTCCAGGTCAACGAAGGGATCCGCAGGGGACTCTTCCCTGGAGTGAAGCTCCACCATAGGGATGCCGTACTCCGCTAACACCACAGCAGGAATCGGTAAAGGTTCAATCACTCTCTCCTGTGGCTCAATGTCTAGCATGTGCCCTAGAGCGGGGCTCCTGGCTTACACGGCTGGTCCCACAGCCAACCTCTGTGATCTCCGGATGGAGGTGCTTCCAGCCTCCCTCAACCTCATTAGAGGAGCTTCGACTTCCTCATTTGAGGACGTCTCCAGCAGCGAGTAGCTTTCCTCAGCCTTTTCCCCTGAAGGCTCGCGAAGTACAATGGCCCCAGGCTTCCTCTTCTTGGGGTAAGCTACGACCCAACCAGACTTAGGACCCCATTTAGCAGCAGCGAAAGCATGGGACGTCAGATAGTAGCCCTGGATGGAGAACGTCTCCATCTGAGAACTGATGGTGGCGACCAACTCTGACATATCCTTGATCTCCTCTGTGACGCAACTCCACGAAAGGATTGTGGTATCGGACCCCACTTGTGAGAGAGCTTCGAATCAAAAGGCTCCTGAAAAAAGAAGAAATGAATCTTCCAGTTTTTAACCGAGTCAGAATTAGTTCCTCGAAAGTGAACGCTAGGTCGAGGAGACATAGAGATCCAATCCTCCGACTCCGTGAAACGAAAGATCACCTTTGCCGCCCTCGCATCAAATGCACCAGTATGAAGTTGGGCAAAGATGCACGGCGAGATCAAGTAACAGACGGCGTTAGGGTGAAGCATCGCTACTTGAACACCCAATACCTCGACAAGCGCGTACAGGTTGCACGGCATGGGGTAGCAGAGCCCCCTTTCAGATGGTGCTCATAGACCGTAACGAAACCCTTTGGAGGGGCGTTAGCCCTACCGTCCAAGCCAGGAGCGCAGTATGCCATGTCCTTCGGGATCCCATAATCCACCGTTAAAGCGGCAATGGCGATGGCAGTCAGAGCAGACCCAGTGTTTCTAACCCCATGTCGAACTGTTTGAGAAGCACGGGAGGAGGAAGGAGAATTCTTCTTTGCCATTTTTTCTGTCTTAAGGAAGTGTTATGTTATGGACTCACAGTGCAAGGAAGTGTGGAGAGCGAAATCTATGAAGAGTGCCACTTAAATAGGCAACAAGGTACCAATGCGCGGGAAACTCAATCGGCCTTTTACTTGATGGCCAGGCTACGTGCCCGTTCATAAAAAAGGCCTCAAATCCTGAATGGCAGCCAATCATGGCTCGTGCCAGATCACAGTCACTTCGACCGCCTACCCAATCCCGATTGTCATGCTAGCATTAAATGCTGATTCTGACCCTCAGGACTAGCGGCGGCAAGGCTTCCAGGACACGCTTCCAGAATAACAAGTTAATCATGCCAATATGATGAACAGTAACGAATAAACCGCACGGTTAAATAAAAAGTTTTATTACGCGACATGCTAATAAATTCTTTTTACACAGGAGGCGGTCAATAGTCGCAAATTACAACTAGTCGCCCTCACTAGGCACAGAAGGATCCAGAGCGATGAACTCTGTTAAGTGTGCACGAGTTCGGACGCTTGAGTTTCGAGAGTCCAGGAAGCTGATGCGGAAGTTTGGCTCCCCCAGCCTGGCTAGCCTCCGGCTAAGACGGATACCGTCCTAGAACCTCCTTTCCAGTGCAGGGGCCACCTCCTCCGGCCTGAACCTTGACCTCAACTCGGCCTCCAACCACGTGTGCTCCTCTCCAAAGTACACCTAGAATCGCTCGAATTCCTCCTGAAGAGCTAAAATGTGATCCCGAGCCTGCATATTGGTGCCAGCAAGTCTAGACGCCCCTATTTTCGACTCAACCCATGCCCTCTCAAAGTGTGCGGCGCGAGCCCTCATCTGCTCAATCTCTCTGACCGCAACCTGCACCCTGGCGACGAAGTCTTCAACAGCCCGGACTACTTGTTGAAATGCGGAATCCATCCTCCTAGGCCTGCTACTCCTCGAGGAAGTGGACACCCCATCCATCTCGAAGCATGGTGGCGCCCTCAAAAATCTCATTGGCCCTACGATGGAGGTCTCTGAACCACGACCTTCTGCCGCAGCAGCACCTAGTGCAACATTGTTGCGGATCCGTGAGGCAAGTGCATCCCTTGCGGGCCCACCAGGCGATGACTCAGACTCTCACAGGGGAGGCGATCTTTCTCTCAAGGTCAAAGAAGAGCAAGGATAGCACACGTTTCACAATCTCGAAGTTGCTAAAGGACACAAAGTCCTTAAAGGGAATTCAGGCGTTTAAATAGCAAAAAATCTCCCAGTAAAACGGCGTCGCCCCAAGAAAGAAGTGCTTCGGGAAGGAACCAACCGGCTCCCCCCACGTGGCAGATCCGTAAAGCATCGCGCCTTTTCAAGGCAAGTCATTATGACGCGACGCCCCATGATCTCCCACACAATTAATGCATCAGACGATCTGACGGATGTGACGTCTGCCAGCGTTGTTTGAACTCCCAAGGTAGCAGATATCGGCGGTCTTTCCTCGCCATGTCCTCCCACCGACAGTCTGCATTAGGACTCAAGGGACGACATCGGCGAAACAGACTGCAAGTAACCGGGAGTGCTCAAGCGCATGGATTGGCACGTGACGAAGCAAAAGGAGCAAATTGCCCCTGAGGAGCAATCCGGAAATTAGTAAATGAAAAAAGACGCATGTGACAAGACAGAAGAATAAAGGCAAAGGCCACTGCTTTTATTGATCAAAGTTTTCTTTACAAAGTACAAGGCTTGCAATAGCGAAAGTACGAAGAAAGGAAAAGATACAGCATGGAACATGAAGTCCAAAATGGCGACCCCAAATGCTTGGAGCCTTATCAGAGAAAGTGATCTATATCAGATCACCCTAGCCCCCGCCAGAACCCTAATTCGCCCAGGCATCAGAGCCGCCGGTGTTGGCCAAACCCCGAAGGTTCATCCTGAGATGACTGCAGCGGCAAAACCAGCACCCATAGCAGCAGTCCCAGTAGGGGTGCGGCTATGACACACTCCCCCCACAGGGACTCCACCTTCCACCTCCTCTCCAAATGGCACATATGATGAACCAGGCGTGGTCGAGGCCACTTGCGGCGCACTATCCCGGGGGAAAAACGCCCCTGGATAGCTCCATCGTGATCATTCGGCGCACTGGTGATCATAATGGCCATTAGGGAGGCGTATGACGACAAAGGAGTGGCCGAGCCACCCTTGTTAGCACAAGGAAGTATCTACGGTCGGAGCGTGAAGACAATCTCTGGCAGAAGCTTCGAGTCTCTAGCAAGTCCATCCGATTCCTTCACGGGTTTCTGCCAGGAACAGGGCAAGCCAAGGGGTTCTTATTATTTTTTCGAGAATCAACTGAGGCGCGAATCCCACCAATCGGAGAACTCCTTTATTTATAGAGAAGCCGGCGACCTGTTCATCTTCAGTGAAGCGCCACGCCCGACGACCGTCAATCACTAAACAAGAAAGTTCTCAAGGCTGGCCCAGATTCTGGCGTGTGAATCCTTTCATTCAGGCATTGAGTCTCTGCAGTGCCTGGGAAGCCCACGTGATCATCTAGAGAAGGCACGACTTCAGATGAGGACAAAATCCAGCGCATCTCGAGGAAGCACACGTGGTGAGCGACTGGACCCTCATGGACATGCCAGCCCTTGACTGCAAGTCGGCCCAGGTATGGGGGGCTAGTATTGGGTCCAATCCCAAAGGAGACCAGAACTCGCAAGGCCCAATCCAGGAAGCAGCAGCCCAAATCGACTATTCAGCCCAGGACTCCAAGCAGCCTACGTGGCAGCCCAATGCCCGCAGCCAATTAGCGCTCCCTACAGCTTATTAATGCAGTTGCAGGCGGCAGACTCAGGGCAGCAAGGCGAGCTAGTGAGAAAGAGGTCAACCATGTTAGTCGCGGCTTGTGCCGCTCCCTGCAACTAACCAACCAATCCTCATTCGAGAGGCAGACCAAGCGTGGCCAGCGATGCACGACGGTCTCCTCACAATCACAAGGCGACAACAGACACCACCGACTGCCACCAGCAGGGTCAACGCCAGCGAATCCATGTAGAAAGGATTCTTACGCCTAAAGCTCCACTCCCTGGAGCCTATATATCCCATCTTCTGCAGGAGAGGGGGATCAATCAATTCTAAATCGGTAATTTGAGCCTGGCATTGAGACATACGCTCCCTAAAGCTCCAACTCTCAAACTCATGACCAGCTCTCATCTTCCATAGCCCTTCACAGGCAACTAAAGTTAGCCACCCATCGCGGTGTATATAGGGAGCCAGGCCTCCCACCAACTGCTCATTGAGTTTAACTCTCACATACACTCCTATCGCACACTCATCATATTTCCGCACACCTCTAAGCGTGCGTCCCCCCTTTCCGTTCATTGTGGAAGGATACTGACTTGAGCGTTGGAGTGTTTTTGATGGGAGAAATCCCGCCGACCTCTAATCTCTTGTTTGTTAGTTGTGTTGTACAGGTTTCAGGTTAACAGCGAAGGAGGCGGGACCCGCTTGTGATCACCTCCGGACGATGAGGAATCCAAAGACTCCCTAATTCATAAGACAATTAGGAACCCAAGACGCAACAAGTTCCATTGTTGGTGACAAGAGACACGTTACCCCAGCCAACAACTCCAGATGTCTCCATGGTTTTTATCTTCAACACTCCAAAGTCACTTAGAGTGTAAGATGTAACGAGCCCTCTCTGAGATGTGACGTGGATGGATGCGCCAGTATCCACCACCCAGTCGGTCTGCTGCTCGGCCAAATTTACAACATCATCCACTTCACAAGTCAAAGGGAGATCACCTCCAGTAACAATAAAGATCAAGACCTTTTCCTCACCTCGTCCATTTTCACATTTGTTTTCCTTTTTTGCGTTTTCACGCTTCCACTTATAACAATACTTTTTAATGTGACCATTCTTTCCACAATAGTGGTACTCCATGTTTTGAAATATTGACCGTGACTTGCTCCAGCCCTTTTCTCCAGACTTTGGACCAAACCCTTTGCTTCTTCCCCATGGCTCAGTCACAAGTACCTTAGAGTGTTGAAAGGTGGAGGTCCCTTGTGACCGCCGTCTCATTTCCTCGTTCAACACAGTTCTTTTGGCCATCTCTAGCGTCACAATGCCATTTGGGACAGAGTTGGCAATGGTGATACGAATCACCTCCAATGAGTCTGGCAGGGTTGCTAGGAGCCACAAGCCTAGCATTTCATCCTTAAATTTAATGCCCATGCCATTCAACCGGTCCACACATCCTTGAAATTCGTTCAAGTGATCTGCAACGGACGAGCCGTCCTTGAATCGCACCTACATCAATTTCGTTAGGTAATAAATCTTGTTATTACCAGTTTTGGAGGCATAGAGAGTCTCCAGCTTCTCCCACAGTATTGTGGCATTTGTTTCACTTCTAATGTGTATAAATGTGATTATACACATTATCATCTACAAACTGCTGTATAGAACTGCACACCTACTTGTTCTCAATAGACCATTCCGCTTCCGATTTCACCTCAAGCTTTTGAGTGGCTAACACCAAAAGGTGCATCGACTTCACAAGTAACAGGTCTGACATCTTATTTTGTCAAGTGTCATAGTTAGTGCTGTTTAAGCAAATCATCTTACTTCCCACCTCCATCAACAGCGTTGAATAGTCGGCACAAAGTACCACGTTTCTGATACCACTTTTCGGAAAAATTGTTGGTCGGATAACACTGTAGAGAAAGATTGCCGATCAATAGGAATGCACAAACACACACGTTGTGGGTGAAAGAGGAAGAACATACAAATTTTACGTAAAAAACCATTTTCTAAAATAAGAGATAAAAATTACGGAACACTTAATCCACAAGCAAATTCCACTATGTAAAAATGGTTATACAAACCCCTAACTATAAAAGCCTCTAGGAGAGCTAAGAACAAAATAAGAACAAGAATACAATCCTCTCTAAGTTTTTCTTTTCTCGCTACTCTCTTCTGCCTTTCGCACACACTTGCGCACACTTGCATACCCAGCATGCCTACATATATATACGTATTTTGCCCGGAGACCATCTACCCAATAGGCAGGTTGCGTGTGGATAAAACCTGTCACCAACTTTGCAACCTACCACCAATCTACATATCGCCACCAACCTGTAAATCAACATTCTATCGGGAGGAGTTGACCTTCTCAACCGATCAGGTGCCATCTTTGGAAATCAACTTTCCCTTTCTAAAAAAACTGATTGAGCAGATGTTATAGGCGACCAACTTTCGGGTTTATAGTTCCTAGGCGTTGACCAAGGACCTCGGACATCATCTGCACCTTGGTCGTTATCTTCAACAGAGTCCTCGGGCCATTAACACTTTAAACTGGGCCATTTTGTCTCATCTGGCAAAATGGCGCAACCTAGCAAAAAGGCACAACCAACCATTTTGCCCCAATCGGGTAAAATGCATATTGCGTGCCTTCCTTAGCCGGTCAATATTCCATTGACTAACTTCTTCTCTCAGCCAGTTAACGGCCCCAACCAGGTAAAATGCATACTGTGTACCTTTCTCATCCGGTCAACATCCCGTTGATCAACTTCTTCTCTCAGTCGGTCAACCTCCCATTGACCGACTTCTGTTGCCCAACCTGGTTACTTTGGAAATTACTCCTCCGGCAATTGCCACTCCGAATCTTCGAGTCAAAATTTACTCCAACAATTTCACTCTGGCATATTTCCACGTGGGAGTGACCCCAACACATGCAACATCAGTTCTCAAGTTCCACAATGTATTATAAGATCATCTTTAAATTATAAATTAACTGAAGCATGATACTAACAAGAGTTGATTTTATTCACCAAGAAATAGCCAAAACATAAGAACAAGACGATGATGTCATAAAAAATAAATCCAAAGATATGAAGCAAAATTGAAGCCACTTTATAATTGATGAGTTAACATCACATCAGAATATATTAAATCACCAACATTATGCAATGAGAGATAAAATTACCTCTGGGTTAGTTGAGTTTATGATATCGAAAATTGGATGACCCACTGGTATGATATCTGGGAAAAACATCCATGGCAGCTTTTTACTAATGGTTAGCATCAACTCCAGTGGGATCTCCATGACAATCTGCCTTATTGGGTACGGAAGAAAACAAAAATTAATCAAACAAAAAAATTAAGTGAACAAAATACACTGCAATTATTATTTCGATGTGAACTATGTTGAGAGAGATACTAGAGAAGCATCATTTCATTGAATTTTATAGCTTCTTTTGGGTTAATGGAAAAAAGGCAAAATGACAGTCGAAAATCGTATTTTTCAACATTACTTTTTTTTTTCAAAAATTACTTGCTTTCTTTTGTCATTACATCCTACATGCTTCATGGACTCCTTTGCTTGCAAAAGGAATAAATTATCCCTACTGCCCTAGACATGTATCCATGATGCCGATTCCGAATTTGATTCCATATCCTCGAACAAAACAGAGAAGGAAAAATCAAAAGCATAGACAAGTTCTCCACTTCAACAATCATAGAAGGAAGAAGTTAGTACTTAGGAAGTTTCCCGAAAAATAGAACTTGAAAAAATATGAAAAATTCTGAAGTGGAAAGTGGTGAAACACAATTTGCATAAAAGCACAATGCGTAGCGGTGGATTCAATTGCTATTAAAACAATTGAGGTAAATTGGGGAAAAACAATAAGTCACTCACTCTAGCACGCCGAAGAGGCTCGACATCCTTGGAAGCAAACACTCCGAAACCATCAGGACCTTCTTTGAATTCAACACCATAAGCTCTGAAGCTTCGCAGGTATCCTATCTTGTAGAAATCTGGGTCTACTAGCCCCATCTACAATCCACCAGTTAAGAGCAAAATTAGGTCACAGTCTAGAAAATGAATGAGAGAGACAGAGGAGGAGGTTACCTCAGGAGGAGAGTCATCGATTTGTGGAGGCTGAAATAGTGGGAATGAGGGAGTCTCGACCAAAGCTTTGGAGGGTTGAAAGCTTCTCTGTGAGTTGCTAATGCTAGTAAAGTAGGTGGGTCGGCTTGGTGCGCAGCCATAGCTATGACTAGTTATCTGGATTGTTTTACAAAATGCAATATGAGATCAAAAACAGTGAAGCTTCTGTGCGTGTGCGTGTGCGTGTGCGTGAGAGAGAGAGGGAGAGAGAGAGAGAGAGAGAGAGAGAGAGAAACCTGAGGGTTGACACTGAAGCAGTGAGTGAGCTGCTGAAGAAGAAGGGAGGAAGACATAGTTTTGTCAATCCGTCCTGACCATGAAAGCAGAGGACGTTATCCGTTGGGCTGTAGACGCCCTTCTCTCTCCTCTCTCTCTCCGCCCCCTAGCTCTAGCGTGCCGGATAATCGGATTTATGGGTGTCGACATGTTCAAGTTCATTTCTCTTCCATTTTCCCATTTTAGTACTTCTGACGAGTTATCCCAAAGTCCCATTTTCACGTCCCACAGTTATAATAAAATGTGTTTTTTAGGTAATATTAGAAAAAACAAATTAGGAATTACATATATAGAAAATTAGGGGGAGAAGGGAAAGGGGATCGAGAAAAGAATGGCAGAGAGGAGAGAGAGTAGAGTAGAGAAATAGAGGCAAATAGTTCTTATCCTTCATTACGGGCGTAACATTACATATATAGAGGAACGGATAAACGGAAAACGGGCATGGGGCATGGGAAACAGCCAAAGGAAATAAACATAGAAAATGGATCCGTCACTTCCGGTTCAATTACGGGCGTATGGACGAGTACGTAACAATAACCCTAATGGTAATTAGGGTTAATTTAATAAAAATTTTTCAGGCAAAAAACTCCAATTTGGGGTAAAATCAATAGACAATATAAGGATGAAGAACTTTATAGACCTATAGAAGTAAACTTTAAAAATACAATTTAAAGTATAAGATCCTTGGAAGTGGGAAACACATTAACATAAAAGTCCATAATTCAAAGTACGTAGAGATAATAAAAAAAAAAAGGTTAAACAACGATGAACAATTTTTTCTTGTCTTTTTTTGTTTTTGAATTTTTAATATTTATTTTTATTTTTTTAAAAGGACATTTTTATGTAAAAATATGAATAAAGTGGAAAAGATACCATATAAAAGAAGAAAAAATACATTTGAGAATAAGTAAAATAAAGTAGCCAACAAATGGTACAATGGATAAACTACTTTATGTACTAAGTAACTTCTTTTCTTTTATTTTTCACTCTCTTTTTCAGTTTTTTTTGTTTAGTTTTTAGTTTTTTTTTTAATTTTATCCAACATAATAAATAAAATACTAAATAACAAGACAAGCTGCATTATACCACCAAGAGTCCGCATAACATAGCCTGCAATTAGATAAAAATTTGACAATTATCGTATGGTATCATATACACACCGCACAAAGCTTGTGTTGTAGTACACATACTCTCGAGGAGAAAGCTTGGCTGCTCTTTGTTCGCTGTTCATCCGGCGTGGATGCCTCTCCTACGCGGTGTAGGCACTGCTTCACATGCCATAAGCGCGAAATAGAGGGATGAAAATGAAAAAAAAAATTAAGTGGAATTAATATTATTTGAGTATGGTGATTAATTGTTTAGTAATAATAAAATATTTTGGTGATTAATTATTCAGTAAAAATAAAATATTTTGGTGATTAATTGGAATATGAAGTGGATAAATTTTCAATAAATATATTTAAGTTGACACAACATTAAAATAGTTTTCTAAGGAGGTATGATTTTAGGCATTCTAACTTGATAAATGATGTGCTATTTATTTACTATTGGATGTAGTAAATAATATTTGTGCCAATGCCAAATGCTAAGTTTTGATAGAATAATGGCTTACATATATAATCTCTCATTGTAAAAATCATTATAAAATAATGGATTTTGTGCCTTAACTTATCGGCTCCTTCTTAGCATTATTCGACTATTTTATTTTGACTTATTTTGATATATTGTTGATAAACATTTTAACATTATATTTTTGTCACAAATCCTAATGATGCTAGCTTTACAAGAGTGAGGTATTGAACTATGTGTATAAAGACATGGGGCACTGGAAATCGCTATAGCTGATCTTGTATAATTAATACCGTTCTATATTTCGCAGATAATGTACAAAGGTATATGCAAAGACATTTAGGTATTCAGATATATAAGTTCCGAGTAAGATATCTAGATATATGGATTCTAGGTAACTTAGTACAATCCTCATTATTCAGTGTCGAGGTCATTCCAATAATATTGAGGGCATATTTTCGTTGTATTTGTTAGAGACATTTTATACAATTGTATTGAACTATATGTTTTATAGTATCGATGTTGGGTTGTGGGTTGTCGGGTTAAAAGGAGCCCGCCCAAAGCCTTCCCGCTCGAGCCTAAAATCCGAAGGTTCCCGGCTCGCCAGAGCTCGAACCGCTCGAGAAAGGGGGTCGCGCGCGCCGAGCCGCTTTCAGCCGGCCCAACGAGCAGATTTTTTGAAGCGTTTTTGACTATAAATTCATACCTTAACGATCTCAATTGATAATTTTTAAAGTATTCAAACTTGAGAGAAAAGCCTTTCATGTATCATTGATTTAGTCTCTCTTGAGAAAACCAAAAGTCACAAAAGCCTCATGTTTAAAAAGAGTTTTCTTATCATTTTTTTTTCACCATCAAACTTTGTCTTCTAAGACGTTGGAGGCGTCGATGCGTTGAAGAAGGAGATCCAGATTCGTGATTGGCAATTCAAGTGGCACGAGAGGGAAGATTGACGTGAAGACCAAAAGGTGTTTAAGTTCACGAGAATCCAAAGAAGTAGTGATCGTGAGATAGTAAGGGTTAAGCGGCGTCGTTACCTGCATTCGTAAGTTGATTTTCAATCCTCGGCCAGTTGAAGCGCTTGGTTTTTTTCGATCTGAAGTGGGTATGTTTTTATTTCGAGCCTTTATCTTTATTCTTATAAATTTTATATAATGATTGTTTGAGTATTAAATATCTTTACGTGTATTAGATATTTATTATTATTTATTATTCTTCCATTTATAATTTTCGGTGTCGAAGCTAAACTGTTAAGACCAAAACGTGCTTTTTTTCAGTATTATGCCGCTAAACCTATATGACTTGTTGAGGTCTTGATATCTAGGATATTTATTGGAGGGTCCTACCATCTAGGATGACCGTTAGACGATCTGGCATCACTCGAGATTCTTGGCATGGCACCATTTGACTTAACTAGAGGTCGACAAGTTCAAATTACTACGGTCTTGTCAAAATCATGAAGTAAGCTGAGCCAATGTGATATCTTAGAGCCCATGCTTTTGAAACTTGATACAGTAATTCTCTATGTTAGTGATTCAAATGTAAGTTCCCTTAATTTTATTAATCTCTATTACTATTATATTTCTGAATTTTATTATATTTATGGTGTATAAAGTCACTTGCTATACATTTAATTTATTTATTATTGTCTCTTACTTTTTCAAAATATAGTGGCCAGCGGAGGATAAGATATGATGGTTCAGAATTGAAGAATTTTGTTAAATTTATTCTCGTTTTTCTGTGTTAAAAACAGTTGCAATATATGATCTACACACTCTTGAATTAGCGTGGGTGGGGTCACAAAATACAAACTTCATAACATATGATATATGTTGAGACAAGTTATACTTAGTTATGTATCGATTTATCAAACCCGACGTCATTATCCGAACTTGACATCATTGTCCGGATGATTGAGGTTACACAATCTGGGTTGTGACCTTCGTAGTATTAGAGCACGAGGTTTTCAGATTCCAGTGTGACGATTTGAGCAACAGCAATAGACCGATCCCGATTATGATAAATATTTCCTCAGAAATACTCTAAAACTTCTTATATTCTTTCTACTGAAAAATATTTGAGTAAAGTATATTCATTATCCATTATTTTTCAAAATTATTTTAATTACTTTAGAATTATCTAGAATCTTCTAGGTAATTACATACCCTATATTTATTGGCAACATCTGTCTATGTGTTATATTTGTGTGGCATATAACCTCTATATTTCTCGGCCATTCATGAAATGCTGCTGTTCCATGTGTCTTCCTCTTCCTTTTCGACTTCCAATGACCCTGTAACCATGGCAAACTACTTTGTCAAACAATGAGGTTGATGGATTAGCTCCATTCCAGAAACACATCGTAGGCCTTGATTAATCACTTTTTGTAATTCAAAATGAATGGTTTCATTTTTGTAAATACCAAATCAAGAGCTCCCAAATCTGTTATTTTTGAAGGAAATAAGATGAAAATAGAATAACTATTAAAAGGAATAAGAATCATTTAAAATTATGTAAATAAACATCAAATTGTTGGGTTCACCCAGGGAACATGATAAGAATAAAATAAGGACAGCTATCACTTAGGCTATACCATCTTCCACCTAATTCTTTCCGGTGGGGAAGCAATCATGAAAATGTAAAGTTCGTCAAAATTTGCATAGTTCGAAGAGTTACTTGAGTTGCTGGGATGGATTGGCAAATGAAAACCATGACATTAGACTAGAAAAAGTGACATCTAGCTGAGGGATGATAGAATTTGATGCCATGGAGACAACTGGGGCAGACACTGTGACGCTCCACTGGCGGCTGCAGTGCCGATGCAGGAGTATCTGGGCCGTCACCTCTGTCCTCTGGCCATCAGGATTTCCATATATGCCTAGTGCAGCATCTGAACTATTAATCTTTGTATTCCATATTTTATGAAACTTATTGTCTAGTGTTGCATCCTATCTAATTGATCGTCACATCATATGCTTTATCTAAATACACCCACCTTGATCTTTTGAACGTTTACCTTCCCTGTAACAGGTGTTGTGTCTTCACTTGAACACCTAACTAGGCAAGGGAAACGAGTCATTTTATGATCCTCTCAGTGATAGGCTATCATATATGATTGCAGTTGAAAAATAAATAGGAAAAATTAAATAGTTATTCAAATTATTTGACACAATCTTTATTATTTATTTTTTAACTTATAATTTTGGCTCTTACGTGTGAATTTGAGACGTGTCAATGCTCTAAAAAACTCTTCAAATGGGATGCTTAAACCCTAAAATCTCATTATTTAACATACACTAAAAAAGAGGACAGCTTTACCCTATCAGAAATGACCTTAGGCAATTTTATCCACTCTTCGGAGCAGGTCTTCAAATGGGATAAGCAAGAGAATTCAGAAAACAACTACTAGAAATTATCCCAACAACTAAATTTAGACCAAAAAAGGGATCAACAATCTACATAAATAAACTAAAACAAGAAGTAAATCAACCAAGACAATACAACAACTACATCAAAACAGGATGCAAAAATTCAAATCCTTACCAGAGCTAAACTTCCCATTTGGAGATAATCTCATCAATCAACTTCAACACTTTCTCAGCACCATCACTAACCCCATCTCCGATACACTCTAACTTCTCATTCAACTCTTTCGCCTCCCTAATTCTCGCCTCCCTCAACAACCCCCTATAGACAGCCATCCTGACCTCCATTTCAAGAGCGCAATTTGAACTTATCATCTGCCTCAAAACCTTCAAACCCTCAAAAAGCATGGAATTCCCACAAAACCCACAAATCAGTACTCCATAAACCGCCGGATTTGGCGGAGATGGAGAATCAGGCCTCAGCATCCAATTGAAAACCTTGAGGGCCTCCTTGGGCTTCTTCTTTCCGAAGTAGGAGCTCAAGAGCATGTGAATAACGGCTAAAAGAGAGAAATGGGTTCTTGGGTTGTGTTTCAGGCGGTTGAGTAGGGCCATGGAGTCGGCCATGTCGGGATTCTCTGAGAGGCGGTCGACGAGGATGGAGATAGAGAGAGACTTCGGTGGCGGCGAGGCTGCCATGAGGGCCGCTTCTGCGAGCCGTACGGCGTCTCTGACGCGGTCAGAGTTGCAGAGGCGTGGCATAAGGAGATTGATCTTTGCGATTTCTTCTGGAGAGAGAGACACATTTTCGGGAGTGGAGAGCGAAGAAGAAGAGAAGGGGCGGAGAGAGTGTGGCTTTGATGGGAAAAGACGCCGGAGCTTAAGCAATTGCTTCATTTGCAGTTGGTCCGGGAGCATTACACCAGAGCAGAAAATAAGATATTGGGTGCATTATTGGGGATTTAGGGGATATTCAAATTAAATAAAAAGTTAATAATGAAAGTGAGCCAACAACCTCTTTGAGGTGAGGGAAAACAGTATTATTGTTATTTTTTTAATAAAAATTTTTATTAAAAAATTATGAAAAAAGATGAAAATATTATATATTTTATTAAATTTTTATAATAATTATTACTTAATTAAAATTAAAAATCTTATGCTGAAATATAAATATGTAAATTTTTTTCTTAATTTAAAAAAATAAATTATTTTTATCAAAATTAAAATAAAATTTTTACCAAATAGCTAACATAAAATAAACATATAGGAATAAATTATCAAAGATTAAAAGATTTGAAGACAACATACTTAATTTAATACATGAGGCTTCAAAATATCATAACATGGAAACAAAATTAACATGCATATAATATATAATTATAGGAAGTAAAAAGACATTATATGTATGAGTATTTAAAAAAATATTCATAGATTTAAAAAAAAATTAGTTATCAAGAAAATATATATTTATATGCACTTTCCTTTATTTAAATTTACCAAATATTTACTTGGATTGATTTCTAACAACAAGAATTTCAACTTCTTCTTCCGCTTTATCATTCTTTTTTTTTCTTCATTTTTTCTTCTCTCATAAATCATAAAAAATTGAGTTAAAAAACAAAAAAAAGTTGTTTATATAACAAACTAATGAATATATACGAGTCAAGCCTGAGTTAGGCATAAATATTTCTTTAAGCTTGTTCACAAGCGCTGACAGGTGTGATTCAAGCATTATTAATTTGGACTAAATATATTCAAGTACATCTTGTGTGTAACTTAGATACAGTAATTCTATTTCTAAAATATGTTTATATGTAATTCAAATGCACATCGGGCTCCACTCATGCTTGTACCACTTCAATCTACTACTTAATTCCTAATATGAACTCGTAATTTATTCTAATAATTTATTAATTTATTTAAATTAAATATTATTTTATAAATCTTATGGTTTGGGTCCTACATTTTTTTCCATTATAAAATTTAATCCTTGAAATTTACATATCATAATGAAGAAATAAGTAAGGATACTTCTTTCGAATCTAATCTTCTTGTTCCCATATGGCTTCCTTATAAAATTAGCTTCTCTATAATATATTGACCAAAGAAATAACTTTAGTACATAGTACTTGATCAAATTGCCCTAAAATTTAAACTAATTCTTTAATGTACGTTAATTCCTCATTGATTTTCAACAATTTACACTTAATAATATGTGAAGCACTAAGACATTAAAAAATTATGAACATCCACTAAGTTTGGATATATGCTAATCTGTAAGCTACTTCTCTGATATTTTTTAAAATTTCAAATGGTATAATAAATTTTGACTTTAATTTTCTTTTTAACCCTAATTTGATTATTTTTTTTATGAAGATATTTTTTAAAAATATATAACTTCTAACTTTAAAACATAACTTGGCCCATTTACGATAATTCTTTTATCACCTTTGAGTAACTTAAAGTAGATATCAAATCAAATGAGTTTTATACGATATTACATGGATTACTTTTAGTCCTAAAAGTCTTCGAACGCTAATTTCTTTTCGAATTAATTGGGAAATGATATTTTCTTTCACACAAAATTTTAAATGTACTATACTGATACTCGTTTAATAACTGTGGTTATGAACAAACTTACCCATTAACAAATTTTTTGATTTTTTTATCTCCAAAACTAAGACTCCCAGTATGTCCTCTAAGATATAAATAATCTATTCTTGAATTTTATCTATTTGTGTATTATATGCTGTACTGAATTTCATTTTGGTATTTAACTCTAAATGCAAATTCTTCTAAATTTTGGATACAAATCTTCAATCTTAATCTAATACAATTAAAGATTGAACCCCATGAAATCTGATTATTTTATTTATGCACATTTTTGCCAAATGATCCCCTAAAAATATCATCCTAATATCAATAAAATGAACTAACTTCATTAATCGATCGACAATCAAGCATATTATACCATGGTTCTTTGAAATTTTTGACAAATTCATCACAAAATTCATCATTTTATGCTATCCTTTTTAACAATGAGTCGACATTTGTTGCAAAAAACCTAACAGCTTGTTATATTTTAGCTTGTACCTATTGACAAATCATATATCTTTATATAAAAGTCACAATTTTTGTCCTCATGTTTTCCACCAAAAATCTTCATCAAATCTATACACATTTTATTTATTTATAGGTGAATTGTATATATGAATCGATGGATTCCATTAAAAATTTCTTCATTTAGCTCTTCAAAGTTAAATGCACATCCGATCCTAAAATCTCAAAACTCCATCATTTTGAATATTAAAATCATTTCTTAATTCTCTATTTAAATATCTAGTTATGTCCACTAAAAATTAGTCATCTATTTACATACCCTTTATTCCTTCAAAATTTTTGACTATACCTAAAAATACGATAAAATCAAATATATACCTGGATAATATCTTTCAATATCGCATCCTTTATACTATTAAGTATCCCCTTTTTTCAATCTTCAAATAGGCTATCAAATTCGTTGTCTTATGACTCAACGTATCTGTTACTATGTTAGTCTTTTATGGTTGATATTAAATTTCATAATCAAAGTTGTTGAATAAATTCAACCATCTTTTTTCCCTCATATTTAATTCTTTTTGAGAAAATAAATAATTTAAGTTTATGCGGGATGATCATATTAAAAATTTCTCTCAATATAAATAGTATTTCTAAATTTTTGATGTGAAAAAAATTGTTACTAACTCCAAATCATGAGTAGAATAGTTTTCTTATAAGTCTTGAGTTATATCGATCTATGAGCAATTACTTTTCCTTATTGCATTAACATACAACCCAAATTAGTTTTAGATGTATCATAATAAATTACATACCCTACAAATCTTTTTGGAATAGTTAAAATCAGGGCAATTGTCAAAAGGTCCTTTAATTATTAAAAACTTCTTTCATAATCTTCATTCTAACGAAACACACATTCTTTTGCATTGGTCAAGTCAACGATATCGCAATTTTTAAATTTTTTTATAAATCTTCTGTAGTATCCAATTTGCCCAAGAAGACTCTGTATCTTGTTACACTCAATTGTTGGCTCCAACTTATCATTGCTTTAATTTTCTTTGGATCAACTAAAATACATTTATTTAGAAATCACATGGCTTAGAAAAGCCACTCCCATAAGCAAAAACGCATACTTCTTTAACTTATAATCTTTTTTATCTAACTGTTTACAAAGCAATCATTAAATGAAATTTATGTTATTCATAATTTTTTGAATATATCAATATGCCATTAATAAAGACCATCATAATTGATCTAGATAGGATTAAAACACCCAATTTATTAAGTCTATAAAAATTGAAGGGCATTTGTCTAAAAGTTGTTGCTAAAAATTTATAATAATCGTACCTTATTCAAAACTTTATTTTTGCCACATCCTCCTTTTTCATTCCCAACTAGTGACACCCTAATCAAATATCAATCTTCAAAAAAACTTGAATTCCTCATAATTAATCGAACAAATTATTTATCCTTAGTAAATGGTACTTGTTTTTTATAGTTATATTATTCAACTCCCAATAATTTACACACAACTTCATAGGCATCCTTTTTTTTTTTATAAACAAAATCAGTGCACTCTAATGTGACATATTTAGTCGAATAAAACCATTTCCCAACAACTCTTGCAACTACTTTCTTAACCCTTTTAATTCCGAAGGTGCCATCATATATGGAGTTATAGAAATTGGCACGCATTCTAACATCGCTTATATCTCAAACTTAATCTTTTTATTCATCGACAAACCAAGTAAATCTTTTGAAAACACATTCTTGTATTTCCTTAACACTGGAATCTCCTCAACAAGCACATTTTGACTTTTAGAGGTGATAATGTAGTTCAGGTATGTTTGACACTCATCTTTTATTAAATGATATACATATAGGATATAAATTACATTGGTCTACTATTTTTGTTTATTCCATTGAAAATAAAAAGGCTCACAATTTAAAATTAAAAAATATACCATCCTAGAGAAATAATCCACACTGGTATGATAGTATGTTAATCAATTTATGCCTAATATTATATCAAAGTCATACATGTATAATAAAATCAAACATGTCTAATAAAATCAAATTTACTATCAACTCAAACTCATACATTCAAACTACATACCTAAGGTATATAATATTGGTTATTAGAGTCATAGCCATAGAAGTAGATACTGCTAATGAATAATTCTTAATCTTAGGTGGTGAACACAAATGGTGTAGACCCCGGGTCTAACAATATGTGTCAAAGCCTCAAAAATTGATATCCTACCTTCCACTATTGAAGGGAATGTATTCGCATCTTTGGCCATTACTATAAAAGCTCTTCACAAAACATTTGGATCTCTAGTTGTTTGCCTCAAAGGATAAGAACGATCTTTGATCATTTGACTATATTGGTCGTAGCCAAAGCATGTTCCCGTTTGCTTATAATAAAGCCTTCATCCATGGAATTTCTCAAAATAAGGCACATGAGCTTTGATTACTATTGTTTACCGGATGCACATTGAAGTTCAACTCTCATTCCCATCTCCTTGTATGGGACTTTGATCTCTCATGGGATATTACCGATTCCAAACTTTAGCCTCTTTGGCTTGCATTTTCTCTTTGAAAATTTTTTCTATCTCTAACTCTAACTCATAAAATAATGCCTAATCAAAAACTTTTCAACATCACCAACTATTTTCAAATCATATCATTTAATCATTGAAAAAACTTTCTTGATCTTCTCATCTCATCCATCACTAACTATAGAGCATATCAAGCTAATTCAACAAATTTGGCATCACACTCTGTCATTGTCTAATTTTCTTATAATAAGTGAGCAAATTCATCTTCCTTCTATTTCTTCAAGCTCATTGCAAAATAGTTACATAGGAACACCTTCAAAAACACGTTCCATAGGATATCTTTATTCTCTAATCCCAAGATGATCTTCTTCATCGCCTACCAATGTTTGGCTTCTCCATCTAACTTGTATAAAGTAAACTTTACCTTATTCTCCTCTGAACAATTGATCACTTAAAAAATTTTTTTGATATGATGGATCTAGATTTTAGCTTTCATCTAATCCAAATCTCTTAGAGATTTTGACACACGCTCATTAGTGAATCGATCATTGGCCATTAGAGTAGTTCCTAAATTCAGCCCCATTGGTTCCAAATTTAGTTGTCTCTAAGCCATCTTATTTATCACTTCCACCATATTTGCCATAATGGCAAAATATTTGTTTTCTTGATCAGAGCTTGAACCACTCTTTTTGTTTAACATTTTAGTACCTACCATAATACAATTTACAAATTTAATTTCTAAATTTATTTATAAATGCTTTTCTTATAACTTACTTTAGTACCATTTAAATTGTCATCTTCTCATTCCTGTCCTTAAACCCAAAACTAATTGTATATTATAGTAAGACTTTAATCAAAACCCCTAAATAAATTAGTATGACAATTGCCTTAAGTCTATTTCAAACATCGAGATGGAATCATGTAATAAATACTGTTAAATGATTCAGTAATAAATACTGTTAAATATGATAAAATTTAAAATCTAAATACCACATTCGAAAGTGAGTCTAACAACTCATCACTGATCAATTGATAACCATAAATAAGAAAATATATCCTCAAACCCAACAACAATAATATCCAATAATTAAAATTAGAATTTAAACTCAATTAAGGCTCATGGCCAAATAAAATGGTCCAAAACTGATTCTAAATTTAGTGATTCAAATATAAAAAAACATCCTAAAACTACTTATTTTGAAAAGTTTTTGCCATGTACTAAATCCCTATAATTAGATCCAAATCTGCTAGTTGGAAAAGTTGACAAAAGATGACAACACCTAGTCTAATATTTAACAAAGTATATATATATATAATAAACGAACAAACAAATAACAACAAACATGATCAAAAAAACAAAATGCTAAAAATGTCAAAACAACGGTAAAACATGCAAAAATCATGCAAACGTATAAAACCAAGGATCAGTATAATATTCAGTTTTTGCTTGTGATTTATGATATTATTAATATGATTTTAGGTTAATTTAAAAAATAATTATATAATAATAAATTTGATCCTTACATATTTGTTTTGGATTTTTAAAATTTTTATCTGAATCGTATATAATATTTCAAAATATTTGCCTTTGAAATATTTTCAGGTTTAGGATATGATATTCAAATTTATCCGACTTTGAATATTTGAGCCTTTTATAATCATATAATTTGGAGTTTGAACGTCTGAGCCTTTGGATTTATGTAATATTTGGACATTTGGACAATTTTGTATTGTTTGTATTATTTGGTATTTGTATATAGAATATAAATTTTACGTACAAAATTATATTTGCATATTTGATATTTGAACATTTAATATTTGGACTATAAGTTAGAAGTTTGGACATATCTGATTTTGCATGTGTTTTAATATTTTTATTTTTTTATTTTATTTTTTGATATGTATCTGTTATTGTACACATATACTTGTTTAAGTTTGGACTCATGGTTTTATCATATTTTCTAACATTTCATATCAGAGGATATTGAATTCTTGCAGGATGCGATAGAAAATATTTGAAGATATAGTTTAGCTATATTTTGTATTTAAATTTTATATTTGATTTGTTTTGGGATTTATATTTGTATTTATTATATATTTAATTACTGTAATTTTGTATAATTTTGAGACTTGTATTAGGATTGTTGATCGATTTGTTTATTTTGGGTTCGTATAATTTAGAATATTGTTACAAGTTTGGATATTTGCTAAATACTCTTCTTACAATTTATTTTAAATTTGAATAAGTTGTTATGTATTTAATTTGGAAATCGAACAGAGTTAGTTCAGTTAGTCCTATATCCGTTATGATTTGTGATTATTTTACTTTTTGGCCTTTAAATTTAGTGTGCCTGACATAGTTTTAAGATTATATGAGATTTTTAATTATCTATAAATATTCATTTAAATTGTTTATTAACTAGTTATTACTTACTTATATTGGGAATATGACAATTGGTGATGGCATTATCGGTAAGGGTTAAATATTAAAATTTGAGTTATAATTATTACCATGTAGTCAAAATCATAAGTCACTATTTACGATCTGTGGATAGGCTAACTATATATTATTCTCAGTAGTCAAAATAAAACACGAATTTTCTAACCCGTGGATGTTATATTTAACTTTAATTTATAAATAATATGTTAAAACATTCAAATATATTTTGTTAATTCATTGTAATAGTTTTTATTTAGCTAAAACTAAAAACCTAACACCAAAACATGAATATATAAAGTTTTTCTCAAATTTAAAAAAAAAAACAAATCATTTATCTCAAAATTTTGAGTAAAATTTTCACCAAATTATTAATATAAAATAGATAAGTAGGATCAAATTATCAAAATTTTCAGGATTTAGGATAATATATTTAATTTAATATATAAACCTTCAAATCTCATCAAATGGGAATGGAATTAGCATGCAAATGACATATAACTAAAGTAAGTAAACATTGCACATATAAACATTTGAATAAAAAATGCTAAGAGATTCCAAAAAAATTTAAAAGTTCAAAAAAAAATTAAATATACTTATCTTCACTTAAATTTACAAAAAAATTATTTGAATTCACTTCAAACTACTTGAATTTCACTTTCTATTATTTTTCTCTTTTTTTCCCTTCATTCCCCGTTCTCTATGGAAACACAAAAAAGTGAGCCAAAACCAGCAAATATTATCTATATAATACACTAATGCATGTATGTTGATCATGCATTGATCAGGTGCAACAGGTTTTTTTAAACCTACACACAAGTGCCCATCATGCATAATTCAAGCATCACTTATATGTAACTCAGACACAACATTTCATCTAAAATATATACGTGCATGGCTCAAACATACATCAACCGCCACTAATGCCTACATTATTTCGATTTAACACTTAATTTTCAACCCAAACTTATAATTAATGTTAATAATTCATTAATTTAACTAAATTCAATATGATTTTATAAATCTTAGAGTTTGAGCCTTACAACAATAGCTCAATGAAATCTCATGTGGGCTCCGGCGAACATGTTACCGTGTCCAATCACAAGGCAAGCGATAGAGCAACGGTCATCCTCAAGTGACTATCACAAGCATCGTTCAAAGTAAATTCCTAACGTCGGCACCAGCAGCAAGCATAACAAGCCAATACATAAATTCGTCATCAATTGGCTTACATTTACACTACAATAATGCTATGAAAGCAAAGAAGTGTGGTATATGTATGATCATGTGTGTATGGATGTGCCATAGAATTCTACAAGGGTGGGTGTGATCCAGGATGCCGATCCGACCAATAACTTCTGAAAATGACGCTAAAAGTTTACAACCATACGCAGCCTAACAGCCAGCAGAAGTCCAGAATATCAATCCCTCGGCTTTCCTTTTCCATCGTAAAAGATAAACTAGAAGTCACAGTCGAATTGCTAGCATTTACACCGATGAGCTGTGTCGAAGAGGCTCGGCTGCTTCGGAGTGGACTTCTATGTTTCTACTTTGGTTGTCGAGTGGCATGTACTGAGACATAATAGCCATGATCTCAGAGTCCATGTAAGACTGCAAAAACAGGGCCGAGTTTTATATTCAGTATCGGCTGATATCGATGGCCGTTGGTCATAAAATAAACACGGATCGTAAACATTTGCAAAGGAACAGTTCTTGGAATACGTACCCGGAGCCTGTACTTGTAGAATACATAGCCAGCTATACCAGCACCAACCACAACTGCTAGCACCAAAATTGATATGAACCATGAAAACTTTGATGAACTCCTTTCTGCACACCAAACACATTTGAATGGATTAAGCTGATATTTCTCGAGAAAATTTCACTAATGTTTCCCGAGAAAATAATGTTCACTAGACAAGCAGTTTCAAAGTAGAACGCTAACGGGTCAGAAATGGTGCTCAAATCTCCGTGACTTCCTCCGGGGAACCGTGAAACAGAGCTATAATCATGCAAGGGGCGGGAAACATGAAACGCTGGTGAAATGTTAATTAAAAATGACAGTTTATACCAGATATGAAAATAAAATTGATTAATAACTACTTTATATTAAATTATCGATAAAAACCATATGTCTTGTTTTAGCATTAAAAGTATCACAGGAATTACCTCTATGCAATTGGAATAATATAATAGAGTTATTCACTAACATACATCATAATGAAAAAAAAAAAAAAAAGACAACAAGAGCTTATATTTTTAATTATTTATTAATTACTAAATAGTTCCAATTTCCTCTAATTTATATTTGAAACCTCATTTTTTTGAAATTACATAACAGCCAAAGTGTGCAAAAACGTGGAGTCAAAAAGATATAAAATATTGTGACACATGTTGGAGTGTCGGACACTGACACACTAGCTCAGAAAAAGTGTCGGTCCGTTTAAAATATTTGAAGAGGGTACCTGAAGTTCACTTCTGACAAGGTAATTTTCCACAGAAGAAGCATCAAACACACCGAAAACTCATCAAAATAGAAGATTTGAAAAGGCTTACCGATGCATGTGTCCTGATCTTTCATGTAGAGACGGCCACCTCCACACTTGCAGTTGTATCCGCCCCACGTATTCTTACAGGTGCAGCCGTTGCACTGACAAGCTGTATGCTCCTTGCACTCGTCAATATCTGAAAAGCAGGAGAAACAAACAAGGCCTTGGGATTATTCGGGCCATAGGTACAATGGATGTTTATAAAAAAGGCACTGTGCATGGAACTGGGAAGGGTCACACTTTTTTGGATCTACTGTACGCAGTTTTATATTGCATTACATAAGATACTGTATTACGACTTAAACTAGTTACTATTAGATTATACAAGGACAATTCTACTGTCGAGATAAGACAAAATACAAAACTCAAAACCAAAAGAACACCTTCACACTTATGGCCATCGCCGCTGAAGCCTGCTGGGCAGTGACAACCAGTTAGTTCAGAATCCTGGATTTCATGAACAATAATAACTTACGGTTAGACGAATAAACAAAAAATCACCGGCTAGATAGACATGTTGATAGACGAAGAGATGATAGTAGTTTGTGCGTAGAAGAAAAAAGGCACCTTGACACATAAAGTGTCCACTATGCATGGGCTCTAGAATAGGGTACTTATCTTACATTATATAAAATGTCGTTTTCACAACCCACAAAGAGAAGTGCAGTTCATAAAACTCCCACTATATACGGAATTTGAAGAAGGATCAGACCACTTTATTATACGCGTTCATACATTTTATTATGCAAAAAGCCATTCCTATACATCGTGACCACAAGGTCACACCGCAAGAACTTTACTGATGCATCTACTACGTCAATCCAAACCAGAAAAACTTAAATCACAGAAGAATAGAAAGGGACGAAATTACGGAACTGAGCAAGCTGAGAAAGTCTTCCCATCCTTGCTTTTCGACCAGCATCCACCATTGTTAACCACACACCTTCCAGGTCCAACAGCTGAATCAAAAACCAAATTGCACAAGAACAATAAAGCTGTGGCCGCAGAATTCCACATCACAATGTCAAACAAATATAGTAATCCTGGCTAACAAAACTTGCAACAACACCATTCACCACAAATCACCAGTTATAGGTGCAACTGTTCGATCAGTTCAGTTATGGTTTGGTTTTTTAATGAACCGTTCACGACGTTTCAGCTCAAGAAAAATGTTTGTGGCTACCCAGACCATGAAAACCTCAAACTACTTTTGATAGAAATCATTAGGCAACGAAAATTTGATAGCATTATGGACAAATTGCATTTTCTCCCCTGAAGAAAAAGAAGGTAACATTACCTTCACAAGATGTATAACCATCTCCTCTGTACTGAACACCCTGCACAACTGGACATTCACAAACTCTTCCCCGAAATGTGTCCTGAAAAAAGAACCCTTGTGTTAGTGACAATTTTCAAAACCCCCGGATTACAGGGCTGCAGGTGGGCAAAAAACAAGAACAAATCTCCCATTTTAATACCTTGCAAGCACTTATATTAGCCTGCACATCTCGCCAACAGCCACCATTATTTTCTAGGCACTCATTGGTCTCAAGATCTGCAGATAAAACATGGCAACAATGAAAGATGCGACTTCACACTAAATAAGGACCAACCGAGATACAGTGAGATGAAGGCAAACAAGATCAACCTTGACTTAGACAAATTGAAGGATCAGTTGTTTCCTTGAATCCAGCACATATGGCCTTTAATACAGCAGTTCTCTCCAATTTGCCTTCACAGCAAGCAACAATACTACTTCAGAAATCCTTTATTGGACAATAAATTGGTTAAATCATAAGCTAGCCTCAGAGAATTTTCAATGCATTATTCAATATTTTAGTACATCAAGTTAAATTATGGAACAATAATATGTTACAGATTGGACCTAGCAATTAGATTTGTTTAATAGAAGGATTGCATACTACTAAAACAAGATTTACTTAAAAATTTAGTCGTGAAGAACAGAATACATAACCATTAAACATGATATAATGTTTAATGGCCTCTAATTATGGAAAACCTATTGCCACAAAGAAGGGGTTGTGCATGTGTGCTATCGTGTTTCCAGTTTCAGTGAATGAGTAGTATCGAGTGACTGATGTACTACTACATCGATTGGTATAAAGTTGGCATATAAACTATGCAGACAAACCTCGATACTGGATTTCATTGATAACTAAGGTGGGCAAGATGGTCACATCTCCACGAGATCCATGTCCAACCTGTGCTTCACATAACATGAAAAAGCATAATTGGAAAAACGGTTGTAATGGAAGTCAATGAATTAATCCACCTAGGTCTCTCCAAAAACATACAGTAGAAGGGGTAATCTAGTGCATGAGAATTCCGCATCTAAGTGTATGGGGAGGGGTAGATGCACATAGCCTTACTTCCATAATGCAGAGAGATTGTTTATGTTTTCGTGAATTGAACCCATAACCTCTAAGTTGTAATCAGGGGTGTCCAATAAAACAGAAAACCAGCTAACCTTACCTAAAATAAACTGAAAAGTAGGATTTCCAAACCGAAACGGTCCAGAGTATTGCAATGTTCTTGAGTTTCAGTTTGGATTCAGTTTGATGGATTTTTAATTTTGAGGTTATCTGATATGACCAATATTTTTTAAAAATATAGAATATATACTACTAAAACATATATTATTAAAAATATAACTTTTCTTAAAGAGGAGTAAACACTAGAAACTGCTAACCCAAACCAAACCGGTTTAAATAAAAATAAAAAACATATATATTAAAAATTCGATAATTTTAGTTCTTCTCTTATAAAACCGTTCACCCAAACCAAATTGGCTCGACTTGTTCACTGGTCAAACAAGTTCAGTTCTGGCTCAGTAAAAAACCAAACCTGTCAAACAGGTTCAGACAAAAAAATTGCTCATGGTTTGGGTAACCCCTAGTTGCAGTAAATATGGATGGAACATGATGAAAAGGAATAGCAAAATCTGGGGAACACACAGACCTGCATATCCTGTTCATTTTTAAGAACTTCATTCTCCACATCAGCTTCTGGATTTCCAATGCATTCCCTGACCTTATGAACAGACAGATCTGTAGGATTTGAATAGATAAGCAAGGAAACACATAACAAACAATAAAACCAACACTAATATTTCAAAATGAGCAATGCTAAGTAACTTACCCCATGATTGGACAGTGTAATACGCTTATCAGGTGCCTAACGTGCATGCATTACACATTCCAGTCACATAGTAAGTTCTAGTGCTAAACCTATGGAGTTCTATCTGATCCTTATTGCTAGCAGGATGATCCAGCACCATTTCAATTCTAATGGCTCTAGTCAATTCATAAGTTTCGAGTCCCCTTACTTGTTCCACCAAACAAAGAGATGAAAGGATTTATGGTTATATAGAAATCTAGCCCCCACTGGGTTTTTTTCCTTTTACAATAAAATTAGAAAGATCAAAGTAGAAATTATTAGATTAGGCTAATGCTATCTCGTATTTAAGAGAGAATAATAAGGAAGGCCGCCTTAGGTTTAGGAAAATAATTTCATTCTTTCAACAATCGGTTCAAGGAACAACTTCTTGTCTCTTCCTAGAGTAGATACTTTTTAGAAGGCAACAAATAGTCTCAATCATGGATGAAAATATGGGTTGGTATTCATTACGGGTTTACGGCCATATAGATATTGGATGAAAAACTGTTTTGTAAATCATAACTCGAGAAAAAAATATCGGATATAACAATCAATATATCATAATATATTAATGATATGGTGGCATATCATGGTTTTGTTGCAATATCGGAAAATATTGGCATATGGCAACTCGAGATATATATATATATAAGGTAATGTTTCATTCCATAGTCTCTATAAGTTGCTTCCCTCAGCGTTTTGTTTTCAGTGTGGACTTACTGAGAGATTTCAGCACATCTTCGGCACAAGTCTTGCTGTATTTTCTCTCCTTCATGGAACATCTGATGTGGAAATCAGTCACATAATCCCACCACACCCAAGATCTGTTCTCCTCTTTTGCAACTCTATGAACACAAAGCTGCCTCAAATTCTCGAACACCACATCTTTCCCTTCATATCCATCACCAAAATCTTGCTCCGGATCCGGCGCACAATACCTCCCATTGTTTATGCATTGCGACTTGCACTGGCCGCTTTGGACGAAAGCTCGAGGACAATACCAAGTTATATAGTGAGGGGTGAACTGCGTGTAGCCACCCTTCTCTAGAATTTGAGCATGTCCCTTGAAATTCTTGATGAAATTCATTTGCTCATCGCATCGCCTCCCGCACTCGTCATTGCTATTAGTCCATAGCTCATACTCAACTCGCCCATCAGGGTTAGGCATTGATTCTGACCAATCCAATTTTAGGAGTACTTGTTTTCCATCTGTTAAAGCTTTCTTCAAAGTCTCACCAAAAGACCGTTGTATCAACGCAGATGGAATTTCTATCTTTTCAATTCGCCCGTCCGCATCCATGCTCGCTTCAGGTGAATCCATGGTTATTAGAGGCTCATCGATGCTGTCAGCAACTAACACAGCTTTAACTCCAGCTTGTTGAGCGTTATACACCTTCATTGCAAAGTAGCAATCTGGTAAAGCAAGATCAAGAGAAAGTGAAATTAGGATATCAAACTCTTTGATTTCTAAAGAATCAAATCCAGTTTCAATCATGTTTATTGAAGTTCCACTCACTTTGCTTCACTTTCGCAAATGTAAGTATGTTCAAACTGGAACTAAATATGAAGTAATTTGACCTTAGAAAAATGTAAATGTAAGTCAAGTAGATAGAATTGTTATAATATAAAACATTCTTGGGCTTAAGACAGTGAAATAAGTCGGTTCTGTGACAGCTATTATAGTTGCTTCACATTACGATCCCAAACATAACCTAAATTATAAAACAATTCATCATTTGATCAACTTAGTTCCATGTATATACCAAACGAATTTCCAACTATATATGAAGTTCAATTCAAACTTGCATCACATCTCCATTAATTAACAGACATGTTCTATAATTGCACACAGAGAGAGAGAGAGTATCGAAATGAGAACATCGCCCATTAACTGTAAGCCACTTTTGAAAATGGAATCATTCATTAATCTTAAAGGAGTAGGTGAAGACACCAGACACCCTTTAATAACCGATCATAAAATCAGTGTTTTTTATATAATTATACATGCTATAAAAAAAAAAAAAAAACACAGAAAGAAATTGAAGAGAGAAACGTATTGCCCATAAACTGTGTGCCCACTTCTGATACCAATTAATGACTTCATAAGAAAGGAGCAGGTGATTAAGAGATTAATTGAGTAGGTGATTAAGAATTGAACAAGAATCACATAAAAAATCAGCCTTTTCAATCATAAAAAATACCCAAAAGAGAGAGAAGCAGAGAGAAATCAAAGAAAGCAACTATTTCCCATTTGACTGTGAGAAAACTTATGAATAGAAACACAACTAATTTAAAAGAGGGAGAGAATACCTCCACGGTCAACAAGAAGAATATTGGGAATAGAGGAGTTAGACTTGAAGGGCTTATCGCCCTCAAAACGATCACAACCATTAGTGCCCTTTGAAGGATAAACGACAAAGCCAGTCATTGAACCTCCATACTCTGGAACTCCAAAGTTGCCGATTGCCCCATCATACTTTGATGTCATATCTGTTGGTTGCACAACCGTTATGCTGTTCTTCTCCACCACAAACCTCCCATAAACACAGTTAGCAGCCACCATTAACGAGAGCAAGAAAGCTGCAAACTTTGAAGGAGAAGCCATGGTGGTTTACCTACAAATTTTGGATTTGGTAGAGTTTTGTTGAGTTATTCTTTGGATCGTGTGTTTCATATATTCAAGTTGAAAACTTCAGAGTTGACGACGTGAGAGAGAGAGAGAGACTTGTCAGCCTTCAGGTCAGATGCAACTTCGGCTCTCTTTCTGGGTCTTTTTCGCCCTCCCGCTACGCTATAAAACGTTAACAATACGGCAGCCAAAGCGGGTGTGATGGTAAAGGCAGTCATAGTAATTATAAGATTAGGAGAATTATTTAGTTTAGAACTTGGGTGCTGGGAGGAAGGCCGCTGGGGGAGAGAAGTAAATTTGTCATAAACCGAAGTTCAATGTTTAACATCAGCAGGACAAGTTACCTGGTAGAATCTTCATCAGAAGCATTGACTTCCGCTGAGAAGTACATTATACAAATCCTTGGATTTGTTATTATTTTTCTTGGAAGATAATATAAGGAGTTAGCTTGTTTCTTCAATCTTAAGGCTACAACTACCGGTCCCATTTTTCAGTTTTCTTGTCTTCTTCTGCGTCCTAAAATAAGTTATCAATCCCCTTGAGATTTTAGGGAGGAAATTATAAACTCAAGGAAAATCTATAACAAAAGAAAATGCTCGCATGGATCACTTCAATATGTGGGTTTCATACGAATGTTAATTTGGATGGGACTGCAAAAAAGTGTGTATGTTTCTTTAGCTTGACTAAAGGAATTAATTTGGATGTGTTGATAAAAAGGATTACCAAAGTATTTGAGATTTAAATTTAAATTTACAATAATTTAAAGTAGATTTTTAAATATATAAAATTTAGATTATTCTTAACATAAATTTAAATAAGAGTTTAGATGGTCAAAATTGATTCCATAATTTATATTTTGATACTCAAATTAAATTTTAAAATAAAACTAAAAAAATTGAGAAAGATAAAGAAAGAGGGAGGAGGAGAGAGAAGAAAAGAAGATACAAAGGACTAAGCTTCTAGAGAGTATTTAGGCTTCAAGATAGTATTTAGGCAGAAGGTATTTTAAAGTACAATTTCTAACTTCTTAATTTTAGGTTCAAGTTCTGCAAAATATATATACAAATAAGTGTGAGATGCAAGAAATCTGTAGGGTCAATAGGTGCTCAGAAGATGGAAAAGGCAACAGGATCAAAGGTGCTAAGATATAACAAGAGATCGCTTTGATTAGACCGTCAAATGGTACCCCTTTTACGTTAATGGGACTTTGTATTGATAAATTCACATGACCCATTATTTAGGGCAATTGGTGCTTATTCTCTTGAGAATTAGTTAGTAGTTTTCCGAGAAAAAAGTTATTAGTCGTTCCTTTTAATAGAAATTACTGATAATTTTGATTAGTTATCAAGTTTGACAATTGAAATGTACCATTTGATCGTTGATTTTGCTAAACCACTTTGGACCATAGGATCATAAGGATTGTTGTTGTCACATTTATTGTTGAGTCATTATCAAAGGATCAAACAATTAGCTAAGTATGGAGAGTCAATTATCTAATTTAATAATCTATCTCTCATTGGCTTATTTATTCTGATATATCTTAATCGATTTTCTCCTAATGCAGTCATACTTTAACCTTTTTAGTTCTCTGATAACTCATTAATTCAAATACCCAATTTATAGCTAAAACCTTTGAGTCTAACCGAATTGATTGATGCACTATCATTAGGTCGCATGATTAACAACTTGGTTTCTAATAATCTGAACCTTTTATCTCGATCTCAACATTGGCCTATAGGTTTGGATCATTTTAAATTTTGACTAGACTTATTACTAATCTCTTAGCCTTAGATTTGAATTTAAACTTAGAGGATGTAAATAGGATTTAGAAAACAATTTCAATTTTATTATCTTATTTACTATGTTACTGAATCTTTTGTAAGATATCATATTTCTATTATACCTGGACAACAATTCTTTGCAAAAATTCTCACTAATTGATTGATTGTGTCAATCACATTATTTGTTGCACTAGAGCTTGTAGCATCCTTTATTTTTGATGACTTATTATAGCCATCATTTTGTAGAACTAAAATTATGAGCTTATGTCGCTCGGATGACTTTGGGCAAGATTAATATTCAAATTTTAGCCTATTAGACATTCAAGAAGTTGATTAAAATAAAATAGGAATAATTAAAGGTCTTATCTTGCATTACAATTGAAATGCTCTATACTTAAACTTTTCTAAGAGCTCGGCTGATTGGGGGATTATTGTCATGCCCAAATCAAGCATTTGGGGAAAGTATTATACTAGCTATATTAATTAATGACTCACTATTTTTGGACAAGATAAATTAAGGCTCTATCTTTGCTAACACTTAGCCTATTGAATAATTTTAGGGTGAGTATTTTGTATAATTATATAACTATTAAGATGTTAATTTTTTATATATAAAATTAAGTTGAGTTATAAATATGAGGGAATTACATATCTATAGCCTAACTCTAGTTGCCCCATTTTTTCTCGTAGACCCTAAAATATTAAGGAAATACCTCTTCACTTAATTAGGGGAGTTGACGGCAAAAATGAAAGAGGGACTAGAGCATCTTTCTCCAAAAATGTCTCAAGCTTTGAAAGAGAAAAATAACCCTAGTTGGCTGCCTATTTTAAAAACCCCTAACTTCCTTAGGGTTTCCCTTCATCTCTTTATAAATACCACAAGAATCTTGGGGAGAGGAGTTACACAAATTTTGGTGAAGCTACCAAGATGATCCCAAGGAGGAAAGTCAGAAGATTAAGGAGAAAAAAAAAGGAAGATAGCACTTTGAGGTAAGTTTTATTGTGATCACTCTTGATTATTTCTTCATTGTTTTTCTCTTGCTATTCTTTGAAATTTAATCATGAAGAATCATAAATTCATATTATAGTAATGTTATTTGCTTGTTAAGATAATTATTATATGTGTAATATTCAATTTAAGCTTGGCATTTGAGTATCGTTAGAAACAATGTTCGAATACCAACACCTTATAGCTGTAACGTTTGAACACAATTTAAATGATTGTCTGTGTTTCTATTATACATATTTTGCATGTTAGATTTATTAATCATATGTCAAATATATTTTATTTGTATGCTAATTATAGATCTAAAATATATCTAAAATATGATTTATGATTGACATTTGACTATTATGTAAAGTAACATTTGAATACTTGAGTATGTTTGATCCTTTTGTGTAGATATGAAGGATCCAATTGATGTCATGATATGTGAATATATATTTTAAATAATATAAAGTATAGTAGATCTGTTAAGTGGTAATATTGAATGAGTTCATATTATATTTAGTTCACACCTAATTTTTACGTGGCCAAACAGAGTTTGGAAACCTATCATTTGAATATCATTAGAGGTTGTGTTCGAACATTAGTTTGTGAATGGGAGATTTTGTGAATTTCAATGATTCAAATCTATTTCTTGAGAATTAGTCACTTATTGAGTCATAATGGAACCTTATGAATATAAATAACAACTTGGTTAAGGTTTTTCCAAAATGAATGTTCAACTTTAAAGTATTGTGTGTGCTCATTTTGATTACAAAAGGAAATTTTAGGAATACTAGTTAAATTGTAGGTTTTGAAAGCTTTTGATAGAGATTTCGGATTTGTTCTAAGTCATAGAGGATATTGTGGGTTTTAGTGAGGGGTGACCACATAGAGTATTTCAATACTCGAGTCGTTTTCCTCGATTCATTGTTGTTGTAGAGTTCATGGGTGTTAACCTTTGATTTGTATGTGTATACTTCATTAGCATCCCATGATTAATTAAAAGAGATAATACGAAAATTCTAAGATATTTGAACAAATAGAAATCCATGAGATTTTGAGGTAACTACACAATTTTAATACCTAAATCATTTCCAATTGTCGAGGCCAATTGATCTTGAGGTAGAATGTTTATAAATTTGTGACTATTGTAAAATATGATATCTAAAATATCATTAGTAAGGGGCATTATATCTGATATGTGGCATGCTATGGACACAATTTTTTAGAGGATTGTTGGGGTAATTTGTATACAATAAATGTTGAGGAGCTCATTATACTTGCCTGATTGATGAGATATAAATACGCGGCCTTTGATTCATACTGGTAAAATAAGATTTATAAAAATAATTATTATCTTGTATACTTATGACCTCATTTTATGTTGGATTTTTGAGAAATATATGAGAGGATTTTAATATTTACAATACTTTGAAACCTCATTACATATTGATTGGAATTCATTAAAATTTGGTGTATGATCCTTCAATATATCATGATTATTTCTTGAGTTAGCATCAAGAACATTATCTATCTACATTATTTATTCGGCTATTTTTATCATTGTTTATTGATATCATTTTATTAATATTTATTGTTATCTATAACCTATTATTACCTTTATATTATATATTGTTTGTCCCTAGAGTATTTATTAATAGTAAGTTTTTAGTATCACTTAATTTCTATTGCTATTAACTTCAGTCAAAGTACTTTTTAGATATTTGATTCACAAATACTTTTTTCTTCTAGAGTAACACACACGATAGCATTGGTCGATGATAGAGTTGGAGGGAGAGTCATTGATCTAGAGGATATAGAGAGCTTAGTTGAAGTATTTAAGTTTTATATTGTTAACATATACAGATATTGTTTATTTTCATATGTTGTATTCAGGATTGCTTTTTTACATGATATTTGAGTCTATTGAATATTTTAAATCTTATGGTCACATTAATCATTTATAGCATAATATTTTTGATAATTATATAATATTGATGATTTTTTGTGTGGCCAAACTGAATGGTGGTGGTCTTGGATCACCTACAAGTTGGGGTCGCCACACAGCTAACTTCTTCTATTACTCAAAATGTAGCATTTTGGTTTCTCATTTTTTTAAAAAAAAAATAAAAGGCACCATTTTACTATTAGTTTTTTTTTTATATTCAACTCTGTCATCTCTCGTAAGAATAAATTATGTTCAAATTTTTCTAGCCAGATATAATTTTGTGGTTCATATTTTCTTGACGAAAGGTCAAAAAAAGCCTTTGTATTAATAGACATTTCCTTGAGGTGTTAGTAATGATGACCATCCTATTTTCCTTATTTGAAAATGAGGATTGTCTTAATTTGTTTTTTTAAAATGGCACCTCTTGTTGGATTGTCTTTTCCTCTTGACTTGGTGGAAACAAGGTGATGGCCCGGACTAACATCCCGTTTTTGAACATGACCCTTGCAGTAGGTAACATTGTGTTAGATGTCACAATCCATTCGTGACCCACTCAGATCCGCTCATTCGCTCCACAAACCTGTCGCTAGCTTCAATGGCATGGACTTAAGTTGCTATGATACATTTCCATGGCACCTATCCTTCGCTTTTGTAGTCCCTACTTTGTTAGCGACATGTGCGATGACTATTTGTAAGGAATCTAAAGCATCTGTAGGGGCTTGCATCATGACTATTGTGTTTATAGTGGGGCCATTTAATTTTTTTTTAATCTATAAGATTATATATCGATGTATATGAATCTATTTTTTGATATTGTTGGGTCTCAATGTAAGGGGCTTATAAAACACGGCCCATAGGAGAGGCTCAAGTGGAAAGCCTAGAAATGTGTCCACGGACCAAGATGACTGGACGGCCTAAGAGGCCAAAACCTAAAGCTTTCTTACGTTAGGATCAAGCTAAACAAGCCCGAGAGCACGGGTTGGTGTCCCAAAAGCCAAAGCTACGGCAAAGGTCCGAAAGGTCCCCTTGACCAATAAGGGCTCGAGGACATCACAAACAGCAGACGATATCCAGGCACGAGGACTAGAAGAAGAAGCCCGAGAATCTCAGAAGTTTCATCAGGCCTCAGACTAGTCCAAGAGGTCAAGAAAAGACCCGAGGACCCTCCACAAAGGACCAAAAATCCTCCAAAAGACAGTTAGTATCCGAGAGTTGCCTTCTTTAACGAGTCCGCGAACTCACAAAGAGGCAAGGCACACCACACAAGGACGAGGACTACCTCATACACGACCGAGAGTGCCAACTAAGCAACTTCGTCGATTTTCAAGGAACCTGCAACCACTACCAGACGCTGCCTCCACAGAGCATGCTTAGTCAAATCAAGGTTGACGCCTAGAGTCTACACGCCTGACATGCTCAGGCCCTACCAGCGGTGTTAGCAGCGTGTTTCCCTGCACACGCCATCATCTCTGACATGGACAGCATGGTAGGTGGACGGCTTCCTCAGGCGCAAGATATGACCAATGGGACAGTGAACAGCCACTCGGCCACCCGCCGACTGCCATGTGTCTTCTCCCCTACGGCACAATTTTTCCTATAAATACCCAGCACAAGCTCTTGCCTCAGGACTTTTTTGGGACCTTTTTTTCCTCCTCTTTCCCAGGAGAACTAAAGAGAAAAGGGAAGTGTTTAAGAGCTTCCAAACAGTAAAGCCCTTCAAAGAAGAGAGAGGTTAAAGAAAGAAAAAGGAAAGATATTTCCAAAATTTGTACTTTGTAAAAACTTCCACCCATAGTGAAATATTTCTCAAGGCCCAGAGCCTCGTGGTTTTTCCTTCCTATTTGAGAGGAGGTTTTTCACATAAAATTCGGTTTCAATCTCTCCTTCTCCGCATCCTACACATCTAAACACTTGTGTTGCTTTGGACTCTCGAACTCTGGAACACAACATTGGCGCCATCTGTGGGAAGCCGTGACAAAAAGCTCACAACTCCCTACCATCACAAAGCAACAAGTGCTCCGAAGATAATGAGCAGACAAGACAGCACGTCTACTCGGGAGATGGGACCCTTCAATAGGTGCCTCCCATCAGGTGGCATGACGAGTGGCGATCCCGGTACTAGCGTACGCAAGTTGGTGAAGAAGGTAGACAACCTCTCAAGGGCAGTCCGTACCCTCAGCGAAAGGGTGGACGAGCAGTCCAGGGGGCATACCCCAAAAGTTTACGTCCGGCAGCGCCCCAGGAGCAACAAGCTGCTCGAGCTCCTGGCAAGTTGAAGGACTACCTCAACAAAAAGAAGTCCATGACCTAAGTTTCGACGAAGAGAGGGCTTAAGAGGCTCTGGAAGACGGTCTTTGGACCCAAGACTGGCGAAGCAAGCCAGCCGGAAGGGAGAGAAGACCCCTTGCCCCCGAGGACAGGGGAAGGAAAAAGAAGGGCTGGCGCTCGCCTGAAGCCCCAAGGACCGTCCAGGCAAAACGAGCCCGAGCGAATGGTCCTTGGAGGAAACGGGCCATCAGGCCCACCTGTCCTCACTGAGTCACTCACCAACATCCTGAGGCAGATCCGAGACGAAGAGTTCTTGAGATGGCCCAAGGCGTTGAAGAACCCTGAAGGGGGTGACCAGTGGGAATACTGCCATTACCACTGCAGCCACGGCCATGACACCGAGGACTGTAGGAAGCTACAGGTGAAAATCGAGCAGCTGGTAATGAAAGGCTATCTTGACCGCTTCCTGCCACGATCCGGACATGGCCCCGGAGCAGTAGGACGCAGCCGCTCACGCTACTCAAAAGGCAAAGCCATAATGGGCACGGAACACGCCTGATTAATCGAATGAGGGGCTACGTATGCCAACTTCGTAAAGGCCAGCATAGAGTAGAACTGTCAAAAGGCCGTGGTCGGCAAGGGAGCAGCGAGAGAGACGCGAAGGCCCAAGCTTGCGTCAACCAGGACTCAGGGGACTAATGTAACGTGAGGATTCAAAATGGCCTTAGAGGTCACCCAATGTAACACGCATACATGAATGAAAGAATCCCTTCATTATATCTATTTTGATGTATTCTCATGCTCCCTCATCAACATCAAGGCAGCTCACAACTCAAAGCAAAAACTCGACTGTAACCGAGCGGCCCCGGAGATCGTACTTCTAAAAACTCGGCTGTGCCCGAGTAGCCCCAGAAGTCGTACTTCAGAAACTCGGCCGTACCCGAGCAGCCCCAGAGGTCGTACTTCCAAAAACTCGACTATGCCCGAGCGGCCCCAGAGGTCGTACCTTAAAAACTCGGCTGTGCCCGAGCGGCCCCAGAGATCGTATTCCAAAAACTCGGCTGTGCCCAAGCGGCCCAGAGGCCGTATCCTTAAAACTCGATTCTAACCGAGCAGCCCCAGAGGTCGTACCCTAAAAACTCGACTGTGCTCGAGCGGCCCCAGAGGCCGTATCCTTAAAACTCGATTCTAACCGAGCGGCCCCAGAAGTCGAATTCCAACTACTACATCGAACACCAAGAAACCCGAGAGGTTCGAAGGCTAGAGAATTCTAAAAGGATCATACACCTAAGGCTAAAAACAAGACGCTGAGCATCGCGTCACAAAAAAAAAGACTTGTACAAACGTGGCAAAAGGTCCAAAGCTCTGACTTAGAGAGCATAGATTTCATTCATAAAGAAAAATTTATGTACAATGTTATAACAAAGAAAGAAAAGAAAGAAAATGAACAATGTGTCACGGGTGCATTTCTTTGCTCCCTTGTTCTCGAGCCTCCTGAGCTCCAGAAGGCCCCGCCTAGTTCACCGGATCTGGCTCCTCGAGCATAAGAGGTTCACCTTCAGGCCCTGCTTGAGAGGACCCGGGGAAAGGCCTCCCAATAACACCGTATAAGTCTTATGCGCTTAAGGCATTGGCGTTCCTGGGATCGAGGACTACCATAGGAAACCGCGGATGAATTAGTCGCAGCACTCGGCGACACATGCAAATGCCCTCCCAGTACTTGCTGTCTAATAACGGAGCGATCTCCGCAGTCTGCAAGGACGTCCTCAACCTCTCGCCCTGTCGAATAACCCTCTCCCGGAGAAGCTCCTACTGAAGCCGCTGAAGCTTGATGGTATCCTCCAAAGAGGCAACTTTCCTCACCCCGGCCCGACCTCGCGTCACTGCGCTGCAACTTCCGATCGGCCCTCAACCTCTCGCCCTGTCGAATAACCCTCTCCCGGAGAAGCTCATGCTGAAGCCGCTTAAGCTTGATGGTATCCTCCAAAGAGGCAACTTTCCTCTCTGCTTCAGCCAGCCTCGCTTCAGCCCGTTGCGCAGCTTCCCGAGCATCCCTCAACGACTTTATCTCCGAGTGGGACTAGGCGACCTCTCCCACCAGCTCGCTAAGACCTCCAATCAGATCCTGGAGCTGCAAACAGAAAAGCCCATCAAGACATAGGCAACTAGAAATAAGGCAAAAGGAGAAGAGGTGGGTTACCTTAGAAACAAGAGGATCATGCCCTGCGCCGCATTCCCCACGGGCCTCAGACTCCTGCGAGCCACTCTCGGGCGCCGCAGGTGCCTCTTCAGGCACAAGTTTCACAATCTATACAATCGCCCCCGAGAACTCAGTAAGAGGATCAGCAGTGGAGGCAAGGGCGAGACCTTTAGTCCTCGAGGGCTCTGGTAAAGTACCAATCCTCGACCTCCTAAAGAGATGAGCAATAACGTCATCATCATCCAAATCATCGATGTCAAAATCATCATCATCATCATCACAGGAAGGGAGCTCAACAACGGCCGCTGGACGTTTTGGACTCTCGGCCGGAAGGCTCTTTTTTGAGCGGTCAGCAGGACCCTCAATCCTCAATGGCTCCGCCCTCCTCCTCGGCCTCTTTTTCTTGGACTTCTCGTGAGGAGCTGCAACGGAGGCCTCGGCCCGTGGTCCCCACTTGGCCTCTTCAAAGTTCTCGGATGACAACTAGATATTGCGCTTGTTAAGGTGAAAGCCTCCGAGGTTGGCCAGCAAAAAACATAACCTTACCCGTAAGAACATTCAAGAGCTTCTCATGGCACTGAAAGAAAACGCACAAAAAAAGCAAATACCTTACTGCGTTTGGTTGGAGCCTAGCAAAAGGAACTCCAAGCCCCTTCATGATGTCGTAAAGCTCCTCTGGCACAGGAAACCGTAGCCCACCTTTGAGGTGGACTTCATAAACGATGATGAAACCGTCCTAAGGGCACCACGCCCTGTCATGCGACTCCGGAATCATCATGGCCAGGGACTCAGGGATCCGATATCGTGCTCGAATCTCCTTGAGCCTATCGAGCGTCGTCGTAGAGGCAATATCCCTCACTCCGGACACCATGGACGTCGAAAAGCAAAAGCAAAAGCAAAAGGACAAAGAAAATTTCAGCAAGAGAAGAATAAAGGCCCCAACACTTAGAAAAGAAAAACGGAAAGCAGATGCAGAAACGGAGAGTCGGGACGAGAAGGCCTTTAAATACTCCTGAAATTTAAAAAAGGCGCACTCATTACCCTTGCCGCTCGTCGCTCGGCTGGTCGTCTCAGGAAAATAATGGCCTGGCCTTTCCGAGGTGCCTGTCAGCGCGCCACTTCAGCATTTAATGCCCTGCAGAAACTTAAACGGTGGCGTTGGAAAGGTCTCGAACTAAGAGGAAGTTCTGGGACAAATCTCCACCAAGCCTAGCACCACATTTATTCCAAGGACATACATGCACTCGGACCACCGCTGCAAAAGGCCTAAGCTAGAACGCGGACGGTCGTACTCTTGCCTCCCCAGGAACGTCCTCCTCAAGCCACAACACGCGCGCGGACAAACCATAGCAAAGGGAAATCAACCTCCCATGAAGAGCAGCGACTTTATGCCAAACGGTCGAGGACCCCGGACCCTTTGGCATTAGGGGGCTATGTTGGGTCCTAATGTAAGGGTTCATAAATACGGCCTATAGGAGAGGCTCATGTAAAAAGCCCAGAAATGTGTTCATGGACCAAGATGACTGGACGGCCCAAGAGGCCCAAAACCCAGGCTAGCTCCTTACGTTAGACTGGCTAAACAAGCCCGAGAGCACGGGTTGGTGTCCCAAAAGCCAAAGCTACGGCAAAGGTCCGAAAGGTCCCCTTGACCAATAAGGGCTCGAGGACATCGCAAACAGCAGATGATATCCAGGCACGAAGACCAGAAGAAGAAGCTCGAGAACCTCAGAAGTTCCATCAGGCCTCAGACTAGTCTGAGAGGTCAAGAAAAGACCCGAGGACCCTCCACAAAGGACCAAAGATCCTCCAAAAGGCAGTTAGTATCCGAGAGCTGCCTTCTTTAACGAGTCCGCGAACTCACAAAGAGGCAAGGCACACTACACAAGGACGAGGACTACCTTATACACGGTCGAGAGCGCCAACTAAGCAACTTCGCCGATTTTCAAGGAACCTGCAACCACTACCAGACGCCGCCTCCACAGAGCACGCTTAGTCAAATCAAGGCTGACGCCTAGAGTCTACGCGCCTGACATGCTCAGGCCCTACCAACGGCGCCAGCGGCGTGTTTCCCTGCACACGCTATCATCTCTGACATGGACATCAGGGCAGGTGGATGGCTTCCTCAGGCGCAAGATATGACCAATGGGACAGTGGACAGCCACTCGGCCACCCGTCGACTGCCACGCGTCTTCTCCCTAACGGCACAATTTCTCCTATAAATACCCAGCAAAGGCTCTTGCCTCAGGAATTTTTTGGGACCGTTTTTTTCCTCATCTTTTCCAGGAGAACTAAGGAGAAAAGGGAAGTGTTCAGGAGCTTCAAAACAAGAAAGCCCTTCAAAGAAGAGAGAGGTTAAAGAAAGAAAAATGGAATATATTTTCAAAATTTATACTTTGTAAAGACTTCCACCTATAGTGAAGTATTTTTCAAGGCCCAGAGCCTTGTGATTTTTTCTCCCTATTTGAGAGGAGGTTTTCCACATAAAATTCGATTTCAACATCTCCTTCTCCACATCCTACACATCTAAATAATTGTGTTGCTTTGGACCCTCGAACTCCAAAACATAACAGATATTAAAGTACTTAAAATTTAAGTAAAAATTAATAAAATATTAAAATTTATTTTTATCGTTTCATTCAGATTTAATTATTAGTTAATTATATTTAAATTTTTAAAACGTTACCTTCAAATGAGCTTATATAGTCATTTAAGATCTGATTAGATAATCTAATGGTCGATTGAATTCGAATCGAATAATTCATTACTGCCGATCACTAACTAGCCTCTAGAGTAAATTCAAGCTTTGAGAGCGTCTATATGATTGTCATCTACCTTTAGTTCGATTTGAACCACTCCGGCAGCAATTGCAGTACTCGTTGGGTAATCACACGTTAGAGGATAATAACACCATCTGCATTTGTGATTTGATTGAAAAGCAGCGCATCTGATTCGCGTGTATCTTCAGGAAGGTGTGCAACTCTGCCGATATCCTTTTTGGAGCCCGATTCATTGCTTGTTTAAGAGAATAGTCTGAAAACCCTAAGTACACCTCCTTTCACTTTTCTTCGGAATTTTTGAACTTCAAAAGCTTGAATGTCATATTTTACAATTTGTCCATGACGGCTCGACGAACCGGCAGTTCTTCCGGCCTCGGAGTCTGAGATATTTCATCGGTTCTTACATTTTTAGCTGTTGAGGCAATTCGGGAGAGGTGCCAAATTCCATCTTGCATCATTTTAGTTGCTCCTCCGTCTAATGCCCGGGTCTTGACTCTTGAGGAGGGCTATATTACTGTTTACACGGTATATATGAAGGACGGATTGAGATGCCCTGTCGTGAGGAAACTCGTTGAAATTTTGGAGGCTCTGTGGATTCCCATTGCCCGGCTCCATACTAATGGAGTCCAGTGTTTGCTCGCCTTATGTATATTTCTGAGGAAACACAGTGACTTTTTGACTATCGAAATCGTGAAGGCTGTTTCTGGGTTTTTGCTAGTGAGTGGGTGTTACTTGCCGATTCATGCCTACCCTAAATCTGTGAAGCCATTGGAAGAATTATGTTCTTTATTGCTAATGTCTCCCAATTGGCCGCTGGATAACACTTGGAGTAGGGTTTACCCAGCCTACACGGATTCTCTATCCTGGAGAGATACCTTCATTGCAAAGCTTGGATTAAAGCTTATAATCAAATATTCTAAGGCGGTGAGGACGACTAGAGAATTTTTGTACTGATATGCCTTCAGTCGGCCCAGTGGTATGTGGACCTTGAAACTTCTTCACTAGCTGTTCTTCCTAGAGGAAGAGAGGGAATATATCCGGCGGCGTAGAAGTAGTTGAGGAGGATTCTCCTGAGGATACTCCGGCGGCATCTCCAATAGACAATGAGGATTCTTTAGAGAATGAAATTGAGGAAGCTACTACCAGGGTTGAGGTAGAAGAGATTAATTGAGGGTCATTGTCCTACACCTGAGCACCGCTGGTTTTGTAATCCCTCCAATTTCGGCCTCCGACCTACTCAAAGAGCCTTCTACTTCACCTTCTCATGTGCCAGGTGTGGCATCTAGACCATTGCTGCTCAGAGGTGTTGATTCCTTCAGTGAGGTTTGTGCCCCTTCCATCTATATTGGTGCTTAAAGTTGGCTTAGTTATTTTTTAACTAATTCGTTTGTTGCTGATTGCCGGTGTGTTTCAGCTAGGAGCCAAAATATTGTCTTCTTTGAACAAGAGGTGCTGCACTTGGTCAGTTTTTTAGTCCCACCCAAAGTGGTTCAGGCTTTGATGACTAGGGCTGTAGCTGCTGAAGGAAGGGCAACCAGTGCTGAACCTGTTATTGCAATCATTGAGAGCAGCATGGCTGAGGTGGAGGCTACCATTTTGGAGAAGCGAACTACTGTTGCTGAGGATCGAGTCACTGCCGCTGAGGTTCGGACCACTACTGTTGAGGCAAGGTTGTGAATGCTGAAGCTTCTATCTGTGCTGCTGACGACAAAGCTGCTAATACTCTGCTGGACTTCTGTGGCAGAGAGTGCTACGAAGGAGTACATGGCAGCCCTATCGCCTTGGTTGAGAGCTTGTCATGCAGATCCATCCTGAGGAGATCGGTTCCCTTCTCGCTGCTCGCCATGAGGATAGGATCTATCGTTACTAAAGGCTTGTGTCTCTGATTGCACTGAATTTTCTTTCGGGTTGCCTCGATTCAAGGAATGCATAGTCAACCAGTGTAGTAGAGATCCAAGACTTCCGTGAGCTTGCCACCTCTAAACCTACGGTTGCTGGTTCTTCTCAGGCAGAGGGTTCGTCTGATCACTCTCCACTTGGGTTATTGATGTGCCTTGCATTTGGTAGTATGTATATTGTAATAACGATGATATATTAATACATGGGTTTTTTATTTGAGGCTCTTTTTCTATTGATTTCAAATGAGAAATGCTATAATTACTTGCATACCTTGGGGCTTACATAGTTGGGTAGCTATCCTGGTAGTCTAGAGATCCTTATAGATATTACCTAGTTTCTCGACTAACCTCTTATATGGGTTCTAGACTGATAATAAATCTCAAGCCCTTGGGCATTGAAGTATTTATCTTATTCTCTGCATCTAGTAGCCACATGGGCTTTCTAGCTAGATCATTGGGCTATTTCTGTCGGATTGTTAAGACCCTAATCCTTTGATTGTGTGATTGAATGTGTATGGCTTGCCTCGGAGATATTGCATCTTATGCATTTTGTGCCTCCCAAAGGTTTAACAATCATGTGACTATCCTTAAAGTCAAGTTTCAATAGACTTTAATCCGTTAGAGACTTGGCTTATTTTTGTTGTTTCAAAAGAGACGTGATCGGGCAGACAGCAGGACGTTGAATTCCACACACAAACAGATACAGTAAATGAATGAAGAAGATGATGATGAACACGCGAATTTTTACGTGAAAAACCCTTATCAAGTAAGAAAAAAATCACGAGATATTTGTCCAGGAACCGATTTTACTATGTGTGAGGTTGGGAATAATATCCCACAATTATACTGGCACAGGAGAAAAAAGACCGAAGAATAGAGTACAAATAATATAAAAGCACACTTAGTTTTTGCTCACACCTCTCTCTCTATTCTTCCCTGTCTTTTCTTACTCTCCTATTTTTCACCTGCACACACTTTTAAAGTAACAGACGTTAATATTCAGTAAATTTGAGAAATATTCTTTATTTCACGATAAAATCTATCCTTGCCAATGATATGAATATGCTCTATATAAAAACGGTTCCTACATAACCATTTGAGATTACATATGCTCAGAAGATCTTCTGAGCTGACACCATTCTGGATTTCCTGACGGACGGACAACATTCCAACGTCCGCTTTCTTCACAAGATCGGTCAACGCCCGTTGACCGTCCTTTCCACAAGACCGCCAATCCGTTAGGAGATCGGTCTGTAGTCCTTTAGGGATCTTTCAATAATGTAGGGTAGCTTATGCTACCAGTTGATTAATATATTGACCAGACATTGTTGTCCATCTAATTATTTTCTGTCAATTTTGTTGACCGAAATTCCTTCTACTTATTCACTTCACAGGCCATGAACTCCGTCTAAGTCCTCTGGTCATTAGGACTTTCACATGGGAGTGACCTCCCAACAAACTTCCCCTCACGACTGTGGGAAAGTCAAGTCTATCAGCCCAACTAGCTTACAACAAGCTTCATTCTTCCCTTTCGGCAGAATTTTGGTCATCATGTCCGCCCCATTCTCTTCAGTGCCAATCTTCTCTAATGACAGTAGACCGGCTTCAAGCACATCCCTCATCCAATGATATCGAACATCGATATGCTTCGATTTGGAATGAAATGAGAAGTTCTTGTAGAGATGCACGGTACCCTGACTATCACAAAATACTGCATATTTTTCTTGTCTAAGACACAATTCCTAAATGAACTTCTTCATCAACATCTTTTTATAAGCTTCTGTCACGACAATGTACTCGGCCTCTGTAGTAGAAAGGGCAACGCACTTTCACAACTTGGACTGCCAGAAAATTGCACCTCTAGCAAACTTTACTAAGTATCATGAAGTGAACTTGCAACTATCGATGTCCCCCGTCATATGAGCATCCGAGTAGACCACCAACTGAAGCTCGTCGCTTCCAAGACACAAGCACTTCTTGGAAGTTCCTTGGATGTATCTCATGATCCACTTAACAGCAGGCCAGTGCTCCTTTCCTGGGTTTGATAAAAAATGGCTGACTGTACCCACAGCATGGGCTATGTCTGGCATTGTGCATACCAGGACATACATCAGGCTTCCCACAGTTGAGAAATAGGGAACACCTCTCATGTATGTCTTCTCTTCGTCTGAGGACAGACACTGAAGACTACTCAGCTTGTGGTGATTTGTCAGTGAAGTGCTGACAGGTTTGAACTTGTCCATGTTTAAGCGTTGGAGCACCTTCCTAATATAACTTTCCTGGAACAACCATAATCTCCCTACCTCCCGATCGCGAATAATTCTGACGCTAAGGATCTGCTTCGCCGGTCTTTCATGGAAAAAGACCGTCCAAGTTATTCCTTCAACTTCTTTATTTGAGTACCATTCTATCCAACAATCAATATGTCATCCACGTACAAGAAAAGGATAACAAAATCATTTTCGAAAAACCTCTGTATGAATACATAGTGATCACAAGTAGTCCGCTGGTACCCTGACTAACCATGACCGACTCAAACTTCTTGTACCACTGTCTAGGAGTTTGTTTCAACCCATACAGACTCTTTCTTAGAGGACAGGCAAGTCACTCCATCCCCTTAACCTTGAATTCTTTCGGTTGTTCCATGTAAATTTCTTCTTCTAGTTCACCATGTAGGAAGGATGTCCGGACATCTATCTGCTCAACTTTCAGATTCTGGGTAGCTACCAATCCCAACACAACCCTTATGGAATACATCTTTACCATTGGAGCAAAAATCTTATCAAAATCAACTCCCTTTCATTGACTAAAGCCTTTTACCACTAGCCGCGCCTTGTATCTCGGCTGTATAGTGTCCTCGGACGTCTTCAATTGAAAGACCCACTTGTTCTTTAGAGCTATTTTCCCCTTAGGAAGTTTGGCTAAATCAAATGTGTGATTTTTATGGAGAGAACCCATTTTATCCTTCATGGCTTCCAGCCATTTCTTCTTACTCTCGTCCTCCATAGCCTCTTCATAAGTCTCAAGCTCTCTGACATCAGTGAGCATAACATATTCACTAGGTGATAGACGGACAGACGACCGTCTGTTTCGTGATGATCGTCTGATAGGAACATCTTCGGCCGGTTAAGAAATAACTTCATCCTGGTCTTCATCAGGTGCGAGGACCGTCTCACCATTCTCCTCGGCCACTTCAGGACCATTGTCCTCGTCCTCCAGGGACACCAGACGGATAATGTCAACACTCACTTTGTCCATTCGAGCAACATCAGAGTTGATCTTCCTGCCGATATCCTCAATCGTTTCATTCTTAACGAAAGTCACGTCCCTTGATCGGACAAGCCTTTTCTCAGTTAAGTCATAAAATATGTAACCCAACTCATCTTCCTCATAGTCCAAAAAGACGCACTGTATCGTCTTTAGCTCTAATTTGGTCCTTTCATCCTTTGGAATATGAATAAAGGCTTTACAACCAAACACCCGTAGATGATCATAAGATGACTCCTTATCCAACCAAACCTTCTCCGGCACTTCACCGTTCAAGGGTTTGCACCTATTTAGAACATGGGCCGTCGTCTTTAGTACTTCGGCTCAAAAGTGTGCGAAAAGTTTAGCTTTAGAAAGCATTCACCGTACTTTCTCCATAAGTATGCGGTTCATCCGCTCGACCACTCCGTTCAACTGTGGCGTTTTTTGTGGTATTTTTTGATATCTAATACCATGTAACCGGCAATAGGTATCAAAAGGTCTTATGTACTCGCCACCATTATCACTTTGGATGACTTTCAGTTCCTACCTGCGGACTTGGCTCAACTTGGAGGAGATCAGTTGAGTAATGGATGGCAGGTTCTGGAATAGCGTTCGCCTGTGTCGCCGGATACCGTCTGTGGCAGCCCAGGACGTCTCAAGAAGGATCTTCGACCCTAGGAATGATAGTGTCTAGGATTGGTCTCTACTCATTGACTTCTCAGGGGAAGCAGGGCCTTTGCATTCTTAGGAAAGCCATGATCTTTGTACATTCTTTGTAGTCAAATGAGATATCTTGTGCTTTTGAACTTATTTAATGAATGACATACATTTTCTTCGCTTCTTTCTTTCGTGTTGTTGTTTCTTTTGCTGTTTCAGCTAGGCTTTTTTGCCATCGTCGTTGTGACTCACTTTGGGAGCCATTCATGTCATGCTCATCCTCAATTGAAGACATCGTCACACCTGATTCTGGTGGGGTGCTATGTCCAATAAGTTAGACGTCACTGCATGCCCATGGTAGAGGCTCGCAAGGGTTGGCTAGGTTTTGAGGTCACAGCAGTCGGGCTCTAGCGGGGCCTTCGGCCGTCGACTGTATAAGGTCATATTGGCGCTCCGCCCCATTTGCGGCCGTCACAGCTTATGTGCGTATGGTCCTAACCCCCGACTGTCATCGACTGAGGGTGTTCTCTCCCTCGGGCGGAGGTTGTTGCACTGTTGTCGTATAGACCCCCTAAGGTTTTAGTGGCTGTCTGGTTGGGGTCTTCGAAAGCCCCTAGGCATGGTGTTCAGCCGCTGAACGGCCTTTCGGCGTAAAGTAAAAGTTTGAAGTTCGATCGCATATGGGCCATTTAGCACGGGGCCAAGGTTCTTGGACCGTCTTGGGGTCTATTTATAGGGGGATGGCCATCCTTCTAATTTATGGGTAGTCTAGGTCATTTTATTTTATGAAATGGCATTCGCATGAACAATCAAATAGAAAAAGGAGAAAGTAATAATTTTATTAACTGAAATGTATTACATGTATAAGCATCCAAGACAATGTATGCAAACCTTACCTCGGCACGTCAGAAGACTACTGATAGCACTTTTTGAGGTGGACGGCATACTAGGTCCGAGGGATTAGTCTGCTGTCCTGGGTGCACAGTTTGTACGCCCCGTTTCGGAGGATCGTCAAGATAAGGAATAGCCCCTCTCAATTTTGGGAGAGTTTGTTTTTGTGCGCATTCTTGGTTACCTCTACACTTCGTAGGAATAAATCCCTAGCCTCGAGTAGACTATCCTTCACCCGCCTGTTGTAATACCGTGTGACCTGTTGCTGATAGGCTGCTGTCCTTAAGCACCCTGAATCACGAGCCTCTGGGAGCAGGTCCAGGTGCTCTCTAAGCCTCTGAGAATTGTTGACTGGATCAAAATATTTGATCCAAAGGCTAGGTAAACCAACCTCCACAGGGACACCGCTTCTGCCCCATAGCACAGGCTAAAGGGCGTCTCCCGTATCAGCTTCTGCAATGTCGTCCAGTATGACCATAGTATGGACGGCAACTTGTCTGTCTAGGAGCCTCCTACATCCTCCAGTTTGGTCTTCAGCCTGTGCATTAGTGTCACGTTCGTCACTTCGACTTGGTTGTTTGCCTGCGGATACACCACAGACGTGTGGACTAACCTAATATGCAGCTTACGCCAAGATTTAATGAACCACTTTTTAGTGAATTGAGTTCCGTTGTCGATCACTATGACCTCATAAATTTCAAATCGGTAAATAATATTCTGGCGGACAAAGTCCATTACGTTGTGCTCGGTTATCTGCACCATAGGGGTGGCCTCAATCGACTTAGTAAAATAGTTGATACCGACTATGAGGAATTTTCTCTGCCCAGATATTAGGGGCAAGAGGTCGAGGATGTCAAGCCCCCACTGTGCGAATGGTCATGGTGCTTGCAGGCTCTGCAACTCTGTATAAGGCTAGTGGCTCGGGCTTCCATGGACTTAGCAGCTCTCCCATTTTTTGACAAAGTTCGTGGCGTCATGTTTCATCATGGTCCACTATAGGCCTTGCTATGTGGCTTTGAATGTGAGATTCTTCCCTCTGACGTGTGAGCCACAAACGTCGAGGTGCATCTCGCCCAATGCGTATTCGGCATCTTCTGGGGCAAAGCATTTCATGTAAGTAGTTGAATAGCCCCGTCGGTATAATCCCCTATCAATGATGGTGTACCACCCGACCATCTTCTTTACGCGTTTGACTTCTTTCGGGCTTTCAAGCAGGGTACCTTCAGCCAGGTATTTTCAGTACAGGGTCATCTAATTGTCGCCGTCGGCTACCTACAACATCGCTCACTCCAGGTTGTTGATACTGGGGGTGGCTAAGACTTCTCGCATGCTCTGGGCGTACTACTCTCGAGACCCTATTGCAACGGCCCTGGCCAGCTAGTCTGCCTCTCAGTTCTCCGTCATTGAGATGTGCACTACTTTGACCTTTTCGAACACCTGAGCCTAAGCTCTCACCCTAGGTATGTACTTGGTGAGCATAGGATTCGATACATCGAAAGTTCTCTGGATCTAGTTGACCAGTAACTCTGAGTCGCTGTAAATGACTAACACCCTGATCAAGCACTCCTTGGCTAGCCTAAGTCCCGTAAGGAGGGCTTCGTTTCTAGCGGCGTTGTTGGTTGCCATGAATCTGTGCATCAAAGAGTACTTTATCTCCAAGCCGTTCGAAGTTTCGAGAACTATGCCAGCTCCACTCCTAGCCTGTGTCGATGATCCATCGACGTGTAAGGTCCATATCGAGGCGTTTGGAACATCTGCGCCTCTAGGCCGGTTAGGGGCGTCAAGAACAGGGGTCATTTCGACCGCAAAATCCATGAGGGCTTGACCCTTCAGGGCCAATTGGGGTCAAAACGTCGAACTCACCCAACTCTATGGCTCATTTGACCAATCGCCTGGATGTCTCTGGTTTCTGCAAGATTCCTTTCAGTGGTTGATCGGTTGACATGACGATTTGATTTTTCGGGAAGCATAGTCGCAACTTTCTGGGAGAGTAGATGAGGGCCAGAGCGATCCATTCGGCGTGAGGGTAGTGGGACTCCGTGTCTGTCAGCACCTTACTTACATAATACATAGGCCATTGCACATCTCCTTATTGACTAATGAGGACCGACCTCAGGGCCATGTCTGACTCCGCCAGACAGAGGTATAGTTTCTCGCCTTCCAAAGGCGAAGTCAAGAGTGGTAGGTTGGAAAGGTATTCCTTAAGCTCGTGGAACGCCAACTCGCACTCGATGGTCCATCAAAATCAAGTCTCCTTCGTTTTTCGGAGTGCCTTGAAGAATGACAGGTACTTTTCTGTCGACTTTGTCAGGAATCGGGAAAGTGCGGCGAACCTTCCTGTAAGCCTCTGGACTCCTTTATGGTTCGCAGAGGGCTAATGTCAAGGATGGCTCTTATCCTTTTTGGGTTCACCTCGATACCCACCTGGAATACTATGAAGACCTGAAATTTTTAGGATGTCACTTCGAACATGCACTTAACCGAGTTAAGCTTCATTCTATGAGCTCGAAGCATGTTAAAGGTTTCGCCAAGTCCGCAGACGTGGTCATCGGTGACTTTATTTTTGACGAGCATATCGTCCATGTGTACTTCCACGTTCCGTCCAATCTAGGTCTCGAATATCTTGTTCACCAGTCGTTGATAGGTAGTGCCGTCATTCTTCAAGGGTCCATACAAAAACATTAGAAGTCTGCCTGAGGAAGCTCACAAGCTGGTCATAGACCTGTGTTAGAAGGGAGCCGCTAACATGTATGCATTTCTCGGGCTCATTGGGATCTAGGGGGGCCAAGTCCGTCGACTCTCCGGACTGGGCCTATTGTAGCATGGACTTATCGGGGAGTCGAGATCCTCAGCTAGCCGGCTAAGAGTGGTTGGAGTGACTTGGAACATGTATCACGTCCGTCTGATCATTTGGTCGCCCAATGCCTCTCCTACTCCATATGGCGTCAGGAAGTTTACCTTCAAGTGGGGGATTGACGTCACTAACCCAACGGAGGTTAGGAACGGTCGGTCAAAGATGGTGTTATAGACTGACGGCAAGTCGACGACAAGGAATGTGAGCGTTCGGGTGGCCATACGCAGATGTGTCCCCATTGTGGCCTCAAGCTGAACTTCTCATTGTATAGGCACCAGCTCATTGCCCCAGCTGTATAGGGGGCCATTGGCTGCTTTCATCTGATTCCTTTTCAATCCAAGTTTAAAGAATGTATTAAAATACAGTGAATTTTGAGAGTTTTCATTATCAATTAAAATTCATTTTAACTGATAGTCTAATGTACCATCTACAAGGAGGGTAGATACGACCAGAGGGTTGGAATGGAGGATTGCTACATGAGTCATCTTGTCGTCGCTAAAATTAATGACATCATTCCTAACCCCTACCTTGGGCCTCTTGCTGCTCAATGCGGTCTTGGGACGGTCCTGGGTGCTGCTCTTAGCCGGCCTGCTCGCAACCATGTTGACCACCCCAACGATAACACGGTTCCTCGGTGGCTCCCTGGCTTCATCACACGCTGCCTCAGGGGCTTTCCATGGGCTTCTCAAGAACCAAGTGAGGTGCCCCCTGTGGATCAGGTTTTCGATTTCTTTTTGCTTGTTGCGGCAATCCTCCGTGGTGTGGCCTAACAAATGGTGGAAATGGCAATACTCGGTTTGGTCTCCGGCCTCCAAATTCTTCGGTGCCTTGAGCCACTTCAAAAACTTCTCTTTTCGGATCTGCATCAAGATATTTGAGAAGATGTCGTTCAGTGGAGTTAAGGCCAGGGTCCTGTATTTGCCCCGGATACCCCGCTTGGACCATTGCTACTTCCAGGGTTACCGGAGCGACAGCCGTCTCCATTCCTCTTCTTCACCACTGCCGGACCTTTGTGTTATCGGTCCACTTGTTTAGGATGCCTTGTTTCGTTGGCATCCTCGGCCGCATTGTAGGCGCGAGCGATGGCCTCTACTTTTCGGAAGGTCTAAGGGCGTTGAAGCGCTGGGTGCCTGAAAAACTCTTTAGCTATCAGTGTGGAGATGAAGGCACTCAACTTCATCTCGTCGGAGAGTTGGGGGATCCGATGGGCCTCTGTGGTGAATCGGTTCAGGAAGTGTTTCAGGCTTTCATCGTCTTCTTTCGGAGGCGGATGAGGTGCTAGTGCTACTTGTCCTCCCTTCTGCTAGAGACAAATTAGCTTAGGAAGCAATCCACGACCTCGTTGAACAATCAAATGTAGTTCGGCTGGAGGCCGTGGAACCAGAGCCTGGCATCTCCCTTGAGTGTCACGGGGAACCACTAGCCCATGGTGGCCTCGCTCATCCCGTGGAAGGTTAACAATGTCAAGAAGTATTCCAGGTGATCTATCGGATCCGTACTTCCATCTACACATCCAGTGTCGACATCTTGAACTTGAGGGAGAGCAGCTATGTCCAAATGTTCATGATGAACGACGACCTCCTTAGGTCAAAGGTTTGTCGGCCAGCCTCTCCCTTGAATAGGTGCTAACATATCTTCTTCACCTTCTCCTCCATCTAATGGGAGGACCCATTCATCTTGTCATTAAGGAAGTTCCTCAGCTCTGAGTTCTCCACGGGGCACGTAGGTCATGGTGGCTACTTGTATGAGACGGTCACGTACTGCATGAGCCCTCCCCTACTGTCACGGGCCTCTAATTCCCCATCGACCGGGTTGCGTCGATATTCCAAGGACAAAATAATGATAATAATTACAAATTCGATGCTCTCTACTAGGGAGGCCGTTTGTAAATGGTGACCTTTCAAAATACAAACACTGTAATCACACAACCCCCGGATAATAATCTTGACAATTTTCAAATAAAATCCACATCAAGGAGCTTCAGGACCTAAACCCCTTTGTCTAGAGGTCGATGCTTGAAAATCAAAGGGGCTCCCAACCATTGTGTGAAGGAGGGTGCCATCTAGGGATCTAAAGCATCTGCTTAGATATGTCTCCTACGCATGTAAACCACAAAATATAGTGAGACTAATACATATGCATCATCTGCACATCTACTAGCATAAGTCATCTCCATATAAGTTTGGACTGATACAAAAGTCCCTAAAAACTCATATTAGTTTACATCAAGCCAATCAGGTGTCTGACCAATATTTCACCTCAAGTGTAAATGTGGTGATAGTTGGTTAGACTTTCTTATTACATCCTAAAGCAGGGTGGCACCAAATGAAATCATATGCATCCTTAGGTTCGGGTTACCGTGTTAATTAGAGAGCCTTTAGATTCTGATAAGCATAAAAGATAGTCAAACTTCAATTATTTGATTCATTTCTTCATCTTTATTTAAAACTTATCTTTGCGTACCACAAATAGCTAATAAGAGATTAGAGGATTGGCAGGACTCACTCCTCTATTTATTCTCTAATACTCAAGTTAATAATCTTTTCAAAAAAATAGAAAGATGTAAGAGTGTGAAGGTAAATGAAATATAGAATGTGAGGATGCTTGAGTGCAGGTGGTGCGAGTATGGATTAGAGAACACTTGGGCTCCTTTTGTACATTTCGGTGAGTGGCTCACAATGGTTGCTAGACATGAGCGATGATTTTCAGAGGAAAGAGAGCTAGGTTCTTTTCTCGCTCTTAGGGAGTCTAGGCTCGAGCTTGTAAGTGAAACTTAGCTTGTATGGCCTCTCTTATTTTTTTTCTTTTTCTTTCTCTCCCTCTCTCTCGGTGAAAGAGGAGGGTATTTGTAGAGTTCTGTGGCGAGGGTTTTGGGCGTCGGAGCTAGTAACAAGTGTTCTACCTGGGTTCGCCACCTGCTTAGCACTGGCGGTGGCCACCAGTATCAACTGTCATCTTGTGATGATAAGGGGACCGTCGTCAGGAGTGGCAGACATGGGCCTAACTACTTTTGTTGGGATTTTACTAAGTCACTGCTGATTGGTGGGTGCAGCGGCTTGCCAGAGCTGAGCGCGTCCACTGTTGGCTAGTGCCCTGTGTCTCTGCGATGTCAATCTGCCACCATTGAGGGGAGAGGTGCATGCAGATAGTGATTGAACGTGTGTCAGGAGCTGGTGCATGGGCCTGGGTATGGCCTGTTCGGCCCAAAATCCACATCACGGCGTTGGGTTTTTCACAAGGCACTCTGAGCCTTGCCGCCCAACTAGACCTCCTAGTGGGTTTGACCTCATTCTAGGCTGCCCATGCGCATATTGGATCCATCAATCTCTAAAAGTAGTTCTTGGTACTTTTTGCCAACTAAAAAAGAAAAACACTTTTATTAAAAGTTTATTTTTTATTTGATTTTTATATTATCATCCCAGCAGAAAAAAAAAAAAAAAACCACATATTTTTTTATTTAATTTTGTATTTTCCCCTTTTCATCTTCATTTCCTTCAATTTTTTTTTTTAATTTCAAAATTAACAGAGAGTTAATGTTGTCAACTCTCAACTTCTAAATTAGGATTTTAAATATGTTATTATAATGCATGATCCTAAATCCATGATTGGAATGATCTACTACCAACCGATTGCCCAGCTACAGATTGAGGGTCCTATTGCCAAGTTATATAAACCAATGTACATAATGATACTTCAACATCTTTTTGCCTAATAAATAACAACAATGAAAATACTAAATGAAAGATATAAATTAAGTCTAAAGTTTGTTGAGGTGAACCACTTTATATGAATTCCAGTATAGTTTAGACATAGCTAATGTTTAATTTTCGGTGGCATAATGCTAGCACGCGATTCATGCTCAATTGGAGCTTGATCAGCCAAGGCTTGGGTCGACAATTGGTGGAAGGCTAGCAATCAAATAGATGATTGAAAGAATCCTTGCACACGACGGATGGGAGTTAATTTTCTATATGAACCAAGTATAGTCACACAGTATTGATAAAATTTTTTGTATGGTTTTTCCTTAGATGTTAAAGTAAACACGACAAATAGAAAAGAAGAAAGGAGAAAGAGGAAGAAGAGGTTCTTTAATTTGAAAAACTCTCTATTTAGATTTATTCATGTTTTGTTAAATCTGTTATAATAGATTTCTAATATTTAGTTTTATTGTTTAGTTTAGTATTAAGTTTTTAATTCGTAGTGGTGTGTGAAATTTTATTGAGAATAGTTACATACACACCTTGAGAGTTATAACGAGTTTTGTTTAAATTGACTATAAACAGTAGAGTTTAATCTGAACTTTTAATTTTTATTGTTTTTGTCATTTAGTTTTGTTGAAATATAATCCGCTTATTTAAATCACGAAAAAATAATTAATAATTTATAATAAATACATAATAATCACTAATAATGAAATAAAATATAATTTTTATATGAAAAATCCTCTTAAGAATGAGAGAAAAAAATTACGGGACGATAAGTCCAAAAATATATCAACTATGTAATCAGTTTGGTTACACCAATCTTACGAATATAAGGTTTAGACGCATTGTAACAAATAAATTGTATAATAATAAGTACAAGATAAAAAAAGTAAAAAAAATATATCGAGTAAAGCGTTCTTCTTAATTTCGAGAATAGCGTATCTAATGTTGACGAAGATTATAATACGATTCGAAATTCAATCGCATATACAAATTTTTCTCTTCTCTCTTTTATCTTTCCTTCTCTTCTTTTTTCTTAACTCATCAATTAATTGTATGCCTCAAATATTAGAGTTAGGATCATTGTATAAAACTTTCATCCTATATTAATTAGAAAATAAATATAATTCTAACTAACGATATCTTAAAATTAGAAAATAACATGACATATTTTTCTAATAAAATCTCATCAAATATTTCTTAAATAAAATTAAAATTAAATAAAATAATTTTTTTAATTAAAGAAAATTAAATCTTTTCTACTTTAAAAAGTCTATGATGTCCATATAGTACTCATGTGATCTCGCCTAAACCACCAAATAACATGTCAAATGAATATATACTTATACATGAGTGACTCATAACCCAATAAATTTTAAAAAAATTTCGCATAAAATTATAGTATTTTTTGTGTATAGTTAATTTATACTTATCTTTCTATTTATATTATATTATGATTATGTCGTTATTTATCTCCTTATAGATTTAAACAATTGAGAAAAAAAAAATTAATGTTGAGTAAATTTTTCACTCTTATGCTTCATAGACATCCTTTAAGAAACTAAGCAGACCATTTCTCTTTATATTGCAAGATCTATAGCCCGGAGGGAATTTAGATTTTTTTCAGTGGGGCCATTAATTTATATTTTAATTTTTAGCAAAATAAATTTATAATTATAATATTATTATTTTATTAAAAAATTAGCTACGGTTTAACTAATTATATATATATATAAGTAAGTTATAATGACTAATAAATATATTTATTAGTTTAATTAATAAAACTTTTAGTTTAATTAATATATTTTTATTTAATTATTTTTTTTATAAATATTTATTTTAAGTGAGGTCAATTGAGCCTACTACTATCAATATAGATCTGCCCCTATTCGCTTAGCATAATTTTTCCAAATCTTTTGCTATGAGTTATAATTTATGACTTTTTGAAAGTCATGTTAAGTGTTTTTTTTTAAAAAAAAATTAAACTCTAAATTATAACTTTTTAAAAAAATTTAGAGAGCAGAATATATATTGATGGGTACACCATAATATGAGCTGACCCAAAGTCAACGGATGCCCAAAACGGCATATTCGACGGTCGACTGAAAAGCAACCCAACAGGAGGCGCAGGCCCAAATCCCGAATGCCAAGACGGCCAACGGCAAGATTGACTGCCTAGGGACTTTAAGATAAAAACAACAAATAGGCAGACAGTTAACTCGGCGTTGAATGAGATGCACTATACGGCATGCCCAAAATGCTTTAAACTCGGCTTTCGGCCTGACCTAAACTCTTTTAGCGAACACGTGCATGAAAAGCAATTTCGCCTTCTCATGGCCACGTGTCCTCCTAAAAGCCGATCTACTCCAAAAAGGGCGACAATGATCTCAGCACCAACAAAACGGTCACAAAAGTATGAGATAAATCAAGATCCGTCAGACATTTTTCTAAAAAGAGGATTCATCAAATCTCGACCTTAGGCCCACTCAACTCGAGGAGGCCGCCATCTTTGTCTTGGCCCAAGAGAAGCACGCCACCTTGACCAGAGGAGGAGGCTCTCCTACTATCCATAAAAAAAAAGCTTAAGGTCTTCGTTCTGAGTGACACATGCTCTCATATGCTCTTACACGCTCTTGCATGCATTCTCAGATATCCATTGGCATACACACAAGCTCATTGAGAAACAGAAGCTCTCTTGCCCATTCTGCAACTCGTCCTCCTAAGAATATTGAAAACGAACTTCCTGTAAAGACTTCCTACAGTCTCATCCACACGAACGCTTACAGAGTTTGAACAGAAGCTCCTCTCCTCTTTCTCTCTACACAAGCACTCGTTCTCCAATCCCACCAGGGGCCTCCGGATTCCTGGAGACCTCTTCGACCTTCTGAGTCTCATTCCCTAAAGCTTCCACCTTTTCGGGACGTCGCTTCCTTACGCTCTCTGTGAGTAGGAAGCAAGAACTCACATCCTCAACAGGCCGTCACTCCAAACCATCCTACTCTCTCTCTTTTGCTTTCCAGTTCACCTTCCTTACTTAGAAAGCTTTACTGACTTGAGCGTCGGAGTATTTTCGGTGGGACAACCTCCCGCCAACACGCTAACATCTTATTCATTTTTAGTGTTGTGTAGGATTCGAACTTAGCGAACGAAGTCGAGTCAAATAATCCAAAAGAATCTGAATCTGTTCGAAATTGGATCCAAGTACGCATCATATATAATTTCGATGGCAACAACACGTAATTTCCATTATGATGGCAGAACTGTTGCAGAAAGGACTCCCATGCTATTTGTCCGAACAAATGTAAGGTCTAATCTAATGTGTATTACACTGTCCAAATTTAAAATATTAAGATATTTATTTATACATTGGTATTATTTTCAATCTTAAAATCAAAGTTATTAAATTTTTAATTTTAAATTAAATTATTTTTAAAATTTAATTATTTATTTTACCAATTTAAAAATTTAAAATAAATATCGAGATACAAATTTACGAATTAAATACCGTTAAATGGTACAAAAATAATATAAAAATCGAACTTCATGATTCAAATACTACACCATTGATTTCAAATATTGATAATTATTTGGTCTTGAATTATACAAAGGAGAATGGATCTTAACTAATATCAGTGTATCAAATCCATAAACTTAGTTTAAAATACTGTTTAAATGGTTATAATATCATCTTCATCATTATCAACCCGAGACAAAATAAACTAAAATATATAATGATCCAAAAACAAATCAAATATAAATCCAAATGTAAATAAAATCTTCAAGTCTCCTCCATCCAATCTTATAAATAATCTAAACTTGCTAATTTGGAGAATTAACAAAATAAATAAAAGAGTAAACTAATTACTCAATAAAATATATATAATTTTATATGTAGATATATATCAATAAAATATGTTAGAAATATGTTATGATCAGTCAAAATGCTATTATTAATAGTCAATTTTGTCAAACCTATACAATAACTTAAATCATCCCAATATCCATGTAGTTATACCCAAAATATGAAACTGTGTAAATAAATAAAATATGTTAAAATTATACTAATATATAAAAAGAATCAAGGAATGGTAATGGCTTCATCAACAAATGGTGAACATTGAAGCATGGGCTATGACTGCTTCTATATACTCAGAGCCAAATACTGCTATACAAAATTTGTAGGTGGACTATCTACGTATAATCTTATAAAAATAAAACTATATTGTGCCTATAGACTCGAACTAAAAAGAAGATATGTTAGAAAATCATATTATGATATTATTATAATACTAATGTATACAATAAATACAATTGACATGATATTTGTTGTACCATAGAATGGGCAAGGCGTATCAATTGAACCCATAAAAAATAATTATATGGGACGAAATTGTATTGTATTCTTAACAAATATTGTCAATTAAAGTGATTTTGAATATTACCATTAAACCAAGTATATAGATATCTGATGTGTTTCAACATCCTGGTTATGATACGAATTAAAGAGTCATTCGATCTTTCGCCGTGAGTTAAATTGAAACAGGTTCAGTTTTTATTTTTGTTAATTTGGAACCTGCGCACCATAAATAATGAATAAGAGGTCAAAGAATTGATAATATTTACTTTTTAATTTGTCATCTGACATTTAAATAAAAAATCTTTCAAGAAAATAGGAAGATAAAAACATGTAAAGAATGTAGAGTTACACATATGTAGGAAAAGTGAGAGAAAGTTTGGACTCCTGTATGCACTCGGTAAGGAGCAGTTTGTGAGATGGGGGATCAGGCTCCGATATATTGTACTCGGTGAGTGGTTTATTAGGATGCACTCAATGGAGAGCGGCATTATGATGAGGAGCTGTGTTTGGAAAAGAGAGTTTGGTTCTTTCTAAACTCTTATATCACACTCAAAGATTGCTTTAGCTAGATTGGTCTATCCTTTTTTTGTGTTCAAAAGTCATCTATTCTTCTGAGATAGTAAGGAGTATTTATAATATTTTGTAGAGAAGGTTTTGGTTCCAAGGCTCATGTCAAGTGTCTCATTAGGATTCACTGACTATTGGAGCATTGACGGGAGTCATTATTATCAGATGTCGTCTTGTGATTGTGACGTGATCATAACTGGTGATGTCCAACAAGGGTCAAACTGCTTCTTGCATGGATTGACTGAGTTGCCATTAGTCGGCGGGTATGATGGTTCCCTATGGTTGACTACTACAACTATTGACTGAAATTCTTGTGCCAACGTCTTCTGTACTACCAAACTGCTATCGCTATGGCAGAGGCTAAACTCAGACCATAATTGGCTGAGTCAGAAGACTGTCTACTAATCTTGACCCATCGTTTTCCCTGGGCCTTCTCGTAGTAGATGGACTGATTAGATGGTCTCTTGAGCCTTGCTTATTATTAGGCTTTACTAGCAAGTGAGTTGCCGTTGGATCGACCCATATCATAACTGAATCCATCAATATCAACTACAATCTTTTGTGTAAAACTGTATACAGTTTCTATACAAAATGATATACATGTCTATTCTTAAAATTATTGTTTATTTTCTCAAGGTAGTTAAGTTGAATGTACTTTTCATACAACCCAAATTCATAAATTTGAGTAGATTGAATTATGTGTGATGAACCAATGCTTTGTGTGTTATAATACAATTCATAACTCGTATGCATTCTATACTCTAATATTAATGCTATGTGTATTATACATTATGCTCATCATCATGATAATATGATAAAGTATACACACATATTTGATATATTAAAAATATATATGTCAAATAAACTTGAGATTGGTCTTCTCATTGGTCAACACAAAATCATCTTCAAATATCAAAATCTCAAGGACTCAACCTGCTTATCAGTTACTACTACGACTGCTGTGCCTTATTTTATTTTGTTTTATTTTCGATAAAATAGGAATGAAGGGCATAAAATGGTGAATTTTACTACGCTTATTTTGAGTTGCCTTAAAAAAAAATGCAACGATTAAAATTTAAATTTTAAAAATATTTTTTAAATAGTTATTATTTATATTTTATATTGATGTGATATTTACCCAATGAAAATATTTTAATAAAAATTTTTTCATAAAAATATCATCTTTATATTTTTATTTCAAACTATAATCATTAAATTTTAATTTAATTATTAAAAGCGAAATTGTTAGAGTTTTTTCTCTTTTGGGAAAAGCTGCCACCCTCGTTGCGTTTATCTTTGGTTGGGTGGTGTGAGGTTGATGGTAAAGCACACATGGCAGCCTTTCATTGGTTACTGTGTTGGTAGTGTGATGCCCTATATGGGGCCCACTTTAGGTGTTTATCCTTTGATCTATATTCTGTGTCGTAATTTTAAATATTTATAAATATCATTCTTATTATATTTTTTAATATAAATTTACTTATTTATTTTTATATTATTATTATTATATTTACTTTTTATACATATTATTATTTAATTATCAAATATTTTAATTTTTAAAATATTATTTATCTAATAATTATCATATAATTTTTTTAACTTTAAATTTATATTTCAACTGCAGACCATATTCAATACATATTTTTATTTTAATCACCCTATATTTATTCTATATATATTGCATCATTATTTATTCTACCATTAATTAAATTATGGATCTCAAATCATCATTGATTTTAATTTTTTTATCATTATATCTATAATTATAAAAATTACATCTTGCTTATTCAGTTTTACTTTATAATTTAATTATTTAAATTAAAGTAACTTATCCCAATTTTTAATTTAATTTTTAAGATTTTTTGACTTTTATCATTTTAAATAATATTATTTGCAAAATAACGTACACCTAAAAGTCTCATCATAAATATATCTTATAAGTCTATTTATAATTAAGATAAAAAGAAAAATATTATGGGTAAATTAATGTACTTATATTTTAGTAAAACAATCCTTAATATTACCTCATATAATTAATGCAAGAAATTATCCTTGCACGTGGCTTTTATTACATCTATGACTTATCTAGGCATTTAATACAAGCCTTTTATTCAACTATCCAATTCGAATGCAATTTTTTTAAATTTATTTTTAAATAAATAATTATAATTTAATAATTAATTTTTTAATTTTTTAAAAATAATTAAATTATAATTATTTATTATATATAAATAATTTAAAATTAAAAAAATAATATTTATTTTTTTAGAGAGATAGAGCCAATTGGTCCCTCATTTCCTATCTATCTAATTTTTCATATATGACATTGAAAATAAATTGGGCATGTGGCATCACAAGATGATAATGTCTTAAAACGAACTCATCCATAAAAATCTAATAAATTTTACGTTGGTTGGATGTCACGCTCATTAGACACTGCCCACCCTTCACCACCACCAACCACCGTCACCTGCCACCCACCGACAAACATAGCAACCACTACCACCCCTCCGCCAATACGAGTTCTGTTTTATAGGAAAAAAAAATTATTATTGTATGCCCATTCATATTTTTATTTTTAATATGATTAGTAAATATTTAAAATTTTATAAAATTAATTTTAAAGTATACATATAAATATAAACAAGTTATATGCTTTTTAAAATAAAAATATTATATAAAATTTATAATTAAAGTTCTACATATATGTATAATTGGGACATAAAGTATCTTGTTTTTCAAATATTGGTTGCAAATATATTATGAGTAAAATAAGCGAACAAAATAGAAATAAAATATCATAAAACAATTACCGGTATGATTAATTTATAAAAAATATAATTATGTTTGAAATTAAGACTTTGCTTAAGTTAAAAATACTTAATTATGGCCTTTTCTGATGTTGGCCAATAAAGACGGTGGCTGGTATGGACCTTTGACAGGGTGGTCGTAGGCTGCTCTTGCGGTGATCGGCGGTGGCAGATGTGGAAGTACTTCTTACCCAAATTGCAGAAGTAACACACTAGATTTTTCTTCTACTAATTGTTCTTATTTACATGCAAAGATTAAAGATTTTTTAACATTTAATATATATTTTTATGTAAGACGACCACTATTTTTATGTAAGACGACCACGGAAACAGTTAGCGATAAGAAACCGGTGCTTAAGAACAAGAAAAAGTGAATGACCGTTCGATCGGATGTGAGAAGTGATTAAACAAATTGATTAAGATAAATAGTAGGATCATGTTTGGTTGGAGGGAATAAAGTGGGAATAGAATTTTTATTTTCAGATAATAGATATTTTTTCGTTTGATTATAAATTTAACTGATAATAAATATTTTTGTAGAAATATTTATTTTCACATATGTGAAAATAAATAAACTCACCACTTATGTGGAAATGATTATTTCCACGTAATAATAATAATAATAATAATATTATTATTATTATTATTATTATTATTATTATTATTATATTTATTATTATTATTATATTTTATTATCATTATTATTACTATTATCACTATATTATTATCACTATTTTCACATTCTTTCTCATATTATTCTATAAACCAAATAATGGAATAATAATTCTCATCTTATCCTTCATACTATTTTATAAACCAAATAATAAAATACTAATTCTCACCTTATTATATTCTAACAACCAAATATAAAAATAACAATTCTAATTCTATTTCCATCCTATTCTATTCACTAGGAATAAATATTCTATTTTTACCTTATTACATTTCAACAATCAAACATCCAATAATATAATTAAATAATAAAATATTAATCCTCATCTTATTACATCCTATAAACAGCGAAACCGTGTGTCCTAGCTCAAATGTTGAGATCAAAGACTAACAAAGTAGACTGCATTGCAATAAATACAGCCATTGTTCTGCAGTTTGTTTACGAGAAGGCCACAGCTGTGGTCTAGGATGCTCGCAGAATTAATGTAATCATCACGGCCAACAATACGATGGAAGCTACACATATCAAAAGCCTACAAAGCTAAACCCTATTACTCCTAAAACGTGTAAACAGCACTTATAAGACAATGCTCTAACCAGATAACGAACATACCTGTCGTATATCAATTAAATATGATAGTGCAATCGAAATGGAGATCGCAAGCCGAGAGTTGTTGTTGAGTGCAAATCGAGAGGCAATTTCGGAGAGAGTAAGAATTGATGTGAGGAATCGATCAAGATTGCAAAACCTAGAAAAGCTGTGGAACAACGGGCTAGCAGTGAAGTCTCGGCAACCGATGAAAGATCTCAGGGCAGACGATAAATTGAAACGAAGTCGTGTTAAAGCAAACGACGTCGTTCCCCCAACCCTTTTTTTAAAGGCATCAACCAGCCACTAAAATTCAATTATAGTTAAATTTTTAATTATTAATTGTTCTTTGCCAAAGCTCTCTAGTTTTCGACTTTCTGCATTTGACATTAGAATTTGTTAAATATTATCATTATAAATTAAAATTTGTTGTTATATGTATAAATTAGTGTCAGAAATATAATTTTTAACATATTTTTAAATTTATAATAGTTAGGAGTAATCAATTTTGGACTATATACATCATATTATTAGTGACCATTATATAAAACATTTGTAATTTTTTTTATTAAAACAATTTTTTCACTAAAAATTTAATAAATTTAATTTGTTATAACAAATATATAAAAATTATATATCTCATGTAATATTAAACTACATCATCTTTTAATTTAAATCTTCAAACTAATATATATATATAACTCGAAATTGGACGAGGATCAGTGAGCTCAATTGAAGAGGCGCGGGTTCAACAAAGCAAAAAAGTCCAAGCCCACTTACGGAGCCTAAAGAATCCTGATACGCAACCCACGTGACGCCTCTAATGAACAACCAATTAGTATGCCTGCACACCTGTAAGCGTGGGCACTAGCTCAAAAAAGGTCAGCCAATGGGAGGAGAGGTCAACGTTGGCAAACTACAACGCACACCGTCCTTACAGCTGCTCAACCAATTTGTGTACGGATAGCAGACGAGGCGTTATTCATGTCTAACAATTGTCTCCTTACCTCCACAAGACGACATCTAACGCCGCTGGCCATCGCCAGTGCACAATAGCTAACAAATCCTAACAAATCATTTGTCATAAATCCCAACTCCCAAAACCTCCTTGAAAGAGTCTACAAATACCCTTTCCTCCTATGGAGAGGGGAGAGAACTTAATCTTAAACCCAAACAATGACTAGAAATCAAGTAACCGATTATTCATTAGCATTCCCGGTCTCGAGGAGAAAGAACCAATTCTCTTCTCTCTAGCCATGTCACTTTTCGGCAAAGTTAGTAAGCCACCTATAGTGGTGCAACCAACGGAGCCCAAACATCTAAACACATTTCACTCGCACTCTCCTCATTCCGCATCTTTGCATTATTATCACGTTTACTCTTAAGCGTACATTCTTCCGTTTATTGCGAAAGATTTATAATTTGAGCGTCGGAGTTTTTACAGTAGGATAACCTTTCGTCGTCCTCTAACCTCTTATTTGTAATTTGTGGTGTACAGGTTCCAGATTAACTGTAACGGAACCCAAACCCAATCTAGATTGACCCGCAGCGAAAAATTAAAAGACTCCCTAATCTATACCACAATTAAAAATCAGAGACATAATATATATATATATATTTGTTTGGATATGTGTAGTCATATGTAACGTTAATTATTTATTAGTTTTTCAAATATCTAAAAATTTAAGATTTATAAAGTTTTTTTTTTGTTTTTTTGGGATAAGTGATTTATATAGTTGATGCTTATAAATTTCTTGATAATTATTTTTGGATACTTCTTCTTTTAAATGTAAATAACTATTGTTTTTTCCAAGTTAAAAAATAACTTCAACAAATATTGTTTTTCAATATATGACTCATTCTTACACCCTACCACTTATTTTTAAATAAAAATTTATATTTTAACTAAATTTTTTTAAAAAAAATTTAAAAATTATTTAAATTTAATTATTTTAAAATAATTAAATCATAATTATCTATTTAAAAATAAATAATTAACATTAAAAATAAATATATCCAACTCTTTAAGTGAAAAATTTTCACAATATTTAAGGGGCCTCTCAATTGAATGATGTACAGTACAATAGGAGGATAGATAGATAGATAGATAGATAGATAGAGTTGTCTATTTTTTTCATTATAATTTTTTTTATTTAAATAATTATAATTTACTTATTTAAAATAATTAATTTTTATTAATATTAATATTTTTTTAAAAAAATAATAAAATTATAATTGCTAAATAAATATTTTAAATTTGAGAGAAATGGAAAGGTCCATATTCACATAGAGTTATACATATGAAGAAAATATCGTCTAGATAATTTTTTTGGGAGTTCAATAAAATAAAACCCACTTAAAGGAAGATTGAAACCTTTCCAAAAGTTTCCTCTTTTTATATTTTCAATTCTTTTTTTTGCATTTTTATAAATAAAAATAAAAAAAATCTCTTTTTCCTAAAATCAATTCATAAAAATAACATATTTATGATATAAAATAAGATAAGATAATATATAATATATTATAAAAAAATAATTCACTAAATATTATATTCACATATATATTATATTAACGGATATACATAAATAGTTAAATAAACAGGAGCTAAATATTTATTCATAAATAGTTGATGCCACAAGGTTGAGCAAACACATGGGCATGCAATTTTGGTGATAGGCAATTTAGGTATGAAGTAGTTGATTGCCTTTAAAGCTTAAAATGAAAGAAATAACTACTGTCTATTTGGGAAGCTTTGGTCCAACTAATTTTGTACTTTACTGGATATTTATAATATCTTAAAAGTAAACATAATTTATTGTTAAATTGCTACTATATAAGTACTTGTAGTATTAATCTATAATTTATTTATAATCATTTTTTATATAAAAATTATTTAAAATAAAAAAAATAAAAATGGTCATACATTGAGAATCCGAATTGACGTATGAATTAGAAAATTGTCTTGTCACGTTTGAAGGTTCAAATAGTTACGGGTCTATTTTTGTAATTTTAAATTTGAATCCTGCACATTACGATATAATAAAAAAGAGGTAAAAAGAATACGAAATTCATTTTTTGATATATCCTTTAACGCTTAAATTAAAAATCTTTTTATTTGGATGATAAAGATGTAAGGAGATGAATGAGAGAATTTAGAGATGATAGAGAAGAGTATTTATTTGGAGAATAATACTTCTTTTAGTGTACTCGTTTGGTAGAGTAACTTTACTTCATATACTTATTTAGTAGAGTATCTTCATATTTGTACACCTGATTGATGGAATGGCTGTTTTTTCCTCGTTTTGTTGCTTAGACTCTATCATTATATTTTGTTCTTAGATGTGGTCCCCTTTCCTTTTTGGGAGAAATGCTTTATTTATATTTAGAGACATCATTTAGTTAACGGGTCCCCAAATCAATGAGTGGGTATGGTGCCTCTTCGATGGTGAGGGCATTATCTGCATGAATAATGGCTGCCTCAGTTTAATGATAAGGCTGCTTAACTATTAACTATTGGACCGACTCAACCACTGCCTGTATTCGGCCATTAAGTCGATCATTATAATTCTTTAATGCATGACTATTCAGGTCATACCCTTTATTCATACGTCTCACCACTTGCCTGATAGGCCTTGTGGTGTCTCCTGTTGGGCCATTGGTGTCTAGACTTTTTATCCACTTGTGCATTGGGTTGATCCATTCATGGCCGTACTCATCAATAGTCTCCCATACTGTGAGGTTTGAATTTCATCTTCCAATATGTCACCGATGGGATGTTGGCTACGGCTTCATCAATGCACGTTTCTTTCTCAAATATTCTACTAATTTGGGGTCCTATTTAGAAGGATTTTATTCTCTACTATTAATATTGAGATTTGCTATCTTTTTGAGTTGAATGCCCTTTGAACACTTGCCTCAGCTAATAATTACGAAGCTCACTTTGCTTTGCATCATGAGGTGTCCCTTGTCCTACGCAGTGGTGTAACTATCCTGAGCTAACAAGGTGCCTTTAATGCTATGAACTAGAATCGGTGGGAGCTCTCGTCCAGCCTTTGAAGTCGAGATCCAAGAAAGTGCGTGAAGACTGCCTTGGTTACTTTCTTTTATATAAAAAATTATTTTGGTTTTCCTCTTTTACATCCATGTCAAAAGTAGGCCTTTATCACCGTGGCAAGGTTAAGCCATGACAAGCTTCCATTGATGTGACCGGGCTATTGTGGAAGGTTTTGGCAGATGATTTTTGTAGGTGCCTCTACCATGGAAATGTTGTAGTTACTAGAGAGAATTATTGTAGTTCCTGGAAGGAGGGCTTTTCTTTCTCTTGTTAGGTCGTAAATTTGTGTTTGCTTTATTTTCTTCTCTATTGTACTTTTACTGTTATAAGCTTATATATTATGAAAAAAATTAATGAATAGAACTGCCCGAATGTTATTCATTTTCTTTGTATGGCTTCGATATTCTTGTATTCTTTGAATTGTTGAAGTGTTTGAATACCATTTTTTATTGCTTAATTTTTGACAATAAGTCAACTCTGACCACTGACAACTCGATTTTCTAACAATCCGTTATGCAATAATTTACTTCATCTACACTGTTTGCTCGTCCATAAATCAACCGAATTAATTTTAATTAGAGTGATGTAACAGCCACCAATCGCCAGTCTGTTACTTTGAGAAATGCGATGTTAGGGCATCATAACCTGCACAGTATTATAGATGTGCCGATCTAAGTGTTAGAGTTGCCAGCTATCTGCCTACTATGCTGGGAGGCATTGTGTTAGGCCATTATTACTGTCCCAATGAAATACACGTGCCGCAACACTCTCTGGTATGGTAATGCACTTTTTCAGTGCCCTTAGATGATGCCATTTTTAGGCTAAGTTGTTGACTATTTAAACTTTGACAATCTTTCAGTTTTACAATTCTTCACATTTCGCATCACTCTATCCTAATTTGCTTTTTCCTTTTCACCTTCGTGGCTCCTTAAGCAACTTCTTAGGGTGTTGCTGCGATCCTATTCATCATCACTTGTGATGATATGGACGACATTTACGATAGGTATAATATTCTTATCAGCGTTCCCTACCAAGAGCCTTTATCTAATAATAGAGCCTGCTCTCCTTGACTTGGCTTTGTCACTATTTACAAAACCCAGTTGAAGGAAGACCTTTGCATTCCCTTGGCGAATGAGTTGTTTGAGATTTTAGAAACTTTTTAGATTCTTGTTGTGCGTTTATATCCCAATGTTGTCAAATATTTAATTTCTTTGTGTGTTTTCCTCTGCCATTGGAAGCTTCTCTTGGAGGCCAGGATCGTCAAAATTGTTTTCGATTCAACCAGGAGGTCGACTGGATTTCATTTATCCAGGAAAATGTATAAAATAATTGGAGGTAACCCATATTCAATAAAGGGTGGAAGAATCGATATTTTTATATTGAGGTCCCCTTCGGCTGAACTGTCTCTAACAAATAGGGTATGGTCAATTCTGCCTACTCTGAAGATATCATAGAGATTGAATCTTGCATGGCTCGGCAGTTGATGAAGCTGATTGAAGAGAATGATGTCTTGCCCAAGAAGACAAATAATTTTTTGACCCGTCAGGCGCTCACTAATGTTGACTGGGAAGTGAGAATGGAAGGGAAGGTTGCTGCAGTCATGCCTTTTCATTGGTCTAAGAGAAAATTAGGAGAACTTTTTATTTGAGAGTCTCCTAAAAGATTGATTAGCAGGCAGATCCGCTCCTAACTTCCTCGAGTGACTATGATAGGGTCGTCGATGAAACTTATGATGAGATGACCACATTGCAAGCTGATAAATTGTCTCGGAAGCTGACTTCTACTCATTTGTCACCGGGTCCCCCAATTTTTGAAGAGGCGCTCGTATTCATGGAGGGTGATTAGGCTTCATTACCCACTATTTCAAAATAAATGACCTTATCATAAGCGATCGAATGAACCGCACGATGCTTCGATTGTAGCTGAGTATGGAGTCCCAGTTTTACTTAATCTGTCGCCTAAAAAGCCGGTTACCGTGCCTCCTGTTGTTTTTGTTGAGGAGTTTGTTAATAATGATCGGTTGGCAGAAGAGTTTGATAATAATCCGGTGGTTGCGGATGCAGTGGAGGTTGCTCACATTGACGATTCAACATTTGAGCACCCAGAGGATTCAGACGTTTTTTTACCTACTCTTGGGTTTGAGGTCCCTCTTCAGTATCACACTTTGTCACTTTTTTGTTGGAGGATTCCATCCGTCTCTGTGTTTAAAACTCCTCTCGGTCCATCTTCTTAGGAGAGATCTTTTCCCGTTGAGGTATTGTTTGTGGAGTCATTTGTCTTCTGATTATTCTTTTTGTTGTCGTCATTTTTGACTGGCCGTTTTGTTTTGCTTGATAGTTGTAGGAGTTGATCCATTTGATTGCATATCAGTTGTATCAATAAGATGTTGAGATCTCCGTCTATCTCAAACGTTTGCTAATTCTGCTGCGCACAAGGAGATGGAGATTCAGGTTGATATTGCCATTGCAGAAGCCGAACAAAGTTGAGATCAGGCCACTTTCCTAGACAGATAGTTGTTCGAGTGGATGGCGAGATCCCGAGAGCTCTCAGATGAAAAATCTTTGGCACTGGATTGGATTGCCTCACTCGACGATAAACTCTAGGACCCCGAAGGAGAGCTTAGGATATGTCTAAGACAAGAAGAGGTTGGACTGGCTCTGGATTATAGATTCCGGGATGAATTCTATCGATATAGGCAGATCGTGTCCTTGGTTGCTCCAAACTTTCCTCTTGGCTATCTTGACATGAGAAAATTTCGGAGCTTCTTGCCATTTAGATATTAAGGATTTCTCGGAACCAGGTGAGGATCCGTCACTACAATCTTTGGGGGGCTGCCCGCCTTTAAATAGTCATAATGTTTGAGTGTAGGATGACAGTACCCTTGTAATCTTCTTTTTGAAAGCTTTGGATCTCCATGTTGCAAATATTTGCTAGTTAATAAATTGGCTAGATTTTTTTCAATCATTTTTGTTGATACTTTTCTTTCTTTATATGTTGAATCTTTTGCTCAAGATATTCTTTATTTGCTTATTAAGTGTCATCGCTATTGTTACTAAGATTGGCCGATGTCTAGTTTGTTGACTGTATTTGTCTGATAGTGTTCATTCCCATGGAAAGACATCGTAACACTTTTTTTATTTAATAGTGCTCTTTCTTATGAGAGGACATTATAGTACTTTAGTTAGAATAAATCCTTACTTGCTGATTAGATATAGTTTCCATGGTCGCCATGCTTTGTTGGAACCAAGTCTGTCGATCACAATTTGTTGTTGGTGTTCGTTCCTGTGAGAGGATATCGTTACACCCATGCATCAGGCCCTAATCCATTGACCATTTTCGACTGATGTACACTTTCCTACAGAAGGACAAGGTAGCACGCATGCTGAAAAAGCCGCTTAAATTTTCTTTTACTTTGACCTTTTTAGAAGGGGTTGGACTTTTGTCTGTAAGCTTTTGAGGCTTAATTCAATTGTTCTCATTTCACCACATTTGTGCCACTCGATCACGAGCTCAAAATTTTGTAGGTCTAATTATTTATTTTTTATACATTTAAAACTCTAAATAATTTCAATAAATAACATTAAAATCCAAAAATTTAGGTGTGACACACTTAATATGTGGGATCCGACAAATCCAAGCTACATAGGACCTCATTGGACCACCATCCGAACAAGATAACCATGACCTGCTCCCAAATAGTCGTAAGGATAAAATGCTCACCAAGAGAATGCGATGTCGCATCAAGTTCTACCCAACTCCTGTTGTAGATCCAAGCCTTCTACTTTGAGTGGGAGAAGAATAAAAAACGTGAGTTAAATACTCAACAAGTATTATCATGAATAAAATTGTGCGTACAAATTAGAGGGAGAGCACATAAAATCAAATATCGAGGCCGACAACCAATGTTTCTTTGAACTCTGCCACAAATCCAACCTACATAGGACCTCATTGGACCACCATCCGAACAAGATAACCATGACCTGCTCCCAAATAGTCGTAAGGATAAAATGCTCACCAAGAGAATGCGATGTCGCATCAAGTTCTACCCAACTCCTGTTGCAGATCCAAGCCTTCTACTTTGAGTGGGAGAAGAATAAAAAACGTGAGTTAAATACTCAACAAGTATCATCATGAATAAAATTGTGCATACAAATTAGAGGGAGAGCACATAAAATCAAATATCGAGGCCGACAACCAATGTTTCTTTGAACTCTGCCACATATACAGAAATTATTGCGCATCTATAGTAGAGGCCAATCAAAATCTAAAACCAAGTCAAAATCTAAATTTTCAATATCAACTACATTTTAGGCTGGCAATTCTTAACCATCCAAATTTTATCGACTCCATTAGCGCGATTACATTTTAGGCCTGCAACAATTCGACTACCTTTTATCATTATATCAACTACATTTTAGGTCAGCAACTATTCGACCATCTTTTATTATCACATCGACTATATTTTAGGTTTACAGCTAATTGACTATCATTTATTATATTGACTACATTTTTGGCCTGCAATAACTCAACTATCTTTTATTATTATATCTACTATATTTTAGGCTTGCAGCAACGCGATCATCATTTATCATATCGGTTATATTTTAGGCCTACAATTACTCGCCTATTTTTTTATTATCATATCGACTACATTTTAGGCTTACAATTAGTCGGCCATCATTTATCATATCGGCTATATTTTAGGTCTGTAGTTATTCGGCTGTTTTTTTTATTGTATCGATTACATTTTAAGCTTCAACTATTTGGCCATCATTTATCTCTATATAAATATACATAGCCTTAAATATTTACACCGATTTCCATAAAATTATAAAAACTCTAAAAACACATACAAATATACAATATACATATGAAAATATTAGATATTAAATCAGATTAAATGAGAAGGTTATAGATACCTGTTTCAACTTCATTCTAAGCAGATTTTCCAAAAGGATGCTTAAAAGTATCCAAATCATGTGCTTCCCTCTCTGCTTCGCATGCACCCCTTATCTCTCCTCCTTTTCTCTCTCCTGCCACACCGTTCCTTTGACTCTCTTCACATTTCTCCTTCATCGACGGTGACTCTAGCACGGACAATGGCGGTGACCACGGTTGCAGCAAGTCACGTAACGGCAATGACGGTGACTGCAATGCATGCAAGCCGGCATTGGCTTTCTCTCTCTTCACCGTGCCTCAAACCCATTTTCTACTATTCAACCGATTTTTTTTCAAAATTGGTACATGCAACCCAAAAATCGCATCCACAAGAAGAAGGGAAGGACTTACTCGCATTGACTTCACCCATTTCCTCCAGCATCGGTGGTGGCTCCAGTGCTCAGCTCCTGTCTTCACCTTCCACTCATACCAATATACAAAATGGAGGATGAATCACAGAGAGGGAATTGTCGGGCTTCCGTTTTCTGGTACCAATTACTCCGGCAGTGGCAGTCGTTGCTCTCCTTACGCCGCCTTCCCTCTCTCTTTTCTTTTCCTTTCTCTTTCCATCTTTCTTTTTCTTCTATCCTTTTTTTGCTATCCTGAGCCTCCCCTTCCTTTTATTTTTTATAATAATAATAATAATAATAATAATAGTAATATTATATATATATATATAATATCCAACCGAGATATTACAGGTATTTTGTGAGCAATGGATTAAACATTTTAAAATTTTCGGTTACTTAGTTGGCGATTTGCTCTAAGTCATTGTAAATGATCAAGCTTCTAGTTGAATATTTCTTTACTAGTCCGACTCGGCTAATAAGATTTTGTACTCAATGACATTGTTAGTGGTGAGGATTCCAAGTGTCATTGAGTATTTCATCTTTAACCCTTCCAGAGTTTTTAGGACCACGCCTGCTCCATTCCTTGATTGGGAGGATGACCTGTCCACTTGTAAGATCCAGGCTGGAACCTCTTCTAATTAACAGGGGTCTTCATACTTCTCAAGATAATTTGAAATCGGGGTTGTTATTTTGACTATAATATCCACTAATATTTAACTTTTTATGGTCGGTCATACTTAGAATTTTTTATCAAACTTGTCCAATTCAATACTCTATTTGATCGATTGTTCGGACACTTCAAATTTCTCTAAGATTCCCTTTAATGGTTGATCAATTAGAACGATAATCTTATAAGTTTGGAAATATGATCAAAGATTTCTGTCAGAGTGTATCAACGCTAGAGCAATTTGCTCAATATGCGAGTAATGAGTCTCGGTATCTATCAGAATTTTATTGATGTAGTAAACTTGTTATTATACCTTGGACTTTTGCCTGACTAGGACTGAATTTAGCACCATGTCGGATATTGCCAGATAGGGGAATAATTCTTCACCTTCTTTCAGGGAAATTACGAGAGGATGATTGATGAAATATTCCTTTAGTTCTGGAAGGATGTTTGGAAGTCTTCCATCCATTGGAATTTGTTTGTCACAATTCCTCTCAGTATTTTGAAAAAGGGAAGATATTTTTCTATGGATTTTGCCAAAAATTTAGAGAGTATTGTGAGTCTCTCAATTAGTCTCTGGACTTCATTCACGGTTTAAGGCAGATTCCTATCCATGATGGTTTTTATCTTCTTGGAGTTTTCTTTGAGTCCCCAGTGAGACACAATAAGCCTAAGAAACTTTTCAAAAGTTACTCCGAATACACACTTTATTAGATTTTAACTTCATGTAGCATGCTCGAGCACCTCGAAATCTTTACCTATGTTTGAATATGGTCGTTGGCTAGTATGCTTTTGATGGCATGTCGTTCATGTATACTTCCACATTCCTTTCGATTTGTGTCTTGAACATTATATTCACCAACCTCTAATATGTCGCTCCTACGTTTTTCAAATCAAAGGGTATCGCTTTATAATATTATGTTTCCTGGTTGATCATGAAGGAGTTAAGCCATTCATTCTTAGAATTCATCCGAATCTGGTTGTACCTTAAATAGACATCCGTAAAGTTTAATTACTTATGCCCAGATATCGAGTCTACCAGCAAATCAATTATCAGTAACAGAAAATTGTATTGTGGATATGCTTTATTCATGTCGATGAAGTTGACACACATCTACCATTTTTGTTACTTTTCTTGATGAGACATTCGGTAATCTATTCTGGTACTGAAGTTTCCATATGAAGCTTGTGTCAAGTAATTTTCAAGCTTGCTCACTTATGGCAATCAGTTTCTTGGTGGAGTGATTCCTTTGCTTTTGCCTGACCGGTTTATACTCATGATCAAAGCCTAACCTGTAAACCATCACCTCGGTCAGAACTCCTGCAATGTCGGTGGGTGTCTATGCAAACACATCTGAGTTCTACTGAAATAATGTTATCAACTGTTTATGCAGTTGACCTAGTAGAGAGCCTCCAATCTAGACACATGTCTTAGACTCATTTGGATCTAGTGGGATTTATTTGGTTAACTCACCGAGCTATCCTTATTGTATGTTACCTCATCTTAGAGGTCCAATTCCTCAATCGTCTGATTTAGATTCGAGTTAATTGATTTGAGATTAGTAGCATGTTTGGCTAGTGACTTGGTCGCTTAGGACATCTTCGATTTTGTATGCTACCATGAATTGTATCTTCAAATGTGGGATTGTTGTCAATACCTTGAATGCCACCAAGTAGAGTCGTCCCTATATCACAATGTAGACCATAGGTAGGTTAACTATTAGGAACGTGAGCATTCGAGACGCTATCTTTAGGTACGTTTCTTGTGTGACCTTCAATTGAATGGTTCCCTGGATCGGCATATGTTCATTGTCCAATTCATATAAGGGTCCCTTAGTCATCCTCAAACTTAAAGTAGGGAATATGGTACAGCAAATTCCTGAAACTTTTATTTTCTATGAAGACTCATTTCAATTAGTAGTCAAGGATACCATACGATGTACGCATAGATACAATAAGAGGGTGAAAATGAAAAGTTATTACATGAATCATATCATCATTACTAAAACTAATAATATCATTCCATATTCCTATCATTTACTTCTTACTACTAGAAGTCTTCTCAGGGTGGTCTGAAACTTTATTATTGTGTAGTCTCATTGATACCAAATTCACTACTCTGACCTCAACCCGATTGCGTGATTGATCTTGCTACACTAGCTCATCATTGTTGGAACTCCTAGAGGCTTGTCCCAGGTCTCTTAAAAACTTATTGAAATATCCTTTCTAAATGAGAGTCTCAATTTCATTATGTAGAGTCCAACTGTCTTTAGTGTTGTGACCCAAAGATCGATGAAAGAAACAATATGTGGACTGATCTCTTCCTTCTGGGTTCTTGAGTGGTTTGGGTAACTTTAGGAACTTCTCATTTCGAATCTGTATTAGGACATTCATCCAAATGTTGTTCAAAGGAGTTGGGTTTAAAGGCCTGTACTTCCTTTTGACAGTTGGTTCTATCATCGATTGCTTCCTGGGATCTTGGATGGTGAAATTATTTCCATTCCTCTTCCTCTCGCTTGTCAATCCTGAATGGTAGTCTGTGGGTTCCGGTCTCTTCATTTTGTTAGCCTTTTCGGTGGTAATGTATGTGGAAGTGATGGTCTCTGCCTCAAGAAAGGTATTAGGCTCTTATAGGACCAAGTATTTAAAGAATTCACCGACTGCACGGTTGCCAAGATGGAATTCAGCTTCATCTTATTGGTTAGTTTTTATATCCTTTGGGCCTCATCATTGAACAGAGTCAAGAAGAACTTCATACTCTCGTTTGGCCATTGTTAGATGCGGACAAGGTGCTATTACTGCTTTTTTTTCCCTTCGGTTGGAGGTGAACTATTATAAGAAGTTATCGGCTAGTTTCTGAAATGTTCGAATCAAATTTAATTGTAACTGGTAGAACTAAATTCAACCATCTCCCCTGAGAGTCAACAAAAAGTAGAGATATAAGGCTAAATCGTCTGCGCCTTGGAATCCCAGCAAGGTTTGAAAATAGTCCATGGAATCAAAACTTTTGTTGTAAGGCCCTAGAGTTTGTATTTCAAGCTTGTGAGGGAGTTAATACATCCTAATCTTCATTGTGAATGGTAACCTACTTAGGCCGGCCAAAAATCTATCCGTGCTTTCTCAGAATAGTCGTTGTTCAATCTTTGTGATTTTATTCTCTACTTGGGATGCGGACGCAATCCTTTTAGCGTTAAAAAAAAAATCCTCAACTCTGAGTGTTTTGGTGAGACGTGTTGGACTTGTTAGCTATAGGCTATTCCCGGCAGGGCGTTGCATAATGTTTCTTCTCGAGCCGAAGACATCCAACATCTCAGGAATAGCATGGATTCTGCTGCTCTTGACTTTCATCCTGTGCTCCAAGAGTTAGTCGGCTTTTCCTATCGAATTTGGGCTCTGTCACTTGTGACCTCTCAGGTCTTGAGGTTATCAAGTGGCGGAATCACCACTTTGGTTGGGTTTTTTTTTTTCATCCGATTCCTCCTTCTGGATGTAAAAGTTGGGAGTTGGAGGATAGATCCCCTAGTGAATGTCCCTTCAATCTGTTATTGATGGGTCTAGAGGATGTACAAATTAGGGAGCCGCCTTATCATGCTTGAATATTCGAACAGTTACTGGTCCAATTCTTGTAACTCTAAATTTGAATTTTACGCACCACAATAGAATAAATAAGAGGTAAGAGGAATACGAAAATCGCTCTTCAATATATTTTCTGACGCTCATGTTTGAAATCTTTCTATTTGGATGAGAAAGATACAAAGAGAAGTATGTGAGAATTTAGAAAGGATAGGGAAGAGTATTTGTTCAGAGAACAATACTCTTTTTAGTGCACTCGTTTGGTAGAGTAACTTTAGTTTATACACTCGTTTAATAAAGTATCTTTTATATTTGTGTACTCAACTGAAGGAGTGGTTGACTTTCGTTCATTTTGTTGATCAAACTCTGTCATCAGATGTTGTTCTTAGACGTGGTCCCTCTTTCTCTTTAGAAGAGAGTTTTTATTTATAATGAGAGACATTATTTGGTTGGCGGATTCCTGAATTAATGCGTGGATCTGGTGTTTCTTTAGTGGTGATGGGCATTACCTGCATGAGTAACAACCGCTTCAATTCAATGATAAACCCACCTGACTAATAGTTATTTGACCGACTCAATCGTCGCCCATATCTCACCATTAAGTTGCTTATTATGATTATTTAATGATTATCAATTCAGGTTGTTTTCGTTAATTCATACGTCATGCCACTTGCCTGATAGGCCTTATAGCGTATCCTATTGGGCTGTCGTCCTTTAGGGATCTTGTCCACTTGTATATTGGGCTGACCCGTTTCTAGTTGTACCCATCAATATGTGCAAATTGCCAATGGTAACAAATTAACATGATTTTGCACGAGCCCAAAATTTTAACATTATTGATTACGGTGAAATATTGAAAAGTTAAGTATATATTACATGTTATTTTTTCTCTAATAAATGCCCTCATGGATGTTTAAATATTATATAAGATTTAGTGTTGCAATTTAACTAATCATGAATCACTTGACTATGATGAATATAACAAAATACTTTATCTATTTGATGTTAACCAATATTTTGGCATTTCATTTGGATTATGAAATTAAAATTAATTTATGAGTAATTTTAACAAAATATACATTTAATTATTTAAATTATTTGAAAAATTATAATCTTTATAGATAAAAATAATTTAGGCCGGATTAAAGTTTTATCCATACATAAAAGAATAAACTATTAGCAAAATATAAGTTTTAAAATTTTTAAAAGTGTTTATCTTTATACAGATATAAATTTAACAAAAACATACTTTTTTTAGAAATAATTTTACACAGATATTTATTTTTATTTGCATAGGATGGTAAATAATAAGATTAAAATTTGGCCTCAAACCATAATTTTATATTCAAAGTTTAGGCCTTCCAAAGGGCCTATTGATGTGCCCAATTGGAAACCCATTTTTCCTAAATAAGGCCCAGTTTTTCTAGTAACTGTCTATATTTATTTCTTTATTATAGAGTCCGGTGAGAGGGGGATGGATTCCAAGGCCATTTACCCTAAGATTTATAAACTAACTCAATTAAAGACTAGTCGATTTTTTATATTTAATTGTATCTACACATATATACTTATAAATGAGTTCTACTTTCTTTTAGTATAAATGGGTATCAATAGCCTAACGGGTCCGAGTGGGGTGGGGGGGGGGGGGGTTGTGTTGTCCAAATGATATGTCGCGCTTGCATAGTTGGATATTTGTTTTTCGCCATAGTTGAAATTTCAATGTTGCAAATTTAAAATAGAAAGTAAAAAAATTTTTTTTTTGGGTTTTTAAATTTTAATATTAAATAAATATTCAAGCTTATGTTAAAAAATAAAAAATAGTTAAATTTTTTTAATGTTTTAAATCTCATTCCTTAATTTGATGGGTGTGGTCAGTAATAGATTCACCTAATATATAAGTAAATAAGAGATTCAAACATTGAAGACCCAAAAGAAGATACCACCAAGCCCATTAGGCAAATAACATGCAAATGTATAAATTAAGGGGTACAAACTAAATAATTAGATATTAAATGATCATAATAAATTATTTAATGGTCAAAATAGAGTGCGACGGAGTCAATCCAATAGCTTGTAGTCTAGTTTTGCCATTAAATTGAGATAACCGTTACACATATAAGTAGCGTCCATCACTACAGATACGAAGCGACATCATATGCACACATTGATTCTAGGTTCTAACGACCTAAACGACACCTCTAACTATAAATAAAAGGGAAGACAGAGAAGAGAAAGAAAAGAGAAAAGAAAACAAAAGATACTCAATAATACGAGTGTACAAACATAAAAGCCACTCAATTAGATGAGTATAGAAAAATAAATATTATCCTATATACACTCATTCCTATTCTTTCTAAATTCTCACCATCCATTTCCTTATATCTTTTGTATCCAAATAGAAAGATTTCTAATTTGAATATCAGAAGATATATCAAAAAATGAGTGTCGTATATCTCTTACCTCTAATTTATTTTGTTATGATGCGTAGAATCTAAATCTAGAATTACAAAAATCAAACCCATTATTTTTTGAATGTTCGAGTGTAACAAAGTAGTCATCTAATTCGTATATCAATTCTTATTCAAGTGTAGTGTCAAGATCTCATTTAGATGATACACTAAACTCCTGACCTCCACTACTGTGAAACGACTCTCCTATTGCACCACATATATATATAATTTTACGTATTTATATTTAACTCAAAAAATTTTAAAATGAAAGAGAAATAATAAAATATCATTAAGAGAATAGATTTCACTTGCAAGATGGTGATTTCTTTTTCTTTTTTCTTTTTACATAAAATGTATGCCCATAAAAGTAGCTTGCATGAAATAAAGCAATTCAACGTGCAATGTGTGCTCTCTCTATCTTATTGATATTTTTCTCAGGAGAAAAATCAAAATTATTAATACAGATTGGTTTTTTTTATTCTATTCTGATAATCGACTTTTAGTTTATTAATCATATCTAGTGTATTTTTTCGTTCTTGTGAATTATATAGTGTCTTACTCCTTTGTACTTAAAATTATTCAATTTGAAATTTATTAAGCTATATAATCAGTACTTATTGGACTCTAATTATGTAGTTAGGCCCTTTAACGTAACATAAGATATGCATGTGCAATAATGCAATAGTAAATTATGACATGAAATTCATTTACTTCGATAAACTACTTGCCATATTGTGGTCCACCTCAACCTCGAATTCTGACCGTATTCCCGTGACTTAGGATGAAACAAAGAAACCAAAGGATTCAAATTGTGAGAGATGGTAGCCTAATTGTTATGGCTCTGATTCTTTCTCTTTTATTTAGTTATTTATGTGATTGTCCATGAATAGAGTAATCTCAAAAATCGAAAAGTATGGTAATTAGCCACTTAATTTCATGTTTTTGACCGTTGCAAGGTATGAAATTGATAAATTTAAATACATTATTAATGAAAAAAATTGATAGATTATAATATTTTTAAGAATCAATTCTGAAATTAATCCACTTTATTAGATTAGATAAAGATATAGAAATATAACCATATATCAATCCTTATTTTATATTAGAATTATGTTTGTCTTCGATTTGAACTAAGCGATAACGAGGCTTGCTTGCTCCCTCATATAAAGCCAACCCATTCAAGTGTGAGTCCAAGGAAAGTTATTGTCCTAGACCACATTTTTTCCATTCAACCGATACAATTGTTGGCCTGCTTGGCATTGTCAAGGAACCGAAGCAGAGGGCAATATGGGTCTCTCAAGTAGAGCATTTGCCTATAATGGGTGCCTTAAGAGCACACAATAAGAATCTTCATATGGGTCAGTTAGAGGTACTTTATATCTGAACCACCGGTTATCAATATTATGTGCCAAAATCGATGCCACATCTAAAAAAAGGACGAAAAGGTGGGTGCAAATTAGCTATTTTGAAAGTGCTAAAGCATGACCAAATACACCATTCTGGCCATATGTGGCCTAATACGGGGCTTATTAGATGATACCTATGTGACCTAATAACTCTCTCCGACCCTTGTCATTAAATATCATCAATCGCCACCACCTTAAAGGGAAATTAAAAAATTTTTCCTCATAAGATTCCAACTCTAGAGAAAATTTTTCATACTGATTAATCAATTTCGTCACTTATAATCCAAAAGGCCATATTGATCGACTTGAAAACTAACTGACCTTACTCGATGAGTACTTTATATATAAGGATAAGAAGATCTAACTTCTTACAGTCCTTATTACACAGCCGAACTATTACAATAGCTTGGCCTCTTCACCAACACCTCTATCAGTAAACTCATTGTACGGGACTAAAAACTATGTAATTTTTTTCTCTTTCTTTTCATCTTAAGTATATATTTACTTAAATATCAGATGAATATATATGAAAATATAACTCAAACCTCTTTATATTTCTGTTTGTGTTGTGCATAATCACGGTATAGGTCACACTAATTAAACTTCCCTCATCAAGCCATCTCCATCCAAGTTAGACCTTATAAGATATGTATGAGTTCCGATAGATTCCAACCTGAAAAGAACTTCAACATTGTCTTCCGGCAAAAGGTAGAGGAATAGAAATAGAAATGATTAGGATTTTGGGTAAGGAGGATAAATTAAAATATAACATAATATTTTTTGATTTATAATGCATACTTAACTCTTTAATAATTTGAATTATATAAAAATTTGACCATATTTAAAACCTAAATCAAAACCTCCATAGTTTTTCCCTTTTAAAGGAAAAATGAATCTTTTTATAATTTTAATTTAAATGACTAAAATTCCATCTTGTTCTTAAATATTGATAGTTGAAATTCAAATTCATGTGTTAAGATTCAAAACTTAGATGTTTGTTAATTATTAAAATTGGAAAATCATAAAGTGCACTTGCTCTTTATCGACATAGATTTAAACATATACCAAAAGCCGAAAATAATCCAAGGTTAGGAGTATTCACCAAATATGAGCCCAAAAATATTAAAAAAAAAAGAGAGACAACTAAATGGAGAATAATATAAATCAAACTTCAAAATAAAGAAAAAGGACACGAAAAGAACAAGCATTAGCTAAAATTTAAAAATATTCAATAATGAGGGAGATTACTCTATGAAAATGGAAAGCAAAATACATAATGATGGAAGATATAGCTTAGTCGAGTGGAAGGAAAAAATAAGGAGAACATGGCTTGACAGGCCAGAGAACTATGTTAGGTAAGTATATATATATATATATCAGTCTATTATACTAAAAAATAAAACTAACAGAATAAAAAATATAGAGATATACCGTAAAGAAATTTAAAAGTTTAAGACTATGTTCTGTATATATTAATATAGATATATACATGAAGTATTTGGGTTAGATTAAAACTGAAAATGATAAGACTTAGTTTTCTTAGTCTCATATTTTATTCAAATATACTCAAAATCTAACAAGATGAATAAAATAATGGGTTCATATTATAGTGTCAAATTGCATCAAATATGATTGTTTTCTACTGCCCAAGTTGAGGAGAGTGTTGGAATCGGCACCATTAGCCAAGTCCAACTTGAATAATTATAGATATCTAATTTTAAGGAAAAAATCAGACTAAATAGATAAAAAATCTACCCGAACATATTTAAATAGATTTTTTTACACTGGCTTATTGTATATTTATTGTCTGAAAAAGATTTTTTTTATCTTTATTCCGTCCCAAAAACGAAGATTATAGTAGACTTCTTAGATCCATTATTTAATCACATCCTTTTCTAATGCACATAATTAGGTCAATTTTTTTTCATGAATGGCTTTATACTTACAAAATTATTAAGTATTAAGTCGTTTAGTGATCCTATTAATTATAGCTTATCAATAAAATTAGTAAGCTCAGTAGGGAGAATAATAAAGAAAAGATTATACCAAATATGAGTTATTTTCCCTCCATTTTTTCTATTTTTTTTTATTAGAGTTACTAAGTATTAATTTATTAAATTTCCTTTATTAATAGGCTAGTTATTGAGAAATTTTGTAATATATTTTAAATGTCATAGTATTCTATGATGTCATAAACTAAATATTTTAGTCATTTTTTAATAGCATTGAAGTTTTGAGACCTATTTTAATTATATATTTTTAAAATTATTACAGAGTTATATTTATATTATCGAATTATTTAGCAAGCCCACTTGTACTTAGGTTACATATAATAACTATATATAATATAATATAATAAATATAATATATTAATAAATATGTAATCAATGTTACACGTGAATTATTTTTTTTTTTCCTGTGTTATTCGTACATTAGATATTTTATATAAATATAATAAATTTAATCTCATATTATTTTTTTATTGAAAAATATTAATTGATTTGAAAAGGTCGCATGCTTGCGGTCAATTTTCCAAGTAGCTGTCATCATTATTGCTTTGCTAAAATATATATATATATTTAAGTAAAAGGGTGTTAAAATTTACTTTATATTTTTCAGAAATTTAGTTTATTTTTAAAAAAGTATTTAAAAAAAATTAGAAATTAAATTTTATCAAAATTATAATTTTAATTTTATTTTTATTAAAAAAAAAAAAAAACCCTGCCTCTTCTTTATAAATTGCACACCCTTCTTCTTTTCTCGAGCTGCGAAGCCCCTCTTCGTTCTTCAGTACATCCTTTGCTAATCCTCTGCTCGTGTCACAAAGACGTGTTCTTCGAAGATCAGGAAAAACCAAACTATCATCACTATGGAGGAGCAAACCGTCGCTCAGATCAACGGCCGGCCAGTGCTTCAGCCGAACTGCAACCGCCTAGAACGCCGGAATTCACTTAAAAAGACCGCTCCTTCTCCGATGGCCTTTTTGTCGCCTAATACTCCCAGAGTTAAGCTTTCTCCAAGCCCTCCCATTTCTCCCAAGCCAAAATCGCCTGTCGATAGGAATGATCCCATGGGTATACAGAAGGTTTCGAGCCCTGCTTCAGCGGATAAATCGATTAAAAGGCCCGTCAAGGCCACCGGCAATGGCAGCATTGAGGCCCCCGGAAGCATAGCTGCTGCCAGGAGGGTAGAGGTTGCCAATTTGCAGGTTTTGCGGAAAATGAGAATTGCTCATTACGGAAGAAGAACTAATAAATCTGCCAATTCTGAAATCAAGGTAGCCCCCGAGACCGTTGAGTTTTTGGCTTTGGCTACCCCTTCCATTACTGCTCGCCGGGTGAAGAGATGCAATTTCGTCACCCCAAATTCAGGTTTCGGATTTTATCATTATTTTAAATGTTGTTTCCGAAAAATTGACGTCGTCCGCAGCTGGACCAGCATCTCCTCGATACCAAATATCTTGTTTGATGTGGGTTCGACTGTACATATCCAATTCCGCTATTTTCGCCGGTTTATCGCAGTACCTTTTCAGATCTTCCTTTATCAGATTTCTCCAAAATTCATACGCTTATCCACTTCATAGCAAGTTTCATACGCTTGCCTCTCCCTCCAATAGGGCAGACAATTGATTTGTGGAGACCCTAAAAACTAAAAGTAATAACATAGTTTAGCATTGCATCCTGAAGATTTTCTGTGGTTAATTGTTTTTTCCTCATCTCTATGAGCAGACCCTATCTATGTTGCATACCACGATGAAGAATGGGGAGTTCCTGTTCATGATGACAAGTTAGCGTTCATTCTCTCTCTCTCTCTCTCTCTCTCTCTCTCTCATATTAACTTTTTCCTTTCCGTTTTTCTTGTTCTTATATTACTGTTGAGGACGTCTTGAAATCGTAAGAAAACTCATTAAATGCCTATCTGGGTTTGGTGAAATAAAGGTGATTTTCCTTGGTAAAATTTCAAATAAGAGCAGATTTGTATTAATTAATTAAGAGGGTTTTGAACAACAGCTCTTGTAGTTCTGCGATTGAGGTAGTGAATTTGCCTGCCTTCAGTGTGTCTTCACATGAATTTGTGACTAAATCACAGTAAGTTATATTTTTCTACAAGCATACAAAATTGAGAGGAATGTAAGTCTTATTGCAAGGATAAACTTGCTCCAACTCATTGATCGGACCACAGAAATAGCCTCCTTATAAATACAAGGACAAGCCGCCATCCCCAGATCGCATAATTTGGATGGGTCCCCCTTTATATGCTTGAAAAAAGCAGATTTTTTTTTTTAATCATCGCTTCCTAATTTCCTCTGGTCTCGATTTCGCGAGCTTTTCTTTTAACAGATACTCCTATGCTTGTTTTACGCAGACTGTTGTTTGAATTGCTGGTATTGACTGCTGTTCAAGTCGGATCAGATTGGACATCGGTCCTAAAGAGAAGGGAACATTTGAGGTGATTGTTCTTGCAATTGAATCAAAAGGACTTGCACAGAACAGAGCGTGATCAACTGTTTCTAACTGCCATTGTTCCCTTTCCAGGAATGCCTTCTCAGGCTTTGATGCAGCTGTGGTAGCAAAATTCAGTGAAAGGAGGATTACATCCACAACATCTGATTATGGCATTGAGTTAAACCAAGTCAGAGGAGCTGTTGAAAATGCTAAGCAAATCATTAAGGTAATCAAATCATGCAAATCCTAATCTTTCCTAGGCTCTTGTTACTGATTCGTTCCAGTATAAATGACAGTCATTATTTGTTCTTCCACTGTAAGAGAGTCAGACTGGGATTGTTTGAGCAATTTTCATAGTTGTTGACCTCTTGCCAATTGATTCTCAATAGCTTTGTCAAGATCAAAAGCAAATAGTGAAAAGGCTTGCTTTTCCTTTTATTTTCTTAGCGGCATTTTTTTGGTGTCAATCAAGATTCTTGTATGTGGGAATCACAGCATGTGCCATGTGGTCCTTAAGCATCTTGTGTATACTACAGGAAGTTGACATTATCATTAAGTGCCATTACTAAATTGCTACAAGTCATTTCCAAGTTTTATCAGCAGCGATTTTGTTATGAACACAGAACATGGGGTGAAGGGGTCCACCATTATGGATGTTGTTTTCCACATTGATTAGCATCCAATTGTCAATTTTTGCTATTGGAAGATCACATAACCCGGAGATACAGACTATTAGATCTGTACCCACAATCGGTTCTAGGCAAAAACACTGCGAATATTATTGTTTGTCATTACAAAGAAGAGCTTCGTATATTGATTATCGGTATGGCATTTATTCATTGTTTAACAGATCATAGAGGAATACGGATCGTTCGACAAGTATGTATGGAGATTTGTGAATTTCAAGCCTATCTCAACCCAATACAAAACATGCCAAAAAATCCCAGTGAGGACGTCGAAATCAGAAGCCATGAGCAAAGATTTAGTGAAGAGAGGGTTTAGGTTTGTTGGCCCTGCAGTCACCCATTCATTCATGCAAGCTGCTGGCCTAACCAATGATCACTTGATCAGCTGCCCCCGACGCCTCCAATGCATGCCGTTGGCACACAATCTGTAGAGTAATATTCCCAAAGGAAAGCGGATTGAGATCAATAGGCAATCACCAAGAAAAGGGGAAAAAGAGAGAGATCAGTAGACTAGACTAGCATAATTCACACATATACTATCTTGGTTTATGTAGTTGGTAATTTTAGAAAAATCAAGGAGAAAGAGGGCAAGATGTAGGTGTATATGATTGTCCATGGAAGTGATGGATCGGCTATGAATTGGAATGGGAATGGATATAATAACAAAAAAGTCAAAAATCTTACTAAGTGGGGTCAGCTATATAAATTTAATTTTTGTCATTCCACTTAATTTGTTGTAACTTTTTTTAAGTATATAGGCAATTTTAATTTATTTTTTATCATCTTACTGTAAATTTTTTTATATTTATATTTTTATTTCTTACCTCATATCACATCTAATTCAACTTTATGCATAGGTGCTTTATTTAGTCTATGCTTTTAAGTGTTGAATCATTTTAAGTATTATTTTCTCATTTTATATTTTATTAGTGCAAATTCTTGACCTTCGTGAATATATCGAAATGGTGATGGTGAGATTATCGAAAGGAAGAGGTAAGCAAGTGCGTGGGGAGGAGGGTGACCAGACACTGGTCATGTGCTGGTGGGCAGGCGGCAACAGCTTTCATTACTTTGGGTGACCACGCTACACCCCACCACCACCTCCGTACTTTCTCTTAATTATTTGGTTTTATCAGTTCAGCAAACCAAGGCGGCCATAAAAAACAGAGCTTCTGGGGAATCCCACTTGTTCTTTCCAGTTCACACCACAGAGACGTGAATCTCACAGTGCTTCTGATCTGATGCAGCTACGAGTCCCCTTCTGATATGATATGCAACTGCAAGTTTTCTGGAGGTCTTGAATTCTTACCATAAAATCCTTCTTATTGTGGCCTTTTTATGAGGGGTTTTGGTGGTTCCTTTTGATCCTGAGGGGATTGAAACCCACGTTGTTAATATAGCATAAGAGAGGATTGCCATTGAGTTCAAGCTTATTCGGTAATGCGTGGAGTAAAAAATAATGTTAAGCTTGTTTTGCTATTCCTCAGTTGTGCATATATATAATATTGACCAATAAATGAATGCGTAATGTTTGCATTTGAACATTTTTTTCCACGGGGTAAACTTGTCAATGGACCTAAAGTAGTTACATTTATTTTTGAATTTCGTACATAGTAAGAGTTTTGTATATTTAGTTATTCTTGCACAATATTATTAGAAACTATAAAGCTCAATTACGCTGATAATTTACAAGCTGAGCGTCTGATAACTCAAGCTTAACTCAAAAGCCACTTGAATTTTAGTTATTGTAAGTTTGTTAAGGCTTTTTTTGTTCTCTTTTTCTCTAAACGGTAGACTCTCTTATATTGTTTATACATTTAATTGAGTAGAACTGCCACCGACCCTACATAATTTGAAGGGGAGCATTGACATGTGTAAGGTTATCATTGTGAGTTTGAGTTCTAATGCGTCATTGGTATTTAGGTTGTGATATGAATTAAGGAGCCACTTGATTTTTCACTGTGGGTCGAATTAGAGCCGAGTTTGATCTTTCCTCTGCTAATTTGAGACCTACAAACCCAATACTACAAATAAGAGGTCAGATGATAGGCGAGACTCCCTCTTCGATTTATCATTCGACGTTAAGTTAGTAATCTTTCTTAGAAAAATAGAAATATGTAAGGAGGATGTGAAAGAATGCAATGATACTCGTATGCGGGAATCCTGAGAGGAGGCCTGAGCTTTTGGAGTGCGCTCAGTGGGCAGCAGCTTGAAGAGATGGAGAACTGGGCTCCTATGTGTCATACTCGATGAGTGGCTCACTAGGATGCACTCGACGAGGAGTGACTCTCGTGAGGAGGAGGAAAAACTGTGTTGGGAAAGAGAGTTTGGTTCTTTTTGGCTCTTATGTCTCGCTCAAGGGTGACTTTTCAGGGGGATTGCTTGATCCCTAATCCTGTAAAGGGTGAAAAAATTTGTAGTGCTTTGTGGAAAAGATTTTCACACCAAGACTGACGATAGGTGTTTCGCCAAGATTTGTTGACCATTGAGGTATTGACAGGAGCCACCGTGTCAAATATCGTATTGTGGCGGTGATCTGATAGTGGCTGGTTGTGGCCGACAGGGGCCAGGTTACTTCTTGCGTGGGTTTGTTGGGCTGTCGTTGGTCGGCGGGTACGGTGATTTCTCATGATTGACCCCCATCACCATTGGTTGAGAATTGTTGCGCCGGCATCTTCTATACTACCAAATTGCTATTGTTGAGGTGGAGGGCGAACTTTACGTTGATTGGCATCACCATTGGTTGAGAATTGTTGCGCCGGCATCTTCTATACTACCAAATTGCTATTGTTGAGGTGGAGGGCGAACTTTACGTTGATTGGCTCATCCACAAATGCTACCCCTTGATTCTAGACTGTTGGTCCTCCTGAACCGGTTGGACGGTTCCTAGGCCTTGTTTAGTATTGAGCGTTGCTTGCTAATGGGTTGGCTACCGGATTGGTCCTCGTTATGATTGGATTGGCCTATGTCGTAGCTGGACCCATCACTAGCCCCCCATGTCGGGGAGCTAGGCCTTTCTGGTCTCCGGCATGTCAAATGATGGGATGTCGCCTGCTGAGCCTGCACACATGCCTCTTCCTGAGATGCTTAAGTTGCTGGTTTCTGAGAGTTATGTCCCTTCCCTAAGTGCCTTGTAGCCTTTTGTACAATGATGCAAGGATTTGATGCACTATTTAGAATTTTGCTCTGAACTGAGGTTTGGTGTCGATTCCTTGCCGATAATTGGTGGACGCGCCCTTTCATCAAGAGCTTGCTATCTTTTTATTATGCCTATAAATGAGGTCCTTCTTGCTTTTTGCTTCAAGGTTCATCTCCACACCAGCTAAGTGGTGTTGGAGTTCAAAGTTACCTTGAGCCTCCCAAAGCCTCGCACTGGTATCGAGTGGAGTCCTGGAAGATTTGAAGATGCGCTTGGTGCTCACAATGTTACCATTGTTCCGACTGTTCTCGTGCGGTCCAGGCCTTACTTCAGCTATTCTTGTGCCGCCATGATTGGCGGCTTAGTGGTAGGGTCCCTTTTCTTCTTTTCTCCTTTGGCCGGCATTCGAACATCCTCTTCCGGGGGGATCCCCCAGGGTAGGCATTTCTCGTGATCCTCTCGGATCTACGGAAGTGGCCATGTCTTGATCTTTTCTCTGGGGGCCGTCAATCAGAGCTTGTCGGAGGTAGAATCCTCAGGTGGGGAGCTTCTTTGATGTTGATGGCGGCATTTTGTTTCTCCTCTAGAGAATCACTTCCCACCTGCCTCCTGTGGCGCTTGGTTTCTGAGCTAGGCATGTTCCATATTTAGGCAAGCACAATCCGCGTGGTGATTCACCTGTGGCTGCCCTCCTTGCACATGCCTTCCCTTAGTCCACCTCCCAGCGAACACCGCTAGTTTTTTGCTCAACGTATTTTCTTCTACTATGTAATTTTACTATTGTAAGCCTTGTACTTTGTAAAAGAATTCTATAAATGAAATCTCTGAGTATTTTCTTCCTTCTTGTGTTTTTGTAATCTTGTCCTTTTATCTTCTACCGTTGCTTTATGATTTGGGTGTCTTTGTATAGTTGTGTGTGACCTAGCATCTAACAGTCGAAGGGTCGTGTGTCTGGAAACTTAGTTATCCGACGACTAGCTTCTTGATTGGTTGTCCCAAACGCTTGCTAGGAGGCAAGTCGGGCAGAACATCATCGAGCCGACTTGGATCTCACATGGTCCACATTTTGGCCTTATTCGCATCGCGTGACGGTTGTTGTATCGTTAAGCCGTGAGTCTCCTAGTGAGACCGTTTGTCGTCATGATGGCCGCTTCGTCTGATGGTGCTGGCCCTTCTAGGGTATGAGTGCTGCATTTATAGCTGACAAGATGGCTTGACTGACTTGCATCATTGCTAGTGTGCGGCAATCCGAGGTGTCTAGTCATTTCAAACGATGGTTGGAAGAAGTGTGTCGTGTCGCCTCGCGGTCCTAACACGGCAGCTACTATCATGGCCATTCGATTCCCCCGTGACGTCGTTTCTAGCTTAAAGCCTTCGCTTATTTAAACCACGTGCCCCTGGCCATTCCCGCACTTTGCCTTTGTCTTCGATTCGTTATGGGCCCCCCTTTTGTTTATATATTTTTTTCTTTACTTCCAACCATGGCCATTGATGACGTCAGAAGGATTTGCTCGATCATCACTGCTGAAGATGTCTAGTTGTTGCTTTCCCAATTTAGGGTTATGGGGGGTGGAGGGTACGACGTTTTTGCTACCTGGCGAAGACGGCAGAGCCTGTTCTCCACCGGACAGCTTTGTCATTATTTACGAGATCCATCTGCCAGGTGGACTCCGTTTCTTGGTGCCGTCAAACTAGTACGTGATCCTCATGGCTTTGGGGGTACTGGTGGTGAGGCTTATGCTCAATGCTATTTTGGTGCGTCGTGTCACTCTACGTTTTCTCCCGCTGCCATGGTTGCAGGTTCACTATCACGTTAGTGAGAGCAATCTTCACCTTCTCGCGAAAGGCAAACAAGATCTCCTTATCTCCTAGCCCTAGTTTTAACTTCAAAGGGGTGAATCCTAATTCGGTCAAACATTGGAAGGACCATTTCTTCTACTTGTCGATTCTTCCAATTGGGCAGTTCCCAATAAGTGGGGGAAAGTCCGGTTGACATTGTCAGGCCTTTGGAAGAGTAAGAAAACTCAGGAAAAGCCCCCAGTGGACGAGATCTTGGCCAATGCCGGCACTTTTCGGGAGAGGGGACACTGGTTGACCCCAAAGGCCTTTGCCAAAGTAGCGTGGGGGCTGGCCCCCATTGGCCGGAGGAGGGCAAGGATGCTAGTTATTCGAGAGCCTTCTGGTTGGTAGTTGAAGCAACGCTGCTCCTTCTTCGACGGCCTATCTTCGGAGTTTAGTTCTTCTTCCGGAGAGGACGAGGTTGAGCTACAGCGGGTGCGGCGATTTGGGAGTACATCGAGGGGAGTGAGCTCTGCTTTTGCCTCCTCCCCGGGTCAGCCATCTGGCTACGGGGGAGCTGAGGGCATTGTGGCCATAACAGCTCCTACACCAGTTATAAGGTATTGTTTTCAAAAATATGGTAATTAAAAATAATTAAATTAATATAAATGAATAGAGATCAAAATACATGGGAGAAATTGGATTGAAAACCCGAACACCCAAAATTAGCAAAATAAAAAATCGGCATTGTAAACTTTGAAAAATTAATCCATAAATAAAATTTTAATTTTAAATTATGATAATCGTGACTTATTAAGTTAATATAATCAAAATTAGGGTCTAAAGATGTGAAAAATTGAGTTAGAATGGTCGAAACGGGTCTTAGACGGCGCGTGCGTGAAGCAGGCTTGCTGCAGGTTTGACCATGGCCTGACCCACACCCGAGGTGCGACCTGGGCGTGAAAAACATAATGTTGAGCCCGAGGCACACTCGAGGGCGTGCCGGGGGTGCATTTGGTAGAATCGCGTGCTCGATGCATGCTCGATGCGTGTTCGAGTACGAAATTTTTGGGTACTACGGTGCCCGAATAGTGCTCAACTTGGCGCTTGAGGTGCAGTCGTGTATTTAAGCGTAAGTTTCATTTTCTTTGGCCATTTTTGCAAGAAAAAGAGAGAGAGAGAACGCGAAGGAAAAGAGAGAGGAGGAAATCGAGACTCTCGGGTCCGTTTTCGGCTTGGAGTTAGTTAGAAAAGTTGTAAATCGGGTCGAGACAAGTGTACTCATATACTTTTCCTTCTCTCTTTACACTTTTTATTTACGTTCTCTTCGGATATTTTTGTCCCAATACCCGTTCATACTTATATTTTATGATAGCTATGATTTGAGCATGTATATATATTGATTTCATATCCGATTTTTAAGTTTTATACGGTATTTTGTACGTAAAACCCTAACCCTGCGCCCAAATGCTTTTACCCGTTCATTTGGAGATTTATGCATGAATTAGTTTTAAAAAATGGATACTCATATCTTATATATGATTATTTATTGATTGAGTGTTCGATTTGATAGTTTTGTGCAGTTTTATACACATGGAAACCCTAACCTGTGCCCCGATATTTTTACCAATGTAATTTAGGGTTTATACATGATTTGATTTTAGATAATTGAAACCTTAACTTTGTAATCGTTTTTACTTTGTTTATTTAGTATTTATTTACATGAAAATTGTATATGTTATTTTGTAAGTGTTTCAAAAATTATGTGGATATTTTTGTGAAGAAAATTATTGTTGAGAAGCTCTAAAATTATATTTGGCTCATTATAGTAAAAATTTTTAAATTTTTCTAAGCTCTATATTAATTTATACATGTATTTAAGGTCGTATGAAGACTTAAACTCTCAAGAATATAGAAATGTACAAGTTCTATGGAGAATGATTATGGAGGGATATAATACAATTAAGTTGAAGACTTATGAACCGTTATCCAAAAGAGTAGGAACGAAGAATGTATGGAATTAGGAGCAAAATTCCCTATGGAAATAAAAAGTTAAGAAATTGGACCAATGAACGTTCATTTGATAGTATATTTCGGCATGCTTTAGTATATTATAGTGAAAGATCATTATCAGTTATGGCCTGCTTGTGGCTAAGGCCTCGCTATATGAATTGTATATAGACGGCTCACCTCTGAGTTATGAATAGGAGTAAGCTTTTGATTGTGTAGGAATAAATACAATCAAGGCTTTGATCAACTGGTCCTTAAGTTAGTAAGGCTTACTGACTCTGATCCCCAAAGAAAATAAGTTTTCAATATGATTTGATGATTAAGAAAAGAAAAAGTGATGAATTGAAGAAATTTGGAATATTTTATGAAATCACTTCTTTTCTGATCATATTTTATGATTATTTATTCATCGCTATTCCTTCTTATATGTACTATTATGATTCAAATATAAAATTTGCATATTTCTTGATGTATATATGTTATTTGTTGAATATTTGGTTCACCCTTACTGTTTTACAAACTTTTAGATGAGAAGGAGATGCAGGAGTTCTTGCCCGGCGAGTAAGATTGAAGATTCGGAAGGACTTAGGTCTGTTGGTTCTGCTGATTATATAATGATGTATTGTTGGGTAGATTTATGCCATTTTGTCTATTGTAGATAGGTCGGTTGGGTTCCGGACAGGGTTTTAATGTATTATGGATTTTTGGACGATATTATTAGCCCGTATGACATTTTTTGTACTGTCCGGAGCTCCCGATTTTGTATTTGATCATGGATAGGATTGTCATTTATTTTGCTGGATTATTTTTGCAGGCATTTTTCCCTACTCAAGGTCCGATGTCAAAATTTTGGGTTGGTGTCGGAGCTACCGATGTCGTAGCACATTTTAGGATCTTGTGTATGTTCTTTACTTACTCATTTTGAGGTCATTTGAAATATTTCACATCCAATGAATTTTCTTTTTAGTTATTTGGGTTTATTATTTGTGATTAGAGGAAATGACAGGATTTTGGACTTATTCCGTCGCTAGTGCTCGGACCTGGCACCATTGGAGCATAAGTCAAGCCGATTTTCGCACCCATGTTGGCACAGTATGGGATCCTGGTTGACCCCGGAATTTTGCAGGGGTGCCATTGGCAGATGTCGTAGCTGGGCCGATATCAAAGGCTGCAGTCTGGCCGAAGCTGGAGTCGACATTGAAGGATTTGAGCCTCCCATCCGTATAGTGGAGGTGTCCTTCGATATTCGGGGTGGAGGACGTCTTTTCAGCCAATTGAGCTATTGAGGTCGTGGTGGTCATTGAGGATGCTGAGAATGTAGGGAAGTCTCCCTCCAAGGCGATTGTCACTACCGACGTGCCTCCTCTGAGGTAGTTCAGATCGTAGAGGAGCTTCCCTCGGGGGAGATGGTCATCACCGGCATGCCTCACTTTGAGGCAGGTGAGGTTGGTTGTCGAAGCGCACCCTTCAGACCCTTCGGAGCCGAGGGCTCAAGAGGGGATGGCTGTGGTGGATGTTATGGAGGGAATTATAGCTCTAGCCCCTAAGCTCCCTGAGTTTGAAGGCGACGAGTCCGTTGGAGCCGAAGAGGCTGTGGAGTTACCCAGGGCTGGCCTGAGATGTCCTCCCTCCAAGAGGCTTTCTTTCACGGAGGTACTCATTTATCATGCCTTTGCCTTTTTTTTGCTTTCATATTTGTCCTCTTAACATGGTTTTTGTTGATAGGTTTAGGAGAGGGTTCGCCAACTTTCGACTACTATTGGCTTTTTGGCACGACAGCATGTTAGTGTGTTGGACCATGGAGCCGTGGTTGAGCGGGTTGAGGCCCTGGAGGGTGAGCTGCGTGCGGCCAGGGAGAAGATTACTTTCCTCGAGGGGTCGCTCCGGAAGTCCCAAGAGTAGTATCGTCTTCTTTGCCGACATTGTCTTCGATTTGAGGGCCAATTGAGGGCCTCCATTCCAGTAGAGGAGCTTAGGAAGCTGCTGGAAAGCAAGTACTAGGACAACATTCACCTTTGCCGGCAAGTGGTGTAGTTGGTGGCTCCGGACTTTCATGTATCCTTACTTCACCTAGTGAACGGCAATGCAGCCAAAGAGTCTAACTTGCTCATCCCTCCTGGAGGGGCAGGCGAGGCCTCGAGCCCTCAGTCGAGTGGTGGCCAGCTGCTAAACTAGCCTTCTCCGAATCGCTAGGCTCCTTTTCTTTCTTCCTCTTTTTGTTTAGGTAGATGGCCTGCTTGTATATCCAAACTTATTGTAATGAAATAAGTTGGATCATTACGACCTTTGTGACTGTTTGGTTGTAATACCACATAGAATTGCTTTCTCCTAGCCTGCCTGACTAAGCGTTGTAGCTATTGTTGCCATGTTTGTTAGGGATGCCTCTGCCCGGTGGTGCTCGTTCCCTTGAGAAGGGAATGTCGTGGCACTTTGATCATGTGAGGTGCTCTATTCTGTAAATAGGCCGTCATTGTATGCTCGTGGATGAGCCTCGCTAGGCCTAGCTAGGTTTCATGGTCGCAGCAGCCGGGCCCTGGTAGAGTCGTAGGTCATCGCTTGCACATTGCCATTTTGGCACTTGATCCTATCCAAGGACGTCGTTGCCCATGCACATTGGATTCTAGTCCGCCAATTGTCTTTGATTGTGGGTGCTCTATCCGTCGAAGGGAGGTCGCTACACGCCAACTGTAGAAGCCCCCTAAGGTTTTAGAGGCAATTTGATTGGAAGCTCCACGAGCCCCCAGGCCTAGTCTTCGGCCACCGTGCCACTCGGTACGGAACTAAGGTTTAGAGTTTGACCGCTTAATGGGCCGCTCAACTCAAGGATGAGGTTCTTTAATCGTCAAGGGGTCATGAAGCAGGACAGGATGAATCTTGCCTAACTTAGGAGCAGTCTAGATCACTTGATTTGGTGAAACGACAAAATCGCATGCGTTCACATGGACAAGTATGCACGAATAAACAGCAATTTTATTAATTAATAACATGATACATTTACAAGCATTTGGAATGAGGAATGCAGCGCTTACCTGGGCTCGGCTGGAGCTTATTGGTAATACTTTTTGAGGTGGGTGGCGTTCTATATCATCATGACGAGCTTGCCGTTTTGGGCACGTAGCTTGTACTCACTGTTCTAGAGGATTGCCGAGACAAGAAATAATCCCTCCCAATTCGAAGAAAGCTTATTCCTGTTGACAGTTTTGTCGGTCCTCTCTATACTCCGTAGGATTAGGTTCTCCACCTCGAATTGTCAGGCTTTTACCCTCTTATTATAGTACTGTGCGATTTACTACTCGTACGCTGCAATCTAAAGGCGTGTTGCATCTCGGGCCCCCTTGAGTAGGTCGAGGTGCTCCCTAATCCTCTATGAGTTGCTTAGAGGATCGAAGCTATTGACCTAAAGCCTGGGTAAACTGACTTCCATCGGGACGACTACCTCGAATACTTGGTGATTCGTTTGCTAGTGAATTGTGTTCCGTTGTCGGTTACTATGACCTCAAAAATCCAAAACTGACAAACGATACTCTGGCGAATGAACTTTGTTGCGTTCTACTCAATTATCCATGCTGGTGGAGACGCTTTCACCTAGTTGATAAAGTAATCGATGCACATTATAATGAATTTTTTTTGTCCAACTACCGCGAGCAGAAGTTTGAGAATGTCGAGTCCTCATTAGGCAAACAGCTAGGGTGACTAGAGAGCTTACAACTTCTTATGCGGCTGGTGAGGTATATTAATGTAGAATTAGTAACTTTCACACTTCTTTACAAATTTCATGGCGTCGAGCTTCATCGAGGATTAGAAGAAGCCTTACCTCATTACTTTTAAGGCTAGGTTTTTGTCTCTTATATGCGAGCTGTATACACCGAGATGTACCTCATTCAGCACATAGTTGGCCTCTTCCAGTGCGAGGCTTCTCATGTAGGGGACTGAGTACCCTCGACAGTACAGTCTTTCGCCCACACGAGTGTACTAGCTTGTTGTCTTCCTCACATACTTTGTCTCGTCCAAGTTCTCTGGCAAGGTGCCATTAGCCAGGTATTTTTGCTACGGGGCCATCCGATTGTCACCGTTGGCCACTTGAAGCACCTCAACCTCAGGGTTGTTAATGCTCGGGATGGATAGGACTTCCCGCATATCCTTGGAGTATTGTTCCAGGCTGCCGGTTGTTGCTGTCTTTACTAGCTAATCGGCCTTCTAATTCTCCTCCCTAGGGACGTGTATTACTTCAGCTCGGTTGAATGCTCAAATTAGGCCCCTTGCCTTGGCAAGGTACTTTGCGAGCTGTGGGTTGAGCGCTTTGAAGTTCTCTTGGACCTAGTTGATGACCAACTCAGAGTCGTTATAGACTATAAGCAACCTGGTCGAGCACTCCTTTGCAAGTCGAGGTCCAACAAGGAGTGCCTCACATTCGGCGACGTTATTAGTAGCAGGGAACCCGAGGGTGATAGAGTACTTGATCTCCGACCTGTTTGAGGTTCGTAGAACCATGCCTGCTTCACTCCCTGCCTGTGTTGATGAACTATCGACGTTTAGGGTCCATGTTTGAGCATTCGGCTTATTTGTATCTCTGGCATGGTTAGGAGCGTCAGGAACTGGTGTCGTCATCTCGACTATGAAGTCTACGAGGGCTTGGTCCTTCATGATCGGCTATGGCTAGAACTCCACGTCAAACTCCCCTAACTCTATCACCCAACTCTATCACTCACTTGACCAGTTGGCCAAAAGTGTCCAAATTTGGCAAAATTCCCCTCAATAGGTGGTCAGTTATGACGATGATCTTGTGCATCTGGAAGTAGGGCACAGCTTTTGAGTGGAGTATAGCAAGGCTAGCGTGATCCTTTCGGAATATGCGTGGTGGCTCTCGGTGTCAGTAAGGACTTTGCTGACATAGTACAATGGTCGCTGCACATTTGATTGTTGTCGGATTATAACCAAATTCAGTGCTGTACTAGAAACCGTCAAATATAAATATAACTCTTTGCCTTCCTGAGGCAAAGTCAGAAGGGGAGAATTGGAGAGATATTCTCTGAGCTCCTAGAACACTGGAACCCAGTTACTTTTGTTCCCCTCAAAGCCTTAAAGAACGGTAAGTACTTATATGCCAATTTTGACAGGAATTGGGAAAGAGCAGCGAGCTTCCTGGTGAGCTTCTGGACCTCTTTCACGGTCCGAGGGGGATTCATGTTGAAGATGGATCTTACCTTCTTAGGGTTTGCCTCGATACCCCGTTGAGACACTATGAAACCCAGGAACTTCCTGGAGGTCACTCCGAAGACTCATTTAGTAGGGCTGAGTTTCATCTAGTGCTCCCGAAGGACCTCAAAGGTCTCGCTCAAGTCGTGAATGTGGTCGCCAATGACTTTACTTTGGACCAGTATGTCGTCTACGTACACCTCCGTATTCCGACTGATCTTGGTTTTGAACATCTTGTTTACCAATCGCTGATAGGTTGGACCGGTGTTCTTCAGGCTGAAAGATATTACTTTGTAGTAGTAGGTTCCCAAGTCTGTCATGAAGGAGGTATGCCCATCGTCCTCTGAGCTCATCCTGATCTGTTTGTATTCCGAGTAAGCGTCCATAAAATTTAGCAGCTCATAGCCAAAAGTAAAATCTACCAGTTGGTCAATCCTCGATAGTGGGAAGTTGTCCTTTGGGTATGCCTTATTCACGTTGGTGAAGTCTACACACATTTGTCACTTTTAATTACTCTTTTTGACAAGGATAACATTCGACAACCAGTCGGGGTACTAGACCTCCTTGATGAACTCCACGTCAAGTAGCTTCTTTACTTTCTTGCGAATGACGATCAATTTTTCAACTGAGTTGTTCCTGTGTTTCTATCGAACGAGCTTATGATCGGGATCAAAACTTAACTTGTGGACCATTACTCTGATCAGTATCCCTAACATATCTACAATAGTCCACGTAAAGACATCAATGTTTTGTCTGAGGAAGGTTACAAGTTAGTCACGTACTAGACTTGAAAGGGAGCTACCGATGTGTACGCATTTTTATGGTTCGTCAGGGTACAAAGGAATCCTATCAGTTGACTCCCCTGATTGAGTCTGCTGCAAGGTGGCCTCATCTTAGAAGTCAAGCTCTTCAACTAGTTTACTTGGGGTCACCGACGTGACTTGGAACAGGTAACATGTCCAGCCCATTAGCTAGTCTCTCAAGATTTCTCCAACACTATATGGTGTCAAAAATTTTATCTTTAGGTGTGGGATCAATGCCACTGTTCCAAAAGCGGTTAGACAATGCCATCCTATGATTGCATTGTAGATTGACGAGAGGTCAACGACCAAGAACATAAGTATTCGAGAGGCTGTGCACAGGTATATCCCCAGTGTTATCTCTTGCTGGATAGCTCCTTGTACGGGTACTAGTTCATTATCCAGGCTATTCAGGGGTCCTTCGGTGGGCCTCATTTGATTGCTTTCTTATTCGAGCTTAAAAAAAGTATTAAGATATAACAAATGACAAGAGCTTCCACTATTGATGAAACATTGTTTCAGTTGGTAGTTTTTATACCGTCCGAAACAATGACGGATATAGCCAAAGGGTCAGAATAGGGAGTCATTGCATGTGTCACATCATCATTGCTAAAATTAATGACATCAGTCTTAACCCTTATCCTCGGCTTCTTGTTACTGGAGGTGCTCTCTGGGCGGTCTAGGGCACTACCCTTTGCTGGCTTAATTGTTATCATGTTGACAACTTCGACTGGCACTCAATTTCTCGCCTGCTCCTACGTGTCTTCCTCAACTGCTGCTAAAGCCTGTCCCAAGTTTCATAGGAACCTTGTTAGATGCCTTAGGCGGATTAAGTCTTCGATCTCATTCTGTAGAGTCCGGCAGTCTTCGGTTCCATGATCTAGAGACTGGTGATAGTGATAGTATTTGGTCTAGTCCCTTGCCTTTGGGTTCCTTGGCACCTTGAGCCATTTCAAAAATTTTCATCCCGGATTTGTATTAAGATATTAGTGTCCGTGTCGGTAAGGGGGTCAAGTCCTCCGATTAGGACTCCTTTTGACTTGGCTCCACTCGTAACTGTTTGCATGGTCCTTGGGGACGATAGTCATCCCCATTCCTCTTCTTCTCGTTTGTCAGCTTCTCTGACAGCCGGTCCGCGCATTTCAAGATTCTAGTGGGTTAGGTGCTTGAAGAAATCACTGACTCTAGGATGGCAATGAAAGCGCTTTACTTTACCTATTCGGTGAGCCCAAATATCATTCGTGCCTCGGTGGTAAAGCTAGCCAGGAAGCGTTTCAGGCTTTCGTCTTGTTGCTGCCAAAGCAGGACCAGATGACACGGTTGCTTCACCTCCCTTCGGTTGGAGGTGAACTGGTACAAAAAGCAGTCAACGAACTCCATAAACATCTGGATAGAGTTCATCTCGAGACTGTAAAACCAAAGGCAAGTGCCCCCTTTGAGTGTCAAAGGGAAGCACTGGCACGTGGTGGTCTCACCCAGGCCTTGGAAGCTCAGCAGCGTGCAAATATGATCTACCTGGTCCGTCAGGTCAGTGCTACCATCATACGGCTCAAGCGTCAATATCTTGAATTTGTGGGGGAGCGGTCGCGCTCGGATCTCCACCGCGAAGGGCGACCTCCTCAGGTCTGCGACTGCGCATCGCTCTTGAAGACATGTTGCCATATCTTTTTTCACATTCTCCTCCATGCGGGAGGTGGATGTGACCCTCTTAGTGTTAAGAAAGGTCCTCAACTCTTAGTGGTTCAGAGAGAGGTGTGTGGCCATGTGGCTCTCGGCACGTAGTGGCTGTGCACTGCAGGAGGCTTCTCCTTGGGTTGAGGGTCTCCAGTTGCTATAGGAGTAACAATGGTTTCGCCACTCAAAGCTTTCCTCTCATATCCCGTGGGTTGGATGTCCCTGCAGTCGCATTCGGGCCCTACTGCTCGAGGCCTCCTGGGCCCCAACATTGTCGGTCCATAGGCTCTTCTTGATTGAAGGTTTCGATCTTTGGCTCTTCTTTTTGGAAGCCGATGCTTGTCACTGTGGAGGCCGAAGCCTCTAGTTGCTGGACGTCTAGACGACTGTTGATCCTCTAGAGTATTTTGAAGACGTCCCCCATTTGAGTAGCCAATGCGTGGACGTCGGGCTCGGGACGCTCACCCACCTTGCTACCCGCAGAGGGATTGTCACCATAGGTGGCGGTGTCCCTAGGTGGCACAGTTGTCTGCACCCTTATGTTGACCATATTTGTTGTTATGAGTGTGGTGGTTAGACTTTTATGTCATTCCCACAGATGGCGCCAATGATGCGCCCCTGATATCCGAGTTGTGGTATAAATGAGAAAGCCACTTGATTTTTTACTGTGAGTCGAATTGGATCGAGTCCGATTTTTATCTTTGCTAACTTGAAATCTCTGCACCACAAATTACAAAAAAAGGTTAGAGGATTTGCGGGACTTATTCCCTAATTTATCTTTCGATACTCAAATCAGTAATCTTTGTTAGAAAAATAGAATAATGTGAGGATATGAAAGAATGTAATGATACTCGTATGCAGGGATCGTGAGAGGAGACCTGAGCTCTTGGAGTGCGTTCAGAGGGGAGCGACTTGAAGAGATGGAGAATTGAACTCCTATGTGTCGCATTTGGTGAGTGCCCACTAGGATGCACTCGATGGGGGTGGCTTTCGTGAGGAGGAGAAATAGCTGTGTTGGGAAAGAGAGTTTGATTCTTTCTGGCTCTTGTGTCTCATTCGAGGGTGACTTTTCACAGGGGATTGCTCAATCCCTAATCCTGTGAAGGGTAAGAAAATTTACAGTGCTTCGTGGAGAAGGATTTGGTGCCAAGACTAACGATCGGTATTCCGTTAGGATTCGTCAGCTATTGGGGTATTGAAAGGAGCCACCGCGTCAGATGTTGTCTTGTGGCGGTGATGTGACTGCAACTGGTGGTGGCCGACAGAGGCCAGGTTACTTCTCGTGTGGATTGGTCGGGCTGCCGTTGGTTGGTGAGCATAACGATTCTCCATGGTTGACCCCCATCACCATTGGCTGAGAACTATTATGCCGGTGTCTTCTGCGCTGTCAGACTGTTATCGCTAAGTTGGAGGGTAAACTTTTTTATGATTGATTGGCTCATTCACAGAGGCTACCCCTTAACTCTGGACCGTTGGTCCTTTTGGGCTGGTTGGATGGTTCCTAAGCTTTCTTTGGTGTTGGACTTCGCTAGCTAATGGATGGGTTGCAGGATTGACCCTCGTTATGACTAGATTAGCCTATGTTATGGCTGGATCTATCAAGTTCTGACAAAAATTCAAGCTTTGGCTAACCAAAATAAAGCCCCAAACTAACTGCAAATTATATACAATAGCATCTATCATTTTCTATTATTTCTTAAAAGTTTGTACTAATTATTCAACAAACAAAAAGTTTGTAATTATGTGTTTTATTCATTTTATTGTCAACAAATGAAATAAACAAATTTGATGTTTTAGATATAATTATTATTTTATTCTTTGTCAGACTATATTGTTTAGAAATGTTGTCAAATTGGACACTCTTTAGGCAAAGGATACAAAAATCTGAAAGGATAAAGGTCTTTTAGAACATGATATTAATTCCTGTCAAAATGAATAAGAGCCTCTTGTTGAATAAATGTGTTTTGAACTATTAATAATTCTTCAAATGTGACCATTAAAAAATGGCCTTTTAATACAGGATATTAATTCCTTAAATGAAGAGCCTCTTGTTGAATAATTTGTAATAATTCCTCAAAAGAAAAATGACCAATAACTTCTCAAGAAGTTTCCTATTAGGTCCCCAAGGCGGGCCCTCATGCTATTGTAAATACAAAGCCTTTTAATATAGGAGGGGCATCTTTTGTTTCAATATCACAATATAGTGACAAAAGTTTTAAAGGGGTCTTTAGTTTGATTAAGCACTCATTTTTATTTGAAATAATTTAAAATACTTGTTCAGATATAAGTTTTAAAATACCTAAGCACACACCTAATAAGATTAAAAGCATATTATCTGAAAAATCATATTTTTAAAAAATTTCAACGTATGGAGCAATAGATTAGTGGAGATTCCATCTCTAAAAAAGATGGAGAGATTTTTTTCTCTCTATTTGGTTCGTTTATTTTTAAATAGATAAATATAATTTAAATATTTAAATTTAATCAATTTTTTAAATAGTTAAATTATAATTTTTTATTAAAAATAAACAATCAAAATACAAAGACTCAACCTCTGAAACTTTTTCAGAGCAATGTCCTCTAAAAGCATATCGCCTCTCTCGACATTAAATATTCAAATTTATCTAGTACTTTATTGACTTGCACATTAAAGAATAAAATTGATAAGTTATTTTTGTATCTTTATATTTTTATTTTAATTTCTGATATGTAAAATTTGTAAGAGCCCGTTTCCAAATCTATTAGGTTGAATTTGAATTCATACTCACAAAACCTTTTTGTTGTCCTGTATTATTTTGTACCTTATCTTTTTGTATAATTTTCTACTCCTATTCTATTTGGCGACGTTTCAAAGAAGTTTTATTCAATAGAATCATTTCTTTATTAGCTTTCATTGTATTAAGATACTCTCTATGCGTGTGTGCCCGCACACCTTTCTGTATACTACCGCAAGAATAACACAATTCAATGATATATTTTCTAATGCGAAGACGTTGTTCATGAACTCTGCGCGTCCAAGAAGGCGTTGAAGTCCTCCCTGGCCTTGCGCAAACGAGGCGTAATGCAGGTAGGAGACGACGGGTGCGACGACGCCGAAAACCGAACATGCCTGCTCGAATCCTGAGATTTTCGGCCGCCGTTTGCTTTCACAGATCCGTTTCTCAGAACTCCTTTAGGCTCTGTATCCAACTTCGCCTCTTTATCGAACACGAACGCCGCCGTAACCGGAGACTGCATATCGGTCACGCTGCATCGGATCATCTCCAATGGCAGGCTGAAGAATAGATTCGTCGACTCTCCATCTTCGTTTGCATTGCTCAACGCTGAGGTTGACCACGATCCGCACTCAAATTTCTCCAACGACACCGTCCTCGATATCACCGGCGGCTCCGTCTTCTGCGACGACGACGACGACGACGAGGAGCTTGCCCTAACCGGCTTCCCCTTCCCTCTGGTCGGAAGGAACAGGCACAATTTTCCACATTTGAATTCCTCCTCTGGCATTTCCTTAATCTTTTCCTTCCTTGATCGATTTCCCGTGGATTCCGGTTTGGAGAAGCTGTTAGATTGCTTGTGTTTGTACTTGTCTCCAGCGGTGGCTGGCTTTTCAAGCCAGAGATCGAAGTCATCGGCCGGAGCGCTCGATCTCCCTTCACCCATCGATTTGCTCCTGCGCATGCTACACTCTTGCAATTCGAGATGAGAGTCGTCCATCACAGATTGTTGACGAGAGAGCTTAGAAGTCGGCCGCGGCGGCGTGTTGTTTTGGCTCTTCCATATCTTCTTCAGTGGCGAGGCGGCGGCTGAGTCAGTAAGGCTTGTGAACAAGAACTTGAGTTTTGGCGGCTGCAGAGGCAGAGGAAGGTTCGTGCAGCCAGAGGACTTTTGCTCAGTGGGAGTCAGCGAGGCTAGTCGGAGACTGGCCTGCCTAATCGTTCCTTTCAAAGATATTAGATCTACTGAAATCTGTTTCTCTCTCAGCAAACTGCCTCTGTTCTGCAAAACTCCTCGCTGCTCGATAGCCAAGAAATCGAAACTGGAAGGTGCGGAGCCATTAATATCAGTTTCAATGGTCATGCAGATGTCCTCGCCTTCACAGCAACTTCCGCCAAATTCTCGAGAGGAGTTGTGTTGCAAGGGAGGAGCTACCATGACTGGAAGATGCTTGAAGCAGTGCGGTGTTTTGAAAGGGTGCATACTGCAACAATGGTTTATAGACGACATAAAAGCGGGAGGTCAGCTTTGACGACGGAGGACGTGTGCAGCATGTCCGCACATACCGCCCAAAGTAGTGATCTCCATGTTCATTGCTCTGTTCCAGGTTAAACACCCCTTCCCTCCTTAAAATATCTTGCACATTAGAATAGGAGCTGACCTTATAGTGTTTTTCCATTTGGTACCGACGGTGTTGACTTCATTTTTATTCGAAAACGATCAATAAAAAAAATAAAATTTCTCACACGAGCAGCATCGAATGGACAAGAACCGTATGAAAACATATTGAGGGTTTCATTTAATGATATTATTTGATTATGTATTTTAATTCTTATTTTAATTTAACACAATTGAAAAAATAAATTTATCTTCGTTTACCAATAACATTAATAAATGATTTAGTACTTCTAGCATATTACATAATTTTCCATAAACAAGGACTCATCACTGTGTTTAAGAGAATACCTCAAAATGTATGTTATATGGCAGCCTAGTCAACTATTTTTTCCCCCCAAACCTAAAACTGACCAACCAAAATAGAAGTAAAAATCCCCACAATTTTACATCATTTTGATATTATGGTTCTCTTGACAGACCAAATAACAATGTTTTTGTTTTCTTTAACAATCATCCAATTTTCAACAATTTAACACATAACATTATTAAAACTGATAGGTCTATTACTGTAGGCTGACCTGGGGTCTAGGCCTACAACGGAAGAATATTTCAAAAGTTGCAGCTCAGGAGAGGGCCCTTGCGGCCCAAGATCCAAGATCATGCGACTCAAGATAGCTCATCAAGGCATAGGCCAATAAAGCCACCCGCCAAATGCAGATTATAAACGTGCATCCTAGCATCGCCAGCTCATGAGCTCCAATTCAATAAACACGCCCACATGATCGTAGCCTATCATGTTGGGCTTGCCAGAAAGAAAGCCACCAACGGTGCTCCTCAAGATGACCCACACCCCATGATTCCCTCTATAAATACCTCCTTTCCCTCGTAGGAAAAGCAGGGGAAAAATGAAAGGCTCGAATGATCACAGGTGGAGAACTCTCTCTAAACTAGTAAAAATGGAGAACGAGGAATATAACCAAAGGCATGCAACAATCAATCTTAAAGCTACCTTCCACTAGAGACGAATCCTTCTTCCATACCGATTACCAATCCCAACCGGTGGCTGCGCAGGCCTCATGCCAGCTCCGAGCCCTCACGCTAGATGGCTAGCGAAGAAGACTCATAAAGTAGAGCGCAAAGAACCCTCTCTGTCTGCAGTCGGAAAATGACTGGTAGGCGACCTCTCTCTTCACCGTTAGTGTCCAAGAATCTCTTCATCATCCGGTTAGCCACCCCTCCACGGGCACACTCGACAATCAACCACTCAGCGAATGCATCACTCATCTTTTCTTGCTGGCCGCTCCCTAGCGAGCGCATTCGGCAAAGTTCAGTCCTCCATCTCTCTAAATTGTCCCCTGGCCAAGCGCACCGAGTGGAGCTCATCTTTCATCTCTCTAAGCTGCACCCTTTATAATAATCATATAAAAAATAAATGGTTATGAATTAGACAATAAGACTCCTTGTTCCTCAAAAAAGAATTGGCCCCAAGTCTGGCATGAAAAAATACAGAACTTGATAATCAATGGCATTATATTCAATAGAAATACAGGAAACTGGAATTACAGGATGCTGAAGCTGAGCAAAGGGTCTTTGGAAGAATGTTGTTCTCACATATTGCAATGCCGTTCTATGAAGATTAGTTGGACGAGGCATACATTACATTGACAACTGCCATTATCCAAATTGTTACATTATATAGAACAATCTCACTATGAAGCAAGTTAATCGTCCAAATCAAGCATGCATAACAGCAACCAAAATTCTGCTGGGGAAAAGCATCCATGCATACTCCACAAACACACACACACATGCATATCTAATAACAATCAAGAATCAAAGGAAAAGCTCGTCATCCACTAATGGAAGCTAAGGTACCCTTTCAGTTGAGTGCTCTAAACGTAAATCTGTCTTAATCCTAAGATGACTGAATACTACCCATATATATACATATACTCAACCTGTATGAAAGCAAAGAATCTCTATCGTAGGGAATTATAAAACAAAATTAGAACCACTGAGATACCAATGATAATTGGAAAGGCTGTGACCACGTACAAAGCTCCGTAACCCTGCAATACAACAAAAAAGGCCCTCAATCACACTCGCAGATTATGCTCATGAACTCACGGCTGTTGTACATCGTTGTCATGAACATTTGTTTTCTCATGTTGATTCCAAGGAACATGAAATCAAAGAAGCTTTATGTTTTTTCCAAGTGATCAACTACATATTATTGATTACAATTCAAGAATTTAATCAGGGTTTCTACAGGAATAGTCTGTTTGTAGTCTCTGTTGAGGTGAATATTATTTTAAACTATAAATCAACAGTGTCTTGCTTTTTCTTACATATTGCTAGTATAGTTTTGACTTCTTGCTCGTGAATTTAACAAAAAGATGCTAAATTTAAGGGGAATGATCAAATTTAAAGGACAGCCCTACACCTACATTGTAAAGTTATTTTTATGGTTTAAACCCGGGACCTCTAGAATCACAATAACACAACTAAACCATTGCACCTAGACTCACCCTCTAACAAAATGATACTGTAATCCAAAAGTAGTTAATCAACAGCATATAAGTCTCTATTCCTATCGAAGGTAATACTGTAGCTGCTCTTTGCTTGCTCTGGTTTTACCAATTAAGAAAAGATGAACATCCTCCAAACCAAAGATAAGTAATGGAACATGTGTATATCAGTAAAGGAGATCACAAAACATACAACTGCTTGAGGCACCTCCATGTCATCAGCAACGTTTAACTCATCAATCTCGGCAGCTGAATCCCAGTCAATATTACGTTGTTTAGCAGCAACTTGAGGATCAACACCCGTGTCAGTGGCTTTTGCGTATGGGGATTTGCTTTTTGGTCTTTTCTTCGGTGCTTCAACCTATCGAATGCCACAGCTTCATGAGAGAACAATTATTTTTCAAGCATTCTCTGCATATGATTCTGTCAACCTTAACAGCAATAAGAAACCACTATTCTCAAAAAAGGCAACGGTTTCTCTCAGCAAAAAAAGAAAATAAGTGTAAAAGGCCAGCATGGCTACACCATCACCATAATCAAGAATTTCCATGTTGCTTAGTTGAAGAGTCAATCATACCCTTTATTGTGAATGCAAAATGGATCACTGAAAATCACCCAATTCTACTGATATGCAATTTGCGTCAATCATGTGATAGAGAACCTGATGGCCAAGAGTCAGATGCTTGTAAACATGGTTAAGAAAGATAATACAAATGTCGACTTATAAACTAAGATGGCAGGGTGACTGGCAGAGGACCCCAATCCTTAATGCTTGTTATATCAGTTTATCTGCTACTATTCAAGGTTCTTCTGCTTAACTTTAGGCTTTTCTTAAACTAGGAAGCCAATGGGCCTCTTCATCTTGAAAAATTATCCTGGGTTGACAAGCAAAACAAATTAGCTCAATTCTGTTTTATAATAATGAATTTTGAACAAGACATTACTTCATATATGAATATATAATGAACTTAATGGTAAAACTTGATTTTGCAATAGTTTGAATAAAAACTTGTGCTCAATTTATTCAAGCTAAACTCATAAATTCAATGAGACAAGCACGAATCTAGTTCTATGCTCCCCCAAATTAATGAGTTGAGAGCAAACGAAGAAAATACTATTTTTTTCCAAACGAACCTATAATAGTTAATTATTAATGTCAAGTGTGGCTACTAACCACAAACTAATGCTTAACAAGCATTATTTAAATTAAGTGTGTTTAGTTTAATTTTTTTCTCAAAATTAATAATATAACGTCTGACTAAGAAAGTAAGAAAGATTCTTATTAAAGATAAAGTAGTAGTAAGGGTAATATATTTGTCAACTTTTTTACCATCGCTCCTCTCTTAAAAATAAATGAGAAAAAGAAGAAAAGCAATTAGTTTACTAAGAAAAGAAAGAATAGTTCTCTTGTTCGCACCTAATTGTTAGTCCAAAGGAAGCTAGTGCCAACAAGCTTTTGCTTACAAGTTTACTAAGAAAAGAAGAATTATGAAATCACTTGTTGTGTTAATTACCAATTCATAGATTTCTTAAGTTATAGAAAATGTTAGACAGTAACCTAAATGTTGATAAGAACACCACATTATCGGCCACTCACATCATGTCAAATACCATATTGTCTAACGGATAAAAGGATAATTTATAATCACCATGGATAGATATATCAATATTGGGAGACCATAATATCGATATTTCCATTACAAAAAAAATTTCAATACTTGGCCACATCACAATGTATCGGCCAATATATATTGGCTATGTTTTTTTCTTTACTTTGCCATCGGAAACTTGAATACACTTTTAAATACCAAAAATTATAAATCTTCTAAGTAGCCTAAGCATACATAAATCAAATGTTTTATGGCATTTTTAATGTCCAAGAAAGATATCAATATTAGTTTTGACAAATTTGACTATATCTCTTCAAATAATGAGATGAATTATTAAATATTGTCAAATTTTAGTATATCAACTCACATTTGATGTGGTCATAAGAAAAAAATTTTATCAAAATCTGATACTGATACGTATTATTTGGTACTGATATCGTGATATTAACATGTTTATCCATGATAATGACAATATTTGCATAGAACTGTTATGCAAGTCAAATGAAAAAAGACCCCAAAAAAAAACTTGATCACAAAATTAAATCAATTTCTCATTATATATTAAAAACATTGCTTCAAATTTATCACATGTTTATCTCTATAAGCTTGTAAAACATTGTTACAAGCATCACAAGTTCTTAAGAGACTAATATATAAGTTCAGAAATATTCAGAAAACACTTATTTGTAGGCTTTGGAAAATTGTGGAAAACATAATTTTTGATGTTCACTCAACCTGCTAAAATGCAATTCAAAGTTAGGAAATAGACAGAATTGAACACCTTTTCTCAGATTTACGTTTTACTGGAAAAAGTTTTCAAGACAAAAATCCAATATTCAACAATTAAAATAAGCTGTGTGTGTTTCAAGCTGCAAGGTTTAATATATTTCTTAGGGTTAAGTAAATCTTTCACTTTTTCTTAATTGCAGTGGCTAAGTGACAAACAGTGCAATGCTAAACAGGAGTTACATGCAATGGATATTCAGGTTGGAAGTCAAATTAGAAACTTCGAAAATATATCAGTACTTGGATTTTTTTTTTTTCCATAATTGATATTTGGACTTTTAAGTTATTGTTAGTTTGCATTTCTTCAGCATCTCAATATGTACTTCAGAGAATTTTGGCAGCACCGCAATGGGAACTCAGAGAATTTTTATAATGGCGATCTTTATTCAATGATGAGGATTCAAGTCAACTTACTATCTACTTTCTATTCAAATAGAATAACTTTAATAATTAATCCTGCTAATATAAAATTCTTTAATTAGTTCTTTGCTTGTATTGGAAGTACAGGCCTTAACACTCATATTAAAAGATGAAATTCTAGATTTTCCTTAATTAATTGCAACTGTTTCATATCCCTTTCATCTTCTCCGGGTCCCAAATTTCTTTCTAACTATTCCCAAACTTTCTTCCAGTTCCGGTCTATATTTTTCTGTCCTCACCCCTAAAAATTGTTATTATTTATCACCTCCTCATGGGAATCCCAAGTGTAGGTTCTGCCCCTTCAGTACTTATATTCTAAAATCATGGGTGTATTTGAATCTGATGCATCTTTGGATCCGATTTGTTAAACGGGTTAGGGAGCTGCTCGATTTCTCTTGGCGGGTCAAACAGGAACCGGTCTGGTCCCAGTTGCTTTAAATCTGGAACCTATACAATATAATTAACAAACAAGAGGTCCGAGGATAACAAGAACTCGCTGCCCCAAATATCCTCAAATACTCAAGTCAAAAATCTTTCTACGATAAGAGAAAGATGAAAAAATATAATATATGTATGCATAGATGCATGTAAAAAAGAAATTGAGTTGTTAGCAAAGGGCAAGGCTCTAGTAAGTGCACCCGGCCAAGAGGCACTTTGAGAAATTGAGGTCTTAGCTCCACGAGTACCGCCTGGCTTTGAGAGATGGAGGACTTAACTCCGATAGGTGCGCCTAACCAAGGGCAGCTTTTAGGGATGGAGGACTAGGCTCCAGAGGGTGTGTCCGACTAAGGGGTGGCTTTAGGATGGAAGACTTAGCTTCACTAGGTGCACTCGACCAAAGGATGGCTTATAAAGATGGAGGATGAGGCTCCGAAGGGTGCACCGAGTCAGGGGGCGACTTTGAGAATCTTGCTTGCAAGTCCTAGTTTGCTTCGCCTTTCCCAGGAACTCCCATGTATAGGGGGAGCACTGGCGAGCTTGCCCACGCAGGTGTGAATGTCCTCGCCGGAATCCTTTCTTGGCTACGTACGGAGGGAGCCTTCTGCACCCGATTGCTCAAGTCATCCTTGATGCCCCGGCGGTGGAGAATCCCGAGGGAGCGCGGCACGTCCACATTTGCAAGCCTAAATGGGATTGGTTGTTCCAATAGCTGGAGGCAATACTCTGAACTCAACGAGAAAGTGAAAACCGTGATCATAAGCGTCCTCCCCTTTGCCTAGAGTTTGGCTACAGTAGCTAAGCGCCATCCTTTCTTCTTTTTTGCTTTTCTCATTTTCTTCATTCGTTGTCGGGAGCTTCTTCCCTTCTTTTTCCTCTTGTTGTCGAGAACCCTTAGCCTCTCAAGCCCCCTTGCAACCTCCTTTTCCCAACGTTTGGATCTCCTCTTTTAATAGAGAAGAATGATGGCTACCGTCCTCCTAGGCGGCAAAAAGGGGCAATTATCCTACCTTCTACGCGCATCACTCTTGATGATCACTACACAGAGGGCGCCAAGCAGGCAAACTTATTGGAGACCGTACGCGAATCCTGATTCTCTAAATCAGGGAAATGATGCGTTGACAGCGGCCAAGCCCATTCCTCAGCTGTGCAGCGTCTTTTGATTTGAGGGAGCTGCTGGGCCGCGCTTACGGGCCCATCCAAGGGCTGATTTTGGCCGGGCTAACCTGGACTAAGCCGTTTGGATCTTAGGCTGTGCAAAATGCCTCCTGGGCCGTGCGGTTCTTCCTGTAGACTCGGAATTGGGCCGGCCCACATATCTCCAAACCCATCACTAGCCCCCCATGTAGAGAGGTTTGAAAATTCAACCCCCAGTATGTCATAATGGGACATTGCCTACAGACCTTCACACGCTATTTCCTTCCCGAGGCGCTCTGCGGACACGCCACATAGCGTGGCACGATTTGATTTGCCGCCGCTCGCAGTTCTCTGCAGAGGGCATCCTGCTAGAGCCAATTGGATATGCCTAAGTTAAAGAAGGGTGACCTCCTCCCTCAGCTATAAATGGAGAGGCTTACCATGGTCCCCTGTACAATTCACCCTCTAGCTAGCCAAGAGGTGTGAGGGTTCAGAGCAGGCATGGCTTCTATACCACCATCGCTTGAGATCACAGGAAGTTCTAGAAGGATTAAAGATGTGTTTGAAGTCTACCTTAACATCCTTGTTTTGATTGCTTTTATGTTGTAACACGGGCGGTCCGAGCATAGGATCACTGTTACCTTCCTCCCCCTGCTGGGATTCAGTTGTCCTCTCTGAAGGAACCTTGAAAGGCAGGCGCTCTAGCCCATCTAATGTGCTCTTGGACCCGGGCAGGAGCCACCACTTTTGGTTCTCTCTGGCGGGGTTGCTTCCGGATGCTGCTGGAGGAGGAGCTTCCGAAGTCAACTCGGGACTGGGCCGTTGTTGCCGTGTTGGGTCTGACTGAATTCCATAGGCTATAGCCCATCTCGACGGATGATCTCCGGGGGGTGCCTCCCAAGTAAAAGCGGGCAAATGGTCCCTCACTCTTGCCCAGGAGGGCTTTTGCAGGCTCTCCATGCTGTGTTACATTCTCCCAAGAGGGTCGACGGCAGGGAGGCCAATCTCCGAGAAAATGGCCGTGTTTTGTTTCTCCTTCATGCCTATCTTCCTGAGGTCGCAAGGACAAGCTTAGCCGAGTCATTGTCACTTGTACTTTTACTCCCTTTTTGTGCTGTACGTCTACTGTCGAAAGCTTGTACTTTATAAAAATGAATTAACGAATGGAACTGCCGAACGTTACTTATCCTCATGTTGCATGGCTTTCGATATATATATGTATTTGCATGATTTGAATGCTAGGGGTGCTTGAATCGCCGTTCTTGCTGTCGGGCGCCCGCCAATATGATGTCTTGATGTGCTGGTGACCCGGTTCCTCATGATCTTGACTCACGACTACTCGCCTCGAACTCATGGTGGGATGAGTTCAGACAAGTTGATTCTAAATATGCTGCTCTGCATGTCGCCAGTTTGCAACCTTGGGAAGGGGTGTGTCAATTCTTTATTACCTGCACAATGCCACCAATTTCAAATGTCACAGGCACGAGCTGTTTGGGTGTCGCATGGGAGACGTTGCATCGGTTGCCATAATGAGTCCTGCGAACAGACGTGCCTCGACTATTCACGATGAGGGCACATGTCACAGGGGGTCTACGGGGCGCACCCTACACTAGCCCGAGATGCCGTTGCTGCGAGGCTGGGGCACTAGCTCTTTAAGCGTTGCTGCCCGGTCTTCTCCATGCTTCCTTTTTCTCCTGAAATATCTCTGCCCTAACTCACCATTCTCCTTCTTGGTTCATATAGTTTCTCAAATAGATTCCCGTGGCATCATTAATATTCCATCCAGTTTGACTGTTGGAGAGGTGGAGTCCATATATCGCAGATATGGCATCTCTCGCGCCATACCATATGTTGTGCCTGATGCTAACGATGTCCCTGAACCCTTGATATGGAATATCATTAATATTCCAACGACGTCCAATTGTTCATTGCCATCTACAAGGAACAATTGGAAGCTGGCTTCCACTTTCCAGTGGCGGAGGAGTTGTGCAGCATCCTGAGGGCTTTAGGGACCCCAGTGGCATGTCTTCAGCCCCACACCCTTTGATATCTCGTGACCCTATGCATCTTCTTTTAAACCAAAGGATTCATCATGGATGCTCAGGTCTTGAAGGTGCTCTTTCAGGTTGACCAAGAGGACGATTGGGTCTCCTTTTCCGCCTACAATGATTTTGAGGTGAGTGGGGCAGACCCTTACCTGGAAGCTGGCTAGGGGGCATGCTTCTTTTTTGTGGCTGTGGACGCCGACTAAAGGGTCCCAAACAATTAAGGCAGGGTCAACGATGCCTTTACTGGGGATGCCATGCCCGCCGATGAACAAGCGTTGCTGCCTCTGCCCTGGTCGAGAAGTGCAGCGACTTCTGTGTCATACCAACATTTAGGTCCCCTAGGGCACCCTCAATAGAGTTTGGTGGGCGCCCCGACCTAAGGAAGACGAGACCTCTGCGGCGCTAGGTCGTTGGCCCAAGAGGAGGTGTGGTCCGCACTCCCTGGCCTCTTCTGACAAAGGCATCGCTGGAACGGGTTCTGCGCTTCCTACCCTCTCTAAGGAATGCTGGCAGATCAACGCTGCTTGCGCAAGGGGGACGACTTTGGTAGACGTCGGGACATCAACGAGGCCCAGCTGCACTTGGCCCTTGTCGAATGATCTAGGCTTGAGCGATTTGTCCAGCCAGACGAAAGATGAGAGCTCAGCGGATCCTGAGGGTGGAGTAGAAACAAGCAGACCAACTGGGGAGTTGAGCAAGTTGGTTGATGCCACGGCTATGGCCAAGCGGGGGACCCTGATTCTGGTGGAATCTTGCCCAGGAACGTCCGGGTCTTCTTCTCTTGCCACAGAAGCTGCCAAGGCCGTTCCAGTGGAGGGGGAGATGGCCAATGGTGCTGCCGGGGCTGAGGTCACCATGGAGGGGGCACCGAACGCTAGGACACTAGTCAGCGAGCCCCCCGGCACCCTAGGTGAGCTCAGGCCTCTACCAAGCTTCGAGGCGCATTTGCAACCCCTGCAATTGGCCGGCGCTAGTGCTGAAGATCCTTCTGGCCCTTCTTGTTGGGGTGGACTGTCTCACATTGAGGTATTGCGCCGAAAGCTTCCTTGTTCTGATACTGCCCATTCCTTTTACTATCATTCTTGGCTGACTGCTACCCGTTACTTGACAAATTCGAGAGGTTCTCCGGACGCTGGAGAGCGCTCTGCTCTGGAGGGGCACTGAGATTCTCCGACTGTCCTAGCTACACGCCAATCCAGTGGCAATGTAGGATGCGGAGTGTCGGGTAAATGCTGTTGTTGCCGAGGCTTCATGGAGTGAACGCTGGCCGTTTATCTCGATCACGCCCTATCCCAGTCAAAGGTGAGAAGCCAGGAGCTTGCAGAGGCCAATGCTCAGGTTTTGGATCGGATCACCTCACTCGAGGATGAACTTCAGAGGACTTGGCAGCAACTTGTGGATCTTCGAGATGAGAATACCTGGTTTAGAGGTGAGCTCCAACCCGGTGTGCTACCAGGGAATGGTCAGGGGTCCGCGCCGGGCAGACTGGAAGGTCCCTGACCCTAAGATGGCCATCCGAACAGGCTGTAGATGTAGATAGCATCTTGCCTCTTGTATCTTTTGGGGCTGTTAGACGCCTTCATATGTACATCTTAATTCTTTAATAAAACAGCTTGACCATCTTGATCATTGCTGCTGCTGCTTCTCTTGCTTTTGTTGAGCTCTCTCTCTTTTTTTTTTTTTTTTTTTTTTTTGATGCCTTTCGACTTGGTCGCGTTCGCTCTTGCTGAAAGGAGGTTGTGGCACGAGGGAAGTTCATTTGCCGACTAAGCATAGCTGCTATTTTTGCTGGCCTTTGACCGGACATTATAATCCATTTGTGCTCTCTCCCACAAAGGAGAAGTCGTGGCACGCCTGTTGGTGAGCCTCACTAGAGACGATTGGGTTTCATGATTGCAGCCACCAAGCTCTGGCGAAACCTAGGCCATCACCCGTACTTTACCATCTTGGTGCTCGATCCTGTCAGAGGATGTCATATCTTACATACGTCTGGACCTAGTTCGCCGACCATGGTCAACTAATGGTGCTAGTTCTTGCCAGAGAAAGTCGCCGCACACATGCTGAATAGTCTCCTAAGGTTTTTGTGGCTGATTGATGGGGAGGTCCGTTTCTTAGTTTGCGAGCCCCTCGGGCTGGTTAATTTGACCGTGAATGAGCCGCTCGATTGTCGAGACTGATGTTTCACTTCGGCCGTCACTAGGCCGCTCAGTTAACGGGACCGAGGTTTTAGACCGAGTTGCAACCGGTCAAGAAGCAAGTGAAGAATGATTTACCCGACTTAGGATAGTCTAGGTCTTTGGAATAATGCGGGCACACAAGTATTTGGATAATGATTAATCAAATCAAATGATTGAACATGCAGCAAGCAATCCGCATAGATGCATGCAAGACTTACCTGAATTCGTGGCGGACTCGCACATAGCGCCTCTCGGAGCGGAGGATATTGTGTCCTTGAGATTGGCTCTTCGATTCAGGAGCAAGTCGCACTCACCCTACCAAGAGGATTGTAAAAGTTGGCCACGATTACCGCAGGTCGAGTGCCCAATCGGGGGTCTTGGTCGTGGCCTTCATGCTCTAAGGATCGCGCTCGTTTGGATGAACTGGCGATCAGTGCGGAATGCTGAGCCCCTAAGGCATTGCCAACCGTGGTGGCTAATGTAGGACACGGTTACCGGTTTGGGTTCTTTCAAACTCCTCCATGGGCCAAATGGCTTCTAGCTCGTTCGACCATCCGTCACTTGGCCCGCAAGCATTAGGGGGCCTCTTGCATAGGATGTGTCAGCCGGCTGCCTGCTTTGTTCATGGCACCTCCAAGACCTCAGGGGGTCTAGCAGGTCACAAATGCAGTCCTGGCGAGGCTCCGAGCTGAGATCTTGATCGCAAGGCACCAAAGGGAAGCCCCCCGGTGCCGTGACTTTGAGCGGGAGCTGCTGGTTTGAGGTAGACCATTCGTTCTCGTGGCTATCCATGGAGGGGTCGTCACAATAGGAGATGGCACCTGGGGCAGATGCGCCGGCTTGTGCCCCTGGTCTGACCTTGCTTGTTCTGATGGATGCGGTGATTAGACTCTTGGTTGCTCCCACAAACGACGTCAATGATGCGTCCCTAAATCCAGATTGTTGAACGGGTTGGGAAGCTACTCAATCTCTCCTGGTGGGTCGGATTGGAGTCGGTCCAATCCCCATTACTTCAAACCTGGATCTGCCGTAACACAACTAACAAACAAGAGGTTAAAGGATGGCGGAAACTCGTTACCCGATATATCCTGCGACGTTCAAATCAGAAATCTTTCTACAATTAGAGAAAGATGGAAGGATACAAGATATATATGCATAGATGCATGTAAAATGGGGATTAAGTTGTTAGCAAAGGGTAAGGCTCTGGTGAGTGCACCCTGCTAAATGGCAGCTTTGAGAGTAGAGGTCTTAGCTTCGCAGAGTGTGCCTAGCCAGGCGGCAGTTTTGAGGGATGAAGGACTTGGATCTGATGGGTGCGCTCGGCCAGAGGACGACTTTAAGGGATTGAGGATTTGGCTCAAATGGTTGCGCCCGGGTAGAGGTGGCTTTGAGATGGAGGATGAGGCTTTGAAGGGTACACCCGGCTAGGGGTTGATTTTAAGGATCTTGCTTGTGGGTCAAGATTTGCTTCACCTTTCTCGGGAACTCCCATGGATAGGGGAATCACTAACGAGCTTGCCCGTACGGGTGTGAATACCCCCCGGAATCCTCTCCTGACTACATACAGAGGGGAGCCTTCTGCACCCGACTGCTTGAGCCATCCTCAATGCAATCTAGAGGGAGTATTGTGTGTCCACAATCGTGAGCCTGAATCGGATTGGTTGTTCCGACAGCTGAAGATGATGCTCTGAACTCAACGAGAGAGTGAAAATCATGAGGATGAGCGTGCTCCCCTTTGCCCAAAGTCTGGCTAGAGCTACTGAGTGCCATCTTTTCTTCGTTTTCCCTCTTCTCATTTTCTTCATTCATTGTCAGGAGCTTCTTCCATTTCTTCTTCCTCTTGTTGTCGGAAGCCCTCAGCCTCTTGAGCCCCCTTCGAACCTCTTTTTCCCAACGTTTGGACCTCCTCTTTTTATCAGGGAGGATGATGGCTACTTGCCTCCTAGGCTGCAAAAAGGGGCTATCACCTTACCTTCTACACGCACCATTCCTCATTATTACTATGCAAAGGGCGCCAGGCAAGCAGACCTAGCGGAAGCCATACGCGAATCCTAATTCTCTGAATAGGGGAAATGATGCGCTGACAGTGGCCACACCTGTTGGTCAGCTGTGCGGCGTCTTCTAATTCTAAGGAGTTGCTGGGCCATGCTCGTGGGCCCATCCAAGGGCTGATTTTGGCTGGGCTGACCTGGACTGAGCCTGGATCTTAGTCTGCACCGAATGCCTCTTAGGCCATGCGGTGTTTCCTATGGACTCAGAATTGGGCCAGCCCACATACCTCTGGACCCATCAAAATCCATATTCAAGCCATATCAACTCCTTGCTGGAGCTACTTGTAGTCCCACAATCAATTACCAAATTTTGTTTCGGTTAACTATGGACAGGATATTTGTAGTAGATTGTGTAACTTGAACCAGTACAAAGATGTAGAGACTTGCACAATGGAAATTTAAAAATTAATAGCTTGATGCACGTTCAAGAGGATGAGCAACATGTCATTAGAGGAGTTTGCTATGGTATTCAGTTGAGGTTGTAGGGTCATTGGGTTTCATTCCGTTGTTGAAGAAGCCTCTGCTGCTAAAATTGCAGCAAAAAGCCGTTAACAAGAGACGACAGATCTAAGATGACCAACAATGTTGAAAGTGAGCTTCAATGGCCACTTTCTGCAGAATCCATCAAGCAATTACTCCTTTGAACTCTATAAATGTGGAGAAAGAGGGAAATCTTATAGGCATTGCCCTAATTGACGAGCAAATTTCTACCATAAGATACAATTTTACTTTGTGGATGGAAAAAAGAAAGACAGGTTGACAAATATGGTTGGTGAATGAAAAGAACCGCAGCAAGGACAGTGACGATGACTCATCCATTGTAATTTAGGTGTAAGATTGAGATACAGGTGATCATAGAATGTATGCAGTGACACAATAAAGGAAGGGATAGATGAAAAGTGTTATTTAAACCAAGGCCAACACATAAAAGTTTACAATCATGATTAATTTTCTAGGCTTCCTAATGTTTAAGTAATTCTTGTTTTGCATGCATTAGTTAGAGGTAATTAAAAAGAGCCTCTTTGTATTGGAGTCTTTGGTTAGATTGATTAATTGCGTCTAGTTTTTAATTGAATGTTGTCTCCACATCACTGCCATTAGAAACATCTGACATACTTCCTTTTGTTTATTCTTGTAGACCATGCTCAAAAATCATTGGGCAGTTTAGGACACAAATTTAAAAAACATAGTCTTATGGTGGCACAGCAAAATAGTATATATGATATTTGGAAGATTGGCTTCATCTACTATTGAATTAATGTACTTAAGAATTCAAACACTTCCTAGTCCATCCAACAGAAACCGCATTATGATTCTCATCTATCAACATTGACAGCATGTAAAAATCAATAATCATGCAATCATACAAAAGTTGTATTAATCAAAAAGAAAGTCCATTTGGCAGATGCAAGAATAAAATTACCTCCAAATTAGGCCAACTAATCATTTCCTCAGCCAGCATCCTCAATGCCATTCGGTTGTTTGGAATTCTTCCTTCATTCACCTAAATAGACACACATCCCCTTATAGGCCATGCTCACAAATGATACACTTTCATTCCACACAATCACAATGATCAAGAAGGCTTTTTATTCTCACCATTTTTATGGTGGCAAGAACAATTTCATTCAGATAATCATCAAATCCTCAACAATCAGAAACCACATGAACAATCACAAGGGACTGACCCATTGTTATGGTAATACAACTTAAATGGTAGTAGATCATGCATTACACTTTGTCAAGAATATCAGGAGTTCAAGTTTTATTCATGACCCTAGTTGCACATTCACATCTACATATGGAGAGAGAGAGAGAGAGAGAGAGAGAGATCACCCATTTTAGTTTGCATTGATGGTTACGGTCCTAATTTGTTTATAGGTGCAGCATAAGTGAAAATTAAATAAGTTTGGTACCATATATTTGTTTATTTTTGCTTCCAAAGTCAATTAAGCCGCTGCTAAGAGTTCACATGTTTTCCTGACATCCCCTGCAGGCAAGCACCTCCAGTCAAATTAACAAAATGACCATGTGAATGCACACCCCTTCAAAATATATAAAACGAATTATATTCCCTTTTGCACATTTTTTAACACTATTTCCATGCATCCAGTTCATAAAAAAATTAAAGGGACCAAAATAAAATTTTTAACTTTATTCATATGTTTTCCTCATAACACACCACATTCCTCAGAAACTTCATTTTTCCCTACCCACAACAATCTCAAATCCTGCCATCAATATGTCCCATCCCCTCACCACACACATACGCGCACACGCGCACACACACAAATCCAGCCAGCAATGTCTCCATTAAATTATCTCCTCTTCCCTAAATGGAATGCCTTAGTTGAAAATTGCACAAACTTACTAACGGAGTATCCTCACTTATCTTTCCCAATTATCCCTCAAATTCATAATTGAAAGGTCAGGTTAAAAATTTATGAAGATAACTCCCAGCATACTTTTTGTTGCTTTTCACAATTTAAAAAGTAATGACTATGCAAATGTGAAATGGAAAACATAAATTAACAATACTTGAAAAGGCCAAATAAGGAAAATACAACATGTAATATGGGATGATAATATTTGTTTATTTTTGCTTCCAAAGTCAATTAGGCTGCTGATGAGAGTTCACATATTTTCCGGACATCCTCTGCAGGCAAGGACCTCCACTCAAATTTACAAAATGACCATGTGAATGCATACACCTTCAAAATCTATAAAACGAAATATATTCCCTTCTGCACATTTTTTCATACTTTCCTTTCCATGCATCCAAACATGAAAAATGAAAAGGGACCAAAATAAAATTTTTAAAATTATTCATATGTTTTCCTCATAGCACACCACATTCCTCCAAAACTTCATCTTCCTCTACCCACAACAATCTCAAATCCTGCCATCAATATGTCCCATCCCCCACTGCACACACTCACATGCGCGTGCGCACACACACAAAACAGCCAGCAATGTCTCCATTAAATTACCCCCTCTTCCCTACATGGAATGCCTTGGTTGAAAATTGCACAAACTTACTAAAAAGTATCCTTACCTATCTTTCCCAATTATCCCTCAGATTCATAATTGAAAGGTCAGGTTAAAAATTTATGAAGATAACTCCCACCATAGTTTTTGTTGCTTTTCACAAATTAAAAAGTAATGACTATGCAAATGTGAAATGGAAAACATAACTTAACAATATTTGAAAAGGCCTAAGAAGGAAAATACAATATTTAATATGGGATGGAGTATGACATTTACTCTCATTAATAAGATAATACTCAAAAAGGTGCAGCAAAAACAATTCAAATTATTTTCCCAAAGGATTTGTTGAGAGTCAGGCCTTTCATTTAGTTGTCCAACTTCCAAAACCATTTGTCGTCTCACCATCAATCAATAACAACTGAGTTTATTAAACGCATCAATATGTTGGGTTTGACCAAATTTCTCCCCCTTCCTCAGAGCTTGACACAATTCCTAGATGAGATAATCCATCGTGGAGATCAACAGTGCGACAAAAATGAACTTTAGTGCACAATGGACTTGCCAACGGCGAGGGAACAGTAATGATCCAAGAAACCGAAAATGCCTGAAGAAAACAATGATTCTAGCACACAGCTCGGCCTTCTTTAAAAATGAGAACAACTTCATTCGTCCTTTGCAATCTGTTAATGCCTATGTATCCACAAAGAAAAACAATTTAGCAATCATGGCCAGCGGTTGTCTTTACAGCCGTCTCGGATTTGACCCATTGTAGCAAATAAGAAGCAATTATAAATTCAAATATTTGGGCTGGTCAAATCCTTAGATTGTTTAATGTTTTCCCTGTTTAGAAGTTCTATCACAGGTATATGAAGTGCTTATTCAAGAGGTATCTTTTCTTTCCAAGTTATGGCCCTTTCCTATTGTACAACTACAATTGACTAATTGGTTTATAGACAGACATAATAAACAAAATCCAATTCCTTGGAAAGTAACAGCAAAGAAGGTCAACTCATTGGTAATATGGAATCACAGTTTTGCACAAAATGCATGTAAGGCATGCCTAGATTTGCTAACCGAGATAATTTATCCTTTACCAAATATTAAACACAGAAGTACGGGCTTACATCTTCTAAAGCAGCAACCAGATCGTCCCTTGTGGGGGCTTTGGAACCGTCTATACCTAGCAGTCTTCTTCTCTCATCTTCTCTCAGGTCCTCAATCATGATTGTCAATTTTACCTGCATGGTTAAAAATATAAGTAACTAGGATAAAGGTGCTCAGGAGTCCACAAGGATAGCAAATATGCAGATCCCAATATACACCCATTACTTGAGTTCCGATTATACAAATTCCATCCCATTTTAATGACGTATTTGGACTAAAGGAAGCATTAGTTTTTTTCTCATAGATGCCCAATGAACCCAAATGACCAAAAACTCCTAATATCAAGAAGCCAGAAAACAAAATAGTCAAGTGCATCTGTCCAGATAGTTTGCAGTCATTGTTGGCACATGTCAATTCCAACAAGACCTATTCACAGTTTCACACAAAGGATCCACCCTCTCAATGCTATCAGCATGAGAAGATAGGTTCCAAAAGGGAAACTGGTTCCCATTCACATAAGAAATCTATGCATGTAAGGAACCAAATCCAATTTCCTTAAATTTCACAATCAACTAGCTGGTACAACACCCCGGTACAGAATCCCCTCATCCACTAGCATCATAAATACACGAGTCCCCAGTGCTCATCTTGGCTCTTGGAAAATTCAATCAAGCTTTTGCAGGTTCATGTTTTCTTAAAAACGAGCCTAAAAAATATAGCATAGCAGGACCCCCTACTGCAGAGAAAACCCAAGGTCCTCTGGTCATTCTTTGTGATTGCAAACTAGCTTGGTTCCAACAATCCAGTTCAAGTAGCTTGATTCTAACAGCATCAAAACTCCATTATGTCCAAGATATCATGAGCCCAGTAACATAATTAGCCTCTTTGCATTGTAGGGATAAGTAGAAGAAAATTTTTCACCAGGGAGTCCTTTATTAGAATCAGTGCCATCCGTCCATGGGTCCACCTAATAAGGATGGATATAAATTTCGATATGGATATACCAATGCCATAGTTTATATTACAATGAATAAGAAACTAAAATAAAATGGATGCATTAATGAATAAACCTATAAATGTCAAAGTAAAGTGTTTTTATTCCAACATATGAACAATAACACACAGCTTACCTAGTTGAAAAGAACAACCAAAAGGTAAAGCATCCACAAATTAATCTCAATATTGCAAAGTAAAAAAAAAAAAATTATAATATGAAATAGGGCATATAACATTGTGAACAAATATTTCACCAAAAAGATTTTGCACATCATCTTTGACAAAGTCTTAAATGAGCCGATCTTCGTGAATCATCTCACACATCCTATTTGATCCAAAGGAAAATCCTGCGACAGCTCAATTGAATCAAACCCTTTCTTATCACCCACTCCAAGTCATTCTACTCCAAGTCATCTCTGTCGACTCCTCTTCTATGGCATCTAATCTAATGAAATCATGCTTTGAAAGAAACCAATACATTCTTTTTTTTTTTTTTTTTTGGTAAGTAAGTGTGTATTTTGGATTAATGGGAGAAAAAAATTTACAAAGACAATGTTATAACTCCAAGTTTTTTGACTTGGAGTTAGAACAAAGGAAGCTATGGCATACCCCGAGCATCTGGTGCAACAGAGAATACCTCAAAAAAACCTCTAAGAGGAGCGATCTAACAGAAAATAGAAAATGAACATAGTCATTTTACAAATTCAGATACAAAAACAGTAGCTCCCGAGACGACAGGCTCTATCTGATCGCCCCGCCGCAACTTTCTACAGCATAACAAGATTGCCCACAATCAAAAAGCACTCCAAGACCAAGAAGCAAAAGGCTACTGCAGTATCCCTCTGCCCCAGCGCCAGCAAACGAAAAAAAACAGCAGCAGCTGCACAATCAGGAGAACCCATCAGGCATGGTCCTGTAAATCTGCCTATCCACCTCCAAGCAAGCCAAATAAGCATCAGATCAGCCAATCAGCTACCAGAATAAGACAACAGCAGCAGTCCAACGCACACCAGCATGTGGCTCCAGCAGCAAAAGTGGCACCAACCACTTCATTCAGAGCTAGCACTCCAAACCAGCGCCCTGCTGCAATGGAAGCATCCCTAGACATGCATCCGCAGAACAGGGGGAACCCACCATAACCACAAGGCAATTGCAGCGAGAAGAAACTGCCTACAGGAATTGAAATGCAACCAGGCAGCAGAGCCTTTCAGACTCACAGCATAACATTGGGCATCAAACACAGCCCACAACACTAGCACCATTTGCCAGTAGTTTCCTCGCTTCAGGCATCAGTAATCAGGAGGAAACCCCCACCTCAGTAGGATCATTTGCATCCAATACTGCCACGCCATCATAACAAAACATCAGTCAAAAAGATCCTAACCCATTGCACAGGTTCCCCCAATCCAGTCAATAGGAGGAACATAAAGCCTGAGTCTCATCAAAGCCAGCAACTTCAAACAAATGACACAAGCATCCTTCAACATCTTCAATGACACCAGCGCAGGCTCAGAGAACAGCAAAAACGAAGAAGTCCTCAGCATAAACAGGAGGAGCAATTTGGCAGAAGAGACCGACCACCATAACATTCACAGCATCAGAAGGATTTCCAGCATCCAAACCAAGCCACTCCCAAAAGAAAGCAAATCCAGCGAGCCGCAAAAGAGCTTAAGATTCGAATAACTGCTCCCGAAAAGGGTCGCCGCAGAAACCATCAGCACCAACCCATGGCTTCTACAAAGAAAGCCAGGGACAGGCAGAAGAGTCCAGGACTACTTTTTCAGCCCAGTAGATCAGTATATAGGGAAACCAGAGGTAATCACCTCACAATAGCAACTATGACAGCTGCAAACAACTCACCACATCAGAAGGATTTTCAGCGTCCGAACATTGCCACTCCCACTTCTTCGGCACTCCAGCCCATACTTCCAGACCAAATTAACAACAGGCTCCCCCCAACCCATCAAACCGGAAGGAACGTACCGGCAGAGAGGCTTCAGAATCCGGGCTCAGGCGTTCGTCAACGTCAAAACCAGCGAGCAGCAAAGAGCAATACAACCGAAAGAACAAAAGCAACAAGCTAGAATCTCAGCCAGCTCTTCAGTACGACCTAACAGAACCAATCCAGTGCTGAACGCGGTCCCCCAACCCATTCGACCGGAGTGAACCCATAGGTAGTGGAACATCAGAGCCGGCAGCAGAGACAGTCTACTGCGCCAGGTCCTTCGAGCAGAGCGGAAGCCAACTAATGCTAGAGACGGCATTAACATCGAAATAGCAAGAATCGCTAAATAATCAAGCCTTACTTAGCGCACTGCCAAGGGGAAGACCGAGATGAAGGAAGAGACAGTCCAGAGAGAGCTATCGAGCCTCAGAGGAATCGATCTTATCGGGCAGAGGTGGGGGCTTCGGACTACGCTCACAGCCTCAGGTAAGTCCTCAGAGGGGGCCAACATAGCCAGACCAGAGATCCGGGAAGGAAGCAAGCAGGGGGTGGAAGACGTGAAGCAACCGGGCGGAGCAACCAGGAGACCGGCCGACTCCGGCGCCGCCTGGTCAGAGGAGGAGCGCCTCCGAGGACGCTTTCAAATTTCTGGAAGATTGTGTCGCTCACCACCTTATTAAAAACCAATACATTCTAATCGATAAATTTTAGACCCTACAACAATAGGGAAGCAAAAAATATCCAAATATTCAATACACATAATGAACAAATGTTCTTAGATGCTACCAAAGAGAAACAAAGGCTGATAATAATAAACGCACTACGTAAAATAAATCGATACAAGTATTAGTTACAAATGAAAAATTTAAGAATTAAATAGTTTTTCAGTAAAACTCTTCGAATTTCTCCATCCAACAAAAGTAAACTAAGTGGAAGTCAACTTACAATCTAAGTGGTACAAACACACTAAACAACAGCTTATTTACTCCTGACTAGTGGCTGATACTAAAGAACTTATTGAAATTACTTGCAAGAATGGAAAAAAATACCTTCCATCCATCTTACAGACCCATAGAATTCCAAAGGCTCAAAAGCAAAGTGAGGTATAGAGGCAGCTAGAGTAAGAGAGAAGAGAAGTATATATATTGTGGTTGAAAAACAAGGTTAGAAACATGTTAGGGAACTGAAAAGAGCAATTGGCGCACAAGTGAGATCATGCGTGTATCAGGTTCAAGTTCTTGTCCAAACAACGCAAGTGCGCCCTTCAAGCCTAACATTCTACCATGTTTGCACTCATGGGTGCTTTAGGCACCCATCAAGATTGACATTCTATCCAATCCGCGCTTATGCATCCTTTAGCGTCCATCATGTATGACATTCTATCTAATCTACACTCATACATCTTTCAGGCACCCATCAAACTGACATGCTGTCCAATCTGAGCTCATGCATCCTTCAAGCATGTATTAAGCGTACTTCTTTTAATCATAGAATTTGTCAATTAAAAATATTCATAACAATCTCCCATTTTGACAATTCTATAGCAAAATCTCTTTAACTACTAGAATAGACAAATGAATTATAGGTTCAAACACCACTTAGACAGAACCTATGTACATACAAAATTACTTCTTGGACTCAAGGCAAAACAAGGACACTTAGAATTAATCTGGAAACAGATCCAGCTATTTTTCCTAATCAAGATAGTTAACAAAAGCATAAAAAAGTGCATTCAATATCTTATTGATAAATAGATAATTAATAAGAGTAAGAGATGTTAATCACCCATTAAGTTTGATAAAATAAAGAAAACTAACATAACATCAATCAACAAAGCAACTCCAATTTAATCAATAATATAACAGTAATCAGTACACAAAATATCTAATAAGAATGCTCAACAACACATAGTTACAAATATTGGTATTTGGAAATTTCCGTGATTAGAATAGGATGCGCTTAAAGGACAACTCAACACAAATTGGACAGAATATCACACTTGATAGATGCCTGAAGAATGCATGAGAGCAGATTGGACAGAATATTAGGTTTGATGGACACTTTAAGCATGCATGAGCATAGACATGGCAGAATGTCATGTCTAAAATGCGCACGTGCGTTGTTTGGACAGGAAATCACACTTTATGCATGCATGACCTATGCATGTGCACTGGTTGCCTATTTGGCCCCCTGGTACATTTCTAACCATGTTTTTCAAGCACACTATATATCCTTCTCTTCTCTTTTACCCCGATCACCTCTATTGATTGCTTATTAAGTGAAGGTGATATTAAATGAGGAGATTTTCAATGGAGATCTCACTTTGCTTTTGAGACTAAATTGCTAAGGTATTCTCATTTTGCAAAACTTCCAACCTTCTGTAAACACTTGTTTCAACATGTGAGCATTCAAGTTCTGTGGGTAGCATGGATACTAGAGTTCCAGTATTATCGGAGATTCATTAGTTGGTAAAGCAAAGTCTATAAAAGTATCGAAAGATATTTGATTCCTTTGTTACAAGCAAATCAAAGTTCTTTGATAAAAGTCACGAATCAAGAGTAAATTGATTATTGTTATTGCGTCTATACCACTTGGACTGTCAATTGATTTTCACTATTAAATTTGTTTTTACTGGCTAAAGAAGTACGAAATGTTAAACTCAAAAACTCTTTGGTTCTTGAGATTTTCCTTTATTACCAATACTTATGACAATTTATTACATGCATTACATCTATTGTCATTAGTGATGATGTTTTACAACCAACTTTTATTTCTATTGTAGCATCTAGGATCATTTTTCATTACGTGTATTGAATATTTAGATATTTTTCGCTTATGTTTTATCATAGGGTCTAAACTTTATTGATTAGGGTGTATCGATTTCTTCCAACTGGTATTAGAGGCAAATTTTGATCCTTGACCCTTTGATTAATCTAAACACATTTGAGCCAATCATTGTCTATCCCTCCAATTTTGATGGAATTAGTTATGCCTATTGGAAGGATCGGTTGAGAGTATTCTTAAAATATACATATAGACTTATTTGGGATTGTAGTCAATTGGGATGGCCCCACCAATTGCTACTTCAAATGGCATTAGTGAGTCCAGAGTCTTATCATTGTGGGCTATGTCAAATTTAGATGGATATAACTAGAACAACAAAGAGTTACATGCTATTATTATGGCAATTTCTTCTAAAGAGTTTCAAAAAATTTTCATGCGTGAGACTACTAAATCAGCATGAAAAATTCTTGAAATCACACAAAATAGAACCAAAATTGTTAAGAACTCCAACTTAAAACTGCCAACAACTAAATTTGAAGAGTTTATGATGAAAGATGGAGAGATGTTTGATAAATTCTATGCCAAATTAAATGGCATTGTAAATTCCACCTTTAATCTTGATGAAAGAATTTCTAAAAACAGAATTGTTAGGAAAGCCATGAGATATCTCTCAAAAAGATTCAAACCTAAAGTAACGATTATAGAATAAAGGAAGGAATTAGACCAGGTCAAGATTAAAGGGCTTGAAGATTCATTACAAACCTCTGAATATACTATACCTGAATCAAAAAAAAAAAAAAAAAAAAAAAAAAAAGAAACAAATACATTGCCTTAAAAGCCATTAAAAAAAATTGATGATAGTCCAATGTGGAATCCTTAGCTGACGACGACTTTGCCTTATTTGTAAGGAACTTTAAGAAAATTTTCAAGATCAACAAAAGAATATCTAAAGAATAAAAAGAAACTATAGTGTCTCAGAAAAATGAAAGAAATTATAAAAGAGACTCCAAAGACAACAAAAGTTAAAAAAAAAAAAAAAAACTCAATACAATGTCATAGCTATGGCCATATTAGAACTGAATGTGGTAACTTCAAAAAGACTAAAAGGGAAAGCTATAAATGCTTCCCTGACAAAGGATGAAGATGATGAGAACAACAACAAGAGATCATTAAGAGAAGATGAAGCCAATTACATGGCCTTTGTGTCTTGAGTTTTTTGTTTTAAAAAACATGTTTGTGAAAAACTGGAACAATCCAAAGACTTAGAGGCGAGTTTGAAAATGATTATGGAGGTCTTCAAGAGGTGTAAGAAGTGCTTAAAGGTAAAAAAAAAAACTAACAGCTTAATTTGTAAAAAAAATTGACTGAATCCGAAAGAGAGAAAGAAGAATGTCATGCCTAACTTGAACATGCTAAAGGCAAATCTACAAATTTAAAAAGATCAATAAATCATTAACAAAAACAAATCAAGATTGTCAAATATAATCTTGTAAAGGCCAGAACTAACCTCGATATTTTCTTAAGTGGAACAAAGAAACTTATCATATGTTGGGCCTAGGAAAGGCAGTAGGAAATAGAAGTCCTTGTTTAGCAAAGACATGTCTAATGTTAAGGTCACCTTTAAAACTTTGATTGTTCCTGCCATCTCCATTTCTTAAAATGATAATGTCATTCGTATTTCCATCAAACCAAAATCAAATGGGAAGACCAGTAAGGATGCATTTAATATTCAACCTAGGAGTCAGTCTTATAGATCACATTGTTTAACTAGGTTTGTCCCAACGTGTCATTGTTGTGCAACAAGTGGTTAAATATGTCTTCAAAACTAATTTTAAATGATCATATACAACCTAGGCAAGTCAATAGCCTTGTCAATCAAATAAACAATTCAATGAGAAAGTGACAAAATTGACTAAGAAAATTAACTCGGGAAACAATGATGGATTAAAAGAGTGATCATGAAAATCAAAAGAGTATCTTTGCTTGTCATGTTGTTCATATTGCTCTCAAGGCTCAAGACACTATCGCGTGGTATCTAAATAGTGTTTTTCTAGGCACATGCATGAAAATCAATCATTGTTTCGTCTCTTACTAATCATCCTGATGGATCAGTTATTTTAGTCATGAAGTTGATGCTCCTATTCTTGGAAAAGAATAAGTTGAAATATATATATTATTCAAATTATGTGATGTGTTGTATATTGGTAGGTTGAAATCTGATTTTCTAAGAGTAAGTCAATTTTGTGATAAAAATTTTGAAATCATATTCTTTTAATAAAAATGTTCCATGTTTGATGCTAAGGGATGACTAGTCCTAGAGGGGAAGAGAATTCCTGATAATATTTATGGAGTAGTCCCTAGATCTGTTATAGTCTGACATGGTGTAAAATTTGATGCCACTGAGTTGTAGCATTAACCACTTAGAAATTTAAACTACCAGAAGTTATCTAAAATTTCCAAAACAAATATTAACGAGGGCCTATCCAAATTGATGAAAATTGAAAATCATGTCTGTGGCCCATGTCAAATTGGAAAGCAAATCCAAGCCAATCACAAGATGACTACTGATATCCTAACCAAGAGACATCCAAAGCTTTTATATATGGATCTTATGTGACCATCTATGACTGAGAGTCTATGTGGGAAAAGGTACATCTTGGTGGTTATTAACAACTACTCCAGATCTAGATATTCTCAGATAGGGTTGCTAAGATAAAAGTTGGACAACTTTGATCTTGACAAAGTCCACTTTAGAAAACTGAAAAACGAAATAGATTGTCCAAGACTAGAATTAGCAGTGACCATGGGAAAGAATCTGAGAATTTTAGCTTTAAGAATTTCTATAATGAAGAGGGAATCAAACATGAGTTATCTATCCCAATCACCCCTTAACAAAATGGAGTTGTTGAACAAAAAAATAGCAAGAAATGACTTGGATAATCATGCATAGTAAAAATATAACCGTGCATTTCTGGGGGAGGGAGTGAGCATTGCTTTTCATATTAGTGAAGGGCTTACTTAAAACCAAGAATGGATAAGACTTATGGAAAAGGAAAACGCCAAACGTTAGCTACTTCAATATCATTGGAAGCAAATACTTTATCTTAACAGAAAGAAAAAATCTAGGCAAGTTTGACTCAAAAAAGTGTTGAAGGAATCTTCTTAAGATACTCACAGATCAGGAAAACCTATAGAGTGTGCAATCTTTATATACTAACTGTTATGGAATTAATCAATGTCGTCATAGAGGATCTCTCTAATGAGTCATATTCTAAAAGGAAATGTAGCCTTGATGTTCTTCATGGTGAGGAACCTAGTAAGGAGCTCATTATCGAATTGAGCACGACTGAAGAAAGTAATAACACTCACTGTAAGGAAAGCTCATCTGAAGACAAACCGAATCACCCAAAAGATTACATTTTTGGAGATTTAGATGGGAGAATGAGGTTGCATAAAAGACTTCTAAATCAGCTAGCATTCACCTGCTATATTGCACACATTGAGCCCAAAAATATTAAAGAGGCTCTCAATAATAGTTGCTGGATCAGTGCCATGCCATGAACATAATCAATTCACTAGGAACAATGTTTGGCATTTAGCCCCTAGGCATAAAAACACTATTGTCATTGGTATTAAGTAGATATTCGATAACAAATCTGATGAAAATGGTATCATAACTAGGAATAAGGCCTGTTAAGTAGCCTAGAAATACACTCAAATAGAGGGAATAGATTTTGATAAAACCTTTACTTCTAAGACTAGATTTGAATCTATAAGAATCCTATTGTGGATAGATAGCATATTGGGTTTAAGTTGTAACACCCCGATAGTTTGACTCCGAATTATATAGTAATAGAATTAATATAGTAACGAATTATTCAAAATATTAATATTAATAAACATTATAAATTATAATAAGTATGAAATAATTAATAATAAATGATAATAATAATAAATGGGAGTAAAATATATTCTAATAAATATTAATAACAATTAGTAATAAATAACAATTATAATAAATTATTATAAAATATTAATTAGAAATTTAATAATAATAAATTGAATAAAATAATAAAAGATATTAAATAATAATTATATAAATTATAATAACATATATTATAATAAATAACAATAATTATAATATATTTATATATATATATGTTTTATAATAATTATAATAATAATAATAATGAGAAGTAGTGAAGAGAGAGAGAGAGAGAGACGAACGAAGATGAAGGAGAAGAAGGAAAGAGGAGAAAAAAGGGGAAACGGCGTGCGAGGGTTGCGGCAAGGATGGAGGAAAGAAGTTGAGGCCATTCGCTCTATAAAAAAAGGGTGGGCAAGGAAGTCGGGAGATGGATTACCCTAGCTGTGCTGCCGTCGCCGTTGCCACTGCTCATTGCCGTCGCATTTGTTCATCGCCGTTACCACTGCTACTGCCATCGTCGACCAATGCCGGAAGAAGAGTCGCCGTCGCCGTGATTATCGTCACCGCCGTTTGCCGTTGCCAAATTGTCCGCTGCCGTGCCTTGTTCCATCGGGCCGATTTCCCAAATCTGAAGCCGAAACCGGAGCCGTAGTGAAGCCGAACCCAAGCCGTGTTCTGGAACCGTGAAATCAGGCAAGTGAACCCCTCTACTGTCATTCTACTCAATTTGCAAGTGAAATCCCTTTACTTTCGTTTCTCCTCAAATTGCAAGTGAATCTCTACTGTCAATTCTATTCGAATCGCAAGTTGATTTGAGTTGTATTCAAAATCCTCCACTTTTGCAATGTTTCAATTCTTGCAAGTAAAATCCCTAATTCCAGTAAATAATTCCTTCCTTTTCATTGTTGATAATCATAATTTGGTGCATGTTCTGATTTCCTTGTATAGTATATTTGATTTGGAGTGGAATATGGGAAAACAGAGTAACGGCTTGCCCAAATAAACGATTTGAATTTCAGGGATTTATAACTAAATGAGGAGGCAACTCTTTGTGGGCTAATTCCTTAAACCGTGGACTGTCAAATTGTAAATATCAAAATTTAGGCTGTGTTGAATTTGGTGGAAGAATGTTAGGAAGAAACAGAACAGAGCATTATGCTTTGTTTGAGGGTTTAACCTGGTGGTGATAGGGTTTGATGGCTGTTCGGTGATTTGGATCATATTATGGGATCCAATGTTGGAGTATGAATATGGAATTCTGGAAATTACTTTCTAATTGCTTCGGATTTCGTGAGGAAGAGCAGTGTTGATATAAAAGTTTGAGAATGAAAATGGGCAGTATGGTATTGCTGGGCGTGTATGTAATCGTGTGTGGGTTTGTGCGTTGGTATATATATATATATATGGTGGTATATGTATGTATATATATATGTGTAGTAATGTATTTGGATGCAGATGGATATATATGTATGTTAATGTGTGGTTCTATAAGGATGCATGAGAATAAAGATGATAAAGAGCATAGAAAATATTTATAATTTGTATATGTTGTATGTATAAAAATATATTGGCCGATGTGCGGAATGGTATTAACTGTATAAAGAATTAAATATTGCCAATAAATTATTGGATAAGGAATTTGAGATAAAAATATCATTGGCCTTAGTCGTAGGCATCGCCTCGAAATAAAATGGAGAAATAGTGAAGTAATTGAGTTGATAATATCTCGATCCATGTATTCCTTTTTGAACGTCTGAGAAACATTCCTTTGTGTTGGATTTGATTGTGTGAGTACGGTCTGGTCAGCATCAACGACGTTCCTATTATTGATATTGCAAAACTTTCTTTGCGTTATACTCGGTGTGTGAATATGTGTATTTGTTGGCTTCTTACGGTTAAGGTTGAGGAGAGTGTGTGAAAACATTGAAGTATCTGGTCGGATGGGAGGCTTTGGTACTTTAATGTGGTTTATACTTATCCGATACTGATTTCCGTATCATGGTGATAATGAGGTATGTTTATCGTGGAGGGACGCTTATAGCCACGTAACCATCGTAGAAGATGATATCAGGGATATCATTGACGAGGGGTATCGAAGGTGGTATTGGCATGCTACGGGTACAGCCTCTGGGAGGACTGTAGGGGTAGTTGGATACCATGGATAACCTCGTTGCACTTACCCAGCCGTTGGGGGCGTAAATGCACGGCCTTTGGTTCACGGTGGCAGAATAAGATCCAAGGAGATTCTTATTATCTCGTACAGTTGTGACCTCAATTTGAGCTGATAATCAAATTCTTGTAATCTCGTATAGTGAGTCAAAAGGGATTCTTATAACCTAGTGACCATCATAGAGGATGATATCTGGGTTATCATTGGCGAGGGGTATCGGAGGTGATATCGGCAGGCTACAGTGCGACCTGCGGGAGGATGTAGGGGTAGTTAAATACCATGGATAACCTCGTTGTACTTACCCAGCCGTCGGGGGCGTAAATACGCGGCCTTTGGGTCACTATGGTAGAATAAGGTCCAAGGAGATTCATTGTGATGTTTCATCATTGTTGATATCTCATGAGTTTGGGATTCGGTTGAATCCATGAGTTATATTTTGTAGAATCCATTGATCGGATTTTACGTTATTCAGATATTAGTGGAATCTATGTTGTTCATCGATATTGTTGTTCAGGTCGTTCACGCTGACATATGGACCGGGGAAATCCCCAATCATCGTCGATGTCGGATTCCGGGGGATTACCGTTGTTTATTGACACTCTTGTTATTTTTGGATATGCGGGTCTTATGGGACCTATTTTGTTTAGAGTCGTATTTACGACGTGTTGCAATCTGTCTCGGATATAGTAGGATGCCTGTGTATGTTGAGACCTTGATAGATGGTATCCGAGATCGTTATTGTTGTTAGCGTTTTTTATTATATCACTTGCTGGGCTTTGGCTCACCCTTGTATTTTCTTGGCTCCAGATTTAGCTGATTGCATAGTGCAGACCGTGGGGATCCTACTTTGACTGCAGGACTTTCAGGTAAAGCGATTTGTGGATGTTAGACATTATTTATCAATGGGAGACAAACTAGATGTGTTATTGATAGAAATTGAGTAATTTTCATTTGGGCAGCGACCCGTGATTCTTAACAGTTGTTATTTCGGGATGATTATATAATGTATTGGTAAATTTGATAGTATTTTAATTTGATTGTGTTGTTATTATGGAATATTATGGATGATTTTAAATTTTGAGGTTTTCCGCGTGATTGATCCGAGCTATATTTGATATTTTGGATTTGGGTCGTCACATAAGTTGCGTCAAATGGATGTTAAGAGTGCCTTTATGGATGGCATTCTTTAGGAAGAAGTATATGTGGAACAACCCTAGGGGTTTGTTGATTCCTTGCCTTCCAATTTGACAAGGAACACATGATTTTCAATTTTCATCGGTTTGGCTAGGCCCTTGATAATAATTTTTCTTAAAAATTTTGGACAACTTCTCATAGTTTAAATGTCCAAGTCATTAATGCCAAAACTCAGTAGCATTAACTTTTACACAATAAAAACTTATAACATATCTAGCGACTACTCCATAAAAATTATCAAGACTTTACTTCCCTTCCGGGACTAGAGATCCCTTAGCGTCAAAAAATGAAACATTTATCTTGAAAAAACCTAATTTTAAATTTTTCATCACAAAATTGACTTATGCTTACAAGATTAGATTTCATCTCATTAACATATAGACAATGATTAGCATTGTCTATATGAGCATTAGCTCATATTCCAAGAATATGAGCATTATCTCATATTTCAACTTTTCATTTTTCAAGAATATGAGCATTAGCTCCATCACAAAAAATAACTGATTCATTAGGATAATCAATAAAAAATAAAAACAATGATTAGCATCTGAAAATGTGCCTAAAACAGCCACTATCTGAATACCACATAGTAGTGTTTTAAGCCTTGAGAGCAATATGGGCGACATGACAAGCAATATAAGCCTTGAGGGCAACATGGGCAACATGACAAGCAAAGCTGCTCTTTTGGCTTTCAAGATCACTCTTTCAAATCTGTACCTTCTTTCTCAGTTAACTTCCTTAGTGAAATTTGTCACTTTCTCGTTAAGTTGAGTGAGGACATATGTGACCACTTTTTCCACAACCATGACAAGTGAAAACAAACCTAGTGAAGGAATGTGATCTATTAGACCAACACCTAGATTAGTTTTCAAGTGCATCATCATTAATCTTCCCATCTGATTTACGTTGGATAGGAACACTAATAGTATCATTTTTATCTAATTTACGTTGGACAGGAACACTAATAGTATCATTTTTATCTGATTTATGTTGGACAGGAACACCAATAGTATCATATTTCTTAGAAATGAAGATGGTTGGAACAAACACAATTTTAGAGGTAACCTTATTATTGGATGTGTCTTCACTAAAATCAATACCTTTTCTACTACCTATTGTCATTCCTAAGCCAAAATATGATCAATTTTTTTTGTTTCACTTGCGAAGATTTTGAGATAAATTTTGGCCTTTTTAAGATCAGTTTTAAAAGTCTTAACCTTTTAAATTAATGACTTGTTAATCTTTTAAAGTTCTTTAGATCTGTCTTCAATATGTTTAAGTTTGACACGGTATCCTTCTTTTTCTTTCTTAGATTTAGTCAATTTGTTATTAATTGACTTATTAGATCTTTTAACCCTTAAGCACCAACCATCATAACAATTTTTAAACTCATCTTGTAAGTCTCTAGATTATTTTAGTTTTCACAAACATCTTTCTTCAGAATAAACAATCGAAGACACGAAAGCCATAAAGATAACTTCATCTTCTCCATATGATCTCTTGTTACTATTCTCATTAGCTTCATCATCGGTTAGGAAAATATTCATATTTTTCCCCTTTAGTCTTTTGAAGTTAGGACATTTAATTTTAGTGTGGTCATAGCTATGACATTTATGAAATTGAACTCCTTGACTTTTTTGCTTTTGGTGTTTTTGGACTATTTTTTATCATTCCTTTTATTTTTCAAAGAGATGATAGTTCTTTTTTTGTGACATACTTTTGTTGTTCTTAAAAATTTTCTTAAAATTCCTTACAAATGAAACAAATTCCTCATCAGACAAGGATCTACATCAGACCGATTATCAATTTCTTTCTCAGTAGTTTTTAATATAATGAATTTGTTTTTTTAGATTAAGGTAGAGTGTGTTCATAGGTTTATAATAAACTTACAAGCTTTTCAATGTTGACTTTGTCTAAGTCACTGCTTTCTTCTGAAGCCATTACCTTAGGTTTGGATCTTTCCTGATAATTCTCATGACTTTCCTGATAATTCTATTTTCATGTATTCTATCACTAATATTAAAGGAGAAATTAACAATATCATTTAACTTGGCATAGAATTCATAAAATATCTCATCATCTTTCAAACTAATCTCTTCAAAATTAGTTGTTAGCATTTGTAACTTAGAGTTCTTAACATTTTTGGTATCTCAATGCTTTGTTTTGGGAATTTTCCAAGCTTTTTTAGCAATCTCACACTAGGATATTCTTTTAAACTCTTTAGGAAAAATTTTCATGAAAATAGCATTTAACATTTTACTATTCTAGTCACATCCATCTAATTCTTCCTAAGTCCACAAAAAGACTTCGGACTCACTCATGCCATTTACCATATTAAGTGGTTAAGACCATCAAGATTGCGTACAACCCCAAAAATGTTCATCCATAGAATTCAAGAAAGCTATCATGCGAACCTTATAGTAGGTATAATTACTCCTATAAAAATAGAGTGGGATAGACATCGATTAACTTAAATGCATCTAGATTAATCAAAGGGTCAATGACCAAAATTTGTCTTTGATACCAATTAAAAGAAATTAATACGCTCTAATCGATAAGGTTTAGACCTTACAACAATACAAAAGCAAATAATATCCAAATATTCAATACACATAATAAATAAATGGGCCTAAAAGCTACAACAAAGAACAAAAGGTCAATTCTAAAACATCATTGCCAATAATAATAATAATAATAAGCAAGGTGCATAAAATACATCAACACAAGTATTTGATAAAAGAAAACTCCAAAAACCAAATAGTTCTTTAATAGAACCTTCCAAGCTTCTCTAGCCAATAAAAGCAAATCTAATAGTAAAAATCAAATAACAGCCAAAGTGATACAAATGCACTAAATAATAATTGATTTACTCCTAAATCGTGACCCTACCAAAGAATTTCTCAAATTTGCTGCAATAATAGAATCAAATACCTTCCAATCATTTTATAAACTTTTGCTTCATCAACTAGTAAATCTCAAACGTTACCGGATCTCCAATGTCCATGCCACCCACAGAACTCCAAATGTTTATAGGATGGAACAAGTATTTAAAAATGATAGGAAGTTTTACCCTACGTTTGATTAGAGAGAATAGATATTCATTTGTTTGGTTATAAATTTAATCGGAAATAAATATTCCCACCATTCATGTGGGAATGGTTATTCCCACATGTTATTATTATTATTATTATTATTATTATTATTATTATTACATTTTCTTATTATTATTATCATTATTATTATTATCATTATTATTATTATCACTATTCCCACCTTATTCATCATACTATTCTAAAAACCAAATAATAAAATACTAATTCCCACCTTATTCTATTCCAACAACCAAATATGAAAATAATAATTCTAACTCTATTCTCATCCTATTCTATTCCCTGAAATAATTATTTTATTACTACCTTATTTTATTCCAACAACCAAACGTACCGTTAAGAATAAGAAAAACTGAGCAATCTATTCTCAAAAGCAAAGTAAGGTGTTTTCCTTCGAAAATCTCTTCTCACTCAATAGCACTCTCTTTTAGAAAATGAGCAAACATGGATGCAGTAAGGCTAAGAGAAAATAAATTTATATATAGTGTGATTAAAAAAAAATAGAGTTGGAAATGCGCCAGGCAACTGAAACAAGCAATTGGTGCACATGCGCAAGTCATATACGCATCGGCATGAGTTCCTATCCAAACAATGCATGTGCACCCTTCAAGTGTGACATTTTGCCAAATTTATGCTCATATGTGCTTCAGGCATCCATCAGGACTAACATTCAGTCCAATCCACGCTTATATGTCCTTTAAGCGCCCATTAGGCACGACATTCCATCCAATCTATGCTCATACACCCTTCAAACACCCATCATGTCTAACATTTTATTTAATCTGCGCTCGTGCACCCCTCAAGCATATATTAGGCATACCATGTTCTAATCAAGGAATTTGTCAATTAAAAATTCCTAACAATTTTTTACAATGCCTAACCTATATATTTTATAGCTACACTACTCATCTATCATAACATTCTCTACTTATTATTTGTACATGACTTATACAAGTACAACATTTCTTGATCCACATAACATAGTAGCTCTAATAGCTCCCATATTATAAATATTTTCTTTATAGTTATCTATGTTATAGGATCACATCACATAACGATAAAAATTTCATCACACCTGAAATTATGCATCACATCTCCAATTTTTCCCTATGTATCCCAAGAAATCAAAGCAATAGCTTAAATATTTTCCTGAAATTTTCACCTATACATTACGCAACCTAGAATACTCTTACTTATATTTTTAACATTTTAGATTCTAACAATTGACAATTCTCCCTACAATACTAATTTTTTTTACTCTACTTCTTCAAAAGGAGCAATGTCTTCATCTACAAACTAATTACTATCATCAAATTAATATCATCTGCCAACAATATTCACAAAGAAGCAATGTCTTCATCCACTCAAAGAAAATGGGTAGCGACAAATGGGTGACCCTCAAAGTAACTGATTACAAGTTGAAAATCTGTAGTTTGCTATTATAATCCAACACTAGTTATTATATCATATATAATGTAACACGCGAGCATGTGTGTGCGTATGACATTATCAACATAGGTAGAACATATTCCCTTCTATTATAGATACCTCCTTAAAACTTATTAGGTACCTACCATAAGCCATCCATGTCCCAAGTCAATAAAAAACCCATACAGATCCATTGTTTTCCCTAAACATTTTTCTATTAAATTTATGAATAGATAGCGTCCACTGTAAAACCAAATCACAAGAAAATGAATAACTTGAGGACACTATTTTATATCATTGTTGATCTATTTAACTAGAATTTAATATCCTAACATTAAACACCCTAACGGATTGCTTGGACTGAAAAGTGAAAACATAAACTCCATTCTTATGCAAGTACACCACATGTAGACCAAACTAAATCAAATCAATATAAGCCCTTTCCCCATTAAAGCTATATGGATTCTTCGCCTCCATTTGGCCCTGTTTTACGTTGTGTCCTCTACTAAATCCAAATGTGCAAGATCATGGCTGATGGTCTCCCTAAAACTCTTCTTTGGTCTTCTGTTTCCTACTTTATAATAAGTTTCCTCCAAGCCCTCACATAATCCAACACGCACATTAAAAGTCTTTGCTTTAGATGACTAAAAAACCCAAAATGTATCTCTCAAATTTTTTTCTTTTTTTTGGTTCTATGGGTAGCACCCCGACTTTCTTTCGTTTGCATCTATCTCAACATTTTCATTTGTGTTAATACCCTTTTCGGACTTGTTATTGAATTGGTCAACATTCTGCTCCATACAACATGCTAGTCACATAATATTTCTGAAATGGGAGTGACATTCTCCAATTACACAAGATTGTTAAGCGCTTCTCAACTTCATCCAGCCTACGTTAATCCATTGACTGATATTCTCATCAATCAACATTGATCCAAGATATTTAGTTATTCCTCTTTGTTAGGCTATTGATCTCTATCCTCACCTCGCCACCTACTTCCCATTAGTCTCTCTACTAAACTAAAAAAATGTGGCATCTAAAGTCTCTTCCCAATCTTTAACTGAGCATTAACAACCTCTCTTATCTCATCCATCAAAATGTCACCTGCACAAGGCATGTACTAAGCTATATCATCTTGAATGTGTTTTGTCAATTCATCCATAGCCATGAAAATCAAATGTAAGCCAAAGGATAACCTTGTTGTAAACCAATTGTAAGTCAAAAACCTCAATCTAAATGGATATAGGCAATGTAAACTCTTTTTTCCCTCCAAAACTCTCCATAATACTTTTATGAGATATATTCTACATTTAATCCCTCAATACATAAACTATATCGTATGCTTTTTCATTTAATCCATAAACACCATATGCGTACCATTCTGTATTTCCTTAAATTACTCCATCACGCACCTTAGCAAATTAGCTTCCCTAGGAGATCTACGTGACAGGAATCCAAATTTGTTCTTTATGGACTCTACTTTGCCTTAGTCTGCTTTGAATCAGTCTTTCCCAAAACTTCATCCTATAGCTCATCAACTTAGTACCTCTGTAGTAGGCACAACTCTATGTATCACCATTGTTCTTATACGTACCGATGAGATTTTTCTCCATTGAACCGGCATCTTATTGCTACTACTGATTTTGTTAAACAATCTAATCAACTACAAAATTCCCTTCTCTCGATATATATCCAAGCCTGCACAAGGAGGCCAACTAGTCCAACATACACTTCATACAGCATTTGTTTGGTTTATGATTCCGAATTGCAAATTCTCTTAATTTTTGATGCATATATAAGAACTGGACTCATCTAAAATTCTAGTACTTGATCTTGGAAACATCAGGGATACATATTAAGAACCTTATACATTCTTTCTGATGGTATTTGACATAAGAATTAGGGATTGAATAAATTCATGCGCACAAATAGACCATGTCATGGAATCTGATCTTGAGAAGTACCATAAGAACCTAGAAGCAAGAAAGACTCATCCCAAGAGATGCCCATAGAGAAAAGGAGAAATTCCCGGCAACCTAAGATATAAGAAAATAGATCCATATGTGAACAAGCACTTCCCTTATTTCTCAGATTTAATAGTTAAGCTTAAGCATCTTTGCTACTTGCATCATCTTCAAAATGTAAAATGCTAGGCGTCTTGAATAGAAGGACACGTTAGTCACCCTGTGTTGAAAGGCTCTCAACAATCCTGCCATCCACAAAAGGACTGAAATTGAACCTTCAAGAACCCAAAGAAATTAAGGGATTGACACTCCAAATACCTCATTCCCTTTGAAGACGAAGGCATGATCCCATCCTTCAGTGCCCAGGTCTTTCATAGGACATAGATCAACCAAATTTGGATTTTCCACACAACAAAAATCCAATCACAAAATGTCTCTGAAACCACCTCTTGACACTTGAAAGAGCAAGAAACATCATGGATTCTTTACAAGCATTGCAGACATACACGTCTCATGACTGATTTTGCTACTGTTACCTAAAAGAGGAGAGTTTGATAAACCATGATTTTGCCACTTTTGTTACGTAAACAGAGAAAGTTTGGCAGCAATGACAAATCCAATAACAATAGCTCTAGTTATGTTCCAAAAACATAGCATCAAAAGAACAACTGTGCGGACTTGGAATGAAGACCAAACAAGTTCCACAAATATTGAACTTAAAAGTAGAACAAACATTGAATTCAAGTTTTAGAAAACAAGTTACACAAGTAGAGCAGATTCTGAAATCAAACTATTTCTGGCCGCTACCACATTATGATTGGACTGGTTTTATAACATTGGACGAGTCCTCCCAACTCCATAACTTCATGAAGTTTGAATAGGATCTTAGACATAGTAGTTCACGAGTTTGATGAGCCTAAATTAAAGGGGAGATCTTAGGCCTACACCTCATTTCTCATCTCACTTCTGGGGCAAGAACTCTTCGCTCATTTCCATAAGTCGAGATAATGCGATTAGCATACCATCAGCGTGTAACTTTGTTTTCATAATCATAAAACCGGAGCATAACTGAAATCAATTCTAAACAACCAAGCGCATCGATTATAATTGCTTGTCTCTTTAAAAATCAAAATCTTCGATTTGAAATATCCCACAACCCGATAGAAATCAGCATAATGGATTTCGCAATCTAAAAAATAAAATGTGATTACCTCACTGAAGAGCATGTCCCTGTTTTTCCTGAGAAGCTCCAAAACCTAGAGCAAGAATGCCTCAATTTTTAGTAGTACAGACTTAACAAAAACGAGCTAGGAAAGGGAAAACATAAAACCCACTTGAAGAGAGAAAGAGAAGAGTAGGTGTAGAGCTTAACCCTTCTGATCTGATCAACATATTCCTGATCTTCAGTTGCGGGCTCCGGCTCCTCTCGGTCGCCGGAGGCAGCTGCCGCGGCCTCTCCCGTATTGCCATCGTCGACAAGCACCTCCGTCTCTTCCGCACCAACAAAGACCACACTACTCGGCGGCCTCCGTCCCCTCCGCCCACAGGGGTGGTGGACACCGAGAAAAGGAACGCACATGGCCGCCCTGAATTTGGAACTGAAGACAGGCGAGTGGTATTTCCCATGTTGAAGCAAAATGCTATGTGATTGGATTGAAGAACATGATGAAGGTAGAGAACAATTAGACGATGACACCGGCAGTTGCAAGCGCTGTACATTCATCTTTCTCTCTCTCAAATGTAGCCGCCACAGATCCAATCGCACTCACTGGTTCCTCGACGTCCGTCACGAACACGAAAAATTACCAGTCACAAATTTGGATTTCCAGCCAAACAAATAAGATAGCCCGCCTTTTCATTTTTTTTTTTTATGGATTTTTAATTCGAGAAATATTTTAATCTGACTTGATTAAAACCCAGTAATTTATAGTCCACTTAAATCTAAACTCAACTCAAACTCAATCAAAACTCTTTCGATTTTTACTCTATTTAAAAAAATATAGAAATTTAACAATATTACTATACTATTTAGTTAGTTAAATCAGCAATATAACAAACCAAAACATATTTAAATTTATAATTTATTAAACATAGTGTGATGGTGTGGAAAAAAAAATATAGATATTACTATTGTACAGTCATTTATTTGTTATTTTTTATTGTATATATTGTATTGAGATTGAATTTGGATTATGTATTAAGGAAATCAAAAGTAAACCCTAACGTAATTATAAGATTTCAAATTCACCAAAATCTAATGAAGTCGGATAAAACCAGATTAATTTACTTTCAATGGGACGTCGTCTTGAAGCATTTTGTTTTTTATTTGTGCAGAGGAAAATGCAGTTTGCGCAGTCATAAATTTTTATCAGCAAATAATCTGGGTGTTCATATATGTTTTTGAAGTTTGCACATAAATCCAGTTAGTAATTGCAATCAAATTACATATTGCAGATTAAATTTATCACAAATCAAATCGAGTCATCAAATTAAGATAAATCACTGGTACTGGTACTGGTACTGGTAGTTGTCATTTGTCATTGGACCTTCAATCCCATAAACTCAAAACATCAATGTCAAGCATACAAACATCAATATAAAGCACACAAACAACAAAACAAATGAGTAACAATCACAACATACGGATTATAATAACCATAACAATAAAAATTCTACCTTAAATATATCAAATGCAGTAAAAAAATTTTGAAAAACCCATAACAAGCATTCAAGATTAATATATATACACCTTTGAAATGATCATCGATTGTCATTGCTGTGACTGCTCCAAAATGGGAACTGGGGAATTGTGAAAGAACAGATTCAATGATCTTTGAAGATATTGTTCTTGTTGTGGCTGCCGCCGCCTTTGCCTCTGCTAGCCGATCCAGGTCGCGCCAGAACTTAATGACATGAAGACTCTCTTCCTCTGTTGATCTCTGCACAGCAATCCGAGAAGCAAAACCCTTCTCCCACATCTGCGCACATATTTGTGAAGGATTGTTTGAAACAACTGTAACCATGTACAGCCACCCATTCTCCGACAGAAGACTGTCAGCAACTGGCAAAATCTTATCTATAACGCTCCGGCCGTTCTCCCCTCCAGCCCAAGCTGAGGTTATGCCAGCACCACCGACCTCACACTCAGGGGTCGGAACGTAAGGAGGGTTCACAACCATCACATCTACCAGCCCAGTGAGCCGTTTCTCCAGCCCCAAGGCGATGTCTGTGGATATCACCTCTGCATGGACCCCATGCACTTCGAGCGTCTCAGTTGTCACCCTCGCTGCATGCGGGTTGATATCTGTTGCGAGATAGTAGAGCCCGTTAGCCTCTTGCCCGAGCATCAGAGCTAGAGAGGTGATAACATACCCACTGCCGCAGCCAACTTCCATGCACAGCATCGGGCGGTGCTCTAGCAGATTAGTTCGATCAGCAAGCAGCGCATCGACAAGGGCAAATGAATCATCACATGGTTCATAAACCTCAGGATGGGAGCTCACAAGGTGAATCTCGGCAATTCTGCCAGGTATCTTCCCAAATACCTGCTACAATATATACATTACAGAAGAACTCTTGGATTAAAGGAGGATATATTTAACAGGTTGTCTTTCTAAATCCTCTACTGAGAGACAGATATTCATGTGGAAATCTGAATGATGCTTGGAAAAATGAATTATGGGCAACAACAACAGAACACATTAGAAGAAGATGATGATGATGATTACAATTACGATGATGACGATGATAAGTAGTGAACTGCAGCAACACTGATAGCTTACCTGTTTTCCGACTGCTTGAGTGGAATTGAAGGCATGGTGTGTGGCGTCCATCTTTGTGCTATCTTCCATGTTATTATACTAGACATACAGCTTCACCTGAATTTTATCGAAGTAGCAAAATAAGGACTGAATCAAACAACTGTGCAATCGTGTAATTTTTAGACTGACAGATTCCCCCTTCTCTGTGTGTCTGAAAGATTCAACTAGTACACAGAATGACTACGCACACTGGATAACGTCAGCCACCACCTCCCCCTGCCCCCACAAAAAAAAAAAAATTCAAATAAGAAATAAATAAATGGCCAAAATTTAGTGCTTATTAGAATATGAGAAGGGAAGAGCTCTTACTTGACTAGAATGACAAATATACAAAGTGGAGGAAGACTCTAAGGGCAAGATTGTGATGACGGGATCAACGGACGATCCAGACTCATGAGAAGCAGTTAGGTGATGATAAATTAATTGAGCTTACACAATCTACATCAAACAAAAAGTCTACGAAGAAATCTATGATCAAATTAGTAAAAATCTGAGAGTAAAATGATGTGTTTGAAGGGAACAAAGACACATTATTAAAATCTGTGATTCCAAAACTTAACATTCCTGGAAATACAATGATACTTGGTTATAGTATTATAACACCAATAACCCTTATGTTCAATGCCAAAACTAAAGAAGTAGCAAAGACAATAGCAAGGTTCAAGTTTGAAATGCTCATGAGAGAACAAGATAAAACAAACACAACTGAAAACTTTTAGAAGGGAATAATCATGTATTTTTTGACAGAGATGCTCATATGGAAATTAGTTTAAAATAGTAGGAGATAGAATCTGATTAATAGTGTAGATGGTTGTAAGAAGAATTTTCTCCAACATGATTCAACAAAAGGAGAGTATAAACATTGTCAAGAATTTAATAATAACTGCATTCAGTAAAACCATTTTATTGGAAAGTTAACAATATGATCAATGAGAAACAATATCTGTTTGTTGAAATTCGTCCAGAAAGGAGGTAGAGGTATATTTTATAACATTATCAAGACAGAAGACTTTAATTGTTTGATCAAATTAAGTTTTTATCATCTATTTAAAATCACTAAAAGCATTTAGTAACTCAGATCAATCATATAAAAGATAAATCCATATATAACGAGAGTAAACATCGACAAATATAACAAAGTAAGGTGACCAGCCCTTCGTGGGAATAGAGGCATGACCCAAATATCAAAACAAACAAAATCAAAAGGTACAGAACCCAAAGAGTCATTTTTATTAAAAGATAAAGTTGCTTATTTGCCTAAGTGATACAACACACAATCAAAAGGGTAAATAATAATATTTTCTAAGTAACTATTTGAGGCTAAGGACTGAATACAAAGCAAAAAGGGGTGACAAAGTCGATTGTGCCAAATACTAAAAGAGATAGCAGCAGCAAGTGGGTGAATAAAACATGAACATAGAAGATACAAAGATATTAGCTAAAAAAACTGCCCAATTTTACATTTGATCCCAACAAGCTGACCCCTATTCTGATCCTACACATCAGAACATTTATGAGAAAATGATAAACTAATACCATATTTAACTAATTAACCAACAGATACAAAATTTAAAGTCAAGTTCGGAACATGGTAAGTCAAAATATAAAATGTGGGCATAGATACATAACCAATATAATCGACATACATATGAGAACCATCTACAATATAGATAAGAGAGACAGGAGTTGAAAAGGCCATAAGGAAGAATTAGAGGTCATGTGATTGCAATAGACAAGGTTGATAAACTAGTTAAAGAGACAGTTAGTATAGTAAAAGTATGAGACAAAACTTGGTTAACGATTGTCTCAAGGTCAACAGCAATAAGAGAATAGGGTGTAGAGGACATGGACAAATTAGCCAAACTTGCAGAGGCCGTGACAGGGGCTTACAAAAGATGTTTGTCTTTCCCTTTTGAGCGTCTCTAACATCTTTTGCCTTTATCTTTAGACAATCAAAAATATGATATCCTTTTTCTTTATAATAATGTTCATTTCCCGACGAAGCAACAGGAAGTAGAAGAAGTAGAAGCAACAACTAGAATAGAAGAGCAAGATGTAATAACCATGACAGCATCAGGGAAATGAACACAATGAGTCTTCTATCGGGTCTTAGCAATAAGCTCTACAAGATCAATGTTAAATGTAGGCAGGTGAGAATGATAAGGTAGAGAGGGTCTATTTTGCTCCAAATCATTGCGGATGCTCATCATGAGAAAAATGAACTAGCAACAATCTCAATATTCCGCAAAGAATTTAATAGGCTGATCATTTAAAAATGCCAGATAGGTATGAGAAAGTTAATCACAAATGCTACTAACATGGGAATGAAACTCATCAATAATCAGGCCAGGCTCTTACTGCATCTAATAGAGTTTAGGATCCAGCTCAAACTGGATAGTAGCATCAATAGAACAGTTGTACTAATTGACAAGAAAATCCCAAGCATGTTTAGCATTTTGAAGCTTAGAAGTAGGTTTTGAATGGAAGAAACAAAGGTAGTAATATACCAACAAAGTATTTTACAGCAAGTTCCTTCCTATTCCTTAAAGCATTTGTTTAACTCTTCCGATGTTTCTTTGTTTGTTTTCATGGGTTTTGTTTTTGCCCCCATGACAAACCCCCATAGTAAACAACTAGCCAGAAAAATATCCATTTGCTGAACACAAGAATTGTAGTTTGTACCACCCAAAATAATCTTAATAACACGAGCAATTTCATTTAAAGAAGACATAGTAGAAAAATAATAATATTGACCAAATAAAGAGAATAGTAGAAAAATAATAATATTGACCAAATAAGGAGAAACCAGTGACACGGATAGAACCAACACAGGAAACAGGGCAGGGCAGCTCCTAACCTCACAGGAAAAGTCATCAGAGTAAGTCAGAGCATTGCTGGAATCAGAGAAATCCCCAAAAAAGTCGCTGGAATCAAAGATGTCCTTGAAAAAGTCGCCAGAAACTGGCCATCAAGATGCCGACAGTCAGTGGTTAGTGGTAGTCGGCAACGGCTGGTGGCAATGGGTGAGGGCCCATGGTGGGGGCTGGTAGGCTGGTGGAGGACCGGTTTGAAGTTTGGGCTGCTAGCAGTCAAATTTGGACTGTGGATTAAGGCCCGTGCGTGAAGTCAGGACTGCAAAGTTGGCAAATCTACAGCCAAAAATGATGTGTTTGCATTCACTTTTGAATTGAAACGTAATGTCCATAAAAACACATGGACTGGTGTGTTTTGATGCGAAGGAGGGTGAAATGCTACATTTCAACAATTGGGTAAAAACATAATCAAAAGCAATATGTTGCATTTTGTTCTTTAAACGACTCAAAACGTATCATTGTGAGTCATCTTATTCCCCAACTGATTTACACAACGTTGATGAAGAACAGAGAGTGTCGATGAGGATGGGTTTGAACAACGATTTCTCAACCATGAGCTTGGGCTGACAGGCATGTAATAATACCACACCGGAAGAATGGTGAACAGTGACACCCAATCTGTATTTATTCATAGTGATTTTGTATTCGTACATAAGCAAGATAGTGTCTTTATTACTGGATCATTCATGCATCAATGGAGTCAATTTAATCTTCCCTTTTTTAGAAATTGGTTGGCCTTGAATATATATACTATGCTGTAGTTTCCACCTCCATATGCATTGCATCTTTGCTGTAAAAAAGGGTTAACAAAAACAAAGTCAACTTCCTCTCCCGTCACCGAAGAAACCTGTGCCTTTACCGTTGATGCTATTTCAATGAATTATAAGTAAATGTTCACTATTATTTCTCAAATAGGAAGGGATTCCTGGATTATAGAGTTTTAACAGGATCTGCATCCAGCTCATGATAAAGGTCCTCTTGGTGGTCATACAATGTCTCTGTACCTCTCTCCTTAGACCGATGACTCTCCCATTCTGTTATTCGAGAGTATGATTCAACCGTTGGTGAATGAAACAACATTCATTGAATGAGTGGATTTGATGCTGAACCTCTATTCCAACCCTTCGAAGGCTGGTAAGAAGTCAGTCTTGCCTGATAAAATGGAATTGGACAAAAAAAAAAGAGAGTGCACAACCAGAACAACAGCCTAATCAGATTGAATAGGATTCAAAGAGTTGTCACAATCATTCACATCAATATAAGCAGGCAAGAAGGGCACAGAAGCTACAATTTCCATTTGCAAGAAAAGCCTAATGTTCTCTTTTATTAAAGACTTTTATTATTATTATTATTCGAGAGACTGGTTGCAACAATACCAAACTAGAAGAATGGTGAGTAGTGATTAGATTTAGATGAATAACACAAATCTAAATAGGTTTGATAAACAAGACTATAATACCATATTAGAATATAAAAAGAGAGACGAAGAAAAGTTTCTATATAATTTCTATATTGAGTATAAATTGTATAATGGATCATCCTTTATAGGGGAAAAAAACAACCACAAAAAGGAAAATTAATAATGGTAATTACATAAATGACGCCAATCAACCTAAATTAAAAGATATCAATATTCTAATTTAGAAAGGATATTATATATGCTAATTGGCCTCAACATAAGGTAGTCATAATGATACAGGTAAGGAGAGGGAGGAAGAGAGAAGGGAAAGAAGAAGAAACAGGAACTACAAGGAGGGAGAGAAAAGAGAGAACGAGAGAGGAGGTAAGGAAAAAGCAAGCAGGAAAAGAAAGACAATTAGGCATAATATCATTCATCAAAACAGTAAAAATAGAAAAATTAGAATAATATATAGGTACCCAACTCCTAAGTTAACTAGAAAATAATTATTTCAAAATTCTCAAATTTTTAAAGTATGAAATTCTCACCTTTTTTCAGATATCCTAAAAACTACTAAAATATTAAAATTGCACTAATATGTGGGATATGAAAAATGTTATAAAAGCTTATCTAATAAATAAAGTCAAGCTTTCATCACATATATTGCATATGGATGACACAAATTACAGGATATTATTGCATAGATTCAAGAAAATCCAATTCAAAGGGTTTGCAATCTAGTTCACAAAATATGACAAAACAAGTCCCAAAGACCCATTTCCAACCATTTTTATCTTAGCAAGTCAAAATTAAGAACAAGCACAAAATATCATGGTGATCACCATCTATTATTTGTTATGCAACAAAATAGCTCAGCAAGACAAGACATCTCTCTTTGGACAACAGAAGAAATGAATTAGCTGCTATACTGCTTCCAGCTTCAAGTCAAAAAAGGGGTGGTCCAGTAACTCAATTTAGAGAGCTAATCTCGTCTAGACATCCTTGTGCATCATCTGAGTGCCATTCTATAAGGGTGAGATCTATTGATATCTACTCCCTTCTACTCTCTCAACCTAAAGAAATGGCCTGTTCAGTTGTTTAAAACTGGAGCTGTAATTTAAAAAGATTTGCCAAAAAAGAGGGAGAAAATTGAGGTTCTTTGTTCAAATCTATTTGTTTTCCCGTTGGGAACTAGGAAAACAGTGTTTTATAGTTGGAAAACTTTATACTGAATACTGGAAAACTCGAAAGGCACCAAAATGATATTTTCTACAATTTTCCAATACTCATAAAGAGGTGTTTTCTACATTTAAAACAAATCAAACTTATATACCAATTTTTAAACAAACCTATAATGAAAAATACATGAGGAATTGAGACTAATATTTATAATGACTCTACTAAAAGGATATGACTTGATTTCTTAATCACTTTTGTTATGCAATGTTTTTATAAGAATAAGCCAACTTTTTATGTGAGTGATTAATCCTTATGGAAGATTTTGCACATTAAAAACATAGTAATACCACTTGATATGAGTAGCCAAAAGAGTGATTTTCTTAATAACAAGTAGGTCAACTCTAATGTATCTATAACTTAAAGAAAATGTATAATTTGTGCCTTCCTATTTTAACTAACAAAGTTAAACCATTATGTTATCAATATTTACTATTAAGATTTTTTTGTTCTATTAATAGTCATCGACAACCAACTACCATAAGTAAGATCACAAATGCAATTGGTAGTCTTACATAGTCTCGACAAACTATTTTGATGAAATTAAAACTAACCCCCAGCCCAACTCATTAGCTTCATGAGTTAACATTGAACAAACCAAGCTCAAACTTCTAACCAAGGTATCGTAAGTCAAGTTCCACTAGTTGGTTTATTATAAAGAAATATATCAAGCAATAAATTGTTTAAAACTCATTCATTAATTGAAAAACTCATAAAATAGGCATGACTCAACTTGTTAAATTTCTTACAATGAGCTTGAACAAGATTTAATCAACAATTTTAAGCCAAGCTTAGAGTAACTTGGTATATTTAAAATCCCAAACCATACATTGATTAATTGATTTGTTGCTGAATACAATTATAAACATTGACTAGTAGAAATGAACATATTTTTAAAATAAACAAATGAAAAATTATGGAAATGAAAAGGTGAAAAAGTAAAAAAAAAAAAAAAAAAAAAAAACCAACTAAACTCTCTCAATCAACCACCATTCCCTTCAGATAGCAATGTGGAATACAATTCATGCTACACTCTCACTCAACCAATATTCTCTTACCATAGACAATGAGGAATTATAAAGATTAAATTAAAAAAGAAGAAGAAATATTAAAACAATGCTACTGGTTGAATCAAAGCATTGTTACTAGTACTAAAGAGGAAAACAACCACATCTCTTCAAACAATTCTCAAAGGTCCAAAAAAAGAACATAACGAAGTAAATAAATAAGAAGTAGAACTATCAAAGCCAAAAGGTTGGCCAGTGAATAAACAGAAAATCAGAGTTAGCAAATAAAAAAATAATATAAATATAACATGAATGTCAATCCAATGGATTAAAGTCTCTTTTTTTTTTTTTTTTTTTTTTTGGAAATCTAAAGATTGCGAAAGGTGAGATAAAGAGAGGGACATAAAGAATGATATCAAAAACAAAGGAAGAATGTATATAAGAAAGTAAAGTGAATTTTATTTGTTTGGTTGTTAAATTGAAGAAGGAAAATGAAAGACATGCAAGTAAATTAGATTTACATTTCATAGTTTTGAGCCAAAAAGCAATTACCCTCCAATTTGGAGAGTAATGCCGGTAATGGAAAGGAAGGAAAAACTTAAAAAATAAAATTACTTTGGTACCCCTACTAACTTATATCATACTCAACACATCAAATGATCAAATCCCTCTCACTGACATCCAACCGTCTTGTTCTTTTAGCCATCTCTCGCAATGTCATTGGTTGTTTGAGTTCATTGCCAGAATCTCTCTCTATTTAGGCTTTTCTGTTATGCTTCGTTTTTTGGAATTCATTCAATTTTTTGTATATTTTAGTTAAATTACATATTTTCTAAACTGTTTGTCCTTATTCTCAGGATTGGATACGTTCTCCATCCTTTACTTCTATCTTTTCCTTTGAAGTTAGTTTTTGTTTTGAGAAACGTCAGAGTGGGAAAAACTAATTTTAATGGCGGGTTAGGTATTATTAAATTTGGTTTGCTTTTGTTTTTTCACTTGTTGATTCTTAATTGGTGTTCATGCTTTTGGGTAAAATAGTTGTTACATAAGACGATTAATAGACATTTTAAGCTTTTGAGTTGTATGTGTTCTCTGTCTAAAGATTACTAGAATTTCTACTTCAAGGGGAAAGATAATTCTTTTAAATCTTTCTGGGGTTTGACTATCTTGCTGAGGTAAAAAACATGCACATATTTTTCAAATTAATACTATTTTTTTCATAAGGGTATAATGAAAAACAACTCGTAATAATTTCACATCCCTTTATTTTCCAGTCATACATTTGACAAGAGAAATTAAGCTTCCCTCGCTTAAAAAAATGAAATTCAAAACCATACAATGAAAATAAATTCTATTTCACTTAGTTTTATTTCCCTCCATCTCACTCACTTCCCTTCCACTCCAATTCACCTCAATTAATTGTAAATAATTTTGCCAAACATGGGGTTATAGAAAATATAGCAATCACGAATCAAACGGAAAGCTCACTCTAAACCCTAAATTCAAGAGGAGTTGGGGACTGAGAAAAAGGTACCCGTCGATCGAAGCCTTAACAAGGGTACGACAGTTGAGTCTGCCAATTTTTTCTAGAACTGTTTACATTCAATCGATTCTAATATCAACACAAAATCATCAGATTTGTTTGATGATTAATAAGCAGTAAAGCATTGTTCAACCGATAGTCATGAAAGAAAATTATAGGAAAGTGAATTTGAGTCGCAAACCTCAATGAAAACTTAAAACCCAGATTCAACCCAATAATCATGAACTGCTATGATTTGGGTGTTTCGGCTTCCACTTGAGAACTGCAAACGTTACCGAGCCCTGCCTTGATTTGATATTTGAGAAAGAGAGAGAGAGAGAGTGGATACGAGATGGAAGCCAGAAAAATAATGACATGGAAGCCAGAAACTGGAATGAAGGAATGGAACTGAAAGTGTGTAATTTTATCTATAAAATCTTATTAAAAATGTAAAACAATTTGATTTTTAATTATTTTTGTAATGATATTTTAATAAGTTTGTACAAAAAATCAAAGGTACGGTTAATTATTTATATACATAATACAAACCATTATAGTTTTAAAAAACCAGCAGAAGAAATCCAAAGCTTACAAAGCCCAGTTGGAACATGTCAAACACAACACAAGTGGACAAGACTCATTTAAAAGCAAAAGGTCAAAAATATATAAAGATTCAAGTAATCTGTAGAAAATTTTAATATATGAAAACACATATAATTGCGAAAATAAGGCCATTGAATAGAAAGAACTTTATCGAGAACACAATTGATGATTTTTAATACCAAAATAGCAAGGTTAGGGGCAAGTATTCTAAAAATAATATCATTTTTAGTCATTCAAATAAAATAAAATGCTACTATCAATATTCTTTAATCATAATTTTATCTTTTAAATTATTATTAGTTTTATATTGGATCATTTTTTTAAAAAAGAAATATTATTTTGAATAGTAGATGTTATATATGAATATTAAAAACTTTAAAATCTCAAAATAATATGAAATTACTTTCACGTGAACGTTAAAAGGTAGGGAAGAAATAAACCAAATATCTGATCGATCTAGACACAATAAAAATGGTCGATTTCGAGAGATATTTGACATTTAGTTAGCAATTAAGTAAGTGTCTTTTAAAAATTGCTTGAAAAAAAAAGATAAAATACGAACAACCATACTTCATAATATATCGCAACTTTTATAATAGTTCTTATTTCAGTATAAAAGTTTTATTTCAGAAAAAAATAACATACTATGATATTTTTTGTATGTGAGTCTTATACCAATGATACTTCAATTGGACCAAACACAAAGTCAGTCTCTGCTCATGGTAAAAGCAAGTGGTGGACAAATTGTCAAGGCAATTTTCTCATGCTAGCTGAAATGAGGACAGCTACAGCCTATCTGAAAGGGAGGCAAAGTGCTGGGGCATGCTGGTGTCGAAGTGTGCATGAAGTCCAAGAAAATGCATCCGATTGTGTAAGTCATGTTTTTTCATTAAAAAATGATGTGTTTTCCTCAACATATTTAAATGAAAAGACCATATAGTATATATTCATTATTGTTATAATAGAAGATTTTCACACTTCATTCCCATGATTTTTCTCCCTTTCTTTCGAAGAATTTTGAACATAAAATTCTCACAGTTTGTGTTTATCTTAATTTTTTAATTATTATGTTTGATTGGCTTTGTATTTGTATATGAGTTGGGGCTGATATTTTGGCATTACCCTTCAATCCTAGCAAGGGGAAATCTGTTATTATTAGAGTTGTATCTTTTTATGTCTAAATTTATTGTATTTTTAAATGTAAGTTTTAAGTAGACAAATGATTTGAAAAGTTTTTAAGTTTAAATTTTAAATTGATGAAATCATAGCCTTTAAAAGCATAACAAGATCATACAATCAAATATAATATAGCCATATGCCACATTTGGCTCTTCAAATTTGAGGACGACGGTGCTGTGACACAGCTCCGTACAGTGCTTGTACAATTCTGTGTCGCAACCGTTGGATAAAAATATAACACCCCTCATTTTTATGTCATTAAAAATACAAAAGGAAATATTTTTAAAAAAATAAAATGATTAATGATTGGATATTAAATTTTATCCAACGGTTGTAATGCGGTGTCGTATGGGTGCCGTATAAAGCACACATCACAGCACCTTTGATTTAGTCAAATTTTGGGAAAATAGCTGTTGAACCATCACGTTGGCTATAACCCCTCTTTTCGGGTACCAACCCCACACTCTGGGCTTTTGAGGGACGTGACATAGCCCCCTGATTCCTATCTGGGGGAGGGGGTCCTGCACAGTGAGTAGAGTGCTTCCCCTACACAATGATTCTAAATCAAAGGAATATAGTTTTGAACTACTATCTACTACTGTCCAAGTCTTTAAGAAAGTAAAAACCTCCAAAAAAATAGTTAGACTTTAGAATCATATTTACTGATAAACTCCTCAGTAAAGTTATGATCTCCTACTAACTCTAATAATCTGCTCTATTCGATAATCAATAAATGCAAGAAAGTCAAAAACTCATCAAATGATGCAATCAATAATAATAATAATGAATAACTATATCAAATAATATTATTAAAATATATAAGAAAAAATAATGTGATACAATCAGTTAGCCTCTAACCGAGACTCTATATAACGTTAAAACCATAATTCAAAAATATTATAAGGAATGATTGTTAAGGGGTTTCCACCTAACTCAAATACAATGATTATAGTGAAGATTTCACATAATTTAAATACCAACAAGAGATGTAAATTTCACTGAACATAATTCAACTGAGGTCAAAACTGCATATGATATCTTAAATAATCTCATCTAATATTATTTTGTCACTGTAAATTAATAACCAAACATTTTCATTACTAACAGTTGGATAACTATTATGAGGTTATCGACATTCACGAGTTTGACATGTGACTATGGCATGTATTTTCAATTGCACCCTCATACTATGTAGGAGTTTATCTATGCTTATATCCGGTATATCCACATAAGATATACCCATAGAGGTTAGAGATAGGCAATACTCAAATCCTCAATCCCAACGTAGGATCCTCGCCCACATAGAGTATAGGACACCCTCTACTGGAATCGGCAAGGTCTACCAAGATCATTACCCACACAAGGTATAGAAAATAATACCAATATGTCAAACTCAATATCCTTTACTATAATATTTTTTAATATCTTACAAATAACTGTTTACAGAATTATAAGTATTTTTCAGTGAATATAACAATACATAAATTAAATATTAGATAATTATAAATTGTATTACGATTTTATAGATTTTATATTTCTTAAAATTATAATATTTTCATAAAGTTCCCTCTACCTACCATGAATGCCAAAATGGCCACACAATCAAATACAACGTAAAATAATGATTACAAAAAAAAACATAAAAAATCCACAAATATATTATTAAATATTTAACTCTTATCATTACATTAGGTCCCATAATAGCGTACTACTAAGCCGTATGGCTTAAATATGATGCCACCTAGACATTAAGTCTAAATTGGACCGAAACTCATTCGGATCTTTGGGTGTTCAAATGCCTACTCATACATAACCTTGTAAATGAATCTGTAAGATTTTACCTATTTATTATTGAATTCACCGACTTATTAAAATCAATTTTAAGATCATAAAATATATATAATTATTTTATTACTACTGAATAAAACTCATTAATTATCGATTTTAACAAATACCGGCTTGACATTGGAGCATTACTCAAGCACTACTATTTCAACTCAAGGAAACCAAGAGATATATAATTATATCAAAAAAAAATAAGGCATCAATAATATACTTTAAATTTAATTGAATAAACCATCAATCCTTATGCCCATCTTCACATTTTTGTGAATCATTTATTACGTCTTTGGGTTATTAAAACTGTATTTTGTCATCATAATACTAAATTCAATATATTATAGTGTAAGTTTGATAAATTTATTTTTATAAATATATTCATTTATCATATAAATCATTAACTCAAACGTCAATAAGTCAAAATTGAATTGAAACCAAATTGTAACGTTCACCATTGCACATTCATCACTCAACTACTCCCACTTTAAGTAATTGAAATTATGTTTCAATAATGTAATATTAAACATAGCATATCATATGAGAATAATGGCAAATTTGTAGACATGAACACTTTGATTAAATATATAAATGATTTGCCCAAAAATGGTTTGAAAAGCTATTTTTCCTCACCAATCACTATACTTCTTCTTTTTCCCACAATGCCAGGCATTATTCATTTGAATTTGACAAGTATAATAATCTTCTAATGCCCATTATCCTCAAGGTAAACAACTGAATTCAACAACATTAAACAAGATATGATAATCAAAGGGCTCCTACTGTGAGAGTTAACCATGGTTTTCTTAAAAGGATGAGTAGTAGAATCCTTTGGATTTCATTTACACGATTAATTAATAAACCAACAAAGGTGAAAAAGTATTTGACAATAAAATTGCAGTAAAAAAGTAGAAATTTACTTGCATTGTCCTGATTTTCCTCGGCAATCAGTAGAAGCAACAAAGTACAGCAGCAGTAGTAGAGCTTCGACTCTCTCTCCTCTCTCAAATCTTGTTCGAAAGAAAATGGTGCCCCAATATTAAAATTAACTAGCATCTCTAAAATAAAAATCCTAAGTGAGAAAACCAGAGGAAATAAAATCGGCTACAATCATTGCATATATTCAATAGGAGATATAATGCCAAGGATACACCCATGAGTTCCAAGCATTAAGATTTATATGATGACATCGAATTAAAGTAAATTAGAAAATTATTATGGTCAATTGTGGTTCGGGCTAAAAACTAGTGTTGGACCTTAGTGGTGCAGGTATAACTAGCGTCTAATGTGCATGCGCCTAAGCAACACATAAGTTTCCTTGAGATAATATCTCTGCACCTGATGAGCACATAAACATTAATAAGAAAGAATATATTTGTCTAATATGTGTTTGATGGGCCATTATATATAGGCAATATTTGGACTTCCTGCCTGATGGGCATATAATGCCAACATGTTATATAAGGTATTTGTTCTATGTTTTAGCTCATTTTTTTAGTTTTAACGAGAAAAGAGAAAAAGAGAAGAGAGCGATAAAGAAACGTAAGAAGATTTTGGAGCTTAAACCTCAAGGATTATTATTTAATTTCAATTAAAATAAGTAAATTACAAACACATTTTTTTCATTTGTTTACCAAGATTTATGAATTTTTTTCTCGTATTTTGCCTAAAATTTGGAATTTCATATTTCCTAGTTATAGGCAAGTGCTTGTTTATATTTCCTTTGATATTTGACTTATATACATATCTCTTTTTATAATTTTTCTCTTGTTTTGAAGTATATGTCCATACTTATAAAAATTGCTAAAATTCTTTGACAAACCTTAAAATTTTTAAAATTTAAATATCAGTATCTTCTTACATGTCATTAAATTTTACAAGAACAATAAAAATTTTTTATATGTCCAAGATTCTTAAATACTATGTTAAATCACTACAGTAAGTTATGCCTTTAATTTTCAAATTATGTAAATGTTTATGTTTCATAAAGATTTTTTTATATTATTTTCAAAATGAATCATTATAAAAAATTAATAAAAAATATATATATTATGACATGTAATAATATATTAAAATGAGATATGAAGTCTACCCATAAGTGCTAAAGAATAATTGGCATAGCCCAATCTATAGAATATTTTATTGTAAGGTATAAATTTTGAACTATATTTTTAATATTCATTAATTAAATTAAATTAATAAATATATCGATATTAATAAAAATTATAGATTAAAATTAATTTTCTAAACAAAATAAATTAAACCAAGTGACACTTAACTAGCACTTAACTCACACATGTACATTTTAGACAATAAGGCTGTGCCTGAGGAATGCCTTTGGGATATCTGTGCATATTTTAGGCAGATTTTTTATACCCAATATGCATCTGAGGGACCCATGTACATGTTTAAGGCAAAAAATGGACATGTGATGCACGACTCAGAGACACGCCGTATGATTTATATCTTAGCGTCTGATACTGTCATGAATTGGAATCAAAGTAGATCTAATTAATTGTTATTAATAAAATTTAAAATTTCAAAATAAATATAACATATTCCAATCCAGGCATGACAACAGACGGGCAATAAAATTTCATCATCCAATAATAATAATAATAATTAATATGAATAGACTCAAAACCTGTGATAGAACATCATCGGACAACCGTACAGATAATATATATATGACCTGTTCTAAACAGTCGTAAGGAAGATGGCCGAACAATGACAACAACTTATTCACATAATATAAGAATTCCAACAGTTCTCGAACATCTGATAAAAATTCAAATCATAACAGAGCGGAGCTCACCCAAAACAAACAAATGCTACAACAGATAATGTCCAATCTCCTGTAATATATCCTAGTTCACTAATCTAAAGAGATAAATAGAAAAAAGTGAGTTTAAAATTTAACAAATATCAGTATATATAGAAAATAATACATATATATACGTGTCCATAAACGAGGGAGGGTCAAATCATATGGTCAAATTATATCAAATAAACCGAAGGGGGCACAAATCATCACATCGAGGGGTCTGAAATTATTAGAAAACCTGAAAGTAGTATTGTATTCAAATAATAGTTCGTATCAAATCCATGGTCCCAATGGGAAACACTAATTACAAATTGTAATCCAAAATCTAACCTCATAATCAAATATCAAATAATAAATGATGATTTGAAATCAAATCTCATAATCAAATATCTAATAACAAATTATGATCCGATATCATATCCATATGAAGTACATGCTAAACAAAACAAAGTTTGGATTCAAATCAAATACGAATAAATAAAAATGAAACAAAAATCATATAAATCAAATGTGTTTCAGGATAAATCACATATCCAAATATACAATACTAGCCAACTTTTCATTCATGGGCAAATCAAGAATCTCAAATTGAAATCCAATACTACTAGTATTGGATTTTATTCCGAAATACAAAGCATGCACAGATAACCAAATATTTTAAAAGACTAACTTGAGAAATGATTACAAATACTTCTAATAACCTTAAACTAATCATCTGCAATTTAGACCAGCAGATTAGGTCATCTATGCGAAAGAGGACTCACATATCACAAATTTTTTCCATCGGGAGAGGTGCTACAAATTAAATATCGAATCAGATCACATATCGAATCACAAATGTAATGACTCCATCCCTGATACATGCAAGTGTACTAATGCATTTCATACTTATTTTCATAAAATATACTGATACAAAACAATACAAACTAAAATATTTGTACTAATTTTTATAAAATCAATAGGATCCCCCAATATAAGAAGAACCAAACAAAAGCCCCAAATCGACCAGTAAATATTACATATATATTTACTATAAACAAAATGAATATATAAAAATAACATGCACGTACTAAAACCTCCTAAAATATAAATAAATATTATCAGATAAAATCGACAAAGGATAGGACATTTAGATAGTTATTTTAACATCATATTAAATAGATTTGATAAAAGGATACTCTAAAATACCCGAATAATACTTTTTCTCTCTTTTTCTTCTCATCTCTCTCCCTCCTTTCTTTTTCTGTCTTGTGCTTCTCCTCTCTCTTTTCCTCTCCTCTACGTGCGAAAATGCTACTTTGCACCAACTTTGTTACCCTACATTATAACTAGCCTAGTACTTAAGCGCTACCCAGGCACAGCTTGGGTACCGTCTCTCAAATTTTTGTGTTCAAGCGCAGCCCACGGTTGTAGGCCCACAAGTCAAATTTTCTTTAAAATTTTTATAAAATATAATTAATTTCAGGGCATCATATATATCCAAAATGATAAATATCATCAAAATTATTCACAGGGGGTCGACTATTATAAATACACGCTTAACAGGCGCACATATGCTAATTTTTATATATGGCTTCCTTGATCAATTTTTAATCATTTCATATGGTTTTAGAGAGAAGATAGAGAAAGAGAAGAGTGAAAGAAAGAAATAGAAAGCTGTGTAGAATGAGCAATTAAAAAAATAAGAAAATTTTGATAAAATTAAGTATAAGATAAATACATTCAAACCTTTTTTCTTTATTATTAATCATTTCTTATCTCTTTGAATATTTCTTATTTCAAATACTCATATATATAATATTTTTATAATTTAAAAGTTTACACCTTGTATACATGCGATCTTACTTCCTTTCCATGAAATTTTTATGCAATATATTCATTTAATTTATGTACATTATATTTAAAATGAAATTTTTCTACAATAATGTTTATATATGTCTATAAATCATATTTAAATCCACTTACATATCCTTAATTTTTATATATATTCTTACATGTCTATATTTGAAACAAATTAATAAAATTATATTATTCTTGTTTATTTCCTAAAATTTTACATAATATTTTATTGTATGTTCTTAAATTAACATATTATAGTTTCAACTCATTGTATGCATATTTTAATGTTGACATAAATTTAAAGGAATAAGAAAAAGACTCTAAATAAGTTTAATAATTTGTGAATATTCTCCGATATGAGTAAATTTAAGAATATGTTCATATTTTAATAGAATTTTTCAATTGAATTATATATGAACTATATAGAGAATTGACATAATATATTAAAATATATCCTAATATATTATAAATATATCTAAAGTCACACCTATTATTTACAAGTCAAAAAAGTGACATTTAATCTCATCCATAAAATTATATATATAAGCCCACATACATATCTTAAATAGTTACATACGACGTTTAATAGTGTAAAAACAATCATAAACTGAGATTCGATTATTCTTTTTTTATTGATGAGGCCTTAACTAATCCATGGATCCCTAAATTTTTCACATAATTTGAGTATAATTCAAACTTTATATAGTTTACTAAATTAATTATCTATTTAGATTATGCATGATAAATATATGAATTAATGTTATTATTTTTTGGTTATTTAAACATATCATATTCTAATATATTTTTGATATATGTATGTTTACTTATAAAAATTATATACCTTATTGAATAATTAACTCATTCTTACTTTTATTTTCACTAATCTTTCAAATTAGAAGGTTCAATACTTACTTGCAAGTGATTTAATTTGAAAGAAAGATATTCGATATTAGTTTTAGGATTCTAAAATCAGTCTACATATTATATTAGATAAAAATAGCAGTTATTATATTAATTTTAGTTTATTTGGATTTTATAATATTCATTTTATAGTGATATATAAGGTTGGAAATTGAGTATGACTTTGTTTTTGTCTAACAATACAGTTAAGTTATGATTTTGATTGTTCTAATTTAATATGGATATTTTTTTCTTACATATAGTTGTTGTCATGATTTGTCGGTGGTTTGGAACCATTTTAATTGTGACATTTTTAAATCTTGTGATCTAATTTAATATTTTATTTTAAATTATTTATCGGTATTTGATTTTTCATATATACATCCCAATAATTATTTTGAATTTTGATATCAATGGAATAGATAAATGAATTTTAAATAAATAAGGACAAATTGGATTTTAATTAATTATGGATAAAGAAATTTAATATTTGGACCTTAAGATTGGAGATTTAACATCTATAAACAATCTATCTATAAATCTAAATAGTATAGTATAACTCTAATTTACGAGGGTTGAAATGTAAACCATGTTGAATGTTCAATTTCAAAAAAAAACTAAACAATTATTAGTATTGATGGTCTGCGTTTGTAACCGTTTGGCTTTAACTCTCCATGGTCACCTCCGACAAGATAATTGGTGGAATTACCTTGATAAATAGTATGGGTTATTTGGTTTTGTTTCTAAACCTAATTCTCTGAGAATATACCATCATTGAGGAATTGAATGTTTGGAAGATCAAAAATCTTAAGTGGATGAATTTGTGAAAAAACAGAGCAGAGAAATAATGGCCGGAGGTTAGTGGATACATAATTTTATTTCACATTTTGGTCTTTTTGTGGATAGTTAGATTGGTTATTTTACAAACATTTAGTGTCAGAGCCGTTGAACCTCTGCCTTGAATTTGTTTTGTATTTTTTTATTTTTTTTATTTTTAAAATTTTTTAAAATTTAACTTTTATGAAGATTTGATGAAAACTAATGTCAAAAATCATTAGAAATTTTAATTTATAACATTTTCATATATTTTACATTAATTTTGGTGTAAAAATGGTGAGTTTTTTAGGTCAAAATCGAGATAAAATCGAGATAAAATCGAGGTTGAAGATGACAAACCCGTCGAGGTTGAAGAAAATAATAAATGGGGTCGTAATAAATTGCCGCCCACTTTCGTGTGGTTACCTACACACGTATGGGCATAGGCAAAAAAAATATTTAAATTGGCATTTGTGCACTGTTCGGAGACTTTGGCCCAATCCGATTTGCATTTTGGGCGGTCACATCAAGTCTTGCGCACGTGGCTGGGCCTAGACAAAGCCCTCACGATCCGCACCGCCCATTTCGTCAGCATTTGTGTGCAGCCCAGAGGCTTTGAGCCCAATCCGGTAAAATCGCATTTTGGACGAGTTGCAAGCGTCAAGTCTTGAATCTGAGACTTCTCGCATGGGCAAGAAGCAGACTGGGCTGTCACATGCGCTAGTTAACCATTATACTATAATTGCATATTATTAAATTTTATAGTACATGTATATAATTATTTATATATATAATTATATTTAATATTATATATAAAGTTTATTATATAATATTTAAAATATAATTATATATATATATATATATAATATCTAATAATTAATATAATTTAATTAATTAGGAATTGGTCACAGTATTCTTAATTAATAAAATTATATTTTATTATCACATATGGTATAAGGATATTAATTGTGACTAATTATTTTTAATATAATAAAATTTATCACACAGAAAATTTTATTATATTAAATAAATAAATTTGGATAAAATATCAAATTATTTTTCTTAATTTATCTATAAAAATTAAGAATTAAAATATAATTTGATAATTTTATTATGAAATTTAGGTATAAATCTATTTGAATTAAAAATTTAATCCATAGATAATTTTTATATTAATTGATTCATAATGTATACTTTACAATGGTAAAATATATTTTGTATTTATTTGTTAGTTTCGTATATTGTTTATTAAGTACGTAATTTTTTTTATACAGATGTACAATCTATTAATCTTTCTGATATTAGATATGATATTTTTAAACTAAAAGGTAATAATTATAAAGTTTAGAATGAGAGAAATTTTCTTCATTTAGGGTAGATGGACATTAATTATACTATAAGAAAAAATGAACCACCCGCGCTTATTGAAACTAACACTCCGGTTGATGTTGCCCTTTATGAACGATGGGAGCGATCTAATCGTCCCAATCTGATATTCATAAAGACTAAAATTTCTATTGGTATTCTTGACTTTGTTGATCAGTATAATAATGTGTGAAATTTACTAAAGGCTATCAATGAATAATTTAAAATTTCAGATAAGGTACTTGCTAGCACCCTAATTATAAAATTTTTATATTTAAGGCTCACCGATATTAAGGGTGTGCGTGAACATATTATGCAAATGAGGGATATAATGGCTCAACTAAATAATCTCAATGTGAATATGTTTAAATTTTTCCTTATACACTATATCTTAAATACGCTTCCATCATAATATGGACCATTCAAAATCTCTTATAATACACATAAGGATAAATAGTCAATTAATAAACTTATGATCATGTGTGTTCAAGAGGAAGAAAGGTTTGTGATGGAACAAAGTAAAAGTCATTTATGATTAAAAAAGAAAAGAATAAAGCTCAAGTTAAGAAGAAAAAAAATGGTAAAATACCTCCTTAATCTGATATCAAGAAAAAATCTAAATATTTTTTTTTTATAAAAAGAAGGAACACAACAAGAAAGCTGCGTTAAATATCAAAATTGGTTTGAAATAAAAGGTAATCATTCTCTTTTGTATATTATAAATCTAATATGATTAATATTTCTCATGATACATGTTGGATTAATTTTGGTTCTATAATCCATATTTTAAATTCATTATAAGGCTTGCAATCTAAGAAAGCCAATAGATAGTGAACAAAATATCTTCTTTGAAAACAAGATGCGTTTACATGTAAAAGTAATCGGAACATGCACTTTAATTTTAAGTAGTGGCTTCATTTTATATTTAGAAAAGACCTTTTATATTCTAAATTTCTTTAAAAATTTAATATGAATTTCAAAACTTATACCTTTTGGATATTCCGTTATATTTTTAGACTCATATTTTAATTTATATTATAAGTTTGATATTATTAAAAATGGTACATTATCTGATGGTCTTTATTATTTAAATTTATAAAATAATATCTTTTATAATACTATGTATGTTGATGCTGACATTAAACAATGTATTGTGAATAAATATCCCTCTATATTATAGTATAGGATATTAGGTTATATCTCCATTAAAAAAATTAGAAGATTAATAAATGATGGAGTACTTAGTATTCTAAATTTTACCAATTATAAAATTTATTTGGATTGCGTAAAAAGAAAACAGACCAACCAGATTAAGACAAATGCCAAGAGGAGTTCGAACATATTAGAAACCATACATATAGATATTTATATTCGAGATATCTACTTATATGGTTCAAAATATTTTATCATATTTATAGACGATTATTTACGATATATGCATTTCTACTTATTTCATAATAAAAATGAAGCGTTAGATATTTTTAAATTATTTAAAGTAGAAGTAGAGAAATAATATAAAAAATAAATTAAAATCGTGAGATTAGATAGAAGTGAAAAATATTATGATAGATAAATTAAAGATGGATAAATACTTAATCTATTTGTAAAGTTTCTTCAAGAATATGAGATAGTTATCCAATATACTATACCCGGTTCTCTGAATTTAAATAGTATAGCAGAAAAAAAAATCAAACGTTATTGGATATGGTGTAAAGTATGCTAAGCAACTCTAATCTTCTAAAATCCTTCTGAAATAAAACTCTGAAAATGATAGTGTATGTATTAAATCGGGTTCCGACGAAAACTATTCTAAAAACTCCTTTTGAGTTAAAGATAGATTAAAAATCAATTTTGCGATATGTACGTGTTTAGGTATGCTCGTCTGAAATAAGAGTTTATAATCCACATAAAAAGAAATTAGATCTAATGATCATCAGTGGGTATTTTATTGGATATACTAATAATCTAAATGATACAGATTTTAGTGTCGATCACACCACTAGGATTGTGGAATCAAGAAATATAAATTTTTTTAAAAATGACTTAATGAGTGGGAGCAGGCGATTTAGAAATATAATTTTTGATAATGATCATTCAGATTATCAGCATTCTCTTCATATGATAGGTTGATTGTTATACACAACACCCCTCAAGATTAAATTGATGTTGAATAACTAATCAATGTCATTTCATAAAATGCTGATATTATTTCAATTGATCATAATATTCAAGATTTACTAAAAATAGTTGTATAACATACTCCTATTGAGAATGTTGATACAATATTGAGAAGGTCTACTAGAATGAGAAGCTTAATAATTTTTAATAATTATATTATATATCTATAGGAATCTGACTATAATATTAAAATCAAAAAATGATCCCAAAATATTTTTATAAGTTATGAGTTATAATGAATCAGAATTATGGTACAATATCATGAAGAAAGAGATGAATTCAATGAGTAGCAATAAAATTTTGGATCTTATTGAATTGCCTAAAGTAACAAAAGTCATAGGGTGTAAATGGGTATTCAAGACAAAGAAATACTCATTAGCCAATATCAAAAGATATAAAATAAAACTCATTACTAAAAATTTTACTCAAAAGGAAGGGATTAATTTCATAAAACTTTTTTTCCTGTATCTAAGAAAGATTCTCTTCGCATTATTTTGGCATTAGTTACTCATTTTGATATGAAATTATAATAAATAGATGTGAAAATAATATTTCTAAATGGTAACCCAAAGGAAGAGGTTTATATAAAATAATTAGAAAGATTCTCCTCTAGTGATGGTGAATAATTGGTATGCAAGTTCAAAAAGTCCATATATAGATCAAAACAAGCTTTCCGTTAATAGTATTTAAAATTTAATGATGTTATCTCTTCATTTGATTTTGAAGAGAATATTTTGAATCAATGTATATATTAGAAGGTTTATAAGAGTAATTTTTTTTTATTTTATATGTGAACGATATTTTACTTACATTCAATAATAAGAATTTGTTATATGAGATAAAATAATTTCTCTCTAATAAATTTAAAATGAAATATATGGGTAATACATCTTATATCATTGGTATTAAGATTCATCGAGATAGATTACGAGGTATTTTAGGTTTGTCTCAGGATATCTATATAAATAAAATTTTACAGAGATTTTAGATAAAAGATTACTCACCAAGTGTGGCACTCATTGTGAAGGATGATAAGTTCAATTTGAACCAATATTTGAAAAATAATTTTAAACGAAAATAAATAAAAAACATTCTATATGTTTCATCTGTTGGAAGTTTGATATATACCCAGATATGTACAAGACCTGACATCGCCTTTACAGTTAAAATGTTGAAAAGATTTCAGAGTAATTCAGGTATGGATTATTGAAAAGCTGTTAAGAAAGTGATGAGGTATCTCCAAGGTACCGAGGACTACATGCTTACATATAGACGGACCGACAATATGAAAGTATTTGGTTACTCCGATTCAAACTTCGCTGGATGTGTTGATTCATGATAATCAACATCTGATTATATATTTATATTTATCGGTAGAGCTGTATTTTAGTAGAGTGTAAAGTAAACCTTGATTGCTACTTCCACTATGGAAGTCGAGTTTGTTACTTATTTTGAAATTACAAAGTATGGTGTACGGATGAGAAATTTCATATCTGCACTTAGGGTAGTGGATTCCATCACAAAATCATTGAAGATATATTACGATAATTCAATTGCTATTTTTCTAACTAAAAATAATAAAAATAGCAATCAAAATAAATATATCGACATTCAATTTTTAGTTATAAAGGAACACATTAAAGAAAAGAAAATTGTTATTGAGTATATTAGTATTGAATTGATAATCGTTGATCCTTTGACAAAAGACAGACTACCATTGAGGTTAAAAGATCATATAGTTAGAATGGAATTAAGTTTCATTATGTGATTTTTATTGTATAGATAATAATATTTAATAAAATTTTTATTTGTTTGTGATATTTTTTAAAATTTTTGTGTACACATTAGTTGATTATTTTGAGAATATTATTAATTTTTGGACAAAGAACTATAAGGTTTATTCATAAAGTAACGTTACCATATTCGAATATATCTTGAGAAATATAATATATTGTAATATATAGATGATACCATTCATTCATAGAAGATTTATCACCATGATTCGTGTATTTATTTTTTAAAATTGATGATTGATAAGTTTTAGTTATCACATTAAATAAAATATAGATCAAGTGGGAGAATATTGAATGTTTAATTTTTTTAAAAAATTGAACAATTATTAGTATTGATGGTTCATGTTTGTAACTGTTTGGCTTTAACTCTCCATTAATTTTCTATGGTAACCTCTCACAAGATAATTGATGAAATTATCTTGATAAATAGTGTGGGTTATTTAGTTTTATCCCTAAACCTAATTCTCTAAGAATACACCGTCATTGAGGGATTGAATACTTGAAAGATCAAAAACCATAAGTGGGCATATTCTTGTGAAAAAAAGAGTAGAGAAATAATAGCAGGAGGTTAGTCAGTCCTTAATATTATTTCATATTTTGATCTTTTTATGAATGTTGCAAAAGAAAACAATTTAGATTTTTATTATATTTTTTGAATATGTATAAATGTTAGAGTATAATCGGGGGCAATTCATCACTTTAGTTTCTAGATCGTAATTATGATGATATATTCTGAGTTATATATATAATGAGCATGTACTACTTTTGAGGTCAAATTAAAGTGGACTTAGTTGATTTTTTGTGATGAATTATAATTATTTATATTAAAGATTTACTAATGAAGTTTAGAGTAATTACCCAATCTTAAGTGCTAGTAATTACTGCCTTAACTCACCTAAAATTATATTCATCCTTCACTAAAAAGCTACCGCAAAATCATAATATGCATGTAAGGGGCGGATAAGTGGTGATAGGCATGAGATGTGTGTTTTAGAATGGTTGTGGGCAATTTGGGCACTTCACAAAAATTGAAGGAAAGATGAAAGAGAGGAGAGAGAGAGAGAGAGAAGATCTATGCGAGACAGAAGAGGGTCATGCAAGGAAGGAGGAGGCGGCGGAGCGAGAGACGCATGGCAAGAGAGAGAAATAGGACTTGCGTGTGAGGAGATGAGGCAGCAAAAGTGCACAGCAAGGAGAGAGAAAGCACACCGGAAAGGTCAGCGGCGATCGAGAGAGAAGAAGTGGCAGCAGCAGCTCACGAGCGAGGCGGCAACATGCAAGGAGGAGGCTCATGTAGAAGAGACAAGCCGTGCTAGAAGAGATAGAAAGGGTGTGCATAGATGAGAGAGAAATGCTGGATTTGGGTATTTTGAAACATCCTTTTTTCCGATCTACTTGGTATAAAATTAAAACAAGTATCTATTACCCCCATCTTTGATCTAATTTGATATCTGATATTTTTATATGTATATTTTATATTAGTATATTTGTATAAAAATTAGCGGAGTTTGAGACCCTAGTATATGGGTGCGGGGACAAGGGAGTTCAAGACTCTGGTAAGTCGATATATGATCCGATGATATTAAATTAGTCGAGAATTATAAACCTAAAATGTAGCCAATGATAATATTAAGTTGACCGAGAGTTGCAGGCCTAAAAAGTAGCCGATAATGATATTAAATTGGTCAAAAATTACATGCTTAAAATCTAATCGGGCTAATGGAGCCGATAATAAGAAATGGTCGAGAGTTATAGGCCTAAAATATAATCGAACACAAATTGTATATGATGACTTAGAGTTTCCGGCCTAAAACATAGCCGTTATATTATACATATTGGATTTTGATTTGCATCTGCTATGGGTGTGCGGTAATTTTAGTATATATAACGGAGTTTATTAGATTTTATATAAGCTTTTTCTCGAATTTTGTAATATTCCGGATTCCTATTTAGATTATTTTAATATTTATTTGTGATTTTGGGTTAATTGGATATGTCTTGAAATTAACTATATATCATGAAATTTTGGAAGAAAAATCGAATTTGCGGTATGGCGCCCCCAAGCGCTAGTGTATACATATGTATATACATATATGTATATATATTTGTGTAAAGAAAAAAAGAGAGAAAAAAAAGGCGGTCGATAGCAAGCAGATGTAGAAGGAAAGAGAGGGAGGAAGAGAAGAGAGGGAGGAGGGTTTGTCCGTGCAGGAGCCGTGCGGCAAAAGGAGAAGGAGAATGAGAGAAGACGAGATGGGTCGACGATGGTATGCAGCGAGGAGATGATGTGGCTGGTCGACGGTGGCTATAGGAGGGTAGATCGGTGGTGGCGCTCGGTGAAGGGAGATCATCGAGAAGGTCAGCGGCGGTAGATAGTGCGCACAGGAGAGAAAGGAGGCAGCCGAACGGATAAAGAGAGAAGGGACACTCCGGTAGGAGAGAGAAAGTGTGGAGTCCTACATCGGATGGAGATGGAAACGAAGCGTGCCTTATAAGGGCGTGGAGATCTCTCCCTTATGGACATATTTTAGGGCGGTAAAGGCCATCTATCAAGAGCAAAATCGTGCGGTTAGGCCCAAAGCGGACAATATCTACAAGTAGGTGCCTGGGGACGTTACAAATGTATCGGAGATGGGACCCGGTTCGGTGTGCCAGCGAGGACGCTGGGCCACTTTGAGGGGGTGGACTGTGAAGTCTCACATCGGATGGAGAGGGGAACGAAGTGTGCCTTATAAGGGCATGGAGACCTCTCCGTTGTGGACGCATTTTGGGGGCGATAGAGGCCGTTTGCCAATAGTAAAACCATACGGGTTGGGCCCAAAGTGGACAATATTTACAAGCGGGTGCCCGATGACGTTACAAAAAACTCCATTCGGGTACCTCAGAGTATCCTTTCTTCTCATCTACTTGGAATAAAGTCAAAATAAGTATCCTCTAACTCTATCTTTTGCCTGATTTCACATTTAATGTATTTTTGTTTCGATTAGGAGGTTTTAAGTTCGTATGTGAACTTTTAATTAATCTGTTCATTTTTCCTGTGCATGTATAATGATTTTACCGGTTGTTTGAAAGTTTATTCTGTTTCTGTTGATATTTGTGGGTTTTGTTATTTTTTGAAAAAAACTAATTTTTGGACACTCTATATATTTATTACAGTATGTGTATACGAAAATATGTATGAAACTTGCATAAGTCGTACATTTTCACATGCATGTGTCGGGTTATGGTTACTAAATTTATATTTGAATATTGGATATTCTGACCAACTTCTAACGATGAGATATTTGTTATTAAAAATTTCTTTCCGCTGGTAAAAAGGTTTGGATATAGTGACCCCTCCCATTTGGATATTTGATTAGACTTTATAATATATTCGTACGTTATAATATATTTGACAATTTGAAAAATTACACCTAAAGTCGCTGATGGTAAAATATAGTGAATAACCTTGCCTATGGGAGATTGAGTACATAAGTGGCCTAATAGGCTAACCTTGCCTGCATTTGATTTGTTCTAAGGTTATCGAGTTAAGAATAACTATTTTCTCAAGTTAGTATTTAAATAATTGGAGTTTAGATTTGGTATATATTTTATATTTTTGTATAAATTTGGATATTTAAACTTTGATTTTAAACTTGGATTTGAGATTCTTCAATTTTATCGACAAATATATTTTGGTATGCCTCATATATTGATTTTAAATATATATTTTGATTTGTACATTTAGACTATTTATTGTAATACTATTTCAGCTTTTACGCACGCAAATTTATCATCTGACTATTAAATTTTACGGTAAATCATGAGTTGATTGGGTCTTAAATTTGGACTTAGATTGGATTTTAGATTGGTCCGGATCACTTCTGTTATATATATATATATCCCGAGGGGATTGTTTTTGGATTGGACATTTATTTAGATTTGATATTTGATTTGAGTACGTGGTTACCATTGAATTTGGATATTAAATTTTGTTGAATTTAGATATTAGATTTTATTTTGGATTTGATGATTGGATTTTTATATCGATGATTTGGATTTACCTCTGTTTTCTGATTTGATATTTATCCTTAACCCTCATTCTGATTTATTAGACTTGTTTACTTGTATATAATACTTATTGAGTATTTGATTCACACTTTTTATTTTGTCCTTTCAGAATAATGAGCTTGGCCCATATTGTAATAGTGGATCAAGTTTCAGCGTGGCTTCACATCTCTAGTGAGTATTATGTTTATTTAGATTTGAATGATTTTGTTATTTTAGGAGTCTGGATTCAACCGAATGTAGGCTTTTGGTTCATATAGTGGATTTATTTTTTTGTGATGAGTTGTCATTATTATTTGGCTATTTTTTCTTACGACTGTTTGAAATAGGTCTAAATTTTATTGTCCAAACGGTTATTCGATAATATTTTGTATAGGTATATTTGGGTCCCATAAATATTTCATTTGTCACACCCGGTTTGGGATATATTTAATTAATATTTGGGATTTAATTAATTATTTATTTGATATACTTGGTCTAGGTTCGTTATAGATTTACTTTTGTAGTTTTATACCGTACATGATGATACTCGTTAAACCTTTGACTCATATTTTCTTTTTTCTTCCCGTCATAGTAGAAAACTTGAATCTACTGCAAGAGTTGAGCAAGGTTCGGTGCGGCATTGTATTGTTCTGGTAAGTATTTTGTCCATACGATTGAGATGAGCCGATTGTGTTTGATTCCTGGTTTGGGGTTTGTTTTGGTCATTTCCCCTTATAGCTGTTCATAGGACAGGTAGCATATATTTTATTCGGACGATTGTCCGATGAGGTTTTATGTGGATGAAATTATCGTGTCCTGTAATTTTTAGGGTTAATCATACCCAAATTTTTAGAATTTTGTGCTTATTATTATAATTATTTAAAATTTTAAATTTTATGAGTAATATTAATCAGACCTGCATAGTTTCAAGTTGTGACACCACGTGTGGGTGTACTTAATCTGTGCATCAAACATGACTCTTTTGTCCGATGTATGCACATGCGTATATTCGGTTTGGATATTTTTATCTCAGTTGCTTGTATGGCTCCTTTAAATTTGCATCATGCACTAATCTTTTGGGCTACTGATGTCTTTCACTCAAGCAAATCCTCACGCAAGTATTGAGTAAACTTCCCTGCAAGTGCTAGAGTCAAACATTAGCAAGTAAAATGAATATGAAACTCATGAGGAGGTGACCCTAAATTTAATAATTAGGATATAAATGGACCACTATAATATATGTTTTAGTTTAGGGTTGTATATTTAAATTTATATACTTCTTTAACATTTTAATTTAATTGCTCTTAGAGTAGACAAAGAAACCCTAACATATGTAATAAGGTGTTAGGTAATTGGATCACTTTGACGTGGACATATGACCATTTTTAATAATTTTATTATTGAACATATTGTTCACACATGAGCCCTATATGGGGGACAATGTGCTCAATTTCGATGAGGTTCCATGCTTGAGTAGCACACAATGGGATGCACTAGTGAATCTAAATAACTCTAATGTTCAAATGACAACTAGGGTGAAAGTTGACTTTTAAATACTAAACATACTATTAAAGAGAAGTTGACTTTTAGGATAGGTATGTGAGAATGAACATCATTTTTAGCATAGGGTCACTGAACAAATAGAGAAGGGAGAAAAGAGAAAAATAAAAATATTTGATCTTTTTTTGAAGATCTAATCTGCGCTTCATTTCTTCATCAATATTGGGCATATTGATCTTACTTATAAAAAAAAGGTATTATCTATTTTTTTTTATCTCTATTTTTCTTTTATTGTTCATTGTTAGGGTTTGTACAATCATATTATATTATATAACCAATATATTTATAATTTGTGATACCCAAGTCTCATATGATTAGGATTATAAAATGGGCCCATTCAATACATTTTAATATAACATCATAATTACAACCGTTCAAATTGTTGTAATATACTTCTCACCATTAAAAATATAATGAGAAAACAAAAAATAGATAGTTGCTAACATCATTCCATTGCTAACGCTGGCTGATCGCTGGATCAGTACATGGGCACGAGCTACAGCTGTGGAACTCATTGCATATGAAAAGTGTTGGGTTGTTTTGCTTGCGCGAGCATTTGAACCACTTCTCTCATGGCGGGACGCTCTACGCTGTGCTCTTGAACGCTCAGCAATGCGACGAAGAAAACCTGCATTGCTTCGTCGATGGGAACGTCTTGCAGCCTCGGATCTACGATCTTCTCCACCATTTCTTTCTTCCCTTGGGTTTGAATTTTTGCCCAGTGAACTATATCCAACCCTTCTTCCTCGAAGTCGCCCACCGGCTTTCGCCCTGTCAGCAGCTCGAGCAGCACCACTCCATAGCTGTAGACATCGCTCTTCTCGTCTACTTTCAGCGTGTACGCATACTCTGTCGTGTACACGGTAACGTTTTCACCTCCACGTTAATATGACATGATTGAAGCAACATGCATCAGTAAATTTAGATCCTTTCCTACTCTTGCCAAATTGTTATTTGAATATATATATATATATATGCACACACATATATATGGCTTCAACGTATCTGAAAACATTCTTTCTCTCATTTTTAGTCGTCGATTTTTGAATGATTGGTTTTCATTTGATCATTTTGAGATAAGTAACTTTGATTAATTTTTAATTTTTTTACTAAATATATATATATTTATTATATTGATATATTTTCTTACTAACATATTTCTTTTGAATCATAGGAGGTACCTAAAAAATTTGAATCTTTGTACATTACTCTATTATAATCTAGAGATTATTGCATCAAATTATGAAAATCTCCTATCATCACACTATTGGATTGAATATATCTAACTCTATAAATAACATATAATATAAAATCTTATTGTTTATTAGGCCATGGTCTTAGTGTGAGTTTTTATAGCCTTTTTTTTCCCTCCTAAATTTCGAGTTATTTAAAAAAAAAAAAAACAAAGAAAAGTGTTGGTGATTGTTCTAAAACGGCATGGGCTCATCATTTCCAAGGGAAACAAAAGCAGAGAAAAAGCAAAAGGAGAGTTTTGCTTTGGCTGGGTTAATGCTGCTCCTCTTACCCATTCTTTGAGGTTTGGGCTCCACATCATATGCTACTTTTCTTCTAAATAAGTAGTATATTCCCTTAGCCTTATCTCTTCTTGTGCATTGTGTTGCTATTTTGTCACCTCTCTTTTTGCATGATCATGAAAAAAAAAATCAATAAGAAAGAGAAGAAGATGGAATAGAAAAAAAAAAAAAAAAAAACTACCACAAAAATGAAAAATCGGACATCCTTTTAACTGGGGTTAGACTAGGAAAATTATTGATCATAATAAATGTTAGCAAATTTTATTCTTCTTTATGTGTTAAATATTGTGTTAGGTATCACTAAATTGTTAAATTAAGTTTTACAATAATAGTAAGGTTATTCCACTATATTTTAAAGGTTATAAATTTAAATTATGAAAATTGTCTCTTTATATTATGTCAAACGTAAATTCTGTATGTTTAATAATTTTAAGTTATAATGACATAGGAGCTTCGTCAGCTATACCACTTTTATTTCAACCAAGTTTCATGACCAATATATATAATATGTTTACTAAAGTAAATTTGGATAGGTTGAAGCTATTGAGAAGCTCCATTGAATTATTCCACGCGTGCTGCAAAGCAGTATATTCTTTTGAAAGCAAAACAAATAGTAGTACTTTTTTGAGCCAAGAATCCCACTACTTTCTATGACTTTGGCCGAATTTCAAGTACACAATATCACTTATAAATATCATGTATCAATCAAATTCAAGCACATATAATAATAGGAATTCAACCCGTAATAGACTAAATTATGACTCTTAAACTACCCTTATAAACTATACTAGCTTATATAACTTACCTTTTCTTAACTAGGGGTTACTGTTAGCAACTCCTATTTGACTTAACATTAACCTCGATTTCTTGATCTCACTGTGGACTTGCTTAATCACTGAAATCTCTCTTCTGAAGGAGACTCAAATTGCCAACATAGGTTCACAAGCTAGGTTGTTCTTCACCTTGGAAAATTGCTCCCGTTGTTTTGACCAAATTCTTCTATACACCTTAAACTTCATTGCTAAATGGGACTAGCTTTTATTATTTTGTTTGATTTAATTCAATACTTATCACATTATTTAGTAATGTCTGTTAGAGATACGTGTGAGTTGTATTGAGAAAGTATCACACATTAAAAAATTAAAATAAATTATAATTGTTCACAAATGCGTTTTGACCCAAAATCTAATAAGTAAAATTTTTGACTTCAAATGAGTTTCAACACATACAAGTAAGTCTTACGCCTCCCCATGCCTTCTTTGATAGTATTCTCTCCTAATACTTATGACCACTTTCACTCCTCTTCGTTTTTCTTAGATCTCTATAGATCGGATTCTAGTCAAAGTAAAAAACTAGTGCTTCCCTATGCTCAAGATTGTTTTTCTTCGCCCCCGCAATTGCTAGCTCTCGGAGACTTCCTAAGGAAGGCTTTCACAATTATTCAGCACAAATTCTGAAGACAAACATGGAAAATTATAGAGAATAATTAAGTACCTGGAGCTATGTAGCCATAAGAGCCAGCAATGGCCGACATGCACTCCGATGCCCCGTTATCTTGCAAGAACTTGGCGAGCCCGAAATCCGCGACATGAGCTTCGAAGTCAGAGTTCAGTAAGATATTATTTGACTTGACGTCGCGGTGAACAATGAGCGGCGAGCAGTCATGGTGCAAATAGCTCAGCCCTTTAGCCGCCTCTATGGCTATTTTCAGTCTAGTATTCCACCTAAGATGCGCACCTCTCTTTCCATGCAGAATCTCCCCTAAGCTTCCATTAGGCATGTATTCGAACACGAGCAAATTAGTCTCCTTATTCGAACAAAACGCAAGCAATCTGACGATATTTCTATGTCTGATCCTTCCAAGAGTCTGAATTTCAGCTGAGAGACCATGATCATGGCCATGAGAAGAGCCGAGTTTGTTCCTTCCCAAGAGCTTCTTTACTGCAACTTGCTCCCCATTTGGCATTGTCCCTCTGTAAACAATACCAGCACCGCCTTTTCCTATAATGTTGTTGTCAGATAAGCATTCCAGGATGTCATGACTTCTGAAGCTTAACTTCTGGAATGCCATGAGCTTCCATGAACTTGCGTCGTTGTTCCTCCTCCTCCATTTCTGGGTTTTGATGGTTGCCAGGAGCCCGAAGATCAGACAGCAAAAGAACAGTCCCAAAGCGAACACGAGCTTGGCTTGATTCCTCGAGTTCCTGTGAGATTTGAACGCTGAGGATGAAGAAAAGTTGCATGAAGATCCGCACAGAAAAGGGTTTCCTATAAAGGAAGTGTAGTTAAAGAGTGAATACTGCCCGTTTTCAGGTATGACACCGGAGAAGTTGTTATGGGAGAAGTCTGCAGAGGTAAGGCTTTTCATGGATCCAATCTCCTTCGGAAGGCTGCCGTTTAAGTGGTTCCACGAAACGTTGAAGTAATTCAATATATGAATTTGAGAAAGTTGGATTGGTATCTGGCCTGAAAGCCGATTTTGGCTCAAATCAAGGTTGGTAAGTGATACACAGTTGCCAATCCCCGCCGGAATCCCACCTGAGAAATTGTTTCTACTCAAATCCAACTTGAGGACATTCTTCATCTGCCCTATTTCCGGCGGTATTTCTCCGGTGAAACAGTTCCCGCTTGCGTTTAGATTCTGCAACGCCTTGAGGTTTTCTATGGAAGAAGGCAGAGGACCTGAAAAGCGATTGTTCGAAAGGTTCAGCTCCGTGAGCTTCGTGGATTTCTCGCCCAATGGTCTTTCTGCTAACTGTCCGGTTAAGTAGTTGTTCTGCAGCTCGAGCAGAGTGAGATCAGGCAAGTAAACGAGGCCATTGGGTATCGATCCGCTCAGATAATTGTGCGCAATTCTCACCCGCTCGAGCGTCCGACATTGGCCAAGTTCGTCAGGAAGAGGCCCAAAGAGGAAATTATTGAGCAAAATCAAGGTCGTCAGCTTCCCGCCTGAGCACAAATTCTTTGGGATTAATCCAGTGAGCTTGTTGGTTGAAAGATCAAGAGATGTTAGCATGCCATTTAACCCTAGATTTTGAGGGATTGACCCAGTGAAATTGTTGCGCCATAGATTCAAGGTTCGTAGGTTGGGCAGCTCTGCTACGAAAGGAGGAATCTCCCCATGGAACTTGTTCATGAAAAGATTGAAAACGGTGAGCACACGCAGCGCTGAGAATTCAGATGGGATTTCTCCTGAAAGCCCATTGTTTGATACATCAAGCAATTTCAAACAAACTAAGTCGCCGAGTTGGGGAGGAAGCGAGCCGCTTAGCTGATTGGCTTGCAAGAAGATAGTGTCTAATTGCTTTAGATTGCCGAGTTCTTGAGGAATGGGGCCATCCAACCCGCAACTTGCGAGGTCAAGATGAACTAAATTACTCAGCTTACCAAAATCTCTTGGTATTCCACCTTTGAAAGCATTGAAGTATCCCAAACGCAGATACTTTAGATCAGTAAGATTGCTAAGCTCAAATGGTATAAGGCCCCGGAGATCGTTCCCAGCGAGGGAAAGGTAATTCAGCCGCAGCATATTGCCATAGCTCGATGGAATTTCACCGGACAAGAAGTTCCCTCCTAAATCCAAGTACTCGAGCTTCTCGAGTCGTGCAATGCCAAGGGGGAGAAAGCCATAGAAATTATTGTCATATGCGTCTAGGACTATGAGCTTTTTTAAGTCGGAGAATTCCCAGTCCAAAGTTCCATTGAACTGGTTTTGTGATATGTTGAGATATTGAAGGCTCGAAAGCTCGTGGATTCGAGGCGGGAAAGTGCCCGAGAAACTGTTCCCGGCAACGGAGAAATTTCGAAGCGATCGGAGTTGTGTGATTACGGGGGACAGAGAACCAGAAAGATTGAGGTTGGATATATCAAGAGAAACTATTATTGACTTGTTGTTCTGTTTTTCACATGTAATGCCAGTCCAAGAGCAGAGAGACTTGTAATTTGATATGTTCCAGGTGCTTAGAGCAACATTGGTAGCTTGGAGACTCTGTTTTAGAGACACCAACAAAGAAGCCTGCTTTCTGAGAAATGGGTCACGCGGATGAGAAGAAGCGGCCGGGAAAATCAGAAAAAGAAGACAAGTACTGATGAAGAAGACGACCTTCATATCACAATCAATGGCAGCCATGAGAAGCTTGCTTCGAGGGTGGATACTACAGATTCAAAACTTTTCTCTGATTAACCGATGAAGTAGAAGAAGAGAAACCATTTCATACTACTGAATAACTGGATTGAGGAAACTCTTTAACAGCATCCAAGTCCAGGGGTCCGTCTTGCTTTCTTCTGGTGTATGTATGTGTTGGCAATTGCATCACCTTTTGCTTTATAAAGAAAAGTAAAAGCAGATGTTTTAGATAAAAAAGATGTAGGGAAACAGAGCCATTTGATCAGCCAAATCATCTTTTTTTTCTTCACTTTCTTGGGCAATTGCATGCATTAGTGCCTATACATTCCAACCAGAGACTTAATTTGACCAACTAAGGCAGAGCTAAACAGAGGAACCTACGTCACAGCCCAGAGACTCAAAAAACAAAACCAAAAAAAAAAAAAAAAAAAAAAAAAGAATGCCTTCACAAGGGAAAATCTATAAAGGGAAAAGGATTTTCTCCTCCCCAGAAAAAGGGAGTCCACCAGCAATGATCTAGAAAGATGTGAAAGTTCAATGAAGAGCAGAGGTTCACATCTGGACGAGGAGGATGATGATTTAGGCCTCTTTTGAATTGCTAAACCAAATAAGTTGCTCAGAATGAAATAAGCTACTGAAAAGCCTTGAAAAAGCTGCAAAAAAAACATTGTTTTTTCCCCCCTAAGTTTATTGTAATTTTCACTGTATTTATGTACTGATTAAGTAGATAATAGTTTGGCTGTGATGCAATAGTAAGCAATAGTTTGGATGTGATGCAGGGACAGAGAAATAGTATAAACAAGCTGTATATAAAGTGGATTATGAACTAATAAAACGAGTAAGTAATTAACTCAGTTAAAATATTCAAAGTAGTTAAAATGAAATTTTAAAGATTACAAATGCTTTAAAATTGCACCAAGATGCGAATATATCAAAAAGTTTGAAATATTAAATGGAGGTTTAAAAATAATTTTTTATTCAAATAAGTCCATATGAGTTTTTGAAATATGAACAATACTGATAAGGTCCAAGAATAATTTTATATTCTAATATCATTAAATAAAATTTGAAAATGATGTTATATACTAATCCTAAGTTATAAAAATTTCTAAAATAAGAACAATACTAAGCAAGTTTATAATATAAAATTATATAAATATAATGTATTATAATAAAAAGATAATTTAAAATTACTTATACTCTATAAGATACTATAAAAAATCATACAAAATAACAAAAATAAATTTATATAACTGATTATATTTAATAAAATATAGTTTTTTTATTATTATTATCTAATTGAGTTAACCGATTACATCACTTAAGACCCAATTATTATCTAATTGAAATGTAAGATCCCCAAAATAGGACATAAAATCATAATGAGAGAACAATTTGAAAAAAGGAGGAAAAAAAAAAAGAACTGAATATAAATAATTTACTTTGGATGGATTCCTTGGTCCAAGGGATCAACCTTGTCAGTCTGATATGCGCATAATAAAGGACAGAGCAGTCCAAGGCATCCCACTCTCCTCAGATCACTCCAACAAAAAGGGAAAAAAACAGAAGGCAGAGTTGGTGGACTTTAAAGCATGCTGGATTCATCATTTTTATGCCCATAGAGAAAGAAAGAAAGGGATTTCATAAGCTAAAGTGTCAATTGGGTCGGAATTTGTCATATTAATCTCATATGATTGAAAGAGTCTCAATAATTAGATTGTGTTGAGTTTTGAAGTCGGGAACGTTTTTATACGAGACATTGTTTGCTTTGAAAAAAAACATAAGATATAACCAATTGTTAGTCCTATTTTATAAGATTTTACCTTTAACAAAATTCTTCTATTAAAGAATGAAATATTTTTCATTTATAACTAATATGTTACTTTTTTACATAATTAATTTGATAAAATTTACCCCATAACATTGTCCTCAATAAAAATATGTTAATATTGTTACATTAAACGTACTGATATGAATTCTATATTTGGCACTATGTAGAGTTCTAAGCTCATGTCCATCTGTATTTGAAGTATTATCTAAGTTTTGGGAAGAATATCTGAAAAATTTTGATCATTAACCCTATCTCGTGTGATTCTGCCTTCAGAAAGGTGCTTCAAAGGATTACATTATGAAATTTTATTAATAAATTTTTTGTGTAGGTGCAGGCCTAATTTTTTTATTATTATTTTTGAAACCGCTATATTAAACATTAAAAAAAATTCATCAAAGATGAAAATTTAAAAAAAAAAAAGTATTCTCATTTTTAAATAAAAGATCATCTTTTTAATTAATTAACATGGGATGCTTTACTCCGCAACAAAGTAGTAATTAAAGAGATTTAATTATCCAAAATAAACTTTCAACTCAACATAATTTGTAAAATAATATTAAAAAATTTTTAAGAAATTGACTAATATTTCTATAATTTTTTTTACAATTTTAGGAAATTATAACTCTTTTTTTTTTTAAAAAAATACACATTAAAAGTGATTTTTAATAGACATTATAAAAATTATAATTTTTTGAGAAATATTTTTCAAAAAAGGAAAGAAAAAGAGCCTTATAATCATTCATATTTTATTCAATCATTAAGATTGTATCATGTCATGTCATCAACTTAATAATTACCCCACGGCTATTTAATTGGTGTGGATCGTCCTAAATTTCGGACGAAACCAATTTAAGTAGTATTTTTTTTTAATAAAATGCTTTTATAAAAAGTGATTGAAACTCTTTATAAGTCAGTCTATTTTTATAAATTTAAATGCCAACACTCACGTAGCATTGAGTTTGGTTACCCATTTTATTATTTTTTTATTTCCTACTTATAATTCTATTAAAAAAATTCAATTCAAATGATCTTTGAAAACTAAAAATTTAGAAGATTTGAAGGAAGAAATATTTTTATCATTTGTATTTATATGATTTTCTGAAAGAAGTGATTTATATCTATAAATATCAAGCATCAAATTAATATAAGCCTTCTAAAATAAGAATTACAAATCATGAGTATAAATTCTACTAAAAAACTCAACTTAAAGTTTACATAATTTAGAATATTTTGATAAAAAATGTAAAAATTTTTTGATATTTATATACAAAAGATCTTATAATACTATTTTATTACTGGCTAAATATTAAATATTATTTGATATTTTAGACTTTATAAAGGCTTACAACTTAGACTCTATAGGGTTTACCTCATTCGACCTTAATCCTCAATCATTTAATGTTATCTCGAAAATTTACATGCCTCTTGATCTTCTTCTTTTTCTGAATACAGAAAAAGGCAATGTTTATATATTTAACCACTGATATTCCACATAGCATATAAATATTCTTAGTATTCTTTATAAACCTTATACAAATCTTCATTGCCTTTTTATGTAAACCATATGTATTCTAATCTTTCCAAGCATATAATATTGTTACTGCAACTTTCACATATCTACACAAATGGAGGCTTTGATGACACTGTTATTGAGTATGAGATTACACTGAAATCTTAACATTTTCATTATTCCCAGTTGTCACTTAACAAGAATTATAATTATCTTTCAAGGTGGTAAAGTAATTCCTATTGGTACAAATATATATAGAAGTAGCAAATTTTAAAACTCAACTATTTTCACATTTAGAAATATAATATTCATTTACTCTACTATTGGAAGTTAAGGTTGCACAAGTGTCATCTTTCTTCTTCTTTTTGATTGAGCTTATACTAGAACTTTTTAATGCTTCTCTTTTATTTCTTTAATTTCTAGTAGTTTAATTGGATATGATAGGGTTGAAGTCTCTCGTCTGGCTTAGAGAGAGAAGCTCTCTCTTTTCTCTAGATTTTCAAATTTGTGAAGGCGGGCTTTAGGGTTGAAGTCTTGCTCGTGTTTTACGACGGCGTCGGCCATGGCTGGCCTCCTGGGGGCATCGCCTGGTTCTTCCTGACCATCTCCTCCATGTCTATTGCTTGCTACGTGTTCTTTGTAGTTGGGCTCTGTTGATTCTTTAGTCCAATCATCTGATTCTTTCCCTCTGTTGTAGAGAGGTGACCTGGTTCAATCCCCTGTCCCAGATGCTACATTTTTAGAATGTACGAAGCAGCTGGAACAGCACAACGGTAACCTGTCAGTACTGAATGCCTCTTCCCCTGCTTAGTCTGATGATGAGGCTGACAGGCAACGGATCACGACACCTAAGGAATGTAACCCTCTCCTTCCTTCATCCTTTTCTGGGGAAGCTTCCTCTGGCTCCAACGATGGCATTTTCATGTTTTCCTGGTCTAATGTCATTCAAAAAGGAAAGTGGATGTATCCGTGCCGATGAAATTTTTTCCTCCTTAAATAATTGAAGGGGATACTGCTGTCATTTCCTCTTCTTTTGACGTTGTCAAGTGAGGTGAGGAGGTTTGGTGCTCTACTCTTGTGGGATATTCTTATGGGAAACCCCTTCATTGCCATGCCATAAATCACATAGCATGGAAACTCTGGGCTAGATTTGGGGTTAGCCATGTTGCTGAACATGGTGATGGCCTCTTTTTTTTTTCAGTTTGTATCCTATGCGATGACGGAAAAATGTTTGTCTGCTGGCCCCTGGGCTTTTGCTGGAAGAACTCTGTTTCTCAAACGGTGGGCTCTGAGTATGTTCGTAATTAGGAAGGAACACAAGACCTTTCCTATTTGGATCAATTTGCACAATGTTCCAGTGAAATTCTTGACCCCTATTAGTCTTAGTTGGATTGCCAGTGCAGTTGGGATATCACTGTAAATAGACTCTCATATGGCCAAGATGGAACGTCTGAAGTTTGCTCGTGTGTGTGTAGAGGTCAACGCTGAGTCGGTTATGCCTTCCAAGATCAAGCTGAATTCCAGGAGGAATTCTACTACGGAGTTGACAGCACTAGTGGAGGTCAATGTTGAATACCACTGGAAACCCATCTGGTGTAGTAGCTGTAATCTCCTTGGACATAGTATGTCCCAATGTAGAACCACGAAAGTCTTTAAACCCACCGAAAAAACTCCCCCTTCTATGTTTCCCTCAAAGGACCCCAACAAGAGTATGGAACCTTTGGTGATGAAGTCTGCCCATAGGGAGGAAAAACAGAGAGTTTCTTTCCAATTCCAACCTGATTCTGCTCCCTCAGTGCAAGTTTTGAATTAGTTTGTTGTTTTGCAGTCTGATGTAGAAGTTAAGAGGTCTAAGGTCTGTAAAAAGGATGTCTTGTTACGGGCTTGGTTTGTAGGAGAACAACAGAAGATGCCCACAAGTCTGATAGTTCCAGGATTGGATAATAAGAGCTCGGTGGAGCTAGGGAATTCTCAACTCCCTCCTGATTTTGGGAATGCCCCAACATGTAGATCTCCTGAAGAATCCCGGTCATTCTCTACCAGGGATTCGGCATCCTTAGTAGCTGTTGATAAGCTTTTGATGGATCCCATTCCTACAAAAGTGCTGCTTTTTCCAACAAGGAGGCAACGGAGAGGAATGGCACCAAGCTACTTGTCATGATACAGTTTCATATGCAAATATTACGAAGGGAGGAATTAATACAAATGAAGCTGTTGAGTCAAGTACATGTGAAGCCCTCATGTACATTAGACCTATTACAAATACGGACCATTTGGGTGCTCTAGGAGGATCATCTTGGCACGAAGAAGCAATAGGTTCTCCTGCATTAGGCACTACTCCCAGCACCCTCGAGTTTTTTCCGGAGATGGAGCAACTCAGTTTGCCAGTTTAGATTCAACAATCCAGGCTTGGTCCTTTATACTATGTAGTCATAGATGACCATCATGGTGGGGACCCAAGCTCTTGCACCGGTCTTCGTAAGCTGAGGAGGAATATTGCAGAGATAAGAAAATAGCTCGATGCTTCTAGAGCACGAGCCATTGAGAACTCTTCTAATCCTGGGTCTAGGATATTCTATTCCGGAGGAAGCAGATTCAAGCATACTCATCCGAAATTGCCGCAGGCCCCGATCATTGGTGAAAGAATAACTCAGGATGATATTACCGAACTTGCTCCACCCCTTCATGCTGACGGCATGGACCATTCTATTGAAGGTATAGGGCCTAAATATATTCTCAAAAAACCAGAAAGGCCTAAAAAGAAATGTTCTCATTCTTCTAATCCTCATGTCTAGCATAGCAGGTTGGTATGCCGAGCTAAACACTGGGCTGCCGGTTATAGTCGGGTACACCTCTGGGATGCATTGATCATGGGTTGACGGTTTTTTTTGGCCAAGGATATGGTGCAAAATGCTATGGGCCGAGGACCTGATAGCCAAGGAATGGTGGAACAGACTGAGGACTTGCCTGACTAGCATGGCTGATAAAACTGTAGGCGCATGGTACAATTTGTCGATTGATCGTCCGAGGACTAGTTTGTTGATGGATGCTGACGATTTTGGGTTGAGCATGATTTTGTCCAAGGTATATGCTGTAGGAATGGTCGGGTGTGTGTGCGATTTTGGGCCAAATTGCCTTGCCTTTGTAGTTTCATTGGTCCGAAGACGAGCATAAAATGGTGGAAGGCGATCTCACAAGGAAAGCACTTAGGTATGCTGGTAGGCTTCAATTATATATATGGGTGCTGAATTTTGGCCTATGGATAACGTCCTTGGTTAGCAGTTTTGATGATTTGTTATGGCCGTCTACTGCTGATTATGTCGGATGTGGCTATTCAGGTGGATACTCCTCCCTGGTCTAACCAAGTAAGATCAACGAAGCAAGATCCTTTCCTCTACCTCTGAAATCCATTCTTAAGAAACCTAAGGGCCAGTGATTAGTTTCTCCCTCCTTCGTTGATCTTGTCGCTTTTGATTGCTAAAGGGTGGAATTGTAAAGGACGTGGTCTTTGCCGGTCAATACGCTGACCAACAACTCTGCTCCCGACCTTGTTTGATGTTATGAAAAAAAAGGGGCGCTTCTAGCCGGTCAACAATCAGTTGTTGGCGCTAGCATTGATTTGCTAGTCTTATTGGTAGAAGATTTTGTCCGGTTGAAGGTTTTGTCCGAGGTATGTGAATGGGCCACGAAGAAAAAAAAGGATAAAAGAAAGAAAAAAAAAAAAAGGAGAGAGCATATGGGCCAGTCAAGGTGTTGACCGGCTGCAAAGGCTGAAATGGAGTTTTATTAATAATTTTTTTGTGTAGGTGTAGGCCTAATTATTATTATTATTATTATTATTAAAACCGCTATATCAAACATTAAAAAGAATTCAACAAAGATAAAAATTAAAAAAAAAAGAAAATATTCTCATTTATAAATAGAAGATCATCTTTTTAGTTAATTAGCATGGGATGTTTCATTCCGCAACAAATTAGTAATTAAAGAGATTTAATTATCCAAAATAAACTTTCAACTCAACATGATTTGTAAAATAATTTTAAAAAATTTTTTAAGAAATTGACTAATATTTCTATAATTTTTTTTATAATTTAGGAAATTATAACTCTTTTTTTTTTAAAAAAAAATACATATTAAAAGTGATTTTTAATAGACATTATGAAAATTATAATTTTTTGAGAAATATTTTTCAAAAAAGGAAAGAAAAAGAGCCTTATAATCATTCATATTTTATTCAATCATTAAGATTGTATCATGTCATGTCATCAACTTAATAATTACCCCACGGCTATTTAATTGGTGTGGATCGGCCTAAATTTCGGACAAAACCAATTTAAGTAGTATTTTTTTTAATAAAATGCTTTTATAAAAAGTGATTGAAACTCTTTATAAGTTAGTCTATTTTTATAAATTTAAATGCCAACACTCACGTAGCATTGAGTTTGGTTACCCATTTTATTATTATTTTATTTCCTACTTATAATTCTATTAAAAAAATTCAATTCAAATGACCTTTGAAAATTAAAATTTTAGAAGATTTGAAGGAAGAAATATTTTTATCATTTGTATTTATATAATTTTCTGAAAGAAGTGATTTATATCTATAAATATCAAGCATCAAATTAATATAATCCTTCTAAAATAAGAATTACAAATCATGAGTATAAATTCTACTAAAAAACTCAACTTAAAGTTTACATAATTTAGAATATTTTGATAAAAAATGTAAAAATTTTTTGATACTTTCATACAAAAGATCTTATAATACTATTTTATCACTGGCTAAATATTAAATATTATTTGATGTTTTAGGCTTTATAAAGGCTTACAACTTAGACTCTATAGGGTTTACCTCATTAGACCTTAATCCTCAATCATTTAATGTTATCTTGGAAATTTACATGCCTCTTGATCTTCTTCTTTTTCCGAATACAAAAAGAGACAATATTTATATATTTAATTATTGATATTCCATATAGCATATAAATATTCTTAGTATTCTTTATAAACCATATACAAATCTTCATTGCCTTTTTATGTAAACCATATGTATTCTAATCTTTCCTAGCATATAATATTGTTACTGCAACTTTCACATATCTACACAAATGGAGGCTTTGATGACACTGTTATTGAGTATGAGATTACACTGAAATCTTAACATTTTCATTATTCCCAGTTGTCACTTAACAAGAATTATAATTATCTTTCAAGGTGGTAAAGTAATTCCTATTGGTACAAATATATATAGAAGTAGCAAATTTTAAAACTCAACTATTTTCACATTTAGAAATATAATATTCATTTACTCTACTATTGGAAGTTAAGGTTGCACAAGTGTCATCTTTCTTCTTCTTTAAAATTGAGCTTATACTAGAACTTTTTAATGCTTCTCTGTTATTTCTTTAATTTCTAGTAGTTTAATTGGATATGATAGGGTTGAAGTCTCTCGTCTGGCTTAGAGAGAGAAGCTCTCTCTTTTCTCTAGATTTTCAAATTTGTGAATGCGGGCTTTAGGGTTGAAGTCTTCCCGTGTTTTACGACGGCGTCGGCCATGGCTGGCCTCCTGGGAGCATCGCCTCGTTCTTCCCGACCATCTCCTCCATGTCTATTGCTTGCTACGTGTTCTTTGTAGTTGGGCTCTGTTGATTCTTTAGCCCAATCATCTGATTCTTTCCCTCTGCTGTAGAGAGGTGACCTAGTTCAATCCCCTATCCCAGATGCTACGTTATTAGAAGATACGAAGTGGCTGGAACAGCGCAACAGTAACCTATCAGTGCTGAATGCCTCTTCCCCTACTTAATCTGATGATGAGGCTGACAGGCGACAGATCACGACACCTAAGGAAGGTAACCCTCTCCTTCCTTCGTCCTTTTCTGGGAAAGCTTCCTCTGGCTCCAACGATGGCATTTCCACATTTCTTGGTCTGATGTCATTCAAAAAGGGAAAGTGGATGTATCCGTGCTGATGAAATTTTTTCCTCCATAAAGAATTGAAGGGGATACTGCTGTCATTTCCCCTCCTTTTGACGTTGTCAAGTAAGGTGAGGAGGTTCAGGGCTCTACTCTTGTGGGATATTCTTATGGGAAACCCCTTCATTTCCATACCATAAATCACATAGTATGGAAACTCTGGGCTAGGTTTGGGGCTAGCCATGTTGCTGAACATGGTGATGGCTTCTTTTTTCTTCGGTTTGTATCCTATGCGATGATGGAAAAATGCTTGTCTGCTGGCCCCTGGGCTTTTGCTGGAAGAACTCTATTTCTCAAACGGTGGGCGCCGGTTATGTCCGTAATTAGGAAGAAACACAAGACCTTTCCTATTTGGATCAATTTGCACAATATTCCAGTGGAATTCTTCACCCCTATTGGTCTTAGTTGGATTGCCAGTGCAGTTGGGATACCACTGTAAATAGACTCTCATATGGCCAAGATGGAACGTCTAAAGTTTGCTTGTGTGTGTGTAGAAGTCAACACTGAGTCGGTTATGCCTTCCAAGATCAAGGTAGATTCCAGGTGGAATTCTACTACGGAGTGATAGCACTAGTGGAGGTCAATGTTGAATACCACTGGAAACCCATCTGGTGTAGTAGCTGTAATCTCCTTGGACATAGTATGTCCCAATGTAGAACCACGAAAGTCTTTAGACCCACCGAAAAAACTCTCCCTTCTACGTTTCCCTCAAAGGTCCCTAACAAGAGTATGGAAACTTTGGTGATGAAGTCTGCCCATAGGGAGGAAAAATAGAGAGTTTCTTTCCAATCCCAACCTGATTCTGCTCCCTCAGTGCAAGTTTTGAATTAGTTTGTTGTTTTACAGTCTGATGTAGAAGTTAAGAGGTCTAAGGTCTGTAAAAAGGATGTCCTGTTACAGGCTCGGTTTGTAGGAGAACAACAGAAGATGCCCACAGGTCTGATAGTTCCAGGATCGGATAATAAGAGCTCGGTGGAACTGGGAAATTCTCAACTCCCTCTTGATTTTGGGGATGCCCCAGCATGTAGATCTCCTGAAGAATCCTGGTCATCCTCTACCAAGGATTCGGCATCTTTAGTAGCTGTTGATAAGCTCTTGATGGATCACATTCCTGCAAAAGTGCTGCTTTTTCCAACAAGTGCTGCTTTAGTAGCTTTTTCCAATAAACTACTGGTCATGATACAGTTTCATATGCAGATATTATGAAGAGAGGAATTAATACAAATGAAGCTGTTGAGTCAGGTACATGTGAAGCCCTCATGTACATTAGACCTATTACAAATACGGACCATTTGGGTGCTCTAGGAGGATCATCTTGGCACGAAGAAGCAATAGGCTCTCCTGCATTAGGCACTACTCCCAGCACCCTTGAGGTTTTTTCGGAGATGGAGCAACTCAGTTTGCCAGTTCAGATTCAACAATCTAGGCTTGGTCCTTTATACTATGTAGTCACAGATTACCATCATGGTGGGGACCCGAGCTCTTGCACCAGTCTTCGTAAGCTGAGGAGGAATATTGTAGAGATAAGAAAGTAACTCGATACTTCTAGAGCACGAGCCATTGAGAACTCTTCTAATCCTGGGTCTAGGGCATGGACCATTGAAAGTAGCTCAATGCTAACGACATGGACCATTCTATTGAAGGTATAGGGCCTAAATATATTCTCAAAAAACCAAAAAGGCATAAAAAGAAATGTTCTCATTCTTCTAATCCTCATGTCTAGCATAGCAGGTTGGTATGCCGAGCTAAACACTGGGCTGCCGGTTATAGTTGGGTACACCTCTGGGATGCATTGATCATGGGTTGACGGTTTTTTTTGGCCGAGGATATGGTGCAAAATGCTATGGGCCGAGGACCTGATAGCCAAGGAATGGTGGAATAGACTGAGGACTTGCCCGACTAGCATGGCTGATAAAACTGTAGGCGCATGGTACAATTTGCCTGTTGATCGTTCGAGGACTAGTTTCTTGATGGATGCTGACGATTTTTGGCTGAGCATGATTTTGTCCAAGGTATATGCTGTAGGAATGGTCGGGTGTGTGTGCGATTTTGGGCCAAATTGCCTTGCCTTTGTAGTTTCATTGGTCTGAAGACGAGCATAAAATGGTGGAAGGCGATCTCACAAGGAAAGCACTTGGGTATGCTGGTAGGCTTCGATTATATATATGGGCGCTGAATTTTGGTCTATGGATAACGTCCTTGGTTAGCAGTTTTAATGATTTGTTATGGCCGTCTACTGCCAATTATGCCGGATGTGGCTGTTCAGGTGAATACTCCTCCCCGGTCTAACCAAGTAAGATCAATGAAGCAAGATCCTTTCCTCTACCTCTGAAATCCATTCTTAAGAAACCTAAGGGCCAGCGATTAGTTTCTCCCTCCTTGGTCGATCTTGTCTCTTATGATCGCTAAAGGGTGGAATTGTAAAGGACATGGTCTTTGCCAGTCAATGCGCTGACCAACAACTCTGCTCCCAACCTTGTTTGATGTTATGAAAAAAAGGGGCGCTTCTGGCTGGTCAACAATCAGTTGTTGGTGCTAGTATTGATTTGCCAGTCTTATTTGTAGAAGATTTTGTCCGGTTGAAGGTTTTGTCCGAGGTATGTGAATGGGCCACGAAGAAAAAAAAAAGAAAAAAGAAAGAAAAAAAAAGAGACCATATGGGCGGTCAACGTGTTGACTGGCCGCAAAGGCTGAAATGGCTAAGGAGAAAGTGCCAGGCAACCTTACTTTTGGCTTCAGTGGAATTGACCGGTTGGGCTGTTTTAGTGTTGAAGCTAGAGGGGTTTACATTTCGGCCAGTTTGAGTATGATTCAATTGACCGGTTGGTTTGAAGGCCAATGGCCGATTATGATGATTGTAATTTCACCGTTTGTTTTATGTTGTAACTTTACTTCGATTTCATGACATGTTCCATAGTGGTGCTCGAGGAATACCTTAACGTTTATATTCTATCTCTAAATCGACAAAATATATAAAATTCGAACATAATTTTTTGTAATTTTTTTTTATTTTAATATAATTTTATTTACTTATTAAAAAAAATAATTGGATATGACCATTTTGGGGGGGTTGAAGCACAAACACACACTCTCTCTACTATAAGCATTAGGGTTTTCTTTCTATCTCACTCTTGTCTATCATTTTTTTTTAAAAAAAAAAAAATCCTCTTCTAATACTCTTCGCAACTAGAATATTTATCTCATTAAATAAGTTTCTAGTTACCATCAACCTTTCATTCATTATCGTAATAAAATAGTTATATCATCCAACTTCAATATAGTTGTACCCACTATCAAGTTTAAATGAAAAGGTCAATAGGATTTGAATAAAGTGTTTAGAAACAACCATAATCTTTCTACCCCTTTCTAATAATGGTCAAAATTTGAAATCTCATTCAAAAATTATTAAGATAGGGAGCTCCATTGTGAGTCTTATGTCAATTGTATGTTCCCATTTTTTTAATTCATTACTAGACACATGGAGTTTTGTGTGAGAATCATATGAAACATGCTCACATAAAGGAGGCCTTGAGCGAGCTTTTGGAGTAGTGTCTAACACATGCATGGTAGGTTTTTAAGGTAGTAAAGATGTGCATGATTTGCATTAGAAAGGCATACATGTGCAAATTCCAATGAATTTTGGCGATTCCATGTTCTTGATGAGCAAGAGTTGTGCTCATGCACGGGTTGATACCGTTCTTTCATCTACTATGTGTACATGGGGCACTCATACGTCATCTTTATTACAAATGCTCATGCAATTTTCAGGAAATTTATTGTAAATCAATTTAATGTCTTTTTGGTAGTAGCTCAAGAGAAAATCAGAGAAAATAAAAAGATTTTTACAAATTATTTGTATTCCAAATCTTGTTCTAACTTTTATCATCATTAGGTAATTGTTCTATTTCTAGTTTTGGATATTTTATAAATAATTTTTCTTTTAATTTTTATCCCTTGCTATATTTATATTGGTTTACTTATATTATGGTAAACTCATAGAAGATATTAAAATTTACCTAATAATTCTCACATTCACAGTGAATTTTATGTGAACTCAAAGTTACTCTTCTATTTAGAAGAGATTTTGATGTAAAATTTGTGTGACTTACTTTACTAGTTATTATTATTATAATTATTTGTAGATTATTGTTTTATCTCTTTAAGGATTCAGTCAATGAGCTAAGTAAATTGTGATCAAAGTTGACTCAACTTTGTTTAGGAAGCTTACCAACAAATAGTATCAAAGAGTTAAATTGCTTATATTAATTATTAGCTGAATTAATGAAGGGCATGAATAAAATAATTTATTTGAATGACACAAATTAAAAAATCAAGATGGATATTTGGTTTCTTAAAACAATGCACCTCCTACTATTCGCTACTCAAAAGTTGGAATCTAAATCCGATGAGAAGTAGACTTTTAAACATGAGTGAATTTATGGTTTTATTTGAAAGTTTGTAAATGATAAAATTTACAATTGTCACATCCTCAATTTCTAAATTATTATTAAATTATACATAGTTTTCTTAAATTTGAATTTTATTCTTACTTATTCAAAATTTAATTTAATGATTTTATTTAAAAATTTGTAAAAGATAATGTTTATAATTGTCACATCTCTGATTTCGAATTTTGCTTATTAAATTATCCATAATTTGCTTAAAATCAAATTTTATCCTCAATTATTTAAAATTTAATTATTTATTCTATTAATCAAAATTTAAATAATATCGGGACACGAACCTTAAAAATTAAATACTAATAAATAATTTAAAAATTATAAATCAAATTATAGAACTCACCTGAAAATAGTTTCGAATACCAACAATGATAATCTCAAAACATATGTATAGTGGAGCATCTACAATAAATTAGAGTAATCAAAGTTTATAATTTAACCAAACTATTAAAAAGGAAACCAGAAATCAAACTCAGATATTAATATCATACGATATCATACATCACAGTTATCTAAATACAACAAAATTCAAATAAATTTAAAACTGATAACATAACTATTGTTTCTTCTAAATGTTATTACATAAAATTATTTTAAAATCCTAAATCTAATTCCGTATAGCTTTTCTCCAATTTAAATTGCACACAAATAAGTATCTAATCCTTTGATCAGTTAGTAAAAATAAAAATAAGAGTTAAAAAATTACTTAATAAGGTATATAAATTTTCATAAGTAAATATATATTAAAGATATGTCTAAATATAATATGCTCAAATATCCAAAAATTAATAATATTATTTTGTAAACTTATCATACATAATCTAAAATTAGTGATCAATTTTAATGAACTATACAAATAACTGAAATATACTCAAATCATACAAAAATACAGGAGATTAAGAATTGATAATGACTTCACCAATAAATAACGAATATCGAAATTCAAGTTATTATTATTTTTATATAACCAAATGGCATACAATATTATTCAATATTTATAAGTTGACCGTTTATAGGCGACCCATTATTGTCGGATATGTCCGAATATAATATGCTCAAATATCAAAAATATAACTTTATAGACAAAACTAAATATATCATACATAATCTAAAATTAGTCATCCATTTTAATGAACTATACAAATATTTGAAATATACTCAAATCATGGCCCACAAAAAATATAACTGAGATACTTTTAATTTAACCGTTTATAATATATTATGATATGTTCAAATATATTTTATTAATTTTTTTATAATAATTCATACCTAATCAAACCAAATACTCTACTCAAATATAAACATATTCTTCTATTTTCTTATACTTAACAAAATATAATTATTATCAAAGCCATATAAAGTTTTTATCCTTATTTCTTCAAATATATAACATACAATAAATCATAAGTCTTATAAGAACTTTAACATGTATTTTTAAAACATGCAAGATTAGTAGCACATGATTTATAACTATATAGGAAGTATCTATTGCTAAAATTATACGAATTTAGGAATTTAGCACAATTTACATAAGTTTTTAACGCTTTCTTACAATTAGAAAATGTGCAGAAGTGTATATGTTAGAATTAAAAACATACAGAAATTTATACAAAAAAATTAAAGACATATAAGTATAATATTACATAAGCTCATCACTTAAATATAATGTGTATGGATTTAAAACATATATTTCATAAAGATTGCATGATATGAGAATAGAATCATATATATACAAGGTATAACATTTTATGTACGAAAATAATATATATATATATATATATATATATATAAAATAATAAATACTAAAGAGGTAAGAAAAAACAGTAATAAAGAAAATAGAGCTTTAATGCACTTACCTTATACTTAAAATTAATTTATAATTTTTTAAATTTTTTTTAATTTTCTCCTTCTATGACCTTCTCTCTCTCATTCTCTTGCTTCCTCTCTCTTCTCTAAGTGAAAATCACAGAAAATAATTAAAAATTAGCCAGAAAAATTTTATATAAAATACTAGCATATATGCACTAGTCAGGCATGAATCAAGCATTAAGGCATAATCCGTATAAACACAAATGTTCCTCAGGCAAATATCAGATGCTCATATTTTGTCCCAAACACACACATGCACCCCTTAGGCGTACATTCGTCATGACTAATCTAACTAAACTATAAATAAGTGCCCTAGAGACAACATTCAAACACAACCTTACAATCTAGAATACGTATATATATAGGTTAAGCATTGGTCAAATATCACTTGGTCTTATTTAGTTAGAGAATTAATTTAACCTAAAATCTCAAATGACTTCAATATTTTCATCAACTTAATTTAACAAATCATCATTAAAAATATAATTTAGAATCAATACTTTACAACAATCACATTCGTAATGAGAAGCATGCAAGAGCATTATGAGATAAGTTTGAAGTATTTATATTTTGAATGTTGATAATAAAAAATTATATCATTTAATAAAATTAATACAATTAAAGCGTCGGGAGAGAAGTTTTGTGGCTGACCATCTTAACAAATTTCAACGTAGCATTGATCAATTATTTGGTATGAGTATTACATTTGATAATGAAATGCTTAGCTTATGGTTGCAAACAACTCTACCGAATTCTTAGGATATCATTTGAATTTTCATTACAATTTAATTCCAAATGGTGCTATGACCATAGAGATTACCAAGGGCGTTATTATTCATGAACAAATTAGGAGAAGATCATAAGGTTCTTTGTCATTACATCTCGAAGTATTTTTTGCAGAATCATAAGGAATGAGTAAGAGGAATAGCCCCAAGTTGGGGTGTGAAGAGTCTGAGTAAGTTAAGATCAATGTATCAAAATATTGAATGTTATTATTGTAGCAAGAAGAGTCACATTAAAAAATATTACTACAAGTGAATGTACAAGAATAGAAATGACAATGAGACAAAAGTTGAAAAGAATCATGATAACAAGAGAACTTCAATTATTCCAAGTTTGATCTTATTGTTGTATGCAAAAAAGAAGTGATCAACATTGCGAACTATATAATAAGTTGGGCGATTGATAGTAGTGCATCACTCCATATGATGTTGAAAAGGGAACTATTCACATTTTTGTACTTGGTGACTTTAGGTATTAAAAATAGACAACGATGGCTTATCATGGATTATGGGATATGATGTGTACTTGATCACTAGCACGGGTACTAGATTGACATTGAGAGACATGTAACATATCCCAAACATTTAGTTCGATGTTACATCAATGGGGAAATTTAATATTGAAAGCTATTACAGTACCTATTACAATACCTATTCGAGGATTCATGAAAACTCACTAGAGGGTCTCTAGTAATGGCACATCAAAAAAAGCTATCAAATTTGTATGTATTGCAAGTCTATATCCAATGATGATGGGAACATGGGCAATGGAGGTGAGTCTTTCGAGTTATGGCATAAGCAGCTTAGCCATATAAGTGAGAAGATGATGAATTGTCTTACAAGGAAGAACCTTGTTTCGAGTGTAAAAGATAAAACTAAAAGACTTGCCATCATTACATACCAAAAATCAAATGAAAGTTTCCTTTCATAGAAATTTATCTACGAATAAGGTAGGTCTGCTCGATCTAATGCACACAATCATATGCAGTCCCTTAAAGGTAAAAACTCATAGTTGTAAAATTTTCTCCATTAATTTTTATCGATGACTGTCTAAGAAATTTTCGGTGTAACCATTGAAGTCGAAGGATCAACTTTTTGAGGCCTTCTAGTAATTTTATATCTTGATTAAAATATAGACAGAGAAGAAGTTAAAGTGTATCCGCAACAACAGACAATAGTATCTAGAGCCTTTTGGTACATATTATTGTTCATAAGGTATCTGACAACAGAAGACCCCACCCTAGATGCCTTAATTGATCAAGGTAGCTAAAAGAATGAATAAAACATTAATTGAGATAGCCTGATGTATGCAATCAGAGGCAAAGTTATCCTATACCTTTTAAGAGGAAGCTTTAAATATCGTGGTTCATATTATTAATCTTTTGTTAGGCGTTTCGTTGAGTAGTGAAGTATCCTACAGCATGTGGTTTGGGAATGAGATCTTCTATGATCATTTAAATGTTTTCAATTGTAAGGCGCGCGCATGTCCTAAGAGTTAAGATACCAAGCTTGATGCCAAGACAAAGGTATAACACTTGGTTTCCTAATCAATTAATGCGATATTATTAGTTTATTTAGGGTTAATTTTATATTTATTAAAAATAATTGTGTAATATAAATTTGAAGAAAAATCATAGTAAATAAGCAATTTTGGCGCTTGAGACACACCCGAGAAGGTGCTTGAGCATGTTTAGCAGAGTGCTCATACTCGAGGAGTGCCTAAGTCAACACACGTACATGGTTAGGGTTAGTATGCGCTGCGTATAATTATACATACTCGTTCATATCCCATTTGTACAAATTTCCGAACAAGGCGCGATTGCTCTGTTCCTCCCCTTCCCTTCCGTTTTCAACGAAATTTCAATTTTCATCCACAAGTGAAAACAATTATTTCATTCCATGACAAGAATTCCAAGCCTCCATACATTCCCCTTCAAATTTTCCGTTTTTATATAAGTTCACGTCAATTTTCCCACAAACACTGTCAATATTTTGATCATTTCAAGTAGAAAGGAGGAGAAAGGAGAGAGAAAGAGAAAGGAAGAGAAAAAGATGTATTTTAAAGTATCATTTGGTCAAATTTATCATATTAAACGTTGTGACAAGTATCTTTAAACCCTATCCTTAATATATTTCAATTTTCGTTTAGTATGGTTTGCATTTAGTAAATTTAATATCCATACATGTTATTTTGCTTACCATATTTTGATTCCTCATGTATGCATATCATTTTTACCGAATGTTTTAGGATTTTTGCTTTAATTTTGTTATTATTTAAAGATTTTTACTTATTCTATAAAAATGGATAAATATTTTAAGGTATTTTATCTATGTATAAGAATACTTGTAAAGAAAAAATTATGAAAACTTACATATGAGTTTTGTATGTGGTATTCATGCATGTACTTTCGGTTGAGCTCTATCTTTGTATATTTGATTTGATATATGTACTTTTTCTCACAGTAAAAAGCTTTGTGCTTGACCTTTTTTGAATTGAAGTTTGATATTTTTTTGCCAGATAGAAAAAGTTTTGAGCTATGATATAAAGATCCTCCCTAATTTATCTTTTTCTGAGAACCATCGTAAGGAATGTGTTGCGTAAATTTAATATCCATACATGTTAGCTAGTATATTTGAACGTCCTAATATATTCAATAAGGTATTTTATCTATATATAAGAATATTTGTAAAGAAAAAGTTATGAAAACTTACATTGCATCTCATATCCACGTAAGGCCTTTTTATTTGGTGGAAAAAATGGTTTCGCCCTCGTCTATAGAGGAGAATATATGATGACTATTTAAATAGTAATGATACGGTCTAAGGTTATCAAAAGTATATGTAACTCTTCCTTAAAGTCAATGTTTGAGTTTTTGGTTCTCCGATTTGAGTATATTTTAAATTTTGATATGTTGTTACTTGTATCTGATTTTGGATACTTTAAACTTTGATTTGAAATTCATAGGTTTCGACCTCCATTTGGAATTCGATATCAGATTTGGTTGGTTTCATACTTTTGGATCATTTGGCCTTTACTTTTGGAATATGAATTTCGCATATGAGACCACATTTGAATATTCGTAGATTTAACATTTCGGATATTTGGACTTTAGCTTTGATGGGCTTCTTATATATTTCATCGATCTTCGTTTTGATTATGGATGTATTTATTTTATATATTATATATTGATACTTATTGAATATTTGAATTACATTTTTATTATTTTTTACCATTTCAAATTAGTGGATTATAGATACATTGTAGAGAGCTTGGACGAAATTGTTGCTGAAGATCTTTATTTACATTTGTGAGTATTGATTTGTAATTGTGCTGTATTTGTATTGGATGTATTTGGTGTCGATTGGATAGTAGTTAGATTGATATTAGTATGTGCCACTATTATGGAGACAGTGTTTGAATTATTTTGATTATTTAGATAGTTATGACGTTTGGATTGAGTTGGATTGGTGAGTTGTCACTTCTTTCTTATGGGCTTTTGAGTAGGTTTTGCATATTTTATTATATAAACAAATGGTTCAGAGAGATCTTATGATGCATGATAATATTATTTTTTATTCTTATTTTTATCGAGGCCATTGAATGTTTTATAAGGTCTAACCCTAATTTAAAGTTTTATGTTGAATGTTATTTTATTTGAGATTTACTTTGTGGATTATATTTATTATTGATTATTTATATTACCTGCTTTTGTTGTAGGTTCATGACAAAAGGAATGTATCTTCCTTGGTTATTGAGAATATAAGTTTGGACAATAGTTTATGACCCGTTGGAGAAGAAGTTTGTAAGATTAAGGGATGGTGTGTTCATGGGATGAGATTATTGGAGATATTGGTAAGGTTAAGAAGATAATTCCTCATGACAATGATTGCCTTTGTGACATCAACCAGACACCGCGACTCCATCACCCATTAATATTAAAGACAGCGAAGATGCTGGTGATATTCCTATCCATGACAAGGTAGAGGACGTGCATAATATGGATGAAGAAGTTCATCCATGAGATCAATTTCAAGTAAAAGCTATGCATGTTACTTTGAGATATTAAAAGTGTAATTTATCTTTATAAAAACTTATCATTCTATTTCCAATCAAAGCATATTGATATGTAATACTATTGGGTAATGAATGCATTTGATTTTGAGTTATTGACATTAAAAGAGTCAGTATGGACAACAAAAGGTCAAACTTGATGATGAAGGTAGTGTAAAGAAAAAAAGCCTGAGATTTGTCGAGAGATAGTCGAAGGTAATTGGCCCCATAAGGTCATAAGAAAGAATTTATTAGGGATGAATAACTTATTTATAAGTCTCATACCCATCATATATACAATCATTTTGATTCATAGGTGGATGCATGGAGCTTCACGTGATGATTGATTGAAGCATGCTAGAGTGAGGGAGGTCTTAAAAAAGTTGTTTGAGTGACGCTTGACATATCTAAGATAGGTGCATGTGTGCATTTTAGGAAATAAGGACGTGCTTGATGGGTACTTAAAGGGCACAAATGTTCATATTCCATTGACATTTAATGATTTTTTACCCTTCATGTGCACACGAGTGGCATTCGTGCTCGCGCTAATGTTGTTGTTCGCATCTAATGCATGCATGTTGAGTGCTAGTATGCTGCATATAGTATAAATGCCTGTATGATTTTAGGACATTTATTTTGGATCATGTGAATATTATTTTGGTTGCATCTTAAGGAAAAAGATAGAGAATAAGGAGAATATTTTTATCAACTATTTGGATTCCAAATCTTGTTTCAACTTTCATCATTATTAGATATGTTGTTTCATTTGTAGTTTTGGATATTTTATTGGTAGTTTTTTCTTTTAATTTTTATCCCTTATTATATTTGCCTTAACTTTCCAATATCGTCTTGAGACTATATGAGGTGTTAAGTTTGTATAATCATTTTCACATTTATAGTGGATTTTATATGAAGGCAAGATTCCATTGTTTTACTCTTCCATTTATATGGGATTTTCATATAAAATCTACCTATGTTGTTTTGCTTGTTATTATTATTATTATTACTATTTATATATTATCATTTTATCTCATTACAAATTTTATCGGTGTGCTCTATATTCGAATCAGATTTAAGATTAGTTATTGACTTTGTTGTGAAAGCTTATATTATCCTAAGCCCAAAGAGGACTATATTGAAGCAATATGACAACATAAAAATCTTTTACATAAGCAAAAGCTCTCACACCTGCAACCAAAAAAAAAAAAATATGACATTATTTCATTAATGTCTTAACATTGGCTATTCTTTGGTGTTCATAAGTTTTTGGGATGCCTATAACCTAATAGAAAGCCTCTATTTATAATGATTCTATCTCTTATAATATCTTTTTGCACCTAATGTAAGACTCAATCCCTTACAAAAATCAATTTTCTTAAAATATTCTTCCCTTATTTATAGAATTTAAGGAGTCCCATAACAAAAAAATATCAATTACTGGCATGGTGGAAGTGAATATCCAAACATCTTCTATCAGGTATGAATTTTAAAATATTTATTTTTTAATTCAGTTAAAATTTTAGGTCAAAATTTAAATTTTAAATCAAAATAAATTAAATCAAATGGCACTTGACTTCATCTAATCCACACTTATACATTTTTTAGATAGTAGGCATACGGCTAATAGACGCCTCTAAGGCTCTCGTCTATATTTTAGACAAATTAGTCATGTCTGATACATAGCCAATTGACATACATGGATATTTAAGATAGAATATTGGTGCATGATACACACATAAGAGATACTCGTGCGTAATATGAATTGAGCCTCGATGCCTTATCCATACTTAACTGACGCATATATGCTAATTTTTTATAAATAGATATTATTGGTCAATCTTGAATTATTTTTCTAGAAATTCTAAGATAAGACAGAGAAAAGGAGAGATAAAGAATGAGAACAAAATTATGGTGAAATCAAATACTTTTTGCTATAAATCAAGTAATAGCAAGTGATTCTAAACCTTTTATTCTTTTATTATTAATTTTTTCTATAAATTTTGAGAATTTCTCATTCTAAATATTCATACATATCTTAATTTCATATTTAAATCACTTTATATTTTATATGCATAGAATCTTACTCTTACTTTATGACATTTTATGGAATACATGTTTTAAAATCATATACATTATATTTAAATATTAAATTTTTACAATATAATCGTGAATACTTCTAAATTCTATGCAAGTGATCTTACATGCCTTTAATTTAAATATATACTTTTGCATGTTTGGAATTATCATGTAATTGTCCATGCATATTTTATATTTGTGAAAAATTACATGATCTATGTTTAATTTCTTAGTTTTTTACTTTACTATTTCTACATATTATCTATTTGTAAAAAAATGATGAACATTGCCTTAACTATCTTAGTTTACTGTAAATTTTTATTATTAATAGTTTTGTATACTTCTAAATTAAACACTATAATTCTTGCATGTTCATCATTTTACTATATGATATACATTTAAAAATATATAAAGAAAAACTTTACATGAGTTTTGATAAATGAAGTATTTTTTCTAGTATGAGAAAAACTAAACAATATTCTGATTTGAGTAAAATTTTCAATTTAAATAAGTATAAACCGTTATAGAAAATTGATAGAATATATTTGAACATATTGTATTATATTATTAGTAAATCAAATATTAAATTTATTACCTGTGTTAGAAAAGTGACATTCGACCATAGTCATAAGTTTATATATAGACGACCCATATACGAGTTTTAAATTATAATATATGGCCTCTGATTATATGGACACAATCATAGTTCGAGATTCAATATTTACCATTGATTAGTTAAGTCATTACTGGTTATTAATCATTTTCGTATGTTAGTATGATTTGAATATTTGTATGTTAAGGGGTGAAGTTTTTTGATATTTTCAAAATAGAAGAAGAATATTTGAATATATGATCATTCCCAAAAATGTGAATTTTTTGAATAGAATTTGATTCAAACAAATATATCTATTCAAAAGCCATACAAATAGAAGTGACTATTTACACAAAAATAATTATTTAGAACAAATATATATTTTTATCTTATACTCTATAAAAGCCATATTAATAGTTTATTTCCAAAAGTAACAAAAAATAACAAACAAAGCATTAAACTAAATTTTCCAATAAGTTGTTTATGTAAGACATAATTTCTTAGTTATAGACAATATAGTTTTATCAGTGTTCTCATTTTGATTTCATTAGTATAAATGCAGTAAATAAGGCTGTACTTATATATAATAATTCATTAAATTATATCTGTATCATAATTGATGAATATTATCTCAAAAAAATAAAGTTACAATACCCCTTAAATCATTTTCATAAGGCCTTCTTTCATATATTCGGCGTGTTTATTGAAGATCGCTCTCTTTTTTTCTTTACACATTTGAGAGATTAATAGCTAGTTTTTATTTAAGTTTATTTAGCAAAGATTAGGGATTTGCTAATCTTCTTTCAACCCGAAAAAACAAACTATTTTTATACTATTTGCATACTAATAGCTAGATCTTAGTTAAGGGTGACATATAATAATAATAATTATTAATCGATGGCACCTCATTGCCCACATTCCCATTCGTATGGGATTTGATTCTGATATGGAAGTGGGGCAGGGGGTTGTGATGCTTACCTTATTTTTCAGATGAGAGGATCTAAGAAATGATAATTAAACTATATAAATTATTTTCAAAATAGCTATATTTTTAAAAATTTTTTATATTTAAATTTTATATTTAATAAATATTAATATTGTAAAAAAATTTAAAAACAATTAACTTAAACTATAGATGAGATTTACTTTTTTTGATACGGACTTGATATAAAATATAGATAATCAATAAAAATATAACGCTGGTTGAACTTTTTTACTATTTATAATTCGACTATATTTTTAATTTTGTAAGCAATAACTCAAAATTTAAGATTTTAGACCGGTAAAAAGTTGGTCAACACATATTTTTCATTTTTATATTAATGGCATGTAATATTTTAAGTCTACTAGTAAATACGGTATCATTGAGTTAACATTTAGCGTTGAAGTCAAATAATTAACAAAAAAATACGATTACACTAAAAATTGTAGAAATATGCTTTCTTTTTAAGGATTAATTGGAAGTAAAAGAACACGCTAAAAATCTAATTATTTAAATTTTAAATAAAGAGGATGATTCTATAAATGGTGATTATGAAAATATAATAGAAACTTAAAAATAATTTAGTTATTATTAGATAAATATTATTTTTATTTTTATAAATTATAATGTTATAAATATTTAATAAAATAAATAAATTATGATATATTTTTATAATATTTTATATAATTTTATTATATATATTATTTTTTAATATTAAAATTATGTTTGGTGTGATTGTAGGCATGCCCATTTCAGCACAAGAAAGCCATATGCCATATAGGATCTGGATATATTTATCCTATACTATACTTGTCACCAACTATTATATATATGTGTCATACTGAGTTGGGATATATTTATCATATTTTGTATCAATATGACATATTTTTATACAGACGGTCTAAATAAATAGAAACTCTGTACCAAAAATAGAATAAATGATAAGTTCGTTCATTTAAAATTTAAAATAAAAAACAAGATAAGAAAAGTAAAAATATTTTTTACACATAATACCAACATTTTTTTCTAATTATCGTAAAACTATAAATTTTATTTATTTTTATTCAATTATTTACAAATTATATTTTGATTTTTAATTATTATAAAATTTAGATTTTCCAGCTATATTTGCCTTTTTTTTTTCTTTCAATTTAAAACAACTAGAAGTGTTCAATTTACAATAGAATAAAAATTATGAATTTTAGGTGGGTATGTCCAAAAAAAAAAAACTAAATATTTTCCCTAAGTTAATACGAGAATAAATAATGATAATGATCTCAATATTTTTTTTTTTTTTTTGCTAAGTTAAATATTTAATAAATTTTAATATAATAAAAACAAAATTTATTTTTTATTTAAAAATCATCTCTATTAATATAGGGAGGGCAGGGGACTTATTTTGCAATGATATAGTACAGGACCTGTGCCGTATAATCGCGATCGTTGAAATAAAATCTAACGGCCGTAGAATATGTTTTTTTAAATTGTTAAATGTAAAAAAATAAAAATAATAAAGTAAATTATGGCCGTTAAATTTTATATCAACGGCCGTGATTGTGTGGTATAAACCCTGAATCGTGTTAGTGGGGGAAAGGGCCCCTGAGATAGTAAACATAGGCCGCATCTCCTCTGCAAAACACACACACCCAAAAAAAAAAAAAAAAAAAAAAAAAAAAAAAAGGCCGATGGAGAGGATGAAAGAAAACAGATCGCAGGCCCTTGTCCTCCTCCGCAACGCTTCTTCGCCGTGGGCACTTTCCGAGCTTCTTCTCCGGGTAATTTGGATCCCCGTCACTGTTCCTCTTTCTCTTTCTCCGCTGTTTCATAGCTCACAGTCACAGTTCTCTCTCTCTTCCCCCTCTTAGTTTCCTTTTTCTCTTCGCTGCTTTTTTCAGTCTCAGAATCACCCTACCTTTCTCTCTCTCTCCCGTTTCTGTCACAGGTAATCACTAGCAGTTGCTTTGCTGCTGCTCTGTTCTGTTCTGTTGTTTATTTCTGCTCTGTTCGTTATTTTCCTTATTCTGAATCCCCTTCCCCTGCTTGACTCCCTCACCCTCTCTCCCAAATTACGATTTTTTTGTTTTGATTTTGTCAGACAAGGGTTTTCGATTTTTAAGTTTCCAATCAAGACCATTTTCTGATTCTGGGTGAATTTAAATGTGAAATTTTTTTAGAAAGGGAAAAGAATGGAAAACCGCCCCGCAGGTCCTCACACTACTGTAATCGCAAGCATCATCGGAACTCCGCCTCCCATTCTCCCTGACTCTTCGCCTTTCTCTGTCTCATCTCTCTTTCTCCCACCACGGACCCTCCTTTATTGCCTCTGGAAAATCATAATTAAGTATTGTTTCCGCGGAAAAAAATAAAGTTAGATTGATCATATCCGCCCAGTTGATACTTTCTAACGTTTCTGGAGAATAACATATAGGTGAATTTTTCCATTCATGATGCCGGTGAGGGGAAGTGCATAAATCTCCAACGGAAGTGAACAAAAGGGGAAAACTTTCATGTCTATAGATGGCAAACCGCCAAATATTGGTTAACAAACAAGCTCCGAGGCCTTGAGTACTACCAATAACCAGCATCGAGGACCCTCGAGATCTTGTTTGTGTGTGTTTGTCGTGATCATGCTCTTCTTGTCGTTCAAACCAAATCCCATTTTCTTGGATTGAATTTGAGAGAATAATGGAATTGAAGGTGCTATGTTTTATTGAGAGCGTGGAAATTGGATCTGAAAGCCACAATGTGTTGGTTGTTGATGCTCAGGGTCGTAGGAGGGCTAGAGTGACAGAGGGAGGAGATGGGAGAGGGAGGGAGAGAGAGAGAGCAGGAGGGGTAGGGAGGTCCAGCAGTGCCAGTGCCGCTGCCACTGGAGGGGGAGGTCTGGCTGGGGTGGAAGGAGCAACTGTTGATGGTGGTTTTGTTTTGCTTTTTTAAAATATTTTTTGTATTTAAATTCAACTAAAATTAAAAAGTGGCCTTGATTAAAAACATAATAAACTAAAAGTTCTTCTTTGGTAAAATCAAAACAATTACTGAACATCCTAAAAAAAAAAAAACAAAAAAATCTTCATTTGGTCATTTTGCTGTCTATCTGCCCCGCCCTTTCTGCCACAACTTGCTAGTCTACATTTTTCATTTAGTTCTTTTGTTTGTACTCTGGCATGGTTTATGTTAAACTATGCTGCCTTTTTTTCTATTTCGATAATTCTATTTTCAAATATTCTTTTGTATGGCTTAAAACTCTATTCGTAAGCATTATTTAATCATTTTTAATAAATGTGTACCTCACTTTATTGGGTTGTGGCTGCGCATTGTGCCTAGGCCCCAAGAACCTTCTATGCCTGGGAGTACCAAGCACTGAGAGAACCAATGCACATTAGTTTTGTTTCATTAAGGATGCACTCTTCATTTATTATTAATAATACTCTTCTTTGTTTTTCTTTTATCTAATTTGATTAGATGATAAGAAAAAGTCATTGAGTGTTCATTTTCAATTGTAAACTAAGATGAAGGACGTACTCCTGAGCATTTGTTTTGAATTGATATCATTTTGCCAGTTCAGTTTCCCTTCTATATGAGGTGAAGCTGGGGCTTCATGTTTAATCACCCTGAGTGATTATGTTTTTTTTGTCAATAGTGGAGAACAAATGAAACAATCCCAGGATCCATTTGAAGCTGCATTTGAGGAACAGGAAGAATCACCACCAGATTCTCCACTTGCAGTTAACGATATTGAAACCCAAGTTCCTGCTTCATCAGGCACTGCTAATCGACATGAAGATGACAGCATGGATATAAATATTCATTCAAATGTTGCATCAATTTCAGCCGGTCCTTCAGCCCTTGCTGGGACCACTATGCGAGGCAGTAAGGTTAAAGAAGATGATGAGGAAGAAGAGGAGGAAAACATGGATGTAGAGCTTGGGAAGTTCCCATCAGCCGGAGACCCTGATAAAATGGCCAAGATGCAGTGAGTCCTTGATGCTTCATGATGTTTTGATCTTGTATAGATTTGCATACTTTTGGTTTGAGTCTATGTTGTCGTATTGCTAGTATTTAATGTGTGCTTATTACATGACTCACTAACCTTTACAAGTCTTTTAGTTAGATAGAATTTTTCCACTCCAGCCTTATTCTCAATGAAATCGATCTTACCTTGCTTAGATGTATTTTTTTTTTTTTTTTCGGGATGAGAATAGCTATTCCAGGGAATAGTCATCACAAAAGAAGTGAGAATAACTAACATTAGGGGACGTGGTATTATTTATTTCCATAGTAGAGTAAATAAATATTCCTAGATGTAGTGACAACCATTGTTCGCCACTGTTGCGATCGGCGGCCATCTTGGTAATAACTATTCTATGATTCCTAGGTAATTCCATTCTCACCTTATTTTATTCAAACAACAAAATAAACGGTTAGAAAACGGGATCAAGTTTCCATGTAAACTAGCTTTTTTCATTGTTTTATTTTTTATTTTTTTTTTTTGGTGATGCATTTGGATTGCTTACCATGAGTTGCTACTTTTTGCATACATTAATGGTGATTAGTGATATCAATTTTGTTGGTCTTGGTGCCTGTTCTAGCTGTTCATGAAGGGAAAGTTGTGAAATTTTAAAAACAAAGTTGAAGCAACAAGCTCCTGCCTATCCAAATAAAGAAAGTGTAAAATTGTTGTGAAGAGTTGAAGGATTTTATTCTTTTTTGGACAATATTCTTAGAGAAAGACTTTTAACTTGTTGATTCTACACTTTGCAACGAGATTGATGCTCATAACATGGCAAAACATTCTTTTATTATTCTTTAGTATGAGAAAAAAAATCATTTTGCCCTCTTCTTCCCTGTTGTGATGCAGTACTGTGTCTTTTCGCTGGTGGAATTTCTTATTCATATAAGCAAGAGAATGTGCTTCAGAAACATGCTGAGGGACGGAATCCTTTGATGCATTAAAATGGTGACTAGTTCACGAGGTTCTCACATCGTGAAGATAGGGAGCAAATATATGTAACTTTATCACTACATTGCAGGGGGTTTTCTACATTGTGGAATCTTTTGAAGCATTATGGTAATGAAGTAAGAAGATGGATATTAAAAAACTGATAGAAAATATTTTTTGTACTTGCTTAATTAAAATTCTCAGGGGAAGTCGCCTGCTTCTTTCCATTAATCTAGTAGGAATACTCAACAAATCTACAATTGAAAGGTGCGTTTAAGTGGTTTGTCAAAGAGAGAGCCTTCCAAGCATTTCATGATTGCCTTAGAGTTCTTTGGATGAGAAATCAGTGGACCCTTATATAGCAGAGAAGTATCTGATTGAGAAGTAACCCCCTTCCCTAGTCCTCCCCTTTGGAAAGGTTCTGAATCACTCAAAACTGTCCTACATTCTTCTACAGAGAAAACAACATTTTTGGAAGTAGATAGATGTTGCTATGGATCCTACTATCTATTGTGCAATGAAAATAACATCATGGATATGAATTTGTTGGTTTGATGAGCACAAAGTTTGTTGATTGATGTGTAGTGGAGATATGGGTGGAGAATTAACTGAATAACATAGATTATAATGAAGTGGAGTCAGAAGTTTGGAATTTGTTGGTTTTTTCATAAACGATTAGATAAGAATGGTGTAGAGGAGGTTTTTGAAATTGAATCGCACTCCTACTTTTTTTCTGCCAAAGTTTGCTCTTTATTTTGATTACTTTTTTTTTTCCCTTGTCCCCATTGCTATTGTACTTCTTTCCATGGATGAACTTCTCATCTTCAGTGGAAGGACTCCCATTAATTGATTTCGTATGGGTATGTGGCTATGGAGATAATTACTCTACATGAATGGTAATTTCGTAGGACGGGAATTTATGATCAGGGATTGAAGACTCATTGTTGATGGGTTTGCTGTTTTTTGGATTGTGCTTGGTTGGCTTTACTATATGTTTTTGAGCTAAGTATGTTTGGGGAATTATTTGGATTTGAAATATTATATTTGCTTGAAGTTCCATTAATGCTTTTCTTGGTATTTGGTTTTTATTAACCTCCTTAACTATCCAAAAAAGGGTGTACAAAGGAGCATTGTAGCAAGATAGATTTTGATTGTTCTGTAGATACTACAGCAAGACAAACAAGCCAAGTGCTTATAGAGGAGTACTGTAGCAAGAGAGACTAAAGGGTATATCTATTAATGTGTGGCAAAGAAACTAATTCAACATGCGAGGTGGGTAAATTGATGCTTCCCATATTGTAGGTTTTGTGGTGGGTAAATTGACGCAACCTTACCTTTATATTGTATAGAGGTTGATTATATATTCAACATGCGACATACAAAGTCACAATAGAGCAACCTTATTGTTATACTAATGTTTACCCTCAAATGGTGAGGCAATCGTGGGAGGAATAGGGTAAGTACTCAATTGCAAGTGACAAGCTAGGAAGGATTAGCACTAGTAGGAGGCATTTAGCCATTGAATTAGTTATTTAGAAATGGTAATTGAGCATGTTATGAGAACCTCTTTAGAGGAGGAGGCATGCTAGTGGATGCTGTTAATTTTGATGGACTATGTTATCTTCATTTTCTAGCAAATGCCTATGAAAACAATGCTCAGGAATTTGGCTTTTTTTTAGGGGGAACACCGAGTGCACAGCTGCAACAATGGTTGGTACTTCTTTCATGTCAGAAAGAATCAGAAGCATGCATTTGGTTAATGATTGAAGGTCTTAGCTTTCGGCATGTGTTGAAAGGCATAATGAGATGTTGTCCTTGGCAAGAGGCTGAGGAAGGCTACGTCTCAAAATAAAATGCCAATTGGCGTGTGTAACTGTTTCTGGGGGCCTCATCTTCTTAGGATCAAAGGAATATTGCTCACTGGAACAAATTAGTTGCTCGATATATAAAATCTTGCACAGATATTCATCGTGCATCATTTCATTTTCCTTGTTGAGTCCAAATAAAGCCTCAATATCATATTATGTACCCGGGATTTACCCTAGACCATACTTCTGCAGGAGATCATCAACATCAGAAGATTGAATCAGATGCGTAGTTGCTAGTGTTGAAAGGAATTTTATGCAACTTCTTGATAAGTGTAGCTTCATTATTGGTTCTCATGTACCCATTATTAGGAACAATTGTTGATATATCTTATGTTATCTATTCATTTACTAGGACTTGACCTTCTAGTAATTTTTGGCATATCAGGTAGGCAGAAGATGAAGAAGAGGAAAAATAGGTAATTTGGGGCATAGAATGCTGAACAAAGAATGCTACTTTACCAATATAAAATCATGTTTTTTCCTCCTTATTTAAGTAGTATAACTCTAATCAAATGGTAGATGTCCTCCGATATCAGATATGTGCACCATTTGTCTGTCAGCAATTTGTTATCTGTAGCTTTGGGTGAAAGTAGGATTAATGAAAAATATTATTACATAAATAATACTATTTCCTCATTGTTAGGAATTGTTTAATTATTTGTGACGGTGTATATGTAACATATTCATGCATAATAGTCAACACATAAACTGCTATTTAGAACTATATTCTTGCTTGTTAAATTCTGTCTTATTCTTCCCTTGTGATATCTCTTTCTTCCACTTCTTCCCTTCTTCTTTCCTGTCCAACTTGCTTATCTATGCTTAATTTAATTGCCAGAAGCTATACTGCAAGACAGACTGTGACCATATGGACACATGCTTATTAACTTAATAGTGTTTAGTAAGAGCCTTTTTTGGTGCCGAAACAGAGTAATTCTAGGGTCTGCAAGGGCCTGCTGAATGTAAGGATGTCCTAAAGAAGCTATTCTTGTTCAGAATGGCAAGTGCAGATGGAAATTGACCATGAACTTTGCCTTAAATTCGGTTTGGAGTAAAAAGTCTGTTCCAAAGAATGCCTTTATTATGTGGCTTGCTGTTGGGGGTATTTTATTGACTGCAGACTTCTGATTCATGAAAGACTTGATGACGTTTTTTCCATTTGTTTAGGGAAGTGAAGGAGAATAGGAACCACACATTCTTTTATTGTTCCTAATCCGAGGAGGTGGTAACTGATGCCTTGAAACTTAAAAATATAAGTGGGAAAACTGAGGATGATGATGATTTGTGCATCTGGTTTAGCAGGGATTAGAGAGGTGGAAATAAAACTAGCTACCATGGCTGCTATCTTCTAATTTTGATTTGGAAGGTATGAGATTTCGACTCTTTCTAAGTACAGGAAGATCTCTTTGGGAATGAAAAGCTTCTATAAGGCAGAACATTTCTTTTTTGTTCAGTTTGCTATGGATTTGGTGCTGGCTTGATTCTGGTCTATGTTTTTATGGATTCTGCCATGGGATTATCTAGTAATTGTACCTCAGAGTTTGAGCAATAATTACATCAACCTACCAAATGAAAGGGTAATAAACAAAATGTTTGTGAATGCTAATGAATGCTTCATTGATTGCTAATGAATGCTTTGATTCTCACTTGAATGCTAATGAATTGGATTTCAAAAGGCATATGAACATGTAGATTATGATTTAATTTGCTACATTATGATAAGAATAGGCTATTTAGGAAAATGGGTGGAGCGGATTAGTTTGTGCAATGGAAAACTTAATTTTTTTAAATTCTTATTAATCGTGAAACTTAGGATTTCTTACTAGCCTCAATGTTCAAGAGGGTTATAAGATAAGGGGATATGTTGTCTCCACTTCTCTATGTGCTAGTGATGGAAGTCTTAAGTTGACTTTTTAGTAAAGCTGCCAATTGTGGATTTATTGTTGAACGTGTTTGTGGGTTTGTGGCTGTTGGTATATTTGGAGAAGCATTTTTACTTGTTAATAGGCTTTTCAGGCCTAAAAATTGATCTGCATTAAGTCTGAAGTTATTACTGTTGGAAATGCTACATTGTCAGAGAATATTTCAGTTGCGCATGGGCTCTCTTCTTAGTAATCTTTGAAACTTAGTTCTATTTTTACCCCCAAGTATCTATGTTGCACAATTGACCCTCAGGTGAGGGATGCGACACTAGGATGCTTCAAATTAATTGCAAATACATGAAAATTTTGAGAAGTAGCTAAGCCCCATACCCATATCTTTCCGACACTTGCACACAAATGCATGTCCATGTAACATGGTTGGTAATTACTGAGACTTCCCCTTGATGCGAAATTTAAGGAGTTTTCAAGAATAGGAAAGTTTGAAAAGTGATTTTTCTTATGGAAAAAAGAAGATTCTTCAAAATGTGGTTACTTAAGTCTAGCAAGTTTTGTTTAGTTCGAATCTAGATAAGTAATTAAAGATTTTTAATGGGGGTGGGAATACAAATTACAAAGTTTCGTTAATTAGATAATTACTCAGCTGTAAAAGAGACTAGTTTTTTGGTCGAGGAATTTTCAATAAGACCCTTTTGAGTAAGTGGTTATGGAGATTCCTTAAAGCAGTCTCTGTGGAGAAGAATAGTTCAAACCAAGTTCAGGTAATGTCATCTTCCTAAGTTTAGATAGATTAGCTGTAGTTTTTCCTTTGTGCTGGCCATTAGCTGTATAGCAATAAAACTTTACTTCAAACTTATATAAGTGCAACACTAAACAAGGAAATGAAAGTCGCAATACTCAACACCTCCTGTGGCCCTATGGTCAGCAAAAAAATAGCATGCCATGTTTTAGAATTATGATCTGGTGGGTGTGAAGATTTAGCGAGTTATATAGGGTACCTCATGTCTTTGTGAAGTTAAGAAGCACGGCCTAGACCCAGACACTGGATACAGATGCAGATACGTGTAATTTCCTTTAAAATAGGACACGACACACTTGTAACACATTTATTAAGAGCCATGGCTTCTTATTAACGTGGGAATATGATTTGACAAAACAATACTATTTTTCCCTAACTAAGGTCTTAAAACTCCATATATATTCAAATGGCATATTCATCGGGTATAAAATCTTTCTCCCTGCCCATTAATAGCCTCTGAAGATACTTTTCTAATTCCTCCTGCTTTGATTTCTAGTTGGAGGAATTTTAAACCACTTTGTTCTTTTCAAGTAATGGCTTTAAATATCCAGTGATCTGCAATAAGAGATTGTATTTCTGTAGGTTTTGTTAATTACCACAGAACTAAGATTATTAAAGGATCATTTTGTTTTGTAAGTTGAAGGTTCCTTACCCAGATGTCCAAACATGTCCTAATATGTCCAGATTAGATAAAAAAATTCCTAACTTGTTTGAGCATGCTGGTTCAAATACACACCAGACACTGGTGCACTATCCTGGAGGAAGTGCCCATTCATAGCCCTGAAGAAACCCTTCCCATGCCGACCCCCCACCCCACAAAAAGGGGAACTTTTGTGCACGTGTCACCCGTAGTCTTTCCCTATAAGCTTTGATCGAGTCCCTTCTACTAGTTTTGGAAATATCATTTGGATTGTTTTTAAGTGGAAATTGAAACTGCTTGTTTTATGCTTATTAGGTCATTAATAATCAGCTATTGTGAATATTCACCTAATCACATTCATAAATAACTTTCAGGTCTATCTTATCTCAGTTCACGGAGGAACAAATGGGTAGATATGAATCCTTCAGGAGATCTGGTTTTCAAAAATCCAACATGAAAAGGGTATGTTTCTTTCTGTTTGGCCTGCTGTGATCTCCTGATATTCCCGCAGAGCTGTTTAGCATGTCATTGTTGAAGTGTTGTGAATAACACAAACATCAGGAATTGGAAGAGATGATAATTGCAGTTGCTTTTAACTCACTTTTTCTGTTAGGTTGAGGTGATATGAATCAGGTGTAATATGTGCTCTCACCAGATATTACTTTGGGCCTTTGATGGCTGGTTCAGGCTTGGAAATTTACTGTTTGGATAATGGACATGACAACAAAACCTTGAGTATTATTAAGTGAAGTCAGCTACCTGAATTTACTCTTAGCATTCCACTCAATGCAATACAATATCCTCCAAAGAGTAGAAATATTTTAAATTATTTTTTATCATCTCACTCATGTTTTTCTAGGTTTACTTATTCTTTTTTTACTTCCAAATATAACTAATTTATATTTCCTCTCAAGTATTTCATTTGGACTATTTTTTAGGAGTCTAAATCTCTTTATATATCATCCCCTTATCTTGTATTAGGTGTAACTTTTGAACATTTATGGATATATGATCATTTTTTTACCGTAGCTTTTGGTGTGATTCTACCCACCCTTTTTTTGCATTCTCATGCCTGTATCATCCCTGCACTGTTTTGTTTTTCTTTTCTACATTGATGTATCATCACAATTTGTTTGTCTCTAATCCTTATCACAATTTGTTTCTGTCTCAAATCCTTCCATCATCATCAGTTGCTTGCAAGTATTACGGGAAGTCAGAAGATTTCTGTACCAATGACTATTGTGGTCTCAGGAATAGCAAAAATGTTTGTTGGTGAGCTTGTCGAAACGGGTAAGCCCTATACTGCTTTTTCTGTTGGAGGTTCTAATGAAAATTTAATGATCCTTATACTGAAGACTTTTGTTTGCCGTCTGAACATGATAATAATAAAAATGGGTGATAATCTTCTCCTTATTTGGGATCATATTTTACTTTTTTCACCCCCATCTGTTAAGGGAAGACCAACGAAATGCAGCATTATGATTTGTGAAATCTCATGTAACAATGTTGGCACAGAATCATAGTTTTCAGAATGAAGTTAAGCAAAATGAAACGTTAAAATCACTTGGTGTCCTTGGCTTTGTGCTCATTTGAATGCATGCATCAAAGTGTTTGAACAACCTGTTATGCACACCTAATACTCTATCATGGACAAATGGGTTAAGAAATTTGAGTGCAACAGCTGCACCTCGTATAAATAGTAGATAAAGGGAGATCAAAGTTGATAAAACAGATTTTCTCATCTTAACGTGGAAATAAGGGAGTGAAACACCTTTCTAATGTACTCAATTATTGCTTGCTAAGTTTTTTTCTGAGTCATAATGGCCAATGGTATGCATGGGCGGCTCCACATGGTTGTGAGTACGGTGAGTTGACCTCATTAGAAAAAAAAAATGAATTAAAGAAATTTATTATAAATATATTCATAATTGAATTGAAATTTTTTATTAATTCTTTTGAAAATTTTTCATGACCCAACAGAAAGTATTTATTGACAATTGTGACTCAACTATCTTTCTAAATTAGTTGATTTTTTTATTAATATTTTGTTTAATTTTGAATTTATTCTATTAAAATAATAAATTGTGAAAGTGTTGATTTTATTGGTGAAAAAAATCCTAGATTTGCATTTTGTTAAGAAAAACACACACTAGTGTATTTAAATGAGCCATGTGTCATGACACAGTGTCCATTTTGAAGGTCTGTGCCATATGGATAATGCAGTACATTGCACAAAAACTAAAAATTTTGGAGAATTTGAATAGAATTGTCACCATATGATTTCATCGATGGTTACAGGTTCAAGTCATGAAAATTATATTTTGCATATTGCAAGGCAAAGCCACACAAAAAGTCTAAAATGGTTCAACCTCTTTTGTAACCCTAGGTATGGTGAAAGCTTAGTGTGTATCGAAATGTTTTTCCCCCTTAAAACAGGAAACCTTGCTGTTAGATTCTGTGTTTGATTAGATCTCATTGTTCCAACCTGTCGTAATGCTAATTGGGTATTCAATATAATGGTTTTGCAGCTAGAATGGTGATGACAGAGAGGAAGGAGTCGGGTCCAATCAGACCATGCCACGTCAGAGAAGCATATAGAAGGCTGAAGCTTGAAGGCAAAGTACCCAAAAGATCTGTCCCAAGGCTCTTCCGCTAGAGGTGATTTAAACATCATCAGCCATTCTTCTTCCTGGCTAATAATGGCTTTCAGAGTAGAAATCTGTCCTGTTCTGTTAGAGAATTTTTTGGACCAGTGTAAACTAGTTAATTATCATATATGTTGATGTTAATCTCGGATTTTTATATTATGGACTCAGTCTCTGACTTTTCTCCTTATTTCTTGCAGATCAATGGTGACCCTCGTTGAAATGGAATTTATGGTGATTGAAGTAATCTTAATCTAAAATTAAGAATTACCTATGAGTTGAGAGTAAATATTATGTTCTTTAGCTGTGCATTGAATAATTGTTTCCACTGATAATAACTTGTTTGTAATGTGGTCATTTTTATTCAATTTGAGGTGAATTTTTGGTCCTCAGTAATTGAGGTCAAAATAGTGGCTGCAGACAGCAGAGTTGGCCGCCACAGGCGGGGAGGGTGGCTGGTGTGGGCTTAGCGGAACCTAATGCTGCTGGAGGCCGACAATGAATTTGAAAGCGTTGAGTTCTTTGCTCCGCCCTGTTTCTGTTGGAGGTATCGTCCGCTTTCAGAGGAAATGTATGATGTCAGATCGCTGAATTTAGAGAAAATAACAATTTTCTCCAATTAACATGTGCATGCCTGAATTTTGCCATATTTAAGGTGCATGTATTTTAAGTTTATTATTTTATATTTTATGGTACGATTATTTTTCATACTAAGTAAAAACTCGCATGAAACTGGTCATGGTGTTTGCGTGATTTGCATTCGAGCATGGCTATAGATCTATTCAATGTGTTCGTAGGTTGTTCGACATGTGACTACAAACTCGTGAAACTGTATATCAAGCTTACACGTGCCTTGCAAGATAGGTGCTTAAGCTAACTATATTTAGAGATCCCGAGCGTATTATCCTCGAGATAATAGCTTAAATTATAGGGTTTTAAATTATGATGGCAAGTCATTCGCGTATTAGAAGCTCTAAGTGTAAAGCTAGTATCCTTCTTGCATGATGTTCAAGTGACTTATTATTTAGCAAAAATTTAGTTTTCACCCATTAAACACTCAACTGCCTCGGGCATTCAATACTAAAAATTGAGAGAACAAATATTTTTTTGAGAAATTGTTCCTCTTTAGTCACTTGTTATTGTGAGATTTCTTACATAATTTGAAATTAAATCATAGATTAATTAGCCTACAATTTAAAGAGTTTTGGCGTAAAATTCGTGTATAGATTTGAAGAGTGCATTACTCAAAGGAGTTTGATCGATTGGATATCCACTCGAAGAAGTCAAAAGAAGTTTGGATAGTTGTGAATTTGTAGATTTAAAACGAGCATTACATAATTGCGTAACCAAAGTTGACAACTGAATAATTTAGTGTGCTTTTTTTTAATTGTAAGTTGACTCTTTTTATATAGTAAATTTTCAATTGTTCAGATAATTTTTATCTGTAAATAAGTTATTCAATAATCTTTCGTCATCACCAAAACAATATTCACTTTATTTTTGTAATTTATTTACTACATATGCATGAAAATGAGGATTTCATTTCATTATCGGAGATTTGATTTTGATATGGTAAAATTTTTAATAATTTAAGTTGTATCTAAGCTCAAACATAAAGCCATAGGTAGCAATAAGAGCTCATTCACATCTTCATGTGTGCCTTCTGTGAGAAAATCCAATTTCCCAAATCTAGGGTTTATATGTTTGCTCTCCCTCTTTTTTGTATAAAAAAAATGTGTTCGGTGTTACACCGAAATCCCAACGACATAAAATTAAAAATAAAATTTTAACATACATCTAATTTTCTGTATCATTTATTTGAATTCGTAAGAAAGTAACAAAAGTATATACATAATGAACAAACCCTATCTGATTTCCTGCAATTGTTTGTCGGAAAATATTTGTCCAATGGAAAATATTTTTCATAAGAAATATATTCATTGAAAATATTTTCTACATTTTTTTTATGAAAATTATTTTTAAAGAAAATAATTTCACGTCAAAATATTTTCTAACATTTGCATATATAAACAAATATAATATATCAAACAGATCGATCAACGACATTGAATATCGATTGTTATTGAACATAGTAATATTTTCGGGACAATAGTGATATTTTATGGTCAAAAAATATTTAAATTTACCGATTATCATTCCTAAGTATACTCATGTTTTGTTTTAACAATGAAGTTAGGAACGTCATTGGTCGGTGACCGACAATTTGGTTGGGGGGGCGACAATAGCTAGCAATTGTCAACGGAAACAAGTGTGATAAGGTCAAGACAAGTTGTCTAGTGACCAGCATCAAGGTGAACCTGAGTCAAGATGTGCTAATCAACAAATGATAGTGGCCGGCAAATGCATCATTACATGATGAATAGAGATAGGGTTGGAAATGTCAACAGCCAACGACTGATAGTGAAAGCTAAAGACATCACATAGCGACCGGTGACTAATGGTGGCCGGCATGCCACCTAAGAACTCATGGTGATGGCTTGAGGCATAGCTGCCTGGTGTATGATAGCAAGTCAGGGCATCCTATGTCAAAAAAAATCTTTGGATACGATATTTATTAATGGGCATTGGTAATTATTATTGAGTAGCTGATGAGTTTTAAAAAGTAATTTTTTGCCTTTGAAAAAAAGGAAATATTTCAGATTTTGAACCTTATTCTTCTTTGATAAAAAAATATATATTTTGTTAATTTATTTTCTTATAAGTGCCAAATGTCCAAAAATATGAAAATGCTTTTTCTTAAGCACTAAATATCAAAAGATAAGAAAATATTTTCTAATAAGACATTTATCAACAAAAAACCAAGCCTAAGGGAATGACTATGAGAATTTGCATTTAAAAATATTTTCACTATATATATGATATTTGGTTCAACAAACATACCACCTCTTTGGTTACAATACTTCATAGGAAACTAAATGAAAAATAAGCGAATACAAAGAGCATATGAGATGAAACAACTGGTAAAATATTTTGTATGATAGTTACAACATATTGAAAATTAAGAATGAAACACAATTCAGACCTTAAATAATTGATAGATCTTTCCTCTTATTCTTTCTCTCTTTTCTTCTCTCTCTCTCTCTTTGAAAAATCAGATCCAGAATAAACCTAAAAACCATTTTCTCTTTTATAGTCGCCCATGGAGTTCAAATGTCATCTCAAATGCCAACTCGACATTGCTAGTACCAGAAATTGATTCAAAAAAAAATGGTATTTGAATTGCCGCTTGACTACCAAGGCCTTGCTAGCAATATTAAAAACAAAAACAATAACGATGGATTGCATCTTCACATGAGAATGATCCGCCCCAACAAAAAGATTAGCAAGAAATGGAAAAGTCGAATGCAAATGAACAAACTGGTGAATATCACTAGCAAATGGACTTCTATATAGTTCATTTGATCTCATTTGTATTTCCATGCCTGAATGAGCCATTAGGGTTTTGAGTTTTGACCCAATTCTGAACAATTGCACCATTCCTAGTCCCCCTTCCCCAGCACCTGCAAGTGCACGTCTTTTTGGCAGCCAAGGTGGTCATTATTATGCAGCCAACGTATGATATAAATTAGGGATGCAATGGACCGATTTGGGATCGAAAGAGCTGAACCCAGACCAAAACTCAATCCGCTACTCTGACCCATAACCAAAACTCAACCCAGAAAGTCCGATAATTTGGGTTATACATAAATCCAAATCCAACAAAGGCCCAACTCAAAGATATTTTCTTTTCCTTTTTTTTTTTTCCAATTTGATAATATCAGGACAGTTGTTAGTTAAATAAGCCAACAATACAAATTATCAATAAATATCCAAATTCATAATCTACTAAACGTAAATTAGCTCTTAAAATTTTTCAACCATCAAACAATAGGATATTAAATTCTGAATCTCATATTTGTGAAGTAACACAAACTTCCACAGCTTAAGCAAAGCGTCAAGCATGTGTTACTCTAAAGCCTAAAATCCACATTATAGAAATCAAAATAAGACATAAAGTCAAGCTCATATTAAGGTATATACCATTTTATAATATATATGTGCGTGCATGCATATATTTGGGTCAGGTTGGGGTTCGGGCAAAACCAACTCACACCCAATTAGGAATTCTGGGTTTTACTCAAACCCAAAGTGTGTCAAAGCGGGTAAAACCCGGTAAATTTGTCACATCAATTTGGGCTTTTTTGTCATACCCATGCATGATTGACAAGAGTGCGGTTGCATTGGGTGGTTTCCTCAACCAATTGCACCACCAGCAGCATTAGCAAACCACCCCTCTCCTATATAACAAAGGCAACAACTCCTTTCTGCACTTTTGGCTAAAGATCATATGCAACAAATGAAGCCAATTCATTTAATCATTTTTCTTTCACATCTGTCCATATTAAAAAAAGAAAAGAAAAAAAAAAAAAAATGAAAAGCCTTTTCTCCCAAAACTGTGAAACAACAAGAAGCATAAGAAAAAAAAGAGCTGACTTAGGATCAGTGGAGAAAAGACTCTGCCCATTCACACCTGCAGGCACGACTCTTTAAACTTTCAGCAGCTCCTGAAATATCAGATAAATAATAAAGAAATGTCATCAGGGAAACAAAAATGTAGATGAAGACTCATGGGTCCACAGTAGATTTATAATCACAGGAAATCGAAATAGTCAACATTCAGATATTGATACTGCTAATGCGGCTAAGTGCACAGGATGGGCCACATTGCAGAGTCTGGGAGTTTAGATTGTACAGAGTTTATCGTTATGGTTTAAATACGTGACCACCAAGTAATAATAGAGCAACTTTACTGATACACCAAAGCAATTGAGACAGTTGTGCAACAGTAACAAATAAACAAACTCGAGCATTTTGCAAAGAACAATTCTAAGAACACCAAATGTTTTTTTTTTTTTAAAAAAAAGGAAAGTATTTTGCTTCACAAATCACATCCCAGAATGATTTTCGGGGAAATGGAAGCAGCATGAATGAACATCCATTTCTTGGTTTAAGTAGAACAAGTACAGCAGGTCAGGCAGAAGGCAGTAGAGGTGCTTGAGAATTTCCTCCTTTATGCCACCTTGGGGTAGACAACAACGCAAAGGATAAGAAGGTAATCTTATGTCATATCATGGATGTATGTAAGCACATCCAAAGGGACCAAAGATATGAGAATATGCACTTCTCCATAATTTCTCTAAGTGAGGTGTCCATGAAACCAAGCTGTTTAAGAGATGATTTGCTAACAAAGTAAAAAAAAAAAAAAAAGTTCACCCCTAAGATGACCAGTTTAACTATGTAACTCAGTGATAGCCACTTCCTCAACACTGCCACTGTTACTGAAACACAATTGATACATGCTTAACCTTTCTTTTAAAAGAGCTTCTCCATTCCAGAAGCTGAAGCCAAGCCAAATAGACACAGTTGAAACAAGATTTTCAGTGGTTCTAGAGAAAAACTACAATTCAGAACTTCTCTAACTAGCTTGTTCACAAACAGAATCAAGGAATTAGTGAAGTCTGCTATATGAAAAGGTGCTCTTAACAATTCTTGCCCAAATCTCTATTTGAGGGATTCTTCCAAAACATTGCAATGATCCACACTAGTTCTTGAAACCATCCATTTAAAAGAGAACTTTTCAATTGGGCATTAAGATGGCATGGTATCCATATGTCACTGAACCCCCCCCCCCTTCGCCCATCTTTTTTAGATGAATATTTAAGCTTTCTTATCTGGGCACATTCCTTTTTATATAGTTTTTTTTTTCCCAGTTTGAAAGATTGCATAATTACATAGAAGCAGCCTAGGTGGTACCCTGATACCCTATGCAAAACTTACACTATCCCTCCCTGCTTAATAAAAACACCCTCATGCAGCCTCCCAAGGAAAATTACAACACACAAAGAAGTCAATAACCATGATGTTCTTGATCACATCACACCACATAAATTTCATAAAATATACACCTTCTTAGGGAATCCAGAGGGATGAAACAGGAGAAGATAGTTCCAGACTTGAGTCATCTTTCTATGCCAAAGCCAAATAGGTAAAAGAATAAAACATATTCAATTTTAACAGGTTATACAATAGATTCAGTCTGAGACAATACCTGCTCTTTCTGTTTGTAGATGGAATCAATCTTCTTCATATATTCATCTATTACTCTCTGCAAATATCCAAGAAACTGAGTGGTTAATTACACACCTCAAAAGCCAATATATGCCATTCAGGGAAAATGGGGGTGAAATTATTTTATTTGAACTTATCAGGTAGGTTTTTATATTGTGAAGTCCAAAATGTTATTTACTTCAATGATTAATTAGACCCAATTTTATCAGTTAGGGGATTTTTGACCAACATTTCAGTGTCAGGTAACACCAGGATTTTTTCCATGTGCAAATAAACTGTATTCTAAGGAGAAAAGGAAAAAAGTCTTCCTCAACCACCCTCATAACCTCCCCTCTCCAAGCCTGGCCATCTTTGCAGATCTGCCTCTGCCCACCCGTGCACAAGCCAGTGGAGAGATTTTTTTTCTTTACCTCTCATAATAATGTTTCTTTCTTCCTTGTCCACGTTGGAATTTTTTTGTCTCATTGGCAATTTTCCAACTTAATTCATACTCACATGATACCAGAAGGTCCTCAATTTTTCCGAGACTGCCAATTGATAAAATTAGGTATAGCTAATTAAAACTTCTACAATTGGCTGAATTTTTTCAAATTGAAGTTAAAACAAAAAAAAAAATCGAAATTAAAAAAAAAAAAGTCTGCAGGATAAAACGAGATTGCTATCTTTCACGGGGAAAAAACAATGTACAGGAGCAACTTCAAGACATGCACTCCCTTCACAAGCACCACCTGGAAGAAGAAAAACACTGGATAGGGACATCTCTAACCAGCATCATTAAGTCTTAATATTTTATTCCTAATTCAAGTTGTTTTGACATAGAGAACTGAAACAAAAAGAAACGTAAATTCATAAAATGTGCATTAAGAAATGAAATGTGGCATAATGCCTGAAATAGAAACACTCCATCTTGCTTCAAACTTTTCATATGTTTGTTTTCTGCTTTAATTCTAATAGAGGGGGAATAGGGACTTTATAAACATCTAAGATACAAAATAAAAATAAGGTCATCTAGCAACTATCCTACCAGCAGTCACATCTTAAATAGGGGCAAGCAATGAAAGACCTAACCGATGATAAAGATTTTTATAATCTAGAGCCTAGCATTGCCAAAGGGACTAATAAACTGGAGTTAATTATGCCAAAGTTCGTGGATAATGCTCAAGCTGCGTTCATGATACAGATACAATGGACAATGTCCTACCAGGCTACCAATTGATTAGAGGTTCAGAGGGCTCACATTTACCAAGGTGCACCAGTAAAGGGCAGCTTGGGAAAGCTTATTACGACACAGTTGATTAGCACTTCATTGAGCAAACTAATTGTGGAGTATGGTCTTTTAGAAGAATTTAGGAAGTTAACAATAGTTAAATTTAAAGTCATACTAGGAGCTAGTAGACACGCTCACAAGAAATAGGCTCTCTGCAGTGCACATAGTAGAACCCTTTGAAAGAATATAGGAAAAATAACCACCGGAAAAAAAGTAATTAAGCTAGGTTTTTAATTCCATGGAGTATGTAGCGAGTCTAAATTGACTCAATTAACTAGAAGGTTCCTTTCAATACCGTCCCAAGGTTCAACCAATTGTTATTTACATGATTTCATTGAAGTAAACCCAACACAAATATAACGACTTTAGCCCTACCATTAGCACAAGATTAAACGATAAGATTTAATCACACATCTTCCGTTATCTTTATTTTATAATTTTTTTAAAATAAAAAGTATTTCATGATAAATATTGTACATTTACTAAAGTCAATACCCTTATAATCTATTCTATGATAAAATCGGTTAAATCCTTATCCTATAACTTAAAAGAAATAGCGTATTTTTTTTTATATAACTCTAGTCCTTCCTTGCTCTTATCCCTCATGCAAGGGACACTTGCAACCCTTTCAATGGTTTAAGATTTGATAGTTGATTTGTCTTTTCTAGTTACCTTCTGGGGGTAATACAATTCGTTATTTGAAAGAAAATGGCTTCACGCCAAAATAGATTAACCTTACTATTGCACTAAAGCTTACCACTTTAAGAAAATAATATGCTTTACACCAAAAGACTAGCTTCATGGAATACTATTCTTGAGAAGCATGCTTGTAATTATGCATTAGAATGGAATTTTGGCCGCCAAACTAACCCCCCTATGAATTCAATATGTTCTCCCTCCAAAAAGCCATCATAATTCTCTTATTAGGATCACACCCAAACCATATTGTAGGCCACGAAAAAAATGAATCCACGTCATTATTTTGCAAATGAATAATCCGCACCATGATGGCCTAATAGAACGGACTCTAGTGTATATAAACAAAAGATTCTGACTCAAAAATAGAAAAACTTATGAATTACATAAATGTCAACATAAACTCAGCACATACTTGCAAATCACTTGAAAGGTCTTTCAAATTGTCTTCTGAAAGCTTTTTTTCCTGTCATAAAAGTTTCTACATAAAGTAAAAGACAAAAAAACAACATTCACTAAATAAATTAGAATCAAGGCATGGCTAATTTGAAGATAAAAACCTTCTCAAGTTTTTCATAAGCTTTCAAAGCATCTCTTCTTATGTTCCTCAATGCAACCTACAATTAAAAAAACATAAGGAAGAAAAACAAAAATGAAACCTAAGTAGACTGCAACAAATCAAAGAGTTAAAATGGGAAACTTGGTGCACAAAGTTCCCATTTTGTGTGATCTAGGGAAGGATTGGACCATTTTGCATCTATACACAGCCTTAACTAGCATTATACAAGAGGGCATTTTCACAACTCAAACTCGAGACCTCCAGGTCATACAACGATAACTCTACCGTTGCCAAGACTTCCCTTCAAAATCAAATATTTTACAAGAAAAAAAGCATGCTCTTTGGTTAGATGAACATGCAATCTATCTTCAAAGCAACAGCCTTCAAATTCTGACATGATGCAGAACACAGCCCGCTTCAAGCTGTGCTAACTGCTAACAGGTTTATCAAATGAAACCACAATCCCCGAAAGTGCACATTCATTTTGTAAGACCAACCAGCATTTAGATAGAACTTGAGCCTTAAATAATTTCCTCTAACAGCAGTACCTCTAAAAATAGGTTCTCTGAATTAGAATTTACTGAGACCAATTGAGTAGCCATTCTTTGAGTTTTCTCCTTAGTGCTTAGGGCTTGAGCATTATTGAGTCTCATTTAATCTCCGCTGTATCCACTGGATTGCTCTCTCTGATCTACTAAGTCATAACGCTAGAATCCAATAATTCCACATGTTGTTTCTTTGCTCTTCTCTTATAACTTTTAATCTTTAATTCTACACTTGTTCAATTTGGTCATCCATAAAAATTGGCTATCTGATTCAGCATTAAACCTAACAAACTGGTATCATAGCCTTGTATGCCACATTAATTGTTCAAAATGGCATTGACAAAGGTTGATATTGGGAAGTTAGATTATGCTGCTAGTTCCAGTCCGTGGCCGGCCACAAGCGAGCCATTCTAATGAAATCTGGAATCTTTGCAATGACAGAGCCCCACTAGCAAGCTTGTATTAAAAGTGCAAACTATTTACACTTCATAAGCCCAAAGGAATATATATATAATTTCTCTACTGATTTTCTACTATTATTCAGGTTCTGGAAAACAAGGATGCCAAACTTGATGATCAGATCAAGGCCTTTACTGCTTTGTTCTTCTCCATCCTTGTCATGCAGAACATTTCAAGAATCTGCAACATGTGGTAGAGATATTATTGCCATAGCGATGTTCAACAAGTGTTGGTGCCTAAAGAGATGATAGATAAGGGAATTGGTGATCTTTCAATTGACTCTCAGGTAAAAGGATCGATTATTCAAGGGGTGGACAGAGGATAAGGGATGGCAATCCAGTGAATCTAGATTTTGTAATTGTTGCATGAAGAAAGCCCATGGTATTTTGGATTGTTTCCAGTTAAGGAAAAATGAAGTCTAAGAAAAATTAGAGGACCGCCAAAGCTGATTTTGTTGAGGATGATGTGAATGAACATTCTGCACTAATGGGTGCCTGACAACTTACAGTGAAAATTTTTGTCATTGACTCTGTAAATATGCAATTTCTTGGGGTTGTCATAAAGGGCCTAAATTCTTGGCTTGTATGCTCTTATGGACATACACTTACAGACATGGTGTTGTATCTTCTTTTTATGTTCAGTTGTTCCAGTTTAAGTTTTTCAATACTATTTGTTGTACCGTCAGCTGATTGACAACTATTTGCACATCTAATATATTCATTCAAATCAATTGGTTCTAAAAACTTAATCAGGAGTTTAGGAGATGAGGCATCATTATTGAATTCATTGATTCAAATTAGATTGCTTGGCTTCATGCAAAGGAGGAGAATTATTGAGTTTGTCTTTAATTTGAACAACCCCTCTCCCTTCTCTTTTAAAAAATCTCTGTATTGATATGCTCTTTGCACTGGACATTATCAGCATTTGAGCAACATTGTGATCTCCATCATCTATAGTGGATTGCTCTCTTGGATCTTCTATGCCCATGGACTAAGCCATTACAGTAGAACAACATAAATTCTCATGGTCGTACTTCTTTCCGATTCTCTTATATCTTAAATTGTTCATTTTCTCCACTCAATCAATGAGAGGTTGAGCATTGATAGAACAGTAACATTAGTCATTGTATCCTGGAGGTCATGACTTCAAACCATGAAAATCCCCCTTCTATAATACATAAAGAAGCTGCATAATGTAGGAACCAGGTATACTAGGGCACCCTTCTTTTTTCTCCACTCACTCAATTCAGGTATCTTGGGATTTTCCATTCAAATGAGATTTAAAGAAAACATAAAACTCATTTGGCATCTCCCAACTGATGAGAGACATTCAATAAATGATCTGCAGCTTATGCAAGAATAGTAGAAGGAAATTTTCAAAGATGATCTACAAAAATGCAGCCATACCTTGCCTTCTTCTGCCAGTTTAGCCACGACTTTTGACAGCTCCTGTGTTTTTATTTCCAAGCAGAGAAAAGGATCAAGGAAGAGGATACGAAATCAAAATCCAGAAAAAAAGAGTTCAAAACAATTTTAATACTACTATCAATCCCATATTTAAAATCAAACCTTCCTTGTTAGATTATCCCAAATTGATTGCTCATTTTCCTAACATAAATCCTTCTTGAGTTCGTCTTTCACATTTTACCCTTGTGTAATCATTAGATATTAAATTTTGAAAAGGAAACAACAAAAATATACATGCCTATATTCATCTTTCCCTTTTTTGTATATTGGTTGTGTGAATAAGCACAGCCATGTACAATCAAGCAAACCTACCATATAATGCTAAACACCAGCCTATCTCCAATTTATAAGCACAATTTGTACTTTCAAATACAAATTTAAGGACAAAATTGGAAAAATTATAAACAGTATATCATCTACAAAAAGTCTGCACCAGTTAAAATCACTGACTCAAATATCTCACAACAATGACGTTTTTATCAACATTTCCAATTTCCCTGGATCTTGATGTTAAAGTACAGGTAGTATATCATGATTTATCTTTTCAACATTATTTTCTAAGCACATAATCAGTCTGGGTATTTCTCAAGAAAATACAAAACATTGATCCAACTCAAAAAATCTTTTGATTCAAAAAATCTTTTGTCTCAAATCAAATAAACAAGATAGAATTGTCAAACTTAAAAAGATGACAACAAATCCAGTTGGAATTTGTCCTTATACATCCCTTAAGTGAAAGTAAAAACAAAAACAAACAAATACATAAATCATTAATTTATAGTCATCCCTTAAGTGCAAGTACAGACAAATACAAACACATAAAAATTTATTTATCATTATAAAGGATAACAATGAAAATAAGTTACAAACGGTGATAAGTCACATATTTTATAAAATAATGAGCACAAAAATGATACCCCATGTAAGCAACACTGTACTGGTGCACCTCTATAACAGACATCCTTCTCAACTTCAATTGTTGCTGCGAAGTCATAATTCAAAATCAAGTATCTTTTTTGTTATTCAAACAAATTTTAATGCAGATTTCTTACCATTTAGCAATAATTTCAACATTTTGTATACATAATCCTGTTCAGAAGCTTCTTGGAGCACTATAACACATGAAAAATGTCCAAAAGCAACAGTTGACAAGCTTTGGAAATCTAAGGGGGAAAATAAAAGACAAAAGAGGGAAAAAAAGGTAGCCCTGAGCAGAAAACAGACTCATCAATCACAGTGCAAAATATTTCGTTTAAGTATGCAAAACAAATCATAAATAGGACCCTCAACGAATTCAAATTTTACCTAATTGATTTGGTTAGAATACAAAACAATGTCTCCATCTGACATAAGATAGATGAGAAGTACCTTCCTTCGTTCTGATGTTAACTGAGGGATGGACAACCGTATAACTTCTCCGTCATTGCTTGGAGTTAAACCAAGTTCAGAGCTCACAATAGCCTTCTCTATAGCCTTCAAGCTGGAAAAGACAAATAAAAAGTCATATATTGCCATATACGAATATGAAAAGTGGTTCTCTTCCTGCAAGAAACATCATGTCTATGGTACAGCAACAAAATAATTATCAATTTCATTCGAGCAAGTAAAATCACAACAATTTAAGCCTAAATTTGTATTGCTACTTAAATTGTTCCGGAAGACTTCAATGTCCTGGATCTCCATATATGGACAAACAATTGAAGAAGAAATAGCATGTGACATTCTATTTGGTGACACTACCTGGATTTGTCATACGGAGAAACCATCAAAGATTTTGCATCAGGTGTACTTATCTGTGCAATGCTCTTCAAGCTGACTGGAGTTCCATAGTACTCCACCTAGAAAAGCATTCATTTTAGTAGTATCCACAAAGGAAATATCAAAAACCAAAGAAATAGGGAATAATCACTCATCATAGCTATCTGATATGAAAATACACATGCGATCATAGGTACAAACTGTCAGGTGGCTACCAATGCAACTAAAACAATTGCAGGGAGAATGAATATAGAAAGATAACAACAAAGCCATTATAAAATCAGATGGAAAGAAATATACCTCAATGCCATCCAGCATTCCCGGGTTTGCTCTGCCTGTCCTTATAGAGCTAAAATTTGACCGAACTGTGTCAATAGTCTTTGCCATCCTTTGTTTCTTTAGAAAAAAAGGAAATTAAGAATATCAAACCACCGTCCCTTAAAGTGGTGTTCTGCTCATTAGCTTATACTTCATTCAACCAAATGAAAATTTTCCATCCAAAGCACAAGTAATATTTTTATTTTTTATTTTTTCCTCTTTCATATTGCATAAAAAAGAACACTTACAACATCTTTCTCAATCAGAGACTTCTCAGCTTCAATTTCCTCTATAGTTGCACATCTAAAAACTCCTGCTCTGAAGTAAAATCAATAGTGAGCATCATAACTACAGAATACAATAAAAACCAGATGGGAAATGCCAATCAACTATTCCCTGACTGAAATATGCCAACAATATGAATCAAACCTAGCTGATGCACTTACCTCTTCTGTGACAAACGTTGCAAAACAATGGGCTTCACTGCAAATCTTTCAACACCATCATGAAGCCTCACATAATTTGCACCTGACCTCCACAAATCTGATACATTGAACTCAGACCCTTTGGCTTGCTCAGTAGAAGCCCCTGCATAACTTCTTCAAATAATAATCTTTCCATTGTTCATAATGAAAATGCCCGTCACACAGAAGTAAAATATTATGCTATAGATCATTTAATGAAATTATGACACTGAAAGTTTTTATGTATTCGTACAAAATTAATTCATATTGTATCAATGCACACAACCATATGAAAGTGTATGGCATCCTACTGCTGTTATTACAAAGAGACTGCATTCATAAATGCAAAAGAAGACTCGGTATGAGAAGAGAGTAAAGTAGAAGAAGAACAATACATTAGAAAGATAAGGAAAATAAATTGAGAATATCAAAATTACTGTTCAGCATTTGAGCTTCCATGACAACATAGTTACCCTAGTATCTGTTATTCAATTTTGATGATTACAGAACTTTGTTGAGGTTACAAATAATTTAACTAAGCTAGTATAGTAGCATACTAACTTTGCAGAACAAACCAAAACCAGCATTGGAAGAAACCTGGGGACATCAATGATGAACCATCAAGTTAACAAAGGTTGTTAACTACCTTGCAATGTCGTTCTTAATGTACTATTGAAATTCCATAGTCTTTAGCATGTCACAGTGCCAAGTCACAGAGTGGTGCATCATTTGTGTTAACCAGTAAAGTGACAATGGTCACCAAATCATGGCAACTAGTAGAATCCCCGATGACATCCCTAGGCTAGTTAAGATTGGTACAACAAAATTTGTTATGTTGTTAGGTCAAATGCCCAAGATTCCATGGCACTGACCCAAATATGATGAAAACTTACATGAATATGAAGTCCCATGTCCCAACAACAGAGGGAGCTAGTATATACAGCATCCCAAATGCAGGCCCCACAGACCCTTACAAAGCAATTTATCAAATAACATGATTTACCATGTGTTGCCTTTGCTTTATGCTCTCGTAGCGTTCCCTATTTTCCAGAATGTGACAAACGATTCAAGTAACAATACATGGTTTCATAAATGACACTCCATAAGCCATGATCTTCCAGATAAATACAGTGCATTGATTCACACACTCGAATCTTTAACTTCTATTGTTTTACCACAAACTGGTTTGTGGCTCCACTCATGCCAAAACTTTATCTTATTTGGATATTTTGACCTATTTGATATGACCTTTTAGATCATCAATGGAATATTTGAGAAAAAAAATAAGTGTTCTTAAGCCTAAATCCTACTTTAATATTACTACCTACCATGTGAGCTTATTTGGATACATGTGCTTAGCTCTAAGAGCTTGTGAACACCCTTATGCGTTCAAGATACAGCCTTGTGCTCTCAACATAGAGGAGTCTCCAAGCTTGTGTTGCTTGCTACAAAACTGTGCTAGCCAACTTAGTCAAAATGCCATTGTCAATTAGGTGGATTGTTGAAAATCCCAATATTACTAGACGCTAATGGCCATGATCATTCTTGGTACAACAATCATAACTGATGCTGATGCTGATGCTGATGCAGATATGATTAATAGGATTTATCTATTTGAGATTAATTTAGAAATGAAAGTTTGTTATTTTAGGAGTCTTTATCATTCTCTTTTATTGTTACCTTTTAATTTTCTAGTTCTAGTTGGATATTGAGCTATATATCATGTTTTCTTTATGGCAGAACTTTTCAGTTTTCCCCTCTTCCACCTCCTTCCCATCCTACATCAGATCCACGTTGGTAGGATCCATACTTATGGGGTGATAATGAGGATATGTTTTCCCTAACAGCCTGTAAATGGCCAGGAAAATAACAAATTAGTCCATTTTTCTAAAACGACAATCATCCTTAAGCCCTTCGCACTGTCTTTAAAGCCCATAGAATATGCTTCGTGCATACAAATAATAGTAAGATGGCTGAAATAGCGAAATTTCAACCACCTAGGCTCCTGAAACAAAAAAAGGGGAAAAAAGGAACCTAAAAATTATAAATTCCTCCCAGACTAAATCCCCTTGAATATATGAGGAGAAATTTTACGCCTTCATTTTCATAATTGAGTTAACTGTATATATTTGTTTATCAATTCGTGGTAAGAGATTGCATTTATCCAACTACTTGAACCTTCAGAGATGATGGAAAATGGGTGCTTGACCTCCCAATCACATTTAGAGGGAGAGAACAACAGGCAACTACGAGCGCACGATCACAAGATAACGACCACTTTGAAGGCGCAGTAGATGGAAACCTGATTGAGTACTCGAAAAAAATAAATTCAAAAATAAAATAAAGCCGCATAACAATTACAACGTTTCTTTGACAAAGACAATATTAATTAGCATATAGTTTAATTTGACCACACATTACCAATCAATCGCAAGAGGAGGAGAGGGTTGAGGGAGTGGTTATTACAGACCGTGAGAAGCGAGGAGAGACTTGGGTTGACGAATTGAGCGTACAGATGCTGCTGCTGTCCAAAAGGACGATGCCGCCATGGGAGCTCGAGCTTTGGCACCTCCACTACTATTTGCTATGGCTTCGAGATACCAGCTTCTTCACACAGTTGAAAGGTGATCAGTTTTGTGGATAAGAGAACAAGCCGTTTTTCTGGCCCTTTTTATATATAAAAAAAAAATTATGTTAACGTTTGATTTCGTGAAAATTAACTTATAAAAATATTTTCCACATTTTTATGTTTTTTTCTATAAATATAACATAAAAACATATTTATATTTTTAAATATTTTAAAAATGTTAAAAAAAGGGAACAAAACAATTTCCAATTTACAAAAAAACTTATTATTAATCTTTAAAAAATAAATTTTAATTTTTAAAAATATAGTCATTTTCTAAACTCATTAAGCACTCTTTTTTTTAAATATATAATCAGGACTAATTAATCAAAACTTTTTTCATAGATAAATAATTACCAATCAATATCAACATTAGTTGCTACCATGGGTGGCTAACTAGTAATATCAGTAGCCACCAACATTGGTCTTCCATAAAAAATGTCGCCATTGATCATCAAGACAGAAAAAATATCATTTTCAACAGTCGAACAAAGAGTCATCTAATTTTTCAATTAGATAGAGAGTCATCTATTTAAATGATTGAATGTAAAGAACTATCAATCAAATTATACATACGATTTAGAAATCAATTTTGATCTGTGTAAAAAATAATTATTCCTATAATGTATGATTCTGTAATAACGTTTACCATAAATTATTTATATTAAGCAGTATATTCAATTATATCGACATATAATTAAAAGAACTCTTAAATTAGAATCAAATTCATCACATCTTTGCTTGAATTTATGAGGAAATAACAATATTCTATAGCTACATACATAAGTATAATAACAAAGGATTTTTATGTATAAACTTTTATTAATCAAGGGGGAACCACAAGACCTTATATTTGAATAACTATTTCCATTATATATAAGATTCAATTATAAATCGCATGCCAAGCAACTTAGTTATAAAACATTATGAATTTGATATTCATTGCAAATAACCATTCCAAATCAACTTGTCATATAATATTACAATTGTGATGTCCAATTACTATAATCACTAATAACTTAATTATATAATATAAAAGATTTGATTACCAATAATTGATAACATCTTAATTATACAATGTATCTAAGTGAACGATTGAAAAGATGAACAAATATAATTGAAAGAGAAACAAAAATAACCAATAAAATATTCTACAATAGGACAAATACAATATACCCAAAATTAGCAAAAATAATAAATAATGATTCAAACTCCAACGGTCGAAAAATCTTCTATCTTTTCTTTTATCTCTCTTCCCTTCTCCTTTCTCTCTACATTGGCACTCATGGGTTTTGAAATAATCGCTTCAAATCTAACTTGAATTTTGAACATCATATTTATAATTCACATAACTATTTGTACAGCTGTCATGCAGCTCACATGTAACCAGCCATTAAAATCTTTCTTGAAATCACCACTAAAATTCCTATCTCGTGGCTATTTAACCACATTTTTCTTGAATTTATCCAATGCAAACATTATATAGAATATCATATTAATTAAAAGAGTGACATATGTAATAAGTGTATAACTTATAAGAAAATAATTTAAATCCCAACAATTTATTTATTTCAAGCCCTAACTTCCTCTAAACTTACACAAGAGACATGAAATTTGTTGAAGATTCATTGAGGGCCTATGAATAAAAACCACCACAAATACCTCTGAGATTTTATGATAATCTCTTCATGGAAGTTTCAAAAATTTTTTCACCCATAAAACCTTTAAATACAAATCATATCTTGTTCAATTAGTAATGAGGACGTCAATGTAGTAACAATGTTAAAAATTTTTGAGTCAATAAAAAGAGATGTGAAAAGTTTAAAAAAGTTCAAATTTGTTACTAAGTAAGCAAATTTGAAAAGTTATTTAATAAAAATAATACACCAAAAGTAGCTAATTAAAGTCTAATATATCTATATCACATTGATTATTAGTTAATTTTCTCAATCACTCAAATGAATATTTCTCTTAAACTAGTTTATTTTTGAATTTTACCTTCATCAATACAAACCATCATATTATTTATTTTTTTAAAAATTTTATGTATCATATTGCCTTATTCCGCATGTTTATTAATTATTTTATTTTCAAATTTTCTTATATTTATATTAATCTTATAGTACATCGTGCATCATTTTTTCATTTTTCCTAGTGTTATTATATAAATGACCATGTTTTCATCTAGAAAAAAAAAAAAAAACCTATAACCCTAGTTCTCACAATAATAATAATAATAATATTATTATTATTCTTATGTAATTTTTATATATAATCGCTATTGTTTACAAATAAATTAAATTACAAATAAATATCAACTACCATATTTATTTTCACCTTTCTATTTTGGAGCTAACATACTATTGGAGTTGTACAAAGTGAAATAAGGCCCCCAAATATGCCCACCTCATAAACCATCCCCAACAGTATTTTGAAATTGGGATGTTCAATTCAAAATCTATATATCCCATTGGGACCAACCTATTAGGGATACTCAAGGATTGCATGCTATTAGGATGCCTGAAACCTTAACCACCCTGTCTTCATTGGTCACTTTCCCTCAAAGTTAAGGACTATGGCCATGGAATAAAATAGTGGGCACATGAAATAAAACTTATATGAAGATTAATTGTATTTTGATTACTTTATATAAGATAAAATTTGTGTTTTGGGTGATAATAAAAAAATTTATAGATAAATCATCTTTTTAAAAATTGTATATAATTGTACATGAGATTTTTACCACAAAGATATATATTAGTATGATTGGTAGATTTGATTAAAAATTAGTTTGTTTAATTGTCTAAAATCTTTATAGAAAATGATAAATATATAATCTATATAAATAGTGTGGTTATTGTTGCAGTCCCGTAGAAAAACAACTCCACAAAATTTACCTTATAAGTTGAAAATTTTTTTCTCATTCATGGATCCTTTGAGGAAAGGTGAGTTCAAAGCGATTTACTCGTAATAATGAATGACTTTCGTTGAGATGGATCCCGATTATTATGTTATTCGGGCGAGGTTAAGATAAATTAATGTAAAGTAGAAAGAAATATCACAAATAAAAGTCATTGAATAGAAGTCGCCATCGTGCAAGAATCACAAGATTTCGTCAAAGGAAAAAAAAATGTTGTGAGTCCCATATGAAGGAGGCATCTCCACAAAATTTGCCTTATAAGTTGAAAGAATTCTCTTCTCTTAAGATGCACATATTAAAAAAAAGTTCAAACCCTGATGGCTTGTATTCGTAACATTAAAACTTTCAAATTCACGAGCTGGATGTGGGAAAAAATGACTGCCTTGACCTGAAGTCTATTTTTTTTATATAAATATGGTTTTTTTTTCATAAAAATCATGTTTTAATGTATAATATATTTTTAATAATAATATATGCATATATTAAATAATAATAAATGACAGCGGCTGAGCCGAGCCGAGCCGCTTTTGATGATGGACGTCACTGGATATCAGCTGTCCGTACCAAGTGGTTGAGCCCTAAATAAAACATTGCTGTATCTTTTGGAGGGAAAATTTGACAAAATTAGGAAATAATATTGAGGGGCAATCAAAGGGGGAACATACTTTCATGAATATAGTACTTCGAATTATTAAAATAAAATATTTATCATTAAAAATATAATTAAAAAATAAAAATAAAAAAATTTTAACAGGATTCGTATAATTAAGGTTGTGGGTTCTTCCATCCCTCTATATTTTCATTTTTTTATTAATTTTGTTAGTTAGGATTATTAACTTTTTTTAAAAAAATTATCTTTATTTTATGGATTTAAACTAACTTTTAAATATCAATGCATATCTAATATCTAAATTATTATATAAATTAAAGAGTTAAATAAATTTTATTGATCTAAGAGAAAGTGGGTCTAATCTCCGTAACTATAAATATTAATCATATACACAATAAAAATTTAATAAAATATAAGAGATATATAAAATTTATTTTTTAATATAACTTTAATATTTAAATTAATAATCTTTTTAAAATAAATCAAAAGATTTGGAATGAAATAAAAGAGATCAAGTGCAGAATTGAGTAGATTTAAAGGATTGTGTTCAATTTAATTATACTTATAATAGGTATTTATTTGTCAAAATATGTCCTACCCTCATTCCTAATTGGGGCTTTGTATTCACAGCATAGGCTCTAGTAGATATTTTCGTTTGGAACTGGCAGCTTTTGTTGGAGGTGTTACATTGTAATAATTGTTAACAGCTATAATAGTTGTGTAATCATAACTTATATTGGTATACTAATCTCTCAGTTATAAATATTTTATATTTATTAGACTATTAATATTTAATTTAATATGATTAATTATTATTTGATTATAATTTAATATTTTATTAATTATTTTTAAATTATTATTGTCTCGATCTTTCATAATTCTTACAATTTTATCGTTTAATCAATTGGCTTAATCATCGATTTCTATTCTTTGGGTTTTTTGATATGTGAATTTCATATTTCACCTGAATTGGACAGGTTTTATTGAGACCGTATTTAATAAATACCAATTTTATCTATACAAATTATGAATCATGCAAATGACCTATATTTTTAACCATAATAATAGATAAATTATAATTGCAGTTTTTATCAAATTTTCCCCAAAAAATACTACACCAATTACATGCACGTGCGATTTCAGAAGACGTAGCCAAGGAAAAAATAAAAAATAAAACACCTCTCAGCACGGATAGCAAAATTCTGTGTAATGGGCTAAAATAAAATCACTGAAAATGGAGGAGTGAGACCGAATCTGAGAAAGTACCCATAAAATACGGCCGCCATTAATGCATCAAGTAAAAGCTTGCCCTGACAGAAACCCAACCACTACGCGCATATTATATAACCACCTCCACTCCCTATTCCTCTTATCCGTCGAATTCTCTCTCCTCTTGACGCCATCAGGCCCGTCCCTTTCTCCCTCGCTCTCTCTCTCTCTCTCCCTCCCACACACACTGAATGAGCATCAGATAGAACTGGCAAATCTCCATTTCTTGCTCGCTGGCTTGCAATTAATTCTTCTCATCCAAATATCGTGAGTCTCTCACGGATTCTTCTGGGTATTCACAACCAAATTGATTCTCTGTGATCCCTCGCTTACCCTTTTTCTCTCTCTTAACCGTTCGGATTCTGTTCTAAAGAATTAACAGAGAATGGAGCTAAGTAAGGTAACCTCAGAGATATTCACAAAGCTTGAGCAAAAGTGGCTCTATCACTGCGACGGCAAGAAGTTGAGGGTTCTAAGCATCGACGGCGGCGGAACCACTGGCACTGTTTCCGGTGCCGCCTTGATCCATCTCGAATCTCAGATCCAAGCCAAACAAGGAGATTCTCGCTCACGGATAGCCGATTTCTTCGACATCGTCGCCGGTACTGGAATCGGCGCTCTCTACGCCGCAATGTTAACTGCCGACGACGGAGCCGGCCGGCCTCTATACACAGCCAAGGACGCGGTCAAATTTGTTGCCGAAAATAGGTCCGACTTGTTCAGATCGAAGTTTGCTGGAACCTTTCGCCGCCGGAGGAGGTTCTCCGGGAAGAGCATGGATACGGTGCTGAAAATGGCGCTGAGGAGAGAGGACGGGAAGTTGTTGACTTTAAAGGACACGTGTAAGCCTCTGCTCGTGCCGTGCTTTGACCTGAACAGCTCGGCGCCGTTCGTGTTTTCGCACGCCGGCGCATCGGAGTCGCCTAGCTTCGACTTCGAGCTGTGGAAGGTGTGCCGAGCCACGGCGGCGACGCCATCCATGTTCAAGCCGTTTGAGTTGAAGTCCGTCGACGGGAAGACCTCCTGTTTAGCGGTGGACGGCGGCTTGGTGATGAACAATCCAACTGCCGCCGCTGTGACTCACGTTCTCCACAATAAACGTGACTTTCCGTCCATTAATGGCGTCGAAGACCTGCTCGTTTTATCGTTGGGAAATGGGCTCCAGAGCGGCACGTCTGGATGCAGCGTCGGTCGGAACGGCGAGTTCATAACCGCCGTCGTCGAGATCGTTCTCGACGGCGTGTCCGAAACTATCGACCAAATGTTGGGGAACGCTTTTTGTTGGAATCGTACGGACTACGTTAGGATTCAGGTAATTTCTCTTCATAATTTTCTCAATTAAATTCAAAATAACCCCTTCACATTTCGAAATTCGAAAAAACATATTTTTAATTGCAAGATGACTGCGTCATTTTTATTATTCACTAATTATATATGAATTAAGCATCCAAAATTATATTTAGATGAGGAAAAATACCGAAAATTTCTCTATTTTACTATCAAAAATATTTTTCTTATAAAATTTACTTCAATATAAAAATTACCAATTTTTTAAATAAAATATTATAATAAATATAAAAAATACTATTTGTATATTTATTTAATCAAAATTATAAAAATTAAGTATCTATTTTTATTATTTTTAAATTTTTTTCTCACCACTGTTTGTCCGTACTAAAACGAGTCAAAATGTAACAGTCAAACGGTTCCGGTAGAGCGAGGATGGCGACGGAGGAGGTTTTGAACGAGAGAGGGGTAGAGTCTTTACCGTTTGGCGGCAAACGGCTGTTGACGGAGACGAACGGACAGAGAATCGAGAGCTTCGTGCAGCGGCTCGTCGCTTCCGGAAGGGGTAGTCTCCCACCGAGTCCTCCGAAAGCGGTCAGCGCCCTCGTCGACGGCCGTTAACTCTCTTTCTTTATTTCTTTCTAAATTATGACTTCTTTCTTCGTGTAACCGTTTGACCTTTCTTTTTTAATATTTATTTTCGTTTAATTTTTTCCTCGGGTTAAATATTAACCCGAGTTAAGTTAATTTTTCTATGGCTGTGTAGAGCAAGATGCGCATCTTTTACTTCGCGCTTGTTTGTCGTTATTTTAATGTCCTATTTTCAAAGTGCTTTAATTAATTACTGAGGAGTTATTATTGTGCAGTGTACATCAAAAAGTCCTTAATATATATATTTTTTCCATTTTTTAATAATTAATAATAATATGGTCAATTTGATAAGAAAACTCATTTATTATAAAAATATGACAAAAAATTATAATAAAATAAAATTTAATAATATATATAATGTCAGAATAAAATTAAAATAATTTTTGAAAAAAATGTAAAAAAATCTGATTATTTTTAAATGCTTAAGTATCACTTGAGAATATTATATTATATAATTTCTGTGGTCAATAAAAATGTCATCAAAAGAATAATAAAAAAAATACGATCATGATGGCTAAAGGATGAGCAAGGATGACAGCAGTGGGGTGAGCGACAATAAGAGGAGCACTGGAGCAGGAAGTTCACGTACTTATTTTAATTTTTTTTATATAAAATCTAAAAAAAAAGGAAAAAAAAAGCATCTTGAAATAGGTGTCGCAGCGTTTACTACTTAATAAATAAAGAAATATGTATATATATATATATTTTATATATAATGATTCTAAAATAAGTTATTAATCCCTTTAAAATCAAAAAAATAAAAAATCAGCAACCTCAAGTGATCTTTTGGACATGTTGATTGGAATTTTAAAAATAGGGGTCATTTGGCAATAAAATATTTATTTTCATTTTAATTTTAGTAAGATATTTTTTTAGCCTCAATTTAAAATCTTTTAGCCCGTAGATTCAGCTAGTTTCAGTTAAAATTTAAAAAATCAGATGAAATAAAACTTTTATTATCGATAAAGAGTCATTTCATTTAGAAATCGACCATACCATTTGAAACAAATGTAGATATAATTGAAGGGTCGGAGTGAGGAGTCATTATATGTGACATATTTTTTGTTACTAAAACAAATGATATCATTCCTAACTTCTACCATTGATTTCTTTGAGACGGTCCCAAGGTGGTCCGACTGGGTTGCCACCATGTTGATTATTCTCGATTGTGACCCGATTTCTTGACTACTACTGCTTCATCATTTACTCGTCTACTCCGTCGAGCGGTTGCTCTGGATTTCACAGAGACTTGGTGAGGTGTGCATTTTAGATGAGCTTTCTCAATATCTTTTTATAGGGTCCGGAAGGCCTCTATACAATATTGGTAGAGCGTCGACCAGTGTCTCCATTGAATACGCGCTGTTATATTTTTTCTACTCACTCCACTCCAAGGGAGACTGCAACCCTCTCCGCATTGAGGTTGGTCCTCAACTCTAAGTGGTTCGATTAATGCAGGTGCAAGGCCGATCAACCACTCACTGATTCACCGGATGTCGCACGAGGCTCCCCCTATTCTGGTGGGGTCTCTGCTCGTCGCATGAGTAACTTGGACTTTGACACTCTGGCTCTCATCAAGTGTCCTACAACCAAGTCAGCCTTCCAAACACGATTGGGCCCGATCACTTAAAGCCACCCAGATTCCAAGGTCGTCAAGGCATCGTACCTTCCTGGCCGAGCACTTTTTCCTCTGGCTTTTTCGCTTTGATGCCGAAGTGCGGGTGGTGAAGGAAGGAGCCCCCAACCCATGCAAACGCGAGCAAAGGGCTTGGAATATTTGGGATATATTATCCAACCAATAGGCAAGCGTCTACGTGAAAGGTGCCAGTTGCTCCTCCATATGACTACCCACAGTGGGGTTATCATCATAGGGGATGACGTCTTTGACCGAAGCGCTGGTATGGGCTCTGGTATTGACCATATTTACTTTGGTGTGGAAGGTGGTTGGGCTTTTTGTTTGTCTTTTAACAAACGGTACCAATAATGCATCCTAAATTTAGGTTATTATTCCGATTGGAAAGCCTCCTGATCATCCTCGGTTGGGTTGAACTTAGGTGGGTCCCATCTCTGTCTTTGATAACTTGGGTCTTGCGCAATACAACAAACGAATAAGAGGTTAAAGGATTGGTAGAACTTACTTTTTAATTTATCATCTGACGCTTAAGTTAGTAATCTTTCTCAAAGATATGAAAAGATGTAGGGATTAAAATTATGTGTGTTGATGTAAGGGAATGGGGGATCGAGTCTAACTTGAAGGTTTCACCCGTCGTGGAGCAGTTTTGTGATTGAGGGAGCAAGAATCGTAAAGGATTTCTTTAGACTCTTTGAGCAAAGTATTGTCTCCTGTGAGCTCTTGAGTGGGAGTTTTTTAGTATATATGGCAGTATGTTTCTGAGTATGTCTGAGCGTGCTCGTTGGTGTCATCTCAAAGGTATTTATAGCCTTGGGGTTAGCTTAATCCTATTTGGTCGCTAAGGCTGACAGCTAGCTGTCTGTGTGAAATTGACAGCCTGGCACTAGGAAAGTGGGAACTGATCATAACAACCGTGATCAGCCAAGAAGATCCATTTCTTCTTCGAGGAAGTGTTGGACGTGGTGGATATGGGAGTTTCCATCAGAAGAGATTCACTGAATGAGAGTTGCCGTTAGGAGTGATCTGCTGAGTTGGAGTTGCCTTTCCGGGAGAAATCGTGATCAGGGACAGTATTCGAAGTGCTGAGCTAGCTAAGACAGGTAATCTTAATGCGCAGGAAGAGGATCGTGAGTTGTCCTGATTGGATCGAAATCAATTTGGGCTATTTGGTCTATTGGGTTATTGTTTTGGTCAACGAAAGCGTTGACCTGATCCTAAACCTATGGGCTGAACACCCTATGAGTCTATTGTTAGTTTGTTCTCCTCCATGTTAGGCCAGCCTATTCTTGTCATTCCCATCAAACTCTATTTTTATTATTTTATTTAATTTATTATAATATTTTTTAAATATAAGTAATTTTTAATTATATTTATTATAACATAACTTTATTTTAGATATATCACTTCTTTTACCAAATTATAGTTAACTACCTTTTTTTCAGGAAACTTTTTTTGGCTTACGTCCTAAGGCAAATGTGCCTCCTCACTTTATAGGAAGAGAATTACAATATAGTCCTATCCAATTATAAAACGATTTGTGTTTCATTTTATAATATGATCAATTCTTGTCTTTTTTATGTTATTTTATTCTTGAAAAAGGACTTCAAATGAAGAAGAAAGGTTTCATCATTAAAAGTAGTATGTCATATCTTTACTCAATTAATATGAAATAAGCAATATCGACAATATATGTAATATCCCGAATCCCTATTTGGATTATATTAATATTAATTGTAAATTGGGGTTAATTGAATGTGTTTTAAAAAAATTATATTATGAAGTTTTGAAAGATTTTCGGTTTAGTAATATGGTGCCTAATGCACACTTGAAGCGTGCTTGAGTACCGATTCTAGGGAGTCTGCGCCCAAGATATGCTCGATACGTGTTCAAACAAAAATTTTCCCTAGAGCAGGCGCCCAAGCCACGCCTAGGGCACGCTCGAGCGTAAGATTGCTTATAAAAGCAGTGCGTGCTTGGGGCTTCATCATTTCGCGTGGTAGTGTAGGGAAGAGGGAGAAAGAGGAAGAGAAAGTAGAGATTGGGTCCTTTAGAGTATCTTTTTGTTAGATTTACTTAGTATAAAGTAAATGCTATTATTCTCTAAACCAATCATTTGTTTATTTCAATATCTGATGTATTTTGGTTATGATTTGGAGGTTTAAAATCGTGCATATAATATTTTACTTAACCCATATGTTTTTCTCGGTATATGTGTGAGTTTTATTGATCATTTGAGAGTTTTATTATATTTTGTCAATATTTGAGGATTTTGTTATTTTCTAAAAAATGGATAAATATCGGGTACCATATATTTTTATATCAATATATTCGTATGGAAATGAGTGTGAAGCCTGCTTTGGGCCTTGCATTTAACATGCACGCTGCCGAGGGCCTGGTGGGTTGATATGTGTGTCGAACTATGATGGTCTAAGGTCCTAGTTGGTCGGCATGTGATCCAATGATTTTGGATGACCAATAGTTTGTGCTTAAGATATAATCGGATTGAGTGCTACGGGTTTTAAAATGTAGTTAGGATATAATGACATGAGATGGTGGAAGTCAGAGGACTAAAATATAGTCGGATCGAGTTACAAGTCTAAAATATAGTTTAGATTTAATAATATGAGATGGTTAAGAATTGTAGGCCTAAAATATAGTTGGATTGAGAGTTACAAATCTAAAATATAGTTAGAATCTAATGATATGAGATGGTCGAGAATTATAGGTCTAAAATATAGTCGGGATCTAATAATATGAAATGGGTTTAAATGTGGTCGGGTAAAGAGTTACATATCTAAAATATACGGGTCCAAAGATATGAGATAACTGAAAGTAGCAAGTCTAAAATATAGCTAATGGTTATGCATATGATTTATTATGATTTATTTTATACAATTTATTATGTGACGTTATTCTCCATCGATTCATATGTATTGTTTTATCTTGTATATGATGATATTTATTTGAGTTTTGATTTTACATTTTATATTTTATCAATTAAGAATAGAAGTCTTATATATATTGTAGAGTTGGTCGAGATCCAACGACATCATATTTCTGGTGTAAGTATCATATCTATTTAGATAGATAGTATCGGTTATATTTGGATTCTTTTGGAATTAATCCGTTATTAAGAATTGGTTGGGTGAAAACCTTTGGATTGTATATTAAGAATTATTGGACATGTTATATATGTCGATGAATTGTTGTTATTATTTGGATATATTCCTTATGACTATTCGAAACAGGTTATAATTGTATTGTCCGAACAATTGTCTGATGAGATTATGCGATAAATTTTTGGGTCTGTTTGTTTATGATTAATTGAAATTGAAATTTTATAATCTGTCTGATTATTTTACACGTAATTTAAAATTTAATTATTTAAATATTTATAAATTTAACTTACTTGATTTGGAATTCATAATAATATATATATTTTTTCCATTTTTTAATAATTAATAATAATATGGTCAATTTGATAAGAAAACTCATTTATTATAAAAATATGACAAAAAATTATAATAAAATAAAATTTAATAATATATATAATGTCAGAATAAAATTAAAATAATTTTTGAAAAAAATGTAAAAAATCTGATTATTTTTAAATGCTTAAGTCTCACTTGAGAATATTATATTATATAATTTCTGTGGTCAATAAAAATGTCATCAAAAGAATAATAAAAAAAATACCATCATGATGGCTAAAGGAGGAGCAAGGATGACAGCAGTGGGGTGAGCGACAATAAGAGGAGCACTGGAGCAGGAAGTTCACGTACTTTTTTATTTTAATTTTTTTAATATAAAATCTAAAAAAAAAAAAGAAAAAAAAGCATCTTGAAATAGGTGTCGCAGCGTTTACTACTTAATAAATAAAAAATATTTTTATTAATAATATATTTTATCTTATATATATATAATGATTCTAAAATAAGTTATTAACCCCTTTAAAAAAAAAATAAAAAATCAAAGAAGTCCTCCCGATCTTTTGAGAATTTTAAAATAGGTATTAATGTATACTATGTTTAATATGGTACAATAAAATATTTATTTTTATTTAGTTTTAGTAAGATAAGTGATTGAATAATTTTTAGCCTAAAATAAAAAAAATCAGCAACCTCCAGATCTTTTAGCCCGTAGAGGGGTCCTTTGGCTAGTTTCAGTTAACTCTTTTTTAGCCTCAATTTAAAATAGGTATTCAGATGAAATAAATTACGTAAACTTTTATTATCGATAAAGAGTCATTTCAGCTAGAAATTGACCATACCATTTGAAACAAATGTAGATACAATTGAAGGGTTGGAGTGAGGAGTCATTACATGTGACATATTTTTTGTTACTAAAACAAATGATATCATTCCTAACTTCTACCATTGATTTCTTTGAGACGGTCCCAAGGTGGTCCGACTGGGTTGCCACCATGTTGATTATTCGATTTGCCAGATTTCGATTTCGACTACTACCGCTTCATCATTTACTGCCTACTGGCCGGCGGGTTGCTCTGGATTTCACAGAGACTTGGTGAGGTGTGCATTTTAGATGAGTTTCTCAATCTCTTTTTATAGGGTCCGTAAGGCCTCTATACAATATTGGCAGAGCGTCGACCAGTGTCTCCATTGAATACTGCGCTGTTATATTTTTCTACTCACTCCACTCCAAGGAGATTGCAACCCTCTCCTCGTGATTGAGTTTGGTCCTCAACTCTAAGTGGTCTTGGTGTGTGCAAGGCCGATCAATCACATCACGACGTAGTGGACGCCGCACGAGGCCTATTCGTCGGGGGTCCGGGTCGTCGCATTTGATGAGTAACTCGACTTTGACACTGGGCTCTCATCAGTGTCCTACTACCAAGTCGACTTTTCCAAACACGATTGGGCCCGATCACTTAAAGCCACCCATTCCAAGGTCGTAAGGCATCGTACCTTCTCGGTCGAGCACTTTTCCTCGCTTTTTTCGCTTTGATGCCGGGCGCGGTGGTGAAGGAAGGAGCCCCAACCCATGCAAACGCGAGCAAAGGGCTTGGAATATTCGGGATATATTATCCAACCAATAGGCAAGATAATACGTGAAAGGTGCGCCAAGCTCCTCCGTATGACTACCCGCGTTAAGTTATCATCATAGGGGATGACGTCTTTTCGACCGCTACCGGTATGGGCTCCGTATGACCATATTTACTTTGGTGTGGAAGGTGGTTGGGCTTTTTGTTTGTCTTTTAACAAACGTACCAATAATGCATCCTAAATTTAGGTTATTATTCCGATTGGAAAGCCTCCCGATCATCCCTGGTCGGGTTGAACTTAGTGGGTCCCATCTCCGTCTTTGATAACTTGGGTATTCTGTAATACAACAAACGAATAAGATGTTAAAGCCGATTGGTAGAACTTACTTTTTAATTTATCATCCGACGCTTAAGTTAGTAATCTTTCTCAAAGATATGAAAAGATGTAGGGATAAAAATTATGTGTGTTGATGTAAAGGAATGGGGATCGAGTCTAATCAAGGTTTCACCCGTCAGGAGCAGCTTTTGTGATTGAGGAGCAAGAATCGTAAAGGATTTCTTTAGACTCTTTGAGCAAAGTATTGTCTCATGTGAGCTCTTGAGTGGGAGTTTTTAGTATATATGGCGGTATGTTTCTGAGTATGTTTGAGCGTGCTCATTGGTGTCTATCTCAAAGGTATTTATAGCCTTAGGGTTAGCTCAACCCTATTTGGTCGCCAAGGTCGATAAATGAGTGCCTACGTGAAATTGACAGCCTGGCACTAGGATCGTGGGCACTGATCATAACAACCGTGATCAGCCAAGAAGATCCCTTTCTTCTTCGAGGAAGTGTTGGACGTGGTGGATATGGGAGTTTCCATCAAGAGATTCACCGAATGAGAGAGTCGCAGTTAGAAGTGATCTGCTGAGTTGGAGTTGCCTTTCCGGGAGAAATCGTGATCAGGGACAATATTCGGAGTGCTGAGCTAGCTAAGATAGGTAATCTTAATGCGCAGGAAGAAGATCGTGAGTTGTCCGATTAGATCGAAATCAATTTGGGCTATTTGGTCTATTGGAGTTCTTTTGTTTTGTCAACGAAAGCGTTGACCGATCCTAAACCTATGGGCTGAACACCCTATGAGTCTATTGTTAGTTTGTTCTCCTCCATGTTAGGCCAGCCTATTCTGTCATTCCCCATCAAACTCTATTTTTATTATTTTATTTAATTTATTATAATATTTTTTAAATATAAGTAATTTTTAATTATATTTATTATAACATAACTTTATTTTAGATATATCACTTCTTTTACCAAATTATAGTTAACTACCTTTTTTTCAGGAAACTTTTTTTTGGCTTACGTCCTAAGGCAAATGTGCCTCCTCACTTTATAGGAAGAGAATTACAATATAGTCCTATCCAATTATAAAACGATTTGTGTTTCATTTTATAATATGATCAATTCTTGTCTTTTTTATGTTATTTTATTCTTGAAAAAGGACTTCAAATGAAGAAGAAAGGTTTCATCATTAAAAGTAGTATGTCATATCTTTACTCAATTAATATGAAACAAGCAATATAGACAATATATGTAATATCCCGAATCCCTATTTGGATTATATTAATATTAATTGTAAATTTGAGTTAATTGAATGTGTTTTAAAAAAATTATATTATGAAGTTTTGAAAGATTTTCGGTTTAGTAATATGGTGCCTAATGCACACTTGAAGCGCGCTTGAGTACCGATTCTAGGGAGTCTGCGCCCAAGATATGCTCGATACGTGTTCAAACAAAAATTTTCCCTAGAGCAGGCGCCCAAGCCACGCCTAGGGCACGCTCGAGCGTAAGATTGCTTATAAAAGCAGTGCGTGCTTGGGGCTTCATCATTTCGCATGGTAGTGTAGGGAGGAGGGAGAAAGAGGAAGAGAAAGTAGAGATTGGGTCCTTTAGAGATCTTTTGTTAGATTTACTTAGTATAAAGTAAATGCTATTATTCTCTAAACCAATCATTTGTTTATTTCAATATCTGATGTATTTTGGTTATAATTTGGAGGTTTAAAATCGTGCATATAATATTTTACTTAACCCATATGTTTTTCTCGGTATATGTGTGAGTTTTATTGATCATTTGAGAGTTTTATTATATTTTGTCAATATTTGAGGATTTTGTTATTTTCTAAAAAATGGATAATTATCGGGTACCATATATTTTTATATCAATATATTCGTATGGAAATGAGTGTGAAGCCTGCTTTGGGCCTTGCATTTAACATGCACGCTGCCGAGGGCCTGGTGGGTTGATATGTGTGTCGAACTATGATGGTCTAAGGTCCTAGTTGGTCGGCATGTGATCCAATGATTTTGGATGACCAATAGTTGCAGGCTTAAGATATAATCGGATTGAGTGCTACAGGTTTAAAATGTAGTTAGGATATAATGACATGAGATGGTGGAAGTTGTAGGACTAAAATATAGTCGGATCGAAGTTACAAGTCTAAAATATAGTTTAGATTTAATAATATGAGATGGTTAAGAATTGTAGGCCTAAAATATAGTTGGATTGAGAGTTACAAATCTAAAATATAGTTAGAATCTAATGATATGAGATGGTCGAGAATTATAGGTCTAAAATATAGTCGGGATCTAATAATATGAAATGGGTTTAAAATGTGGTCAGGTAAAGAGTTACATATCTAAAATATAGTCGGGGTCCAAAGATATGAGATAACTGAAAGTAGCAAGTCTAAAATATAGCTAATGGTTATGCATATGAGATTTATTATGATTTATTTTATACGATTTATTATGTGACGTTATTCTCCATCTGATTCATATGTATTGTTTTATACTTGTATATGATGATATTTATTGAGTTTTGACCTTACATTTTATATTTTATCAATTAAGAATAGAAGTCTTATATATATTGTAGGAGTTGGTCGAGATCCAACGTGACATCATATTTCCTGGTGAGTATCATATCTATTTAGATAGATAGTGTCGGTTATATTTGGATTCTTTTGGAATTAATCCGTTATTAAGAATTGGTTGGGTGAAAACCTTTGGATTGTATATTAAGAATTATTGGACATGTTATATATGTCGATGAATTGTTGTTATTATTTGGATATATTCCTTACGACTATTCGAAACAGGTTATAATTGTATTGTCCGAACAATTGTCTGATGAGATTATGCGATAAATTTTTGGGTCTGTTTGTTTATGATTAATTAAAATTGAAATTTTATAATCTGTCTGATTATTTTACACGTAATTTAAAATTTAATTATTTAAATATTTATAAATTTAACTTACTTGATTTGAATTCATAATAATATATATATTATTTATTTCACAAGATAATTCAAAGTATTAATTGTACAACACCTTTTTCTTATTACAAGCTATTTGGTTGTGTAGACTTACAATTTTATTGAAATCCAAATTCAATATGAAAGTAGAATTTTTTTCATTTGGTTAAAACTTTGACAAAAATTACTTATTTTTAGAGAAATGTAATTCACAAAAAATTAAAAATAAATAACACTAGTTGAAAGTGATATTTTTATTTTAAATTTCAATGAATTGTAGTTCTCAGTCGATCATAACTCCCAAGCCCAATCGGTTGTAACCCGCCACCACGCCTCGACTTGAGGGGCACTGTATAAAGCTGCTGTACGACGTTGTATGCGTATCATATGAAAGCCGCGTCACAGCCCCCCCTTCCATTCAACGTTAAAATACATTCAATGTTATCGCATTGCCCTCTCTAGCCCAGACCACTTTCATCAAATATAGCCACTATTAATGACTGCATTGGATGGTTAGGATTAAGATTTATACACCTTATAAATTTTATTTATTATAGTTCAAAAAATTTATTTTATTATTCGAGCAAGCCATTCAATGTAATATAATAAGATTTTTAACAATTGATCAAAGAACATAGTTAATAGCAATGAGACAACGTACGTGCACCCAATTTGTTTCTTTAAAAAGAAAAAATAATAAGGACACAAAGAAAATGACCTGAAAATTTTAACCAAAATTTGATCATTTTAAAAATTTAATTATTATATTATTTAACAAATATAAAATTAAATGTTAACAATGCACATAAATTTATACTTATTTAAAGAATTAATCTTATTCACATATACATAACAAGTTGTGATGCGTCTTGAGCCTAAGTTTCGAACAAATTTGGATCAAATTGATTGTTTGAATCTGACTCTATCCATTGAGTCTGAATCCTGCACACCAAAATTACGAACAGGAGGTCAGGTGACGGTGGGACAACCTCCCACCGTAAACACTCTGACGCTCAAGTCAGCAAACAACTTTTAAATTAAAAAAGTGAAACTAGAGAATATAAGAAAATGTAGAGAGTGTTTGAGATGGGTGAGTACTCTCATTGAGAGAGGTTTTGTTCACTCGTGAGGAGCGCTGACTCTAAGCACTGTATTCGTTGGGAACGTAGTGGCAAAGAAAGAAAGAGAAAGCGTTTATAGTCTGAAAGCGTGTGAGCTTATTGTGGGTGAATGAATGCGTGCCTTGGAGTGAGACCTCCATGACTTTTATAGCCGCTATGAAGCGATGCCTTGTGCAGAAGGGTTCGATTCTTGTGCTTCGCTGAGATCGCTACCTTTTCTGGCGTGAAGCCTTTATGGCAGCAACTGTTATTGGATTGATTGTTTTCCTTCTATGTTCTATAACCGCTAGGGTTTCTAACAAACAGGAAAATGATACTGGCGCCTTCCATTCGGGGATGCATGAATCCACGAGCAATCGTTATAATAGAGATTGTCTTCTGCTGGAGAGTATTTAAATCGGGAAGAAGATCACATCGTCAAGATGGTTAGGTGGGCCAAACTGGGCTTGGCCCACTTAAGGTCTTACTCTTTAGAGTCGGTCAATCGCTTGGTCTTACTTTTCGTCGTTCAAGGCGAAGTCGACTATCTCTTGAGCCTCTCGCCTATCTCCACTGCTTCCACTTCGGGAGCCTCCCCGCCATTTAGCACAAATGAACATTGCGTCAACGGTGTTCATAGACTAACCCATTCTAGCGTACCCATCATTAGCCCCCATGCCGATGGCCTGGGATTCCGCCCTCCAACATGTTCAAGATGGGTCACGAGTGGCTGGGTTACCTGCTTGGTGAGGAAACTAGTAAAAACTTTTATTTGTTGATTGTATTGCGTGCAGTTGCTGACCGTAAAGTCAAGATCCGGAGAACTGGCTTAAGTTCGTTGATTGATTTGTTTGGCCGTCTAGGCCAAAATTCGAGAGTTGGGTTGAAGGAAGCGTTGACCAGATTCATTGACCGTCTAGGCTAAAATTCAGAGAATTGGTTAGAGGAAGCATTGACCAGATTCGTTGACCGTTTAGGCTAAAATTTGGAGAATTGGCTGAAAGAAGTGTTGACTGGATTCGTTGACCGTTTGGATCAAAACTTAGAGAACTGGTTGAAGGAAGTGTTGACCGAATTCGTTGACCGCCTGGGCCAAACTCTGGAGAACTAGTGGGAGTTGAAATGACGCGCCATTATGTCGTTGAATTGTCAGTTTAAAAGTTGGCCAAGTGTCTACATGCAGTAAATTTACGATCCCGGTAATTAATACGTTAGAATATTCGATTTGACTGCACCCGTTCAGGAAGCGACACACGTCAGCAATGATGGGTGCACGTTTACGAGACAGTTCACCTTCTCTGGCATTCTCACTCCTTTAAGTGGTCCGTCTGTTTTCAAATTTCGTACGCTTTCCCTTGACTTCCTAAACATTTCTAAGTGTTCTGTTACTTTCCTTCTCTTTCGTTTCCATGGCTTCCTCTGTGATGGAGATTTTTTTGTGCTCACAGCCAATGAATTAGAGAGCTTTACGTAGAGTTTAACATTCCATGAGAGATCATTCCGTGATGCCCCAAGGGACTTGATAGGGCTTGCTTCCCTCCTGAGGGCTGCATCACTGGATACGAGGCTCATCTGAGGAGTGGGCTTCGTCTCCCAATCACTTAGGAAATGCTCGACATCCTCACTGCTCTTCAGGTGCCTATAGCACGGTTTCATATTAATGTCGTGTGATATCTTTACTCTTTATGCATCTTCATGCGGCATTGCTCTCGGATGATGATGATCGATGCTATTAGGGTAATATTCCATTTCACACAGAGTGGGGACTTGATTTTCCTATCTCCCAGAAACCTTCTAATCAACGAGGTTATCTATGACTCGTTGAAGAAGTGAAAGAATCACTTCTTCTTTGTGCCCGTTGCTGAGACGTGGCCCTTATCACGGGATTTGGGTAAGGTTACAAAAGCTTTCAGTGGGACACCAAAGAAGGCAGAGATTGCAATTGTGGCTAAATTGTTGGAGCTGATGTTGGAGAATACTTCCGAGTTTAGGAGAGATCACTTGGTTTCTCGGGAGAAAGCCAAGAGAGCTCACTAAGGACCTCTCTCTTCAGTCCAAAAATTTAGGACACCGTCGTCGGTGGCCTTGCAAAGGAAGAGGAAAGCCGGCATTGTAGCTGGTGGTGACGCCAGCATGTCTTCTGCTAACGCTGCTCTTACCAGTCCAAAAAGAAGAAGGCCACAACAATGGAGCCTTTTTTCTCATCCTCAGGGCCAGACTACGTGGCTGTCGGACATCTTGGGAGAATGGGAGACTGCTTAGGAGTCGAGGCAGAGTTGGCTTTGGAGCAATATGATGCCATGCTGCATGCTGGAGCCAGCAGCGCCGTAGTTGTGTCCTTGCTGCAAGGGGACTTGGCGGCACAACCTGTGTTGGCGGAGTTGAAGCTGGAAGCCATTAGGGCGAAGCCGGTAGGCGAGCCACAAGTTGAGTCGGAGAAGCCAGCTTTGGTGCCACTAGTTGAGTTGATGGAGCCAGCTGTGGAGCCACGAGCTGAGTTAATGGAGCCAGCTTGAGCTGCTTGAGTTAGCTTTTGAGCCGTAAGCTAGGCTACATGAGCCAGCTTCGAAGCCATCTGCGGAGCTAGAGGAACTATCTGCAGGAGCCCTTGCTGAGGCGGCGGAATTGTTAGAGGAGCCCGCTCAGGAGACTACTGTTCCCAGCCCTCCACTGCTAGAGCCAAGGTCTCAGAGCGGGCCGGTGAGGCTAGAACGCAAAGTCCGATAGGTAAATCTTCATAACTTTCCTTCTCCTTCTTCTCTCAGTTGCTGACACTTAGCGTTCTTGGTTTTTGCAGGAGGAGAAGATAATGTGCACAATCAGCAAAGGGCTGCGCCAAAGGGACCTGGTGAACTCACACCTTGAGAGGGAGATTATTTGGTTTGAGGAGGAGGTGGAACTGCTCAAGGTAGAGCATCAGGAGGACACAACTTCTCTTAGTTGCTGACACTTAGCGTTTCTGGTTTTTACAAGAGGAGAAGATAATGGGCGCAATCAGCAAAGGGCTGCGCAAAAGGGACTTGGTGATCTCACACCTTGAGGGGGAGATTGTTTGGTTCGAGGAGGAGGTGGAACCGCTCAAGGTAGAGCACTAGGAGGACACATCTACTCTTCAATCTATGCTACTTAGTTTGGAAGAGGAGAATGCCAGCTTGAAGGAGGAGAACGCCAGATTGAGAGAGGAAGCCGATCGGGCGGTGAGGCGCATTGACCAACAATTGGGACGGATTTCATCGCTGGAGAATGAGTTGGCCACTCGCATTCGTCTCCATGAGGTTCACGATATGCTGTGGGTACGGGTGTGGGAAGGTGTCAACCTTAGTCAACACATTGCACGGATGGTCGACCCTAACTTTCCAGTTGACATTATTGACCGTGCAAACCATTCTGCCAGCCACCGCAAGAACCTTGTGGGGCTGTCCCAGAGTAATCAGGGTCACCGCCGCCTTCTCCTGGGGCTCTGCCCTACCGTAGATTTTTTTTGTACTTTTTCTTGCTTGTAGTTGCCACACGTAATCAATAAATGATCATTTTACTGATATTATGTGTCTTTACCTTTGCTGCATTTTTTTATTTACTTGTCGTTGCGCTGTCCAGCCAACTTTCCTTGAGTTGTTTGTGGCGCTTTCTGATGAACTTAAGTTCTTGAGAAGGTATCAAGGTGAATTATGATGTCGGATCAACCCTGTTCGAAACTTATGAGTAGAGGTTTGGTGGCGCTACCCAAGTGTGAATATGGGCGGCCAGCTTTTGGATGAAGCACTTCACCCTTAAGATGTTGACTGTCGTCGCTTGTGCCTTTGTCATGCTTTTTCTCTCATTTCCCTTTTCTGTGCCTTTCATTGACTGGCTAAGAGTCTCTGCTACAAACGCTTGACCGTTGTAGAATGACTCTTCATAGATGTGACGTTTGCATGCCACATGCACCGTTAGGCATTGAGACGGCGTGATTTGAAGTGACGTGACCCTTTGATTTGTGTGTGGCTTTTTAGGCGGGAAACTTGGCCTATAAAACGGTAATGGTCTTTGCGATTTTCTTTATAGCAATTTTTCCTTCTCCATGGCTGATGATAATGTGATTGATGTTCCTACTCTCCTCAACTGGGGGCTAGATGATACGCCTAACCCCTCCCATGGGTCCTTATGACGGAACGGATTTTTTTTTTAATTCCGTCATTCCTAACACGATTGAAAACCCAACTAAACCGATTGGGTGCAGCACAAGATCACAGATGCCATCTAGGACCCATATACAAGTAAAGCGGAAGTCATACTAACACTTGTGGAAGCATTCATATTCATTCCAAAATATTCATTTCCGAGTACATAGCCAAAACGTTTAACCATAGAAGTCCATCAAAACATTACAATAATATTTCTCCAAAATAAGCTTTTGAGATCTTTAATCCTTCAGATAAGCTCTAATTGCTCCAACTCGCAAAGCACAAGCTCTAACGCTCATCTGTGGGAGAAAAACATAAAACAGTTGAGCGGGGGCCCAAGAAGTTACATGCACATGGGTAATAAAACGATGATGCGAACGGTCATATAACTATGCATGAATCGAACAGAATCGGAATGCAGTCTAAAAACATACCTCGACAAAGTCTTATACTTCAAAATAGGTAATCGTACAAGAATTCGTAAACAAGAATCGAACATATCGAGACCAGATAATCGCGGTGAATAGTACATATCATATCGTTAGACGATCTTTCATATCGGTAATCGTACTTCATATTCGGAAGTCGGGACAGAATATAACATATCAAGAAAAAGTAAACATTACCTCATATCAAATCGGTGCAGACACAAAGATATAATGAGGGGGACGAATAATCGATGATAGTGTGTTCACTCCACACAATCTAAGGCCAGATCGTCATGTGGGTATCCCATCTCACAGATCGACGGCCACCCAAAGTAGGCTGCAGAACTAATTCCCTCTGCCTATAACGCCCGAGGGCGGGGCGGACCACAAATAACTCCATGGTCGAGTTATCCTCGATTACCACCGAAAAGTCCTAAGGCATGCCGGAGAACCTATCCGAGCCGTAGTCGAGTCCGGGTCTTAAAATAACAGAACACTTCTTTTCTTGAAAGCAATTTTGATGAAGTCGTAGTTTATTTTCTCGCATTTAATTCGAGTTCAAATTTCAATGCAAGCCGGAGTTCATTTTTACATTAAGGACGGAGCTCTTTTTCATGTGCAAGACCGGAGTTCATTTTTCATTCAAGCCGGAGTTCCTCTTTTGATAGAAACAGGAGTTCAAAAGCCGGAGTTGATTTCACGTTAAGGACGGAGCTCTTTTTCATGTGCAAACCGGAGTTCATTTTTCATTCAAGTCGGAGGTCCTCTTTTGGCAGAAACAGGAGTTCAAAAATCGAAGTTGATTTCACGTTAAGGACGGAGTTCTTTTTCATGTTAAAAGCCAAAGTTCATTTTTTTCTTTAACAACGGAACTCTTTTTCAAAAGCTGGAGCCCAAAGCCAACGTTCATTTTTCATTAAAGACGGAACTCTTTCTCAAAAGCCGGAGTTACTTCTTTATTAAAGACGGAGCTCTTTTCGTGTACGAAACCGAAGTTCATTTTACCCTTAAAGCCGGAGTTCTTTTCTTAAAAGACGGAGTGCTTTTTCCTGAAAAGCCGGAGCTCATTACAATCCGAAGTTTATTTTTTCTCTCAAAGGACGGAGTACTTTTAAAAGCCGAATTCATAAATCCGGAGTTCTTTTAACAATAAAAGCCAGGGTTCTTTTTATTAACAAAGGTCGGAGTTCTTTTTATTAACAAAAGTTGGAGTTCTTTTTATCAACAAAGCATGAGTTGTTTTTCTTATCTACAAACAGGACAGGGTTCTTTTTAACAGCAAAAGGACGGAGTTCGTTTCTTATACAAGCCGGAGCTCTTTTCTTTATTACGGACGGAATTTATTTTACCTTACAAGCCGGACTTCTTTTTGAACGGAGTGCTTTTTGGACGGAGTGCCTTTTAGACGTACCTTTCTTAAAGGACAGAACTTTTTTGGACGGAGTACTTTTCAGACGGGTTACTTTTCTTAAGGGACGGAGCTCATTGATGGAGCTCATTTTCATTAATGTGACGGAGCTCTTTCGTTAACGTGACGGAGCTCTTTTTTCCTTCACAGACGGAGCTCTTTTCAAGTAATAATGACGAAGCTCTTTTTCTTAACAGATGGAGTTCATTAAAAGCCGGACTTCTTTTCCTTCTTAAAAATCGGAGTTCTTTCTTTCATAAAAGTTAGAGTTCTTTTTAACAACAAAGGACGGAGTTCGTTTTCTTATACGGGCCGGAGCTCTTTCTCTTGTTTCGGCCGAAGTTCATTTCACATTACATGCCGGACTTCTTTTGGACGGAGTGCTTTTGGACGGAGTACTTTTCTTAGATGACGGAGCTCTTTTGGACGGAGTACTTTTCAGACGGGTTTCTTTTCTTAAGGGACGGAGCTCTGTTGGACGGAGCTCATTTTCATTAATAGGACGGAGCTCTTTCTCGTTAACAGGACGGGGCTCTTTCTCGTTAACAGGACGGAGCTCTTTCTCGTTAACAGGACGAAACTCTTTTTCCTTAACAGGACGGAGTTCGTTAAAAGCCGGACTTCTTTTCCTTCTTAAAACCGGGTTCTTTCTTTCATAAAAGTTAGAGTTCTTTTTAACAACAAGAGGACGGCCGGAGCTCTTTCTCTTGTTTCGGCCGAAGTTCATTTTACCTTACGGGAACCGGAGCTCATTTTACACAACGGGCCAGAGTTCGTTTTGCCTTATAGGAGGTACATATTTCATGCAGAAAGCAGGAACTCAAAAACAGAGTATACTTCAATATTCTCAAATATGAACTTAAAAGCAGAGCATAGTACACTTGCAATATTCTTAAATTATCACTTTAAAAGCAGCGTCTGATATAACTTATAGTAAAACATGGATTTAGAAACAGAGCAGAAGGCACTTGCAATATTCTCAAATCATCAATTTAAAAATAGCGTCTGGTGTAACTTGCAATGAAGCATGAGTTTAGAAACAGAGCGGAATATACTTGTAATGAACTTAAAAATGGCGTTCGAGGTAACTTGCCTGACGGGCTGACTAGATTTTCCTTCCCTTCTTGCCTGACAGTTGGTTTCTCCTTGGCGTCCTCCTTCACTCCCTCCTTACCGCTTGCGTTTTGCCTTTTTGCCAAATGCAGCCACCCGACGCTGGGTTTATATAGAAGAGGGGTTTCATGGGGTAAGTGGGGTAGGTGACTTACTTTGGTACTTGTTTACAGATGGTAGGTGGACTAACTAGATTAGTTTACCCACTCCATTTGGTCGCCACCTAGTTGGATTCTAACTAAATCCCTGATTTATTCTTTGTTTATCCGGCCAACTCTTTGGTCAATATTTTCGATCAAGTGTAAGGTCTCAATTTTGTAACCTTTCAAGAAATTTGGTCAACTCTCCAATTCGGTCAAGATCTTGAATCCGGCCAACTCTTCAAAACCGGTCAACTTCTTATCATTCGCTCCGTCCATCACTTTCTCATCAACTTGGATTTATTTTCCTTCATCGACTCGGATTTCTTCTCCGTAATTTCTACTCCGGTCTTCAAGGACACTTCGGCCTCATTTCAACAATGCATTCGCCTTCAAAGCCACTTCGGCCCCTTATGCTTTTCCGGCCAACACGCGTTGACGGATTATGCCTCGCCTTCATACTTTTCCGGCCAACATGCGTTGACGGCTTTTGCCTTCTCTCAACATACCTTGACCGAGTATCTTCAAATCCGGTCAACGTTACTAAGTCCCGGCCAACTTCTTTTCATCCTTTTCCCAACTTTTCCTGGCCAACATGAGTTGACCGGGCAACCCTCAATTTTCCTGGATCCCTTGATCACATTGGCTCGATAATCGAGATTTTCTATGTTTTAGAATCTGGGTCGTCACAGTCCTCCTTTTTAGAGTGGTCGCATCCTAAGAGCTCTTCGGAGCCTTTCTACCCTGCTTGCCTCGATCGCGCTGGGCCTTCTCATCAGGTATGGCTTAATTATTTGACCTTAGGGTTTGGTTGCTGTAGTTCGCACTCCCTTTGTTGACTTTTATTGGTTTTGCCAGCTTGACGAGGTGCCTTGCAGTTTCGTCGAGATCTCGTCCTCCGATGAGGATGACATGCCCTAGGGAGAGGGTGTGCGCTGTCCATCCGGGTTAGGCCTTCACTGCTAGCGTGCGAGAGGATTCGAAGGCACACCAATGGGCTCTAGAGCGGATTGCAGCATTTGAGGACGAGTTGAGGAGGAGGCTTCGCCTTGAAGAGGTGGTGCCTGCCTTGGAGGAGCGCTTTAGGATGGGATTCGCTACAACCGTAGGATTGCCTCCATGGTGGATCCTCATTTACTCATTGGGTTTCTGGACTCGCGAAATGCTGGTACTTCTCAGAGATCAGAGTTAGTGTGGTATCCTAGCGGTCGCTACCGGAGGTCTCGACCTCACTCTCGAGGAGGCTCTCCAACCTTGGGAAGCCACTACGCTGAGTCATGATATCTTTGGAACCTGAGGGCGCTATCAGGATTCTTTTTGCTCTTTCTTCATGTGAGGTGTTATGAGAAATGTTTTATATGAATACGTTCTTTGTTCGCCGTGCAATGTTATATAAACGAGCGGCGTCTAGGTTGATTGACCTAGTGCCCCGTTTCATTACGGAAGCCTGTGTTTTTTTTATACTTTGCTTTCGTTTGTCGATTGTCGCTGACTGACCACGCTATCTGCTTGTGTAGGAGATTGTTATGCATGCTGTTTAAGACCCATAAGATTTAGATCGTGAACGGGCTACTTGGATAACCAAGGTTTAATTTGACTATTAGTAGGCCGTCTGAATGACTAGGGTTTAGTTACGACCGCTTATGGATTGCCTGGATGACCAGGATTTAGTTACGACCACCTATGAACTACCTGGATAATCAGGGTTTAGTTACGACCGCTTATGGGCCGCTTGGATTACTAGGGTTTAGTTACAAGCAGGTGAAAATCCGTTTGATATAGGGACAGTCTAGGTCGTTTGTACAACCCTATAAATTTACACACATGCACACAGGACAGGAAAATAATAGAAAGAACAACATGGTACGAATGAAACAGCACTCTTATTTCACTAATATTAATATGTACATTACAAGCATGCACGTGCAACATGAATGACCTACCTATGTGTCATTACTGGAAGTTGTGCTTGAGGTGGATTGCATTCCACGTCCGTGAAACCAACTTGTCGTTCTGGGTCCAAATCTTGTATACTTTGTTCCGCAAAACGACGGAGACTAGACAAGGACCTTTCCAATTTGAGGAAAGCTTATTCTGGTTGGTGATCTTGCTTGCAGCCTCGATACTTCAAAAGACCAAGTTCCCAACTTCAAAGTGTCGCGCTTTTACCTTCTTATCGTAATAGAGCGTGACTCGTTGTTAGTAGGCCGCTATCCGCAATCTGGCAACGTCACAGGCTTCCTCTAACAAGTCTAGGTGTTCCCAATTTTTTTGGGAGTTACCTTGTGGGTCGAAGGACTCAATCCTAAGATTTGAAAGCCCAATCTCAACAGGATTACAGCTTTAGTCCCATAGTAGAGATTGAATAGCATCTCGCGAGTAGGTTCCATTGAAATCGTTCGGTAAGACCATCGGATGGAGGGAAGTTTGTCGACCTAGGAGCCCCCTACGTCGTCCAACTTAGTCTTTAGACCGTGGAGTAGTGTGTGGTTTGTGACCATGGATCAGTCTGATGCCTAAATTTGTGTAATACTCGGTGAAGCAACCAATCAATTGGGTTTTGTTGTCAGTCACTATGACCTCGGGAATGTCAAATCTGCTGACTATACTATGGCGACAAATTTTAAAGCACTGTACTCAGTAATCTTGTCCAGCGGTGAAGCTTCTACTCACTTGGTGAAGTAGTCGATGCCCGTGATGATGAATTTTTTTTACCTAGTAGCAATGAAGAATAGGCCGAGAATATCGAACCCCATTGCGCAAAAGGCCAAGAAGCCTTAAGAGTTCTTAATTCAGCGGGCGGTTGATGGTCAAGGTTACCGTGGAGCTGAAAATTTTCACACTTCTTCATGAAGTCGAGAGCGTCTTTCTTCATCGTTGACTAGTAGTATCCTTGACGCATGATTTTGAACTCTAAGGTTTTGCCGCCGATATGAGATCTGCAGATCCCAAGGTGGACTTTGTTCAAGGCGTAGTCTGCCTCATTAGGAGTTAAGCACCGGAGGTACGGAGTCAAGTAGCCACGACGATATAACCGTCCATCGATTGTGGTGTACCAACTGGCCGTCTTCTTGATCTACTTAGCTTCGTCCGCATTGTCCGTTCGCCGGGTATCTCTGGTAAGGTGTCACCCAGCTCTTCGCGTCAGAGACCTGCATGGCTTCCTGTTCCTCAGTGTTGGGAGTGCTCGAGACTTTTCATATGTCTCTCGAGTACTGTTTTGGGTTTTTGGCCGCCGCTGCCCTGACAAGTTGGTTGACCTTCTAGTTCTCAATTCGAGGAACGTGGATCAGGGTCATCTTATCAAACCTCCGGCTGGCTTCCTTCACCTTGGCCAAATAAGAGTTGCATGCCTCAAAACTCCCATTAACCTGGTTGACGATCAGCTCAAAGTAGCTATAAACGATCAGTCGTATGTCTGAACATTCTTTATCTAGTCTTAACCTAGCCAACAGGGTTTCATATTCGGCTACGTTGTCGGTGGTCGAAAAGTCGAGTCTAAGAGAGTATTTCTCCTCAAACCCATCAGGGATCCTCAGGACCACTCCAACTCCGCTACCTGAGTCTGTAGACGATCCGTTTATGTTCACGATGCCATTCTACGTCCTTTGCGGGCTATTTATCTGTAATTGGTGTCGTGGTCTCAACAATAAAGTCAACCAGAGCCTACTCTTGATGGCTGGTCTGGGCCGAAATTTAATGTCGAATTGTCCTAATTCGATAGCCCATTTTACCAACCGTCCAGAAACATTTGGAGTATGCTCTTCAGTGGCTGGTAAGTCAGAACGATTATACGATGAGCCTGAAAGTAAGGCCTCACTTTCGAGCAGAGAAGACAAGTGCCAAGGCTAACTTCTCTGCGCGTAGGTAGCGCGTCTCTACGCCGGTCAACGTCTTACTCTCATAGTAGATCGACTGCTAAGAATCGGAGTCTTGACTTATGAGGACAGAGTTGAAAGCCACCTCCGATAATGCCAGGTAATGGTATAGCTCCTCTCCGACCTTAGATGATGTCAGCAACAGCGGACTGGACATGTATTGCTTTAATTCATAGAAGGCTGACTGGCATTTTGCAGTCCACTAGAATTTGTTTGCTTTTGTCCCCCTCAAAGCCTTGAAGAAATGTTGGTACTTTCCCTCTAACTTAGCCAAGAAATGGGATAAGGCTACCAGTCGTCCGGTTAGTTTTTGGACATCTTTGACACTCCGCGGCGGAGTCATGTCCGTGAGGGCCTTGATCTTCTCTGGGTTTACCTTGATCCATCGTTGAGAGACGATGAAACCCAATAACTTTCCTGAGGATACTCCGAAGACGCACTTAGAAGGATTTAGCTTCATTTGATGAGCACGAAGCACCACGAAAGACTCAGCCAAATCACGAATATGGTCATTGGTGGTCTTACTCTTGACAAGCATGTCGTCGACATACATCTCCATATTGTTGGTAATCTGCTTTTCGAATATCTTATTTACGAACCACTGGTAAGTGACACCCTCATTCTTCAGACCAAATAGCATCATCTTATAACAGTAAGTGCCTTGGTCCGTCATGAACGAGGTGTGCTCCTTACCTTCTAGGCTCATCCGAATTTGATTGTAACCTGAGTATGCATCCATAAAGCTCAGTAGCTCATGCCAAGAGGTCGAGTCAACCAACAAGTCGATCCTAGGTAAAGGGAAGCTATCTTTTGGGTAGGAATTATTAACGCAGGTGAAGTCGACGCATATTCTCTATTTCTCGCTGCTTTTCTTTACTAGGACGACGTTGGAGAGCCAATTTGGGTACTAAACTTCCCTGATGAAGTCGGCGTCAATAGCTTCTTTACCTCCTCCCGAATGGCGATCAACTTCTCCACGGAGTGGTTCATCCACTTCTACTTGATGGGCTTACGGTTGGGATTGAGGCTCAACTTATGGACTATTACTCCAACCGAAATTCCTGGCATGTCAGTAGGAGTCCACGAGAAAACATGCATTTTGCCTCAAGAACGTCATCAGCTCGTCGCGCAGTGTCCCGATGAGTAAGCTCCCGATCTGTACGCACCTCTCTATGTCCTTTGAATTCAATGGGACTAGATCGGTTGCTTCACCAGATTGCGCTTGCTGAAGAGTTGCTTTGTCTCGATGGTCAAATTCTCCTGCCGTCTTGGTGCTGTCACTCGGTGTAATCTAGGACATGTAACATGTCCGTCCAATGATTTGATCACCCAGCACTTCTCCTATACCACAGGCTGTCGATAATTTTGTTTTGAGGTGCAGTATTGAAGTGATGGCTTCGAACGCTGTTAGGTACGGGCGGCTTAGTATTGCGTTGTATACGAAAGGTAGGTCGATGACCAAGAAGGTGAGTGTATAACTCGCCATTCTTGAGTATGTGCCTGGGGTGACCTCCAACTGAATCGTTCTTTGGACGACCACTGGTTCATTGTCAAGGCCATAAAGTGGGCCTTCTGAAGGTTTCAACTTACTTTTTTTTTAGACCATATTTAAAAAATGTATAGAGTTAAAGCAAATCACGGAAACTTCTATTATTAATGAAAACTCATTTCAGTTGGTAGTCGATATTACCGTTTGAAATGAGCACAGATATAATAATGGCTCAAGTTATTATCGTTAAAGCTAATGATGTTATCTTCTGTGCGCTATTTCTTCCACCTAGCCTACTACTCCTTGCGATTCGCTGGGGTCTTTGTCGATCGGGTTACGATCATATTGACTACTCTGGTCATGACCCAGTTCTATGGTTGGAAAGGCTCTGATTTTTCCCATCTTGAGGCTCCAGAGCGCTGCCTAGGGTTCCTGACGAATCTAGTGAGGTGGCCCCTCCGGGTAAGCTCCTTGATTTCCCGCTGAAGCGTCTTATAGTCTCCTGTGGAATGTCCGAGAGATCAATGGAAATCACAGTACTTGGCTAGATTTCCTCCATCCGCTTTCTTAAGTGGTTTTGGCCATTTAAAATACTTCTCCCCATGGATCTTCATGAGGACATTGGAGCGCTTATCGGTTCAGGGGAGTCGGGTTGATCGGCCCATAGTACCTTCGTTCTGGTGCTCCGATCTTGTGTTGCTTCAAATAGGAGTGATCACCACCTTGGTACTTCCTTTTTTCCATAGTTGGGAAAGAACGAGGTTGTTCGGTCGGCTCGAGACATATAGCCTTATTAGCCTCTTTTGTTGGTGCATGATCTCTGGTGATAGATTTTGCCTTTCGAAAGGTTTACAGATTCTTATGCGTCGGTGCCTAAAGAAATCTCCATGCTTTAAGGTAGAGATGAAACTCTAAAACTTCATCTCTTCTGTGAGACTAGGGATTCATCTCGCCTTCACCACGAAGTGATCCAGGAACTTCCGTAGATTCTCTCCCTACTTCTACTTGATATAGGCAAGGTGCTAAGGCTACTTCTCTTATTGATGGCTAGAGGCGTATTAGGCCAAGAAAAGGTCAAAGAGCTCACGGAAGCTTCGAATCGAATCTGATAGGAGACGATGGAACCAGATGCAGGCGTCTCCTTTTAACGTAAGAGGGAAACAACAGCACATGGCTGTGTTTTCCAGCCATTGCAGACTTCGATGGGTGTGAAAATGATTAAGGTGATCCATTGGATCAGCGCTCCCATTGTAAGAGTCAAGGGTTGGCATCTTAAACTTAATCGACCTGGGACAGTTCAAGATCTCTGCCACGAAGGGAAATCTGTCTAGATCCATGGAGTGTTCGTCATCCTTGAGCACACGTTTCAGGATTTTCTCCACCCTCAAATCTATGGGGATGGCGTCACCAGTTCTTTTAGAGTTAAGGTAGGTTCTTAACTCCGTCCTTTCTTTGACGTGACAAGTAGCCGGCCGGCTCCTGCCACCAGCGGATCTAACGATCCTGGAGGCTCCCTCCTGAGCCTTAGGGGAGGTGTTCGACTAAGAATATTGGGGATTCCTTCGTTCTGGACTCTCCTCTGAAGTCCTGCTGCCTAAACGTTCTTCGAACCTTGAATGGCTCTCAGCGTGCTCGGCCTCCTAGCCTTCTTAGAGGGTTTCTTTTTCTTCTGACCTCCCATCATGGAGGACAGAGTAGGGACTGTTACGAGCAGAGCCCCCTACTGCACGTTTTCCTGGTGGGAGCAAAATATTTTGAGTATTCTGTTCATGTTGCTTGTGCTCTCCACTAGATTCTGGAAGAATGGTGCTGGCACACTGTTGACTATCTCATTTACCTGGTTACTAGTAGTGTTGCCCTGGTCGGGTGAGATCACATCTCTAACGAGCTCGCTAGCTTGCGCCATTGTACTCACCATTTGACTAATAAAAAGTGATGCTGAGAGAGTGAAACTGAGCGAAGTTGTAGAGAAAAGTGTTTGGTTTTTTGTAAGTTTCCCATAGGAGGCGCTAATGATACATCTTGGATCCAAGCTTCAAACAAATTTCGGTCCAATTAGTTGTCTAAGTCTGACTCCGTCCACTGAGTTTGGATCCTGCACATCATAACTTCGAATAGGAGGTTAGGTGACGGCGGATGGTTATCCTACCGTAAACATTCCAACGCTCAAATCAGCAAGCATCATTCGAATTAAGAAGGTGAAAGTAGAGAATGCAAAGAAATGCAGAGAATATTTGAGATATGTGAGTGCTCTCGTTGAGAGAGGTTTTGTTGGCTCGTGAGGAGCGCTAGCTCTAAACATTGTGTTCACTGGGAACGTAATAGCCAAGAGAGAAAGAGAGCATTTGTAGTCTGAAAGCATGTGAACTAATTGTGGATGAATGATTGCGTGCCTTAGAGTGAGAACTCCATGGCCTTTTATAGCTGCTGTACTGCGATACTTTCTTTGTACAGAAAGGCTCGATTCTTGCGTTTCGCTAAGATCGCTGCTTTTTTTGGCGTGGAGCCTTTATGGCAACAACGGTTACTAAATTGACTGCTTTCCTTCTATATTTTGTAACCGTTAGGGTTTTCAACAAATAGGAAAAATATTCTGGCACTTTCCTTCTGGGATGCGCACTGAATCTGCTGATGACTGTTATAGTAGATATTGCCTTCTGTGGAGAGTAAGAAATCAAGGGAGAAGACTATTGTTGGTCAAAGATGGTCGCGTGGGCCAAACTGGGCTTGGCCTACTTGAGGTCTTGCTCTTCAAACAATAAACTGGTCTTACTTTCGATAAACAGAAACGTTGATCATCTCAAGAATAAGTCGTCCATCCTGCTCTTAGGCCTCTCCTGGCTCATTCAACTTTTCATCCAGTCAACAGTTTTCATTGGCCGTCCAGGCGTAAATGGGTCGTTGTGGATCTGGACCGTTCCTCCTTCTTGGACCAGCCAATTACTGGTGTGCCCATTAATAGTATATATTTATAAAATGCAATAGTATAACTTGTTACATAACAATTATGAGTGTTTGGGAAAATTTCATTCATTGTAAAAGTGAAAAGAGTTGTGTGAATAGTAACACAACAAAAATAAATAAGATGAACAATTTCTGATTTCGAATAATTTTCAAACCAACAATTTATATATCATATTAATACATTTATATGATTAAAACTATCATTTGTATACTATAATATGCCTAATTTATTTTTTTTTAATGATGGAACACGATCTTGACCTTTGAAATGTTAGAAATCGAGTTTTAAAGATATTACAATGAACGCTGAAATCATTCAATATCACATTAAATTAAGGTGACGAGTGATTTTTGGACTAATTACTTATATATTAAATTGATGCATTTACATATTGTTCTTATATTATAAAATGTAGTTTAATATTATATTATTTAATCTTAATTTTAATATCTAAAAGTGGTAGAAATCGAATGAAAAAGAGGCCTTGTTAATTATAAAATTTGATCTTAGCCAGCCTGGGGTTGAGGCAATAATTTATATTCAGATTAATTATTTATATGATAAATAAATATATTTATAATAGTAATATTGTTAATATTGTTCTTTAACATGTTATGTTTAATATTATTTTGACAAAATGTGATTTCAATTAACCAAAATTATAAATGAACATGCTACCATGAGTACAGAATACTGTCCTTGAACAGTTGGCCAAAGCTATTGACAATGCTATGTTTGTTACAAGGAATGTAATCGAGGAAGGAATTTTTAATTATATATTTTTTATAATTTAGGTTAATTTATGTTTATTGTGACTAATATATGGATAATATTTAAGATATTTTTTTATTTTAATTGGACATATTATAATTAGTCAGAATAGTTCAAATAAAATTAATAATTTGTGAACTTTATTCAGTAGTGATAAAATAAGAGATATTTTAGTAGTTTTAAAAATATTAATAGTACACTGGTGAGTAATGTAAAGATCATGTAGAATTTTAGGTGCTGGTCGGATACTTTATTATTTATTAAGGATCGTGTAGTACACTAGCGTTCATTTTTGACATTAATTTAGTTCATATATGTGGATTTCTCGGTTATTTATAATTAAGATAAAGAAAATTATGTAAAAATATTATGATCTTAATGAACATGAAATCCACAAAATATAGTATGGTTTATAATTATCTGATATCAATTTTCGTATCCTGATGAGATTGAAGTTTATATTTTGAGGATTACTTATAGTCCTACAATAACATTTGTGTAGAAATATTAATGGATATTGTACCAAGAGTGTTGCGTTTGATATGTTGTTTAATACGAGTCCTATATCGGATGGCCATCATTGAGTGGAATGGCTTATAAGTTTAAGGGGCTCTCCTCTTTACTAGGCTGATCTCTAGGGATGGGCTATCCCTTTGAGTTTGTACTCGCAATATTTATGATGTGAGTCTTACATTAGAGAGTCAGCTTTAAGTGGGTTGGCTTACAAGTTTGAGGGATTCTCTCTCCTATTATGCCGGTATTTTAGGATGGATTATCCCTTTCGACTTGTACATGCAATATTGTTTAAAGTAGAATATTTTTTATTTCATTTAGGCATGGCTCTCAGTGGGATCATTAGAATACAAGCATGGCATAATTCTGAAGATAATATTAATTGTATAATTTGAGTGATAAGATATTATAAAATTATAAAGTTGATCACTTATCAAATTTGCAACCATCAGTACATCATGGAAGTTATTTAATCGTTAGTGGCAGGTATGTAATCGATGGTTCATAGTAATGTAAAAAGATCTAAAAAATTTTTATAATATCTCATATAGTTAAAATTTTTATTAAGATATGTTCAATAAAGCATATATTTTTATTAATATTTTGACTTCGGTGAAATCTTGATTGTAATTCTGATGTTCAATTGTCCTAATAGTTTGGAGTCGTGGTTTTGACATCACATTGACATAATGTTAAGTTTTAAATAATTGATGATTTATCACATGTTAATATTACTCTCATATATATAATTTTTATCTAATATATATTTTTATTTTCTAATATTATTGATCATATCATTTATTAGAGATTTAGCTTATCATTATATTTTATTGACTTTAAAGTAAAACTAATTAATAACATGCTAGTAGTATCGTACATTTACTGTATATATTTCGAATTGAGACAATCCCAAAATCTACAATCTTTTATATTGAGAGAATGTGAGATTTCTTTACTATTTTTTTAGTTTATGGATATTTTATCGGGATTACGTTTCAATAAATTTATATTATTATCGACTTTTGTACAATATCTTATTTTGAAAATTTTAATAATTATTATGGATATTTTCTTTATGATAAATTTATAATAAGTATTTATGGTTTAAATTTTCAACGTGATTGATTGAAATAGGGTAAATTAATTCATGTCTAAGTCACCAAAAATTTATTAAATTGTTTCATCAATGCTCGCCTAATTGTTGTCGGGGGAAGCTAACGATAAAATATATAAATATGAGACTTTAGAAAGAACGAGTGGACCTCTACAAATATAAAAAAATAACAAAGTATTGGATTCCTTAGTTTATGGTCATGATCATTGTGATCATCATCATCCTTATTGTTTAAGTTTAATTCAATGAAGGATAATTTATTAATTTGCAATATGAAGTGGGTCGACCCACGATCGTGACTACACCTCATTGAGGATGGTTGGAATATTATTAATTACGAAATTAAATATTTTCAGGGTAAAACTATATTTGTAATTTTATATTCATCTTCAATTAACTTTAGAATGAATTCAGGGTTCTTACTTTACGAAATACCTACTTTGCCAAATTTTGTTTTTCGTTTTTGACTATTTTTTTGAATACAAATTTTATAAAAAAATATCGTAAAGTAGGTACTTTACGATGTAGAATCCCTGAAGATATTTTGAAACTATATTAAACTTCTAAAATTTGTTTAATTTGCAACATTTCTAACTTGCAAATTAATATTTGATTCTAAGTCTATATTATAACTTGGACTTTAACAGACTTATTCAACCTTTTTGTACTCCCGTGGGCAATACCATTTCGTCGGTGCTAGACTCAAAAGGGTTCTCCTCCGTTCGGATCTACGGATCTCCAATTTGTCACGAGGTTATATTGAGTGGTCCGGTCTCCTTTGGTCTTAGGGCTGAATTCTAGCATTAAACTTCATCATTTGGCTTTATATTTGATAATTTTGAGAATGCTCGGCCGCATTCAAAGATTTGGCAACCTCAATTCTTCATTGGTGTGCGTCCTTTGTACTTCTAATATAGAATTTCATGAGCATATTTTTCTTGATTTCACTTACTTTATACTTAACAAAATCCATATCAAATTTAGATGTGAATGACCTTATTCTTACTAGGATGATAGCATCCGATCGATGCCTATAAAATGGAAAGAATCTCATACCAAATCGGCCACAGGATCTCCATTGTGACCATGGTTTTCACATTTGGAGGGCTAATAGAACCATTTTTGACAAATACCCCTACGGACCCGAGCTCCACGGTCCCCTAAATCATCAACACCAAGATCATTTCTTTGAAATTTTATCAAATCAAATAATAATAATAATAGATGCTTTATTAATTTTTTGAATCTTTTTTATCATATATTTATTAAGATGTTTTCATTATTTTGTTGCTTCTGTTTATTTGTTATTTTTATTTTGTTATATTTTTGGTTTGTCTTCCTTTTTTTACTTGAATTCCAGCCATAATTTTCATATTATAATCATTTTAATTGTTTAATACATTATTGTTTACCATAAAAAAAAACTAAAAATATTAATTTGTTAAATATTATAATGAATAAGAAAATTTGATACAAATAGAGAAGAGTTCTATTTTTCTCCAAAATAAAGTGCAACTAAAAGCAAAAACATGAAAGTGTAACTTTAGGTTAGGCATTTACTTATTTATCCTTAATAAAAAATTGATAAAATATTGTGAGGACCCGAAATCGAAAACGTAATAACTAGATGTGATTAAGGTAATTAATCGATATGAGGCTGTGCATGTAGTGAAAAAGTGGTGGATAAAAGTGAAAAATTGAAAAATGCCCAAAAATCAGCTAGAAGCACCCAGGCGCTGCTTTGGCGCTCGAGCCAAAGCTCGAGCGGTGAAAACAGAATTGACCCGTGGGCTGGCCGATCGCCACCCGCTCGACGGGGTGCTCGAGCGGTAGAAGAATCGTGGGGGGCCGCTCGCCCCGCTCGATGGGGGCGCCGAGCGGATGCCAAGATATAAGCCGCGTCGTGACTTTTCCTCGCCATTTTTCGCACGATTTAGGGTTTGGAGGAGAAAGAGAGGGGCACGACCGAAGAGAGGAAGAAGGAGAACGAACCCCGGGAGCCCGAATCCAACCCCGAGCTTGTTATTAAGGTGAAAGCTTGCGACAAGGTAAGTGTACTTCGGACGCCGTTTTGCGTTTTTACCGGTTTTCATCTTTTAAAGTTTATGAAAATGTTGAGAAAATGAGGTTGAAGCTTGTTTCCTTCGATTAATCGGTTAGATTTCGTGTTTGTGCATGTCTATTGAAGTATTTGGCCCCGATTTCATGTATAAACAAGTGATATGTGGTTATTCTGATTTTTAGAGAATGTGACCAAACCCTAGCTCGAAATTTTGGGGATTTATAGTTTAATTACATGATAGAGTATATATATGTTGAGTTATGGCATCAATTTCTTGATTAAACACAAGTTTAGAGACCGATTTGTGTTTGGAGGTTTTGGCGATGCGCTAAGCACGAAAATGAAAGGGTTTTAGTGGTTTTTAACCAAAGTTCCAGTTATAAGAAAGTTAATTGACATTGATATGTAACTCCCTGTATAATTTGTTTTTGAAAAATTGCACGGACTTGTACCGATGAATTTTCATGCACTGTTGAATTAAATCAGAAGGAGTTTTTAGACCGTTACCGTATGAAATGAAAGCGAATTTTGAAACTATGATTATGAAAGAAGCTATTTCGCGGTATAAGCTATTCTAGGTCCCAGATGACTTCGGATAGGTTCTCCCGCATGCCTTAGGACTTTCGGTGGTAATCGAGGATAACTCTGTTCATGGAGTTATTTGTGGTCCGTCTCGCCTCGGGCGTTGGGCCAGGAGAAAATTTACTCAGGCCTACCTTCGGTGGCCCCTGTCCCGATCCACGAGATGGGATACCCTGCTACGGCTTTATGGGTGGGATTTGAATACATACAATCTCGATCATCCTCGCCCCCCGGCTAGTAGAGGGTACGCTAGCAAGTTCTCAGACGTGCGATATGATATTCTTGTTTACCCGATGCCCGATTCCCGATTTACATTATTGGGCTCCCATTTCTTGATTCCCGTTAACGGTTACCGATTCGCTTTTCCGAATCGATTTACGATTTGTGGAAAGGTATTATCACAAAGTATGATTTTCACGCTCGAATTATTTTCTACTCGAACTGGCCCTGCTCGCTGCGCTTATGATTGTTCCGCATCATGGTTTTCTTCGCTTTATATGCATGTACTTATTGGGCCTCTACCACCGCTTTTTAGTGTTTTTCTCCCTTCCGGATGAGAGATAGCAGTAGAGCTCTTGCCCGACGAACAAGAGTAAGCAGAGAGAGAAGCTTCTTGAGGACTTTTGAGGACCATAGCCTAGTGGAGCTATTTTGGAGAAGCTTGTTGATGTAAAGCCTAGTTGTATATAATTTTGTATACAGATATTGTGATTACTGATGTATTGGAACATGTTAATTTTTGGTATAGAGAACTCTTGATATGTATGATAGTAAAAGAGAATATCTTATGTCGCAGGCCAGTTGTAGTGTACTAAAGCTATCTGGATTTTAATGTAGTTACAGATGACGTCAGACCGTCATTAGAGTAGTAAATGTTTTATGAAATTGTGCCGCATGGATGGCACATAGATCCCGTGAATAATTGTTGTAGGAATCGTGAATGATGGATAGTTGTGTGCTTGTTATGGATAAATATTAAGGTTTGTATTTTTGGGTTTTCATCCAATTACAAAAAGCTTAAACTCTACTGCGAAATTTCGTGTGTTTCGCCCAATTAGTAATTAATTACGTTATGTTGTTTGTGGAAGAGCTTTTGAGGAAAAAAAAAAATTTGTTCCGTCACAATATAACCAATAAAATAAATAAGAACAAAATAATTTCAATAATTTTAAATACTCACTATACTAATTTATCCAAATACTATAAAATAAAATTATTTTTCTAACTATTTGTTATTATATTTTTTTCTAAATTTGACTTTATCCCAAAAATTAAAAAAATTTGTTTTTGCCAAAAAAAAAAAAGAAATAGAAAGAAATAAAAATGGGTCAACCCCTAAGAATTTGGGATTAGTGTATTTGATATATTTTTTTTTTATATTCATTGGATAAAATAATTCAATGAATAAATTTAAAATTAAAAATAAATCATCTGAATAATTATTTATAAAATTTTTTTACTAAAATTCAATAAATATAATATTATAAAAAATTCATAAAAAATACTATATATATTTTTTTATATTTTAAAATATTTACTATTAAAATTTTATTTAATAATAAAAATAAAACATATATTAAGCATATCCCTTTAATATATATATATATATATATGTCCTTCCATGTCCCAATCCCTTGACTTTCAGCCACCGAACCTGCCACCTTCCAGACAACACTACAAGCACGCCCACACCAAACGCTCTTTTGCACTTTTCCCAGGATTTGGGCCATGCTTATTTTTAGCTTTTTTTTTTTTTTTTTTTTTTGGGGTGTAATTGAATAAAACTTTTATAGTAAAAATTGTAAAATATATATATATAATATTTTTTAAAAAAAATTATAATATTAATATTTATTAAATAATTAACTTAATAATAAAAAATTAAAAATAATCAATTAGATATTTTTTTAAATTTTAAATATCATTAAATAGATTTTTTTATCTAACCGATGAGAAATCTAATAAATAATGGGAACGGAGAAAGGGAGGGGATGGAAATGTGGCTGAGACGCTAGCGATGGCTTCCCAGCGGTGGCGGTGGTGAGGATGGGGCCGCCGTGGTTGGCGGTGGGGCCTAACCTGGCCTTGCTACTGATTTGGATCGTCCTCCCGACAGACACCCTACTCATCGTGGGAAACTAGATTATTTGACCGACCAATTTCGGTCCCGCCGTCGTGGGGCTGGAGGGGGAGAAGGGCAAGGAAAAGAGAGCAGCTGCGTCGGTACTGGTGGCGGTTTATATCCACGGCGGCACCGTCAGATGGTAGAGGAGTGGGTGGAGTAGTCAAAGGGTGCTGCACCTCGGGTAGCCTGGGGGGCTCCGTATCTTAAAAAAATAAAGATTATTTTTTATTAAATTTGAATTATTTATTTAATTTAATAATTAATTTTAATTAATTTTTTAAAAATAGTTAAATTATAACTATTTATTTAAAAATTAAATGATCCAAATTTTTTAAAAAAAGTTATTATCTCTCTAAGAAATAGAGTCCCCTTGATCAACACCTGACATTGAGATGCATTACCTATATTTTAATCATTATATAGTTAGATATAAATTTAATAATTTATGTACTTTAATTTAAAAAAAAATTAAAATACATTTTTTTTTATTAAAACTAAAAAATAACTTAACCGTTGGACGGATGTAATGACCGGGCATGGCGGATGAGTCTCACTGGCGATTTATAAGGGTTGCACATTACTGTCGAGATGTAACTCCCTTGAATTATAGGAAAAATAATTCAGTATAAATTATCAGTTTAAAAAAATGAACGGACCCATGCACTTTACCGATGTGTTCAATAAATATCAAATATTTTGATATAATTTAAAAATAAAGAAAATTATAAAAATAAAAAGAATTCAAATAAATTCAATCAAAACCTTTGCTTAAAAATTAGACATTGTTGGTTTTTTTAATGAAAGCCACTCATACACACTACTACCAAACGACACTAAATTAAAGTCATATCATGACACAACATTATAAAGAATGAGTGTGGCCTCAAATTTTGGTAAGGCAATACCATAAGTTAATTAATTTATTTAATACTCCACATAAGTCACTAACTAACATTAAAAATGCTTGTTTAGTATAAGTTAGAAGTATGTTAGTGGGTTTTTTTTTTTAAATAATAATAATATTATTATAAGACCAAAGTCATATATGCCTAAAGTATCCACCCTATTTCCACCAAACCAAATGGCCCCGTTTGATTATTATTATATGAGCCCTTGACCTATTGCAAGCCTATCCTTGAGGTTTTTCTTAAAAAAAATAATAATATTAATAAAAGATTAAGCATGATAATATCCAACTTTATTCACTTATTACCCTACCAAGAGGCAAAAAAAAGATAATCACAAGCCTAAGCATGCCTGTCTTAAGCTATTGGGATTGTTTAATTATAATTAGCCAACAACTTAATTATCTCTAATTATTTTCACAATTTATTAATGCATGTCTTATGCTACTTTGTCTGCTGACTAACTATCGTGATTTAACTTCCAAGTAAAAAATGCTCGAGAGATTGCCTTTAACTAATAATAAAATATTATGATTAATATAATATGTATCTATTTATCTATTATTTTATGGATCAATTAATATAAATTGATGGATAAAATATTAATTATTGACGATAATGTATTGAAAATTAAAAAAAAAAAAAGCCTAAATACAATAACATGATAGATGTACAACAACTTAAACTATAGTATGCTTAAATCATAAAAATAACTTATATATATTTTATACATAAATTTGTGTCCCCAAATCTCATAACTAAAGGGTCTCATTTATTGGATTGTCCTGGGGTTTTAAAATTGTGGCAGACACATTGATTATCAATCCTTCTCATTTTCGTTTTGCTTGGCTGGGCTGATGCTCAAGTGGTCCTTTGACATTTTCTCAGACCAAACACAATTAAATTTTGATAATTTATTTTCTTAGGTCGCCGCTATTACATCTGTTGTCAACCCTCTTCTCTTCTTCTTCACTCTTCTCTGATCTTCTGTATAAACCGGCTCGGTTTATAATATTGAAGGAAAGCATGTCATTATATATAGCTCCAACTTATGGGACCTACTGACACTAGAAAAAAATGAGTATAACTAAAAAATTCTATATTCAGTCGTTCAACTAAAATTCTCCATCATGTTTGTTGAGTTATCCTCAGAGGAATTCCTCACCGACTCGGTTGACACCATCAATCTACGCAATGAATTCGGTTGAAGCACTGCAATGATGGTCCTTTGAGTTGCCTGTTGCTGCAGGGAAATTTACTCCACTCCACCCAAATAGTCATCAATTTCAGCAGAGGTTAGTTCTCTGCAATGGCAGAGGTATTAAAGATGAGCAATTCAAGACCAGATACCAAAAAATATAGAACAACTAGTACATGATGAAAGGTTGATTTCAAGAATATTGAATTGAGAGAGAAATAATCAAAGTTTACCACCCAATATAAGAAATATTCACAGAATGAGTGTGCTGGTATCAGCCTGCACATCAGCAGGTGTGGAGGGATACATAAGCTTTAAGAACTCTGCTACAAAAAGGAAAAATAAATGAGTAAATATAACGCATTTCTGTTAGAAAATTCAGAAATCTACAGCAGCTCATCTGTGATCCAACATCGATATCTTCATCTGTGGAAACAATTGATCATAGCAATGCCAACGTAATCTTGTAAACGAGCTCCTTTCTTCATTTTCTCATCTCTATCTTGTTCTGGCGATAAGGGAAAGCTCTCATGAAATAACAGGAATACCAAGATAATCTGTGCATTTGTAACTGATAAGAGCACTTGGAGCACTGTGTTGGGGTCACTCCAATGTGAAAAAATGCTAGCTTGAATTATGCCAAAGTGAATGATTTTTGGAGTGGAAATTCGGTGAGGATTTCTGGAGAGGAAATCAAGAGTGAATTTCTGAAGTGGTAAATTCTGGAGTGGAATTTGCCAGATAAGAATTCTCCTGAGTGGATTTCTCTGGAGTAGGTTTTCAGAGAGTAAATGATGGAGTGCATTTACTGGAGTAAAAATCCGAAAAATACCAGTTGTGCAAGGCAAATTTTGTAGATCGGCAATGAAGTGGCCAATTAATAGGAGATTGACGGTTGGAGGCAAAATGACGGTCAATGGATTGACTACCTAAGAAGCCAAAATGGCGGTTAATAGGTTGACGGGTGATTGTGATTTTTTTTACCGGATCGCCATTTTGTCGTTTGGGCAAAATGGCGGTTTGTATAAAATAACCTGTATGGCAAATCGGCGGTATGAATGAATTTACCGTATGGAAAATTAGTAGTATGGTTGAAATTTGAAGATGGTTGGAATGACGGTATGATCTAAATCGACCCGTGTATACAACACGAGGTTTGGGGCAAAATGGGACGGTTTCCCCAAACGGCCAAGATGCGAATATTGCCAGAGGACATGGGTCATGTCTGAAAGACCAAGGATATCAACCAATGACCGAGGATTATGAATAATGCCCGAGGACATGGGTTGATGTTTGAGGCTCTTGGACAATGCCCAAAGACATCCAGGAACGCCTGAGGACTCTGTTGAAGAATGATAGCCAAGGACTTTGCTGGATCTGCAAAACTTGCGTACTAGAGATAGTAGTTGTCAAAAGGGGAGAAAGGCGACATCTACGCAGGCAACTTTTTAGAAGGATAGTTAATCTTCAGAGCTGGTACTTGATTGGCGTTAAAGGTCAACGTCTCCCAACAAGACAGAACGACACTTGGTAGAGTTGGTGGACAAAGTAGGTGGTAGGTTGGAGAGTTGGTGGTAAGTGTTTGTCCACACACAACCTATTTACGGGTAGATGGTCTCTAGGCAAAGTCAGTATAAATATGCATGCTGGGCATGCGGTGAAAGACATATAATTGAGGCGGTAAAGTCACAGTAGGTGAAATCCATGTGTGTGTGAAAAAAAAAAAAAGTGTGGAGTGCACCACCAGTGAAAAGAAAAAGAGAAGAAAAACATAAAGAAAAAAGCGAAGTCAGAGTTTCCTTCATCTGGAGTTGTTTTTCTTAGCCTGTCTCGGGTATGTAGTGGATACTTTATCTTGGTGATTTTTGTAACCAAATTTCACATAGTGGACTTGTTGTGGATTAAGTGTCTCGTAATTTTTTCCTTCGATTTGTGAAGGGTTTCCACGTAAAACTTTGTGTGTTATTCCTCTTTCTCTCATTGTGTGCTTGTGTGTATTCCTATCCGACCGGCATTTTTTCCCCAACACACTGCCATCTACCAAAAACAACTTGATTTATACCTTTTGAAGAAAATGCTTCCACTTTGGCAAGAAAGAAGTCACTTTGCCTGCTGATCATTATGTGATTGTATCTCCTGGTGATTCTATGTAAATAAGAATCAAACTGAGGACCCCTAGTCTCTTCACGGGGCTAATAGAACGAATCAGAATTTCAAACTGAGGACCCCTAGTCTCGTCACGGGGCTAATAGAACGAATCAGAATTTCACCACCAAACTCTACCCACTACAATACAGTTCATATTATATTCAAGGAAATAATTCAGTTCCAAAATCAAATATCATAATCCTTAAATGAGCAATCAAAAAGATTATGGAAAATCTTAGGGCTACGTATTGCTCCTCCAATAATCGTAGTACCAAGGACTTTCCAAAGAACTTTAATATGAGAGCTTTTCACCAATTAAAACTTAGCAATAAAACCAGCATCAAAGTTGGCGGTTTGGTAGATTTTTTCCTCCACGTTTTCTTTTTGGGTGGGGGGACGAGGTGAGGGATAGAAAACAGCACCTCTTCTTCCATTTGACATGCCTTTTGTCTGTCGTATATCCCCAATTCCAACAATTTATGCAGAATCCCAGGATAGGACCACTGCTTTTTCACAAAGAGGGTGTTTAGTGTGCAACTTTGCTACAGACATCTTTTGCTAAAGGTCAAGACGCAGGAGTGGGTTGTTTCTCGGCAACAGCTTTGCAGAGGTGGGGTGTGGTCTTTTGAAAACCCATCACTGCCAAAAATATTTAGTGAAATGAAAATCCATCCCCTATAAGGACTATTTAATAGCATCTAGACTCCTAAATATAAAGCTGCACTCTGAAATTCTTAATGTAAGAATGCCTTTCAATTCCTTCTAGCTAGTACTCTACTGTAATATTTCTTGCTAAGAATGCTCAATGGCAGCCCGAAACAACTTCGGCAAAGGACATGTATGCGAATAAGATTTGGGCACACTATAATTGATACCTTTGATTGTTGATTAACTCCTTTAATATCAAAGCATCATTAATCCCCCGGCCAAAAAAAAAAAAAGGAATCCTTCAATATAGAGCTCTTTCTTTTATTTTATCCCAACAGTCTTAATTTGGGAAACAATTCCCATTGGTTGAATTAAATTAGTAAAGTGCTACAAAAAACCCTCATTATTTTGTAAATCTAGAAAACAAACAGAAATTAAAATGGAATTACTGCCATTTAAGAGATGAAATATTGAAGTTTCTTTTCGCATTATGATTATGAATGAATCGGTAAAAATTCAATTAAATAGATACAAGGCATAGATTATCCAAGAGGCTTTCTTCCAAGTGAGAAGAAAGGAGTATGTGATGAAGACTTCATATGGCTTTTCTTTCAAAATCCTATCTTGCCTCAACGTTGCTGACATCATAACAAAGTACAACTACTACACCACTAGGCAAATATTGTACCAGCTTCTCAATCTAGCCACATCACAATCACAGGATAGCCACAACACAAGGCTAGATTCCCAAATGCACAGCAGGGATTACACTAGCAGTGCCAGGAGATCACTGCAATTTTTTTTTTTTCAGTTTTTAAACTGCTTAAATTTTCACAGCCCTTTTTTTTTGGGGGTGGGGGGGAGGAGGTGACTTAAAATATTTACTAGACTTGAGGTTCAATGCCCTGAAGGAAAATAGCATTGCATTATGATTAGACTTTCTCAGTTCATTTTCTTGTTTCCCAAGTATCTAACCATATAAATGTGTTTGCCATATACATAAATAATAGCCCACGTATAATGCAATCGTCTTGAGTCAGGGTATGCCTTATGGATCAATAGAATGCCGGGCAAAATTCTGGCATGATAATTCCATTTCAAGTCACTCCGTTGCAATTTTAGCTTTTCATACTTCTTTTGTTGACTCTCTGGTGTAACCCGTTCGGAGGAGAAGGCATCTCTTCCGACGCCTTTCCTTTATGTTTGCCCTTGGCTTCATTGAGAACCTCCACCTCGATAGCTTTGACCTCTATGCTCTGATCTCTTTTCGAAATATTTTTTTCTAAGCTGCTCTAGCTCAATTTGTAAGGCCTGATCCAAAACCTCGTTATATGTCCTCAATCGGAAGGGCATCAACTACTTCCTGATTGAATCATTCAACCCTGATAGAAACTTCCAAGCCTTCAACACTTCATCTCTTGTAACATGCGGAGCAAATTGGGACAACTCTGTAAACTGAATATCATGCTCAACCACTATCTGTTGCCTTACCTTAATCGATTGAACTCGTCCGCCTTAATGTCTTGGATGCTGTATGGAAAGAATTTGTCCAATAATCCCTCATGAAATACATTCTAGGAGATCTCTTCATTATTTCACCCCCAAAGTGTGGCGTTGAGCCGCCTACCACCATCTAGCTTCACCTTCCAGTCGGTCAGCAGCAAATTTAACGTTATCTTCCTCAAGGCAGTCAATAGCTTCAAACACCCTTTCCAACTTCTGCAATCAATTCTCATAAAAACACATGAGTGTTTTTGCTTTATTTTTACATAGTATTTTATGTTATACATGTGTTAATTATGATCTTTTATGTCTTTTATATAACATAATTTTTTACGTCTAGCTAATCATTAAAATTGATACGCATTTCTACTATCTTCCATGTTGTCCTATTTTTTATCAACTACTGACCCCCCGGTGTTGAATGTTGGTCCGGATAATACTATACTTGCTAATAATGTTAAGAAATTTGTGCCATTCATTTGAGCACGGAGAATATGTGATTATTTACTTTTCTCCATTCCAAAATCCTAAACTTCGATTTGTTGCTTGTGAAGATGGAAATATGGTTACGCTATAATTAATGAAGAAGTTCAACCAATATTATATTTTACTAACTAACTATATTTCACATTCAGTTCGTATAAAAGAAAGTAAATATTGTCGACTACTCTATTGCTATTGCTTGTTGGTGCTTGATGAAGTGGATAGTTTTGATATTGTGGTGCGTGTAAATTATAAATTGTAATTTAGGTTATGATAAATTACGGGCATTCATGTCTTTTATGAGAGGGTGTTTGAGGGGTGCCTCATGATTTACTCATGAGCATGTTTTGAGGCAATATCTTTGCATTTGATGTGCACATAAAGAATACTCATGTGTATTTATTTTAATAGTTTAATGTATGATAGGCGTATGTACACTGATTAGTCAAAGTTTTCACATTTAATGCACGCATGATTAATATATGTGTGCCGTTCTATTATTTAAGGACCTCTATCTATTTTTAGCCAATTTTTTTTTTAGCTTTTTAGAGAAAACATATAGCAGGAGAAGAAGAATAAAGAGATAAGAAGAGAGCCAAGGGGAATAGGAAAAGGATTTCAAGTTATTTTAAGCTAGATCTAAAAAATTTTAAGTTAAGGTGAGTTCCTCTAAATTATTTTGTTTATTTGTAGATAAAAATTTTAAAATATTCTTATTAATTTTGTCTAAATACACATTCATGTAGCCTTTTATTTTTCTTAAATATGTGCTGCATACATGTTGATTTTGTTTATAGGTAATAAAATTTTTAAGGCTTGTACATTTAAGTGATAAATTTTGTTATTTCCGGTCTTAGAGGCATAGAACTTTTCCAGTTTCTCCCAAAGCTCCTTGGCATTCGCCTCTCCGCGAACGTCGTTGTACATGTTGTCGTCCACGAACTGCCGGATATAGCCGCACACTTGCTTGTGCTCCAACATCCACTGCTCGTCCGTTTTTACTGCCGGCTTTTCTGTGGCAAAAACGGGATTATGCATAGATTTCACAAAGAGCAAGTCTGACATCTTGCTCTGCCAAGTGTCAAAGTTAGCTCCGTTTAAGCAAGTCATTTTGCTTCCAACCTCCATAGCAGCCAGCAACAAGATTACCGTTCAAAGAATCAAAATCTCTGATACCACTTGTTGGCACAAAAACGGAAGGCACGGTGACCGAGAGGACAAAACTCTCGGACAACAACAGAGCAGAGCTCTCGGACGGACAGCCAAAAGTAGATATAGAAAAACGAGAGAAAACACACAAGATTTTAATGTGAAAAACGCTTCTTCAGCCAAGAAAAAAACCACCAAAGAATACACTATAAAGAATGAATTGTTTACAAGTATTTTAGCTACACAAGCTTAAACAAAAGAAAAACAATCTCAAGCGTATATCTCACAATCTCTCTCGAAAAGTGTTTTTCACTCTATCTTTACAAACAAGGCTTGTCCACAACTCTCTCAAGGCTCACTCCAAGATACACTCCAAGACGCACTGCCGCCCACCAAGTAAGGGTACAAGCCTTCATATACACAAAGGGCCTATTGGTCACCCGGCCACCCTACTGGCACTAGGGTGGCAGGACTATGCCGCCTAGACCTGCCATGACAAGCGCACGCCCAGCGTGCCAGAATGGCAGGCTTGACACCTTAGAAGTTACACCTGCCTCAACATCCAATCAGAGTGGGTGAACTGCCCACCTACAAAACACGACTACAGCAGGCCTATGGAGAGAGAGAGAGTCAATGCCTACGCTTTCAATGTACTCAGCAACCTCTCGGACATGACGCCTCTTATGAGTCATTGTCCGTTATGACAGGCTTCTCAGACCACTCCAAAAGTCCACGTGCTTTGCTTCCTTTGAGTCCACGGACGCAAATGCCACGAGGGAGTGACCCCAACAAGGTTGATTTCAAGAATATTGAATTGAGAGAGAAATAATCAAAGTTTACCACCCAATATAAGAAATATTCAGAGAATTAGTGTGCTGCTATCAGCCTGCACATCAGTAGGTGTGGAGGGATCCATAAGCTTTAAGAACTCTGCTACAAAAATGAAAAATAAATGAGTAAATATAACACATTTCTGTTAGAAAATTCAGAAATCTACGGCAGCTTATCTGTGATCCAACATCGATATCTTCATCTGTGGAAACAATTGATCATAGCAATGCCAACGTAATCTTATAAACCAGCTCCTTTCTTCATTTTCTCATCTCTATCTTGTTCTGGCGATAAGGGAAAGCTCTCATGAAATAACAGGAATACCAAGATAATCTGTGTATTTGTAACTGATAAGAGCACTTGGAGCACTGTGTTAGGGTCACTGCCATGTGAAAAAATGCCGGCTTGAATTATGCTGAAGTGAATGATTTTTGGAGTGGAAATCCGATGAGGATTTCTGGAGAGGAAATCAAGAGTGAATTTCCGGAGTGGTAAATTCCGGAGTAGAATTTGCCAGAGAAGAATTCTCCTGAGTGGATTTCTCCGGAGTGGGTTTTCGGAGAATAAATGATGGAGTGCATTTACTGGAGTGAAAATCCGGAGAATACTAGTCATGCAAGACAATTTTTGTAGATAGGCAATGAAGTGGCCAATTAACAGGAGATTGACCGGTTGGAGGCAAAATGACCGGTCAATGGGTTAACCAGCTGAGAAGCCAAAATGCCGGTTAATAGGTTGATCGGGTGATTGTGATTTTTGCCCGAATGCGCCATTTTGTCAGGTTTGGGCAAAATGGCCGGTTTGCACAAAATAACTTGTATGGCAAATTGACCGGTATGAATGAATTTACCGGTATGGAAAATTGACTGGTATGGTTGAAATTTACCAGTATGGTTGGAATGATTGGTATGGCTGAAATTGACCAGTATGCAACAGTGCCAGGTTTGGGACAAAATGGACAGTTTTACCAAAATGGCCAAGATGCAGACAATGCCTGAGGACATGGGCTGTGCACAGTAAAGACCAAGGATATCAACAAATGACCAAGGATTATGAATAATGCCCGAGGACATGGGTTGATGTTTGACACTCTTGGACAATGCCCAAAGACATCCAGGAACGCCCGAGGACTCTGTTGAAGAATGATGGCCAAGGACTTTGCTGGATCTGCAAAATTTGCGTACTAGAGATAGTAGCTGTCAAAAGGGGAGAAAGGCGACATCTACGCAGGCAGCTTTTCAAAAGGATAGTTGATCTTCAGAGTTGGTACTTGATTGGTGTCAAAGGTCAGCGTCTCCCGACAGGATAGAGCGACACTTGGCAGAGTTGGTGGACAAAGTAGGTGGCAGGTTGGAGAGTTGGTGGTAAGTGTTTGTCCACACACAACCTATTTATGGGTAGATGGTCTCCAGGCAAAGTCAGTATAAATATGCATGTTGAGCATGCGATGAAAGACATATAGTTGAGGCGGTGAAGTCACAGTAGGTGAAATCCATGTGTGTGTGAAAAAAAAAGAGAGAGTGGAGTGCACTACCAGTGAAAAGAAAAAGAGAAGAAAAACAGAGAGATAAGAGCAAAGTGAGAGTTTCCTTCATCTGAAGTTGTTTTTCTTAGTCTGTCTCGGGTGTGTAGTTGATACTTTATCTCGATGATTTTTGTAACCAAATTTCATATAGTGAATTTGTTGTGGATTAAGTGTCCCGTAATTTTTTCCTTCAATTTGTGAAGGGTTTCCACATAAAACTTTGTGTGTTCTTCCTCTTTCTCTCGTTGTGTGCTTGTGTGTATTCCTGTCTGACCGGCCTTTTTTTCCCCAACACACTGCCATGTGCCAAAAACAAATTGATTTATACCTTTTGAAGAAAATGCTTCCACTTTGGCAAGAAAGAAGTCACTTTGCCTGCTGATCATTATGTGATTGTATCTCCTGGTGATTCTATGTAAATAAGAATCAAACTGAGGACCGCTAATCTCTTTAAGGGGCTAATAGAACGAATCAGAATTTCACCACCAAACTCTACCCACTACAATACAGTTCATATTATATTCAAGGAAATAATTCAGTTTCAAAGTCAAATATCATAATCCTTAAATGAGCAATCAAAAAGATTATGGAACATCTTAGGGCTAAGTATTGCTCCTCCAATAATCGTAGTACCAAGGACTTTCCAAAGAACTTTAATATGAGAGCTTTTCACCAATTAAAACTTAGCAATAAAACCAGCATCAAAGCAAAAAATATTTCCTTTCCCCTCTGGCGGTTTGGTAGATTTTTTCCTCCACGTTTTCTTTTTGGGTGGGGGGACGAGGTGAGGGATAGAAAACAGCACCTCTTCTTCCATTTGACATGCCTTTTGTCTGTCGTATATCCCCAATTCCAACAATTTATGCAGAATCCCAGGATAGGACCACTGCTTTTTCACAAAGAGGGTGTTTAGTGTGCAACTTTGCTACAGACATCTTTTGCTAAAGGTCAAGACGCAGGAGTGGGTTGTTTCTGCAACAGCTTTGCAGAGGTGGGGTGTGGTCTTTTGAAAACCCATCACTACCAAAAATATTTAGTGAAATGAAAATCCATCCCCTATAAGAACTATTTAATAGCATCTAGACTCCTAAATTTAAAGCTGCACTCTGAAATTCTTAATGTAAGAATGCCTTTCAATTCCTTCTAGCTAGTACTCTACTGTAATATTTCTTGCTAAGAATGCTCAATGGCAGCCCGAAACAACTTCGGCAAAGGACAATATGTATGCGAATAAGATTTGGGCACATTATAATTGATACCTTTGATTGTTGATTAACTCCTTTAATTTCAAAGCATCATTAAGAGAAATATTGAAGTTAAATCTAGAAAAGTGCTACAAAAAACCCTCATTATTTTGTAAATCTAGAAAACAAACAGAAATTAAAATGGAATTACTGCCATTTAAGAGATGAAATATTGAAGTTTCTTTTCGCATTATGATTATGAATGAATCGGTAAAAATTCAATTAAATAGATACAAGGCATAGATTATCCAAGAGGCTTTCTTCCAAGTGAGAAGAAAGGAGTATGTGATGAAGACTTCATATGGCTTTTCTTTCAAAATCCTATCTTGCCTCAACGTTGCTGACATCATAACAAAAGTACAACTACTACACCACTAGGCAAATATTGTACCAGCTTCTCAATCTAGCCACATCACAATCACAGGATAGCCACAACACAAGGCTAGATTCCCAAATGCACAGCAGGGATTACACTAGCAGTGCCAGGAGATCACTGCAATTTTTTTTTTTTCAGTTTTTAAACTGCTTAAATTTTCACAGCCCTTTTTTTTTGGGGGTGGGGGGGAGGAGGTGACTTAAAATATTTACTAGACTTGAGGTTCAATGCCCTGAAGGAAAATAGCATTGCATTATGATTAGACTTTCTCAGTTCATTTTCTTGTTTCCCAAGTATCTAACCATATAAATATGTTTGCCATATACATAAATAATAGCCCACGTATAATGCAATTGTCTTGAGTTAGGGTATGCCTTATGGATCAATAGACTGCCTGGCAAAATTCTGGCATGATAATTCCATTTCAAGTCATTCCGTTGCAATTTTAGCTTTTCATACTTCTTTTGTTGACTCTCTGGTGTAACCCGTTTGGAGGAGAAGGCATCTCTTCCGACGCCTTTCCTTTATATTTGCCCTTGGCTTCACTGAGAACCTCCACCTCGATAGCTTTGACCTCTATGCTCTGATCTCTTCTCGAAATATTTTTTTCTAAGCTGCTCTAGCTCAATCTGTAAGACCTGATCCAAAACCTCGCTATATATTCTCAATCGGAAGGGCATCAACTACTTCCTGATTGAATCATGCAGCCCTGATAGAAACTTCCAAGCCTTCAATACTTCATCTCTTGTAACATGCGGAGCAAATTAGAACAACTCCGTAAACTGAATATCATGCTCAACCACTATTTGTTGCCTTACCTCAATCGATTGAACTAGTCCGCCTTAATGTCTTGGATGCTGGATGGAAAGAATTTGTCCAAGATTCCCTCATGAAATACATTCTAGGAGATCTCTTCATTATTTCACCCCCAAAGTGTGGCGTTGAGCCGCCTAACACCATCTAGCTTCACCTTTCAGTCGGTCAGCAACAAATTTAACATTATCTTCCTCGGGACAGTCAATAGCTTCAAACACCCTTTCCAACTTCTGCAATCAATTCTCATAAAAACACATGAGTGTTTTTGCTTTATTTTTACATAGTATTTTATGTTATACATATGTTAATTATGATCTTTTATGTCTTTTATATAACATAATTTTTTATGTCTAGCTAATCATTAAAATTGATACGCATTTCTACTATCTTCCATGTTGTCCTATTTTTTATCAACTACTGACCCCCCGGTGTTGAATGTTGGTCTGGACAATACTATACTTGCTAATAATGTTAAGAAATTTGTGCCATTCATTCGAGCACGGAGAATATGTGATTATTTACTTTTCTCCAATCCAAAATCCTAAACTTTGATTTGTTGCTTGTGAAAATGGAAACATGATTACACTATAATTAATGAAGAAGTTCAACCAATATTATATTTTATTAACTAACTATATTTCACATGGAGTTCATATAAAAGAAAGTAAATATTGTCGACCACTCTATTGCGATTACTTGTTGCTGCTTGATGAAGTGGATAGTTTTGATATTGTGGTGCATGTAAATTATACATTGTAATTTAGGTTAAGATAAATAATGGGCATTCTTGTCTTTTATGAGATGGTGTTTGAGGGGTGTATGATTTACTGATGAGCATGTTTTGAGGCAATATCTTTGCATTTGATGTGCACATAAAGAATGCTCATGTGTATTTATTTTAATAGTTTAATGCATGATAGGCGCATGTACACTAATTAGTCAAAGTTTTCACATTTAATGTACGCATGATTATTATATGTGTGCCATTCTATTATTTAAGAACCTCTATCTATTTTTAGCTTATTTTTTTTGGCTTTTTAGAGAAAACATATAGCAGGAGAAGAAGAATAAAGAGATAAGAAGAGAGCCAAGGGGAATAGGAAAAGGATTTCAAGTTATTTTAAGCTAGATCTAAAAAATTTTAAGTTAAGGTGAGTTCCTCTAAATTATTTTGTTTATTTGTAGCTAAAAATTTTAAAATATTCTTATTAATTTTTGTCTAAATACACATTCATGTAGCCTTTTATTTTTCTTAAATATGTGCTGCATACATGTTGATTTTGTTTATAGGTAATAAAATTTTTAAGGCTTGTACATTATTTTAAGCATATTGTGAAAAAAATTATGAAATTATTGAGTAGTTAGTCTTTTATGTTTCTTTTGTGCAAGAATTTAAAGAAAAATATGAAATTATTGAGTAGTTAGATCTGATTTGAATTTCATCATTTACCAAATTCGGGTTTAATCTTCTAACTTTGGTTGTAAAATATTTTATCAATTGTTATTTATTTTATTATTATATTCTCTTGTTTGATTATTAGGTATGTTGAAATTGATATTAATCGATTTTTGACATAGGTTGTGGTTGTGAGGAGGCTTGCTCAAGGGGTTTGTAACCAATTTTTATTATAATAGAGATTATTAGGACATAAATTTCTTAATTTTTATTAATTAAAAAAGTATTTCTTTGTAAATTTGTTTGTGCAACTTGTTCTTTTCGTTGCTTGTGTTGATTTTTGTTCTTCATGTTCTATTGGGAGGGAAAGTTGGCTAATTGTTTTACTATGCTGTGTAAATTTTAATGGTTATCCCTTAAAAATTGATTTATAAGAGGCTAAAGAAGGCACAACTAAACTGTAACATTTCAATATTTTGACTCAGATTATTTAGCTATCGAGCTAAGTTAGTAATAAATAAAATTATATTTTGATATTAATAAATATTGTTAATAATAATGGGTAGTAAATAATTAATAATAAATAGAAATAATAATAGGTATTAATGTTGTAAAATAATAATAAGTGATATTAATATTTGGTAAATGATAATAATAATAATGTTATTTATTAAATATAAATGATAAAACTTATTAATAATAAATAATAAAAATAATTATATAATAATAAATGATAAAACGTTATAATAATAGCGTTAATAAAAACGTATAACGTAATAATAATAATAATAATAATAATAATTAATAATATAATAAAATGTTTAAATAATTAATAATAATAAAATCTATTAATTCTTCTTTGCCCTTCGTCTCTCTCAGCTTCTCGATCTCTCTCTCGTCTCTCGCCGTCCGTCTCTTTGCCCTTCCGTTTCTTCTCTTCTTCTTCCTCTTTCGTTTTTCTTTTGATCCGTTTCCTTCTCCTTTAATCGGTGGCCGATTGCTGGGGATTATAAATAGAGGCGTGCGGTAGTGGTGTTAGTCGTCCGAGCCTCTGCAGACAAAGCTTGCTTTGCCAGAGCGCCGTTGTCTGGAGTCGTGGTCGCTGTCGCCATTTTGGGTCCGGAGGTTTGTTGTCGACGTTCGCCATTAGTTGCTGTTGCCGTTGCCTTCGTCAGCTTGCCGCCGCCGCCGCCGCCGCCGCCGTGACGCTGCCGCCGCCGCAAACCCTAGCCGCTGTTAAACCCTCGCCGCCTCTGTTCAATCAGGCAAGTAAAACGTCCCTCTCTTGCAAGTAACTTTCCTATTCCTCTTGCAAATCTTGGTTCCACATCTTCCATGTGTACCGAAATATTAAAGGAAAACTAATTTTATTTTGCTGTGAGGATTGATTTGGAAAATAATCAGAGTCTCAACTCTGACAGTGGAGGTCGAAATATACGTAGAAATTACGTGGCAATTGTGGGCCTTGAAAATTGTGGATTTGTACTACATAATTTGTGGTTCTACATTTGTAATTATGAAATTTGGGTTGTCTTGTTTAATTTGGGAAATGGATGAGAGAGCAGGGTCTCTTGCTCTGTTTTCGTGGCCGGCTGAAATGGGTGAGAAAACAGAGTCTCGTGCTCTGTTTATATATGTGTATGTATGTGTATTTATATTTGTAAATATATATTTGTATTGCTGCGTGCAGGTGTGGATGAGTGTGTGCACTGTGCGGCTGTGTATGCGCAGGTGTGCACTGTGGGCGGTGGGTGTGTGTGGCGTGTGACAGTGTGTGTTGGCAGAATATATATATATATATATATATGATGTGCTGGCAGCCTGTGTTTTATGTTGCGTGCATGTGTAAGTTCGTTAAGTAATTATTCTTGTATTTCATTGATGAATTTCATAAATTGTTCTTCGTATTAACTTCGTTGGTATGCGTATATTTATTGGCATTCTATGATTAAGCTGCGGAGAGAATATGGAAACACTAAGGTTTGGAGTTAAATGGCAGGATACGGAACGATAGTGTAGTCTACACTTGTCTGACACTGAATCCATATTTCGGGGATTGAGGTCATTTGGATGGATGCTTATAATCATATGAACCAAATGCGTGAGATATCAGTACATATCAAACCAAGATGGTGCTGGGTTTGACTTGTTGATGATATGAGTATTCTGTTTCCAAAGGGGCGTGGATCAGAGGATCACGAAATACATGTAGGTTATTTGATGGAATAACGAGAATGTTGTTATTTGTATGGATTGAATATGGTACTTGTGCACTACGGCTGGCAAGTATCATGAGACCGTAGGGTTGCTTGTCAAACTTGCGAGTACCAGAATCTAGAGGGTTACCTAGCCGTAGGGCGGGTGCATAGATTGAGGGTTCACAGTGAGATATAAGGTCCTAGGAGACTTTCGTAATGTTTTGTATAATTGGGACCTCATTTGTAAAGGGTTCAATAAAACCTAAGCTATTATTGATATTCGGATTCAGTTGAATCCAATTTGCACTCTTGAATCTTGTTGGATACGACAGGTTGTTGAATCTCGAATAATTGTTGATTATCTTATGTAAATATGATGCTATTATTATACGAGACGTTTTATTACATTCCGTTATTTTATTGATTTATTTACTTGTTGGACCTTAGGCTCACCCTTGTATTTTATTGGCTCCAAATTAGAAGTTATGACAGGTTAGAAGAAATCAAGCTGTTGTTGAGGGATTTCAAAATAGAGATAATCTTGAGATTAGAAGCTCATGATAGAAAGTTCTAGAGTTAGAACTATTGGTTGAAGTTTTATTTAATTATGTTATTGGGACTACGTTCTCAGAGTTATGATATTATGGACAATTATTATCTTTGGAGAACTTATTATGAAAATTATGATTAATTTGTCTTATTTAATGATGCATTTATGAGGTTATTTATGATTTTGGGTTTCCAAGTTGCTGTTTTAGGTCAGGTTAGGTGACTTGGGCTCGGGGCATCACATAAACAATGTTGTAGCATTACTTAAGAAAAAGCAACTATGTAACATGGACAACCTATGAACAAATCAATTGATTTTCCGAAAGATAAAACTGGTTTAAGCTGCTTAATGAATCTGGTATGGTTCAGGAATTTCAGGAAACCAATGGAACTATTTTAATAGGTGAAATGTTTCCACTTCACTTGAATATTGCTTTGTACTGACCTCATCAACACCCTAAATATCGATTGTTAGACACTTTAACATTGATGGTACTCGGTGTATGAATTGAAGTGGGGAACAGGGAAATAAGAGGAAGGATGAGTGTTTCTAGTCATTGTTTAATTATGATGTGAGTATTGAACTGTAAAATCTGTTAATGTTTGCATATATAAGTGCATCAATGCACATTTTACAAGGTAGTTGAAACATTATGATTTATATTTTTCTTCCACAAGGAAGTGATGGCAAAAGAGAGTTACCTTCTTTAAGAAGATCAACTCCATTTTATGGGTTCAACTTGACAAGGTTATGTAGTCATATGAGCTTCATTAGCATTTTAAGTTTACGACAATATCAAAACTATATTCATTGATTTTGGTATTTTGGACTGACTGTATAGTGGAGATATAGATTTTTTTCCCCTTTTAATCGGACATATGAATTTGAATCTCAAATTCATTTGATTCATTTCTTTTTATTTCCAGTTTCTTTCTCAATCTATCTCTCTCTTTTTCTTTTCCTCTTTACTTTGGATCAGATTGAAGCATACCCACCTTTTATTTATTTTTTGCATTCGACTGCAGGCCAAGATTTATCTCCAAAGTCATGAAAATGTATGTGCTTACCGTCTTTGAAGTTCTTTTGAACTGCTACTTCAATGGCTAATATTAGTTTTTCTAGTAACAGTAACTGTTCCTACTTTCTTTCCTTCTGTGATTACAATTCAATAACTTCATTGTATTGCAGCAAACAGGCAAATGCCGGTGCTCTTACTAATTTTGAAGTACTTGATCTTCTACGATCAAGAGGGGCCTCTAAAGATCCTACACGTGTCATGGCCTCTCTGAAACCATCTGAGCTTAAGGTGACTTTTTCTGACCTGATGCGATCTCTCTCCGCTCCATTCCTAGCGTGATGCCTCAATTGCTAAGAAGAATAGTTTTCCCTCCTGATCGTGATTCCTATGATAAGGAAGAAAATAAGGCTTAGGACAGCGATGAGGATTTTGGGGCCTAGATACTTTTAATCCCCCTGGGTTCTGTTCTGTTAGTGGAAAGCAAAAGAAATGAGAAATTCACTTACCAAAAGACTTTCCTTTGATCTCCATTCTCTAAGAATATCTTTTTTCTAGTGGATCTCTCATTGTTTGTTATTTTGCCTGCATCTGCTGTAGGTTTATGATTACTTGGTGGAGACTGCTGCTTGTGATCAGAAAAGAGAGAACATTAATGAGTTTATAGAAGAATGCAAGACGTATGACCTTGCAAAAGCTGAGATACTCAATATCATCAATATTCATCCAACTTCGCTCGTTGAAATTGACCCGGTAATTTGTGCAATAGTTCTTTCTCATCCCCATCAAACTGTGAAAGCATATTTTAGGACAAAAGCCCACCGATAAAAATTTGAGTTGATATGTATTGGTATCAGGTGCTTCTATGCTAATATTTTCCGATATTGCTACTTATTGTGATATATTACCATATTAGTGATATATTATTTTATGTTGGCCGGTATTCAAAATATTAGTTGATATACCAAATATTAATCGATATATTATCCGATATGACCCTATTAGTTTATAATTTTTATAATTTTCTTCTTCGAATACATTCAATACGGATATATATTGTTTAATAGTTTGATACTAATATATTTGTAATTGATACCGATATCGACACATATTGTTCAATATGTTCGGTACCAATATGACCACAACCGATACTGATATTTACATCTGTGAAGCACCCCTTTAGTTTCTTCACAATGTTCTACTAGTAGGAAACACTATTGATGAATTACAGCATTTACCTTAGGTGCGGCGGTTACATCTTCTGATCCTCATCACATGATTAAATATTTTCACAATAGCAATCAAGTATGCAAAATGGAAGCCTTTCTTTCCTGGGATAAAAAAGTTACTGTGCAAAATATCGATAGGTATGAGACTTAAAAGAGACTTTTATCATGGAACAAAATAGTGGTTATACTCACAATTGTGGCAGCAGGGTGTCATAAATGTTACATAATGTGCCAGGGTCATATGAGGAGTTTTTTTTTTTTTTTAATATACTCTTAAAATGTTTCCAATGTTTGGATTTGTAATGATTTGTTTTTAATACTTCTTTTTTTTTTTTTTTTTTATAACAATTAGGATTTTGCTTGTTTTCTATGTAGTTAAAATTTTATGTGACTATTTTTTGTGGCAAGTGACCCCAATGGTCTATATATTGCTGTGCTAACAGTACCAGTGATTTTTTTTTATTACGTTATATGGGCTAGATACAACTTATAGAATCATTATGTAACTGCCATATTGCTATTTATTGGGTGGTGTGGTTATTTATTGGATGTATAGTTTGATATGTGTTCATATTTCTTTGTAGGATATCAGCCATTTCAAAATCTGATATATATCAGTTAATATTTTATTCTATACTCTAGTCCATTGGTGACTCTTTTCTTAAATGATTAGGTAATCTAGTAGGTGGCCATGTAAAAGATTTTCTTTCTGATAATGTTTTGATCCTATGATCAGCTTAAAAACTTGTCCAGACTTTTCTTGGTGAAGTAACCTACTAGCTAAACTGCAGTCTCTGCACTGTTCATCTTCATCTTTGATCTCTTCCTTAGGTGACATTACCCTTGTTGTATGTTCCTGGCCAATAGGTTTGACAACGTGGAAACAATGGAGGGTTAACAAAGAACTCCCTGCTATTAGAACAGAAAAAAATAAAAAACCAAAAATAAAGGAAGAGAAGACACTCTTTTCCCCTCTAAACCTTAGTTCCTTAACCATGCTAAATAAGTATTCCCTAGAATTAAAAATTGGGTAGATGAATGGCAAATATTGTATCAAGTGATTGATATACCTATTCAATCACTACTATTCATCTATTTAACTTCTGATTTGGCCATTGAATGAATATGAAAACCTCCTCATGAGGAGTACCATAACGGCTCTCTCAATTTAGTAGTCTTTCTCATTGTTGACAAAGGGCTTAAATGTGTTGAATTCTTATGGGGAATCGATCACTCATTAAACTTGGTTGTAGTGCTAACTTCGTTTAGAATTTTGTCACTCCTGCCTAAATGGGTAAATGGTATTAACTATTGAATGCAACTCGAACCCGTGCTCTAGGTCTCTCCTTCTGTGTAATAGTGGCCGTAGCTATAATTAATAGAGAAATGTTTTGAAGACACCCGATGAATACTTTTGGGACACTCATCCAGTCATGGATTCTGGTGCGGTATTTTGATGCTTCTGAAGGTGTGAAACATATTTACTTGCCATAATAACCCATAAACGACATCAACATCAACAGCCCATGTTACTTTTGTTTTTTTTGGTTTTTTAAAGAGTGAAAACAATATGTTATATTGACCCTTCTCAATCCCTCTTTTGCTTCTAGTTTTCATGTAATTAATCCTTCTGAATCTTCTTCCCCCTTTACAGATAATAGAGGCAGGTGAGGAGCGCACAGTAAGAGTTACAGAGCTAGTGGAGATGATAAATAAGGTGTTGCTGCCTATTCCCAGCCAATCAAGCTCCTCTAATGGCAGAGCTGAACAAGACAGTGGAGATGACTATCTTGAAACAGAGCCCAGTGAGATGAACTAGGGCTGCATATGTGGAGTTCTGTTCATATATCCTCCCAATGGTAAGGATCATAAATTAGATTGATAAATATTGAATATTATTTAAATTATTTAAATGACTATTCAATCTTTATCATTTATTTAATTTTTAATTTGGCGGATGAATAGATATGAATTGTTGAATTATCTTATCACTTCACTAAATAATAATGCAAAGTAATATATAAATAATATATCTAAATTCATATTGTAGTTTATTTATGAAAGAGTTAAAAAAAATTGTCCCTTTAATCATTTAAATGACCAGCCAAAACTGTCCCTTGTCATGCATGAAAAATTAGTTTTTTAATTATGTAAATGTCCCTGGGCTTATTAAAAAAAAGTAACCTCTCTAAAATAATATAAGTAAATAATACGGGATTATATATATATATATATATATATATATTGAAATATTATAAAATTTTATTTTAATCTGAGTATTATGTAATTTTTATAGTTTTTCACAGATTTCTTTTATATATATATGAAAAATAAGTTAGATAAGATATGGCTAAGAGTTTTTAGATTTTCTTTTTCTACAATTTTCCATATTTCTAAAGAAATGTAATGTATTTTTAATTTACGTATTTTTTTTTTTTTACATTTTTATGATTTTATTCATTGAAAAAAAGAAACAAACCATTAATTCTCTTATGAGACTAAGAAATCACTATATAATTATATACCTCATTAAAATCAAATTTGGACAATACATGAATTAAATTTAGGTAAAAATTAAAATCATTAAATGAGGTTGGGTTGGACACAATTCAATACTCAAGACAAATTTTGTTATTGTATTTATCTATAATTTAAATTGGGCTAGTTCATCGATAATCGATAATTTATCTATATAGAAAATAACTAAAATAAAAAAAATTAAAAATTAAAATATTTAGTTTAAAATATTAATCAAAATATATATATATAAATGAAAATTTTGTATATAATATTTCAAATATGGTATTAAAATTATTTTTTGAATTGATGTTTATTTTAAAAATATATTAATAAAAAAATTCAGAATTTGAGTGGGCTGAAATCAGAGTAACAGTTGCGGTACAAGAAAATTGTTTGGGTTATCTTCAGGACTCAAAATGTTATTTTTTATAATAAAAAATGTATATCCTCATTCAATATGAAAATTTAAAATAAAATATTTCTATATCTATCATTAGGCAAATTTTAAAAATAATATTTTAAAATATATAATATTTAAATAATATTATATAATATTCAAAATAAATCATGAGGTGAGGGTTTTAGAACATATTAACAAAAATGGAGATTTTCAGAACGGTAAAAATGAAAATTAAAGTCAGAGGTACACTTACCTAAGTATGTGCTACTATTTTCCTTACTCTAACCGGAGCTGAATGGACGAATTTTTGTTATTTTTCTCTCTCTTTTCTTCTTCTTTCTTCCATTTTCTTTCCCTTTGCATCGTTCTGTTTTTTCCCATTTTCCACTCCTCTATTCTATTTAAAGGCCAAAGGAAGTTGCTGGAATTCTCTAGAAGCACGCACGAGTATGCCTCAAGCGTGCTTCGAGCGTGACCTATCGACCAGGGCCTCGCTCGAGCTCCAACCTGACGTGCTTCAAGCGCGCCACCACTGGATTCCGTGCTCGAGAGTGCGGAGAGCGTGCATTGGGCATGCATATACTAGAATCGGAGCTTGAGCCTGGGACTGAGCACGCGTCGGGCACGGGTCAAGCCCGGTGCTGACCGATAGCATCAAAACTTTATGTTTTCGCCATTTGGGACCTATTTCAACCCTTCTAATCTAATATTTTATCAACCCAAATTTTGATTATATAACCTTAATAAACCGTGATTATTATGATTTAAAATTCAAAATCTTATTTACGGTTAACATTGCACAATTTACAACTTCAGTTTCCTATTTTGCCAATTGTGAGATCTATAAGATTTTAGAATCGCGAGAGTTCTTGCATGGAGATGGGATTTAGAGTTCTGTGTTTGATATAATTTTTGGAGTATCTATATCTCTGATACAATGTAAGAAAATATAAGGGTTTGCAGAGAAAGAAAAGCAAACCAAAGAAGGAAAAGGGAGAAGAATGATGGAGGCAGAGAAGAGATTAATCAGCTGCAAATGTCATTAATGTATTTGTCTTCTCACTTCAATACACACTACCCAACGTTTCTATAAATGATAAAGAACAAGGAATATATCCTAAAAACAAACCCAACAAATATCTCAGCTAATTAACAAAACAATTACCTATAAAAGAATAAAATCATAACAAAACTAACAGCTACCCTACAAAAGGAATAAAAGAATAAAAAACAAATAGTTACAAGATATATACAAAAATAGAATAATTATGTATTTTCTAATACTTGGATTGTCTTCTAAGCAATGCTTGTTTAACCTATTAGGCATGCTTATTTTTTTCCATTTATTTATGTCTTGTATCATAGCTTGACGAAAATTTCAATATCAAAAAATAACAAATTCAAAAGTTTATATTAACGCATACTATTTTTATTCAAATTCTGCTAAAAAATGTTTTGGGGGGTAAAAATGTTCATACTCAATTAGAATACAGTAATTGTGTGTCAATCTCTAAATTTAACGAGTTTCAAAACTTCTAGCAATGGTGAAATTTCTTTTCTAAATGAGCTTCAAAAAGTTTAGGGGACAAAGGGAAATGACAACCATGACAAAGATTTAACAACAATCATATGTTCAAATGACAACCAAACGTTAGACAGCAGGCAATTCTAGAGACCTAAAAGGGGGCAACCCAGTGCACGATACAAACTAACAAGTTCATGGGCATAATAGGGTTAAGCGATTGCAACTAAAATATAATCTGATATTCTGACAATCCATCTCAAAAAAAGAAAGGGGGAAAAAGAGAAGAAAAATAATGAAATATAAGAAAGAAAGAACTTACAACTTATAATAGATTAATATAAACATCAACATGATAAAACCACGAGAGGAAAACCAAACCTTCAAATCCTCAAAAAGTATAAAGCGATGTTCCAATAATAAGCCATAAAATTTAGACAAACTCTCAGTTTTTTTTCTGAAGGACATCAACAATGCCATTAACAATGCCTCATTCCTAGTCAATGAAGGCAGGTGAAGCTGAACCATTTCAGGCAGGTGAAGCTATGTGACAGTTATCCAAAGTCAAATATTTTTAATGCCACATCATTCCTATTTGAAAACAGAGGCTGAACACCACTGCCGTAATGCACAAGCAAATGGAGATGAAACACAACCATGTGGAAGGATCTCAAAACAAAAATCCAGTTCCTTACATGAAGGGAAACACAAAACCAAAAGTTGAGCAAAGTGTTAAATGGCCATTTAAGTTGACAAGCCAAATAAATAAATATAAGCACTAACATAAGCCCCAACAAAAATAATTATCCTTATGTGTAAATTTACTAAAAATCTTATTTTTTAAGTAGTGAAAATTTAAGATATGCTTAAAATGTTAGTCTAAAAACTTTTGAGGGCATTCTTTTGGGATGAAATTTCAACTACAAAAATTTAAGTTCCATAGCATCAATGTGTGGTAGTCACAATTCATCACTTTCACTATTAATGACAAAATAAATAAATAAATAATTTTTGGTCCATTGTAAAGTCTCAAAAAGTCATATTTCAAAACAAGATGTATATATGGACCATTGATTTTGAAAATTAAAACAGATGAGTTCTTGTTGATAAAAAAACTTTGTGTGAAACCTTTAAACACTGAAATTTTAAGAATAAAAGTGAAAACAAACTTAAAAGAGTTAAAGCTTTAAGTGCTTAAAAAGTCTAAAAAATCTTACAAAAGAACAATCTCTTAGCCTTCAAATTTTCAATGGAAGTCAAATGGATATAGAATCACTGGCAGATGCTTCATCAACTAAGACTGAGGGCAGCTTCTTCACAGTAGCAATAACAATACCATTAGCAGCTGCAACAAGAAGGGGGAAGTTTCAGTTTTCTCACCAGAAGAAAACAACAGAAATTTTCCAAATTAACATTTTGAGCTAAAAAATAAAAAATGCTGAAAACTCAAGAAGACACACAAACAAGGCAGAGACACAAATGCGTCAGCATGTATTACCAAGTTACCAGATTAGTAAAGAAACCTCAACTAATAGCAATCCATTGGATTTTGATGTAATTGATTGGTCAATTTTTTAAACCTTCTGGACAACAAATTTTCTTGGTGATAATCAAAAGAAATAATAACACGATAAAATCAAGGCCCAAATCAATAAGCCTACAAAAGGGGTACATGCACTTGTATATGTCTTTGGTATTTCTAGCACAATTCTCTTGGATTTTCTTTTCATATAGTTATGTCTCTTAAAAAATGAAAGAGAAAAAAACAATAGATCCCTTCCCCTATATTAAAGCCTTGGTAAGTTGCTAGATTGTGACTAATAAGTCACGAGTTTAAAGTATAAATATAATTAATTTACAATTTCATTATAAGGGTAAAGCTATATATATCTAATTCTCCCTATGACAATGCAAAAGTCTTGTGCATTAAGATATCATGAAATATCTAGCAAACTCAAAATAATATGTTCTCTAATAAGTCAAATAATCTAACTTTTTAGGCCAGTTCAACTGTAAAGAAATGAGACTGTTTTTGACAAATTTTTAAAAAAAAAAAAAAAAATGAAAAATGTTATTAAAATCCCCTTCTTTTCTAACTTTGAATTGAATTTTGCAAAACTCAAAAAGCATCAAAAATATATTTTCAAGAATTTTTTCCACTAACCATAAAATTTTTTTTCTATAATGTTCTAAATCTAACTATAGACCAATCTTTTGATAATTTGGGCAAGTGTAAAAATTATTTTTGGAGCTAATAATTGTAAATATATGTCAAAATTAAAGAAGTATAATAAATAATCATAATGTAATTTAATTTCAAAACAAATTTTGTTTGTATAATTTATCTTTTTCTATCGGAGAAATTTAACAATTTTATATTCACTATCAAATTGTTATAAATAATATTTTTGATACCTTTTGCAATACAGTTATATCACTTCAATATTCATATTACCATCTTATATTTTTGAAATCTAAAAAAATGATCATTGGTGTATTGTTAAAATATCATCTTAGACTAATTATATTTTAATAATTTGAAAAATGATCGTGATTTATCATTAATAGTCATAGTTGACTTCTTAACAATTAAATAATATAACTAAGGCTACAAAAGCATTGAGTATTACTTTATTTAGACTTAACTCATTAATTTGACATAAAAAAGATCGAGCTTGACTCAATAGATATTATTTCACATAAGATATTATCATTAATAAGCATATTCCTTATGCAATATGCCAATACATGGTAAGGTTAGTTTTGGTAAATTTCAGTATCTATGAATTAAGCTACCACAATTTTAATTTGTGCAATTCGTTTGTTATAGATGTATACACCAAGTAATGACTTGTTTAAAATCTACTTCTCTCTTAAACAAGTTTTAAAATAGGTTGAATTTAACTTACTAAGCTTGTTGAGTTCAAACAAACTTTAACAAATAATTTTAACTGAACTCTAGTAAATTTATTTGATGAACAACTCTAATCATATATACAATATTTGATACTTAGCATTGATAAACATCACTTAGTGTGTGTGTATATATATATATATATCTCGCCCCGATTAAAGTCCAACATATAATGGTTGGCTTTTCTTTCACCTGACTTTATATTAGTCAAGTCGGATGGCTAAATGTTCCCTGAACTGTTTTCATTCATAGTACTACCTCGCTGTGGTAGATTTTAGTTTGGGTCCGATCAGACATGAAGACGGTTTTCTTTTCCCTGGTAAAAGTACTGAGACAAACATAATTTATTTTCCATGGACATTGTGGAAATGTATGTTAGAAAAATAAAAAATAAATTGGAAAATGAAAGGCAAGGTTTTGAGTCTTTTGACAATTATTTCACAACTCCAAGACATCATTGAGGTTCTATTGACAATAACAATAGAATGGCAATTGGAAAGTACTTTGATACCGAGAGACGTTTGACTTGACTCAACAGCAGTCGTATCGCACAAGCTTACCCGAATGACTTTTGCATGCGAGCGAGCGAGCGAGAGAGAGACAGGGAAGTCGTCATTGTAGTATTCACAACATAGAAAAAGGTAATAATGTTATGAAGCAGTGTTTAGGGTGGTCAATTCCTACTTCATTACCTGAAAGTGGTTGCAGAAAACGAGTACTGACTGTCTCCCATTGCCGCCTGAAGATAGAAACTGAATAAAGAATGAAGAAAACTCACAAAATGAAATCTTCAGATGCGTTTGCTTCAACTGATGCGCAAGGAGCAAAGTTCGAGGAGGCGATTTTGCAATGAAAGGAAGCCCCGAGCTGCTTGCGGAAGAAGAAAAGACTAACAATGTCAATTTTCTATTCCATACATCAAGTGCTTAAATAGTCTTCGCAATCCGCAACAGGGAAGCCAAAGAAGTCCCTTACTCTAGTTGTATTTACAGCGAGAAAAGCATGAACTCTGTGATGAACATGCACATCAGTACTAATATTACATAGTTCTTCATAAACACTTCTCTGAATAAATGAGTGGAAACAGATTGGTTGCGCAATAGATGAAACGTGAATTCATTTTAGTGTGCATTTCCTCCAGTTCCTTCCATTTTCCTCCTCTAATTCTTCAATCAAACAGATAAAATGTAAGTCATTCATTTTACTGTAAATGGTTTTATACATTTCCTTCATTAATCTTTCTTCTGTTCTGGTTGGTAATCTGGCTGGGAAATGAGGTGATCCAAGGGCCTCCTGGCACATTAATGGCCTTGAGATTCAAATTCAAAGGCCCCCTTCCAGTAAAATCAATAAAACTGAAATGTTAGCAATAAAATTATTTCAAATATTTTGGATCAATTCTTCACAAAAATTTGTCTGTATTAAAATGAATATGCAGATAAAGAATTATTTCATTTCTTACTCGGCAATACCACTCAAGCTTATAGAATCTGGGTCACTGAATTCATTTATAAATATCATGAATGAATTTACTTTAACTGAAAGAGTTCATTAATAGAATAACAATAAAGAAAATGAAGATGTTACATTGGATTGGATATCATTATATAATAACATATTAGATTTTAAATAATATTATAACAAAAAATTTCATCACAACACTTATAATAAAATATGAACAGATGTGTTTTAAAATAGTTTGATCATTTAAAATACAAACTCTCCAAATGCTCATATAAAGAGACATTGAGCTTATAAAATACTCATTTAGAAAAGAATAATTTTATAAAAATGCTGTATAGGCACATTTGATAATATACTATCTCAATGACAAAAATAGATAAATTGATGGATGCTACGTTATCCAAATATAACCCGCTAGAGATTGATGAATTTTTTCTAAAAAATTTATCTGTATGGAAAAATAATTTTAAAGAAACAATTAGCATTATCAAAGATAGTAAAAAAAAAAAAGGAAAAATCCATGAAGCTTAAATATTATGAAAAGATTTAGTTTAACATGATTTGATTCTACATCATAACAGAACAATCTTAATCACCCTCAATTATTACAAAATGATTCTCAATATTCGAAAACTGCAAATAAATCTAATTCCTATTGAAAAATAAGAAAAAAAAAAAACCCAAAAAAATTTGATTTACACAAAAAATATCTGGCCAACGTTCAGTAGATTCTCATGAGGAACATTAAACATGACGCTATTCTCCCTGCATATTTTCCTAAGGAACGCATAAATGTAATCAACAGCAATCTTTTTATGAAACTTTGAATTCCTACTTGCTCTCACCACTGTGTTCCCTAGTATATGCACCACTCCGGCATCCCTACAGCTGCTCAAGAACTCCAGTTCGCCAACCTCGGTTTGGCTGCTCGCCTGCCCCGATGAGGTCATCGTTGGATTAGCTTGTGGGGACTTGATGGGCACAATCGAATCACCAGATGAGATCACGGAGAGTGTGGTGTCACCGATATTGCTCAGTAAGCAGTCTCTCAACTGTGTCGTCTGCTGGCCATATAAACTATACTCATCCGAGTCTGAGCAGCCTTCCATCATGGACTCGAGCCGGACAAACAAGAACAGGCTATCAAAAACTTTTTTCTCAAAGTTGTCGTCCTTCTTGTGAAGGTCCTTGTAACCATATCTGTTCAAGTTAATGCAGAATGTAACATGAACAAGAAGTTCAAGAGTCTGTAACAACAATGGCAAAGCCTTCACAGAAAGTTCAAGAACCCGTGTGTGCAATTAATTTGAGAGTAAATGGAAGAGACTCTGAGTCAGAAATAATATTTCATTGACTCATGTTCTAATACTATTCTACGGCCTTCACTTAACCGCTTCAAATTTTTGATTAATAGGAAACCCCATTTATATAGATATCTTTGGTTCCTATCAGATGGGTTATTTTCCCAAAAGGTAAAATTGTTGGATGAAGACACTCCTCTGAAATATCTCTTCATTGAAGGAAATGTGACTCGTCTGAAGTGCCTCTAGAAGAGAAGCTGAAATCTCTCTTCAAAATGTCCCTTCAGAATCTATCTATATTTGCGGTGACAAGGAAGAAGAAGAACCCATGTTTTCCTATCATGGATGAAAATATCCGTATTTGTATTGGTTATATCGAGCACTTTTTTGCAAAGCAAAACAAAATGGATCAGGGGAAATATCGGCCAATATGTCTATTTTATAGGAGTGTATCGGCTGTATTGAAGTGTATCAAATAATTAATCTTCCTTATAAGAATGTATTAGCCGATAATTTGAATATCAGCTGATATAATAAGTATATCAGCAATATAATGAGATATCACAATTTTATCGTGGTATTGAAAAATATCAAAATGGGGGCAATATCGATATCTATTGGCTGATTTTTCAATCCACGTCTTTCTATCCCATTCCTACCCTATCAAACACATTTCTGTCACTCATATGGCTTTGTTCTATCCATGGTGAACCATCCAATCTATAAACATTTAATCATCGAGGACAGTATCACTATTGAGATAGTTTTACTCAAGGGCCGATTACTTGCGAACGTCATTTTAATTGCATTACCTTGCCACGCAGCGGAACATGTGGAAGTTCTTGGGTCCAATCCGCTTCACGAGAAATCTCTCCTCCTCGGGGACAGTATACACAGGAAGGTATTTTATGCAGATGAAAACGACGACCGAGTGGATAGCTGGAAGGTTTGTGATGAAATGAGAGAAGATGCGAGGCACACCACTGGCTAGCTCAGTGTAGACGAGCCCGATGCCAGGGACCCGAACTAGACCCAGACTGGGCCCGAGGCCAAGAATCCACGCCAATGAAACCTTACTGTGCATCTCGAACTCATAACGTTTCACGGTTCCGTAGTGCCAAACGTACATGATGAGAAGAAAGGCTGCTGCAATCACCAGTGGGACCCATCCACCTTGATTGACTTTGAAGAGTACAGCTGAGAAGTATGTTAGTTCCACCACAAGTGATAAGCCAGTGAAAATCAGAACAAGAATCCAGTGACATCTCCATACCAACAGCATAATCAGAATCATGAGTAATGTAGTTACCAACATGACTATCACAACTGCAGTCCCTGTTACCACATGAAACAATTCAGTTTTCATCAAAGTCCATATACTTTCTTTATCACTGGAAACTTTCATCAGAGAAGAGAGAACATCATTAGTTCCACACATAAGATAATACTTCAAATTTGGCTCAATGCACTGAAAAAAATAAAATAATAATCTGAAACAGAATCTCTTGGGGAGTTTAGAGAAGGCACAAGAATCATGGGATTTGCATTTATTTCGTAAGATCATTGTCAAGGAAACAATTGCCCCAAAAGCATAAGCTAGTAGGAGAAGGCTCAAGAATGGTTTTGTACTCTCACACACTTCCTCAAATGAATGTCCTCTGTAATTGAAGCGTTGATTGAACAAAGACCAATTCCATACAAAAGGATGGCTTAGTGCATGAGACTTCCCGCACTGTGAGTTCTAGGAAGGACTTACCAAAAAAAGAAAAAAAGAGTTCTAGGAAGGATCACATGATTGAACAAACACCGACTCCATACAAAAGGATGGCTTAGTGCATGAGACTTCCCTCACTGTGAGTTCTAGAAAGGATCACATGGACGCAGCCTTACACTCACAATGCTGTGAGCCTATTTTTGTGGAATGGAGCAACCTTGTCTTTGAGTCAAAGTTCACCGTTGGTCTCTCTACACCATGTGTTGAGATATATTTAAAAAAAAAAGGGTACAAAGAATCAAATCCTAACCATTTCATCAAAATTGCTCTAATAGTATCTCAAAAAACCAACCGCTCCAAAAGCAGATGCTATTAAAAAAAGGCCTTGTAATGGTTTTAAACTATTAGCACTAATAATAAAAATTATGAGAAGTGCTAGTAATAGTACTCTTATCCTTCTCAAATCTTCATACAAATATCTCAGTAGATGGGTGGTTTTGGAAAGTGTCTAGTTATACAAAACTCCCTCAATCTTGGGTGGCTCAGAGTGATGGAATAATTACTTCCATATTCCAATTGGGCCATTGAATTTTTCAAGGAATTTTGAGATATGTGATGAAGTAATTACGGATTCCCCAAAAAAAGGAAAGGGAAAAGCAAATTAACAAATAGTAGCTCAGTGTATGAAGATCCCATATCATGGAGTCTAAAAGAAGGTCAGACATATACAAGCTTATTCCTACAATGCGTAGAGATTGTTTCCATTAAGGAAAAGATATTTTGCAGGTACTTTTGCCACAAATTGGTATATCTGATCAGAAAGACATCAAGAAATAATTTTAAACAAGGAATTCTGGTGGGATAAGGTAGTTTTCAAAGCTTATTAATGGGGCATGACTAGCACAATTTTAGTGCATGTAATATTCGTCCTCTTGTCGATATGTTATGATTATTCAATAATCATTCAATAAAACAAAAAACCATGAAACTCAGTCTCTACGAAACATATTAAATGAAAATTGAAACACAACTTTACAAAACACGGAGAGTAGAACTCACCAGAAGCATTTCGGATTATTCAATAATCATTCAATAAAACAGAAAATCATGAAACTCGGTCACTACCAAACATATTTAACGAAAATTAGAAGGCAACTTTACAAAACACAGAGAGTAGAACTCACCATAAGCATTTCCAATCTGGTTTCGGTTCTTAAATCCAGCAGTCACAGATATGCAAAGGATCATAAGAACCCAATTGATATCTGGAATATATATTTGGCCAAGAAAATTCTTCGATGTGTGTACAATTTTTACCCTTGGGAAACAGCCAAGGGCAAGAGCCTGCTTGATGATGGAAAACGTAGCAGATATGGTAGCCTGACTAGCAACAATGGCAGCTAGTGTGGCGATAATAAAAACTGGCCAGTATATACTTTCTGCATTGCGAGATTTTAATATGCAATGTTAGATAAATAAAAATGTTTCTTTGTTCAGTAAAGTACCTTATAAAATCACAGGCATCAGCCGGTAGATTTTCTTGGATGCCCACATTGGAATTGGGAACAAGGAACTCAAGGGTGGGGGAAGGCTATGCATCTAGTATCCTAAAGCTAAAGGGCCAGAAAAAAGGTACACCATAAATTTAGTACAGAAATCAAATAATTCAGCATCGTTTGCACCAGTAGTCTTCAACTCCTAGAAATTTTTGCTACGCTTCCCTCTCCCAACTTTTTTTTCTCTATGATCACTTGCAGCTTCTATTTAGCACATTTACATAAGCTATTCATATACAACAGTTCAAACGGCTTATAAGGAAGAATAAAGAAAGATGGATCAGAAAATAACCTGGTATAGAACGATAGAATGCATCAAACACATGATCAGTGTGATTCACAAGATAGGCAGCTTGTCCAGAATAGGCAAGAAGAAGGCTAGGGAAGACAACTGCAGTGAATGCAATTTGTATAGCCAAAACTGGAAAATGGCCTAGATCAGCAAAGAGTGCTTCCGTTCCTGCAATATTAATCAGCAAAAAGACATTGAAACCTGTCATGACTGTGGCACAAGTAGGTAATAATAAGACATCAATATAAAAATTATCCATAAATAATCGCAAATCCAATAACCCAAATCAGGTTGGATACTACCAGGCAAAACCATAAGAGACAAAATGAAAACATGAGATGCAGCGGTCACTGGACTAGCCAAACTATTCCCACCCAGCCTCAAGATTATTTAAGTACCTACTCAATCCATAAATCCCTACAAGGAAAAATATCTAACCATAATACCCAAATTTTACAACCACCACCAAAAAAAAGAATGCAATGACTTCATTTGGCTCATTGGCCTAAAATCTCAGCTGTCTCAAATATATATATATATATATATATATATATACCGTATTAGTTGAATCGAATTAGAATTGTCAAATCATCCATAATAATTTAGTCAAAACAACAATTCATTTTGATCGAAACCGTTTAGTTCCATTTGTTTCCTGCGGTACATGTCTCATTTCAAGGTTCATTGACTGGAATCTTATTTCCATTTTCCATTACACTTAACTTACTTCTGTCAATTTTCTTTCGAAGACATATATTTCTCTCATCTTATATATATACAAATAAAAATTTATTGCTTTCACAACACCTCGGATTTTTTATAAAAAAAGCAATTCAAAATAGAATTCTATATATATATATATCCAATACAGTTCATAAAATCTATAAAATCCACCATATTACAAATACAGCTACCAAAAATCTTCATCAATCTTCTATTCATATAAAGCAAGAATCCACCATTTGCTAATCTGGAAGGGGTCTCAAAACAATTGCCAATAGGTGAGCCTAAATCTCAATAAAGTATGCATGTGTATGATATACAAATATATGTTAATAAATCAAATGAAATGACAAAAAACCATAAAATTACATGCAAAAATTCCATTGCTATTAAATACGTTCCAAATCAGGATTCCAAAGAAAAATTCCAAAATATATAATATTCAAAACATGCATATCGTACAAAAACATCAGAATACCAAATATATAATGCGTCCATAAAACATGAAGTCCAAAGAACCGTATCAAAGACCTGCAAAAACTTCAAAAGGCCAAAACATTTCAAAATATAAAAATACAAAGCATGTCAAAACATGAGAATCCAAATAATGTAAAAACATAATAACTAAAGACTAGTGAGTCATACACTAACTAATCAAAAGGCCAGCTTTGAAAAAAAGTTACTCATATTCCCAATAATCTTAGGCTGATATACTACTATTCAATATCCATATGCGGGCCTACATTACCCTATAAATTGAGTCAAATGCTACTTTCTTTTTTCACTGATGGATGATAGGTACGTTCTTCAAGTAGGCGTAACATACTAGAATGTGTCCGAACATAAGCCATCAATTTACTTACAATGGTTCTCATTTGTCAAACAAATGACTTTATAACAAATATGCAAAACTTTTTCACTATTTGAAAAAGTACAAACTCTAATCATATCACAAAATAGAATTCTCATTAAATACTTGCATGACATGTAAGGTCAAATGTTCAAATATTTCATAATTTTCTTTGCAATATCTCAGAACCAAAACATAATCCTTGAAAAACCCAAATGTTTGATAAAAACAAGCAAAATCTCAAGTGTTCAGTAACAACCAACAAAATCTCAAAATGTCCGATGAAATACACATGTTTGCAACAATATTTGAAAAATAATGAAAAGGATAACATATATGTACATTTCAACAAATATAAAAAGGAAAATAAAAAGATTTTAAAAATAGATCAAAGAATGGATTTAGATATACTTGCTTTAAATATTAAATTTAACAAATTTAATGCAAAATGACTCTACAATCTTTTTCCTTCTCCTTCTCTCTCTTCTTCATCATATGTCCCTTCTCTTTCTCTCTTCTTTTCCTTTTTTCCAGCACAAACAATGAAATCGGGCAAAGGAGCCTATTCACATGAGCCCTGGTTAGGCATGGATAAAGCACCATTCTCAGCAAAGTGCACACACAAGCGCTACATCAAACGCACCTCAAGCGCGATACATTCTGCCCAAACTACACATGAGTGTCCCTTAAGGGTCCATCAAGCCTGAACATTTTTCCTAAAACACGCACAAGAGCTCCATCATGTGCAGAACTTCCATTGAAAATGCATAGATGTGCTGCACTTACATTGATTAAGCGTTGATCCTATTTCTCAATTTTTTTTAATTTTTCTTAAAATTTTCATTATATAATTATTTTTTATATTAACGCAATACATAATTAATTATGATGTCATAACACAAATTGAAAAATCAAGTATTGCAAAATCTATTAGAATATGTTAGAATATGCATTAAAATATGCTATGATATATTCTTTGTAAGGCAATATTGATATTTTTAATATTTATAAATAACAATATATGAGTATCTATGTATGTGAATAGACCCAACCCAAGTATGAGATTTTCTCATCTCTTCTTATTTTATAATTTTACACAATATCATAGTGGGTTACTTTCCAAAACAATAGCCACTGCTGGCAGTGAAGAATTCTTTTATCATTATTTTTTTTTTTGTTGATGTTGAAGATGGGGCTCTTGTCCATGAATAATATTTTCCTTTTTTCAATCCATTCAACAGCCCAAAAATCAGATTCAGGGTTTTGGTTGTAAACCCTAGATTTGGTGCATTTTATTCAATTCTTCGAATCAGGGAGTTACTAATCCATCACTTTCATAAACTATTGCCTCACCAACTAGCTAATCAGACGCGAGCTTATAGAAATTAGGAATGTCACTTGCTTATTATCTCCATGGCACAAAGCAACAGCAGTAGCAACAAAGTAATAGTATCAAGCAGTAGAGCTTGGGCTCTCCCTCTCCCTCTCCCTCTCCCTCTATCCCCTCAACACTATATGAAAAATTGGCATATAAAACATTCCCTTACTTAAATGCTAGTAATTCTCAATGATTTGATACATTCTCCAAGTGTGAACACCATGCATTTGCCCAAGAGCCCCCACAATGAAGTGCCTCAATTCTTCTAAATCAAATACATGCATGATAAGAGGTGGCGGAGTTGATGAAGTAGAGAGCCGACCGTGTGTTTAATGAAGGAGGCATGAATGAATACACATTCAAAACTTATAATTAATACCCTAATTTAATTAGTTTTCATTTTATTAAATAAACACACATAAATAAATAAATACATATAACATCATAGTAAGTCTTAATTATTATTCTAAAATACTAAAAATAATTACTAATTATTGATGAAAATTTACCATAAATACCCCTCCAACAGTCCTACAAATTTGACACATCTGACCTCAACATGAAATTAGCCTAAACTCACTTACAATCAATGGCTCATCAATTACCCTCATCAATGACCCCCCCAAGTCACAAGTCAAATAAATTTGAATCGAAATATTAAGATATTACATTCATTGCAACAACAATTACTTTGTGTTCTATCATCACTCTAGTGGTGAGTATAACATATTCTTCTTGTTATATATGTGAATGATATTATGATTACTAGCAGCGACAATACTAGTATCATAAATCTTAAATTATTCATTCAAAGTCAATTTAATTAGAATGGATCACCATATAATTGGAAACCTACCACCAGCTATTATATTTTTGCTGGAATAAATCTGATATCATGGAAAAGGAAGAAACAAAATATGATATCCTAATCAAATGCGAAATTAAAATATTATAATGTTGACATATATTACCTATGAACTGATATGGTTCAGACAATTTCTAGAGTCACTTAGTTGTGAAGAGTTCTGGGTCTTCTCATTATGGTGCATTAAACAAGCAATCTTTCATATTGCATCAAATCCAATATTTCTTATGAACACAAAACATATTGAGGCGAATTATCACTTTGCTCGTAAGAAACTCTAACATGAAAAATTCACATTCATCATGTGAAGATTAGAGATCAGTTTGTAAATATTTTCACCAAATCCTTGACTGGTGTTCGAGTCACATACATTTGTAACAAGCATGATCAACATTCATATTCCAACATAAAAAAGTGTCATTATATGTTAGAATATATTATTATAATATGTCTTAGGATATGTTATGGTAAATTCTTTGTAAATATAATCTAATATTTTTTTTATATTTGTAAATAACTCTATATATATGTGTGAATAGATCTAACCTAAATACAAGGTTTTCCCATCTCCCTATTTTACACTTTCACCTAAACTCTCATTCATGTTTTCTTAGCAAACCTCAGTGATGAAAGCAACAAAATGCCAACCAAACAATTTCTTTCTAAAAAGTAGTGCAACGGTTACCGGTTATACTAAGCAAGATTCCCCCAAGAGAGGTCCAATGGTCTCTCCCTCCTCTTTTGAGATAACGATATACATACATAGGTGAAAATGCTTTCAGGACACTGCTGTCATATTTCCATATGTTGAATATACCAATGCCTCCAATTAAGAGAAACCATAGCAAGACAATTGGGGCAAAAAGCCATCCAACTTTATCTGTACCATAATGTTGCACGCTGAATAAACCCACCAGTATCACAACAGCAACAAGCACCACAATATCTGCAACCAGAAAAGGAGGGAAGCAGCCATTATACATTGAAATGAAGGAAACAGGAGCAAATGATGAAAACGGGTTACAGAAGTTAGAAACAAATTATCTGAAAGAAACTAGATCTAGTGGAAATTTATTGAATGTTCCATAAGTCGCTAACAAAATGAAAAAGTTGAAGAAAAGCGTAACTTCAGGGAGAGGAGCAATACCGTTACTCATCTTAGGACAGTCTACCTTGATCCCTCCAGCAGCTGAAAGGACTGTAAACACAGTTTTATTAAGCAGATTGTAGAATCAACAAAAAGGAGAATAATTACAACCCCAATTTTAAAAAGATTATGCACTACTTTTTATAGCGAAGAAATGCTGTAAATATGCATGTTCTATCACATGAATCATATACAGCTAACATAAACAAGATGACTAAAACTTGAATAAATAATGCTTATGGTAACGGATTGAAGAGTTATTAATAGCAGCAATAGTAGTAGTAGTTGTAGTAGCATTGGCGTATTAGCGCTAGTCATAATAGTACTAGTCATGTTGGTTGTCACATGCATATTTTATGAATCCATCAGTAACTAGCAATTTACCCATGGATTTTGAGCTTGCCACTAAGTAAACAAAAATGAGATGGATAAGATACATAGGATAAAGATCTCATCTCAATGTCTGAGGATATGTCTGCTAGGATACTGGGAACAGATAAAGAAAAAAAATAAGTACAAAACCTGTACAAAAAAAGTAGACATGGCTCATTTCTTTGTGGGAAAGTGCACAACTTTGCAGATGAAGGGGAAAAGGATGGACAAAGGTCCATAAGTTCAAAAAAAATTTTCTAGTCACAATTCACCCATTTATCCTCATTCTCTCCAAAGACTGAAAGGAGTAGAATATGAGATGAGCTTGAGATTAATTTATGAGGTACTCACCCCTTGTAAACAATATTTCTCTTTTCAGGCCCAAGAAGATTGAAGGACCCAAAAGCTTTTTGCAAAGTGGTCTAGGCTAATGGGTTACAATCGGTGCCAATCTTTGCCAACATTCCTAACTCCACCTAACATTTATATCAAAAGAGACCATGAAATGATTCTAAGCTTAACTCTTAGCTAATCCAGTGATTAAATTCATGAATTTTTAATTCAGTAATCCATGAGATTGAGGGACAGCAGAGAGATGTACTCTAAGTGCCTTGAATCCCATATTTGTGCCTTGATTTGAGGAAAAAAGTGAAGAGGTGCAGCTCCGGGCAGTATGGACCAGCCCAATTTATTTTCATCACCTAGTTCAAGAATTCTGGCTTAGTTTCTGTTGATTCAGTAGATGTTTGACCAAAAACGTGCACGCACACACGCAGACACACACACACACACACACACAAATACATATATTAATGTTTTTCAACAATTGCACTTGCACATGTTGTATGTTGAGAGTTGGGGATTCAAATATATTGGGAACTCTAGGATTTGAGAGCATCTTCATTCTTATACTCTCATTCTGATTAATGTATATCTTTGCTCTTTCACTCTTGATGTTTTACTTAACGGGTTTTCCACTCAAATCTTGTACGTCATTTTTCACCTCTTTCCCCTGATTTGTGATTGACGTTGTGTCCTACAAGTTTGAGATTTCTTGTGTTTAAGTAATGAGAAATACAAGATAATGATCATATTAAATATTCAAGGTAGGACAAAATTCAAGATATAAGGGGATAGTCAGAAAAGAAATTAGGAACTACAATACGGGATAATGTTTTGCTTTGAATGTCTACATGAGAAACTTCTAAGATTTATTTTAATATTTGCGTTCACCTTTTCAAAAGATCTTACTCTTACATTTCTCCATGGAATTAAAGCCAAAGACACTTGTTGAGTCTTCCGATGACCACACTCTAATCTCTCTGTCAGATGTGTCCTTAACAACTCAGCAGACCCCAACACTACTAAAGTGTAGCTCAGATAAACTAATTTTACTCTTGTACGATTTCAATTGTTTTCTGTCAACTTGGCCATCCTCTCAATTTCCCAGATCTTGTCCAGTTTCCGTCAGCTCCGCCTATTAACAATTCCATCAACACATTCCAATGGTTCTATCATACTAGCACGGTCTTCGGTTTTAGGAATAGGACATGTTCCTGCATAAAGCCAAAATCTTGTTTTGAATTGAAGAACTTAATGTTAAGCTCTTCCAAGGAGTTAAAGTCAATTCTTTCATTCAAGGAGTTAAAATCAACTCTTTGCTTGATCTCATATAAGAAACCAAGTATTATTGGTTCTTGCCTACATTTCAGAGTGCTCTTGGTTGGTGAAACTTGCTCCTCATTACATGTTTCAAAATCCTAAAATCCTGAGATTAAAATCAAATAGTTAAAAACTGATAGCATTAGTTCAGTACTGGTTCAGTTATGATTTGCTACATAAGAATCAATACAGGCTTGGATGAGTTTGGGATTAGTCCTTAAATAAATCAGAGCAAATGATACAAAGCTGGTTGCAGAAACAAGATTTAAGGTAATAAAATTTCCTCACCATTTGCATCAAATGATAATATGTTCATGCTTGCATTCATGAAGCTAATTCTTAGAGCTTGCCACATACTGATGAGATATAATTAGAAACACATGGGGGAACTTGGATATAACAGTAAGGATGCTCTACAGTTACATGGGGGGTCACATATTCAAAACTGCAAATCAAGCAGACATTCTCACATGACAGCAATAAAGCTGTGTATATTGCCCTCCCCAGAACATATAATGTACGAGTCACATACACCAAGCTGCCTTTAACTAGACTGCTACCCTCCTTTTGTGGAATGATGGTCATAAATGATTTAATTCAGAAATATTATAATGCATGAAAGAAGCAGTGACCATTCAACATTTTGAAACATATTATACAGAAAGGGAGACAGTTTTTCATTTTCATTTTTTTTTTTTTTTGGGGGAGTAATACTGGCTACCATGACAAAGCAAGAGTTTGATTGGTATATCAATCATAAAGCAGGATTGAACATAGTGTCACACAATAACCCTCTTTTTCAGAAGAAGAAAAAGAGACTGAAATAGTTACAATACTTTGTTGTAGCACTGCAGTTTTTCCCTTTTGGTAACGAGTAGGAGCACAGTGGTGGTTATAATGTGAGACTACAACATTCTTCTAATGGTTGTTAAACTGGTATAAGATAAGAGGCAAAATCTTTTATGTAAACAACAATTGAACTAAATCTTAAAGAAAATAAAACTTTTCCTTCTAATCCATTTCTCTTACAACAGTTACCTCTCTGTGCAAAGATATTGTTTCCAAAATGTATGACCAGACCCAAGTTCCCTAGTTATATGTCTCTTCTTCACCCTATATTAATGCTAGATATATCATATCTTCCTAAGGTAGCAGCACCTAAGCAACTAGGCTGGTCATCTCCCCTCATTCATTAATGCTCCTTATAACATCATACACATGCACATGCACTAACAGGCACCAATATCTGTTAAATCAATTTATGAGGAAGGCTTATGAACCAAATTTCAACTCAATAATCAAAATTTGATGCCATATACCTGATATTGCTGGAGTGAGAATTCCATCCCCTATTACCATGCAAGTGCCAACAAGAACAAGAATAAGAAGTCCATTCTTCCTGGATGCATGTCCCTCCAACCATCTCTTGGTTTTTGCAGCAAATGAATTTTCGATGAAGGTATTACGACTATATGTTGTTAGCTCCTCATCGGTCCGGTGCTGATTAGGAATTGTATTCACTTTTGCATGCCTACAAAGCAATGAATATAGAGCAAATGTTCCACCTGAACAGCAAAAGACAATAAATGTTAATCAACGTCAATGTCAGGAAGGAGCAAAGTGACAGCCTCAACAGTGTCCTAGCACTTTCGACATGTAGCTCAAATCATACAACAATCACATAAGTATAATTAAGGAAGATAACAAGGGAAAAGGAAATGGAAAACTATGAAGAAAAGAAACAGAAGATCATGTGTTTGCCTAGCCAAATTGCCACCCTCCTAGATGTCTATAAAACCCAGGATCTAGTTGGTCTTCATTAGCTCGCCTAGCCAAATTTCCACCACCACATAAATGGCAGCCCAATGCAAGAAGATCCTGATGTGTGCGGAATCCAAAGAAGGGTCGGACCATATATACAATTTTAACTTTCATTATGTAAGAGGCCATTAGCATGACTCAATCCATGAGCACCGTATTACACATAAAAAACTCATTGCATCAAGGCTCACCTTTCAGTGCCACCACAGCATGCTGGTGCCACACATGCAGAAGCTCCAATTTTTGGCACCAACTGCGAGTGTTGGGAACACACCCTCCTCTCTCAACCTGTCAAGTTGCCCAATCAGAGACAACCAATGAACCACTACCCCATAATTCAACATGTCCATCGGAATCGATAATAATTGTCAGTCAGCCGTATGACTGCAAATTTGCTTCGATCCCTCTCAAATGCCTATAAATACACATGTTCTAGCAGACCTCCAACAGTTTGTCTAACAAGAATGCCACCAAAGCAAGCCAGGCCAGATTGGACTTTCACCAGAGCTCCAAATTTTTTACTAACCTGATAAGAGGGTTTACCCAATAAAAATACACCCCTAGAGCTAATAGGAAAAATACCATAAATTACTGACACAAACAGTTGCATATTCTCGTACTTCCCATTAAGAGGCATTAGATAAACGCAAGAAAATGGCCAAATCTTAGGTATGATTCCTTCAAGTGGAATTAGACAATAAAATGTAAGTACATCCACATTATTCAGAGCAGAATGCCAAAAAAGTGCTCTATCAACTTAAGCAAAAGTAAGATCTCAAATCATAAGGTAGGTGAAGATCGGTTTACCTTGGCCATTATCATTTGCTCTGCAAACAATGAAAACATACTTCAACAGTAGGACAAGAGTGAGGGAGTAAATTATCAATGAAAGTGCCCCGATCACATCCTCTGTATCACTTATTCCATGAGGAAATGTGTTGTAGAAAACATACAAGGGAGACGTTCCCAAGTCCCCATACACCACCCCAAGACTCTGGAATGCCAATCTTAATACCAGGATGGCTGAGAATTTCTGCAACAACTAATGCTCAATCAACTTCAAAATCCTTCAATTCTAAAGTATATGAACAGTTATTTCTGTGCTCGATTATATTTAAATTAAGAATAAATTAACCTGGAATTTAAGATTCAGATCTCAAACTACTTTTGAGAGATTCTCATTCTATGATACATGTAAAATACATGAGAATATAGTCCCCAAAGTAGAAGGGGTTTGAGATAAATGAATAAGAAGGGACTTGTGATAGATGATTAAGTGACGAAATTTATGTACAAGATTTCGAAATGGATTTGGCACAACTGGAAGATACTTTCCTCATATGAATTACTCATACTAATCGGAGATTTTCAATTTAGAAAGATGCCAAAAAATAATACTCAACGACCTTCAAAAGGTATAGTAGATCCTCTTCAACGAAACATAAGAAAATTGTCTTGTTTTATCATTTATTTTTGTCCCATTACACACAAATAGTTGCAGAATTTACCTTTTGTCTATACATATTCCTAATTCTGCCAGCCTCCTCATCCATGGGTTGGTCAAGCTTCTGATCCAAATCCCAAATACTGCCTTTGTTTTCACTGTCCTGGTTAGCAACAGAATCCATTTGTCGCTGATTTAGCTGATTTTGCCCCGTTCACCAACCTCTCCCCTCCCCCCCCCTCTCTCACATAAGCTTACGTAAAATCCAATCGCGAACCAACAAAATGGCTTGAAAACAGAGCTTTGTTGTAAATAAATACATGCTTCTTCGGTTCTATGTAATCCAAATGGGGAGAGCCACTGAGATCCACCAACAGAAGTCCAAGCTCACAATTTCAAACAAAAAACTGATGCAAATCCGATTGGTGTTTTCCCAATTAAACTGATTTTAATCTTCACTTCGACTTTCACGCCTACTCATAAAAATGAATTCGAATTCGATGGACAAATGCCAACGTCAAGAGAGTTTAATCAAATGCCAACGAATTCGATGGACAAAAGCTGCTAAAACGTTCGGAGGTATCCAAAAAGTCAAGTAAGGATAGAACAATTACTTGTCCAGAGAATGGATAGAACGATTGATGGGAGAGAGAAACATGAAAAACGACAAAGCCCTGAAACTGATTCTGCCCAAGTGGGGTCAGCTAAGAACAAACAATCTCAACCACAGAAGCCCTGAAAATCCAGTAATAATTTCGCACACCCAAGATGGAAAAAAGTAGGGTAACGCTAAGTACAATTCACGCTCCCCGGATCTTTTACGCACCCCAGATTCTACCGGTTTGGGTTCAAAATTTTGAGAGGCACTTTCAGAATCTGAAGAAACAAGATCCAGGTTCAGAAGTTGGAAGAAGCGCTTGGTTTTAGGCTTTAGCTCTGTTGTGTCCCTCCTCGACAGAGTAGATTGAACTACAACGACGCACAAGAGAGAGCAATTAAAAGACTATGTCACAGAAGCATCTTGGGAAGTGAGGCTGTCAGGCTGGTTTATTACGCTCTATTTTCAATTTTTACCATTAAAGTCGGCGACGGAGAGCTTTCTCTGAAACACCCATTTCCAGGCAGGTTCGGCGGGTGATGGCGGCAGCCACCTTTATATGAGGTCGAGAGAGAGATGGAGGGTCATTTGGGTACTGAATTCTATTTTGAAATCTAAGAATATAAAAATATTAAATATGTTTTTAAATTTTTTCTAATTTCTAGTAAAAATTTAGGAAGAGAGAACATTTACTCTCCTTGTTACAATCTTCTCTGTCAAAGTAAAAATTATTCAACCCAACAATCATATTACTTTATCCTATCTTGATTAAAATTACCCAAAATCAAAATTAGGGTTTATGTTCTCATTCTATACCAATCACATAATTATTTTCATTAACAATCTTTATCTTCTACCGGCCTCTTTCATCGTCTTTTTTTTAAAATTATAATCATACGCTATAACTATTGTGATAATCCCACATCCAAGCATAAATATGATCAATTTTAGTATCCTCTTTTTGGTCTTATTATTTAAAAATGTGTTAAAAAAAATCTTAATGTCAATCATCAAAATATTTCATAATTGAACCTTTTAATCATTCTGAAATAAAAAGATTGACTTGTTGCTTTTCTTGAAAAATTAAATTAATAGACTAAACTTTTGTATGAAAATTCAAATGATGATTTTTTTATAGAACATTTCACTACTAAGAATGAAATTTTAACAACGTATGAAATAAATCATAAGATTTTAATTTTGAATAAATTAATGTGAGCTGAAATCGATTTTCACTCTACATAAATTTATAATTTCAATAATTTGTAGGGAGATGATACAAAATATGTAAATTAGTTATTGACATGAAAATTTTGGGTATATGGGTTGTTTAGATTAGGAAAAGGATTTTCCTATAAATTTTAATAGTTAATTTATTATTAATTAATAAATTTAAGCAATATTCTATTTTATATTCCCCATAAATTTTAGATATTTGAAATATAAGTTCAAAGAATTACTTATAAATAAAATATAAGTCAATAATAGATGAATAAAATAAAAAAAAAATTCACTTAAAAATATAAAATTATGTAATAAAAAATTATATATAATTAATTATATTATTAGAAGATGCTATGTTGAATTGAATTTAAATAAAAAAATAAATTTATATAATTAACCCCGTTTAATAAGCTATAAAATTTTATTTTTATTATTGCTAAAATTTAATGATTGAAAATCAAGACATAAAGGATTTGAATTTTTTCAACTATTAATAAGTCTTTTATTTCTTATAAAAATTAAAATAAATATTTTACCTTTTTTATGATAAAATAGATTTAAAATAAATTATCGAATAAAATCCGTATTAATATATTGTTGAGTGTATCTCTTAACATGCCATATTCAAATTAGTATTTAAATAAATAAATAAATAAAATTAGGCTAGTGAAATCCGCTAAAGTCACAGTGCCCAGATCAAAGGCGACCGTCATGCAAAATTGTACGTATATGTAACGTGGGATCTGGCAGACGTAAGAGATAAACTTATTTTTTTTAATTTAAAATATTAATATTTAAATAAATAATTATAATTTAATTATTTTTTAAAATTTAAAAAAATTAATTAAAATTAATTATTAAATTATAACTATCTATTTTAAAATAGATGGTTAAAATATAAAAAATAATAATTTTTATCTTTTGAAAAGATAAAATTACCCCAATCCAACGTAATAGAAAAAAAAAATACATTTTATTAGGGAAAAAAGATATTTAGAAATAAAAAATGAAAAAGAAAAAATTGACGTTGCAAAGATAATTACGTAAATGAAAAAAAAAAGATAAATATTGATAAAGAAGAAAAAATTAAGATGAAATAAAATATATATCTATTTTTAATAATTTTTTATATAAATAAGCATATAAATAATATTATTCAATAAAATAAGAAGAAGAGGAGTTGAGAATTTTTCTTTTTAATAAGTAAGTAAATTTTATAAATATAAAAAATACATAATTAATATTCTATTTCAAAGTATTTTATCAATTTAAATTTAGAATAAAGACGCTGGGGCATGCCCAAACATCGTGAAATAAGTCACAAACCCAAAATGCTCTTGGGTTGATACTATCAAAATGAACAAAACGCATCAAATGCTCTTGAAATAGATTTGCTTATTTATTTTTAAACATATTTTTATTTTAATTTTAGCACATTTTATAATAGGGTCTTGATCTGAATAATTGCTTAATTTGTTTTATATGTCAATTCTTCATGACCACTGTTTTCCCATCATTTTGTATTTTCTAATTTTATTAAAAGATTGTTATTTTTCACCTAATTTATATAATTAAAACATTATAACAAAAGTGTAAAAATTAACAAGTTAGGTATATAATTGATGAGACTAAAATATTGTGCTATTTTTTTTTTTCAAGTGATTGTGATATTTTTGTAGATTAGCCCTTGAGATACCACTTGACTTGCTAAAATGCACGAAGAATAAGACAATAGAAATTATATTCGTAGAATATTTAATTAATTAATAATTTTTGACGAGTGATATTATGATATAATCTTTTTAACTCATAAAATATCCTGACCAATGTGATATTTTATTTATTTATCATAGATGGACGGATAGCGTTATAGTGTTAGTGGTGGTCAAGTTATAAATAAAAGTTATATTATAAATATTGGTTTATTTTTTTAATATCAATAAGAATTTTAATAATTTATTAAGAAAGGGACTACTATTAATGTTTTTAATAAGGGGAACCAACAACAACGATTAGAAAGGCATGCATGTCAATCCAAGTACGTGGAAAAGCATGGTTGTGATAGCCCAAGTGGGACAAGGAGCAATAATGAAGTGGTGGGATATTGGCTGATAATGCTTTTTTTTTATTTCAGGTGGGGTGATAATGCTTAGAGTCTATCTAGTATTACTAATAAAAGAGATTTTGAATAAATAAAAATAAAAAAATTTGATCTTTTATGAAAAGCTTAATTGATTGAAATTTCCTAAACGTTACTCTGAATAATTTTTAACGAATTTTAGTTTACATTATTTTGCAGAAGCACCTATCAAAAGTATTTATAAGGGGAAAAATCTGAGCTTTATGTTTCATGTACAAAATCAAGTAAAATGCAAAATCAAGTAAAATGCTTATTAGATTGTCATATTGACCCATTTTATAATAAATTGGTTGTTTTAATTAAATTGTATTTGAGCCCTTTTTTTAAGGTGTTATCCACCTTACGTTCTGATCATTCTTTTTTACTGTAAACTCTTTTCTAAGCACTTTCTTGTTGTTTTTGTCACAGATGTCACACAAAGATGTTACCCACCAGGATGGCATCAGAAAATGCCTTTGAAACTTACTTGGTTCTATTAGATATCGTCGTTGCAGTCACAAAACTGTTGCTGGTTTGATCAATCGGGACGTTATGCTCTTTGCAGAGCCACCAATCACAAGGAAGAGCACTTGAGTCACTCAAGCACCTCTAAAATTATGAGACTACAACCGAATTTGAATTCGAGGCAGACCCGTGGAGCTATTCCACGAGCTCCTTCTGGGTTCTTCTATTTTTTCTGATTTGTGGCCCACGTTTTGGTTGTTGCTTTCCCTTCTATCTGTTTTTTGTCTATTTTTATTTTTACTTGCTCACATGAACCGTTGCTGCCTTAGTCATTTATTTTACTTGCCTTCTACTGATTGGAAGTACAGGGAATAACAAAACATAATATTTCACTATCTCTCACTTTCTGTGCTCCTCTCTTCTCCCTTCTCTTTCTATATTTCTCTCATTCACTCGCCATCTCTCTCCCCTTCCTGTCTTATTCTTCTCCCTTTGTCTGATCTCCCCTTCTCATAAGCTTGGATTGTTTGTATGATTGTTGCAACAGATTGGAGTTCGCATCAAAAACTATCGGCGTAGTCAGTGGGTGTGGTTTCTTATAAAGCTCCATCCCCCATGGATTATTCTTTTCTAAGTCTAATATTTTAACATTCACTATATTTGTATAAAAAAATTATATCTTTTGCCTATTGTTTTATTTGATTATCTATTAATGAGATTATAGTCCATGCAATAATTACTATGATAAGGCTCCTAAAAAAAAAAAAAAAAAATCACATTAAATGGTCTCTTTAACATCATTAAATTAAACTATTTATATCACTGTTTTAAAATTAAAACACCTGCTATAATATTATATAACACATATAATTATTTACACTAACCATCTATACTAATTAAATAATATTTTAAAATTTTATAAAAATATTTTAATACAAATTTTCAACCCCCACAATGTTCATATTCCTTCTTGAACTTTTTTAGGTCAGATTTTATTTGTCTCGTTATTAAACAGATATTTAATGATATTATATAACATACAAAATTATTTATACTAATTATCTATATCAATTAAATAATATATTTTATTTCTATAAAAACATTTTAATATATTTTTTTGACTCCATAATATTTGCATTCTTTCTTGAAATTTCTAGGCCAAATTTGTATTATTGTTAAACGGTAATAGCTATTTTTATCTTTTTTTCAAATGATAATATACTTTTTCTTCAAAGAAATATCAATTTCAAGATAAAAGGGAAGCAAATAAATTTATGAAGTACTGAATTGATTACTGAAAATTATCAGATTTGATTATATTTATAATGAATTTGACCTTTTCTGTCACTTACAAGTTGCCTATGGTTTATCAGAGGCAGTGGAAGCTGTTATATACCACCGTAGGTTTGGATGAATCAAAAGGTTAAGATTAGTAGTGATAGCAACACACAGTAAAAATAATAATAATTATAAAATTAAAGAGATGAGATATAAATAATTTTACGTGAAAAATTCTCTTCTAAACAAGTAAAAAAAATCACAAGATTATATATCCAATAATTTTTACTGTGTAAAATCGGTTATATAAATTTCAAATATAAGAATTCAACTCTTTGTATCAAATGGACCCAAATAATAACAATGAATGCAGAACAAATCTTCAGAGCAAGAAAAAAAATCTTATTCTCTCTTTTCTCTCTCTTCTTCACTTTTTCTCATTAGCGGCGCTCACTGGTTTCTAATTTTTACAAGTGATATATCTCTCTTAATCGCGCTTCCTTTTATAAAATCTAAAAGGATTTCCGTGCACTTTTTCTTTATAAGCCACCGAAACTAATAGTCGATCATCATTCAGTATAAGTAGTCTGATTCTCCTTCAGACTGAGCAATTCGATCGCCCTTCGGACACAATAATCCAGCCGCTCTTCGGCATCGGCACCAGATCGCCCTTCGACATTGGCAATTTGGCTAGTCGCCCTTCAGTTAGGCAATCCAACTTGTCACCCTTCAATTAGGTAGTTCAGTCTGTTGACCTTCGACATTGGCACCTAATTTCCCTTCGGCTGTTCGCCAGGCGCGCAAATACAATAATACTCTTACCTTAATAATGTACCTATGTGAGTATTCGGTCAAACCTTTGAACAGCTAGTCAGTCGGATATTGGCCCATACAAGAATGATCCATAGAAGTAATATCAGTTCATTGTGGCGACTATTTTTTTATCATTTTATATTTTCTAATTTTATAAATGGATAGTCATTTTGTATATAATTTATAAAATCTCAACGTTATAATAAAAGTGCAAAAATTTAACAAGTTAGGAATATAATTGATGAGATTAAACTATTGTGCTATTTTTTCCAAGTGATTGGGATATTTTTGTAGATTAGCCTTTGAGGTAGTGCTTTAATCGTGGTCACGCTACTACTTGCCAATGGAATTACTTGCTAAAATACAGGAGGAATAGGACAATGGAAGTCGTACTTGGGGAGGGTTTAATTGGGTCAATAATTTTTTGATAGTGATATTAGGATATAATTCTTTCAACATATAATGTTTTATCTATTAATCAATATTAATGAGCTTATATATCAATAAATTGTAAAGAACGAATTTCAAATTTAAATTTTAATTATAATTAATTAATTAAATTAATATAAATAAAATTAAAGTTAGATGAGGAATAATTGTGTTAAAGTTAATTTTGGATCGAATCACATCGAATAGAAAGACGCTTGACCGGTGCCTGATGCGCGCACATGTTTGTTCTATGTAGAGAGGTCGTTCCTGATAAACACTTAATCAGAGTTTGAGGGCATTTTTCAATGTGTTCATACTTGATGCACATTAGAGGGACGCTTGAGTGCACTATGATTCGTCAGCGTTTAATATGTGCCTAAAATGATACTCATACGCCACAATAATTGGTCGTGGCGCCCGATACGTGCCTGATAAGTGCATATGGGTTAATCTACTATATAAGTTATATCTGACTGATTTTCAATTATTTTCTATCAGATTTTAAGAGAAGAGAGAGAAAATTAGAAAAGACCAATTAAAGTTATTTCAAATAAGATTTTGATAAATTTAAAATTAAGGCAAATATATCTCAAGTCTTATTTCCTTTATTGTTAAATTTTTTTCACTTCTTAGACATTTATTGTTCTAAATATTCATAAATATTATAATTTTATAGCTAAAATATTTAAATTTTACATATATGAACTCTTACTCTCACTTGTAAAAATCATATTTTTAATTCATATACATTGGTTTGCCAAATTAGTTTTCTATAAATATATTTATACATGTGTTGAGAATCTAGTTTAATACTTTAATATGTTACGAGATTCATATATAAAGTCTTTGCATGCTTAAAATCACTAAGTATATATTTTATATGTTTTAGAATTTTATAAATCTATCCCTACATGCATATCATTTGAAATGAAATGTTAAAATCCTGCATTGTTACTGATTTTTCTGCAACTTTATCTGAAAATCTTATAATATGGCATTATGTGTTTTAAATTGAGCATGTTTAAATTTTTACAGAAAATAAAAGATTGCATGATAAGAAATGAAAACAATTTGAAAAAAAAAAACTCTACAAATTGTTAAAAAATTATGAATATTTTCTCTGAAATAAAAAAATACAATGATTTTGTAAAATTTTATAGAGTTTTTATTTATTTACGCATCAGAATTGTAAGAAATTTAGTTGTAAGGATCGAATTCTTAGGATTTAGCCTCTTAACCTTAATGGAAAAAATCAGCCTAAGTAGCATGTGGACTGGCCATAATAGTTGACCGGCTAAGATAGTTGACCGAACTAGATAGTTGACCGAATTAGATAATTGGCAGGTTATGATAGTTGATTGGCTAAGGTAGTTGACCAGACTAGATGGTTGACCACTTAGGATAGTTGACCAGAGTAGATTGATGGTAAGAATGAATCGTTGACCAATTGGAAGAGTTGACCGGATTACCTTGTCGGCCAATTTTAATTAGAGTCCGAACTGGTCAAATCAAAGTAGGTGACCTACTCCCACCTACTCCATTGACTTTGTAGATAGGGGATCTAAAAGGAGTACCAGAGTAGGTAACCCATCCCCACCTATTTTCACCTACCATGTTGTCTATAAATACTGAATTTGGGGGTTAAGAAAGAAAGTAAAAAAAATCTAAAAAGAGGCACAAAAGAAAAGGAGCGGAAGAACTTTCAGGCCAGATTGAGTAAGAAAATTCATAGATCAGGCAGGTATACTCTATACTTTATCTTTGGCTGATACTAATTTCTATTTGATTCTTTTGAGTATTATTATTCTAATACCATTCTTCACTAAGTTTCTACAGATTAAATATCATAATAATGACTTTTCTTATGTTTTATAAAGGATCTTCATGTTCAATGCATGTTCCATATTTTATATATTGGATTTTGTCCCATGATTCATGCTTAAATATTATTGGAATTTTCTTTTCATATTTGAGTCGGGTATTGTAGTAAATGGTAAAAGTTCAAGTTTTGGTACTTGGAAAAGTTATACTGTATATTATTCAGATCGTTTGTAAATATCAGTTTGCTCAATTGAAAACTTCATTTGTTAAAATGTAAACCACAAAATCAAGAAAAATTATATACGATAAATGATGGCAAAGTAGATGTAAGCCTAAAATGTAACATTTATTGAAAATTTAGTTATGGTCGTGTAGCCGCAAGTCTAAAATATAGCCGTTATTGGAAAATTGGTTATGGTTGAGTCACTGTAAGTCTAAAATGTAGTCGTTATTAAAATTTTGGTTATGAAACTAGATCAAGGATGTTGGAGTGATAACTCGATGACTTCCCCTGAGCCATGGAGGAACTTTTGGTGGCATCTTTGGACTATGGTCTCGTATACCGGTTTAAAGGTATTACCGCCCGCTGCTGGGAGTAAAATAAGAGGATTGACCTTCGATTGTGTGGAGATTACACAATCCTTCTTCGAAATTATCTATATGTACCGATTTACAAATATTGTAAGTTGCGAAGAAATTGTTATAATAGTTAAGGAAGTTGTTGGGATTAGACACTGCTAGTGAGGTAACTCAACAAATGAAAAGTCATCGGAGCACATACAGGACTTGTAAGGTGTGCTGCAATATCAAAGGTCGATGATTGTGGAGATAAGGCCCAAGGACTTGTACAGAATATGGCCGGACGAGGATTGTTGACCGGTGGAAATTATTGTTGACCGAATTGTTGACCAGATGGATATGAAGAAGAGTCCAGTCAACATACGTTAACCGGCTGTTAGGCATCAAAAATGCCGGCTGCCCAAACAACCGGTTGCACAAATAATCGGTATGTGTATTTGAGGCAAAATACCTGGTTGCCAAAATGTCTGGTCAATGCGTTGATCGAATAAGATGGCAAAAATGCTGGCTTGCATTAATGGTCGGAATGGATGAAATTATCGGTATTGATTTATAACAAGAATGACCGGTATGCGCAATTTGTCAATATGTGCAAATTGTCAGTGTGGCAATTGGCCCAGTATGCTTGAGAAAAATGACCGGTATGCTTGTGAATAAAATTGACTGGTATGATTCCGATATGCAAGTGATGAAAACGACCAGTATGGTTGTAAGGAAAAAACTGCCAATATGCTTGACCGGTATACATGTAAGAAAATTGACTACTATGTATTTAAAAGAAATGGACAGGATGGCCAAATGGAGGGCTTCCAAAATGGCCGGACGCCCATTTTGTCAGGAATGGCCAAAATGCCCGAAATGGGTATTTTGGGCAGAATGAGTATTTTGGACAGAATGGGTATTTTATAATTGGGTGGTTTAGTGCAAAATGTCAGAATGGCACAATTTGTCCGGTATGAAACAAAATGCCGGAACGGTACAATGGGCGAAAAAATGTATTTTGGGTGATATGGTGTATTTTTTCAGAATAAAGCAAAGTTATGAAATAAAGTTAAAATGACCGGTATGCCTGGTAGCCAAAAATTACCGATATGAATGAACAGTAAAAGTGACCGATATGAATGTAGCAAAATTATCAGAATGGGATGAAACAACAGTTTGGTAGGAATGGACAGTATGAAATTCCCATAATGGATGACCAGTTTGGGAGAAGAGGGTGGTAAGGTATGGATTTAGTGATTTGGAATGTCGTTTCCTTGGAAATTTGGGAATGCAATTGTTCAATTAAGAAGAGTTGACCGGACTAAAATAGTTGACAGAAGCCAGGTTTGGCAGCTTGTTGGGCGCCGTGGACTGCACTCGAATGCCAATCCGCATAAAAGTTACTTGCGGGTTTCTTTTTAAATTGTTAGGGACGCGTTTTTGGGAGAAGAAAGCAGAGACCACGGGTAGAGAGAGAGGGAGAGAGAAGAGAGAGAAATAGAGCAAACGAAGGCTTTTGGGATGGATTCTGGCTTCGAGTTAGTTGGAGAAATCATAGAGCGGGTCGAGGCAAGTACATCTATACCAATTTCTTCCGTTTTCTTTAATTTTTGTTCGACCTTCTTTGGGTATTATTATCCCGATATCCACCCAAATTATGAAGAACACATAGCTCATGATTAGTACTCAAAGTATTTATGGTTATTTATCCAATTTACCTTCTGATTTGTCCGGTTTGGTGACCGAGCCCAATTTGGAATTTCCCTATTCCCTTCGATTAAATATTAATTTGACCCCCAAATATAAATTACTATGTTCCAATAATACATATATATCAGCCGGACATCCGATCTCACAAGTATCAACCTATTCCGACGTCCGGATGCTCTAAATTAGCACAGGTACTATTCACCCGAGAATAAATAAAAAATTTTCTTTCTTCCACCCAAATTAATTGTTATGAAAGTATGATTTATTGCATGTGTTCAATTATAAGCTCCAAAAAAATATGATTGTACTCCACATGTGGAAGAAATGTGCTCCGAAGGCCCCCAAAGTGATAATTGCCCAATATAGTAAGAAATTCTAATCTTTCCTATGTATTGTGACATCCATGCATCCAAATTGACATTTGAAAAGATTTAAATCCGAAGGAAAGATAATAATCGGATATGTAATTAGAGGAAAGTCCACAATGTGATTTGTGTTCAAATTGATTCTCCCAGATCGAAATATTGTGAATGAAATATGGTGGATCTTTCCTCAAAAGTATAAGAAATGAAACGAGGATCACGAATTTATATTTATAGGATAGTATTCCTTGACTTGCCATTTATATCACGGTAGAAACCCAATAATTACCCTAACTGCGTATCCTAGCCGCATATGGGAGCAAGTGATATTTGTAGTACGCCTTAGGATACTACTATGGAAGAATGAAGATTGCCTCTGGACCGCGGGATGTTAGGATAGTATTTTATTGGCCCTGTATGACCGGGTGATAGGCATACCGCTATGCCATGTGATATTTGGACTGTTCTAGGCAATTTTATTGGACATTGAGTACGTCGTTCGGCCTTAGATCATAAGGGGTATCATGATCCTTCCTCGTTCTCTCGCACCTTTAATTAATAAGACCTATTGGTCCTGGTTCGTAAAGATGAGTAATTATATATAATTTACATCCCAAAGAAAAAATAATAAAATATAAGAAGTTAATCGTATTCCAAAGACATACTCGATCATGTTTTTTATTTATGCATCCTCATTATACTCATATGTTTCTCTTTTACTTTATTTTGCATATATCGTTATTGCCTTATGAATATTGCACTTGTTAAACTGTTAGTTCACCCTTACTTCTCATTATCTCCAATTTAGTACAAGTTTGATATGCCCGATGAGACAGCGTAGAGATTTGAAGTGGTCTAGGTTTGGATATAAAAAATCATGTCGAAGACTTGGAACTTGTAGTTTTATTTATATCATGGGAAACTGTATATATGTATATTTCTTTTGGAAATTTTAATATATATTGTACATATAACTTATGATTAGATAGTTTAATTTTCGCTATGTTAGATTTATTTATACTTTTACAAGTTATTATGGTTTGTTATAAGTTCTTAGTGGCATCTCTCTTTGGCCAATTTTGTATTTAGATATACAGCATTGAAACCATGAGTTATATGTGGCAATTAGATCTTGTGTGATTTTGTATATTGTTAATTATATGATGCCGGAGTTGAGATTATTGAATGTATTATGTTTTGAATAGGAGATTGTATAGGTTTTTGTATTAGTGAATGTCCATATTACAGATAAAACTCTACCGAATTTTTGGTAGAAAAATATGGTCCGTCTCATTGTCCGCTCGCTTCTGGTCCCTAAAGATGATTGAATTTTCGACATGATTTTGAAGGCCTAATATTTAAGAACAAGACTAATAACATTAGGATTTAAAAATGGAAATCGGCAGCCAAGAAAACGTCTTCCGATCATGTTTTGTACCTTCTGCTCCTATTTCATTTCTTTCGATTTTATTTTAAAGTAATAATTATACAAATCTTTGTTTATTTATACTTTATTGAGCAATCGGCTTACTCATTACTATTTTCTTACTTTCAAACGAGTAAGAATTCATACCAGATGAGGATGAGAAGAGTTGGAGGACTACTTAGGTTTGGAGGCTGATCTGGATTCACAAAACAAATGGGTGGATCAACTTTTGATATATTTTGGTCATTTTAGAAACTTTTTATATAACAAATCTGTTGTGTAAATTAATGGATATTTGTATGCTTTCACAGGATTTTATAGTTTAAGTATTTTTGGTTCCTAGTGGTATCTCAAATATCATTGGTTTCACCCTGTAACTGACCGACCTAGATTTATTGGCCGGCTAAGATGAGGCCAACTTAAGATGTTCGGCCAGTTTAGATCCTATGTGCGCATTATCATAAATTATTAATGAATATTTATGTCTGCCTTATTCTTCCATTGCATTTTGATATTGACGGACGTGATTAGTAGCCTATAAAAGATCTGATCCGTCACATTAGTAGTGGTATATTATGACATGTCTTAATATATTATAATAGTGATCAAAGTTTGAATCTAACATCGGTGGGTGAAAACAATGTTCAACCCTATTTACAATGTTATATGTACAACGACACACCTACGAATATTAAATAATAGTATAAGACCTTTATTTGTATGAAAACAAATATAATAAGGGTTTCGATTATCCGCTCCTTAGTCAATAAGGCCCTATTGGCCATTGGTCTATAAGAATTATTGTGTTTGATCATGATTTGTATGGAATTTTGATTATGAACCGAAAATAAAAATTTAAAAACTATACGTTTTTGTTATGAAAACTCAAGGTATTGCATCTGAATTTAATTCATTATTTCTTTTGATATATTTTAATATAAATTATATGTTAAATTGTGCAATTATACGCCTTACTGAGTTGTGGATTCACTCCTATTTTTATTTTTCTCTAACCCCTTCATATTAGCAATTTCGGGCATTCAAAGATGAGAATTATGGTTGAGGAGCTAATTCGAGGAAAACTAGATTAGGATTTGGATGAAACAAGTAATAATATTTTGTTTCAAAATAATAGTTTTAGAACATTTACATTTACATTGGTTTAACGGTTTCATATTAATATAGTTCTTATGATATTATGTTCAACGGTGTAGTAGGATGTTGGATTGTCTAGCAGCAGTTAATCATAATTGTTGTTTACTCTAATTTTATTTAGATGTATCTCTTTACATATGATTTGATATTACGTCATAATTAATATGCGGAGCTACTTTTAGATGTGACAATTTCAAATCCTATATTTTGGCTAGTTATCATATATTTGGGTTGATTGTTGTTATCGACTGATAGTTATTTAATAACACGAGTAATTAACATAAGATAAATTAATTCTATTAATAAATATCGGGATCGGATTTTTGGACGTGACATAGATAAATGGATAATATCATATTATTCTGATAGTGCTCAAATTATAAATAAAAGGTATACTATAAATATTTGTTATTTTTTTAAGAAAATATCAATGAGAATTGTCATAATTTATTAAGAAAACGACTACTATTAAGGATTTTAATAAGGCGAACCAACAACTACGATTAGAAAAGTATGCATGCCAATCCAAGTATATGGAAAAGGATAGCTATCAAAGCCAAGTGCAACAAAGAGCAATAATGAAAGCGTTGGGACATTGGCTAATAATGCTTTTTTTCTTTTTTTTTTTTTGGGGCAAGTTGGGTGGTAATGCTTAGAGTCTATCTAGCATTACTAACAAAAGATATTTTTAAAGAATAAAAATAAAAAATTTAATATTTATTAAAAAGCTTCATTAAAAAACAAATTAAGATTTCCTAAATGCTACTCTAAATTATTTTTAACCAGTTTCGATTCACATAATTTTGTAAAAACACTGATTAAAAATGTTTATAAGAGGAAAAAAATTTAAATTCTGCGTTCCATCATACAAAGTCAAATAAAAGACTTGTTTGGCTGTCATATTGATCAATCTCTATAATAAATCAATTATTCTAATTAAATTATATTTGAGTCTTTTTTACTGGTAGGACAAAAGTGTAAAAAGGTAACAAGTTAGGAATATAATTAGTGAGATTAAACTATTGTGCTAAATTAAATTTAAAAAAAAAAAAAAGTGATTGTGATATTTTGGTAGGTAAGCTTTTGAGATACTACTTTAATTGGTGTCATGCTACCACTTGCCAATCAAATTGCCAAGTGCAACAAAGAGCAATAATCAAGTGTTGGGATATTGGCTCATAATGGTTTATTATTATTATTATTATTATTATTATTATTATTATTATTATTTAACAAGTTGGGTGATGATGCTTAAAGTCTATCTACCACTACTAATAAAAGTTATTTTGAAAAAATAAAAAATAAAAAATTTGATATTTGTTGAAAATCTTCATTAAAAAAACAAATCGATATTTCCTAAAAGTTGCTCTTAATTATTTTAAACTAATTTCGGTTCACATAATTTTACAGAAGCACCTATCAAAAGTTTTTATCGAGGGGGAATGTCTAAACTCTACGTTCCATGATACAGAATCAAGTAAGAGACTTATTAGGCTGTCATATTGACTAATTTTTATAATAAATTGATTATTCTAATTAAGTTATATTTGAATCTCTTTTATTGGCTAGCATTCTTATGAAGCTGATGACAAACTGCTAAAAATTCATGTTCAGATCTTCACTCTGGTTTACAGATTTATATTTTTGTGACATTCAAACTAATTTTTAAATATCAACTCGCATTCTAGTTAATGATTGAACTCTCGTTCAAATGCCATTGGGAAAATTATATCTTCTATCCCAATCGACATGCCCCCTTATCTATATAAATCACTCCACTCTCCTCTCTCTTAGCTCATGATTGGATCATATCTCCTTACTCCTATAGGGTCTTACTCATATATAAGTTATTAAAATATTTTTTTCGATTTGTCAAAACTTTCATGTTGTTAGATTATATATATATATTAAAGTCTTTCTTGAATTTATCATTATTGTGTCTTATAACGATTAGATATTAGCTATAATTATTCTTAGGACTTAGTTGTGCATCCAAAACGCTATTTCTATAGTAGAAATGGTTAGATTTAGTCGTGCCATTTAACCTAATTTTTCAGTATTTAAATCGTTCAAACTGTAATCAAATGCTGCTCGAATGTTGATTGCTTTTCTAGTTCTACTACTACAACCCTACGTTTTGATCGTTCTTTTTTCCCATAAGCTCTTTTCTAAGCTCTGTTTTGCTGTTTTTGTCATAGATGTCACACAAAAATATGTTACCCACAAGGATGGTGCCCCTAAAACGCCTTCATAGCCTGCTTGGTTCCGTTGGATCTCATCGTTGTAGTCACAAAGCTATTAGGTGCTTTAGGACTATGATTCATCGAGCCACCTCCAATTAGAGTAGAAAATTTCACTTGCCTCTTGGTGACTAGCCGGTTGATGTGGCTCTTTTCTAGGACTTATATTTTAATATTTTTTGTAACTGTATGAAAAATCATATCTTTTTTTGATATTTTATTTAACAATTTATTAATAAGATCATAATCTAATATGTAATAATTATTATACTGAGGCCCCTAAAAGAATTCAAATTAGACTACCTTTTTAAAATATTTAAATTAAATTATTTATATTACTGTTCTATATTTAGATATCTATTATAATATTATATAATATATATGATTGTTTATACTGAACTTCTGTACTAATTAAATAATATTTTAAAATTTTATAAAAATATTTTAATACATTTTTTTGACCCCACAATGCTTGCGTTCCTTCTTGAAATTTTTCACTTTGGATTCTATTTGTCTTATTATCATTGGTATAACTATTTTTGTCTCATTTTTATTCAAATGTTAATATACTTTTTCTTTAAACTAATATCAATTTCAAGATAAAGGGGAAGCAAACAAATTTATAAAAGTATTGAATTGATTGCCGGAAAATAATGATCAAATTATAAAATTTGAGATGACAGTTTAAACTTAAAAAAATATCAGGTTAAATTTTAATTTAATAGTCTCTTTAGGAGAAGTAGGATCCCTAAATCTGAGAGAAAAATGAGTAGGGGATACTCTCAATAATTATCTGAAGTATTAACAATTTTTTTTGGCTAATCTTATACTAATTTTCTATTTCTCAATTGATGTTATTGACTTTTATTTCAATGTTATCTGATGTACAAAATTTACCCAAAAACTATGTAAAAATTGCAAAAATGACCTATATTTTAAATTATTTACGCATTTTAAATTTCTTATTATAATTTGTAAAATTAAGAATACAAATACAAAAATATATAGTATTTTTTTGATATAATAGTGGAGCAAACCCAACTAATCTGCATCACCCCAAATCACACGTGGCCGCCTTTTTAGAGAGATAGAAACGACATCGCAAATGGTCACTTTTTGAATTAAAATATAATAATAATTTTAAAATTTTTATCAATACCTTCTAAAAAGATAAAAATATTTATTTTTTAATATTTAATTATCTATTTTTAAATAAATAATCATAATATAATTATTTTAAAATAATATTTTTTTAAATTAAATTATAATTATTTATTTAAAAATAAATAATATTAAAATATACCTTTTTACTTTTATATAATAGTGGAGAATCACGCATACATGAAGCCGTATACGGACTGCGTATGCATGAAACCAATTTGCATCACGTTACGTGGCCGACGAGAAGAACATTGATTGTTCTGATTGCGTATTGAAAATAGTATTACGGATATGAATGTCAACCAAACAAGATAATATACTTTATGACAAGGAATTAATACATTAATAAAAAATAAAAAAACTGAAATTAACGAGAGAGGAGGACGGAACTAGGGGGGCTGCAACGTGCAGGCCTATCCAACGCTAACGGGAGCTATTGGATTGAAATCCGATGGCTCTCATTTTTTTTAAAAAAAATTATAAAATTTAAAAATAAAAATATTAAAATTTATATTTTTATAATCAAAAGCAGAAAAAATATATATAAAAAAAATTAAAAACTATATTTTTTTTAATATAAAATGGGAGCAGTCGGATTTTTCAATCCGACGGCTCCGAGAAGCGTTTCAGCCACCCCAAATCCAAGTAGGACGGCCAAATTCAATTGCCATCTAACTCAAAGTCATTGACTGCTGTGACAGTGGTGGACAGAAGGAAGAATGTCAAGATGATCCATTTATTTGCAGGAAAATCAAGCTGAAAGAATTGCAGAGATGGGGGGGGGGGGATCATGAACAGCCTTTGCTCCCTACAAACATCAAATCCTTGTAAATGAATTATATATACACTGCAACGAAAGAATTTGTATCAGATCCAAAACTTTAATGTAAAACTTCATGATTTCTAACAAACAACAGAAGCTGGAAGATTAATTTTCGTTTGATTAATACTCGTTGAAATGGATCGCTCCGGCTTTCCACACGATGTAAGTCGTCGCAAACATGACCGTGCTGATAAAAACAACTGAAAATGCAATGATAAGCAAATCAACACCACCTGGAAAATTGAAGGTCAGGCCCTGGTCTGGCAATCCCCTCTTGCTGTCGTCGAAAAGGTTTGTAGGAGCTTCCGGGAGGCCCTTTTTCCCCTTGTCACTCTCTCTCAAGGCATCTAATACGCTGCTGCCCATTTCTGACTTTGTGGCCTTCGATTCCGAGTAACGGCTGAGAACTCTTGCCGCTCTTAGTCTCTCTCTCGCAGTTAATGATGTCCTTCTCGGTGTTGAAGCATCTGAAGTTGGAAGTTCGGAATCATTCTCAGTTTTGGCTTCTAAATGTCTCTGAGGAGGCAGAGAAACATCCAAGGAAGGACTCGGTGGTCCGTCAGTAATTCGGGCATCATTATTACTCGCATCAGTGATCATACGATCACCATCTGCAACAAAAACATGCATGGGCCTTCTTCGGCACTTTATATATCCCCAGGATTTCGACATTACTAGGGGTTTTGAAACATGAGTACTTTTTACAACAGCAGCTCCAGTGCCGGACGCTGAGACCTGCACGTTTGATTGGGGGTGAATTGTGAGAATAATGAGGAAGTAACAGTAATGAAGACATTCAACTCTTAGAATATAAATTATATGAGAAAAAAAATTGTTTTTCTTCTTTAAACTTTATTTTTAGAAGCATTCCTCTCAACGATTATAGGAAAATCACTCATTAATCCCATGGTTTGGTGGCACAGATCTTACACCATGAATCCAGAATTGACAAGGTCACGGACAGAGCAACTGAACCTCTATGATAACTGTAATAACCCAATTTTTATTTGGTTTATTTTGATAATATTTGTTATTTTGGGTATTTTGGAGGCATTGGAACTAACTGAATATTGTGAAATTTTAAAGGAAATTCGGTCCCCAAGTTCACGCCTAAAGCGCGTCCAAAGGAGGCGCCTGAGGCGCAAAAACCCATGGGCCAGTGCCCAAGGTGAACCCAAGGGTCGCGCCCGAGCGCGGAAACCTGAGGGGGTGGCGATCGAGCCACCCCTGAGGCAGCACTTGAGCGCCGGCCATTATATAAGCAGGTGGCGGTGAGTCGGTGCGGCATTGGTGCAAAGGGCAAAGCAGAGGAAAGGAATGAAAGAGAGAGAAGGGAGAAGGAAGATGAGAGAAGAAGAAGAGTTCATGTTGATCGGAACATTCTTTTGTCAAATCTGCTTAGTATGAGGCTAAGATAAGTATCTACAAACTCTATCATTGGTCTGTTTCAATGTTTGATTTGTTTTGCTTATATTTTGGAGGTTTCAAGTTTGTACATGTAAGTTTTACTTAACCCGTTCATTTTCTCCATACATGCATGTGTTTTACCGATTGTTTAGGGGCTTTGTTCTGAATTTCTATATATTTAAGGATTTTGTCATTTTTATAAAAAAATAAATATATAATACTGAATATTTTATATCAATATATTTATATGAAAATGAACATTTAACTTGTACAAGCCGTGCATGTTTATATGATGTTGCCTGGGGATCGTGGTTACTATTATCTGTTATCTTACCAACCCCCGACGGGAAGAATATCTGTTATTTGAAATTCCTTTTCTGCTGATAGAAAAAAGCTCTATTTGTAGTTGACTCACCCTATCTATTTGAAATTTAAACAAATTTTAATATATTTGAACGTTCTAATATATCTAATAAATTTAAGGATTGTATCCAAAGCTACGGGTACAAAAACATAGTAAACAAGTTCTTTATCTATAGGAGACAAAGTACATAGATATCCCAACCTACAAGTCTAAATAGTGGTTGATCTGGTTTAAGATTACCAGCAATATATGTAACTTTTTCTCAAATTAGTCTTTTAAACCTTCGATACTCTAATTTCGTATATGCATTGTGTTTTGGCACGGATTTGTATACGGACACTAATTTGATATTCGCAGATTTGCTCTCAAATGAGATTTGGTATGTCTCGTACATTTGATATGTGATTTTGTTGCAGAACCTATTTGATTCAGTTTATATGATTTCGTTCCAAACTCTGATTCTATTTATATGACTTTGATTTGAATCCTGTTATATGTATATCTGATTTTGATACAATTCTGATTATCTGATTCTTTTTATCTGATTTTGTTCGGGATCATTTTTGTTTGTATATGTCTTGAGGGGACTATATTTTGATTTGATATATGATTTGAGTACAAAACTACCATCATCTTTTTGATATTAGATTATGATTTGAATTTGATGATTTGACTTTTGATATCGGCCTCTGGATTTGTATTTGTTATCTACTTTCTAACATCGAATTTGTATTTGTTATCTATTTTTGGAATCTATATTTGTTACCGTCAGCTTTTTGACATTGGATTTGTATATCAGGTTTTCAAATTTGCACCTTTTATCTGTTTTAGAATGTATTTATAGACCCTCCCTCTGATTTGTTGGACATTTTGTTTATTATATACGATATGATATTTGGTGAACTTTAGGCTCATGTTTTTTATTTCTTGTTCCTTCAAATTTTGTGGGCTTGGATATATTGCACAAGTTGGACGTGAATTGGTTGTCGTTAGCTCATTATGGTGAGTGCCAGCTTTGTTTTGGTCCAAGTTTGTGTTAGCGGTATTCTGGATATTTGGGACTGGCCGAGTGGAGGCCCATAATTTTGTATATGAGATCAGTTGGATTATTTAATTGTTGGGATATGTTGTATTTGTTTATCGTCGATCCGTCACCTCCCTTATGATGTTTACAAAGCAAGTCAGTTAGACTTGCTTTAATCCGAGTTCGTAGCAATAACCTGCATGCGTGTACTCCATAATGTTAAAAAGTCCTCTATGATGCTGATATTGCATACTGTTCAAAATTTATGCAAATTAGACCAACTGGGTAACCAGGTCAGTGTAATTGCCACAGTCAGATGTTAATCCACATTGCAACACGCTAATGGGGTGTTGGAAAATTAAGGTGCAAAAATGGCAGGAAATTTAGCGAAATGCTCGGGGCTTTCATAGCCACTCTTCTTAAGAATGTGTCAGGCCTTTATAAGAGTAAACCGGTTTATTGAAATCACCTGTACAATACGAATAGGGCCGTTTGTTTGATTGTGCGTTGCATTGGCAATAGTAAACCGCACAATTTTCAAATTAATAAGAGATTGTTTATAAATTAGGAATTGTACTTTGCAATAAATAAACCCACCGTTGGATCTAATATTTTTATCATGATTCAAAACTCACACGCAGAACCCTATTTACAGACTAACACTTGGAGAAGTTAGGGCAGTTTATATGTGTTGGTTAGAAAGTTGATGGTTCTGTTGGTTGGCAAGTTGGTGATTGATTGACTGTGTTGGCTATAAAATAAAAAACTACCAATCAACCACCATCACCTGTGACAGATCTGTCGTTGGCAGGTGGCTCATGTTATACCATTTTGAAACCATCTAACCTGAGGATGATTCCATGTTCTTGTGGAAACTATAATCAAATTAGAAAACGGTAAGGATATGCTAGAGATTTTATTATTAATTTATTAGATAATATTTGCTTCCATATGTTGTCAATTCTTGGAGATATCTAAAATTCTATAAGTTTAACAGTCTCTAACATAATTATGAAATGTTACAATTTTTTTTTCAATCATCTTCTTATTATAGTCGCTATTAATTAGCAAATTACATGTGTTTCCTAGTTAACATAATAGTAGGGTGGCCCTATAAAAGAATCCTAATTTTTTTAAGTAGCTATAGCACAGTGATATAATGAGTATGGATGCTGCTTAATTGTTTCTTTCTCACTCACCCCTTGCTTCTACTTTCCCTCCATTTCTTTCTCTCCTCATTCCTCTCATACCTTGCATCAAATTTGGTATCAAAGTCAAAATCCCAATTTTAAAACTTTCCATAGCTCTCTAAAATCCACCACTCAGTTCGCAATTCTACAAGCAGCCTACTGCCTTCCCAAAAGAGACAACACTAGCCACCAATCTGATACTCGCCGTTGTCATCTCCTACAAAGAGTCAGAAATGCCAAGATGCCGATACAATTACCCATTTTTCCCCAACCAAGCACAATTACTCTGTTAGAGACAACTTGAAAGCATCATAAGAAAGAGATAAATTACAGGAGCATCAGGAGTCTCACTCAACGAGGTCAGGTTCCTTTCACCCCGAAAGAGTTGTTGAGGACATCCCAAAAATTTGATTTATCAATTTAAATAATTATATTTGCCACCATATTCTAAAATTCTATAATTTTAGTCATCAATATAATTCTTATAGAATACTATTTTTTCTCCCTCTTATTTCCTTATTTTAGATCATCGTTAATTAAAAAATTATACTTATTTACTAGTTAACCCAAAAATATGGTATCACTGTATAACCATCCTAATTTTATTATTTTAGTAGTTATTGATTAATGATATAATGATTGTGATTGTTTCCTAATTATCTCTCTCCTCCCCATTTCTTCTTCTTCCCCCCCCCTTTGTTTGTCTCTTCTCTATCCCCTCCTTCCGTTCCTGCTGCTGCTTCTTCTCCCTCTTCCTCCCTCTCGTTCTGTGCATAAAAAAAAGGCGCAGAGTCAAAATGTTGTTGATGAGGGCTCCAGAGAGTAAGTTGGATTTGTAACTACTTGTGCTGCTAATGGGTTGTGACGGATAAGAGCAAAATTGTTGTTTCAGCTGTTATATTGTCTTTACAAGCAATAGACAATTAAGTAAAGGTTGTGGGTGGTTCTTTTGAATGATTTGCCTCTTTTACCTATGGTTCTATTAGCATTGCTCAAAGGAAGCATCTTTGGGAGGATAGTAGTTAAGTCAGTGCCTGTTAGTGCCTCCGTCCACAAGCCACAGATTCTCATGGGTGATTTTAATCCTATTCTTTCTCAAAAGGACGTAATAGGAGGCAATCAACTGATGTCTGTAGCAGTCAGCAGGCTCAAGTTGTTAATAGATGAACTCAAAAGACTTTATAGAGTTCAGTCATGTTTGTGAAAGAACAGCTTAAGCTAGGGAGAAGTTACTCTCAGTCCAGTGGCAAGTGCGACATCATCTGACAAATCAAATATTAATTAACAAGAGAAGGCAAAGCTGGTGAATATGATCAGATAGCTGCAGCACAGGAGTGTTTCCACAGGCAGAAGTCTAGCATGCACTGGGTTAAGGGGGGGTGTCAGTTTTTATTTCAACTAGAGTTTCTTGGAAAAAGGTATAATTTGTAGCTTCTCTGAAAAGCTCTTTTCAGCTATTTTTGAAGTAGTTTTGAATTGAGACTTGTTTTAAAAACCCCACAGCATCTTTTAAAAACTCAACAAGCTTTTCAGGGAAGTTCCAATTCATCTTTTTTATCAAAAGTTATTTCAACAGCAATGCCAAACAATTATTTCATGCTTCAATGCAGATCAGGAGAAGCTTGAATTGCACTCATTTTCTTTATGAGAGTGGGACAGTCAAACTTACTTCCAAGAAGGGTATCAATGGTGGTATTGCAATATTATCAGATTTTTCCAAATACTGCCATTCATGCATTCTTGATAGATCAATCTGTTATTGAGAAAAGGGATATACTTTGTCTGCACAGTAAAAAGATTGATTTAGTTAATCCAATTACTGATGATGAGGTGAGAGGAACTTTCCATACATTGATGAAGATAGGACTTCAGGTCTGGATAGCTATAGCTCTGATTTCTTAATGAAGGGCTTGGCAAGTTATGGTAGGGAAAGAATTGCTGCTGTCCAGTACTTTTCAGAAGCACAAAATTGATAGGGCAAGTGAATGCTATTTCAGTAACATCAGTGCCCAAAGCCTAATGCTGTTGGATACTACAAGCCTATACCTTCTTGTAATCTCTTTTATGAAGCTACTCCCAGAATTATAGTGTACAAGGCAAATTTCTACGGGGGAATTGATGAACTATGACCAGGGAGCATTTGTCAAGAATATGGGAATTGTGAACAATGTTTCATGAGGTAGTTAGCTTTCAAACAATATCATCTGGCATAAGATCTCCCCTAGGTGTAGGTGTATGCTGAATGTTGATATTAATAAGGCCCATGCATCTATTAGTTGGGCATTCATTTGAGAAAGACTGCCTAGAGCACACAAAGAGAGAGCAAATGTATATATGATCATCTCGCTGGAAGACTTTCACTTTCCTTTCTATACAAGAGCACCCTCTTCATGTGGCTTCCCTCATCTCTTTGTCAAATAGGTCAAGACTTGTATTTCCACTTCAACATTGTCTGTTTATCTCACTAGTGCCTCCCATGGTCATTTCAAACCCGACAAATAGGGCTGCGGTAAGGGACCCAATCTGACCTAATTAGTTTATCCTAGGAATGGAGTATTTGTTGAGGAAGCTTAAAAGTTTGCAAAAAGCCAGGCTTCAACTGCCACCAATTTTTTTGCAAATGGCCTGTTGAGTGTTACTATTTGATAGGGGTGATATGTGTTGTTGATTTGATTCATGGCCACTTTAAACTTTTCTCCTCTTCATCTGGGTTGATAGCTAACATAACTAAATCTGTGTACATTTTGGTGGGAAATCACAGCAAGATAAAGAGGAAATTCCATCTTTATTCGGCTGCAATGAAGGTATCCATCCAGTGAAGTACCTTGGTTTGGTTGGGGTAATATGTGATCACAAAAAAGAACCCTATAGCTCATGAACAGGTTTGTTGCTCTGAAAGGGCAATAGGTTCAGTAAAATTTTCTGGTGAAGAAATGAATACAGCAACAGTAACTAAGCAACAGCAGAACAACACCAACAAATCTGATTCTCTGTTGATCACCTGCCTGCACAAGCCCCATCTATAAGGAAATGTGGCTACAGAGCACTCTATACGCTTGTACACTTACCGGGGAGCCCACTCTGTGCAGTAAAAGTGGACAAAATTGGCACTGCATGATAAATTTCCTCCCTCCCAGCTTATGAAAATATAAGGAAGAAAAAAGGCAAGTGATTCCACGGCACTCCGCTATAAGAATCTACTAATGTGCCCAAACATTCTATCACAGCCTGACTAGCTGCCCATAGAAGGCTGCTACTAAAGATCAATTGACAAATTTATTGTTGTCCATCAGAACATTTGGATGTTTCTTTGGGCGGATGGCCTCTATACAGCAACCATATTCTCTGGATCCTTATTCTAGCAATGTGTGGAGGGATGTTATGCAATGGTTAGGCATACAATTTCACAGGCAACCTGGAGGGTGGTCTACTGAGTTGCAGTGGACCTGTAATTCTCAAAAGAGCTCTAATAGGGATGGCTAGCGTAAGGGAAGCTTCACAAATTAACACATTCTATGGAGGATTAGATGTATGCAATCATACCCTCCCAATGCTTAGCGGCCATTTCCAGGGAAGAGCACTGATAGCATTCACACTAAGAAGGCAGCTTTTGTGGACACCATATATCATGTACGAATCAACAGAAACACGGCTTTACAAGGCAAAACAAGAGATTATTTTGTTCCAACTAACCTAGTAAAGTGGGATGTTTCAGTTAAAGCTTTTAATAGGAAAAAGGGGCTTTGAAGTCAACTAATCTTTTGTGGTTGAATAGTGTGTAGAATACTTGTAATTCTTTGTAAATATGAGATGATTAGTTTTAGATCTCTGTAAATCAAATCTGTTGTTGGGACCTCCGTGATACACTTAGGTATGTCTGCAGTAAGTTGTATTGGACCTGAGTCCCCTCAGCAATGACTGATGAACTTATGCCATTTTGGTAAACACAATAACACAAAAGCTCAAACTTACCAAGAGAGAGAAAAGAGAGAGGGGGTGAATGGGGTTAATGTGTATTCTATTTGGAACAAATTCACACGGCAAATGTTCAAAGGAAATGGAAAACCATTTTCCCCCAGTAGCACTGGTCAAATGCCCTCAAGGCATTCATTGGCGATTCCCTTGTGGAATTCCCAGGCAAACTCATCTTTTCTTTTTTCCTTTTTCTACATCCAGCATAACAGAATATCCACACTGAAATTTTAATGAACCCACATTTCAAAGAGTCTTATGAAGCATTTTAGGAGGCTCAAGACACTAACAGGATCGTGGCAAATTCACATATATGTTAAGAGTAGTAGCAAGTTTAAGGCATAACTGGTTGTGTAATAATGACAACTAATTAAAAGCCAGAACAAAAGGCCAAACATCAGCATGTAGCTACAGAAGATGGGATTCGGTCATAAGTAAAGCATGGCTGGACACAAATTTGGCCATAGTTGTAACCTTTGGGGCCATTTTGAATTGCAGGTGGAAATGGACAAGAATAGAGCGGAGACCAATAGCTGCTACTGCTAAACCAGAAGAAAGGGAACTAATTTTCAGCAGGAAAAAAGACAGCTGTTAACAGAAAGTACAAATTGAGGCTCAGGTGACTCCTAATTGCATGTCTGCTGCTCTTTTGAGGCAAAGCTGATTAATAAATTCATCCCCTGTCAAAGGAAGTAATTCTGATCAAGAAGAGTGGGTTTCATGGAATCAAATGCTCCCCTGTCAAAGGGAATAATTTTGATCACAAAGTGGGCAACATGGAAATGAAAGGGCTGCTAATTAACTTGACAATAAAAAAGAGTTTCATTAGGAGAAACGATGTTGACGTAACAGTTATACTTGAAACCAAGTCAAGGCCAGTCAGTTTAAAAGGGTGTTTGATAGGTGTTCTCAACACTGATCTTATCTGAAAAAAAATATTATCATGCAGGAAAAGGAAGCACCTGGGTGGCATGGGGATGAGATCCCAACTTGATTGCAGGGACTCGTACTGAAAGCCTCACCTGAATGATTCATTGCCCAGCAGTAGAGTTAAATATAGATTGTAACGTAACTTCTGTTTAGCCTCTCTGCAGAAAGGGTTTCTCAATTTCTGAAAAGGGTAATCGCATCGACAAATCTTTGTAATTATGGGGATTAACGTGTTTCTAAATGCTTCAGATAAAAATAACAACATAGAATGTGTAGAGAGTTCCCAAGAGATTGTTGAAGTCCTTGTTGCTGCTGGTTTACCTTATGTTAATACAGCATTTGGTTTCTTGAATAAAATAAAGCGAGAATGGAAAATATGTTCTTTCAAAACAAGGTAGGAATAAATAATACATTTGGTTTATGTGAGGAACAACTATTCCATTAAGAAATAACAACAACCATCGTGCTGCCGACAGTCACCACACCAGTCATTGTGGGCCGGTGACCACCACCACCACAGTCACCACTGATGCCACCTTCATTGTCATGCAAGCACCACCAACACCACAACCACCATTGCTACAGTATGACTCTTTGAACAAATAATTCCACCCTCCTCCCTGTTATTATCTATTACCATATATTCGTTATAACCATTCCTATAGAAATAAATATCCCACCCAAAAAATTCGACCGAACAAGGGACTAATTACTCCTGGTGAAGTACTATATTCAACCAAACCCCACGTAGGTACAGTGGTTTCTTGTATAAATTGTGCAATAGAAAGATGAGATGCAGAGTATGGAGTAAACTGAGAGAGTATTTTGGAATCAAAAATTATTTGTAACCTACTTGTCTGCTGAAAAAATATTCCAGGGGCCAATTCTGTCTAATCACTTATCAACTCTAGTTCAATTGAAGCAACAAACAAGAATTGGGTGGCTGCTTTTAATCTCATTATAAGTGAGGAACCATGAAAAAGATGGATCTTGCCATCATTCCTTTTGAGTGGTGGAGCAGAGATGAAGAAGGAAAAAAATGTTCAAGGTAGTATAAAAGCTAAAAGGTGTCAAACCTGACCTTAAAGACTTGAATGTTCAATATTATCAAGACATCAGCTGTAGAGTAGCAGCACGAGCCCGCCTTTGCAATATTCAAGCCTGGCTAGCAGTACAGCAACCACTCACGTGATTGGAAAGGAAAGGCAAAAAACTGAAGAACTCAAAAAATTACTGATTGGAGGGAGTCCTTTCACCAACATAAAGCAAAATCAGATTGGATGTTCCTTGGTATCTAACACCAAGTATGTCTTGCTCAAATGAAAGCCAGAAGAAGGATGAACAGAAATTATCTATTAGAATGCGGTGTTTAAACATATGAACACCGAAAGAAGGGGTAAATAGGTGTTTCTTCACGAAAAATACAAATGAAAATTTTATAATTCCAATTCATGTAAAGAAATTACTTATCTAGATGCCAAAATTAAATCATCACCATTCTCAAGCATATACAATAAATAAAATGTAAAAATAGAGAGAATACAATATTTGGTGACAATGGAAAAGCTCTTAAATAACTTGTTCATAGAGAAAAAGTCTTAAATTTCTAAATCACCAACTGAGGATCTAATATATGATAAGACTCAACTTACATATCCACGAAAAGACACGACAGACCATCTAGCTAACTAACTTTGGACACATGACTATTTAAAGCCCTCCTTATATCTACAAATCTGCAGCTACTCAGACTTCCTCTAATTTTTCCAAGTGAAACTTCGGTTGATCGAATTCATCTAGCCAAAACTCGCTTCAAATTTACACACAAATCACACAATGGAACTCCGTAAATTATAGGCAAATCAATTTAAGGTTTAGTTTTAGATTATGTTAGAGATCGCATGATAACAAAGTGTTCATCTTGAAAGAAAAAAGATCTCTCAAAAAAAGAATGGCTTTCTTAATTTTTCTCTTGAATGCTCTAAGAAAACTTCCTCAAAATCCTCTCTTACTCACTATCACTTTTACTTATTCTCTTAAAATTTTTAGATGTAGGAGTTATCAAAATAAACTTTAGTCAAAGCAATTGAGTGGAGTGAATAGTAGATAGAAGCTGAATTTGTATTCGAACTAAAGTCTCGCGAACATCGCGTAGACTATATACTAGCCTTCCGTTTGAGCTTTTAACACGCAAACGGCTTGCAGGTATAATCTAGAACTCCAATAGCTTGGGCCATAATCTCACGGACAACAAGTGATGGTCTCTGAACATTGTTAGCTTAAGCGCCTATCTCGTGAGCTACTTGAAGGCTTGGTAAATAATCCCAAGAGCTCGCAGTCACGTGCCAAACAACCTACGAACATATGTTAAACTGATCTACAATTTTGCTCTAGTATGAATCATGTGAAGATCGCATGAACACATTGACCATTTTCGCATGAGCCATTGTTCATGTGAAAAACAATCCTTCCATACTAATTAAATTTGAATATAAAACTTAAATCTAGAGACAATATATAAAATAATAGATTCAAAATATAACCAAATGTCACGAAATTTGCCAATACTAAAAATAGACTTAACAATCTCCTCCTTTGAAAATTTTCATAATAAAACACAATATAACAAATATATAAAAAAGGACTCAGATAACGACCTACTTAAAAACATTAGAAACCATTATCATTCGGTTCATAGTTGAAAATATTTATCCTACACAAACAATAAACACAATACAACCTTGTTAAGCATAAAGTAATAGATGAAAAACAAAACAAAATAATACATGTGATAAATCAAATATCAGTATAAAATAACATAAAATCCAATAATACAAAAAGAATCATATAAATATCTCTCCATACAAACATATAATCTCTCCCTCGACATAAAGCTCCCCCACACACAAAAAAATACTCCCCCTTTTTCTTTCAAAATGAAAAGGGGCATACTCGTCAAGACTATCTAAATCATCACGAACATCTGAAATCCCCATTTGTGTTCCAATATGCTTCATTAGGTTTTGCAGATGTTGGTACTACCTCTGCATCTATCTATATTTGGTCTGCATCGATAATAAACTCATGCTAACTAGAGAGTCCAGACTTAGCATACAAGCCATAAGCTTTGCTGCTGCTAAAAAATCAAAGATAACTAATTCATAAGAATCACAGAATTAGCATGTTGAGAAGACCTAAAATACGAAGAATGAGCATTTGTACGATATGGAAAAGAAGGGTAAACAGGTGCACGAGGGGAAGAGGGAGGACTATCCTCATCCATGGGATCAGATGTGTCACAAGCTTGCTGTGCACGATAAATGTGTCCATGGCTTTGCAAGAGAGTAGCATGCCCTATGGATTTTCTAAGATTTGCATAAAGCTTGGAAGAAAAGGAGATGCCTAGGAAAGATATTATACATTGAGTATGACAACCAAATGGAAGCCTAATCTCTTACAATAGACTTTATAGCCCTCAAGAAAATGTGATACTATATGTGCAGATAAATGAATAGGGTCACCTCGGAGTAAGGCAAATAGAAGCTAAGCCCTAATTAATGGTAGTGTAGTCCTGTGGGAGACTAGCTAAATATTGGTACACATGATCCTACATATAGTTAAGTGTTCAATAGAAAACTCATACATGAGAAAAGAAATGTCGATAAATTGTGCAAGTCGGTCAAGTAGAAATGAAACTATAGAATCACTAGATGGGGTGGCATCAGAATGATATGGGTTTTAGGATCTAACACCTGAGGAATATGAAGACATTGATTAATAATCTCAAGGGTGATTCTGTAATTACAACCTTGAATAAATATTGAAAAACTAGGAGGAAAAATAGAAATCTCGTGAATATTAGCATAAAATTCCCTCAATGATGTGGGAAAAAGAGACTAAATAGGGCATAAGATGGGTTCTCAGTGTTGAGATATAAGCGTTGTGATGTGGACATCGAAAATATTTCAAATTAAAAGAGATTTGATTTTTTTTATTAGAAAAGATTTTAATTTATTTGATTTTGATTTTATTTAAAAGATTTTATTTGAGAGATTTTGTTGAAAGATTTTATTCAGTGAAATTTAATTTTATTTTTATCTTAGGAAAGTGGGTCACATTATTTTCTAATTTTGAGATATTATTAGTTAAGAAATTATATTTATTTTCTAATTAACCAAGAATAAAGATTCTCTATATAAATATCATAACTCTAATATTAAATGTATACTTGATGAATTAAATGAAATATTAACTGTTTGTGGCTTTCCTTCTCCTCTCCATCTCCCTCTTGGTCTCCTCTCTTTCTAGCCTCTACCCCTCTCTCTAATTGCTATTCTCTCTCTATCTCTCTTCCTTCTATTCTCCTTCCCCTCCCCTACTTCACATTGTGGATACCGACAATGGAAGGTTAACTAAGAGGACCTCCCACCTGATAAAAGAGGTCAACAATTAAGGAAATCATTAAATGTTTACTTAGCCTCAGAATTACTAAACAATGTGAGTTAGATGTAGGAGCTCTATTGCGTATTTCTAGGTTTTTTTTTTTTTTTTTGGAGAGGCATGCAATCGACATAAAATAAGAGAAGAAACAATATATCATGCTTCACTCAAATAGCATAAATTGACAATGTCGCAAAAAATTTTCGTTCGAGCAAAAATTGAGTGATAATCACTCGAAGGGCCATAGCCCAGATCGATCACAAATTCCCATTAAATAGTACCCTCAATTACTGTGTAGGACAAATACAAATGCAAAATATGGTCTAAGCTTTGTAATCTATATGAATAAACATGAGATTATCGATGATTACATGTCCAACTTAACAAATCTAGCTCTAAATGATAAAATGTGAAAAATAATGAAATGTATGCAACGTAAAGAGAAATTAGTGATTTTTTACCTTAGATTTGGAAGGATGAGACTAGATTTCGATAAGAATTTGCTTGAATGAAAAAGATCCGCCCATTTATTAGAGAAATGAAGAGGAGAAGAGAGAATTGAGAGAGAAGAGTGAGCGGGCGAGAGAAAGTGAGAAAATGTAATAAGGATGGCCACACCTTTTAGAACATGAAACTTGAGGTTTGGTTCGAACAAAAAATGAGTGAATTACATGCGAAACATACAATGAGGAGACACACTGCAAGCACGTGTAAATCTAATGAAAATAATTCTAAAAAAATACCCTGGGTGTTTTAACAAAAATATAAAACTTACAAACGAAATAAAATAATTTTTTTATCAAATGATTAAATAATAAAAAAAATCAATTGAGTATGCCTTTCTCAAAACCTTTTTAGATTAATTTTAAAAACATACTTAAAGTATACCAAACACAAGTTCAAGTCAATGTACAAAATATATTAAGTGTTGCATGAGAAGTAAATATATCATATTCCATAGGAGAGACTTAAAACTTCAAATGATGCACATGGTTTGGTTTTCCCTATATGATTCAATATATTTCTCAAATGAGTAAGTCAAAGCCGATTCGACTAGGACTTTTATTCCTCCTTTTTCTCTCCCTTTTTATGAGCCATTCATTGAGGTGCTTCATATTACAACAAATGTAACCTTTTCTTTTTCCATTTTTACTTTCTAAATTTTTTAGTGGAACCGTAATAATTATTTCATAAACGAATTTTCTCATTTTTCAATTTTCTGGGTGGTTTTACATGAAATAAGATTCGACTAGTCCAAAGTCAATTCAAATCCATGATCAATCAAGCGCACTTACCGTCTTCAGATGCACATTCTCGTTCGAGTCTCCACAATAGAATAATGTGTATGACTATACAAAATATGCAATACAGAATATAAAAAGTACCTTTATCATAAGATGAGTCAACTATTAATTTTAAAAACAAAAAGTACAACACAATTTCAAATCAAGTTACAAAATATATTAAGTGTTGCATGTGAAGTAACTATATAGTATTCCATAGGCAATACTCAAAACTTCAAATATTGCACATGGTTGGGTTTTCTCCAATATGATTCGATATATTCCTTAGATGAGTAAGTCAAACCCAAATCTTTGTCTCTCTTTTTTCTCTCCCTTTTTACAAGCCTTCATTGAAGCGCTTCATATTACAACAAATGTACCATTTTTCTTTTTCTATTTTTACTTTTTGAATTTTTCAGTGGAACTATCATAATTATTTCATACACTAAGTTTCTTATTTTTTTTAATTTTTTAGGTGGTTTTACATAAAATAAGGTTCAACTAATCCGAGGTCAATTTAAATTCAGGATTAATCTAACACCTTAAATTACCGTATTTAGATACACATCCTCGGTCGAGTCTCCACAATGGAATAAAGTGTGTGACTGTGTAAAGTATACAATGCAAAATATAAAAAGTACCTTTATCATAAGGTGAGCCAACTAAAGTATCAATTTTGTAAAAGCATAAACATTTTGTAGGGCTTTCCTATTGAACATCTATTTCATAGATTTGATACTTTCAATAAGGTTTTTTCATAAAGAATTGCACAAAATAGGAAAACAAATTCCTGATCTAATACATGTATGCAAGCTATTCTAACGCAAGTGCAACTACCTCAATACTTAATGCAACCAAAACTATATACAAAATAAATAAATAAATAAATTCTACTCAATGAGCATCATAAGCCCCCTTGGCTCAATTAGTCAAGCCTTTCTTTTTATTCACCCAAATCCACCTTTTAGTCTTGACCTTACTGTTTAAATCGAACACTAACAATTCTAACTTATGAACTTGATGCTAAAGTTCATAAATTTGACAAAACCCAAAATAAGAATTCCTAGACATGAATCTATTACATTGAGGTCATATATGGCCACGTTGGCTACAAGAGTGCCAAGTAGGAACAAATCTAGGCTTATAATAAGAATTTCTAGAATGAGTGTGCCTATGAAAAAAAAATGTTCAATCCTATGAGGAGTGTGCCTAACTTGAAACATCTGTGAGTAAAACAAAGAATGATTCTTGAACGGCACATTTTGCTTCTTTGGGAGCATTAGAATGTGACATGATTTTCAGAGTTATGATCCTCAACTGTTCATCAGTTTTTTTTTTTTTTTTCTTACAATTGAGGATGAAGGAATGAAGATCGTTTTGGGACAAGCAATATTGTTAGAAGAATTTTCCTTAAATCCCAAACCTTTCTTGTTCCTAGTATCTTTACCTATATTGAGCATATGATCTAATTTGTTTGTACAATTGGTAAAGTTATAAAGTTGAAATTTATACTTTCCTAACTCTATCTCAAAGGATTTCACATTCATTTCCCAAGCCGCTTTTTCTCCATTGATTTTCAAAAATCTTTTACAAGATTCATCTCGTTGAGCGCCTAGAATCTCTTTATCATTTTCTAACTCCTTCACACTTTTGGAATACACCTTGTCTTTCTTTTTTTCAATTTTAGACTATCTTTAAATAAATGCTTGGATGCTATTTTTAAATGATCTTCATTAATATCATCCTCATCATTGGCTCCATTAGTGGAGATCTTGTTACTCGTAATTGAGGAGGTAAAAGCATATGATTTACTTGATCTTTTTTTTTTAATTTTTTGTCATCCTCATTTTCCTTATTATCTAACAAGATGAAGGTTAATCCTTTTTTTTGAATCTCAAATAATTTGGACATTTGGTTCTAATAAACAAACCATGACATTCAAACAGGTTCTCTAGTTTGTGATTTTTTTTCAATTTTCAGATTACTAGATGTTCATTAGTCCAATTCATTTGATTGTTTGTTGCTTCTAAAGAATTTCTTAAATTTCTTAACAAATAAGGCAGCTTCTTCATCATCTAACAATTCCTTGTCAGATTTGCTTCAAAATCATCTTTTAGAGTCATTAAATAAATGGATTTCTTTTCCAGATTTATGGTAGAGTAATTTCAAACATTTTTAAGTGATCCTACCAATTCTTCAATTTTTATGGTATCCAAAACCTTACTTTTTTCAATTGCCACTGCCACCTTAGGCCTAAACATTTCAGGAAGAGATGTCAATACTTTTCTAATAATTTTTTAATTCAAAAATTTTCTCACTGAGATTTAAAATGGAGTTGATAATTCCATTGAGTTAAGCTTAAGATACATCAAAGTAATCTTCTTTCATTTTGATTTGCTCAATTTGTGAGGTTAACACTTGTAGAATTGAATTTTTAACAATTTTGGTGCCTTCATGTTTGGTCCTATCAAAGCAACTGAAAAAATTATCAAAATAGTCCTAATCTAGGATTAGAAGATCAATCAATATGTCTTTAGAACTTTATATAGAAAAGCCTTGCCCTCCTCTCTACCTATCAAGGGGATAATCAGGCTCGAACTAATAACTTCTACCACATCAAGGTGATAGCCTCAGATTTTCAATATCAAAATAGATAGAATAACTATCACCCTTACTATCTCATGCTAAAAAAATATCATTAGAAATGAAATTCCTAATGTCCTATCCCAAATATCTTTAGTATTTTCAAATATAGAAACTCATTTAAATTCATTAAAAAATTACAGCAAAAAAAGTACTCACAACCTTTCTATTCCAATTTGATTCAATCCGTTCATCGTAAGACCAAGTAGAAGATAGAGATTCTAACAATATCATTTTCAATGGAGGTGGGTGCAGTCCATTATTTTTGTGTACTGAGCCAAATATCTTCATATAGAGATTTTAGAAATGCTCTCACGCAGACTTTCCAGTAGGCGTAATTGTTCCCATCAAAATATAAAGGAACAGTCAAATATTAGTTTTTCACCTCTAGACTAACATTGGTCTAGGATTGGGATAAGTCTTTGATATCAATTTTAAAAATGGTATTTATACCCATGAACACCTATAAAAGGTGAATAGGCCTTTCTTCACAAAATTTACAAATTATAAATTCAATACAATTAAATAAATAAATTTGTCTAAATGCTAAAATTATAAAATCACCATTTTCAAGCATGTACTATAAATAAACTGCAAAATAAAGAGAACATAATATTTTGGTGATGGAAAAACTTTTGAACAACTTATTCACAAAGAAAAACCCTTCAAGTTATGAGTCGATATATAAAAATCCAATATAAAAGAAAAGTCAACTTATCGACTAACAAAAAGACACGATCGACCATCTAGATGACTAACCATGGACTCACGACTATTTAAGATTTTCCTTAGATATATATATTTGCAACTACCCCGACTACCTCTGGTTTCTCTGAGTAGATCTCTAACTGATCAAATTTCTCCAGCCAAAGCACGTCTTAAATTTGCATATGAGCCACACACTAAAACTTGATAGATTGTTAGTAAATCAATTTAAGGTTTAGTTTCTGATTATATTAGAGATCTCATGATAACAAAGCGTTAATATTGAAATAAGAAAATCTCTCAAAAAAGAATGGTTCTCTCAATTTTTCTTTTAGATGCTCTAAGAAAACTTCCTTAAAATCCCCTATCACTCTCTATCAATTCTCTTAAAATTTTTGGATGTAAGAGTTTTCAAAATAAATTTTCGGCTAAAGCGGATGAGTGGAGTGATTAGTGGCAAAAACTAAATTTCTGCTCAAACTAAAGTCGCACAAGCATCATGCAAATAAGGTACTAGCCTTCCGCTTGAATTTGTGACACACAAACAGCTTGCAGGTATAATATGGAACTCTAATAGCATAAGCCATAATCATGCGAACAACATAGGATGGTTTCTAGACACTGCTAGTTTAAGCGCCTATCTCGCAGGTTACTTGTGGGCTTAGTACATAATCCCAAGAGGTAGTAGTAAGATGGCAAACAGCCTACGAACACATGTTGGGCTGATCTACGATTTCACTCGAACATGAGTTGGGTGAAGATTACGGGAAAACACTGACTAGCTTCCATGAGCCATTGCTTGTGCAAAAAACAATCCTTCTACATTAACCAAATCTAAACCTAAAACTTAAACATAGAGACAAGATATAAAATAATAAACTCAATATACAACTAAATGTCATGAAATTTGCCAACATTAGATATACACCTAACAATCTACTTAAAGATGGAATTAGGAATTGGGAATTGGATAACTGAGCAAGCAAAACTTTCAGAGACGTTAATTGATTTTTAGAAGGTTTTATTGGGTTTAGCAGATTCAAGCTCGACACAGATAAATCACCAAATTTTCAGTTATAAATTAACAGCAGAAAACCAACTGTCCAACTGCTCTCAATGAGGTTAAGATGGCATTTTCTCAATCCAAATGAGAAATCACCCATATGGTTATTCATTTTTTTTAATTGAAAAAAAAAAGCACGGAAATTCATAGGTGTGGACTTTCCTAAGGCAAGAATGCATTTCTTCAAAAAGGGAGGTCACTAAAGGAAGTCAATGCAATCGTTATTCATCTGTACCTATTGAACTCAATCACTCTCAAATCAATGATTATCAGCCTATTTCTTGTTATTCTGTGATTTACATAGTCACATCTAAAATAACAACAAAATGCCTTAAGTTGGCGGTGTTAAAGCTGTTCAATCATGCACAATCTGCCTTATTAAAGATAGACCGATTATGAGTAATATACTCCTAAGTTACAAGTAGATAAGAGAGTACAACAGAGTTCACACTCGGCCTAGAAGTGCAATATGGTGGATTTAAAGTGAAGTATATGACAGACGAATGGGGGTTCAATGCAGCTTTTAGAAGCTTATGGGTTTCCATCAAAGTTAAAGCAGTTGATGTTGACAAATTGGGCAACTTCTAGATTCTCAGTCGTAACTAATAGAACTTGGAGCGCCTATTTTTAAGGGACAAGAGTGCCAAAGTTTGCACTCAATTCAGTTATCAAATGACTGTTCAAATCATTTCTCATCTGTTAATGGATTCAAAGCTAATACATCAAGAGTAGGATATATTTGGAGTTGTCAGCATAGAGGTATAGGAAGCCGTTCTTGGATATTTACAGTATGATAAGGGTCAGCTCTCAATCAGGCAGGTATGAGTTTCCCTTCTTGCATTATAACTTCTAAAAATTGCAGACCTTTAATTGAAGATGTTAGCCCAAGTTCAGATGTGGACAGCCAGATTTCTATCTAATTCCAGTAGATTGCAGTTGCTGAAGGTTATCACGTTTGATAAATAGTTATATAATTCCCCAAACCATGTGTAATGTGTAACAAAGCAGGATTCTCACTGATAAGTCCTTGTGAAAAATTAAACTTCTACAATAACACATACTGTACTAAAATCTAGGTAACTGTGGTTCAACATATAGACTATTGGACCAAAGTCATTGATGCGTATCTGAACTATTAAAATTTCGGTTATTGGCAATTTTCATGGCCAGGTTAGCGCCAGCTAAATCTTATGTTCTCACAACATAATGGATGTCCACTGGCATGAAGATTATCATTACTCAATTATCTCTACATTTACTATCGCGGACTTGTGGAGTTCGAACATATGCAATGAACCACCTGTGATTTATTGGTTATTTGGACATGAGGGGAGCTCATGCCCCATAGGGTTGGTTCGGGGTCTAATGTACACCTATTGAACACTCATGCATTCATAAGAGTATGATAAGCACCTGATATGCGCTCATATGCAAGTAATAGAATGAGGCGCGCTCATGCCCCCTTGGTTCACACTCGTGCACAAAAAGTAAAAGTATGAGGTGTGCTCGTTTTCCATTAGTTTATGCTCATGCACAAGTAGTAGTAAGAGGCAAAATCATGCACCCTTGGTTGGCGCTCATGTGCAAGTAACAATATGAGGTGCACTTGTGTGTCTAGTGCAAGAGGTAGCACCTGAGACATGCCTGCCAATCACTTGTGTTAGATTCTCTGACACGTTTAACCCAACTTTTGGTTCTCTCGCTCTCTCTCTATCTGTATATATATATATATATATGTGGAACAAATGGGTTTTAGGTCTTTAAGTAGCACGAGGACCAAAACCATCCTGAGATAGAAAGTCTCCATAATTGAGTGATTTTATCTTCGTACGAGTGGCTTGCTTTCTTGAGAAGATTAAGTATTCAAATTAAAGAAAGATCTTGCAACCAAAGAGGTGGATGATTTGGTGATTGTTAACCAATACCGTGTTTTGAGAGCTAAAAGAAGAAGGTTTATATGGAGATGTCCGAGTATCTCAAATCCATTGACGGAGAGCATATCTAAAAAGTTACTTCAGAGAAGTTACAAGTCTTAGAGTTAATCAAAGTATCTTGCATCTAAACCATCTATCAACAAGCTACACATCTCCTGACAAGTTTATCATTTAGTGTGGCTGTGAAAACCCAAAGGTATGTGCAAGTGTGATTGCGTACTCATTTATTTAGTGAAATCTTTAACATGTTATTGAGTGACGCGTAATATTTTTAAATTTTGCATTAATCACCTATTCACCCTTTTAGATGATAAAGGGTCTAAACACAAAAATTTCATGGACTACAGCTAAACCTAGAATAGAGATGAGTGACCTAAGGAGGGAACTCAATCTAAATAGCCTATACCTTGGCCTTGTCCTGCGCACCACAAACAAAAACATGAAGATGCCCCGGTTGTGTTTCCAAAAAACTTCTTGGATGCGTAAGTTAATACCTACTTAAGCAGGGAAAGAAGGACAAAAAGGTGCATATTCTTTGGACTGGGGCAATAAATCTTCTAATGGAGGCATTGGTGAAGAAACCAATCTAATCGAGAGAGTTGAGTTGGGAAATGAAGGCCATGGGAAGCTAGATTCCTTTTAACCATGTAACTAAGGTGGGCTCAGTGAATGGGATGGGATTTAAGTGTTACCTTAGGTATGGACAGCAACTTAAGGAAGATATAGAGGACTCCTTAAGCCTCGCCTCTAAACGTCCAAGGATGATCGAGTTGCTACTATAGTTTGCAAGTCATGAAAATTAGTGCTCAAGAGGAGATTTCCCCATAGTAAAGGGAGCTTATAGATGAAGGATTTTAGATATCTTAGTGGCGAAGTGCAGTATTTATAGGAAATGGCCAAAGGAGCCATTACGCCACATTAGTGCCATCTAAGTGGTCCTATACCCAAGCTTTAAGGGGTAGATACAGTTCTCAGTGGTTTCACCCCAATGAGGCAGCTAATTAACGCCCAACTTTTTGACTTGATTTGCAGATCTGATGAGCATGGGTTGGCATGTAGCTCTAGAAGCCAACGGACCAGGTGCGCAGGATCTCCCATCGGTTGTTTTGGGCATTCTTCTTGTTTGTTCTTGAGTCCTTGAGCTCAAGCAAATGCTCCACTGGTGGAACCCATGCTTGCACTCGACTTTGGTCCTTTTTTACCTTGTAGACCGTCTAGTGTGTCGATGATATACCAGAGGATGTTATTTATGCCAGTAATTCCCTCTAGACTAAGATTTACATGGGCCCATTTTATCTAAGGAGGTGCCTTGGCCCCATTATTACTCACGTTGGATTCGAGGTGCTTATGACTCCAACAATCTTCATACCACCAAGTGATTGAAGAAACTGAAAAGATTTTGCAGGGATTTTCTCCAGTTAGGCACTGCAATGGACAGGAATAAAGTTCTAGTGGCACATTCGGTTCGCTTTTCTTTCAAAGGAGCTGTGGATCCCAAAGATCTTTAAGTATGGTGAAGTGCAGAAATTTGCAAGCAGGCCTGGAACATAGATTCTAAGCCATACTCTCTGAGTTATGTGTGCGAAAGCATAATATTTAAAGCATAAACATGTATGGTGTGGAAGTAAGTGAATTGGAGCTGCCTGGTGTGGAACAAAGCTAATATTTTCAGAACATGTTTCATGTTCTGGCTAGAAGCTCGGAACAGGTTACTAACAAGAGATACACTAGCTAAATGGGGACTCACAGAAAAGGACTCTTGTGTTATTTGAAATAGAGAAGTGGAATCCAGCAATAAGCTACTTTTAGATGCTCGTACTTGAGTAGAATATGCTGCATGATTCAGAGGCACATAAGAATATCAACACAAACTCAAGGTTTGCAACATTCAACTAGTCATAGATCAACCAGAGGGCATACACAGAAAGATTTGGTGATACAAGCAATTCTAGCAGCAGCAATATACTGCATTAGGCAGGAACGAAATTGCAGGCTTCATAATGGGCAGAGCAGATCAGAATATGTAGCAGTGCAGAGGATCCTAAGCAATCTACAGATTTGAGTTGGACAGTTATTGTGGCGTAAGCTCTTTATTTGGCTATTAGCTATCATGTATAGGAAGGCAGTAAGATTCTACTAATTTTGTTTGATGATTTTGCCAGGATATTCTAGGGCAATTTTGAGCTTATGTACAGTCAAGATTAATGATACCACACGAACCCAAAAAGAATAATGATTTTGAATCTACAGAGCGTTGGAAAATCAATAATGTTGCTTTATTATGACCTATAATTCATGAATTCAAACAATAAAAACAACCCATCTGCCAAAATCAAAAGAATTTTGCTATTTGAATAGAATATGTGTACAGAGACCAGAGAGAAGAAACAAGGAATGGGACCAAAATACGAGGTGTGGCATATGCCATCTCTAATAAGTGCATCTAAGCGCACGTATTTCTACGTACATCAATATATAATTCAAGTCCAACCCCAGCAACCACTGTATCACTTGTATGTGAACAAGATGATAAACAGATTTATGTATAAAAGAAATTCAAGTCCTGAGAAGTTCGTCCTGATCATTCAGATATACATACTAGTTAACATAGCTATTTTGACAACTCTTCAGGGTTACACATGAGCAGAACATCCAATTTTACCCTTCTTTTGAATTCCCAGCAAAATAAGGAAATTCAGAAAGTGTCTTCAAAACATCCATAAAACTAACGCATTCCCACAGCAATCACGAAAAAGAACAAAAGCACTGCCTAATAATTTCTCCAATTGTTAGTTTTTAGTGAATCGGGATTTAATAAGCCAACTTAAACTATCCACACAATTTCTTCAGATTACCAGATTCATTTAACAGCTAAAATTTAGGGCAGGGAGGATTTTACCAATCCAACGAATGAATTGAAAGAAACGGCCATGATAACAATCGGGTTGGTGAAGAAACGAAGACGGAGTCCTCACGCTCCACTGCAGTACTGCGTGGCCATTAGCTGGAGAGGCTGAGCCTGAGAGTAGATTGCGATGCGATGAATCTCTCTGTCACTCTTTCTATGGCGTGTGTTCACCTTGATTTATTTATTTCTGTTACATTTTGTCACTTGGAATTTTGACTTAATATGACATAGCATGCTAATAATACATATTTAGAAATCATATGAAAATATAATATTATATTAATTAATTTATTAAATGTTAACTATTTCCACGACAATCATTGCAATGGATACCATGTTTTTCCAATATTTTTTTCTTAATTAAAAAATATTTTTATACGAAAAATAATTTATTTTTTATTGTTAGAAAATATTTTTTTAAATATTTTATTTTGAATCGAATAGTTGAATAAACTAACAATAAATTTTATCAAAACCTTAAATTTTTATCATTTATTTATAAAAGTTAACAATAACAAGTTAATTTTAAGTAAGTCTTTTAATAGTCTATAATAAATCTTCAACTTTAGCAGCTATTTTTTTTTTTTTTAATAATGTCATTTTCATAATCACCTAATTTATTATTATGTGACCCCTTCCTCATGGTGCAAGAATGATAGATATGTTAGACAAAAATCGATCTTTCATGTTTAAAAATTATGTCATATAAAGATCGAATGTGAAAATAAAATTAAGAATTGAACTAACACCTCTCACCATAAAAGCACTGTAATTATTTAAATTTCTATAAAATTATTCATTGGTTTTGATCTTTTAAGTTTTTATACTCCTCAATAATATTATATTAAAAGAGTATTAGACTTCGAGATTAAAGCAGATATCACCTTTATTTATAGATAATTTCATCAATTATCTCACAAGTGGTTGCTAATGAAGGTTGGATAAGACGGTTACAAGAAAACTGGACCATAACTGTTAGTTATCATCCTGCAACTTTTTTTTTTTTTATGAAAACTGTATAACCAACAAGATGAAGATGTTTCTTTTCCTTTCATCACTTTTTCATATACAACTTTATCTTCTATTGAACTTGAATTTACTATAATATTCCCATTTTAAGTCTAGATTATGAAAAAGATTGGACAAAAATTTTGTCATGCACCTAATCTCAATTTTTGTCATTATTTATTTAAAATTTAATTATTTATTTCGTCTATCAAAATTAAAAAATATATATTGGGATGAGGACGTGAAAAATCAAAATCCAATAAATAACTCAAATAAAATTGATAGGTATATTGTAGTTGGGCTGACCCAATAGTCAAAGAAAGCCTAAATGGACTATTGGACGACCAACTCAAACGTTAACTCAACAAGAGGTGAAGGCCCAAATCCTGAAAAACCCAAACGCGCACCTAATGGTCAATGCCAACGTTGATCGATTAAGGCATAGGCGGGCAGTCAACTCACGCTCAAGACGGTCAACTTAAGTATTGTTTGGAATTATCAGAATGTGAGAGGCCCAAAAATAAGAAGGCTTTCAGATGTCCAGCCCATTTTAGGCCACGATCCAACAGGCGGTTAGGAACATCTCTTTCCCTGACTTGCGCCTTTCATAAACTCAGCCAACACCCAAAAAGGATATTAACAAAATCAGCGCCCTTCCCATAATGAAGGCGCCAGATTTTTTTAATTTCCTACCAATTGGAACTTTCCAACGGTAAAGTGTATAAAATAAAGTTAAGTAGTTTGGAAAGCTGCTAACCGCCAGGAAATGAAGCAATCTCAGCAAGTTAGGCAACTTGCGCCTTCCTGCAGAAGGAATGCCGCCCAAAATGGTACAGGGATCACGCCCTCCAATAAAGGAATATCACCCTGCCACCATTCAAATAAGCCCTAGGATTTTCATTACTGGGCATGCTTTTTGCTACGCTTCCAACCCTTCACTGAGAGACCTAACTCTCCCTGATATCTAGACACTCTCTGCTGATACTCAGAGATCCAAAGGCATACAAACGTGCTTCCTACAACCGTGTACGGCCTTCCCACCATCTCAGGTTCAAGAGACGGCCAAGCCTCTCTTTTATTTGGATATCCAAACACTCCCTTCCCACATATTCTCTCTAACCCTTTCAATTTTAGTTCTCAATACCTTTCCAGATTTTGAAGGCTTTCTTACTGACTTGAGCGTCGAAATATTTTTGGTGGGACAACTTTCCGCCGACACATTGACTTCTTGTTTATTTAGTGGTGTGTAGGATCCCAATTCGGTGAACGAAGCCGAAACAGTCAAGCAGACCAACCCGAATCTGCTCGAAATTCGGATTCAAGGGCGCATCAAAAATAATAAATGATTGTATAGTTAAAAATGTTATACCTAAAATAGTTTCAAATACCGATAAATATAACCTCAATCATACGTAATAAAAAAATATTGATACTAAAATTAAAATATTAAAAAATCATAACTTGGTCAAATTGCTTGAAATTGAACTCAAAATAAATTTAAATACCAACATCATATACTATCTTTATCTAAATATAACAAAATTTACATGAACTAAAACTAATAATATAACTACTATTCTAATTAATATTATACATATAAACTGATTTTAGAATCCTATTTCTAATCTCAAAAAATTTTTTCAATCCAGATTACCTACAAATAAGCACCGATCTCTCTAATCTAAAAGTTTAGTGAAAAATAAAAGTAAGTAAATTACTTAATAAGATATATAATTTTTCATAAAGTAAATATATATATAGATATATTAAAGACATGTTGAAATATAATATGATTAAATAGTCAAAATACTGATAATATTATTTTATAAATTTATCATATATAATCTAAACTGATAATCTATTTTAATAAATTATACAAATATGTGAAACATACTCAAATCATGCCAAAACTTTAAGGGACTAAGAATTAGTGATGCCCTCATTAACAAATAATAAATTTCAATTTAAAAACATGAAGTCAAATCCCTTAATTTTAACTTTATTTTCCATTTACCAATAAATATAAGAAACGGGAAGTCATTTCCCTATTTTTGACTTTATTTCCACTAACTAAGAAATATATTTTCCTTTGATGAATTTTCGTGAAACAAAGAGTTCGAATATTATCTTCTAGTATTTGTTATTTTCACCTTTCTAATTAATAAAATATGTAATATTTGTTCGATTAAAAAATAAGGTTATAATAATGCACTTGGTAAATTGCTCACTAAGGATAAAGATGGAGAGAGCTTGGTTTTCTCCGATGTCTTGTCTTTTACTCGAAGGTAGCTATAGTTGACAATTGTTCGATCCCCCTACTATGGAGGGAGAGGAAATTTATAGTGTTTCGTAGGAAAGGTTTTTGTTTTAAGACTGGTGACAAGTATTCTACCAATATTTATCAGTCATTAAGGCGTTGATGGAAGTTACTATGTCAAATGTCATTTTGTAGTAGTAATGTGATCACGGCTGGTAGTGACTGACAAAGATTAGACTACTTCTCGTGTGGGTGGTTGGGGTGCCGTTAGTTGGCGAGTACGGTGGTTCCTCATAGTTGACTGCCATCACCATTGGTTAAGATCTATTGCACCGACATTTTTAGCACTACCAGATTGTCATCGTTGATGTAGATGGTGAATTTTATCATGGTTGGCTGAATTGTAGATGCTATTTTCCCTGACCTTGAGCCATTGCTTCTTCCTAAGCCTGTTCGAAACAGGTGGACTGGTAGGGCAGTTATTGGGCCGTATTTTGTGTTGGACTTTGTTGGTTAATGGGCTGATTCTCGGATCGGTTTGCATTATGACTAGATCGGCTCGCGCCGTGACAGGACCCGTCAAAAGTCAAATAGCATTTGAAGGAATCTTATTATTATAGCATTAAAAAAAACATACTTATTTTAAACTAATCAGTTTATTATAGCATATTATTTTAAATATATTATGACTCAATTTAAATATATTTTATTATCCGACTTCAACTTAATCATATGATTTCAAATCAAATAATTATACTAAATCAATATAGTCATTATTGTATTTTCATTATAATTAGCCAAGCAACTCAAATTCGACTTGCAATACATTGGTTAAAGCTCCTTTGAGTTCAATCATTGAAGTATAACAATCCAAACCCTAATTGTAAGATCAACAAACAATACAGCATAAATATTTACAAAGTAATACTCACTGAGTTTTTGTTTAGTTATAATTTTAATCAATAAGAAAATTTTCTAAGTATATATTAAGTTTCTATATATTGTAAAAATCTAGTTTACTTATTATTAGCCATTATATATAACCATATTAACAGTACTAGTAAATCAAATCAAATAATATGATATAAATTTTAAATAACTTAAATGTGTAACAATTAGAATTAAATATAGACTAACTTTTAACGTGTTAAAATCCTAAAATTACAAAATCAAAAGTATTATAAGCGTGAAAAAATCGAGCACAAAATAACCCAATTTGTTATATGTTATAACCTTAGCTTGGAAGAATCCTACAATAGGTGTTACCAATTGTAAAGTATATAACTAAGTTAAGTTCAATTCATAAAAATATTTCAAAATTGGGTTAGAACTATTATATATAATTGATAAAAAAGCCAAAAATATAGATTCATTAACTAAAAGTATAAACTTATTTAGATAATATAGTCATTGAGATGACTTTATCCTAACAAGTAGAAATATAATATATATTTGAGCGATGTAAATGTAGTAAACTTATCGTAGATGTTGGTTTTGTGTATTTGACATACTTTAGCTTAAGTGACTAGTTTAACTTTAATTTGACCCAAAACTAATTTAATCAAGATTAGTAATAATTTAAAATAAATCGATACCCAACATTTCAATTGCTGTTGGTAATTTATACTAATAAATTAAATTTTAAATGTGTTTAAAAAGGGCTGATTTTAATAATTTGATAAAATTTAAGATACACATCAAAATCTTTTACAGAATTGATGGGTAGGCCTATATTCTATTAAGGCATACCAAATAATTTAAAAGTAATACGACTAATTTTTTTTTTTTAAAGTCCAATAAGAAAATTTTCAAATTAGTTTGTATATAGAAGCGTTTTAGCTCAGCCATTATATATAACCGTGGAACAATACTAGTAAATAAAATCAAACAATATGATATAAATTTTAAAATCCTCAAATGTGTAACAATTACATTATAGACTAACTTTTAACGTTTAAAACTAAAATTACAAAACAAAGTAGTAATGAAAAGGTCGCGTTAAAAGATAAAAACTTAATATGAATACAATAGGTGGCCCAATTTTAAAGCGGATAAGTTTTCATAAAAAAATTTCAACAAGTTAGAAATGGTATATAATTTTCCCCGATTTCACGTATAAACTTTGAAGCTAATATTATCTAAAAGAAGGTATAATATAGATTTAGTTTAAATTAGTAAACGGGGAAGATGTTGGTTTTATGTATTTGACATACTTTCTTAAGTGACTAGTTTAACTTTAATTTGACCCAAAACTAAATCAAAAGTAATAATTTAAAAGGAAGGCAAATAATTTGGATTTATACTAATAAATTAAATTTTAAATGTGTTTAAAAGAAATTTTAAAACGATCCCATTAGATTGCATCTTTTACGGTTGAAGGCCTTCCTACTCAGGGAAAGTCGCCCAACACAAAAGGTAGGGATTACGCCTTCTTGGCCAAGAAAGGTCGCCCTCCCCACTGTAGTAATATGCGCGAAAAGATATAATCTAATATCCATATTCGTTTTCGTACACAACAAGTAATGGGAGAACACGATCTGAGACACGATCACAAATGCAAAAAAGACAACGCAGTCTAGTACAAAAAATCCTTGAGCATACTTACGCTCGTACCTAAGCGAACTATTGCTTACTTCGCTAACCCCACTCCAAGCCTTCAGATTGTAGAGATTTTGCCCACTCCTCGAGATCCATCCTTCAAAACTCCCACGCTTCCAGGGTGTAGCTTCCCACTCGTTCCTTGTGAACATCGAGTTGGGAAACCACACTCTCAACGAGTCACGGGAACGTCTCTTACATCTAATGACCAACACTCCCATCGATCTTAATCTTGCTTCCTATCTTGTTTTACTTTTCAATTTACCTTCTTGAAATTCGAAGACTTGTTGTTAATTTGAGCGTCGGAGTATTTTCGGTGGGACAATATCTTGTCGACACTTGACTTTTTATTTATTGTAGTGGTGTATCGGGTTCAGACTCGGGGAACGGAGCCGGATCCAGACGATCAAGCAAATCCGAATCTATTCGAAGTCGGATCCAGGTACGCATCAAGAATATATAAAATAAATTGGGTTTATTCTTAAGGCGCAAAATGCATGATATAGTTTGAAAAAAATGCAAGGCTAAATTATGGCTTGTGGCTTTATAAATATTACTCTTAACTAAATACGGCTTTGAAAATAACTGTTCTTTTGCCTAAGTTGATTATTTATCTAATGACCATAGCAATGAACAGGCTTGATTTAATTTTAGGAGGAATTACTATTTTTAAAAAAATTATAATAAAAAACTAGATAAACTAAAAAAATATTAGAAATATTGTACTTTAATTATCTTATAATTTTATTTCAGTAATTAAATGTATTTTTCCTTCAAATTTGACACGTCATTCGTGGTAACGTTTTACAAGTCAAAACGACACCGGCTCAATGGCCTGTATTTTCTTAACCCTTTTGTTCGCCTTTTGATTTGCTGAATCATTTTCCATCGACGAGTCTTTCTTCTCACTGGGTCGGTCTTCTTCTTGATTTTTCTAGATTGAGTTTTCTTTCTCTCTCTCCACTGGATCTGACCATTCCTATGTTCTAAGCTTTAAATAACATCTTCTGCCTCACCTTTGATAATCCCTCATTGCTGCATCGACCAGATCGCTCTTCCATATTCGCCGGCAGCCACCGACGGTCGTGGACATTTCAATTTATAGCTACATCGTCGACAAATTTTCTGCTTGTAGCTAAATTGCAGTTCATATCCGGTGATGCATTTCATCTCATTAGCATTTTCTTCTTTATCAGTCCAAGACTGACTTCCTTCCCCCTCAACTCATTTCTTGATGATATTGTTGATTTTGGGGACATGATTATTGAAATTGAATTAAAGTGTGTCTTAAAAATTGTATCATGCTGATCAATCTTTAGTTAATGTGGATTATTCGAGTGAAGGTTTTATTCCGCATGCAATTTTTTTGTCCTTTGCTTCATTTTTATGTTGAAACCTCCTGGTAATTATCAGTCAATGAGACTACGTTAACGTCTATGCTATAACTCTTGGGTTGCTTTCCAGGTCTTATCAAGGTTCTATCTCTTTAAGTGGTTAGCTTGGCTGGTTCAGAATGGGTATTTTTGATGGACTACCTGTACCACCTGATAAATCAGTGAGTGGAAATGTCGCATTATTTGTTGGGATTTATTCCTTCATCGCATGCTTACTTTGTTATTTGTGTAAATCAAATGTACTTGTAAAGAATAATGCCTTTGGCCTGCATTTTTGCACTTTAAAAAAAAACCTCTGTTAATTTATTTATTGGTGCCCGTATGTTACACCTCTGGTGGCTGTATTACTGAGGATGGGTAGTGTGTTACTTCTAGCGGTAGCATTAACAGGAGATCAATCTTCCAGCTTTTATGTTCATCTGTGATTTCAGCTGTCCACCTTGTATTTGTAATTGTAGCTTTGATGATGCGTGAGATATTACTTTTTAGCAGCATTTCTCGTCAGAAAGCTTTGGTTGAAAGGAAAAGTTGAGATAGGAAATCAAAAGACTTATTATTTTATGGAATTTTCCCAGTTCATGCTTGTTGGACCGATAAACTATTATAGGCCATTAAAGTGCTAGCATTTTGTACCGCGGAATTTCAGCTTGGAAAATATATGCGATTGTTGCATGTGCCCACAGTATAGGCTGCTAGTTGTGCCCATTTCAATCGGTAGTCAGTGCATGTTCCTTCTATTGTATGTTAAAGTAAACAATACTTCAAGGTATTTTGCTGGGTTTTAGATACAGTGATATATTTGCATTTGTTTGTTGGATATATTTTGTTAAATCTTTTTTTTTTTTGTTTTTAATGTCAAATGCAGTATTTAAGGGAAGAATTGTCAAGGATAGATGAGAGTTGGGCTGCAGCACGTTTTGATTCTTTGCCACATGTTGTTCGTATTGTGACCTCAAAAGATCGTGCAGGTGAAATACAAGCCCTAAAAGATCAGAGTGATATTATTGAGGATGTTGTGGATGAAGTTGTGCATGCTTATCACAGTGGCTTTAATAAAGCAATTCAAAATTACTCCCAGGTACCTTTTGCTTCACTGTACTCTAAGGTGGAGATGAGAGCTAAGCTCTTCCCTGCCTTCGTTTCCTGGAAAGTATCTGTTTCTCAGTATCTTGGCTACTATTTCATATGATTTTTCTAGTTGTTATTTGTCTCTTGGAAAATATAATTTTGGAAATTTAAATGCCCTTTGCATTTGATGTGTACCTGACCAGTATATAATTTTAAAACCACTTCTTTGTGTTCCGCGATAAACATATGTTGTAATGTTCATCTTACGATATATTTTACATGAAGAATGTTCTGGTGAAAAGCCCCTGTTTTAGAAAGAAGAAGAAAACATACAAGTTGATTTCAATAGTTGAATAAAGCCATATCCAACAACACTACACCAAACCAAACTAATCATTTACTTTCGTTGTATAACAGCTCACCAATGTTGACATCGTTATCTCTAGTACTATCATAAGTATCGGCATTTTGGTACTTAACTGCTCAATTCTCTATTCCATATGACATTGATGGTCTAATAGCCAACTTGTAGTATTTGCCATCAAATTCAAGTTGTATTATCCAATCACATAGGGTGATTGAATCTTTTTTCACTGTCACCCAACTTCCCTTGACTTTCTGTATCCTCATCAGTTGCTTCAACAATTTTTTTGAGTCATTGATCGAAGATATATGAACAAGTTCCTCTTGGTTGATTTTCCATCCTTATTGTCTCCTGACTCTCCTCCATACCTTCTCTATCTATTGTTGTGCTAAACTTGCATTCTATGGATTTAAATCTTTCTTCACTGTCACCCAACTTTCTTTGACTTTCTGCGTAATATCCTCATCAGTTGCTTCAATAAATTTTTTGAGTCATTGATTGAAGATATATGAATAAGTTCCTATTGGTTGATTTTCCATCCTCATCGTCTCCTCCATACCTTCTCTATCTATTGTTGTACTAACTTGCATTCTATGGATTTAAATATTTGTTCCACTAATTCTTGAACCTTTTGCTTCCAATGGCTCCTAGCAAACTTTCAATTCAGAATTAACAGCTACCCTTGTCTGATTTAGAAATTACCATGTTCAAATAGTATGTACAAAGGCACACTATCTTAAATTTGCCTAGTTAGTCCATCCATGGCCAAGCCAAATAGATGAAAGCTCAAAGTTTGTGATTAGAACTGCATCACTCTCCCTTGCATGCATCTTCACATACGCAATTGTTCCATCATTCATGTCCTTCTTGACTTTTATGTTTGCAATGAAAATGTTCTTAATTGAAGTTCTGGAGAGGACCTATTTTGGATTGCATTATTATGCCTACTGTAAATCAATGAACACCATTTGAAAGCCCTTTGATATTTATTTGGAACTTTTCCATTAGATGCCTTAACAAATAGATAGCTTCCATTGCAGGTTTGGATCGCATGGATCCAGATTGGTTCTATAGTGTGCTTATATCTTGCCTTAACCTTTTTTGACCACCACATTCCATAATTCATGGTATGACTGAATAATTAATTGGAATGGTTGAATAGTGCAAGAAAAGAGAAGCTTTATATTACTGGTATTGATTTTTTTCTGTGCTGTGCTACCTGAAGTATTTGTTTTCTCTGCAGCTTGGTGTGGCAATGTAGTTGATTTCTCTCCTTTGAGTTCATGCTTTTATTTATTTATTTTGGTTCCATGTGAAAGACATTTTTAGGCCAATGGCATCCTTCTTCCATGATAATAACTCTAGTCATAGATGAACACCAATTGTTAGGTAATATCGTATAGCCATTGCATTCTGGAAGTTTTTGTTTTGATGGGCTCTTCAGAGCTGTGCTAGACTGCTAGTCTTGGTTACCTGCGTATATTTGTTTTTTTTGGTGGCAATTCTCTGTTTGTTTATGTGGATGTTGCCTAAAAAAATGTACAAATTGTCCCAGGGAATTCAGGGGCCTGTTTAAATTTTGAGATTGTCCTTTCCTGATTTCCAGGAATTTTGAGAGAGAATTTTCTTGTGACAGACGTCTGAAATGTAGAAACCTCAATGTCCAATTTTTCTGGTGGTGTACTAATTTTTGGTTTCAGAATGTGGAAAGCTGATAAAAATCGGGACTAGAAAATTGCTACACAGTTTCAGGTGGGAGATGCTCGATGTTTCTTAAGAACTGGGTTGCAACTAGCATACTTCATTTACTAATTCCTAGTATAAATTGTCTGTTTAAGATTAGCATGTAATCTAGAGCTTTTATTTTCATGTCATGGAAAGAGGAGAATGTCATTGGGTCTGAAGAAGGAAATTTAGATCTCTCTTATGAAGATGTACTGAATCCAACTGCATTGTATGGATATTCCTTAGGGAAAATCTGTTAGAGTGGGATTGAATACCAAACCTTTCTGAACCCAATGAGAACAGAGAATATGGTATAAGTGCTACGTCTTGTTTACTTTAAATTCAGTTGTTGCAGAAAGTTAATGGATCTTGAATTTTGCAAGGGTTACTTGTGATGGAAAAACTAGACATACTGACAAGTTAGAAGTGTTCACTTGTGTTGAAATTCCAAATACTTTCCAAATACTTGATCGTTAAAAAATGTACAACTATATTTATTTTTACCTTTAATAAGTGGTAACATTTTTTGCTTGTTTCAAATTGATATTATTCTTGAATCCTGAACTATTAAAAATTACTGGAAATCTTCTTGTATGTGAGAGCCTTGTTTGGTAACTCTGTCACTTTAGATTTTATGGAAAAATGAATGCTTGTTTTTGGAATTAAAATGAATGCTTGTTTTTGAAATTTTATGTAGTCAGGGATGGCAAATTCATTTGAATCTGCAGAGTACTCGCTCCTATTGCATATCCTATCCTTCCTTGTACAACTAGTCACCATATTGCTGTCTTTATTTTTGCTACCGCCATTTTGATGAGCATGTTGGTACTTAATTGGATAATTTTCTAATCCATATGACATGAATGGTTTAGCAGGCAACTTATAATATGACATTTAATTTTAAAAGGCATTATCCAATTACAATGGATTCTTGAGGCACTTCTCTACTTCATCTGACTTGCTTTGGTTCCGTAGAAAATCCTCATCAATCGACCCATATTTTTGGTTTGTTGACCCAATTCATTGGATTAAGTATCTTTTGGTAGGCTTTCCATGCCTATGCTCTCCTCCTTGCTCTCTCTGTCTATGCTCGTACAAAATTGCAATATCTGTTCTTAGTTTTTGTTTTGCTAATTCTTAAACCTTTGGCTTTAATAGCCTTCCTCCAAAATTTCAACCTAGTATTAAGGCCTTCCCTTGTCTGTTCACCAATACTATAGCATCTCCCAAGTCCCAAAAGTATGAACCTAGGAGCATTATCTTGGATGTGCCTTGGTAGGCCATCTATTGATTAAGCTGGTACTTCTTTTTTCCCCTTAGACGAGAGAAAGTAACTTGTATGTCTCTGGGATTCACCCCTGGCAAGTGACATGAAGATGGATATTTGATTTTTAAGAACCAGAGATGTATGGATCTATCACACGGTGATAGAGTGAGCAGCCTATCAATTAAACTTTTGTCGAAGCTCTCATAACCGGAAATACAGAGGTGAGTAGATAGGACAACGAATATGACAATCTTGGATGGTAACGTGAATTTTTCTTCTCTAGTTTTCTGCCTCTTATGATGCTTTTATGCACCCTATAAAGAATGTTCAACATGTTGGTCCTGCATGATATTTCTTGGAAAAGTAATACTTTTATGATCATATGCTGTTATATGCCCTTTGTCTTCCAATTTGTAGTAACACCTTACCCAGAAAGAGCTGGTCCTTCAGTTTTGGGAACCCTGGCTTGTGACTTCTCCAGCATATGCATATCAACCCTTTGCTTTATATAATTAATGCAATGCAATAAAGTGTTGCAATTATATCCTCTTTATTATATTTCTATGCTGTTTTCTATTCATTTGCTTCTTCCTTCATTTTCAAACCTTAAGATTATTTCCCCCCTTTTCATTTTTTTCTACTACTTTGGAAACTGAAAGGGTCGCTTACCCATGACAGTCTTATTCATTGCTATTTAATTTCCCTTTTCTTCAGATTCTGCGGTTATTTAGTGAATCTGCTGAGACTATTGCCGTCCTAAAGACTGACTTGGCTGAGGCAAAGAAATGTCTTGGTGCTAGAAACAAGCAGTTGCACCAGTTATGGTACCGGTCAGTGACATTGCGTCATATAATCTCCCTGTTAGATCAAATCGAGGGAATAGCTAAGGTATGCTCAATCATGATTTGTATCTTTTCATGAATTTGCAAGTACAATATTTCTGGCCCGTGCTTTTGTCTTGTTGTATGTAAGGTATTCACAATTGTGATTCATATCTCTTCATACTTTTGCAAGTACATTATTTTTGGCACATGCGTTTGTCTAGTTGCATGTAGAGGCTGTAATTTGGCCACTATATGGTCTTATCTCAGTCAAAGAAAATCAGATGATTCCCCATGTAAATTTCAAATTCCTTGTTTTGGATCCTTGATTTTGACTTCTGTATATGAAAGGATCTGTATTCACTATTCATGCTCTCTGTAGTTGGCTTTTGTTTTGGGTGAGAATTCCTATAGGGCCTTCCGTGTTGTTGATCAGCAAAGATGTATTTTTGATTATTTAGTATCTGTTAGTTATGGCATTGTTTTTGTGCTGATTGTGGCCCAGGTTCCAGCACGCATTGAGAGGCTTATTGCTGAAAAACAGTTTTATGCCGCAGTTCAACTGCATGTTCAGTCAGCATTGATGCTTGAGAGAGAGGGTCTTCAAACGGTCTCTCTCTCTCTCTCTCTCTCTCTCTCTCTGTGCATGCGTGTGTGTGTGTTTAGTATTCTATGTCTCACTATTGTCTACTTACCCTGAAGGATTTGTTTTATCATGGGGATCTAAAAGCTTCTTGTCACAGGGTTGTGAGCTAGATCATCTGTGTGATACTGTGATCAGTAAGTAAGACCTCCAAGAGGAGTGTACATGTACTGCTAGCATATTGTGGGATCAAATTACTCATTCGTGACCTCAAAATGCTTTTTATGATTCTGCCTTACCTCAATATTTTCTAGAATTGTATGATTGTTGGAAGCTATAATACGGCTAACTCAGAGTTGTGTATGGATTGTATTCTTCTTCATTACATTTGCATTAACGTGCACATTCATCTGTACATAACTACATATTCTAACGATGATCTATTTGGGGGTATTTTGATGGGATATTAACTTCCTCAAATTTTGCCTGGTTATGTTGAAAATCTCTTTATTTGGTTAACTGCTTGTTTGTACTTTTAATTGAAGGTTCAGTTTCCAGTTATATAGAACTGTATGTGCAAAGTCAATTTTTCATCTACTGCTTACTATATGTTCTATTTATCTTAGTTAGTTGTTTTTTTTCTCTACATGGTGTTTTCACTTTGTTATGGTTGTTTGAAATTTCCGCTCACTAATTTGTCAACTCCTTCGCTTGCATGCCTCAGTTTGATGTTTCTGTTTGGTATTGTCATTCAGCATATGAAATTAATTCTGTCCATTTTTCATGATGCCATGTCTAACCCACAGGTAGGTGCTCTTCAAGATGTCAGATCTGAGTTGACCAAGTTGCGTGGAGTGCTCTTCTATAAAGTATTGGAGGACTTGCATGCCCACCTTTATAACAAGGGAGATTATAGGTAATTCTTTCTCTCTCTCCCCTGACTTGCTTTATTGCTCTGTGAGCTTGCGTGCGCTGACAAAGTGTGCTCATTAAATTGGTAGCTGAAACATAATATTTTAAATTTGATGTCCTATCATTTGCAAGAATTTGAGAGATTCTGCTTTTGACTGCAGCTCTGGTATTGGCTCACATATGTGTGATAGGCACTAGAAAAAAACAGTTGTTGTGGATTTTTTGAAGATATATGAGTTTTCTTTTCTGAAGGAAGAAACTAGAAAGCTTTATATACGATGAAAGAGTCAACCTGCAAGCCTTGTTTCTCTTTGCATCTATAAATTATTTTGGTCTTTTAAGGCTACAAAAGCTCTAAAATTGCTTTCTCTGCCCCTTTGCTTGGCTTTGAGAGTTTGTGTCTGTGCCTTAATTTGGTGGCCCTTCTGATGGAGATTTTTTGTTTCTATTTCTTGTCCCTTTAAGTGTTTCTGATTCCTTTTGAGTTTGCATGTTGAGAAATGAAGGAGTCCAGGAGGAATTTGTCAAGCTGATGCCTTTTTAGCTGGTTGAGGCTCTGGAATTCTAAGGTTGGTAGAAGAATTGGTATTGATTGTGGTGGATAGAGATGAACACCAAAGGTTATTTTTGTCTTCTCTTGTGTCTATGTGTGTGTGTGTGTGTTTTGGTGGTCACGTGGTCATACATAGTTTCTGGTACAAGAAGGGAGAAAGCCCTTGGATTTGACCTTTCTTGGCTGTAGACTTTGTCACTATTGAGTTTAAGAGGAATGTTAAGGTATGATTCTTGGCTGTAGAATGAAATATTTGCTAATATATATTGCTGTCGGAACCCCATATATATTTTCCGATACCATTGGAAATTGTGATATATTGCTGTTTTGCTGATATCAATTAATATTCAAAGTATCAGCTAATGTATATAATATGTAAAATATCGGCCGATATATTCGTTATTTGGTCTATAATTTTTTACTAGATTACTATCTATAGAATAATTTTTGCATTTGATGTGTACAATATTGATACGTATTGTTTAATATGTCCAATATTAATATGACTGTAGTCGACTGATATCGATATTGATATTTTTATCTATGTTCTTGACACTTGAGGAGTAAGTTTTCCAAGAGAAATCAAAGGAAATATTCCTTTCCAAGGATTGGAAGCTGGGTGGTGGAAATATATGGTTTGTATAACGGGAAGCAGGAAGGCCCCTCTTGCCATTGCATAGTTGGAGTTGTATGGAGCAATCTAGGATATTCTATAGATTATTAGATGTAGGACAAAATATAGAAGGAAATACTAGAACTTTGATAACATGAATAAAGAGAGAAAATGAAAGGGATAGATTGCATCACTTCAGTTACATAAGAGAAAGTATTTGGAGTATCACTTATCTAACAAAGAGAATTAATCTCTTAAGAAATCACTGAAAGTGTTAGGACTCACTCACCAATAGAATACCATCAATTATGATAGTTTGCTTTGGGACTCACTTACAAGAGGAACATTATTTTCACAAGGAAGCCAGAGCTTATAATCTTACTATTTTCTTCTCTCTTCTCCACACTAGTCTCGTCACAGCAACAAAGGCTGTCTTTTAATGGCAACAAAAAGCTGGAGTAATGGGTAGCCTTTAGAAATCTTCAAAGCATTATTTGGCTGTTCTTGTGGTTCCAAAATAATGCTTTATTATTGAGCTTTGCTAACTGACAGCAGCCGATGCTCCTTGGGTTGGAACTCCTTCCTTATTAACGCCACATGTTTGAGGGTGACAGCCATTAGGAAGTGGAGTTGGTTTTATTACAGCTCCATCAGAGTGCATTTGGAGTTCACGGGGAAGTAGTTTCTAAGTAGTTGTAGGAGAAGGTGGGGTGAATTGAGTTTTGCAGGGAGGAGTAGAAGAGGATTGAGCTGCCATTGATTATACTTCAATAGGTAGTAATGATTTTGAAGGTTTTCGGCAGTAGGGTCCAAAGGAGGAACCTTGTTGATGTTGAATGTCATGATGCATCCCTTTCCTATCAAGCCCAATGTATGCAATCAGCTTCTGGAATAATCTAGTGAATGGATCTTTTCCTTGCACCTAAAAAGTCCAACAATGGAGAATCTGGCAAGCTTAGTCTCCCGGTAAGCAAATATGCCATAGCTTGTACCTCAGCTTGGCTCAAGGATTCCTTTTGATGAAGGTGGGAGCTTCTCTTCAATTTCTGCTTCTATTATTTCCATTGAGTTTGAGAGATTTTTGTGTTATTGGGGATAAGTTGATGGGATAGACTCAGAGTTTACTATGGAAGAAAGGGGGTTGAAGCTCGGGAATTGTGTTGGTATCTCAGTGGGAAATGATAACTGCAAATGCTTTTCTGAAGTAGTTTTGGTTCAAATTTCAGATTTAGGGTGCTGAAGCGGGCTCAGGTATGTGCTTCCAAGGGTTTTGGCTTTTAGCTTGCATGGATACATTTCTGATGATTTCTGTCCACAGGACTTAGTGTTCAGGTTGACACATGTACTCGTTAAATCAATGAAAATATGACAATTTTTAGAATATAGTTGATTCCAACACTTTCATACAAACATGTGACCAACACATAATCGAGTGTGAGAAATTGCCTGCAAATGATAGTGAGCAATGTCACCATTGTGCCAAGCCTTGTCCTCTAGTTACATAAAAAGTAAAGACTGATAAAAAGTAATTTGGACGACATTTTATCTGAATGATAGAATGCTTTAGGTGTTTGTTTTACTATTGTTTTGTTGAAATTTTAAGTTTGCAGTTGACATTTGTATACTCATTAATGTTTTTTGGCATCTAATATAAAAGACTTTTATGTACACCTAGAAGTTTTCTTTTTTGAATTATTCTAATATTTAAAATGGCCTTCTGCCTCTCTCTTATTGAATGAAATTTACCTACTTCCATTACACTCAATCACAGCATCTTTTTTAAAGAACATTGGCTACCTCCGCCATAATTTGTTACTGTATCATGTTTGATGAACATTGTCTATCTCTAGTCAACCTTATCACTTTTAGATGTATTCAAGATCTGGATGAATCAACTTAAGGATTTTCATATGTATCTTGGTATGAGATTGGCTATGCTATTATTTATTTAATAAATTGTTTGGGTGAGGTGGTTTTAGAAGGCCTGCACAAATAAAAATATAACCTAAAAACTATGAAGCATGGACAGAAATATGAGATATTGACACAACACTGAAATGCCAACACGCTAATTTTCTGACAATGAGGATTGACGCGCTGGGACTCATTAATAAAAATCAAGATTTCATACTAAATTGACAATTTAGTATGAACAACTTTGTTTTTATACTAAATTGACACTAATACTGTATTTATTTTTTATCCTCATCTAACAAAATTTCATAGGAAAAATGATATGCAATCGAACTAAAATAACCAAGTTATGCTAATAAAATATTACAGTAGAGCAATAATGATGAAATAACTTAACAATATAAGACAAACTTAATATAGAAACACTTTATAATTCCCCCCCCCCCCAAAAAAAAAGATCCTTGGATAGTGTCAAATATCAGTGACAACCAAATATAAATGTATGTCACTTTCAAGTTTTAACATGTACATTATTTTCTTTGTAGTCTCCATTTTGCTGTCTTTGCAGTCACCTCTCCAGTCAATTTTCTATGAGTCTGTTTTGAAATGAAAGTGACAAACAGCTGATGCTAATGAAATGGGCCAGGGAAGTCATAATCCTATGCTTAGCCTCAGTATTAGCTATTGTCAATCCAAGGGGAGCCTGGTTAACCATAATAGATGGATAATACATTTCTGAATACTAATATTTATTAATCAGGTCAGCCTCAGAATGTGAGTTACTAGACTCATGTTAAGGTCTAATTACTTGATATCTGCCCTCTTTCTATCTTTATGTAAAAAGATTTCACATCGATACTTCTTATTTCAGTTCTCTCTCTCTCTCTCTTCCTATGCCCCCTTTTCTCCCCTCGCCTTTAGCTATGCATGCCAACTGATACAACCACTTACTGTAATATATTTAATGAGCAACTCAGCCTGTGAGGCTCTCATGTTGTAGGGCATGGTGATGTTCATATGCACACAACCTTATCATTGTAAGACATTTTAAATCATTAGATTTTTCATTTTTAAATTATTTTGGTTGATATTAATTGTTGATGTCTTTTACTTATTAGGAATTTTACTTTTTCATGCTAAATCATAAATAATGCTGAAAAACCTTTGGAAGTGGCGATGCTTTCTTAAATGTAAGATTGCCCATGTAGTGCGTGGGATAATATCTATCCATTATTGGTTTAAATGATGGTTCATGTGTAATCATTCATCTTAGAGGTCAAACCCTCCTCATGGATTAATATTTTGTTATCACATTTATATTGGGTGCGGACCTGTGACTGTATTAATATTTACTATATTAGTCCATGCATCAGTGTTGAACATCACATGTTCCAATTTTTTTTAATGATCTCATCAAAAGAGTTATTTACCAAATCTAACAATCAACAATGAAAAATACGTGTGTAATTAAGCTTATATCCAAATCTAATATTTTAATTGAGCTTTGAGTAGATTGTGAAAGTTTTACCTTCTTAGTGGTTTTTAGGTGTTATTGGATTTTGGTTTTGATTTGGAAAACACCAATCAAATCGTGTTTTTGGGCCTAAAATCCCAATAGATTTGTCTTAGAAATAATACTTTTTAGCTAAATCATGAATAAAAAAGAAAAAAGAAAAAAAGGATCTAAAAGGGTAATCCTACAGTTTTTTTTTTTTTTTGAAAAAATCTTGCCTCAGTCTCAGATCTACAACCAAATGCTTGCTTTAGAAGATGGAATTTATTTGGAGTTGTTCAATTAGGCCATGAGTATGCTTTGATTTTGTAAGATTCGAAAGAAAGTAGAAAAACTTGAAGGAGAACCTGAGTCCTGACTATCAGTAATGAGAAGGATAAAATAATTCCTGTTTCACAATGGCCAGTATATAATATCGGCCTATATGTTGCATTATGTCTCCAATATGGTGATGTTACAAGTAATTTCCTGGTTTTTGGAAATATCAGTTTGAGATCTCCCATTACTGATATGTATTGATTGATATTTGGAATATCGACAAATAGTTTGATCTATGACCCGAAATAATTTGCTTTTTACCAGATTCAATTTTTTGACTAGTCTAATTATGTAACCTGCCAGACTGGGTCCAACTCACTAATCAACAGTCAGTCCCACTGTCGATGCAGTCTGGCTCTGATAACTATGATTTACCTGCCAAATGCTTTTCATTGTGATTTTACCCAAACTTATTACAGCAAAAATCCAAAAGTAGCTCAATCCAGAATTTCATTTAGTGGATCTCTTTTTTCTTGCATGTGTAGTGAAGTTACTGATTAGATGTGCCCCTTCTTCCTCCAGCATCCCTTGCTTTGAAAACCCGAGCCACGACTTTGCCATGCTTAACAGCTCCACTACACCTATAGATCGATCCATGCTTGACGGCTGCAGTTGATGCAACATTATTACCACTGATTAACACAAGGATTATAAAATCCTCCCTTATTGTATCCCTCCACCTCTTCTGATATATTTACTGGTGATCTGTTGTTATGGTTTGTGCATCCATTGGAGCAGTCATGACCATCAAAGCATCTTGAAATCCATTGGAGCAGACATGGCCACCAAAGCATCTTGAAAGACTTGTTAATGATCTCAAATTTATCCCTAGGGAATAAAACTTGAATGCTCTGTTCTACTCAAAATTGTTTCAATGTCCAAGTACCTGCATCTGTTATCTGCCTTATCCTTTGCCGATTACTAGAAATGCTGGTTGTTGTTTGATTGCACTTTTCCTGCCTTGAAAAGGGTGATTAAGGACAAATGGTTGCACTTGCAATATGCTACAGATGCTGTAATTTTAATCCAACAGTTGTTTCTGTATTCACTGAAATATCAACAAAGCCAACATCATTCACCTTATTGAATTTCAGATGGGAATTGAAGGTTTAGACAGAATCTCAATTGGTTCAAGGGATGGCTTCACTACTTCATTGACACGGTGATATTTATATACAGAAAAGTCACCACTTGATGATAGTTTCCAAGGATTGGTTTAATGCTGGTTTCCCAATATTAACAATGATTTGCTCATAAAAAAGGTCAAAAATGTGACTTAAAAAAAAATGTTAATTGAGGCATTAGAAGAACATTTTAATTTCAATAATATAGGATACCAAGTAAACTTCTTCCTTTGTAGGTAAGCAGGTATTACTAATTGGAGTCTATAATATGTGCAATGTCACCCAGTCATGTTGCTTTTTACAAAGAGGCACATGTGCAGTTTGTGCTGAAATGCATAGATGCATGAGTGTCATGTGCCACTTTGGAGAAAAATCACATGTACTGGCGAGTTCTCAATTTTCATTAATGTTGATAGCTACATCTGTTACTTCAGCCTTTTCTTTTCTTTTCTCTTTTTTAATTCTTGTCTTTCAGAATGGCTCCAACCTTTTTTCTTCCATGTTGGTGTCTGGTCTTGTGGCTGGGTCTTTGGTCTTGCTGGTGGTTTGTTTTTATCTTGTCCACCATGGATTTTCTATTAGAAACTCTTTGAAGGATCTGTTCAATTGTTGTTGGTTGAAGCCAAGTGATGCAAAAGGGGCATAGCTGAAGATTAGCATCATTAGGAACTAATTTATTTTGTTATATTGTTGTAATTTGGGTTGTATTTTGCAGTCTTTTAGCAGTATAGTCTTGATTTTATTATTGAGGATGAGCTTTAGTCCTACAGTAAGGTTTCTCCATTGTTACCTAGAAGTCATGGGCTCAAATTATGGAAACATCTCTTCAATATAGGTGTAAGGCTAAACAAAGTTGACCCTCTTCGGAGCCTGCAATTCTGTGGGTGTCTTGCATTAGGCCACCTCATGTTCTAGCTTTTGTTCATGTTTTATGTAAGGAAATTAGGATTTTAGATTTATCTTTTACATATTAGAATTTAAGTTAAATTAGAAAACTTGGTTAGATATTTTCTGTAAGTCATAGTATCATACTTTCATTTTTTTTCAATGTTGAATGGAATTGTACTTCAGTGTGTTGATTTGAAGTTCAATTTTGTTTTCGGGTGTGTCCATATTATGCAGATCACATTCTTCAAGCCTACTTGAATTGGATGACGAAATTTCGATGAGTCCAACCAATGCTGTAGCATATTCAGCGAATGTTTCACAACCAGTTTCTCGAAGAACCAGATTACTGAAAAGTGATAATCAAGTTGATGCTTATGGGCTTGGAGATGGGTCATATAGGGCTAGTACCACTGATGGAGGGTAAGATAAATAGTCATCTTCTGCATTGCTACTTGTTTTCTCGTCTCTGTGCCTTCTCATTGCCATCGGTGTGCAGATGTGATTACATTTGCTATATGTGATTACATATCCCGGTTGTCATCCATTGCAGCCACGTTGTGATGGTAGCACCGACGCAACTGCAAATGGTTAACAAAGACTATAAAATTGACCTAAAGGCATATATATGCGAGAATTGAGTAACAAATGACAATTCTAAGACTAATAAGGAACCTTGGTGATGCTTTTTTGATAATCTGAATTATGTATTATTATGAATTGTTATTTTCAAGTGTTTTTAATTAAATCTTAATTTCTGACAATTATGTTAAAACTCGTGTGTCATACAGGTGAATAACTAGCATGACATGAGCATGTATGAAAAAAATTATAATTATTGATTAATCAAGATAAAGCTAGTAGATTGTAAATAATAAAATGCAAAAGTGGTTGGTGGTGGTAATAAAAGGACATCACAGGGGCACAAGGGAGAGAGGAAAAGGATGGTAATTTTTAATGATAGTTGATAAAAGGAAATCAGACGACAGAGAGGTACATGAGAGTGAGAGCTGAGAGAGGGAGTAATAGGATGGTCAGTGGTGATTGCCTGACTGTCGTCAAAAGAAAATGAGAGGGCACTGGGGGAATGGAGTGGAAATTATACAAATCGGACCAAATAATTTCAAATATAGGGAGACTAAGACATGTCTGTCCACCTCGGCTGGTACAACTTGAAGATAATATAGATCCTAAATTGGTGTAATTATGGATTAAGATATTAGTATTGGCATGCGTTGAAGTTATATTGTTATATGTTGTATGACGTGATAAGTATTGATATTTGACTTTATGCAATTTTTTTTCTCGTTACTGCATCAAAAGTGAATTATTTACTAAAGTGTGATAATCTTTGTCATATATTTGCATATCTAAGGAGTTTTATTTAATTTTATTAAAATTAAACTTGATGTCACTACTTGTTTCGAAAAATACCTCAAAACTTTTGATCTATACATGCTTCGTACCTCAATAAAATATATGAATTTAGACTCTTTAAGTTTATGGTTTATTTAAATATGTGGACTTACGCTTTTGGCAAAGCAAAGCAAAGCAAGGAAAATAGCCTATATAGCAGCTGATAATTGGAAAGTCGAACGATATATCGCTATAGGTAACTGATATAAAGAGATATATTAGAATATTTTTGTGTATCGGCAAATGTTGGTATTGAGACCTATTTAGGTAAGTAATGGAGTAATCTTAAGTGAGCCCATGTTTCTGGTGGGCTTGCTGCCTGTAAAGTTTAGGACTACTGATATAGGGAAATATATCAGAATATTTTCATGTATTGGCAAATATCGGTATCAAGACCAATTTTAGGTAAGTAATGGAGTAATATTATGTGTGCCCAAGTATCTGATGGCCTTGCTGCCTGTAAAGTTTAGGACTTTTATGATGTTTTCAGCAATGTTACCTACTAATTCATTATTCATGTTGTCAATGGTACAACTGGGGATCGGGGAGTATGGTTAGTTTTGATTCGAATGGGGTGAGGTTTATTTTTGTTGGATTTATCCATTTATTATTTATAATGGTCTCTTGTAACTGTTTGTTTAAACATGAAAAGTGGAGATTCTTCTTTTAATGGCCAGCTTCCTATTTAATTGATCACATTCCGTGGCTTTGTAAGTTCCCACAAGGGGGTGTTTTATGTATAAAATGGATTAGGTAATCAAGGGTAGCCTGTTGATAGCTACCTGCTTGCACCAGGCCATTGTCTTGGGTTCTATCCTTCAGTCTCCCTATGCCTATCTTACCCATTAAAGGTGCAAAGTATGTGGATGTATTAACGCAGAGGTCTGCTTACTTTTAGGTTAATGTGTTTTTCCCCCAAAAATCCATCCCCTAAGGTTTTTATGTTAAGTAACGGTTTTGAAAATTGGTTATTGTGAAATCGATTTTCAAGTTCCTTGTATGCTTACTGGTGGTGTATGACAGACCTCATGTAAAGATATTTTCTGATGGTAATTGCTGTGATAAGTTATTGCAGTATCTTAGCATTTGGATTTGCTCAGTAATGGCCAGTAGAAGCTAAAAGTCTGAAATTCTCCAAACTTGCCAACGATCACCTTAACATAATTGACAGATTCGAATGAATAATATTCATGCATATAATGGATGACATTGAAAAATGAAAACAAAGCTATGGCATATACTGATGTAACTATGCTAGATATTGGCCATTGCTGTTATGGAACTATTTTAGCCATTGCAGCTGTTACGTAACTGCCAGTATTTGTAAGGAATCCAAATTTTCCAAAATTTTCCATTCTTTCTTTATTATAAATTCTCTGATTCAAATGAAAACTTTTGAAATGTTAAGAAATTACATTTGACTGAAAAAAAAAAAAAAAAAGATTCCATACTTATACCTACGACCTCTAGGAACTTAATTTGGGCTTTTACTAGCCTCATTGGAGTCACATAATTTCATGCTAAGGATCAGACATGTCCTTCCACAAAGCTTGTTTGCTTGGTTATCTTTAATTGCTTGGCAATTGCTTTATTAGGGCTTGATTAAGTCGTTATGACAAATAACACTAGCTATTTCATGTTTCTAACTCTTAAAGCTTCTGTGGTGATGGCATTTCAGCATTTCAATGTTGATATTGGTAAATTTACTTCCAGATTTTAAAATAGAAATTACATAAAATGGCAAGTTGTTGTCCCTTTCTTCTTTTGGGTATTAAATCAAAGAATGCCCATAGTTCAAACTTCAGAATAATGGCTGCTAAAAAGGCAATGTAAGGAATTGTGAAAGTAAAAACTCATCAAATTTGTTATTATCAATATATTAGCATTCTTCAACTTCGGAACTCGCAACTCATTAGGTTTCAGGAAATTTTGCAGTAGTTCAAAAGGAGAAATAATGATCTTATGATGGAAGTTACCAGCTTAATTTATGTCTGTGATAATAGATTGACTGATTATAGCTACTATCTAACATTTTGTCTGCTTCATTCCATTGTTTATATGTATCTATTTTCATTCTCATCAAATAAGCAGGATAATTATCTTGTAATAGCTTCCATAAATTGAGTTATTGAATATTTTGTTAATAGCAGATGGCTTAGTATGCCTGTGCTTCCAATGGGCTAGTACAGCTTGTTGGGTGCTTTTTCACAGGCAAGACCAAAGTTGACTGTTGGCTGTGTGAGATTCCTCACTGATTAAAAGAAAAAAAAATGCCTTTATGCATCAGCACAGTGGAAGTGTAATTGAAGTACTATCTTAATTTAGTAGCATCTTTTCTTTATAATGTACTGGTAGGAATGATGCTTGTTTCTCAATATGTTCTGTAGTTCATTTGATGGACGAGATGACGAAGTCATGTTGCAACATTATGAAATTGCATCAGATGAGTATATTCCATCTGTAAGGGCCAATGGTGGTGATAACATCCTGAAAGAGAGCAGAATTCTTTCTCGACAGATTCCTCCGTGGCTTTCATTGGCTACTCCTGATGAGTTTCTTGTATGGTCATTTATCGAAACTAATGTCATTGACTTTAAACGGTTTTCCATGTCTTTATTGCCATTACTTCAATGAAATTTGTTTGTAGGAAGCTGTGAAAAAGAGCGATGCTCCACTTCATGTGAAGTATTTTCAGACCATGGTTGAATGCTTGTGCAAGCTTGGAAAGATTGCTGCTGCAGGGGCTATAATATGGTATATTCTCGGGCCCAAGCAATGTCTTTTTGCTCCATTGTATTCATGGTTCAATGTGTTTATCTTCTTTGTCAGATGATTAATGTGTTGCTACGAGTTTGAGGGTTAATATCTTCTATTTTTGGTGTTTAATCCATTCATATTTTTTGTACAGGATTTTGTGGTCCCTTGGTGTAAGTTCTTTGTGGATGATATTTTATGATAGTTGAGACTGGAGGTGGAGTAGAATCAAAGTTATAGAACCATGGAGAGTGGCATTTGTATCTAAAGGGCTTATTAACATAAGTAGGAGTGAAACAAGCACATTTCATCTTTCCCATAATACAGAGTCTAGGAAACCAAAAAAAAAAAAAGAAGAAGAAGGATGAAAATCCTTCAGCTATGATAAAGAAGGTAAAACATCCTTGTTAAAGCAATGAAGATTAAGCTTCTTATTAGGGAAAAACAGTGATAGCCAGCTGACTCTAGAGCCATTGATTTTTCTTCCTTTTCACTTGAAACCATTGCCATGCTAGTAATTCATGCTTTATTGAAGCTGCTTGGCCTCGAACAGAAGAAAATCTTTTGAGAGCCTTCTGAGCATCAGCTCTGGGAGTCATATTGCAGTGAAGAGATGATTGAGCGAGCCAAGAATCAGTCAAACATCCAGGCAGCAGAGGACCAAGATCTACCATCCTGCTATTCTTTTATAATTATGAAAGTGAAATTTCTATCCCAAGCTGCTTCCGAATAAAAAATAGAAACTATTAGATTCCTGAATCCGTTGCACTGATTATGAACAAGTGGGTTGAAAGCTGTAATGCTTTGTAAATGATGCCACATCAAACGAACATCCTTGGCATTTCATAAGAGTAGATCCTCTAAATTGCAACACTTTACACTATGAAGAGCCTCCAAAAATCTGCTGAATGATCTGAGAAAAGTGAATGTGTTGGAGACACCATACTGTTTAAACCCCACAGATTTCAGCAGAGTCTGGCGCAATTGCTTATTTTTAGGCAGCCATTTTTAAAGGATCAGGGAAATCCATGTGTGGAATTGAATCATAAAACCAGTTGCCTTTCCAAAATAGGATAATAGATTGCATTGTTATATAAATCGCTACTTCAGTGAGATCTCTAGAATTGTGATCCTGTTTTTAATTCCATCAATCTTACCTGGAGTAGTGCCCTAATTATTTTTGGCTTCAACGTTATATAGCCAGGTGCCAATGTCCCCCTTTTCAACTTTACGATGTTTTATTTTAAGAATTTAGGGAAAACGGACGGTTTCCTTCCATTGGTGCCTAGACATAGAATATGTATATAAATTATGAATGCTTCATCCTTTTATCAAAAGTTAGTGAAAGTTAGTTTGGGCATAGTTACCAGATTGGCCATAACCCCTGCTCACTGCATTCTTGTTCATTGGACCTGATGCTCGATTTATGAGTTTCTTGATTCAAGGTGACTTGTGTTTCAATTAATTGGGAATGGTGAACAAGATTTGGATGGCTTTTGGATCATGTTTTGTCTAAGGAAATTAACAAACTTGAGAGCAACTGAGTGATTGATGGCAATTTTGTTTCTGAGGCACGTAAAGAAGGAGAAGAGCATATTGACTTGGGAGTGGGAAGATGCAGGGGGGGAGAGAGAGAGAGAGAGAGAGAGAGAGAGAGAGAGAGAGAGAAGAGTTGGGCCTTTCAGGAGCTATGTTGCTGTAGGATATTGTAAAAATTCTGGCAGACATAATCCTAGTATACTTTTCTTTCTGCTAGTTGCGCATTTGGTTTTGGGTTGGAGGGGCCATGATTTTCTTTATTTTGGTTGAGCCTTTGGTTTTGGGTTGGTGGAGGGCCAATTTTTTAAGGAAAACAACTGCATGTTTTGGCTTAAGGCTACTTCTAGTCAGTGGCCTTTGAGTTTTGTGAATCTAATGTTAGTGATAATTGAATACTACAGAAGCTTCATTACAGGAAGGGTAAAACATATGTGAATTGATAAATTGTTGATAGCACATTATTTATGAAAATACATATTTCATGAATTTTATGTCTAAATGGAAACCAAGAAGTGTTCTCTACATAGCGTGCATAATTGGTCAACATGCCAAAACAGCAAACTTAAGAGTTATACCTCATGCATTCCCTTTCTAGGGTAGGTTGTATATCCCATTGTGCTTATCAGGACTCAAGTGCACTGTGGATCTAGTATCCTCGGGTTTGAGCAATTCTCATTTGATCCAAGGATGCACAACAAGCAATTTGAGCTATATTCATCTTATTTGAGAATAGGACTGTTCAATAGCTTGATGTGCTTATTAGGCATCTTAAAATCATATGAATATAGGTTAAACCAGTGTCCATGCATGTTCTTGAGGCTGTTAAACTAAATTTGGAGTTTTGGTGGTTAAAATAGTAGCTTGCAGCCTAAAAACACAAAACTAAAAACTACTTTTATGTTTTTATGGTATTCTTTTGGTTGGTTGGTAAGGGAGAGAGATGAGGGGAAAGGGTGTCGCATTTTATGATATTCTATGTTTAGGTACCAGGTAAAGACCCTTCTATCACTCAAAAAAAATAGAATATTGAAGAGAAAGTTGGGCTAATTGTTAGACCCAAGGATAATTAGAGCTCAATTTGGGTTGTATTGCTGGATTGCTAGAGTCACTTATAAGATCGTGATGATATAAATCCTGTCAATGTTGTGCTGATGCTGCCACAAATTTATGAGGACGCAATTTTTGAACTGATTTGGTTGATTATGAATTTTGGGATTCTTAAGTGTATGATTCAGTCATATTTTTGATAACCATATTTGGGAGATATGTCATCTGAATGTACTGCTAACTTAAAGTTGGATTCTATGAGGTGGGGTGTGGCTGGTCATGCTGGGTGGAGCCCAGTCTTTGGTAGTTGAGTGACAACAATAAAAAAAAAAAAAACAGTGGTGGAAATGATGATTTATGATGGAGGCATGATCATACATGAAGTGATATGATGTGCAATAATATTATTTAGGATAAAGGTGTGGTGATGCTAGCAAAAGAGAAAATGTGAAAGGTTAAGGTGGTTTGGTCATGCATTGTGAAGACCATATAGTGCATCTATAAGGAGATGTAGTGATTTATTATACTAGAGGTAGAGGACAACTTTCCTTTTTGGGCCACAGATGGTAGAGGAACATTCAAAGGAATGTTCGAAGATAATCATCATACATGATCTGACATTCTTGGGGCTAGTGGAGGAAATGGGCCATAGCAACGTTGGATGGCGGTAATCTTTGTAGCTATCCCTGCTTACTAGGAAAATGTTTAGTTTGATTTATCTGACTCAGATGTGTGTTTGAGGGCTGTAGATGCCAAACATGATTCCAGAAATATTTTTCAGTCCCAACAGATTGTTTCATGAATTATTGCCTATGCTAATTCTTTGGTGTATGGCGTAGTTGCATTTGGTTTAGAAAAATGGTTACATATTACTGAGATGATGAAGTTAGAGATTTAATTGTAGAGTTTTTGATGGACGTTGCTTATGTAGTGTCTTCTGTAATTTCCATTTTTTTCTTTAATATTTCACTAATGACATTTGCGTGTAATTGATTACACTGGTAAATCAGCAGGGAATTTAACGTGACCACTTAAATAATGAGTTGAATTGTCCTTGATGTATTATTTAAGTAGTTTATGTCTTTTTGTTCCTGTTAGGCATTGCAACCAATTTTTGCCATGTGGTTTTAAATTTCTCATGGTTTTTCTTATTCTCTTTTTTCTCTGTTAAATGTCTGAACATGTTTCGTCTCACCGTCCCTCGTTCGGTGTTTTGCAACAGCCAAAGATTGAGACCTACAATTCATGAAATCATAACTTCGAAGATTAAAGGTCATGCAGAACTTGAAAACTTGTCAAAGCTTGGAATTGGTCAGACTGCTAATTCCACTACTACAACTCTACGGTATTTGAAGGAACAGATGAAGGCTAATCAGTTGCCAAAACAAAATTGGGAAAATGGAATATTAGTCACTGGAGCTTTATTGGCTGTCAGCCCAGTCTCACCTGTGATGGCGCCCACAGGAGCAGCTCAGACTGCTGCAAGGGAACTTCTGGTTTTAATTCTTGATACTGTTGCAAAGATATTTGGTGCGATGTTGTTCTATTTCTTTCATTTGCATGTTACTGTGATATATACACCTTAACCTAGATCTGTGTTGGTTAGAGAACCATGTTTTGGTTGGGGAGCTTCTTGAATCAAAGGCCAGTCAACAAGTTGACAAGAATAACCCAAAAGCAATAGTGCCCGATTTACATTGGAACACTGAAATGGAAGGATCTCAGGTCACTGGAGGCTACAGCATTGGTTTTTCATTGGCAGTTCTACAGGTATGCTATTTTTCATCGTTTTTCAGCTTTTAACTAACCCAATGGGTGCTTTTGCCTATTGTTTATTTATTACTGATAAGTGTAAGCGTTTATTTAGTGATATGAGAATTGGATTCTAAATGTCCTTATTGATCTTCTCACATTGTTAATTGTCTAAGAGTGAATGCCAACAACTCATATGTGAGGTTCTGCGTGCAACTCCTGAAGCTGCATCTGCTGATGCTGCTGTACAAACGGCCAGGCTTGCAAGCAAGAACCCTTCAAAGGAGAAGAGGCAAGCTGCATTAACTTCATTACTTGCTGAATTTTTTGTCTTTACTGTAATGATGTGCCTAATTTGTGGTCTGTTCTCCAGGATAATAAGTTTGCCAAATGATTGTCCTGAATCCATGTGTGTTGGTTTTTTATTTGGGATTTGATTTTAGTATGGTGCCAGTACTTGACGAATGTAAATTTTATCAATGGATTCTGTGAATCCAAGTTCTGTCATAAATAATTTTTAAAAATGTGTGCAAGGATAGTTGTTACGTGTGGAATTTCTTTCTTAGGACACAAGTTGGACATTATTGCTTGAAATCTGTATGACATCTACTCCTGTTGCCAACAAGTAGCTTATGGGTTATGCAGCTGGACCTGTTTTTGTTGTCACCGTGTTTGCACAAGGACTGTGGGAGAAACTACCAGTGTCTTATTTGGAGCTACTTTCTGGATCTCTCTGTTACTTTAATTACTAAGAGTCCAGGAATGCATTGTTTTGATTAGGCACTCTAGCTGTAATGAACTATTGTCTCACCATATCCTTATCTTTTGATTATTCTTTTTGTTTCCCTTGTGGGGAAAAAAATGGTTTTGAGCTGTTGGGAGATATAACCAAAGATTATGGAGTAAGTAATGCAAGGTTAATCAATCAGAATCACACCAGGGTGTATATATGCAAGTCCTTTCATCTGTGCTCTGGAAGTGATTTGGTACCAAGTGTTACTTTTCTTATCTGTACCAAGCTTCTAAATAACTTTGAAGGAAGTGCTTGATTTGTTACTTAGCTAAATGAAACTGTTGCCTTCAGAGAGAAGTATCTGCTTTTGGAATTCTCATATTGATTCTTTGTCATAACAAGAATTCTGAGTGTCTTTTAGTCTTGGTTTGTTTCTTTAGCAATTTATCATTGGTTATTTTTGTCACACATAAAGTTCAGAGGTCTTAGGGACCTAAATCTCACTCCCTTATATTTAATAGATGACTAAGCTTGTAGAACCTTGTTCTTTCTGAATTTTTTTTTTTCTTTACAGATATTTAGTTTGCTTCCTTTTCCTTTTCCTTTGATTGAACCTCAAAAAGTTGCCACTTGTTAATCTGGTTCAGCAAACTGGGAAAAGGTTTCATGTATAAATTCTTTTTGTTTTTATTTAGGTAGGCGAGAACGAAAAATTGGTGCCATGACAACCTCATCATTTAATGGTTAAAAATGTTTATCACAAACTCTTTATATATAGATCACTATTTAGTCTCTTGAGCCTCTTATCAAGTTGAATTTGGGCCTTCGTCGATAATGTAATGTATGTCATCCTAAATTGCTTGCCATAGTACTGAGGTAGGTGTTGTGTCTCCCCCTCCCCCCACTCCACACCCCCATAAAAATAGAAAAAATGAAAAAGAGTTGTTCAGGATTCTAGAATAGTATTATTGCCTTTAACTGGCTTGCCAATGACATTCCAACTTTGTTGTTCTGCAATACTGTAAGTGGAAAAATTATGTTACTGGAGCCAATAAATCAAGGGTAGTTAGGGAAGGATCATGATATAAATACTTACACTTGGGAAAAGATGAAGTGTTGCTTTTGCATTGACCAACGACATTTTTTAGGTTTCATTCTAGCACACTCTGTGCACATTTTTGTCATATGTAACTTTCTAATTCTCTGGTTGCAATATTTTATTGTGGTACAACTGATATTGATAATATGAATAGCAGGGGTGGGTCAGAAGACAGTCTTACGTTTGCTTTTCGGTTCACGGATGCTACTATGTCCATTCCGAACCAGGGTACAATTAATGTTTTCCTTTTGCAGTATAATAAATTGCTTTATTTCTCAAGAAAGAAGATGGTGCCAGAATAAAAATTTTGTTGAAGTTGCAAAATTCCATTTATATATTGTGCTTATGGTTTTAAGTGTCTTGTTTTTATCTTATATGTTGTTACTTTGTGAGTGAAATTGATTATTGTGTCATATACTATAAGATGAGTGGGCCTTGTGTATTTTTTTGCTCCTATTGTTTTGAGGGACTATGTTATTCTGATTAGATCAAATGGGTGATTCAATGATAGAGAAGAAGCCTCCTAGACGAAATATTTTGAGAGTGGAGAAAAAAATCTAAAATGAGTTAATGTTAAAACTAAATAACTATCTTGTCTTGTTGTATGGCTAGAAGCATCCTTATCCATGCTTTGTAATTGATGCTAATTGAGTTTTGTCAGGAAAACAAGTTCGTAGAAGTTTTTTCTCCTCTATAAACAGCTAAATGATGATGTGATTTTTTTCTAATGAAAACCAAAAACAAGACTCCCTTTGTACTCATCCAGAATCCAGTTATAGACACAAACCAAACTTAGCCTTTTGCCTCTAGGTGGATATGACAACCTCTATACTTGCATTAAACTTTTCATATACCAGTTCTTCTGATCTGATAGCTCCAAATATGCAAGATTGTACTTACATGCTTTCCTTTGGTTTGCCTCTACCTCTACCCTTTTCTTGCATTTTATGAAGGTCTGTGTGTCACGTGTCCAAAGTATATTAAGGTCTTCTATTTGCACTACTCCACCTTTCTCCCATATAATATCTATATGAACAATCTGTTGTTAAGTGACTGCATATCTATTATAACATCTTCATCCTAGCACTGCCATTGTTTTGATCTTTATCATCCAATACTCAGATTTATACAAGTAGTCCTAATTACCTCCTTAAAGTTTTGCCTTCAAGTTGGTGTGGTAGTTTCCGATCACACAAGACTTCAAAGCATGCTTTAATTTCATTCATCTTGCTTTGATTCGCTGAGTAATATCATCATCAATCACATCACCTTTTTGCACAATAAATTCAAGTTTTGGGAAGAGACCCTCTTTTATAAGTTTTCCATCATGGATGAAAATATTGGTATCGGTATTGATATCAGTTACGATTATATTGAACAAATAAGGGTCTTTATATCTCACAATTCATCACCTTCTATTTTATGCTCTGCTCTGAAAAATCCCTATGAATATCTCCACATATTGGTATTTCATATATTGAATAGAAAAATTTTTGAAAATTAAAAGCTGACAAGATTATATCGGCCAATATATCAATTGTATTATGCGATATGTCAGCTAAATATTGACCGTATTAGCAGATAGTTTGAATATTGGCCGATATATTAGTTTTGTCTATCAATATGAAAACATATCGCGATATTGTCACGGTATTGGAAAATGTCAGTATCAGGAGGCCCCAATATAGATACATATTGGCTGATATTTCCATTAATGCTTTCCATCCATGTTCTTACCACTCCATCATCATTTGTTTTATGCAAATAAAATGTTTGGTCTTCATTGTACTAATTATAAGACTATTAGTTTCCAAAGTCTCGCTCTAGAGTTCTCTCTCCCAAGGATGCCACAATCGGCTGCACCTCAGCAACATAGCAGCAGTGACAGAAGCAGGCAGATCAGCTCATCAAAGGGCAGACCAGCCATCTGTTGAACACCTTATCAGCGGTAAACAGAAGTCAATAGGCTGTTAGAAGGTTGGATATCCAGTTCAGTTGGAGAACCAATGTAATCCCGAATAAAGGTGTGATGAGTAATGATCCTGAATTCTGTGGAATTCCCTTGTCAATCTGTGTCTAAACCTTCATCTCTTTCCCTTTTCTCATCCTTTTCTTCACTATTCTTCCTTAATTACACCCAAATGCATCTTAATTCTCTTTGTAACTGATCCAATTCCATTAAGAGTATCACATTTGGTAATTCCAATGCTTGGGAATCTAGTTCTCGATCACTAAATTTTCGTGAAAGTTTTTCTTACAAGCAGTGTTAATTGCATCAGATAAACAGCAAAAGAATTCTGCTCTTATCAACTATTGTACTCCATTTCTGTTACTTGACACTGAAACTGGACTAGAAACAAAACTATGCAAGATTCAGGTCTTACAATTCCTAGTTCTTCCTATTTAGTATTCTGATTTCAGTGCACAATTCTGCAACAATTTTGTTTCTGCATTCTACAATTCTTCAATTTCACAATCTGACTTCTGCGTTCTGCATTGGATTTGTACTAAATCATAAATTCTGCACTTTTATTTCTAGAATGGAATTATATGTCCTTGGTTCTTGATCTCCAAGATGTTAATGCTGATATTCAGTTTTTCTGTATTCTTGCAATATTATGCTTTTATTTTCCATATTGTTAGTATCCCTTGAGAGGTGTCTTGCTTCCGGTCTCTTCAACAAATTGACTGCATTCTTCATCCATTCCAGCAAGCACTGCATACATTGTATACAATGGCTGTTTAAGTGAAAATCATTGCTGAAGACTTCGTAACTTGGAATTCTGTCATAGATTCCACAATTGTGTTCATTATTTCATCTGCAAATGGGTGAACCAATACTTTAAATTCTCCAATTTTGATTTGGACCTGTTGTAAGGGATTCTTCCAGAATCTTGATTCTGCAATGATGCAAAATTAGATGGCTAAACCTAGTGTTCAATACAAACATACTCCAATTCAATTACTTCACGGAAGAGCATGGCAATATTCTCTTGTTCCGAATCCATGGTATTTCGTATCCAATCACCAAGGAAGTCTTATACCAAGTATTTGATGCCTTCAGCAAGCGTAAAAGTTTCATTTGCAAACTTCTTCGAAGATAATCCAAGCCTTTGTGCAGGTTGCCATATTATTGTGCCATGCAATACTTGCAAGGTAGATATATTTCTGAAGGATGTTGTCAAATTGACGTCAAGCTCTCACACAGGAGTATAGACAATGTTTGGCACTTGCCTACCAAATTCTTACTGGTTCCAGGGCCACATAGGCTATACCCTTAAAGTGGGCAGGAGTTATTCAAACACTGCTTTCCCAGCTCCTTTTAAGGAAGGTGTCACTCCAGGCCAACTGAATCTGTATGGAGGCTTGCACATGAAATTCTGAAACCAGACAACAGTGGCACAATATGAGAAAGGTGTTGACAAGTTCTAAGCACGGAAGACTAGTTGCTGGAAAAGCAGCGGCAGATTTGACTTACTGCTGAATCAACTCCAACTATCCCTTGCTGATTTTGAGATATTTTCATCATTTGAAGATTCAGAATCCAGCCCAGAACCTGAAATTTGTTCCATCCTCAAAATGAGCGCCGTAATCTTAAATTTTGGCCACCACCTGCCCAAACCAAATTTAGCCATTTACACTCCCTCAACTGAAACTCAAATTGCCTACGCACCTTCTACATACTAATGTATATCATTCCGAACATAAGCATCTACCTTTCTTATTTAGCCTCCATTTCATTGTCAAAGACAGAGTATTTGTCAAGAAAACATGCCCCCAACCAAGAACTGCATACTTGTAAACTGTAATAAAGGAGAGAATATGAAGAGAAAGGAAGAAGGCTAAATGTGAAATCCTCTCAATTAAGTTAGGAGTATATTCACACACACATGAACACAGACTTATTTATATTATAGTACAAGAATCAAACTATTGTTACACAAGAATATTCATCTTAACATTCCTCTAGAGATATTGATCATGCCCACTTTATTACAAATATATTTAATTTGAACTTCAGTTAAATGTTTGATGAAAATGTCTATTAGGTAATCTCCAGTTTGTACATCTGATGTGAATAAGACCTTGTTGAAGCTTCTTACTAATATAGTGACAATTCACTTCTATATGTTTCGTGTGATCGTGAAATACTGGATTTTACACAATGTGAATCGTCGCTTGATTATTGTGCAACAACTAAGACGGTCCAAATTCCTTACTTCTAATCGACTCTAACAACTGTCGAAGCAACATTATTGCATGCGTAACATGTGTAAATACAAGATATTTTAATTCGTCACTTAACCTAGCAACCAATTTTATTTCTTGTTCTTCCATCGCAAAATTCTACCTCCAACAAACATGCAATAGCTATGGTATCATAAGGTGACCCAGCCAATTAGTTTCAAGAACCATTCTACTTGATTATGACTACTGTTAATATAAAGTAGGCCGCCTCTTGGTGTGCCATTAAGGTATCTTAGAATATGCACTACAGTGTCCCGCAATTTGAGACATCAGGTGAGAAAATAAATTAACTCACAACAATTATTGATAAGATAATATTTAGTTGAGTTATAATAAGATCATTAAGTTTTCCAACGAATTAGTTGTATCGCTATCGCTCAGTAAGAACTTTCAGATTGTCTGCAAATGATTTCAATCTTGATTCCATAGGTGCATCACATGGTCTTGCATCAGACATATCCCTATCTCTGTAGCAAAACTACGACGTATTTCTATGAGTGAAAAATGTCATGATGACATCTTGCAACTTCAATACTAAGAGCAAGCTCCCAATTTCATTATTTTGACATTCTTTAAGGTTTGCAATGCCAATGCTGTTAGTACCAGCAATTACAATATCATTCTAGGATGATGATAGAATATAAAGTAATTATTATCATAATCAAGGACTTTTCTAACAATATAATATCTTTTTTAATTGACAAACATGCCTAGACTCCCTTTGAGCTATAAATGCCGGAGGTTGCTCAAGATATATTTCCTAAATATTACTATGTAGGAAGACGTTGTTGGCATCTAATTGATCAACTCCCATTATAAGTAGCATCCTAAGACAAAATTCAAACACAGGTCAATTTGGTGAATAGGCAAAGGTATCAGTGTAGTTTGCCCAAATTTTTGAGCGTATCCCTTGACTACTAGATGGGCCTTTAGCCTAGCTACAGAACCATTCAGATTCACTTTTCCTTTGTGACCCATCTATAGATAGTGGACTTCTTTCCAAATGGTTAGGGGACCAGATCTCAAGTTTTGATATACTCAACTATGAACATTTTCTTCTCCATAGCTGCTTAGCAATTGGGATGAGAAATAGTTTTAGGAGCCGGCAGCGGTACAATCTGAGAATCCAAGGTGGACAAACAGGCATGAAGAGAAGGTGAATCACCCGCTTATGAAAGAGTTTGATAAAGGAGATTCTGCAAAGTTATGATGACCTTTCCATAGAGAATTGGAACTTTTAAGGTTGTCATTGGATAAAGAGTAGGAGGAACTGTAGACAGGGGTATTATCTTAATCGGGACTAGCTCAAAAGCAGAAACAAGAGAGGAACCAAACATTTGATGAGAAACAAGAACATTAATTTTGGAAACAGGACATGATGTTATAGGAGGCAAAGTTGCAACTCAATGAATGTCTCTATAGCTAGAAACTCATTATCAGGACTGCATTTAGATGATGGACAAGAAGATTAGGTTTCTGGGTGATGATGAGGGATGGATTCTTGAAAGTGATCATCAAAGGACACAAAAAATTGTCCCAAGTTGGGTGAGAAATATTGGTATTAAGTGGAGGGTATATGTAAAAAATACGCTTACAATATTTAGCATAAAGTTTAGTCACTGGAAGTCAAATGTCGTGAACATAACACACACACAAAAGAAAAAGTTACGGTACAAAATGTTATGGTTTACTGATAAAATAAGATGTGCAACATCCCCCTAGAGCACAGATGAGGGCATGCACCAATGAGGTGACATGCAGTCTAGACTGGCTCACCCCAGAAAAGTTTTTTTACTCTTATGTGATAGGGCTCTATTTTCTCTCCACTACTCCATTTTCATGTGTATCTTGAGGCAAGGGTGCTGATGGCAAATCCCATGCTAGGACATAAATGAGGTAAATAGGGTATAAAGCCATGTAAAAATAGAGATCTGATTTGGAATTTCAGCACAAAAGGCAACGAAAATTAATAACTCATAGAAACTTGTCATTAAATATAACTAGGTAGTTTACAAATAAGGATATTAATAAAAGCAACGGAATAATGAGAGCCTATTTTAGATGGCACATGACAAGGACCCTAAACATCTAAGTGAGCTATCTCAAAAAGAGTAAAAGCTTGTTTATTGACTTCAGAATAATACAATAAACGATGATGTTTAGCATCCTGACAAGATGCATGAAACAAATTAGAAATAGAGTGAAGACTCGGATAAAATTGCTTCAGATTTGATGATGAATAATGGCCCTGCCCTGACATATTCCATGACCCCCACCTCGAATTGACATATTCCATGACCCCCCCTCGAACAATAGATGATGTGTGGCTAATCGAAGCTTCTTAATCAGTTAAACCAATAGTAACAATTGATGAAGTGGCATGGTTGACATTCAAGAGTTGAGAAAAGACATCAACTAATGAAGTCACCTTTGGGTTGGCTAAGATCTCGAATCTAGCAGACTCAATCCAGTTTCATTCTAGCAAGGAAACCTAAAATCACCAACTGGTCACATTGCTCACACATTTTCTTCACTTTAGTAGTGAGCGGCATAAGTACATTCAATTCTTTGTAGAGTTTCTCGAAGTTGGCATTGTAATCAGTCTCCCTTAGACCCTTTCAATTTATACGGAAGACACTCTTGGATACATCAAACATTCTTGACAACTTGTATTTTACAGAATAGAGAATTTATGGATAATCCCACTAGTCTGTTGACAATATTTTGAATGTGTGAACCCTTTTCTATTGGAAGTTAATCAACTGAGTATATAGTCAAACATCTTCTTGTTGCCACTCTTTACCCCAAAAATGATCCATATCAGAATCCTGATACCTATCAGTAAGATCATCCTCCTTAACATTTCCACATAAAATAACTAGAACTATTTTCTGCTAGCGTTGATAATTCATCCATCTAGTCACTGATCTGTAATCTAAGACAGTGTGGTAGAAACAGTTTCAGAAACAACAATTTCTTGTTCACTAGTCCATGTGGGAGCACTCCTCTCTGGATGCGCTTCAGTCACCATGTCCCTTATGACAATATTAGAACTTGAGTGTCAGTCGAGTGTCAGCCACTTCTCATCGACCGCTCACGTGTGGGTTGATTGCCAAGCAGTTGTTCTTCAGTTGCAAGAAGCAGAAATCAAAATTTCTCTCTACAAATCGAGCACCACTCACAAGGGTCTAGAACACCCAAACAATAGTCGAAGTATACCCACAAAATTGTGCACATGACAAGACTAAAAAAATTGAGCAGACCAATTGAAATCGAATGGTGCAAATGGAAAAAGAAATCTCGCATAGTCTCCTATGCAAGGGTTGGAGAACTAAGTCAAAACTATCATAATAGATCTGTGTTGATCAATCATTTGGCAGTAGAAAACATGTGTAGGCAATTCTTTTAGACACGATGACAGTGGCTGCTTTGGCCATGCATTGGACAGTGGCTGGCTTTAATACCTGGTAAAGTAAAATAGTAGAGGGAAGATGGTCAAATTGTGAGACCCTCCAAAATAGAAGTGTGTGTAATAATTTGCAATATAGACCAATCACCAAAATACCCTTAAGCATATTCCATTCTAACATAAACAATCATTAGGTCAGTAATACATACCCTTAGAAAGGTACTCTATGGTATTAGATGGGGTAGTAGTAATTGATAGCAAACTAGCCTGCAAGAACTTCACATTTCACTACACAACAAAATGACAGCATTCTTGAGAGTGGAAGTAGCAGTTGCAAATTTTCTCAAACTGTATCAAGCATGAAATTGAATCTGTGTCTTTTGGATCTCATGTTTCTTCATTGATGATATAACCTGGGGCTAGCTATGATGATCCTTGCCACAAGCAGCAGCACCTCAGCAACCCAGCAATCACATACAAAATAACACACACAGAAGAAGAGAAGCGGTGGATCAGCTCATCTCTTGGGCTTATTTTTCATCTCTTTCCCTCCCTCTAAGTTGTCATCTCCTTCTTTACTCTCCCTTCTTAATTAGTCACTTTTTTTACACAACTACATCTTAATTCTCTCTGGCTGATCTGTTATGATCCGTCACAAGTTCCAATCTAGGATTAATTTCTTTCCTTGTCTTATCCAGAATCACTTTATCATCGGAAGATAGCATGCACTAAAGCACATTGTCTTATGTGCTTGGTTTGCATGTCTATACCAGGCAAATAGATATGGACTTTTAATGAATTTCATTGTTACTGGATTTTGCAAGCCCCCTACATGCTGTCTACTGAATGTGGTTCTTAATGATATTCTTTACTGGAAAATGATGTTTCTCTATGTACTGCATACTGGGCTATGCTTTCCTGCCAGCATCCTGTTATGCATGGATGACCATTATTTAAATGAAGCTAATCCTAGTTCTAATCAGAAAAGCTTCAGTCTCCCTGGCATTTGTCCTTCAAAATGCCATTGCTCCATTGCATTTGCATTTTTGCAATGGAAAAGTTACTGTTTCTGTAGAATTCTGCAAATGATTTCTCTTGGTTCTTATCGTGTACCTTCTCCAAATCAATAAATAGCCTTAATTGCTTAATAAGTCTCCTTAATAAATAGATAGCTTCCATAGTAGACTTGCCTAGCATACATTTGACATGGTTCTCTGATTTACTTTTATCTTGCATTCTATTCCTTTCAATCGCACGTTCCCTTAGCTTTATAGTACGACCCATCAACTTACTACTTACATATTTGGCACAAGCAACTTTGAATATCCCCTTTTGTTCTTGTAAGTAGGATTAATCTCTTTATTCACTCTTTTGGCACCAGTAGATGCTGTGTAGGATTTTGATAAGTAGTTTAGTCAACCATTTAATAGCCTCCTCCCCTAGACGACAATGTAGAAGCTGTATTCCTGACCTCCTTGTATCTTCCAAGTGCTTGATAAGACCTATCACAATTGGTAACAATTAGTAACCAAGTATTTCAATTGCCTGAACATCTGTGAAGAAATGATTTAATGTGCTCTAATGAGGTGACTTAGTGTTCGAGACTTCTATATTGCAGGATCTAGGTAGAGTCTGATGTATCCGGCCATACTGCTGCATTTCAGGTGCTTCAATGCATCTCCAAACAAATTGAAGTCTGACATCAGATCTCTGAACCTGCAAAATTCTGTCATTATAACTCTCGTTGGTTTTGCCTACTTGCTTTGGAGAGAGTGTAAAATTTATAACAGTGCTTAACATGGTTTAGAAAAATGTGCTGCAATCTCTTTCTATGGCTCAATCTATTGAATCATCTTCTCTGATGTAGTTCATTAACAACAGTTTCTTTGAAGCTTAATTAGCAAATCTGTTCCTCCTGTGCATATTTTATCACTGAATTAAAAAATCTAGTATAGTTCTCATCCTATTACTTCTGACACAGAGTCTGTATTGGCTACTTTGTTCTTTTTTTAGATGGGAACATGATGTAGAGAGGAGGAAAAATTAGAGAGAAGAACAATAGAGGGGTAGAGATAAGAACAAAGACTAGAATGGTAGAGATAAGAAAGAGATCAAACCAAAGGAGAGAGGGGAAAGGAAGTCGCAATTGCTCAATTGCAATTAGTTTCTCAAACATTCATTCATCAATCATCAATTTATCAAAAAGTTATAGCATAGGGTCTTTATAAAGAAAATACTGGGTCTAAGATAATTTGGTAATAAATTATCTATTGTTAAAAATAAGAAATCGTAATAAAATAAAATCACAATAAAATAAAATCAAAACGAGAATATTGTCCAATAAGGAAAACAAATAAAAGCCAATAAAATCAGAATATTTTCTGAAATCTTCTTGGAATATTTGATGTGATATCCGTATCAATTCTTCTCTGGTGGTTGGAGCTCGACCCCGTCGAGTTAAAACTTCTGTAGTGAATTTCCCAAACTGTCAATGTTGATAGACATGTGGGAGTGGAGCCGAAATCGAACTGAGCCACTAATGTCGCCTGAAGGAACAAGACTGAGGCGTGGAGATGTGTAATCCTGCGGATTCTGATAGAGTTGCAATATACTCGGGTCAAACTGGTAGCGTGTCTTGCGAGCAATCCAAGCAATTACGAGCTCTGTCCGGTCAACCCATTTGATAAGAAAGCTTTGAATTGATCCATCCCTGGGAGACATAAGCTGCTCATCTAAAATAGTATTAATTTTATCATTGTGTGCCTGGAGGGTGAAGAAGTGTGTAGAAATAGGTCGATATGCAATGTGTTACGTCGGGGGGCACATCAAAGGGATCAACTGATGGGTGAAAATTGAGAAAACCGTCAACATAAAAGGTAGTGTCAAAAGGAGATAAAAGATCAATAACATATGCAGTTAATCTGAACTGCTGTAAAATTTTAAATGGACTAGCACTACCAGTATGCAATATAGAAATGGGCCCAGAGAGACGCCGCTGTGGGATGATCCAAACCATAACAAAACCCTCCAATATAAAAAGCAACATGGATGTTATGCACATTAATGTGAAATTGACTTGAAGTATGACTTATTTCCAAATGTGTATTAATCTCGATGTATAAGTCATGAAGATATGCCAATATTTTGGCCAGCATGGATGTACGAACATTTGAGGATATCGGAAGTCGGCCTAATAGTTTGGAAAATGCTTCGAGAACAATATTAGCAATCACAATAGGCTCGATGATGGCAACACGATCACTAGCTATGAGACGAATGATATGTAATCTTTTTGTCTCTGCCCTTTTTTCATTAAGAGTCATCGAGTTTGGGGGCAAAAGATGGATGTGAAATTTCTTACCTTTGTGAACAAAAGAAGAGGAATTAGAACGATCTTTGATTGTGACATCCAAATCGTATAACCAAGGGCGGCCAAAAATGATATAACCCACATCCATTGGTATAACGTCACACCAAATGTAATCTTTGTATGCTAAAAATTAAATTAGTATAAGACAACGTTCTTTAACGGATATAGCAGATGTGTCAATCCAAGAGACGCTATATGGACTAGGGTGTGGGACCGCCTTTAATCCCAAATGAGAAATAGTATTAGCAGAGATCGCATTGATGCAACTACCGCTATCCACGATTACTTTGCAAGCTTTCTCATTCTCTTTGATGTAAGTGTGAAAAATAACATGACGACGCCAATCGTTTGCCGCTGTTGATTGCGTCAAGGTGCATCGTATAATGGATAGAAATGACTTATCAAGGAAGGCAGAATGAGAGTCGAGAATGGAGGGAGTAGGCCGAATGCAGCTCACAAATGTGTCAATGTTATCATCATTTTAAGTCATCAAACTCCTCTAACTTGGGTTCATAGACTTGTTCTTCAAGGGGTTTCTCATTTATTTTATTTTGTTCGTCAATTAATAAAGTATTACTTGGACATTTGGAAGAAATATGTCCAAAATCTTTATAGTTGAAGCACTGTAATTGAGAGTTTCTTCTTGAGGTTTCAACACTCTTTTCTTGGAGCTCCTTTGCAGGGGAATTAGTGGATGGATGGGGTCCTAAAACAGGCTTGGAATTTGTGGTAGAAGTGTACGATGTGGATTGACAATACGGTGTCCCGGTAACTTATTTTAAATCTTGGACCAAATGATACGTATTGTCCAAAGCTGTGACACCACGGAGGATAAGTTCTCTCCTAAGCTCCTCGTGTAGACCTTGCCGGAACCTACTCAATGTCACGGCTTCGTCCTCAATGATGTGGCATCTCATCCGAAAATCATCGAACTGAGCCACATATTCGGTTATGGATCGATTATCCTGTTGAAGGACATTTCTCTTGAAGGCATCGTTTTATTTTAGCCCAACTCCGAACAGGGGCGGCCTGATGCCTGATAAAGAGGTCCTTAATACTTTTCCAATATAATTTAGCATTTTCGGTCAATTTAAGGCTGGTAAATTGAACTCTCTTGTCGTTGAACACGCCATACCATTCAAAAAAATAATCCATATCTCGAACCTATTGGGTGAAAACTCTGGGGTCCAAGCAGCCATTAAAAGTAGGGGTATTCAGTTTGATATTTTAAAGCGATGGTCATCTGGATCTTGCTCTTGATCATAGAATCGGGGTCTGTGATTATGTCTATGAGAGGTTTGTTTGTTGTATCTTTGTTGGTGAGCCTTGTTATGGGATGCATCAGAGTTTTTAGCATCTGATGAGTGAAGCCTTGGTTTTAAAGTGGCAACCCGATTGGCAAGATATAAATTTGTCTGACGGGTAGTGGCAAGTCAGTTTGAATGATAATCATGTGATTTTATAATTGTTGTTGACTGTAAATTAATTGGGCTAACCGTTGATGGAGAGTTTCAAACTGGTTAAACTCCATGATTAAGTCAAGGGTATGATGGAAAATAATGCGACTACTGCGCAAGTGTATGTAAATGAGGTAATCCCAATTTTTTTTTTTTTTTTTTTTGAGGTTTTGTATGGTTCAAATTATACAAACTAATATTGCTAATCTATTAAATGATAAAGCAAGAATTAATTGCGATAAAGGTGTGTCAAATATAAAGGAAATGAGAGGACGTGAAAGAATTTTTTTTTTTTTTTTTGTTTTTTTATTTTTTATTTTTTTGGAAATAAAGTAATATACGCAGATAAAACTAAATATTATGAAAGATAAACAAAATATGTTACTCAAAAGATGATGGAACAAACACACCTGGAGATGATTTGACCAACTTGTTGAGACTGCCTTGGAGATAATCTGACCCGCTTGTTGAGACTGTCTTGGAGATGATTTGACCCGCTTGTTTGAGATTGGATGAGAATCTACTATAGTTTGAAAAAAAAATTTTTTCCTCTTTTTTTCTCTCCTTTTTTTTCTCTCGTTTTTTTTCTTCCTGGCTACTGTTTGCGCTTTTGGTTTTTCTGTTTTTGCTACCTTTCCTCGGCCACAGCCCACAAACGCAGAGAGAGAGAGAGGAGAAGAGAGGCACGGCTACTCAGTGCGCGACGGCCCTCTCACGCGGCAGCTGCAACGGCGATGAAGGCGACAACGATGGTGATGAAGGTGACGACGAAGACAAACGCTGACGAAGAAGATGATGAGGAGAACGAATCTGATGAAGCAACGAAGACGAAGAAGAACGAGGGCGAAGACAAATACAAAGAATGAAGACGAAGATTCGAGACACTCGATTCGTGACTTCTCTTTCTACTCCCTTTCTTTTGTTTTTTTTTTTTTTTCTGTTGGACGGTGGAGGCTAGGGCTTTGGGTTGGATGGTGGAGGTTAGGTTTATCTGGTGGTGGTATGATTTAAGTTAGGGTTAATTTTGGTTGTTGGTGGTGGAATGTGGGCTTTGGTTTGCGGTCAATTTGGGGTTCTCTGGCGGTGTAGATGGTCGTTCTGAGTGGGGTTTGGCGTGGCGACTATCGGAGTGGTGGTGGTCAGCGGCGACGTGGAAGATGGCTTGTGGTGGTGGCTTGTTTTGCCTCTTGCTATGGCGGTGGCGTCGGCGTAGTCGGCGGGGAGTGTTGTGTCGTGTGTTTCTTCCTCGTGGATTACTCTGTTTCTTTGCTTCTTCTGCTTTTTTTTCCCCTACTGAGACAAAGAAAAAAAAACTGTTTTTCGGTTGACTGAGGCGAGCAAGAGAACAAAAATCACACCTTTTTTTTTTTTTCCACAAACAGAACACCTAAACAGAGGCGGTGCTCAACAAAAACCACTATTTATTTATTTTTTCCTACGGAGACAGAAACAAACATTAGGAGGCAGTGGTGGTAATGGACCGGTAGATGCACAGTAAGGCTTTCGTAGGGTGGCCAACGGGTGGTGGGATAGTAGGCGGCGGTGGTATGATGGGTTGCTAGTTGTGGGAAGTTGTGTGGTTGGTTATTGGGTGCGGGAAGGCGTTGCTGGCAGCAAAAAAAGATAGGATTTTTTATCTCTGATACCAATTTGATGTTGGGAGGAAGGAAAAATTAGATAGAAGAACAATATAGGGGTAGAGATAAGAACAAAGATTAGAGGGGTAGAGACAAAAAGACATTAAACCAAGGGGGAGAGGGGAAAGGAAGTTAAAATTTATCAATTGCAATTAGTTTCTCAAACATTCATTCATCAATAATCAATTTATCCAAAAATTATAACATAGGGTCTTTATAAAGAAAATACTAGGCCTAAGATAATTTGGTAATAAATTATTTATTACTAAAAATAAGAAATCACAATAAAATAAAATCAAAACGAGAATATTGTCCAATAAGGAAAACAAATAAAAGCCAATAAAATCAAAATATTTTCTGAAATCTTCTTAGAATATTTGTTGTGATGTCCGCATTAGAAAAAAGTTATTTATTTTGGATTGCTAACCTCTGTACTATGCTGTCTCCTTGGCTACTGTTGTTGGAAAATGTTACGCTGTGTTTCAATAGAGTCCTTTTATTCTTTATCATCAAAATAGATTTTGCTGCAGAAGCAGATATTAGCAATTCTATGAAAGAAAATCAAATTTTGAAATGAGATGTCACGTTTTGATAGTTATAGCCCTGTGAAGTTTGAAAGTTTCTGCAAATTCTCTCGCTCTCTCTCTCTCTATATATATATATATATATATATATATATATGTATGTATGTATGTATGTATAACATAAGCACACATACACATATAAAGCTTGTGTAAAACCGTAGTTTCTGTCAGACTGCGTTTTTCCACATGCATGTGTTGTTCTATGCAACCAATCAAACTTCCACAAGAAAATAGAATAACAGTAGAGAGTGCTATTGGAGATGTGTTGGGTTTATCCTTTTAAAAAGATGTGCATATCAATTTTCATTTCTTTGTCCTCACCAAGGGAGGGCCTGTTTGGCATTGCTGTTGCATTTGCTATGCTATTAGTGAAGTGTTGCGGGCTAAATCAGTTTTAGAAAAAAGAATGGTGTGAAGTTATAAGCTGTTTGGTAAACCGTCATGAGAATTGATGTTTACCTTGAAAATGATTTATTGAGTGTTTGGTCAAATTACTGTTTAATATAAAATGATTTAAAATTTCATAAATTTTCTATCATATTATGTAATGCTTTCTCTTTACTTAAAGTATTTAGTATGCAATACAAAAATATATATCCTTTTTGTAACATTTGATATTTAAAGCGCAACATATGTAACCTTAAAATGTATTTATACAAATGTTTGTCAAGTTTAATATTTTTCCTTACAGCATGGTTGGTAGAATGTAATTTGATTTCTAAAGTTTATAGTTTTTTGTGTGCTTGTGGTGGTGGGATGATGGTAGCTGGGTGGTGGTCAGTCGTGGTGGTCTGGGGTTGGTGGCGGGGCTGTGGTGGTGACAGTGGGGCCATGGCGGTGGATGAAAAGTTAAAGATCTCATTCTTGGCTTTCGGAAATGTTATTTTTGCAAAAGCATGTCCAACTTGCTTCCATTGAAAATCACTTACAGCCAAAATGATTTTGGCCGAAATCTAATTTTTATTCTACCCTAACTCTCTTTTTGGTTTGAAAATTGTTCTTGGGCTTGTAAAAATGCTTATGGACAATCCAACGTTAATGCCAGGCACCACCTAAAGCTTTACAAGCTTGAAATTGCACCTGAAATTAGAACTTCTTTCTTCTTTCTTGTGTTCAATTTGGCCTTTTAGAAAATGAGTATATCAAACTTTTGTTTCTTGTCCTGGCTAAAGCTCTATGAGCTTCACATTTTGCTTCCTCTATTTACTGCTGACTGCAGTGTAATCTTGATGTTCTTACTTCCGTTAACGTTTTCCCCTGTGTCATAGTTCTTGTGAATTATTCGTTGCTGGTTTGTAATTGTTTATAGGCGGTTGGAGTAAGAAGAGTCCAAACATGTTACAAGAGGGATATGGATCTGCAGCTGTGTTGCCTGAGCAAGGCATCTATCTAGCAGCTGCTATTTATCGTCCTGTTGTTCAGGTTTGAGCTGTCTAGCATTTGTGCTATTTTTTATAGCCCTTCTATTCATGGTTACCTGGTTCACTGATAGTTGGATTTGGTCTGACATTGGTTGCAGTTCACTGATAAGGTTGCTTCAATGTTACCCTATAAGTATTCTCAACTTGGGTATGTTTAGAGCCCTCTCTGTGTCTGTCTGTCTCTCTCGCTCTTTCTCTCTCCATCTGTTTGTGCATTTGTTTTGTATTTCTTTTTCTTCTTTTCGTTGAGAGGGTGGGGGGGGGGGATGTTCTTTGTTTTCTGCGTTTTGGAGTTGTGACTGTCATGTTTGGAGTCATGGCCATCATTCTTAGTAAAAAAAAACTTACATCTTTTTGCTTGCACAATTAAATGCAGAAAATCCATCTAACAAAAGACTTCTTTTGGCTACATTTTACTCATCGCACCAAATTCAGGGTGCATATAGATTATCCTGCTGTGTATTGAAAATTTTTCTTAATACTGTTGCTAAACCAGGACTGTAAACATCTGGTGATTGATCCTTCTTCTCTGCCCTACAAAGCCTGCCATGTGAAGAAACTGTTGGGAATCAACTAATCCCCACACCACCTGGAAATAAGATAAAATTGCTGGTGGAGGGGCATTACAAGGGGATAAAATTTGTAAAATCTGGTAAACAGTTTGTTGAAACATCATTAATCAAAGATCCTCAGGAAAAGGGATCCAGTATCAATCTCTAATCTTGTAATGAGTGAGACAGAAGCATGGCAGAAATCAATTCTCAAAGAGCCCAATAAAGTCACATATTTGGCATAGTAGATTCAAGGATTTGATGGCCTCCAACTGTCCCAGCTGAGAGCTGTATGTCAATTTTAATGACTGAAAAACATTCATGTAGCTGGATGAAATATTTGTCATTTGAGGCTTTATGTTGTTGAAGTCATTGGCATTGCAATGTGGTTAGATAATATTGGGAGGGATTTCTGTGGACAAACGTGATGATGGAGGAGATTTCATTTGGTGGTAAAAGGTTTGTAATCCTAATGGAATTCGGTGGTTTGGCAACCCTTGGATGTGGATGAATGGTGCTCTGCTAGATAACTGGTGTTGTGACTAGGGAGGCAGGGATGGTATGGTGGAGTAAGGGGTGTCAGTTCTCTTGCTATTGTAGCAAGGTTGTAACATGCAGTTCTTTCTCTTTGAGGTGAAGACTACTTTGTTCTCAGCTTTTGTGGTAACTGCTGAGAGCCTGGTCATTACCTGTGTGGAGTAGCTTTGAAGCAAGATTTCCTTTTTGTATGTGCAGAAGAGATTCAAGTTTAACCTTGCTAATTAGCTTGCCTTTGCATGGAGGAGGATTCTATTTTTATTAGCTTCATGATGAGGGGATAGGATTTTGGAGCAAATTCCTGACTTCAAGTATGTTTTTCTGCTGCTGTGAAGGTTATCTTGGTTAATCAAGGGTCAAGTTAAAAAGAAGACTGACAAGTAGAAGGTAGCTTCTAATGTCAATCTGGTAGTGAATTGAGTAAATAGGAGATGAGAAAGACTTTTGAAGAGAGATCTTCACGACATTACTTCAAAGTTGTTTTTACACATTTTCTAGTCACGTGCAAGTCCAAATATCGCCTCTCGACTGAAGTTGAGCACGAATGGCATAAGTCTGATGAGTCTTGAATTTTATTCTTTATGTTCGTCCTTTTGTGATGTACCAGCACATCTTTCATTGTGTTTTGATTACTGTTTTCTTCATATTACCTATCTTTGAAAAAACAAAGCAGAAAGGAAAATGAAAAGGCATCGCTGGAGAATGCGATGCTAACTTGGCTTATTCACACTTGCATTTGCAGGAACAACATGTCTACAGCATTCCATTTTCCACCCAGATTTATTATTTCATTTGGTAACTGCCCAGACTAGCTTTAAGTTCATTTCCTACACAACGGAACTAGTACTTTGACTCGTCCAATGCATGGGTGATGGGTGGCATTAAGTCATACTGAAAAAAAAAAGTATTTCAAAAATAGATATACAAAAAATATTCTCAACTTTTTTTCACATCTTCCCAATTTTATTCCCAACTTTTTTGTCCTTTTTTATTTTTAATTCATTTTTCTAGTAATCATTTTATGCTTATGTTGAATTTCAGTGAAATGCCTTCCATTCCTGTGCCATGTGCTACCACATGACACCACACTGCTAATCATTTATGTAAACCTCTTAAAGAATTTAACACATAACTGAAATCCAGCATCATGTGACTGTTTGTGTCATTGGATTTGTTGCTCTTGGCTTGAATTTATGTGTATAAATTGGTATAGAAGCTATACTTTATGTTAAATTGGATAAGAAAATTCAAAATAAAACTGGAGAAATATGAAAAATTCAGTATAAAGGGAGTGGGCCATTACACAAGGATTCCCATATTGCATGCTCTAGGAAGGTAGATTTCTATTGCCTTACTTTTGTTATGCACAGAGGCTATTTCCATGGTTTAAGCCCATCATCTCCAAGTTGCAATGGAGCAAACTAATCATTACACCAAGGCTTCCTCTCCAACAAAAATATGTTTTATTCAAAGAAAGCATAGTTTCCAAATAATTAAGTTTGTTCTTCCTCGTATACTTGCTCTTGATGCATGTGGTTTGGTGATCTATGGCTGAAAATATTGGTATTGGTAACAGTATCGGCTGCCTATAGTAGTATTAGATAATATGTGTTTGTATCGGATATATCGGTTGAAGAAAAATTTTGAAAATCAAAAGCTACATCAGCCGATATATTGGCTGATATTTTAAATATTACCACAACAATATCACTATATGTTGCCAATATGGTGATATATTATGATATTATCGTAGTGATATTTCAAATATCGATATATAGGGGACCTGATGTTGATATGTATTGGCTGATATTTTTATATATAGGTGATCTACACTCATCTTGTAAAATAATGTTCTTAATTCTTAACACTTATACAGACTGGATATTGTATGGGAGATCACCCTTCCAAAAAGATATTACCTTTGTGTTTGGTTTTTAGACAAGAATGAGGCAGTGAATAGAAGTGTTAAACTAAGCACCCCTGAAAATCTGACTCAAAACAAAAAAGATTCTGCGATGATTGGAAAATTTTCCTCACTTTCTGCAGCCAACAGGAAAGAGCAAGCATGAAAATTTTTGGTAGATATATGTTTTACTATTTCCTTTAAACTTTTGGTTAATGGATAATAATGACACCTAGTTTGGTTGACTACATGTCTAGGGCCCTAGACATAAAAAATGACGTATAAAGGGGATAGAAGCCCGTTTATTACCTTGGTTCTTGAAGGGACTACGATTATGCTTTCCTCGTGTTAACATCATTGATGTAAGATTAAAAAAGATCACAAACTTAGAATTATCTTCTTCAGTGAAGATAGAGAGCAATGACCAAGGCAGTTGTTTATCTTTTTAGACGTGGATGTAATAGTACATCATGTAGAGACACCCATGTCTAAATAGTGTAAGTGCTGGAACTCATGCCCTGAATCAATCATCTTGTGTGTCCTTAGATACTGAACAATTACAGAGTTAGGGTAAAAAGCTTCTGAGTAGTTAAGTTTGGTTAATTTCTTTCTACATAACAAGTCAAATGCAAGCTTCAGGAGGTATAGAACATAGAGTATGGAGATAGAAGGCGCAGGACAAGAAGACCAATCCCACTTATGGAGGTAGAAGAGCCATTTACAAGTGTGGACTTGGACAAGGAACCAAATTGAAGATTATGGAAACTAAATTGGCATTATTAATCATGGGATTGGTGACACTGGAATCAATTACACAAGGGTCCTAGTTGGTTGTGGTATAAGACAAACATGCAGCAGGGTGGCCGTAACTAGTTTGGAAAAGTGATGCAACGAGGGAGATAACCAGCTAAGTAGATTGCCGTAGAACATGGGACCATATAAACTTGATGCACTTTATAGGAATCATGGGTTGAGAGAAAGGTTGCTAGGGTGAAGTGATCTCCAGAATGTCAAGCTTGACAGTAGTGATTGAACAGGGTGGTCAACCATGAAACGCCCAACAAGTGTCATGAATAAGGGCTAGCACCGAAATGTGTAGCCATCAAGGATACAAATATTAGTATCGGTATCGCTCGTGACTTATATCGGTATCTAACATGTTGGAAATAAATATTGGTATCTGATATGTGGGAAGTAAAAAATTTTCTATGAACTTAAAGCTTCTAGGCAAATTTCGGCCATTGGCCAATATCGAATATATCGGGCCACTATTTAATTATCGGTTGATATATATTTGATACAACAATATATCATAATTTTCTGTGCTATCAAAAAATATCAATTTCTATAGGGTCCGAGACCAATATATATTGTTTGATATATCAGATATTGGCAAATATTTCAATCAATGGTTGCCACCATTCCCATAGCCACCAAAATGTGCTCCGTCTCCACAACCTTGACGGCGTCCTCTACAAGAGCTAACATTATCATGACTAATAAATATCTACGTGTGCCGGCTGATCAACAGTTAGTTGTATGACATTAGAATAAGGGCTAGCCCGAATTCTTGAGATAAGGCCTCATCAAGTGTAGAAGTTAATATTGCAGGGAATTTGGTTTCGGACATGCTATATTTTGAAGGAAGGGCACAGATTAGATAAATAATAATAGTTGCTTGCATTATGTTTTCAAGGTGCAGATATCAGTGTTGTATGGAAAGATCTAATTTAACTTAGTCGTCAACCTCCAAATTTATTTAAATAATTTTGTCAAACTGTGATTATTGTGGTATAACCAAATCAAATTACCAATCACATCATATATGTGACATCCTTGGTATATCGGTTCTTGGTAGTAGACCACACTAATATACAATGCTTACTGATCTACAAAGGATCTCATAATTCATTATCAATAGGTAGTCATAACAAGCTCCACAATTGAGTGTCATCTTGCTTCCACAATTTGCTATCAGAAGGAGACAACCCACTAGGAAGTTCTTCAGAGAGAGGATCTTCCAACCATACATCAATTGTGGTTGTCTAATGAGAATAATTGTGGTGTTGTAATTGTCAAAGTATTAGAAAAAATTGGAACAACTAACATTGCCATGCAATAGTAGTAGAGCAATCTATTGAAGTTGTAATTTGTATTTGAATACCCACACTATTTAACAAACATGGATGCTGCGTGTGTAGTCTCCCACACTCAAAATCATAGGGCAATATGCAATAACAAATGAATCATTTATGCAAATACTGGCTGAATGTATCGTGTTGGTTGAGATGTATTGGATTGGGGCTCACAAATACCGATATTTTATGATATTACAATAATATCGTGATATATTATTATATTATCCGATTAGCTGATACGATAATATTCAGCCAATATATCGAGTGATATAGCCAATATATCGGCTAATATAATATTGTCAGCTTATGATTTTTAGTTTTTTTCATCCAATATATCTAATATTAATATGTATTATCTAATATGTTTGATATTGATACTATTATTTTTATCCATGGATTAAATATTAAGATACACTTCGCTTTCATCATCGAAAGAACCTCACAAAGCATGCGTCAATATTGTTAAGGCCTATCAAGTTGTAAAGGCTCCCTAGGGCCTAGGTGCAAGGCATACGCCGACTGGAAGTCAGGTGCTCCTTTATGACAAGTGTATTTAGGATGCTTTTGCTATGAATTTTATTATCTAAAACTAACAATAGAATAAGAAACAACAAAATAGTTGACAGTTGCCATACACTTATAGTTTAACTAGCACAAAGATGACAATTGATAATTATTGTTTACCACAAAATAAATTGTGTCAACAAACTTAAAATGTTGTTCTCAAACTATTCATGCCAAATGCTAATATTTTTCTTTTTCATCAAATAGAACTACATCATCTTCTCTTTTCTTAAACTTGTAGGCTTGAATGGCTTTATTTCTATATGCCTCTCTCATCTAGCATTTTTTCTCATTTACAAACTCCAATGAGGGATCTCTAGAGGTCCTTTTCTGATAAAGCTCATACTAATTCTCAATTTAATGCATTGTGTTATCTCATTTAATGCGACAACTTTATCTATTGAACCACATGTCAATGAATCATTCCAAATTGCAAATTCATTATCCCCATCACAATCTCCATCAATTTTTTAATCAGCCACCCATTATTTTTTTGATTGCCATTTTCATGAACACCAAGTTTGTGTTAAAAGTAATGATTAAATCTAATGGGTTGTTGAAAAGAACTGAAGAGGTGAGATTTGAGCCTAAACCAAAGGCTTGTGCCTTAGAGTGTAGCTGCACACCTCTTGGATTGACCCCCGCTTGGGTATTTAAGACACACCAGTCTTTGAGCCCAAGCCCAGACACATCTTTAATGACGATGACACACATCAATAACTTAGGACAGAAACTAATGGTGTGAACTTGTTGAACATCAACAAATGGCATATCACAGAGGCAGAATAGCACAGCAGTGCTAGGAAGGCCACTGCCTGGGATGTATTTGGGATTCATGCATCAATCTGCAGGATGCGCGTGGCAGTGCATGGTGTGTCCAACTGTTGTGGTTCTCGACATAACTCCCTAGTGCGACCGTCTTGGTGCTGTCATATTGTCATTTGCTTTGTGCTGTCCTGTAGTCTTAAAATTCGCAAAACAGGTACCATTCTTGGTGGCACCGTAGTTTAATCTGGTGTTTCTGGGTGGTTTTTTTCACATCTGCAGCTCTAATACCATGTTGAAAGAGAGGAGAGATTGGAGAGAAAGGGAGCGGTGGGAGGTATGACATAGTGCCCTAATAAGCTGTAAATATGTAATTATTACAAAATTAGAGGTACAATTATGTTCATACTGCTTAGCCTAATGTCCTCACTGATAACAATAATGATGCTTTGTAGCTTCTAAAAATGTTGAGCGCTCAAGCTTGCTTCTATGTTCTAAATAGCCCTGTTTCTCTGCAATATCTTAGTTTTTAGAGCACCCTTTCTTCCCACCCTTGCTGGAGTCCCTCATTTATTAGGAGGACCATCCATTCTTTTATCCCTCTTTGCTTTTCTGAATTTTGCTATATTGACATATATGAAGAACAAAGGGCTAAATGGGGAGGTCTTTGACTTCGTGATATCATTTGTCAAGACGATATTGGCTTCTTTATATCATTGGCACATTGAAGGCGTTTCTTAAATAAAAAAAAAATAAAACTAAATGTTGAACCAAGCACTTACTGGGAGCAAACGGGGATTCTTCCTGCTTCATGAAACCAACATGAATTCTTCTAGGACTTATGCATGTCATATCACAAGGATGTTCTTTTGAGTTGAACATTTAGGCCTACACGACCTTCCTCTCGGTCACAAATAACTACATCTTCTCTGTCAGACAATTCTACCAGCATAACATCTTCTGGAAGCACCATCCCTCACTTGTAGTGTTGGGCATGCACACACACAAAGAGGATACCTTTCATGTAATCCAATCTCTTGCCTTGAGAACATATAGGACAGCAAAGCTTTATCTTCATTGTAAGATGCGTTTGGAATTTTAAAGATGACTTCTTCTTTTTCTTTATGCCTCCTCTTCTGTTCTGTTGTCCTTTTTCGTTATTCCTTATTTAGTGGGTGGGGTGGGGAAGGTGTCTAACTTGGTTATGCACTGATATATATGCGGTAGCTATCTTGTTTGCTCCAAAACACAAAGATATTGCTTTCTGCATTATGTTCTTTTACCCTGTTTTATCTTATTCAAGTGAATTATCTTACAGTTTTGGTTATGTTATTTGACATGACTTATTTCTAATTACCTTATTGAATTTTCAGGAATGATGGATTGCTAGCTTTTGTGGAGAATTTTGTGAAAGACCACTTCTTGCCCACAATGTTTGTAGATTACCGGAAAAGTGTACAGCAATCCATATCAAGCAAGTTCTTTTGTCTAGCCAGGCTTGATGATTTATTTTTGAGAAAAGAATGTTAATTGTTTGCTGATAAGCACTGGATGCAGTAAATAACTTAACTGATTTTTGTTTGAGCATTATGCAGTTCACTAGGACCCCTAGCAGTTCATCGCTAATACTGAGGGATAAATTTAGTGGCTTATTATCATGTTTATTTCAGTATCCCTCTAGGTCTTCCCAAAACCCAGTTTTAGTCTGCGGCATGCTTGAAGTGGTACTGAGTTCCTGTATGCAACATTTCTACTTTTTGCCTGGTGATGAAAGTGACTAGTTTGCTTGCAAGATGTTAAGCATGTCATGTGATAACAAGTGAACTTATCTTCATGGATCTGTATAAATATAAACAGAAGTGTAGGAAGAGAGAGATGGGAGAAAAGTTCCAAGTGCATTTAAAGTGTTGCCTATAATATTGATTTTTCCTCATTAATGATGGAATAGCTAGTATAATTTACGAATTTTCTCGAAATCTTTTCAACAATTCAGGAAGTAAAATTTCATTGAGCGCTACTATTGAAGAACATAAATACATGTCAACTATATTGAACAATCTAAAATATTCCAACTCCAGTTACTGGTTTGTCTAAGATGGATCTCCCCTCTGAAAATCCTGATGCTTTGAATACAGCTTCCTTAGACGTATCATTTGAGATGTTTTAGTATTTATATATGTCAACCTTAATGGCAAAAAGTTACAATATGACTTATGTTACAGGTCCGGCTGCATTTCGCCCTCGAGCACATACCTCAGCCTCCTATACTCCATATGTTGGGAAGGGACGACCTGTCCTGCAAGGATTATTGGCTGTTGATCTTTTAGTAAAGGAGGTAAGATTTGGCTTTGTCTTCCTAAGTTTGTTCGAGGAAATAGGTCCTTATATTAGTGTCAATAAACCAATAGATCCAAAAGGTTAAGTGATTAAGTGACAACCAAATGGTTTTATGATGTAACATATCTCCTCACCTAAATACTCTTTTTAGAATTGAAACATGTAAGCATAGATCTATTTTACACCATGGGTAGAGAAATAATTATAAAAAATAAGTGTTTCAGAAACTAAACTTTATGACCACTTGATCAACAATCGTTTAATACCATAAAATTAAACCAATAGATCTAAAAGCTTATGCTATTAGTTGAATGTCCCAGAATGGTTTAATACTCAAATGATATACTAAAAAATCTTGTCTTAAAATGAATTGAAGATGAGTCTTGATTTTCATTACTTTTTGCTCTCGTCATTTTGTCTCATATATATTTCGCAATCAGAGTTCACTGAAAGAGTGTGCATTTGTTTTCACGGGGTTATGAAGTGGTTTCTAAGCCTTGATCATAACAATGAAATTTGCTGTTAGGTTCTTGGTTGGGCTCAAGCAATGCCAAAGTTTGCATCCGAACTAGTGAAATATATACAGGCTTTCCTTGAGCGAGCATATGAAAGATGCCGTACCTCGTATATGGAGGTATGAATTTTTTTGTTCCCATTATGAAATAATCTACAAATATCATTTTTGTTTTTTCTTGTTATCTCTCATTTTTTTAGATACTTGATTTTTTTGTGGATGTCTAATATTGCTGACCTTGTAGTTCATCTGTTTGCCTCTTTGCAAATAGATCTGAAAAGACCCAAAAGAAAAAGATGACCTTATGGTTGACATGTTTTATAGGATAATTTTCAATGCCAAAAAATGTTTTTAACTTGGAACGTACAGCAAACTGGAAGAATGCCCACCCAGTCCAATTGGTTCAGATGTGGTACAACCATCACATTACTGTTACATGCCTTATTATTGCTTTTGTGATGTCACAAATTTTTGCAAAAGCGGGAGGGGGGTCCCTAATCCTTTATAGCCGGAATTTTCCTCCCAAAGTTTTCTCATCCATTCTAGTCAGGGAAGTTTTGTGATAGATAGTTGCCGATATTCCAGTTTTGTTATTCTTTTCTACCGTCCTTTGCCAATGTTGGGGAGGTTATTGGTATCATGCAAACAAAAAATGGGAAATTGAGGATGATAATACCCGTGAGTCGTGATTCATACAGAAGTATGGATGAAAATATCGATTGATGCGGCACATATTAGCCAATTTGTATTGGTATTGGGGCCCCAAATACCGATATTTTCTGATATCATGATAATATTGTTATATGTTTCAGTATCGACCAATTTATTGTCCAATACAACTGTATATCGGCTAATATGACCTTATCAATTCATGATTTTTAGAAATTTTTTCTACTTGATTTATCTGATATTGATACATATTATTTGATATGATAGTGACCAATATAGATATTGAAACCGATACTGATATTTTCACCCACAAGCTTTAAGTCCTACCAAGTGGAGTCAACTCAACATGTCACCTTTTGCAAATTTTCGCGGTTTGTGGAAACATCCTCTAGAGGTTGAGGTTTTGTGGAAACATCTGTTTCTCTTAGAATGATTGATTAGATGGAATTTCTATTCCATTCTAGGCTTCTCAGTGGAATTTATATTCACTCATTCAGTTGAAAGTTTTGAGCAGGAAAAGTTATTCCTTGAGCAGTTGAAATAACTACTATCAAGGGAGGTTGTATTATTTATTCCAATAGGAGGTGAATATATATTCCCAATATGTTGGTGCCATCACAGCTGGCCGATATGGTGGCTATGGTGGTGGTTGTAATAATTATTCCCAGATAAATAGCTATCCTGCAAACCAAGCAATATAATATTTATTTATACCTCATTGCCAGGTAACATATACATCATCCCCTCCTCATTCTATTGCAGCAACCAATCATGAGATCAGAAAAATAGAGTATTGACTTGAAGAGGATTGAATTTTGTTACTTAAAGTTCAGTGAAATATTGGTGGACCTTTGGGATACGTATTGTCACTAAAGCAGAATGGTTGAACAGAAATGCAGATGACTATTTATTGTGGTACCTATATGTTGCTGGTCCATAGTTTGAAAATAGTGGTTTTGTCTCATTCTTTCTGGAGTCTTCAGTTTTGTTGAACCACGAATATTTTGTGGTACATTCTTTAAGCATTTATTGAAAGTTAGATTTGGTAGGAACGTTGGAGGGATTGGAATTGGCATACCATCCATCTTAAATAAAATGGATATGAATCCTACATTCTCCCTTAAGAACTTGAGTCTGCATGAAACATGTGGACATGATAAATGGTAATGCAATGAGACTTGTGCAGACATAGCTGAAATACGTATACAACCTTGCTCAAAAATTATGTTTAGTCCAAGGTTTTATAGCCCAGGACATCTACCAAAAATGCCATTTGTGTCTACACCTTCCTTTAGGAACATTGGCTAATTATAAAGCAAAAAATAGATTCCATCAATGGTTATTATCTGATATTGATCAAATAAATTATGGCGGGATGTTCATTGGCTTGACATTGTCTAGGCATAGAATCAACTGCTATAAAAGACTGTCCAAACAGCTAACGATTACTACTGTAGGAGGTATGAAAAATGAGGAAAAGAGACAAGCCCAGTGAAGGATGAAACACCCTACAGCTGGGAATAAATGAAGAATTTAATATGCTAAGCTATGTAAAACTCATTTCAAACCAAAAAAATAATCTCTGTAATAAACCTTGCAATTCTAATTTGCTGTAGATGAAATAAAAAATTTCTCCACAAATATCATTGTTGTCAAACATTCACAATGCTATTAAATACAAAAATTTTGTAGTTCTTTGCTGAAAATATACACTCATTAGTATGATTACCAAGCTGCTACTAAAGGAAAAAAGGCTAAATGATGAATGATTAGAATTTTATGCTGGGACTCCAAATCATTTGACTATGTTAAGCTTAATATCGACAGATTCAATTAATCAAGTCATACACATGTAGATGTGGTCCCAAAGTCGAAATGTGCTTATGATATACAATGCAAAGCCCTTTTCTCTAGCTAGTCATACACACGTTGATGTGGTCCCAAAGACGAAATGCACTTATGATATACAATGCAAAGCCCTTTTCTCTTAAAAAATCACCTGAGCTTCCGCAATGTTTCTGTTTGATGTCACTGTCCCAAGTGGTTCATTTATTCAATCATATGCCATGGTTCTTTTGAGCCTAGCTTCAATATGTTGATGACTTGGTGTAGCAATGTTTATTGTAATGCCAGTTGGCCAGCATCTGTTTATCAAAGATATGTCATTGCACTTAATAATAAGCGATAATTTGTTATGATTTTCTATGGAGATTTGGCAGACCCTTCCGGTCTTCATTATATCATGTACAGGCCTAACCTTGTTTTCCGTAGTTTTCTTGTTTTAGTATATAACTTTTCCATTAGATGAATGGAAAACAATTTGGTAAACAATTTCCTAGTTTTCTGTTTTTGTAAAATAATTTTCCAAGTTTGTACAAGCTCTCTAGTTTTTCTTCTGAAAATGGAAATATAAAATGAAACTAGATTTTTGAAAGTAAATATGCACTTATTTTTTTTCAGATTCCCAATCCTCCATCTATAACTCATATTGTAATATGTCTGTGAATTGAAACTGAAAGTGATCTGCTTATTTATTTTTGTGATTTCTATATTATCTGACTACATACAAGTTTTTAATTTGCTTAAGTTCTGTAGGTTTCTTTTTTCCCCGTTGGGTTTACTGTACAAGTGTCATGTTGTGCAAATTCATAGTCATTGCATGTACCATAATACATGATGTTGGATCTGACTGTTCATCATATGTTATTTCAGAGTTCCTGAAAGACCTGACTGTTCTTTTTTCATGGTAGTTCAAAGTTCCTGTAAATGCTTTTCAGTTTCAGCTTTCCATTTTCATTGTGTGCAGCAAGTGAATCAATGATTGTCCCTTAATGAAGCATTATTTTGAGATAATATAAATTGATGGTGCTTAGCATATGTTTTTTAACTGTTTTCCTAACCAGTAGCCAGGTAGTCTGTCTAGGAAAGGTATTCATGCCTTAACTCCAGAAAAAAGTTCCATCTACAAAGTCCAAAGGGAAGTATGGTTTCTGTTGTATAACAAAAGACTCAAATTTATAAGGACCGCCCCCCACCCCCCCAAAAAAATGCTGCTTTCCTCCCATAGAATTATCACAATGTTAAATCTTGCCACTTTATGATTTGTCTTCTCTCTATTCTTGAAAATTCTCTTGGAAGTGAATCACATTCTTATCAGGACGGAAATGTATCAATGCCTTGAGCAGTAGTATGTTGTGGGATGACACTTTTCTTATGTCTCCCATGTGGTACTTGCTAGCACGCGCTTGTGATATAGATAAGTCAACCATTTTTCTGATATTATCACCCCAAAGTGTGTAGGTACAAGTCTTTTGAAGGAAGCACTCTTCACCCTAAATGAAAATATCGATATTGGTATTGATCGTAACTATATTAATTATTGACATATCAAATAATATATAGTTGTATTAATATATTGGAAGTAAACAATTTTTAACGAATCATAAGTTGACAGGCATATTGCTATACGGTGATGTATCACAATTTATCATGATATTGGTAAACATTGGTATAAGGCCCCCTAATACCAATACAACTAGCTTAGCTTGCTTGTTTCCAAATGGGAGAAGATCATTCCTTTATATTGGAATGTCACATCCTAAACCTACAACTAGGATTATCCTTCCATTTTTCATTGTGGATGGTCAGCATTTATCCTCTTAAATATTCTCTAGACTCTACAAATATTCCTCTAAAAATGTTTTCAATCCTTCTACATCCTATCTATTCAAGAATATTCTAGAGTAAGTATATATCTTCTCAAATTTCTATAATGTTCTAAGTTATCCTAAAAATCCATAAATTCACGTAGACAATTGCCTACCCTACCTATACATCTTTGTACAGCTAAGCTATACATGCGTGTGTCCTTTGTTTGCATGGCACATTTGTGTGTGGCATAGCCTGTGTGCTCCTCAGCCATCCGTGACACTCCCCCACCTACATTTACAATGCCCTGGTATTGAAGAGGCATCACAATCCTGTCACTTTGGCTTTCTTCGTCTCTCCTTTTGCACCTCGTCCCTTGACTTATGTTAACTATGGATGATCATTGCTCGTCCCTTGAGCTCAGATCTTCCTCTCTTGTGCTAGCCTCATTAAATACGGACAACCCCTGGTATAGTTGAATGGCACCAATGCTATTGTCCAAGTGGAAGAACTCCATACGTTGGATGAGTGGTAGTCATCTAGGTCTGGTGCTGTGAAATAGTTCTTCCACGTCTCCAATCATTGTTGGTACATTGTGCAGAACTCCTTGGATAGGGATGGGGCAAGAGTTCACTGCCCTTGTCTGGCTTGTCTTTGTAATTAAGCCAAGCTTATACTTTGGATGTTCATAGGCATGAAGTTATAAGTTGCTCATGTATCCAAAATTGCCACCGTGGAGTTTTCTCTTGATGTCAATATCTGCATACATCATCTCATGACCTTGTTTGCTCATCTGACACTGCCTAGATTGTGTAGATGTGCTGCATTGCCCCCAAGTGACGTGGCTCGTCTTTTTGGACCTTCATTTACTTTTTGGAAGGAATATAACTTCCCAAGTTGAGGGTAGTCCCTCCCAAAGTGTGGGACCCCTCACTTAAGAAGCATCCATCTTCGCCTTTGGCTTTGCCATCCTTTGCCCGAGTCGTGTACTTGCCTCCACCTTGATTTCTAATTGACCTGGGCTCATCCAGATGATCATGAAACTCTAGGGAGAACTCATGCTGTGATACTCATTGGGTGTGTCTCCTCCACCTTTGGTCTAACCACCCTCATGATGATCTTTAGCTAGCTTCAAGTCCATCAATAACTCCATAGCAACCATAGCATCACTCACTGTCGTGATCTGATGCCTCTTGATCTCCATCCTTGGCCATAGTTGCAGTGCTGTCATGAAGCTGAAAGTGTTCATCTTTGGTCATGTTAGGTTAGGCACTTATAGTATTAGTGAAGCAAACTCCTTCACATAGTCGCCAACCGACCCATGTGTTTCATCTTCCTCTTGTATATACAAGCGAGGTACTCTACGTTCTTCGCTTAGAACAGCTTTTGTTTTCTTCTTAAAATCATTCCTAGTTATGTAGTGTATAACCCCTTCTCCACCTCATGGCATTTGTTACTGCACTATAGCATGCCATTGAATTGTAAAGTTAAGGGTCAGAACCCTTACCTTATCCTATTGTTTGACCACCCATGTGGTCTCAAAGTACTCCTCTATCTTCCATGGGAGGTTATCCAACTGCTTGGCACCTCGTGCACCAGCAAAATGCTTAGTCTTAGTGTCTCCACTTTAATTGATTTGGTGATTGCACTGTCAGTCACTGCCCTCTTGTACATGGACCAATCCTTCTCCATTGATGCAACGTCAGCTGCTAGGTTATGCACCATAGCTTCCAACTTGCCGATCATTCCTACCAACACCCCTTGAATGTCTCTATGTCCTTGTGTAGCTCTGCAGTAGTGGATTCTACCATATCCACCACCGTTTCCTTAGCCTTGGAACTTCCTCTTGAGGTTGTGAAAGCCTTCCCCTGGGTTCTTGACATCTCCCATGACTTACTCCACATGAGAAAGTGTACCTTCAAACTGAGAGGAACGCACTTCATGCGCTCTTCTTCTTTACTAACACCTCACTGCCCATGGTGCTCTCCCTACTGGTAATGTTGCCATCCGACATGATATAAGGCTGCCCCTTGTGTATACGTGGACTAGCTCCCTTGTGGCCTTAGTCTTCCTTATCTGTGTGGAATGTTTGCATGGTATATTTGTATAGCACATAATATCTATACTCTTTGGCCATCCGTTCCATGTAGCTGGATACCTGGTTGAAGGATGGGCAGCTCATTCCTCATGCTCCTTTTATATACACCATCAATTTTCCATGCTAAAAAATTTTTCCCCTTCCCTCACCTCTCCTCTTCTAAAAGGGATTAATAGAAATACTCATCATTGAGATCTTTTCCCATACCTTGGCTTATCTGTTGTCAAACTTTAGGTGGTATCACCCTCTTATCTATGGCCTTGGAGCTTCTTCTCATTGTGCAAATTCATTTTTTTTTTCACAGTTCAGATTCTTACGAGCCTCTTGACAGAATTGCACACCCATACAATCCATCCTATTCATCACTGTAGGAAGCTCTCAAGGGCCAATAGTTCATGAGATACAGATATGCAACCAGTGTGTCAAGGGGACTCTCAACTGTGTGATTTTCAATATGGTGAAATTCTAGATCACTGAATGGTAGATATCATATCTAATTAGGTTAGACTTAGTACCAGGTATGGATTAATTTGTGTAGCCATTGAAACAAAATTCTTGTCATGGAGGAGGCTTCTGCATATTTGAATGATAACAAATTCACGTGCTTATATATCTTGATCTGTCATTTTCTATTAGTGTCAATAACTTCACTAACAGCCTTAACAGTATAACTCATTGTGAAATATATGCAAGGACTGACTGAAATTGATGTACTGTTTTAGGCAGTTCTGGAGAAGCAGAGTTACATGCTTGTTGGCAGGCATGATGTTGAGAGCTTGATGCGGCTTGATCCTGCCAGTGAATGTTTACCCAATTCACTTGATCTGCCAATTGTCTATACCAATGTTTCTGATGCCAATGCTGTTGAAGTTGAGACACAATTGAGTGATCTCCTGTTGAGCTTGAGGCCAATCAAGCAGGTATGCCTGATTGTAGTGCACTAGTACTTGTACTATTATTTGTATAATGATTTGTGTTCTGGCAAAGATTATTTTTTTCTTGTTAAGTATCTTCCAAATTTGTCCTCTTTTATTTTTATACCTGTCTTTTTGACCACTATTTGTTCTCCCTTCTCTGGAGGTACCATGTATGATTTATGCCTATCCTATACTATCGCTTATTTTAAAGTGAAAATGCAAAGAAAGGAAAAGTTTGTTGACTTCTTTATCTTATGCAGGAAAATCTAATTCATGATGGAAACAAACTTATTCTGCTGGCATCACTTAGTGATTCACTGGAGTATGTTGCTGACTCAATTGAAAGGCAAGTCCTCTTGTTTTCTTGTGAATGTGAATTTTTATTTGATTAGTTGCATCAAGCCTCATGCTTCTAAATTTGTTCATAATGAAAGCAATGCAGTCCAAAAAATGACTTGTATCAAACCAAACTAAGATTTTTCCCACTATGTGAGGTTGATTGCATGTATTTTTCACTACAATTCAGCTATATTGCAAGAAAATTATATTCAATACACTGGGAGTGCCATGTCATTCAGTTGTGCCAACTAATAATAGACGTAACCATCATGCATCTCAATAATAAACATGTTAAACTTATGTCTGGAAACTTACTGTCTTTAGTAATTGGAGGTACCATGGAATGAATTCCTGGGATATTACCTTAACTGCTATAGCTGGTTTTCTCTGCCAGCCATGTCTAGGAACATACTTGATGGCTTGCATTAAGCTTTTCTTCTCTTCTGCCCCTTCATATCATCTTAGAGGCACGCTATATTTCTCTTCACATGAAAAGTCTCAAATTTTACTTCTTTTGACTCCACCCCAACTTTCTCCCCAATAACCATTTTGAATCTAATCCATCCTTGTATGGTCAGACCACACGCTCATTTTAATTTTACATGTCTGCACGGCCATTGTTTTGAACATGTTGCTACAAAACCATCCACACATTTCTGCTAAAAAAAGAATGGCCTAATAGCCACCTTATTGTATTTATACTTTTGAGTAATATTCTCTGATTGCATTGGATGTCATAGTCCTTAAATAACTTATCCGTTTCATTCAGCCCACTTTGATATTGATGTCCATGTCTTTTTGGCCTATTGACCCAAAATTTGAAAGTCTCTCCTTTTTTGGGCTTTCAACCCTAATCCCACCATTTATCTCTGCACTTGCACTGTACTGAAATTCATTTTTTTTGTTCTAGTACTACTACTACTACTACTACAACCTTTGACTTTTAGTGTCTCCCTCCAAAATTCTTAGCAGCAAACTGGTTCCCTGGTCTCATCCAACAATAAGCTAGCATTAACGCACATTATCTTTGATTTGCCTAATTAGTTCTTTTAAAGTTAATGAAAACTAATATGAGATCGAACTGACGCTTGGTTTAAGTCTATTGTAATTAGAAAAGCCTGGTCTCATCCACCAATTCGTTGCACATGTTCTCATCATACGTCTTTTATAATTGTGCAACAAAAGTCACTTTTTCTCTTAAATTCACGAAAGGACTCATCTTGGATTTGTATCTTATTATGTAGGTCCTTTTGTGTTTCCTTAAATTGCCCCACTACATGCCTTAACAAATAAATAACTCCATATGAGACTCTCCTAGCTTGAATTTTAGTTGGTTCTTGTATCTAGCCTTGACCTTCTTTTGATCATCCTTTTTTCTCAATTTCATAGTATGACTCACAGACTTATATCTCTGAAGTTGCTATGTTGATCATCTGATAATTCAAAACTATTTTGAAATTATTGTAGCATTCTTGCTCTTAGAAAAATTTCTTGCTTAATTAATCCTTTCTCTTTCTTAACTTCTTTCCTACATTAGATAGTAGTAATTTGCTATTCTTTAAGTGCTAACCAATTGGTGACAATGCCAACAAAGTCATGATTTGTTTTTCTTTTTATTTTTTCTTTTAGCTATTTAAACAGTCATGTAGGGAGTGATAATAAGGGATTTGTACTAGTACACAAGGATTTTTGGTTTTGAAGATAAAATAATTAGGGACATGGATGAAAATATCGGTTTTGTTTGTAGTTGTATCATTATCAGACATATTGGACAATTCAAAATGTACATGTTGGTGTTGGGTAAATTGAAAGAAAATTTTTTCTGAAAATTATAAACTGACGATATTATATCTACTAATATATTATGATATATCCCCGATACGGCGATATATCGCGATACTGTGGCGGTGTTAGGAAATATTGGTATTTGGGGCTTAGTACTGAAACAAATGGACAATATTTACATCTATGATTTGGGGGATAGGTTTGAAGAGTCCCTTATGATCGTGTTATACTTAATTCTTAGTTTACGAAAAGAATTGTGCACATTATTAACTTGTCTTGGTGGATATAATAATGACTGTGTCCTTCATTTGAAAATCAAAGGCCATGGTCAATGTACTTGACTTGTTCTGATAAGTTTAGATAACAAAATATTTAGATTTGAAGGAATAAAAAATCGTAAAATTTGGAGAGAAAATATCAGCAAACAACCTTTGGGTGGTGGACACTGGAGAATATGTAAAGAATATATGGCTTAAGATGGTAAAGTCTAGCAAATGTGAGTCTTAGGAAAATCTAGAGGAGGAAGAGTAGTGCTGGTTCTTGGTGCTAAAAGAATGTCAAATGATTTGAAGAGAAGTAATTTTGTGCTCATTTTTAAGAATAAGGGAGAGATTCAAAATTATATGAGTTATCATGGTTTTAAATTAATAAGTTTTGCAATATGTTTGTGAAAGACTACTTGAACAAAGGTTGCGATAAGAAACAACCATGTTGGAAAATCAGTTCTGCATTATGCTAGAGAGATTAACCGTGGAAGTTTCACATGTTTTGAAAATGTTAATGGAGGAATTTAGGGAAAAGAAAAAATACTTGCAGAATTTTCTTTGACCAAGATAAGGGTTATAATAGGGTGGCCAGTGAAGTTATATGGTAGGTGTTAGAGCTGGTAAGAATATATAGGCGTTAAAGATATGAGGGGATAATGATTAGTGTTACAATTATAGGGAGAAATACTGAGAATTTTCTAATATGATAGGAGTACATCAAAACTTTTAGTCCATACTTGTTTCCCTTAATCGTAGATGAATGTATAAGATATGTTTAAGATGATGCCTTTTGGTATATATTATTTATAGACTACATTTTAATTGAAAGAAATGGAATATGTATGCAAGCAAATTTAGCACGATATGGCTCTAGAATCAAAGGGCTTTATAGAGTAATAAACAAGTTAAAAATTAATGATCGAGTTATTCCTAAATATTATAGATGCCGTTACATTGGATCTAGAATTAAAAAGATGGAGAGAGTATGTAATGACCTAACACTGAAGATTATGTAGATTGGCTGAAATAAAGAAATGCATCGGTTGTGTTTTGTGGTCAAAAAATACTTCTAAAATTGATCAGCTATTAAGATTTATTATTTTTATAGATCAGAATAATGAACAGTTTAGCAAAACCGATCTAAAAGAGTATTGCGGAGATGAGAATATTAAGATAAATGAGTGTGTTACTATGAAAGATATGGACTATGATAGATCAGAATGTGAGAGTATGTAATGACCTAACACTGAAGATTATGTAGATTCGCTAAAATAAAGAAATGAATCGGTTGTGTTTTGTGGTCAAAAAATACTTCTGAAATTGATCAGCTATTAGACTCATTATTTTTATATATTAGAATGATGAACAGTTTAGCAAAACCGATCAAAAAGAGCATTGCGGAGATGAGAATATTAAGATAAATGAGTGTGCTACTATGAAAGGTATGGACTATGTTAGATCAGAATAATGGATAATTTAGCAAAACACATGAAAAAGGGCATTGCGGATGTGAAAATATTAAAATAAATGAGCTGGCTACTATAAAAGAGAAGAAATATGTATATCCGTAGCCATCTCTACCGCACTTATAAAAGAAAAAAAATGTGGGGATGATGATTAAGGTGATTTGGACACTTATGGCATAGGTCATATGAAGCTTTGGTGAGAAATAGTTCTTTGGTTGATGTTAGGGGCCAAAAGAAAATGAGAAGTCATTCTAAAACTCTGAGTTAGGTAATGGAAGGAGATATAAAATTGCTCATGCTTTCAGAAGATGTTGCACTTTACCAAGCCAAATGGTAGAAGCAAATTCTTATAGCGACTCTACTTAGTAGGACTTTATAGAATCTGTTGTTGTATTCATGATTTTTACTTTATGAAGTCTGTTTTATGAATTTTCTTATTTGATTTTATTTGATGCACCAGCAGATCCTTTGGATTTTGAAGTAATTTCAGATTCTTTTTTCTTGCATCATTCCAAGTGTTCTTATGCCTCCCCTCCAGATGCCTTTGACTTTAATCAAACCACTCATTGCCTCACTATACAGCTTACCTTTTAAGTGGTTGAACGTCAAGTGTCAACTTCTATAATACCTATGTCTAGCATGCTAGAAATTGTTTTATTTATGATATTCATGTTTAGAGTTTTATCACATATTCATTTTAATGTGGTCATTTGTACAATTTACTTGCGTTGTTTCCTAAATTGTCCAACCATTTAATCCATTTGACATAGCTGGTCCATTGGCTTCCCTATAAAAATATTTAGATTTTAAATATTTGAAGGTCATGTAAAACAATCATTCTTCATCTTATTTGACCGTCCTCAACCCGTTGCATTGCATATTTTTAATTTTGTTTTATGGGAGTATACTTCCAATGTGACAATTTCAACTAATTTGATGTATTTCCTTTCATCAATTATGCCACACCTCCGGATATGTGTTTCGCAATGACATCACAAGAATGGCTCATAAAAATTGTTTCCCTATTAAAAGGGGATTAACAAAAATAAATTTTATGTGGGATGCATTATTTTATGTGACATACAGGCTTGGGAAAATATTCCCTACTGCATGTGTTCAAGGAGAAGAAAAAGACAGCAGACAGGGAATTCGACGAAGAGAAACAAGCATGCCTGCAAAGGATCTGATGTCATTTGTAGATGAGTATAGGAAACTGGCTATTGATTGCCTTAAGGTTTTACGTATAGAAATGCAGTTGGAGACAGTCTTCCACATGCAGGTATGTAGTGTTTATGCAATTTATGTATTCCTCTTGTTCTCCTCAATCCAAACCAGAGTTACAAGCTTTTCAACGGTTCTTTGTTGGCAAATCCTAGACCTGATGGGTGAATTCACTGTAATCAGGAAATGACAAGTAGGGAGTACATGGATGACCAAGATGCGGAGGAGCCAGATGATTTTATTATTTCACTTACTGCCCTGGTATTTTCTGTCTGTAATCTTTGATATGATAAGAATTAAATTAAGTCAATCACCTATTCCTGGGTCATTTGTGTGAATGCCAGATTAAGAAAAGTCTGGTGTCACTGCTATTTAATTGAATGGACTGAGGCTGTAAGCGTCCAATGCCTTTCTCATTAGCCTAATTGGCCCTAAAATTTCTATCCTGCTAAGATATTAAGAGGGAAAGGAAGACCACAAGCCTACCTTCCAAGAAAAGTAGAACATAAACCTAATGCTTGGGAAGCTGCATGTCACGTCTTTCCTAATTTGTATATACTATGTGTCATGCTAATCAAAGCCTTGGGTTTTTGCAGAAGTAATTATCACCGTAATGTTTTCTCATTAGAATTTCTTATGCATATCTAAATTTCAAGTTCTGGATATGGATGGAGCAGATTTTGTGTTCTTCATCAAGTGCTCAATCCATATCTGAAGATGAAACTGAAAACAGACTTGATTTTAATCACTACTGTTAAATATGCCCCTTATTGTGAACCAATTAACCGAAAAGAGGAGGTTTCATTAAGCTGAAGAAAAGGAGGGAAACAATCTCTTAACTTATGAGTTATCCCAAGTTTTTTGGTTTACTTAAGTTAAACAAATATAAGTGGCTTTGGAGAGATGGTGATCCCAATTGCATACCTCTTCGTTGATTTAAATGTGTATCTGTGTTCTTATGCACACAAACAATAGAAACTAAAAGCACCATGCTGCTATGTTCTAGTTTAATTTTATGAGACAAAATCTCCCACAGCCATAACAACTTTAGTTTTTTCTAAAATATTGTTGTTTACATTCATAATTATTTCACTTTAGGGAAGATAAATTACTCATGAAGTCTGAATTTGTTCTGTTTTCGATTGAGTGGAGGCTCCATAAAGACTCCACTATTGGCCCTTGAAGGGTTTCTTAGTGAACTTCTAATTTTCAAAAATAATTGTTTCGTTTTCACATACCTCTCCCTGCAAAATTCCCTTTCTGATAGCACTTGCCTTGGCTGCATAAAAGAAGGAAGGGGTGGGAGGAAGCAAGCCTTAAGTGAAGGCGCAAAACAGCATTAACTTCCTCTAATTAGTTTCGAACCTGATGAAAGGCGTGTTATTAACTCATGTATATAAATTAAATCTTACAGGTCTTTTCCAAATATGATAAATGCAGATAACACGCAGGGATGAAGAAATTGCTCCTTTTGTTGTTGGGATAAAGCGGAGTTACATATTTGGTGGAATCTGTGGTGTTGCAGCGCATGTTTCAATCAAGGTTTATGCATTTTTTGCATCATTCATTCTGGATGGTGAAGCTGCCAGTGCATCATGCTTATTTTTTTTTTATTTCCACTATAACTAATTCAAGTACTGTGTCTACTAGGCTTTGGCTGACATGAAATCAATCAATCTCTTTGGCATCCAGCAGATATGCCGAAATTCCATAGCACTGGAACAAGTAGGTCTCATTCCAAGTTGATTGAATTACTCATTTTTTATGTTTCCATGTGTGTTGACTCACTGAGAATACATATTACCACTGGAACAAGTAGGTCTCATTCTAAATTGATTGAATTATTTGTTGTGTGTGTGTTGACTCACTGAGATGTACATACTGCTTGGTTACTTTTATGTAGCATGGTTCTCAATAGCACCTGAAAACAGAGGACCAGGATGCTACATGCAATAAGCCTAGGATGGCATTGGGTAACCAGGTCTATTGAATTTAGAAATTAATAAAAGATACTCTGTGAAAAATCAGAAAAAGAACTCAATAAATAAATGACCAGTGGTTCACGTGAGAGTCTGCCTATCACCTCAGGTGCAAACATAAACCTTACAATTGGTCTTAGGCGCAGATTGGTTGGGCCTGGAATTCGGAATTGCAATTAGAATCTAAGCCTAATTTCAATTCTATTGTTTGACATCAACTGGAATTGAAATTCTAATTCTATGTTCCAATTTCTTGGTATTGAAAAAATGTTTTGGATAGATATTTATAATTTTTAGAGATAGAGTAAAAAATTATAATTTTGAGACTGATAATTCTGTTAGTTAGATGATAAAATTAACACGGCGAGACCTATTAGATAAAATATTTTTGGTTGTTTGGATCAGATAGAGGTGGGCACATTATGGTTTTATTTTTTCATTTGTTTTTTAAAAAATTATATAAAAGTATCTCAAAATAATGTGTATCTATAAAATATTATCTATATTAAAAAAAAAAAAAAAGAAATTAAAGATGTGCTACAACTGCTCCAAAAGTAATTCAATCCACTTACGATGTTGGTTTTCAAGATGCCAGATCTTTAAAAACAATTCAAAGAATACCTGACTGAAGTAGAAAGCATTCATCAGTCTTATTATTATTATTATTATTTGACAAGAAGAGCTGAATATCGAAGGACACTTGTCAAACCCAACTCCCAGACATTAAGAGCTAGTTTGCAGCACGTGATAGGATCTAGTTGAACCATGAACCTGCAAGGCTAGCAGACAAGACAATCAAAATTTATCTGAATGGAATGTTAAATTATATATCTTGGTTTTTCAGAGCAACTAATATTCGGTGTAATTAATTTCGGAAGTGTAAATTTTTTGCTGCCCACTCTAGTCCTTATTGGAAGACCACTAGCTGACATATTCCCAAAAGCTCATTGAAAACATATAGCTGAAAATTTGTTATTTAAAGGTGTGAGGTAGAATGACCCTGTAAATAATAATTCATCAAAAACACACAGCAATATATTTTTCTGAACCGATTAGAAATTTATCTTATAGTGTCGCATAGTCTAGTAGTCACAGTTTGGTGCCCAGCATGTACCCCATTGAAAAGGCAAACTCTTGGAACAGAACCCTAGAGGTTGCTCCTATCCCACGCTATGTAGCCCTTAGCACCATGCATCACTCTTATTCACAGGCATACAAACAAATAGTGTGTGATACTGGTGTCCTCTATGAGCCTTGGGGGTCCCTTACACTGTGCCTAAACATAGTGTAGCACTTAGCACCGTCCACATTTCAACAAATAGTGTGGGACCCTAGAGTTGGAGTTGGTTCCCACCACACCTGAACATTATGTAATCCTTGGCACCCCATATAGTGAAAATAGCATATCAACAATGAAGAGATCCAAACCAATCCAAATAAAAAACAGTGGTTTGGCAATGCCAGTCTCTTTGTCCAAATCACACTTTGGTTTAGTTGTGGACTCAGAGATAACCAAGCGAAACAAACTGAACCGTATATAGGAAACCAAGGTCTTTTTTGGTCTATATAGTATACAACAACACAATTCACAGCACAATACTTCTTTTTACAACAAAGTATGGTGGAATATTATTGTTAGTATTGTGTTTTGTTATTGTTTAATTTGATGTTTTTATATAATACCTGGAATTAAATATTTGATTTTTAAACGAATGAGTTTGATGGAACTAACCAAGGCAACCCTCTTATGGTGGTCTGGGCGGTTTGTCTCAATGTAACGGGTTAGTTTAGTTTGGTATTAATCAAGATCTCAATGTGCAGTTTTTTCCATTTTACTTAACAAATCACACTAACTGATCTATGATCATCCCTAGGGTACACACCATTTTTTCTATTATACCATTGGCTGGGAATTTCATGTGTATATTGCTTCTATTCATATAGGGCACTTAATTATGCATCCAATCATTCCGAAACATATCTCTTTATCAGATTTTTGCAAACATTCCCTTTCCAAATTCTTCAAACAGATAAATCCTAGTAGTTTCCCAAAGAAGTGAAATGTATAGTGATTATCATATCTGACTTTGATGGTTCTTTGTGAGTTAACTTTATATAAAAGTTAAAAGAAGCAAAAAAACCATATATTTGAATGGAAATAGTAACAGTTGTTGGGGCAGTTAATATCAGAGATGATAATACTTTGGGGATAATCTTTATGGCATAGAAGAATACTTGAATGTTAAAGAATCATAAAGCAATCAATTCCTGAAGCTCTAACTTAACCAAAGAGCATTCTCTCCACGAAATGGAGTTTCAGCTCTATTTATGTGTTGTACTCAGTTAATTGATTCAAGAGACATGGTCAAGAAAATGCTTTCCCTTGAAGCTATTGCACGGTGACCATATATCTAGTGGTGATGTGCTGGTGCAATATCGAGTGCTAACATCCCATTGGCTAATTACTAAGCTACTGTAAATTGGATTTGTTTGCTTTGGTGGGCCAAGTTAGCACATTGATAACCATTGTAATGTGGAAATTTCGATGATATTAATTTTTCATATCTTTGTTTATAATTTTTTACAACACTACAAGTCGGTATCAATTCATTGACATATTGTTTGGCATATAAACCTCTGTTAGGAAAAAAACATTGTATAGAACCATATATATGTAAAAGTTAATTATGCTACCAAAATAAGAGCTAACTACCTTGAGATTAGATCCAGCTATAATAAGAATGCTTGATTCACGTAACTCAGTTCTTGGTTTTCAATGCCCTAATTTGCTATGAATGCCCTCCAGTCAGTGCAATTGGATGTGCCTATTTATTAATATCTCGAGAAATCGGACTAGGTTAATTATAGGATTCAACATCTTTTGAGAGATATGGGTGAGCTGGTGTAGTGGTTGCGGTAAGAAGTAGCACCCCACCCCCACCCCCAAAAAAAAAAAAAAAAAAAAACTGAAGAAAAGGGAAGAGAAGAATGCTGAGTGTGATTGCATTAGTATTGACTAGTCAAATATGACAGTTGATTTCAGGCTCAGGTTCAAATGGAAAACCTTTGCATATCTCAATCTTATGGTGGTTAAGCATAACGAGATTAAATAATGATCTTGTTGCAAATTTTCTTTATAATATGCTATTTATATACTAGAGGCCCAAAGCTTAATTAAATTCTTCATGACCAACAAAACCAAAGCATTGACCCCTAAAAAAACACTAACATAGATGAAGAAAAACAGTGCACGTTCCAGATCATGCGCTGACCATGAAAACAGAACAACAAAGAAATTCTCAATGCTGCTCACAATCTTTCTCATTATTATTGAGGACTTTAATTGATGGATAAAAGAAATAATGCAAAGGTGCATGCTCCTAATGAGCTGTGTGGAAGTTTCTTAAGGGGGCTAGTGGTACCTTCAGTCTGGAAATTATAGTTGGAACTCTTTTTTGGGTGTGACACCATTCTCACCGTAGTTGGACTTTTGACATCTTTGGTAGGATCCAAAGAACTCGCATTATGATCTGGGATCATTGTAGCCCACTGCTGGGTTGGGAGTGAGTGTGGTGGGGCTTGCTTTTGGTTGAGTGTGTCAAAGACGATACACAATAGTTACCAGCTGTCCCACATATTCCTTGCTTCCATGCACAGAGTATAACAGTGTGGACCTGGACTGACTGACTCTAATGATTAGGTGCAGAATAGGTAAGTAGGTGCTACACACACTGGGGAGTAATGAGTCTCAATTCTCAAAAGAAAATTTTCATGCCCCAGACAAAGCATCTCATTATGAACATACTTGACTTCCAAATAGCCCAAAATAAGCTGAACGTATATATCAGCCTCCCCATGGTCTGCATTCTGACATCAGGCTCTACATTGAGGATGTGGCAACTATAATTATTATCATATGAAAGCTTTTGTCCCTCTTTGTTTAGTTCAAGGTGCCTGTCATATGGGGCTAAGATCATGTTCATTTGTAAGGAGATGTAAGGTGGAAAGACTTGTCATTGAATGAGCAAAGGAAAACACCAGTTTGAAGGAAATCATAAAACATGATGTTGCAAATTTGGTGCTTATGTAGGAAATGGCCTATTACCTTGTGTACAATTGACGGAGTTCTATCTGTAGAATCTACCTGAACATCCTTTCTTTAAGTTTGCTACAAATAATTCTCCTCAGAATTGGAGAAAAAGAGTGCACGATTCCGAGAAAAAATGTTTTATAGTTTTGGCATTTTCTCGAGGTTGCATTTGCTCAGAAAAGTCTATATGATATTCCAGACATTGGTGGCTATCCCATCTGCTGACAGTGAAGCGACGCAACTGAGATTAGATCGCGTGCGGACTTATTACGAACTTCTAAACATGCCATTTGAGGTATTCATCCAGAGTGGTGCCCCGTTTGTTTACTGGAAGCTGCTTCTTTTTATTTACCACTCAAAGGTCACGATTTGTATCCTCTTTGCAGGCATTGCTTGCTTTCATTACGGAGCACGAGAACTTGTTTACTGCTGAAGAGTGAGTTTGTGGGGAAAAGGAAAATTTTCTTCATACAAATTATATCTCTGAAGATGAAAATGTTCTTGCTTATTATTTGACTGAAATATTATCTTTGGCAGGTATGCTACCCTGCTGAAGGTCCATGTCACAGGAAGAGAGGTTCCTGCGGATGCACTGGATCGAATATCAGACATTCTGTTACGGTAGAGTTCGGGCTTATTGATGGAAGAGTTCATCCGAGCCGTGAAAGAAATTCATACTGGATCTGCTCGACTTGGTACATGGATGTCGTTTTCTTTGTAAATTCTGCAACAATCAGAGGAAGTCCTCCCGGAAAAGCTGCATGGATGTTTGTGCGCAAGTTCTTTCAGGTATATTATCAAACTGAAAGCCATTTCAGCCATTTGTAGAAGTTTCTGATAGGTGTAGATAAATACTCAAATGGTAACGGCATGAAGAGACTATGGTGTGATGCATAATATTCTTTGGTTTAGTGGCTTTGATTAGTGAATCTCTTTGTATTTGCTCATGGCATGAAATCTGTCTTGATGGATTTGAAAAAATAAAATAAAATAAAATTCCTGCTGTTGGATCCCACCAACTACTTTAGGGTTTCTCTCTTTGGTTGTCTAACAAGAACGACACAGAATATTAGTATGGCTCCTGTGCAAGGCTGACACACGCAAAATCAAAATATGGTCTAAATTTTTATCAATTACTGGAAAATAACTATATTAGCCGGATCATTTATCCTATTGAAGTTTAGCAGCAGGAGGCATTTTCAATTTTGCCCCCTTTTTTCTATGGTTGGTAGATTGTTTTTTGAATTATGTTGTGCTTGTTTAAGCATGATCTAAAAACTCAAGCTGCCAGAGAAATATTGAAATGGGTCATGCATCCTCACCCAAATTCCCCTTGTGTGTTCAAGTCTCTATTTAGATTTACCCACATCATGAAATGTTTTGATAATTAAATTCTGGACCTTAGTTAAGTTTATTTTATTTTGATCTAAAATTATGTGATTTTTCTTAGAAGTAGGGGTAGAGATGCGTGCATTTAACCTTACCGGATTATATAATGCGGAAGTCTTATGTACACATAGCAGGGGTGCTGCAACACGGATCCATACGGCACCGGTATGACTCTGTACAGCAACCATCAGATCTCCATCCAACGCCTCTCTTTGGGGATCTAATGGTTGCCGTACGGAGACGTGTCACAGCGCCCCTCATTTTCTTATGTACAGGACTGATATTTTATAAAACCTTGGTTAGGTCAAGGAGCCTCTTACTCGAAAGCCCACGCATTTAGGTAAGGCGTGACAATAATTATGTATGAAAAATGCTTATAGAATACCCTTTAGCTATCATTGGGGTATCCTCGGGCGACATGGTGTCCCTATATCCATTTATTTTTGTAGAGAGCCGTTAACATTTATGGATGAATCATAGAGTCATATTATCAGTAGTATCCGAAGAATGATTAAACGTTATTTTTCTAACACTACTTAACTGTGCATTATTGCGAATCAATCATATTATGATAGAGTATACTCAACCTTATATGCAAATCTAATCTCCAATATCAATATTTAAAGTAATTTCTTGCCCGATCTCAAACCAACCCTAACAAGCTTTTTTCAAAAGGAATCATTTTTTGTTTTATTTTACGTGAGAATGAAAGCAGAAGCTGGCGAAATAATTAGTTGCAAACTAATTGCAGAGTTCTAAGAATTATTTCATTGTTGGCTCAAAACAACTAAGAATTAGGAATGCAATTAAAAGTTTACCAAATCTGATTAATAATAAGAATATAAGTTCTGTCGAGTATATCTCAATAGTAGGCAAGGTCATTTTGGATGTTACATGTCATTGTGAATAAACGACTATGTGCTTGTGGACTGATAAGTATGCGCTCTCCACCAATAATTGAGTATAATACATAAGAATTTGATATTTATAAATTTGATAAATGATTAATTATATGATCTTATGATATCTTTTTATTCATATTATGGAAGCATTGAATTCAATTTGAACAAATAATATTCTCATTACCCTCACGGGGTAAATTTAGAATGTGCCATGCATGTATTTTAGTGGTCCAATTTGGATCAATCCAAATGGAAAATAAAATGTTCAATATCAATCACATATTAAACCCAACATCTATCAGTATTATATCTATTGATTTTTCAATGCATGTTATTTATAAAACTATAAATATTTATCTAAATAATATTAATTCTTAGGATACGAAAATCAGTATTTTGCAAGCATAAATTATATATTGATAATACAAATTCTATATTTCTTGATACTATAATATTTTTATATAATTTTTTCTACTTTAATCACAGATAATTAAAAAAATTATGTACATAAATTAACTTAAAAAATGATTAATGAAAATATCAAAAAAATTTAATATTAGCTAAATATCTTTTTTTTTTTTTTTTGTAAGTAATATTAACTAAATATCCAATTAATCCTTAAAAATTTACTTGATTATCACTGGACTCAATGATATATTAATATCGTTTTAAGCCCATAAATAAATATATTTTATTCTATCATCACCGGACAAAATTCGTGAACTTCTGATTCAATCAAATCGACCTTATCTTAATATAATACATTACCATAACTTTTCATTAAACAACCACATTAATCAAAAAAACATAAATGAATTCCTGTGGCAGCGACCAGCACAAATACAAAGGCGGGATTAATTTGCTTGCAAACACATTTTTATCCAAAGATTTCTACATCTTTAAATAATCAAAATCACATTTCAGTGACATAAAATTAAAGTATGTATGTAGTAATACTACAATCATAAATATATTTATTCATTATGTAAATAATTTATCCGAATATTATTAATTGCGTAGCCTACAAAATTTAAAAACCAAATTATGTGTTTGGAAAGCCATTTTATTACTCGATTTATACCCCTTTAAAGAGTCAAAATCAAGCCCTAGCAATATACTAATAGATTTTATATTACAGAATTTAAGAGTAATAATCAAATATATATATATATATATATATATATATATCAATTTAAGGTATAAATAAATAATTCAAAAACTGTTCCTCATTGTAGTTAAAACTGAAATGGCAAATTTTATTACTCACAGATGCAACTTAATGTTTGAATATTGACACATTAAAAATAAAAATCACATTTCATTATTGAAAGATTATACTGTGCATGTCATAATATAAAAACATCGACTTCGGTAACATCAACGTAATTATATAATATGATAATGATCGACTCAAAATTTGCTTGGAATCAAGATTGTTTCTTCCCAAATGCACTGTTCATCTTCTTCCTGAGCTCCTGACAGTATTCACGTAAGAAAATACCAGTTTGCACAGTGCACTAAATAACTTGAGACGATCCAGGCTTTTACATAACAAGATATCCTACGATATTTATAACGTTTAGGGAACAACTTAGTGGTGAAAGGATATAAGAATTATATAGAGAGGAATAAAGTTCACTTGCCTGGATTCCCTTTCTTTTCCTTTGGCAACACAGCATCACAACCACCGTTCTCCTTCGTGTACAGCTGCGGCAGTAGCGGCAGCAGAAATGGCGCCGACAGTCGGCAACAGCAGCTGAAGTCCTCCACGGTAGCAGTAACTCCTTCTCGGTAACAGTAATATCTTTCTTCCTTCCTCTCTCTGTCAATTGTCTCCCTTTTCTCCTACATGCATGAAGGCGTCTGAAACTCGTGAAGGGAGAAAGGCGGCCGGTTGAGTGAATAAGGAGGAAGAAGAAGAGGAGAGAGGCGGCTGTGCATGCATGGTGGAAAGGGAATGGCTTTGCTTTCGTATTTGTGGTTGCCGAGGATCATGGTAAATTAAATGGAGAACGGGGAAACGAGGGGCGCTGCAACGACACGTCATACAACTCTCAACGGGGGCCTCCGTTTTTATTATTAAAAAAAAAAAGAAATTACTTTTTAAAAAAATACGGAAAAACTGACAGCCATAGGATGAAAAACACATCTAATGACTGCGCATAAAATAAAAAAAAAGGTTTTTTTTTTTTAGAAAAGAGGGAAGCACATGTAGCCATTGGATGTGAAATTCAACCAACGGCTGCGGCTTTGTTTGGATACGAAATAAGAAACCCTCGTCCCCATTTGCTCCTTCGGCGCCTCTCTCTCTCTCTTCCGAGACTTCATCTTTTTTCCTTCATCTTAGGGTTTATTTCATCCCATATCTATTCCCATAAGCAAATCTCTTTCTTCCTCTTCTCTCCATTTTGACGACCAGCACACAGTGGAGAGGAGGCGTCGTATGATCTTCGAGACGAACTGAACGAGGCGGCGACAACCTCATACGGCGGCGCACTCTTCCTCTTCTCTCCTTCATTTTGATGACCGGCGCACAGCCGGTCAAGTAGAGGAGAAGCAGCAGACAGGGACAAAGCAGTGGAGAACGGCGCACAGCCTTCCTCTTCCTCTTCTCTCCATCAATATTTTGTTATTTTATAATTTTTTACGTAATTGAAATTTTAAAAATTACTATTTATTTTATTTTTTTTCCATGCCTCGTATGAGCTATAAAATTGTAATATCTGATGGCCGTTGGATTTAGAAATGGAGAGTCCGATTCAACTTTATACAAAGAACAAGGAAATGGTTAAAATTAATAAAATTTATAGTGTGAAGTTTTTTGAACTAGTTTGCTGGAAATGAATGCTTATTACCGGAAGAGTCTCGTGAACTTTGTTACCGAAAATTGCTGGATATAAATATTCATTTTTGAATATAAACTTAAACAATTAGCAACGTGAAAATGACTATTTAGTTAGGTAATATTGGAAGGTTTTTTGTTTGCTCGAGATTAAAGAGTAAAGTATTTTTAAATAAATATATATTTACTTATATGATGGATGTCTTTATGATGATCAACTCTTATCAATCTTGTCACAATTTTTACTAAATAATATACCGATAAGAAAACTAAAATCACACATAAATAAATAATAATAATAATTATAATTATAATAATAATTATTATTATCCGCACCGAATACATAGCAGTTCTGTTTTCATTCATATCTCAACAATTTTCACCATTTGTTGTTGACCAAATTGATGTAACGCTGTGATTAATTTCAATTTTTCTGATACGTAGTAAATAAAGCTCTAAAAATAACAATAAGAGAAAAAAATGTTCATTTAAATTCGAATTTGATTTTATAACAAAATTCTTCATTAGAAATGAAATGAGATAATTAACACAGATGTAAAATAATATTTATATATTAGATTTTTCATTATTTTTTCCTTATTTCTTCTTTGTAAACAAAATTTCATTGTTTGAGGGCTTGAAATCAGCGTTTCACCTTCTCAGTCGATATTGTGATTATGATTTTAATCACAATATCAACACAAAGCAACGAGGTTGATAAACTAAATAAAAAAATAAAAATATTTCAATCTCGGGTTGATAAACCAAATAGTAAGAGATTCTCCATCTGAATTTTTCGCCCTTCTATGGCTGCCAGGAGTTGGAAAAAGAAAAAAAAGAAAAGAGGACACGGGCACACAGACTGACCAAGATAACTTATGTTTGGGCATCAATCTCATAATATCACACTAGGCATTACAGCCAAAGTCAATAAAGCTACGAAAAGAAAATTTCTGTCCACCTTCTCTAACTGCTTCCACTAAATGCAAATACATTGTCAACATGAACTTGGGTGCCAAAGCAACGCTCAATTCACTGCAGAAATCAGGAATTACTGATGAGATGAGCTGGTCGTGGAACTTAACAATAAAGAGCGTAGAGATCGGTGAATAACAAACCTCTGCGCATCCACCGAGATCCCTTTTGCCGCACCGTCTGCATCTTCGGTTTTTCCATTTTCAAAGATGGCGAGATCAAAGGACTTTGGTTATACGAAAAGTGACAGTGCCGAGGCCATCAGATAACATGTAGCAGTGAATGTCGCAGCATGTATGGGCTCACTAGAACTCTTTATTTGAGAAGTCACATTGTAACCATATCACAACACAGACCAAACTAATTAATCATTGACCAATTATAGCAATTAATATTGCAACAAATGAGAGCTATTAGAGTAAATTTCTTGTACAATTAACAAAGATACTAAATTTTAAAATTTTTTCAATTAAATATCCACAAACCCATCATTACACCTCCACAGAAAGAAAATCAACATTCCTCCACATGATCACAATATAATACAATATCCTCAATTACTATATTGGATCATGAGATAGATGCCTTCTAAAAGCTCCCGCCGGAGGATGCGTGTGCGGTGGAGGACTTGACGAGCGTCGGACTAACCGAGCAGCATAAGGAGAGGTCGAAGTCAGATAGCATGATATGACATTCATCTCTTACTAAAACATTTTTCGGCTTCAGATCTCAGTACATGATGCCTAACATGTGTAGATACTCCAGCGCCAACAATATTTCTCATACGTAAAACCTACAAATTTTTTAAAATTTTATTAACTAATAAAATGAAATTTATTGTCAGAGTTTAAATATAACTCTAAAAAATCAACTCGAAAAAGAGTCCGATTTCATCAGGAAAAATTAAAAATCAAGTAAAAGATTGTTGTCAAACCTGAAGATCATTTCTATCTTGTTTACTCTTACTTTCAAATAATCAAATAGTTTCGGTGGTATTTAACAATATTGTTAGATATAATCTTTGAAGATGATGTGAATTAATAAATAATCTTGGCAGACTCATTATTTTGTATATTATTCTACACTTTTAAATACCTCAATAATGGACTCCATTGTTGGGGTTCTTGGTGTTTTTATGAATGATGAATCTTATGTGTGATGTAAAGTGCTAGTTTCATATATCTTCTCACTAATTTTTTTATTAGTCGGCCTCAACACTTTTCCGTTAGCATTGAGATCTATTGATTTCTCAATGCATGTTATTTAAAAAACTATAAATATTTAATTAAATAATAGGAAAATTCTTGAATCCAAAATCAGTATTTTGCAAGCATAAATTACAATATTGATAATATCAAATTCTATATTTGTTGATACTATAATATTCACATTATAATTTCTTTCACTTTAATCACAGATTAACTAAAATTATATAAAGTTAATTAAGTTAACTTAAAAATGATTAATGAAAATATCAAATAATTTAATATTAGCTAAATATAATTTTTTGATATAAGTAAAATTAATTAAATATCCAATTAATCCTTAAAAATGTACTTGATTATCACTCGACTCAATGATTTTTTAATTTCGTTTTAGGCCCACAAATAAATATATTTTATTCTATTATCACCGGATAAAAATCGTGAACTTCTAATTCGATCAAATATAACCCGACACTAAACAAAAACTACTGTAACACATGAATATAATACATTCCATAACTTTTCATTAAACAACCACATTAATCAAAAAACATAAATGAATTCCTGTGGCAGCAACCAGAACAAATACAAAGGCTGGATTAATGTGTTTGCGAACACATTTTTATCCAAAGATTTCTACATCTATAACAATAAGAGAAAAAAATATTCATTTAAATTCGAATTTGATTTTATAACAAAATTCTTCATTAGAAATGAAATGAGATATTTTGAATAGATGTGAAAATAAAATTTCAATATTAGATTTTTCATTATTTTTTTCATTTTACAATTTGTAAACTATACATCAATAATAATTTTAAAACAAAATTTCAACACATTTTTCCCATCAAATTTCATTGTTTGAGGGCTATGAAATTATTTTTTACAATTTCATTTGGTATTTTGAAAATGATTTTAAGAATAATATCAATGCAAATCAACAATGTTGATAAACCAATAAAAAATAAAAATATTTTTTTGTCTTGATTGATAAACCAAACATAATTTTCTCCATTTCTCTTCTTTTCCTTTTATCTCTATCAAGAGTTGGAAAAAAATTCCTAACATTAAGATCACACCTCAAATGATTTTAGATCACTTTTGGGCATCAATCTCATAATATCACACTGCATAATTCCCAATGTAAACACATTTTTTTATAAAACACGAAGTCCAAGGAAATCTTAAACAATAGATTCCATCTAACCATGACTTCTACTAAATGCAAATCCTTGTCTGGACATGAACTTGGTGCCAAGCACTTCCAAATTGTCTTTCATCCTTGTATCCATACATCAATTTACTAAACTCAAGATGAGCTGGTTGTGAAACTTAACAATAAAGAGCATTTTGCATAATATGTGACTAACAAAACATGCCATCGCATTGTCACTAACGTAAGAGCTTTTCCATTGCACATTCTTGATCAAGAAAATAGTTTGGGTTTCTTCTGACATTTCAAAAAGGTCTCGAATAATCAAAGACTTTGGTTATTCGATAACAATGCCGCTCAAAAACAATGGTCAAGGAGTGATGGTTAACATGTATGGCTCTGAAGAACTCTAAAATTTGATTTGTCCATAAGTTGTATAAAAAATGACACGCAAACTAATTAATCATTGACCATCATTATGGCAAATAATATTGCAACAAATGAGAGCTATTAGAGTAAAATTCTGTACAATTAACAAAAATACTAAATTTTAAAATATTTTTTCTTAAATATCCACAAACCCATCATTACACTTTGCCTCAAGAAACTCAACATTCTTCCACATGATAACACAATCCAATACAACTCCTCTCAACTACTATATTGGATCATAAGTTTGAAAATGCTTAAACTAAAAGCCCCGCTAGAGGATTAAATGAACATGGAGGACTTCCGAAACCTCCATTTGCGAACCGAGCAACGTAAGGAGAGGTTGAGGTTCAAGAATGTATGGCCTTCATCTCCTAAAGTTTTTAAAACATTTTTCCGATTTTCCTAATAAGACACAATGCCTAACTATTTGGATACTTCGTGCCAATGTTGTTTGTATTTTATTTAAAACTGTCTAGCCAAAATTTTCAAGATTTTATTAACTAATAAAATGAAAATTATTATCAATTTTAGATTAAATAAAATCCAAAATTTCAACTGGAAAAAAGAGTCCAATTTCATCAGGAAAAATTAAAATCAAGTAAAAGATTATTTTCAAAAAGTAGATCATTTCCATCTATTTTTACTCTTACTTTCAAATGATCAAAAACAAAACAAAGGAAACATTACATTATTTGTAATCTTTGAAGATGATGTGAATCAATAAATTATACATAGACTCATTATTTTGTATATTACTCTACACTTTTAAATATTTAATATATAAATAAATATATATAGTTCTTTATATATTTTATGAATGATGAATCTTAAAGTTATATAAAATAAATATATACCTTTTAGTTTTTATTTTTTTATATTTATCAGCCGCAACACTTTTTTTTGATACATATGAAATATACATATAAAAGAATATAGATAAATATAAAAATAAAAGAAAATATTTGAATATTTATATGTATATAAAACAAAGTATTACAACACATACCATATGTTTATATATATATGAAACGGTTATTGAGATAAAACTTTATTCACATTAGCATTATAAATATTCAATAATTGCATTGTTCACATCAAATATTGAATTTAAAGTACATATATTTATATAAATATATAAAAATATTTATAGTATAATGGTATATTTATACAAACATATAAATATTTATATAAATAATATACTAATCTCGATTATGATTTAGATATGATTTATATATTATAAACATTTTTCTTTCCAAATGCATAAATTTATTGCCCTTATATAAATAAATATTTATATATTTAAACATTTATACACGATCTGACTTCCAAATCTGTATATATATATAAATATTTATATATTTATATAATATTTATGTATTTATCTATTTACATATGACCTGACTCCCAAATATTTAAATTTTAATGGATGAAAAGGTACGCATAAATCTTCCCAAAATGAAGAAGATTACTTGCTTGATATGGATCTTTCTAAATTGGCAAACAACTCCAAACAAGATATCTGGACATTATCCCTTGCTTTTCGAGTCCACCTCTTCAAAATATATTTCTCTTTCTATGGATTGCAAATCATGTATGTTGAATATTTTAAAAACATGACAACAATGGCCCCAATTTTCAACAAAATGAAGAGAAAGAGGAAGTACAAAGAAAGAGATAGGGATAAAATGAAGAAATGGGGAAGACGATGGATTTGTATGTAACCAAAAAATATAAATGGGCTCATGTCTTCCTCTTTCTAAAAAAAAATCTTTATTTTTATTTTACGACTTGAAAATTATTGTAGAATATATTTTTCATCCTTGAATCAGTTTTGGACAATTTTTTTATTAAATTGAAAATTTTTTGTCTTAATTCAACTTAGCCACAATTCTTTATATCTCTTCTTTTCAAATACTCTATCAAAATGATGAAAAAATTCCTAACAGGGAGGGCATCAGGCCATCTCAAATCATCCAACGGCCTCCGTTCAGTGTCGCACACGTTGCGGCGCCCCTCTACCCAAAAATTCCAATGTAAATACATTTAGGCCCTAAAACACACAACCCATTTATATCGGATGGCCCATATTTTTCCATTAAAAATATTTTTATTTATATTTATTATTATTATTATTTTTATGAAAAAGTAAAAAAAAGAAACGTTTTTCATTTTTTTTATTTTTATTGTTTTTATTTTTAAGAAAACTGGATCACCTTTTTTTTTTTTTTTTTAGAAAGTTAAGGTTATTTTTTTATATTTTAATTATTTATTTTAAAATAAATAATTATAATTTAATAACTAATTCTTTTATATTTAATTATTATTTATTTAAATATTAATATTTTAGATTGGAAGAAGAATAGGCTCCATGACATTTCAAAATCTGTACCAAACAAAAGTATTTGGGGGTGAATTTGGCTTTTGTATATTACTTTTGTTATATATAATTAATATTAATTAAAATAATTCAATTAATTACATCAATATAAATATGTAATCACTTATTATTATTATATATATTATGATATTTAAAAATAATTATTAATTATTAATATAAAATTTTTAAATTATTTTTTTAATATTTATGTCGATTTAATATTTTTACCTTCTTTACAAAATTAATCAAAATTTCTCAGTAATTAATATATCATTAATTATATCCATTAATAATATGTTCGAATGAAAAGTCTAATAAATTTAAATTAAAATATTAAGATATTATTCAATCTTTTAATATCTCCAATACTTTGCCTTAGGTCTAGTATATTTTGTCTATTTTAAGGGATATTTTTCAAAGTTATTTTTAAAATATTTTTAATTATATAATATTATATTTTATTTATTTATATAAAAAAGTTAATACAAAAAATAAATTAACGAATAAACCTTATTTATTTACTAAAGCCATTTTCCCTGTATTTTTATATATAATTAAAAATATAAATTAACTAATTAAATATTATATTAAATTAAGACAATAAAGAATATTATCATCATTCCTCACACGACAAATGGCGCTAGTGGCGGCGTGAAGTTGGGACGACGTGAAAGAGAACAAGCAGTTGACTGGCTTCCATCTGAAAATCTTCCACCCTCTCTCTTCATCACTCTGGTTCGAAGGATTGAACAAAGGGAAGGGCTCTCTCGAGGTAATACTCCTACTATTAACTTCTTGTTCTGCTTTGATGCTCTTGTTTTGCACTTGCTCAATCTTTGCTTCTAAATCTATCGCTCTAATCTGCTGAATGTGCGCCGTTTATTGGGCCTATTGTCTTTTTTACTATTCATATGGAGTGATTGTGCTGACCTTTGCAATTATTCAATGGCGCTGAGTTGCTTGATGGCACGATGTTTCTTCTTAAGTTTGTGGAAGTTGTGGCCGTAATCTATTGCTGTTGTGTGTTGGATGAGGAGGGGGGTGCAACCCATTGCCTCTGTTGTATTACCAAAATTCAACCCTCCGATTTTAGGCACCAGGACACCGAATGCACTTTCCGATCGGCTCGACTTCTTCTGTCTTTGCTTCTCCGCTCCGGAAAAGGAAAGAGATTTCTAATCAAAAGACTCTTTCCACTCTTCTGAAAACTTTGTTAAAGGTTACTCTTCTCTGAGGTGCTGTTGATGATGTTCTGATAAGTTAAAATATCTGCAGATAAGTTTGTTTATATCTCATTGAAAAATTTGAGTCTGCTAGGAGACATCGAGGTTTTAAAGTTTAGCAGTTGTCTAATTATCTTAGTCCCTCTTTTGGACCTTAAAGATGGTATGATGATTATTATATACTAGGATTCCAAGTCAATTCGTTAGTTTGTCACCTTGATCTTCCGTTATAAAGTAGCAGCTTTCATTGAAGCTGCACTCTCTTTGCCATGGGAGCATGTAACAACATATGGACCGATATTTGATATATCAGCTGAAATATATCAATATCGGACCCTCAATATCATTGAAAAATTACAATATGTCAACATATTAGTGATATATTATATATATAAACTGATTTATCTGATAATTTGCCAATACTTCAGCCGATAATTCACTGTCATTTTATGATTCACAGAAAAATTGTGCTTCCAATACATTAAATAACAATAAGTATTGTCTGATGTGCTCGATATCGGTATGACTTATATAGATTACAATATTTTCATCTATGCATGAAAGCATCAACCTTTTGTCCTTTTTTTTTTTTTTTTTTGAGGGGGGCGCTGAGTGGGTGGTTGAAACTCAGGTATGATCCCAGGATCGTCTTGCCCACCTAGACTGCTCAAGAGAAAAAAAAAAGGAAAAAGGAAAAAGGAAAACGGGTATCTAATATGGTTATTGTTTCTTTTAAAAAACAGAATCTGAGAAGATGCTTGATATAAATGGAAACTAAAGCTGGCAATTCTAATTCTGTAAGTCCCAGGTACAAAGTCGTGTTGTGCAGGTGTTATATCATTTGAAATTAAGTACTAAACCTAAATAATTTGATTGATAAATATAAACTTGTAAACTTTGATTTTTATTGATAGTGTATGATATTTTGTATCGTTTATATCACTTTCTCTAGTAGCTGACAATTACTAGCACATTGAGACAGTTATGGTATGTTTGGTTGGAGGGAATAAGGTAGGAATAGAAATTTCTTCGTCGGGTTATAAATATAATAGGGAATAAATATTTCTCGGGAATTATTATTCCCACAAATGTGGGAATAACAATTTCACATTATTATTATTATTATTATTATTAGGTATTATTATTACATGTTATTATTATTTTGTTTGATTATTATTATTATTATTATCATCATCATCATTATTATTATTATTACTATTAGATATTATTATTACATATTATTATTATTAATTATTTGGTATTATTATTATTATTACCATTATTATTATTATTACTATTATCATTATTATTATTATTACTATCCCACCTTATTCCTCATACTATTCTAGAAATCAAATAATGGAATACTAATTCTCACCTTATTCAATTCTAACAACCACATATAAAAATAACAATTCCAACTCTATTCTTATCCTTTTCTATTCCCTATAATAACTATTCTATTCCTACATTATTTCATTCCAATAATCAAACGTACCGTTAATTTCTAAAATGTTTCACTGTAAGCTTTGTGAGGGTAATCAAACATCCTCTAAGACTTGGCTTATGAAAACATTTTAGCCTCACGGTGATTCTTGAATACCCAAAATAATTTCTTGCATGGATCTACCCAGCATATACTATCATGAGATGTCCCAATTACTAGAGTAAGGAGACGAGTTATGGTAAATCCACTTCTCCTCTAAAGTATCCTGTATAAAAAAAAACAGTGCGAGAGGCTTCCAGTTGTGTAACTTCTGATCACTAAACAGGAGCCATTGCTGTTGAGTAGTGCTAAATCAGGAACTGTTGTTGTTACTTGGTGCACTTGGAAGTGTGACATTCTCTACAACCAGCAGTATGCTGCAGTAACTTTATCATGATTCCCCGCAATTGCTGCAAAATAGTTTGCTTCCATAAACATCGTTTCTTTGTGGATATTATTGTCAACATAGAATGTACTACAATGTGGTCCTGATTCAGCTATCATCACCTCTTTTTTTTTTTTTTTTTTCCAGAACACTCAATACATGGCTCGAATTTCAATTGGTGAGTGTAAAGAGCCTGGTGCCTTCATCAGAACTCCTTCAGCATTTCACAGTTTCATTTCACAAGATCCAAATGCCTCCTTCCTGGCCGAGCCTGGAAGATATCATCTTTACATATCATATGCTTGCCCTTGGGCATCTAGGTGTACTGCAGTCTTGAAACTCAAAGGCCTTGAAGATGTCATTAGTTTCTCGGTAAAGTAATGTGATAAGGGGACAAACGATTGCTAGTTCATTGCTTCTTCTTTCACTTCTTGGTGACCCCTAATAATGAATTCTCCTTTGGTCAAGCCCATTATTGTGTAATGAAAACAGTAATGCTTTTCTTTCACCATCTTGTAGTGAGTTAGTTGTTTTTGGAAGAAAGGCAAGCAATGGTAGACCTAGAAAAACTCAGTGTGAGGCAATAAAAAAATGATTTGAACTTGTTTATATGCTAAGAGGATATTATATTAAATCTAGTGGAATGGAAAAAGCGGATTCATATAGCCAACTCACTTGTTGGCACTTAAAGGTTTTATTGATGGTGTTATAGTTGTACAATTTCTTTACTGAACAAACTGGTGGCCTATCTCTAGTGTTCGGTCTTTATTTTTTTATTTTGATTCCACATTTCCTTTCATTCAGGCAGTCAGATCTAAATTTGGAAAGACAAAGGAGGGCGATGATCATATGGGATGGGTATTTCCTGCTTCTGATACTGAAGAATCAGGAGCTCAGCCTGATCCTCTGTATGGAGCCAAGAGTATAAGGGAACTCTATGAGCTTGCCAGTCCAAACTATGATGCAAGATTCTCAGTTCCTGTATGTATTCTCTTTAATCAAAGAGCTATCTTTCCTTTTATCTAGTCACTTCCACAGTTTTGCTAGATTTGTGTCTTGCAAATGACTGAGACATGCAAGCTTTCTTGCAGATTCTGTGGGATAAAAAACTCAAGACAATTGTCAACAATGAGAGCTCGGAAATAATCAGGATGTTTAACTCCGAATTCAATGATTTTGCAGTGAATGCTGGTTTTGATCTCTATCCACCTCACCTGAGGTCTGAGATAGATGAGATAAATGAATGGATATATGAGGGAATAAATAATGGTGTTTATAAGTGCGGGTTTGCAAAAAAGCAGGGGCCCTATGATGGGGTAAACTGAGAAATTTCCATGTTCTGTCATTTGAGATATTATTTCTGAAAAGGCACCTAGTTATTGAAAGTTTTTGGATTATTTTCTAGCCAAGTCATTCTCGGTCAGCTGCTTATCGTTTTAAATTTCAGGCTGTGATAAAGTTGTTTGAGGCATTGGATAGATGCGAGGACATATTAAGCAAGAAGAGATACTTATGCGGAAGCACGTTAACAGAGGCAGATATTCGATTATTTGTCACTCTTATAAGATTTGATGAGGTACCGGATTTGCTTTCACTATCTTTTTTTTTCCCTTGGCCTTCTCTATTTTACCTATGTTCTTTTTAATAGAAATGAACGAGGGTTTAAATAAATGCGTGCCAGTTTAGGAACATGGTGCTGTGATTATCATCTGAAGGCAATGTCCAGCTCGGCAAGAGCTAGACTCCCAAAACAAAGAGAAGGGAAAAAGTGCCGCTAAATCAGCATGAATTTACGTAGCCTGTACAACCATTTGGGTCCTCAAATGTGTACTTTAGGAAATAGGATACTGGCAGTGGGTTCTACTACAAGTAGCAGATGTCTGCTATGTGACATGACTTGATGGATGTAGGAAGTGGATAGATCCATCGTTCTGAAACAGGTTAAATGTGTTAGAGAAATGATTTGGAGGCACCCTTGGGGTGAGGTGGCGTCCATCACCCGTCTATTCTTGTGTAATCCCATCAGTGTGAGTGGATACACAGCACACAACTCAATATGTGAAAGCATGGAAAAAACTCCATTCACTAGTTCCAAATCGACTGAGCTCAAAATTAGATCTGACAATAGCATGAAAACTGGAAATCCAAACTGTAAAAAGCTATTGAAAACTGTAGAGATCTTTAGTTATACTTTGTTCTTGGAGAATAACTGTGAAAAGCTGTAGGAAGCTCTTGTAAATCTTGTGGGTCCCATGAAAAAGAAAATTATATTTCCACATTTTATATCACATAAAACAAACAAAATACATTTTTGAAATGTTGAGGTTCCATATCCATGAGATAAATTGGCTCAGGGATTGTCGGTGGCCAGGAAGGTGGCTCCACTGTAACAAGCAGATTAGATTTCCATAGTTTAAACCATATAAATAAAACAAAATGCTTTTCATTGGTTTTTATATTTTTCTTATCATCCACTGTTCTATACAGTTTAAACTATTTGACAGTTTCTCTTATTATAAGTTGAACAAACGCAACATAAATGTCTGTGATGGCAGGTTTATGTAGTGCACTTCAAGTGCAACAAGAAGATGGTGCTCGAGTACCCAAATCTTTTCAACTACACCAAAGATATCTTTCAAATCCCTGGCATGAGTAGCACTGTGAATATGGAGCACATTAAAGGACTTTATTATGGAAGCATGCATTCTATAAATCCACTCGGGATTATTCCCATTGGGCCCCACATTGACTTTTCTGCTCCTCATGACAGAGCCAGGTTTTCTACTTGAAAGGCAATCTATGTTGATGATTCGAATAAGCCAAAGCTTCTTTGCTAGGTAGGAATACATTGCCTACTGTGTGAGATGTCTTTATAAAGAAGAACGGCAAAAGAGCATTTCCATAGCTACTGTACCTTTGAGGTGTTGCAGTTATTATAAGAATAAATGTTTTGGGTGTGCATGGTTGTGAGAATTAGGTTGATTGTGCATTGTATGGAGAATTATTTTGCCTATGCAAGACCGTGTTCCGGCATTGATCTTATTGTCTGTTTGTTTGGGAGGAATAATGTAAGAATAAATATTTCTTGCAATATTTATTTCCACTACCTTGTTTTGTTTGAAAATGACAATTGGGAGAAAATATTTTCTTCCAATATTAATTACCAAAGAAGTAATAACAACTTATTTCATGTAAAAATAAGGTGGGTTAATTTGCTGATGAGTAGGATATTACTTGCCTATCCCCACTCCGCCTCTCCCACCCTAGGCTGCCTAATTCCACTAGCCACCTGCAACTTGTTGAGTTATGGGTTACTCCCGTGTGGGCCCATACCCACTTGATGAGGCGGGTGAAGGTCCATATCCTCACCGCATGGAGAAAGGTCAAGTTGAGCTCGCTAGATGCTCGAGCGGTTTTTCTAGAATGTGCCCCGCTCGCTGTATGCTCGAGAGGCGCTCGAGCGGATTTTCCAGAATGTGCCCCACTCGCTGGGCACTCGCTAGGCACTCGAGCGGGGGCCGGCGCTCGCCACGCGCTCGACAGCCGCTCGAGCCGGCGCTGGTGATATAAAACGCGGCTTTTGCGTTTTTAGGGTTATGAGAACCATTTGAGCGCCGTTCCAGAGAAGAGAAAAGAGAGAAAAGAGAGAGAAGAAGAAGAGGAAGAATTGAGCCTCCGTTCAGGTTTTCAATCAAGTTTCAGTCTTTGGTAATCCCACGTACGAGATTCTTGCCGCTGTGAAGAACGTCTCCCGGGTTTTATCTCTCCTCTTATTCTTTGTACTTTTTGTACGGGCTGTCCACAGTTAGTCGATATTGTTATTTGTGATTTAGGGTTTGTGTAACCGATCAACTGCTGCTAGTGAAAATTTCGGACTCTGTATCCCGTGGTTTTTCTTCCTCGTTTCATAGGGATTTTTCCACGTTAAAATCGTGTCTTTCTTGTTCGTGTATGCTTTTCGTGTGCTTGACATCGTCTATCACGTATTTTCTCGCAGTTCAAACAAGCTTTTAATTCTAACACAGCTGTCACTGGTGCCCCCTCCCCACTATTACGACTCTTATCAAACACTCGTGAGATCTGGATTGTGAAAGATGTACATGCATGGCATAATAGTTTTCACAAAATTTGAGTTTTGATGCATTTTATATATATATATATTTAAAAAAATGCATTTGTTCTATTTATTAACTTTATAATCACATTTGTAAAAAGGTAAAATAAAATAATATATTTTTTCCATCTTTAAAGAGTAAATTAGACACAACATAATCCTTCTTTCAAGACATTTGTTAATTTGATGCACTAGTGCCACAGCGGAAATGAAACAATAGACTGCCAAATAAATTGGATATGCTTTGTTGGTCTTTCTTCAAGTATTTTCAACTTTTTATGATGTACAATTGACTGAGTTCTATCTGTAAAGAATCTGCCCTAATATCCTTGTGTTTAAGTTTGCAACCAATAATTTCACCTCACAATTGGAGTAAAAGAGTGCACGATGCCAAGGAAAAACTTGGCTTATAGTTTCGACATTTTCTCGCGGTTGCATTTTTCTGAAAAGCCAATATGATATTCCAGGCATTGGTGGCTATCCCATCTGCTGACAGTGACGTGGTGCAACTGAGGTTAGATCACATGCGGACTTACTACGAACTTCTAAACATGCCATTTGAGGTATTTATCTGATGTGATGCTCTACTGGTTTGTTGCATGCCATTTATATCCTCTTTGCGGGCAGGCATTGCTTGCTTTTGATTACAGAGCACGAGAACTTGTTTACTGCTGAAGAGTGTATTTCTGGGAAAAAGAAAATGTTCATGCTTATTATTTGACTGAAAATGTGATCTTTGGCAGATGTGCTATGCTGCTGAAGGTCCATGTCCCAGGAAGAGAGGTTCCTGCCGTTGCACACTATCGAATGTTAAGCATTCTGTCATGGTAGTGTTCGTACTTGTAGATGGTTTTGTTAATTCGTGCTGTGAAGGAAGTTCATGCTGGAGCTGCTTGACTTGATGCGTGCACATTGACATCTGATGCGAGTTCCACATCGGGAGCCCCTCTTTAAGGGGAAGGGCTTATAAATTTGAGATGTTCTCCCACCTATTAGGTACCCCTTTTGAGTTGGGCTCTTCCTTTGGATTTGTACTCGCAACATTTGGTGCTCTTATGGAGACACTCTTGTGCTCGAAAAGGGTTACTTGCGGAGGGTTTTGATCGACGGAGGGACTGATAGGAAAAAAGGCTGAGTGAAGTGCTCCAAATCTCACCGGCTGTTGAAAGGGGTTGTAATAATGCGAGTCCCACGTCGGGAAGCTCTTATCAATTGGAAGGATTTATAAGTCTGAAGGGTTTTCCCACCTATTAAATGCGTCTTTTAGTTGGGCTCTCCCTTTGGGCTTCTGCTCACAACAATACCTGTATAAATTCTGCAACAATCAGGGGAAGTTCTCCCAGATTTATCAAAATATACATGCATGCTTCTCTTGATATTGCTGATGAAGCAACATCGATGCTGGAATTAGATACACCTACGACAAACTCATAGCAGCTCGACAAACTAGCAACCAGCTTAGCAAAACAAGCAATAGTTATGTTGTTTGTTCTTATGTTAAGCTTATTCTGTTATTCATGGTAGCAACTCATTTAGTCAAACGTATCAGTCCAGGTACAGTTGTATAATTTATCACAATCCTGATAAAAGTAGGTAATAATATTAAATATAAAATTTAATTAAAATTAAGGTTTTACAACCAAAATCGGGTTAGGTATTATATACCAACACTATAAGCAAAATATTGAGATATAACTGCTGTGGTTTGAGGAATGTCCAAACTATTTTTATTTGGTTCAAATTAACATTGTATTTGCTTGATTTATAAATTGCTACAAGGAAAATCACTTAACAAAAAACTCAAAAATATGAATAACAAGAATTTATATATAAATTTATAATGGTACATCAGTCTAGTGTTAATTGTAGAAACTAAATTTCAATATTATCCATTCAAATAAAATAAAAAAACTTACCCAAAATCATAAATAAAATTTCTAACTATATTTTTCAACAGTTTGCTGTTTAATCTTGTACGAATTTAACATTTGCTAATCTAAAAGGGCTTTAAAACATTGAAGATGTAAATTTAATATTTAATAAAGCATATATATAACAATTAATTATAATTACATGTGTAAATTTATAAATTTTAATTCACGATAAATATTATATAAAATATGATTTCTTATACAATGCTTAATATATACGAATATATGAAATATACAAATGTTTATTAAATATATATGAAAATGTATTTGAAACAGAAAAAACTCGAGAATTATGTAAAAAATATATAACAACTTTAGAATTAAGAACCAATTACTCTGCACCGACTAGTTGAAAGGCAAGTTCTAAAAAATAGGTTATATATATTTTTGATTACTTAAGATCTGTATAATATTATTCAAGACCTGTGACGTGGGTTACCTATTATACTATATAGGCGATGATTAAAACCTATATTTTTTTACCCATATATAATAGATATGATCTTTAAATTGTACATAATATACTATGATATATTAAAATATAATTTATTCTTATTTATAATGGTACTTATTTTATAAAAATGGAAAATTCTATATTACATATAGCATGTTTGACACTTTTCTAAATAAGGGGAAAATAAAAATCTCTATTTAATTTTACAAAGTAAGGGTTTTGCCAATTATTTATATATAAATATCACACAAAGTCAAATACATAAAGATTTTTGATTTTCTTAATACATCAAATATAAACATAAACCTTCAAAAGTATCCACATGTTCCATAAAAATAAGCATGAATGCAACATTATTTAAAAAGGGGGTAAAAATAGCAACATATTTATACATTTAAATAATAATACTCATCAGACCATCAATTTAGTTATTTATTTATATCAATAAGCTAATAAAAAAATAAATAAATAGATAAAAGATCATGTCATATAAAGCATCACAAAGGTGTCTAAAATGTAGTATAAAATTAGTAATAAAATAAAGATTGCAGAGTAATTAAAATATTTGTCATCAATGAATAAGGTGGCAAACAATTTCATAAATTTTTAAATATTTATTTATTTATTTTATTTTTATATAATAATATTAAAATATATTAATTAATGAGACATTATATCAATAAAAATGTATAAAAAATAACTAACAATATCCCATAACATTAGTGATTTAATATATAAATATATATAATCACTCATATATATATATATATGCTTAGTTTAATTAATTATTACAAATATAAACATAAAATACTATAATATTTTTACAGTATATTTTTGATATGTGATAATTATTAAATCAGAAATAATCAAAAAATTATATACTGAATATTTTTAAAATATATTTAATTGATGTAATATTTATCTATATATTTATTTTTATATAAATTTTATTTAAAAATTATAAAAAAATATATATCATCTATATAAGATGTGGTCTTTTATAGGATATTATTTAATTATTTAATATTATACGATTTGTAATTTTTCAATCTGTTTTTATATATATCTTATAATATTAATTAATTAATTATTTATTATATTAAATTTAACTGACTAAAAAATATTATCGTCCTGTATCATTTCTCATACAATAATGGCGCTGGCGAGGGGAAGCTGGAACGCAGTACAAAAGAACCAACAGTTGACTCGCCACCATGTATTAATCTTCCTCCCTCGTTCTCCTCTTCCATCACTCTCTACAGCATCTGGTTCGAAGGATTGAGCAGAGGGCAGAGACTCTCTCGAGGTAATATTCCTACTATTCACTTCTTGCTCTGCTTTGATGCTTTTGTTTTGATCTTGCTCAATCTATGCTTCTAAATCTATCGATCTAGTCTATTGAATGGACGCCATTTTTGCTTCTATTGTCTTCTTCACTATTCATACGGTATAATTGTGCTGAGATTTTGTAATTGGTCAATGACAATGAGTTTCTTGATGGCGCGATGTTTCTGCTTAGTTTGTGGATGTTGTGGCCGTTAGCTATTGCGGTTGCGTGTTGGATGTGAGCGAAAAGAAAGTCAATCCCCTGCCTCTGTTGTATTTTACCAAAGGTCAGTCCCTTCGATTTTAGGCATCAGGACATCGAACGTACTTTCCGATCGGTTGTACTCCTTCTATTTGCGCTTCTCCGTTCCGGAAAAGGAAGAGATTTCTAATCAATAAACTCTTTCCATTTTTCTGAAAACTTTGTTATAGTTACTTCTCTCTGAGATGCTTTTGATGATGTTCTGATAAGTTGAGATATCTGCAGACAGCTTTGTTTCCATCTCATTGAAAAATAAAGTCTGCCAGGTGACTTGGAGTTTTGAAAGTATAGCAGTTGTCGAATTATATTGTTCCCTGTATTAGACCTTAAAGATGGTAAGATGATTATTGCATACTGGAATTCCGAGTCAGTTCCTTAGTTTGTCATCTTCATTATAAAGGAGAATTTTTTATTGAACCTGCACTCTCTTCTTAGTGGGAGCATGGGCCGGTTTCTGATAATCAGGCAATATATATCGATATTAGATCCTAATGCGTCCCTTGGTTTAGGTTGTGGTACAGATTAGGAAGCTCACTTAATCTTCCGTTGCAAGTCGAATTAGAGCAGGTCCAGTCATCGTCACTGATAACCTGAAACCTATGCACGATAAACTATAAACGAGAGGTCAAAGGATTGGCGGGACTCACTCTCCGATTTATCTTTTGACGCTCCAGTTAGAAATCTTTGTCAAGAAATAGAAAGATGTAAGGAGGATATCGGATGATGCAGAATTGCATATAAACGGGGGGATATGAGAGGAGGCTTGGCTCTTGTTGTATGCCCGATGGGAGGCAGCTTACTGGGGTGCACTTGTGGAGTGGCTCACTAAGTGGAGGATTGAGCTCCTGGATGAGCCTAGTTGAGGGGTGGCCCACTAGGTGGAGGGCCGAGCTTCTGGGAGGGCCCGGTTGAGGGGCGGCTTCAAAGAGTGCTTAGCTGAGGGGCAGTTTAGAGGTGCTCTCGAGTGAAGGGCGGCTTAGAGGTGGAAGAATAAACCGTGCCGATAAGCCGGCATCCTGATCACCTAAGCAGAGGGTTGGCTCCTGGATAGCGGGTTTCTAGCTTCGGGACGAAGGGCTGACTCTGGGATAGAGAACTGGCTCCTCGACGGAAGGCTCCTGCCTCCGGGACGGAGGGCTGGCTCCTTAACGGACTGCTGGCTCTTGCCTCTGGAATGGAGGGCTCATTGTCCCCGGACGAAGGGCTCCCAGAAGGAGGACAGGCCTCTTGAATGGAGGATAGGTCTCTTAGAAGGAGGAGGCTCCTGAATGGTGGGCAAGCCCCCTTCCTAAGGATGCCGAGCCATTTAGAGCTTGCCCTTCCAAGTTTGAGAGCGCCTGGTTTTATAGTGTGATCTGCAGATACACTTCTTTTGTTTGGGTAATGTGGGGCTTTTTACTTTGGAAGAATTTTGTTGGGTTGCAGTTGAGTTGTAAGCCTGTTATGGGGCCTGGCCTTTTAAGCCTATGATTGCTGGACCCATTACTAGCCCTCCATATCGGGAAGTTTGAAAATTCAACCCCCGGGATGTCATGATAGGACATCATCGTGCGTGATCCCATTGACTTAATGCTAGTTGATGTCCTCTTCTGGTTATAAATGGAAGGGCTCTTTTTTGCCTTGCTTCATGAATCGTTTTCACCAGCTGCCAAGTGGTATGAGAATTCATAGCTGGTACGGAGCTTACACAACCACAAGCCAAGATCGGCAATAGTTGCCCTCCCTTGCTGATGATATGAGGATGCATCTGAAGTTTGCCTTGGCTATTGGTGAGTTGTTGAGGAGGCCAAGCGCTGATCAATCTTTGTCGGTCGACCTGGGAGTGCACCCAGGGTTGCACTCGCTCCTGCCTGGAGGAGTTCTTGCACAAGGAGAACTCGCTTGCTGGCCGAGAATTATTGCTGCCTTTGTTCGGACCATGCAGGACATCATGGCCCAAGTGGAGAGCTGAATGTTGCTGCTAGGACCGCCATGGGATCCCACTTGAGCCCCCGGCGTCGAAGGCCTTTTGGGGCTGAATAAATCGTTGGACCCATAGAGGCTAGCAAGGCGCCTTCTCTAGCACCTACTTGAGAGAGGTCTTGGCATCACGTCAGCTTCTATCTCCTTAGATAGGCAATTTGGTTGGGCATGCTAGATCTTTCAACTGCTGTTTTCCTTCAAACAGGTGTTGGTGTTGATGGGTGCCGGGGTTGAAAAGCTTCATCAAGAGGTTGCCTGACTCTTGCCTTGTCCTTAGGGAGCCTTTGGGCTAGTTATCGATCTTTCTTTTGACTAGATTGTGACTTCTCCATTTTGGACAGGCTGCCGTCCTTATGTGTCTGGGGTAGGCAAGTAGCCTTGCCACTTCTTGGGGCGATTCTTGCCTCTTTTTCCTTTTTTCTTTTTTGGTTGCCTTGGTTCTCTGGTGCTCGTCCTCCCTGGAGGTTGTCGTGGCACAGTAATAGGTGAGACTCGCTCAGGGTGACGAGTTTTTAAGCCATAGCCATCAAGCTTTGGCGTGGTCGTAGGTCATTGCCCGCATGCTGCCACTTTGGCGCTCTTTCCTGTCGGAAGGGCATCGTTGCTTACATACGTTTGAGCCTAGCCCGTCGATTATTGTCGATTGAGGGTGCTCTTTCTGTCAGAGGAAGGTCGTTGCACGCCGATTGTAAAAGCCCCCTATGGTTTTAGTGGCCACTCGGTTGGGAGCGCCAAGAGCTCCCGGGCCTGGGTATTCGATCACAAATAGACCGCTCGATAGTGGGACCGAGGTTCAAATCTGACCTTTTGGGGGCTGCTCGGTTGCTGGAACCGAGGTTCAAATTTTGGCTGTCTATGGGGCACTCTGTTTGGGGCTGAGGTTTTGTAACAGGCGAATGTAGATTTTCTTGACTTAGGGGCACTCTAGGTCATTTGTTGCAATGAGATAATATGCAGGCATTCGCATGATAAAGTGATTGCTCTACCTATAACAGTGTGGTTCAAGCAAGTAGTATGATGCATATGAGACTTACCTGGATTAGGTGTGGAATCGTCGTAGGTGCTTTGCAGTGGATGATGTGCTATTCCCTTGGGACTGGTTTACTGTCTTGGGTATACGGCCGGCATGCACCACTTCAAAGGGTAGTCAAGGCACTTTGGCCTACAGCCTCTATGCTCCATGGGAGGTGGTCCTCCACCATCGACTGGCCGGGTAGCACCTTGTTGCCCTGCTGGGTGGTCAGATGGCCGGTGGCTCGAGTTCCGCTGTTGGCCAATACGGCCTCGAATGCCCCAGACTAGTATGGTTTTTGGCCGAACAATGCCTGCTGCGATGCTATGGGTAGTGGTCCGAATATATTAAGCCCCCACTGTGAGAACCGCGATAGCTTCTGTGGGATTTGCTGCTATATTGTAGATTGATGAGAGGCGTTGCCGCTTCGGTCTTTCAGTCCATATCTCGTTGCTAGGTCGACCATCTGGTTGCTGTTGGATTCTGGCATTCAGGGTCGTTTGGGTCCCGGGGCCATCAAGCCGACTGATCCTTTGAGGATGTTGATTTTCTTCGATTGCCTGGGAACTGAACGGCGATGCCCCCTGCACTGCGTCTTCGAACGAATGCAGGCAGTCAGGGGAAAATATGTCCCAGGCATTCGGCCGGATAGTGGGTGCTTGTATGCTCGGGGTTGATTGTCCGTCTGCTCAACTACACGGCTGGGAGTTGTTGCCATGGGCGACATTGCCTTCAGTAGGGGTGATAGCTTGTATCCAAGAAGCCGATCTTCTTCGACTATCCTGAAGTTGAAGGACGAAGCCCCTAGTGTTGTGCCTTCTGATGGGTGCGAAGAGCCTGGAGAAGGGGGGGCCTAGCTGAGCACTTCGGTGCCTATCGCCTCTCGGCATGGCTACTCGGAGAGGGATCATCGCCATTGGGGGTGACGTCTTCGGCCAATGTGCTGGCTAGAGCATAAGTGTTGACCGTGTTTGCTTGGTTGGTGAGTGGTAGTCAAACTTTTTAGTCATTTTCTACAGACGGTGCCAATAATGCGTTCCCTAGTCCGGGTTGTGGTACAGAGTAGGGAGCCACTTGATCTTCCGCTGTGAGTCGAATTGGATTTGGTCCGGTCTCTGTTGCTGATAACCTGGAACCTGTGCACCACAAACTATAAACGAGAGGTCAGAGGATTGACATAACTTATTCCCCGATTTATCTTCCGACGCTCAAATTAGAAATCTTTATCAAGAAATAGAAAGGTGCAAGGAAGATGTGGGATGATGCAGAGTTGCATATGAACGGGGCAATGTGACAGGAGAGTTGGCTCTTGTTGTGCGCTCGACGGGGGGCGGCTTACTAGGGGTGTACTCGTAGAGTGGCTTACTAAGTGGAGGATTGAGCTCCTAGGTGCGCTCGACTGAGGAGCGGTTCATTAGGTGGAGGACCGAGCTCCTAGGTGTGCCCAGCTGAGGGGTGGCCCATTAGGTGGAGGACCGGGCTTTTGAGTGCACCCGATTGAGGAGCGGCTTAGAAAAGCGTCCGGTTAAGGGGCAGACTTAGAGGTGTGCTCGAGTGAAGGTCGGCTTAGAGGTGCAGGACTAACCCGCGCCGATGGGTTGGCATCCTGGTCACCTGAGTAGAGGGTTGGCTCCTGGACGGAGGACTCCTGGCTCTTAGACGGAGGGCTGGCTCCTGGACGGAGGACTCTTAGCTCTTAGACGGAGGGCTGGCTCCTGGACGGAGAGCTTCTGGATCCCGGACGAAGGGCTCCCGGAAGGAGGACGGGCCTCCTGAAAGCAGGGTGACTCCTGGATAGACGGCAGGCCTCCTTGGGGATGCCGAGCTATTCAGAGCTTGTCTTTCCAAGTTTGAGGGTGCCTGGCTTTATAATATGATCCGCAGATGCGCTCCTCTTTCTTAGGCAATGTGGGAACTTTCACTTTAGAAGAATTTTGTTGGGTTGGAGTTGAGTTGTGGACTGTTATGGGGTCTGGCGCCTTAGGCCCACGGCTGCTGAACCCATCAGATTGCAATAACAATATTTATCAATACTGTAGAAAATCAAAATATATTATTTTATTGGCGATATACTATGATATATTGGTTGATATACATGATATTTTGCCGATATATTAGCCGATAATTTACTGTTGAGTTACAATTTACAAAAAAATTTGTTCCTAATACGTTTGATACCCATATAAATTGTCTAATATTAATATGGCCATAACTAATATTGATATTTTTATCCGTGTGTTGGAGCATTGCCCTTTTGTCCATTTTGTGTACTTTGGTTTCATCATGATTTGTTTTTTGTTTGGGGGGTAAGTGGGGGGTGACTGCTCGAGAAATGACCATTATATGAATCCTGCAAGGCAGTGGTGCGTTCAATTCATTGATGTTTGTAAACAAAGTTTTATATCCAAAAATCTGGTAAAGGTTTTTGTTTCTTTGAAAAAACGGAATCTAATGCTTGATTCGACTGTTACTGGAAACTATATCTGACAATTCTAATCCTGTAAGTACTAATTACAAAGTCGTGATTTGCAGGTTTTCTATTATTTGAAATCAAGTACTAAGCCTAAGCAGTTTGATTGATAAATATAAACCTGTAAACTTTGATTTTAATTTATAGTGTATGATATTTAGTATTGTTTATATCACTTTTTCTAGTACACTGATGATTACCGGCACGCTGAAACAGTTAAGTGCTGTAATGTTTCATTGTAAGCTTTATGTGGGTAATCAAACATCCCCTAAGACTTGCTTAATGAAAACTTTTTAGCCTCACGGTGATTCTCAAATTCCCAAATCAATTTCTTGTATGGATCTGCACTGCATATATTGATTCCATCATTAGATGTCCCAATTATATGAGTAAGGAGACGTGTCATTGTAGATCCACTTCTTGTCTAAAATATCCTTCCGTGAAAAGAATCCCCACTGTAGAGGCTCCCACATGTAAACTTCTGCTCACTAAAACAGTAACCATTGCTGTTAATTAGTGCTACATCAGGAACTGTTGTTTTTACTTGGTGCAACTTTGAAGTGTGACACTCTTTTCAATCAGCAGCGTGCTGCAGTAACTTTATCATGATTCCCTGCGTTGACTGCAAAATTGTTTGCTTTCATAACATTGTTTCTTTGTGGCTATTATTGACAACATAGAATTTGCTACAATGTGCTCCTGATTCAGCTACACAATCACCATTTTTCCAGAAAACTCAACACATGGCTCAAATTTCAGTCGGTGAGTCTAAAGAGCCTGGTGCTTTTATCAGAACTCCTTCAGCATTCCGCAGTTTCATTTCACGAGATCCGAATGCCTCCTTTCCAGCAGAGCCCGGAAGATATCATCTTTACATATCATATGCTTGTCCTTGGGCATCTAGGTGTTTGGCAGTCTTGAAACTCAAAGGGCTTGAAGATGTCATTAGTTTCTCGGTAAAGTAATTTGATGAGGGCATGTGAGATTGCAAGTTCATTGCTTCCTCTTTCACTTTTTGTGACCTCTAATAATGACTTCATCCTTTGGTCAGAGCCATTATTGTGTAATGAGAACAGTTATGCTTTACTCAGTTTTAGCCTTTTCTTTTACTATCCTGCAGTGAGTTATTTTTTGTTATAAGAAACAAAGGAAGAGGTAGACTTAGAAAAACTATTAAAGTGAGATGATAAAAAATAATTTAAACTTGTTTATGTTTTCGGAGCATATTGTACTAAATTTAGTGGAATGAAAAAAACCGGATTCATATAACCAATTCACTTATTGGCACTCAAGGTTTTGTTGTCGCTGTTATAGTTGTTGTACAATTGCTTTAATAAACATGCTGATGGTATATCCCTAGTGTTTGGTCTTTATTGTTTAATTTGAATCCACATTTCCTTTCATTCAGGTAGTCAGATCTAAATATGAAAAGACAAAGGATGGAGATGATCACAAGGGATGGGTCTTCCCTGCTTCTGATACTGAAGAATCAGGAGCTCAGCCTGATCCTCTGTATGGAGCCAAGAGTATAAGGGAACTCTATGAGCTTGCCAGTCCAAACTATGATGCAAGATTCTCAGTTCCTGTATGTATTCTCTTTAATCAAAGAGTTATCTTTCCTTTTATCTAGTCACTTCCACAGTTTTGCTAGATTTGTGTCTTGCAAATGACTGAGACATGTAAGCTTTCTTGCAGGTTCTGTGGGATAAGAAACTCAAGACAATCGTCAACAATGAGAGCTCGGAAATAATCAGGATGTTTAACTCTGAATTCAATGATTTTGCAGTGAATGCTGGCTTGGATCTCTATCCACTTCATCTGAGGTCCGAGATAGATGAGATAAATGAATGGATCTATGAGGGAATAAATAATGGTGTTTATAAGTCTGGTTTTGCAAAAAAGCAGGGACCCTATGATGAGGTAACACCGAGAAATTTCCATGTTCTTCCATTTTAAACAATATATCTGAAAAGGCACCTAGTTATTGAAAATTTTAAGGACTATTTTCTAGCAAAGTCATTCCTGGTCAGCTGCTCATCATTGTGAATTTTCAGGCTGTGACAAAGTTGTTTGAAGCGTTGGATAGATGCGAGGACATATTAGGCAAGAAGAGATACTTATGTGGAAGCACACTAACAGAGGCAGATATTCGATTATTTGTCACTCTGATAAGATTTGATGAGGTATGGTTTTTAGCTTTTGTTCTCTTTTTTTCTTGGTTTTCTCCCTTTCTTAGGATTCTGTTTTTGAACCTGCTTATTTGTCGCTTCTCTTTTTTTAGAAGAGATGGCCTGACAATTTAGAACCTTGTCCTATTGAAAAAGAATCTGCTTAGTTTATTGATTTCTGAAGTCAATATCTAGTTCAGGAAGATCTATACTCAAAATGAATAGAAGATGAAAAGGCCCCGCCAAAGCTGTGTGGATTTAAGTACACTGGACAATAATTTGGGTCCTCTAATTGTCACCTTAGGAAATAGGATACTTGTAGTGGGTCCTTCTCCAAGTAGCAGATATCCAGTTATCTGACTTGAGGAATAGAGGGAGTTGATAGATCCATCGTATTGCAACAGGGTAAATATGTCGGAGAAATGATTTGGAGGTATTCTCGGGTGACGTGGCATCCATCATCAATCTATTTTTATGTGATTCTGTGAGTATGAGTGTGAGTGGATAGATGAGATGTTATGTTATCCGTAATTATTCCAAGGATGGCTAAAAGTGTGTCCCCTTATGACCACTCAATATGTGAAGGCATAGAAAAGCTCCATTTGCTTGCTCCAAATCAACTGTGCTTGAAGTCAAATATGACAAAAGCATGAAAACTGTGAAAAGAATGGGGGAAAGCTTTCACATATTTCGTAGAAGTGTTCTTTGCTATGGTTTTTCTAGAAGAGAAGGAACCAAAGTCACTACATAGTATACAACCTACTACACTCGCACAGAATGCAAAAAGGCAACCCAATATACAAGGCACCTGCATTCGTTGTCTAAGAGGGTTTAGACAAATTCAGCCTATCCTTATAGCAGAGAACCGGCTACACTAGTCCAAAATTTTATGTAGTTCAGATTGACGGCTTGCTTATTCCTTTTACTAAGAGTTATTTTGATATGGAACTTGAGGATGCTAGACAGATTTTATGACTTTCTGATACTACCAGAACATTTATTCTCCTACTTATATCATGCTTGCCTCCCATAAAAGTGTTCATTTGACAAAAGCTGCATCATGATCTGTATACAGCCTCGGACCATTAAATTAGCACAAAGAATTACTTTGCCTGTCATGTTGTTCTTATGATCTTTGTTGCTTTGCACGATTATGATTTGACATTGACTTGTTTACTGTTTGGCATCATAACATGGTAGTTTGCTCAGGTACTCGGTGAAAATTGAACAGGAAAAATAATGAAAGAATGTAAACCAGTGTCTGAGGCTCCTAGGCCTGTTGTTGTCTTACGATGTCCTACCATCTCAACATATTTGTAATGTGATTTTTTGTGAAAAACCGCGAAAAACTGTAGAAATTTCTAATTATATTTTGTTCAAGTAAGATACCATGGTATTCTATTTAAACGTAGAGAATAACCCTGAAAAGTTGTAGAAAGCTCTATTTAGTCTTATGGGTCACATGAATAAGAAAATTAGACAGAAAGGCCGTTCACTTCTGTACTTATTGGTTCCCTAAATTCCAGCTAACATTGGCATGGACAGTCAATGGAACGAGCAGGCAGTTCTATGTCATATTAACAAAATAAACTACATTGTGTAGGTTTTTTTTTTCTTGTCATCCACTGTTCTATGCAGTATAAACTATTTGACAGTTTCTCTCAATAGAAGTTAAAACAAACACAACATAAATGTCTGTGATGGCAGGTTTATGTAGTGCACTTCAAGTGCAACAAGAAGATGGTGCTCGAGTACCCAAATCTTTTCAACTACACCAAAGATATCTTTCAAATCCCAGGCGTGAGTAGCACTGTGAATATGGAGCACATCAAAGGCCATTACTATAGAAGCCATCCCTGGATAAATCCAACTGGGCTTGTTCCCATCGGCCCCGGCATTGACTATTCTTCCCCTCATGACAGAGCCAGGTTTTCTACCTGAAAGGCAATCTGTGTTGATGATTTGAATAAGCCAAAGCTTCTTTGCTTGGTATGAATATTTTGCCTACACTGTGAGATGATGTTTTGTAAAAAAGAATGGTCAGGAGAGGAATTATATAGTAACTGTGCCTTCGAGGTTTTGCAGTTATTATAAGAATAAATATTTTTGTGTGTGCACGGTTGTGAGAATTAATTTCATTGTGCATTGTTGGGAGGATTGTTTTGCCTATGCAAGACTACATCCCAACATTAATCTTACAGTCTGTTGGTTGGGAGAAATAAAGTGAGGATAAATATATCTGCTGATATTCATTTCCATTACTCTGTTTCGGTTGAAAATGACAATTGAGCAAAAATGCTGTCCGACGAGCCTGGATCGAGGAAATGGCCTAGTCAGCTACTAACTCGGTAGAGGTTGCATCGAAAGGATTTAATTATCATTGAAGTAAGGATGACTAATTTTATGTGAAGATATGGTGGGTTCATTTGTTAACGAGTGGGATGTTAATTGCCTGTCCCCACTCGGCCTCGGCCTCCCCAAGCCACCTATCGCTGCTAGCCACCGCAGCTGTCACCCGTGCCACCCAACCATTATGAGACTTTATCAAATCTTTGTGAAATCTGGATTTTGATGAAGTTGTGCATGCATGGTATGGTAATTTTCACCAAAGGTGAGTTCTGGTTTTGTGTTGATCAAGCATAGTGTCCTTTTTGTGTCACTCGTCATCGTGACAGTCAAATTCATTTGGAGAATTTTGATGCATTTATAATTACTGTATAATTTATATATATATTTTTTTTATTTTTTAAAAATTACGTTCATTTTTTTCATCTTCATGTAGTAAATTAGGTATATCATAATATTTGCACCTTAAATCAACCTATCATTTTTCTTTTTTTTTTAATTATTTTTTCTAATGTATGATATCTTTTAAAAATCACACTTTAGTTATTCTAGTTGGGACCTGGATACCTGTACAATCGACACAGCTAATAATAGAAGTTTAGAGGAACTTGTTAAGCCGAATTTAAATATTTAGAATCCCTGAAAATTTCATAGTGGAGTTCAAAAATTGAATTGATAAACAGTAAAAATACCGGGAACAATTCAAATTAGATGGTTTTCTTTCTCAATCCTTCTAATTTGCTTATATTAAATAATTTAAATAATAATTTAATCTCAACTGTTTAGTTATTTAATTTTTAATCTCTACATTAAGATTTACAAACTACCACCTAAGCCACTCCATGGCAAGTGCACCATCGATTTAGATTTTCAAACTCCCTTCTCAATATTCATTCCAGCATACTCTTTTTAACATATTCATATTGGAAGGCAGATTACTAATTTGAGTGTTAAAAAATAAATGAAAAATGAATCCTATAATTTTCTTTTAATTTTTTATTTTCTGTTGTGGTGTGTAAGATTCAAGACGTGTAGGACAGAGACCGAGCCCGACATCAACACAGGCTCAATGAGCAACTGAACCCAAATCCGTCCAAAATTCGGATCCAGAACGCATCACATACACCCTAAAAATTAAATTTGCCATTACTCTTTTCATTTGCATTAAGGAAAATGATTGTTAACTTTATTAACCATGATTGATGTTGTTGTTATTATAAGTATTCATTTTAAATATCAATGTGATTTTTTTTTTTTTTTTTTTTTGTAGAAGAACTAAAATATTGCTGCATTCAAAGAAATTATTATCCCATTTTGTGATATATTAATTAAGCATTTTTCCAAGGATTATATATCTGTGAAGAGTATCACATTTAATTAAAACTATTGCCAACAAGTATATTAAACTTGAAGCAATATTATTCATACAACTAATTATATATTTAGTTGTATAGAAATTATTATTTTTGGTGTGGAAAAAGAGAGAACTGAGAGAACAAAATTAAAATAGGATGGTATCCACATATTTTTAATAATTTTAATATAATTAAATATATATTTAAAAAATATATTGACATATTTAAAAAATAGGATGAAGAGAGGGGTAATTTATTTTTTAAAAAATAAGTATTAAAAATATCTATATATACATTTTTTTCCACACAACATATGTACTTTTTCTACTTTTTACTTTTTTACAGTATAAAATAATATTAATATGATATTAACATATTTATGTTAATTTTATTTAATTTTTATTTATAATTTATATATTAATATTATTATTTTATAAATTATTATTAATTATGAATCATAATTTTTCTAGTCTTGATAGTAAAGAAATATAAAAAAATTATTTCGATATTTTCATATTGGTTACATCACATATCCATAATGATAGTGGTTTTGAAATATTATAATCACAACCTAATTCTGACTAATTTATTATTGCTACTCATTCTAATTCTGGCGACGCCCTAGAAAATATCCCAATAATTTATGATAGCTTTTAGGATTAAATTAATTAACGATCAGAAACAAACTATCTGATGAGACGGGTAGCACCATGGGCCGGCCCAATTAGAAGCCCAATCGTCGACACAAGCATGGTCCTGGCAGACAGTAGATTGAGCTTCAGCACAGAGGTCAACCCGGCCCAATCCATAACAACAACTAGAACAAGGCTGAAGACGCAATGGGCCTAGAAGGATCAAGCGTCAGCAGCCTAACCGACACAACAGTCAGATGGACCAATCCTAGCGACCCTTAGGGAGGAGACTAGTAGGACAGTTAGAACATACGCACGCAGAGCGTCGTATGACATTGCTAGACAACTAGTTGGGGGACCACTTGTGGCCCTATGGCAGAGCGGTGACCAACAAAGGTGGTTCCTATTGGCACCCTAGCGATTGGCAAATCCTAGAGGGACACTTGTCATAAGCCATTGGGGCAAAAGCTTTATCCAAAGAAGCATTATAAGTTTCCTCCTGGCCCACAGGAGAGCGGGAGAGCAATCTAGGTGGTAAAAAAGCTATTTCTGAGCAATATTAGGAGCTAGGTTCTCCATCTAATGAGTCGCATCTCAGTCAGGCGCACCTCGGAGTCAAATTCTCCATCTAGTGAGTTGCTTCTTAACTAGGCACATCTTAGAGTCAGGTCCTCCATCTAATAAGCCGCCTCTCAATTAGGTGCACCCTAGAGCCAAGTCCTCCACCTAGTAAGCCACTTCTAAGTTAGGCGCACAATAAAACCAAGTCCTTCATTTAGTGAGTCGCCTCTCAGTCAAGTGCACCCTAAAGTCAAATCCTCAATCTAGTGAGCTGCCCCAAATTAGGCGCACAATAGGAGCTAGGTCTCCCCTTACATCCCTCTATTCGTATACAATTCTGCATCATCCCACATTCTCTCTGTATCTTTCTGTTCTTTGAGAAGGATTTTTAACTTGAGTATCGGTAGATAAATAGGGGAGTGAGTCTTACTAATTATTTGACATCTTATTTGTAATATGTGGTGCGTAGGTTCTAGGTTAGTAACGACGGAGATAAGACTCGCTCCAATTCAACCCATATCAGAAGATCCAGTGGCTCTCTAATCTGTACCATAACTTGAAACAAGAGGACGTATCACTATTTATAATGATTCTTATTTTATAAAAATGGATAATTCTATATTACACATAGCATATTTGCAACTTTTCTAAATAAGAGAAAAATAAAACCCCTATTTAATTTTACAAAGTAGAATTTTTACCAAGTATTTACATATAACTAGCACGCAAAGGCAAATATACAAAAATTTTTGATTTTCTTAATACATCAAATATAAACATAAATATTCAAAAGTATCCACATATTTAGTAAAAACAAGCATGAATGCAACACTACTAAAAAATGAGTGAAAATAGTAACATGCTTATATATTTAAATAACAATAAAAAATTATAAAATTTTAGCACTAGACTAAAGAATGTGCTTAAATGCATTTGTTTTAAACAAAAAAGTTACCCAATTTGACAAAAAAATAGTCTTGAAATTACATTCATTCACCTTTTCTTTCGTCTTCTCTCCTCTTTTCCATGTGAAATGCCAAAAACATAGGCGAATGGCTTTAAATACCCAGATAGATGTATTATCGCTAGTTAGGCATGCATTAGACATAGTGCCTGATTACATGCACGTACAAACGTAATCTATTTTGCTTAAATCGCATACAAGCCTTGCCATGTATGGAGGCTATTGTCAAGTCATTCATTTGCCACTACATTGTACTTAGAGTATATATATAAACTATTCAATATCAACAAATCAACTACTAAAACAAAAACTTCAGTTGCTAATCACAACATGAGTTTAATTATTTATTTATATTAATAAACTAATAGAAAAATAAGTAAATAGATAAAGATCATGTCATATAAAGCATCACAAAGGTGTCTAAAATATAGTACAAAATTTATAATAAAATAAAGATTGTAGAGTAATTAAAATATTTGTCATCAATGAATAAGGTGGCAAACAATTTCATAAATTTTTAAATATAATAGGTATAGTTGCTAACGGCACAAAAGAAAAGTCTGTCAAAGGACTCTGTTCAGAATAGAATAGAAATCCAGTCGACCCATATAACTCAAAGTTGGTAGATAAGTTTGTCGATTTTATCTGAACAGTTTACTTCCTAAATAAAGACGAAACCAACTCCAATCAACCGAAACAAATAACGTCTTTCTCTTATCTGGATTAACGAACTTGGTTGTCAGTTAGGAATTATTGGCTGAATGACATCTTTTTATCTATTCAGACGGTTCTTTAGGCAGTTTGTAGAAAAAATCAGTTACTCCTTATTTTTATATCCCAATAGGAAAAAGAAAAACGAACAACAAAAAAATTAAAAAAGTTAGCAAAGGACAATTCTAAGACGCTTCAAGCGTATTTTCTGTCTTTCATTAAGATGCTTTTCATTAAGTGCACTTCATAAAAATTTATTTACAAACATTCTCACTTTACATCCTTTCTTTTCTTTCCACAAAGAAAAATTACTGACTTAAATGTCGGAGGATATATCGGAGAGTGAGTATCGCCAATTTTTGACCGTCTATTTGTTGTGTTGCACATGAACCAGATTTAGAGTATATGAAAATCAGACAAACTTCAGATGGATCAGGCAGTGTGAAATAGTTCTTGCCTCCCTAATCCATATAGTAATTCAGATTCGATGACTCATCAAAATATTTATTTATTTATTTTTATTTAAAAATATTAAAATATATTAATTAATGAGATATTATATCAATAAAAATATGTAAAAAATCAAATAATATCCCATAACATTACTGATTTAATATATAAAAATATGTAATCACTTATATAATATGTTTAGTCTAATTAATTATTACAAATATAAACATAAAATACTATAATATTTTTACAGCATATTTTTGATATGTGATAATTATTAGACCAGAAGTAATTAAAAAATATGCATTGAATATTTTTAAAATATATCTAAATAATATAATATTTATCTACATATTTATTTTTTATATAAATTTTATTTAAAAATTACAAAAAAATATATATCATCTAAAAATATTTAAAAGTCATTTTCTAATTCCACTTTTTACCATAAATATTGATGGGGACGTCGACAAAAGGAAACTAAATGCACCATCGCCCACAAATGAGGAAGAATGGTTGGCCCAAATGCTTAGCGGTAAGTCTATTTCTACCTCGAATAGTCAACAGCGGCTAGTAACTATTGGCTGGCCCAAGCCTAAGTTGGCCCACGTGTCCATTTTTCCAAAGAAGCATTATAAGCAATCGAAGAGTAAGTAGGCTGGTAGAGGTCCAAGATTATCAAAGACACGGCTCATCGAGCTAAGCTATGTTTGGTTGCAAGAACGGCCAAAGAATTCTATTAATCGGATATAAGAATTGTGGGAATTGCTATTCCTAGTATTATTCCCACAAATGTGGAATAACAAGCTTTTATATGGGAATTGTTATGACACATGCGGCCCAAGCCTAAGTTTTATTTTATTATTATTATTATTATTATATTTATTATTATTATTATTTATTAGGTATTATTATTATTATTATTATTTTATTATTATTTATTATTTATTAGGTATTTTATTAAATTTGTATTATTATTATTATTATTGTTATAATTTTTATTTACATCTCCAAAGAATTATTATTATTATTATTATTTGTATTATTAGTATTTTATTATTATTTTCATTATTAATTATTAGTTATTTATTATTAATCAAAGCACATCCTGGAAAGAAGGTGCAAGAATTCACGTGCGGTTTGCTTGAAACCCTAATGATTACAAAACATAGAAGAAAGGAGATCGGCCTCTTTCATCGTTACAATCGAAAAGGCACTCACGCCTATGCAGGAAAGGTAACGCTCCCCAACAGAGTGCAAGTATCAAGCCTCTCTGTATAAGGAAGGCAGGCCATGGCTATAAAAGGCCATGGAAGCTCCCTTCAAAGGCATGCTTTCAATCATGCATTTTTTTGCTCACAAAACGCCCTCAAGCATACAAAGCTCTCAGATATTCAAGCATCCCAATGCTCTCTCTCTCTCTCTTCACTAAGAGTTTCCAACTAACTCAGTACTTAGAGAAATGGCTCTTCATGAGCAACTACAAATATACTATTCCTACAAGTGCACTCCCACTTACAAACATACTCCTTGCATCTATTTCTGCATTTCTTGCATCCACCTTCTAATTTTAGAAGGGACGATTACGGATTTGAGCGTCGGAGTATTTTCGGTGGGACCAAATCCATCGTCGCCTGATCTCTTGTTTAAAGTTGTGGTGTGCAGGACCCAAAGCTCAGCAGACGGAGATCGAAACCCGACGGACTACTTGACCCGAATCTATTTGAAATTTAGATCTAGGACGCATCAATGGCCCCGTTTATGGGAACCTAACGAAAAGCCAACGACTTTCATCTTCACAACCAATCTTATTTTCAAAGTCAGTACCATCAATCAAAATAGTGAGTATCAGAGCCCAAGCTAGCGATCCTGCTATGAGAGATGTAGGACCACTCTGTTAGTAACTTGATCGGAAGGGCATCCACACCATTTTTTTAAAACTTGACGGGTCAGATAAGGAATATGTCCAGAATGCTCAAGATGCCCTGCACCCGTTAGGGTAAGAAGAAGCAGGGGGCTCTACCCTCCTAAGTTCCTATTTCGGCCTCTATGAGAGGAGGCTAGAGGAAGAAGAAGCCGACCAACAGAGCTGCGAGGCCGAGCAACTCATGCTTCAAAGGCCTCTAATGCCCAAAGCCGTCCAAGGTTTAAGGGGTGCTTGGGCCATGGAACTCCGGATGTGATCTCAAAGAGGAGGGATCCCCAATACTTTAGGGAAGAACCAAGGCCTCAGGATCAGAAGAGAGCTTCCAGGATCATCCGATCTACCAGCTGGCTATATGCCACACTACTGAAAGAACGGAGTTGATGACATACCTCAACTCCAAGAGGTTTGGGAATGCCTCCCGAGTGGAGGCAAAAGTCGAGAAGATTTGGAACCCCATGTTCAAAGATGACGGTGAATCCACTGCTGATCTGGAGAGATCTTCCATCACTGCTGAGATCTTGAATCGTCAATTACCGACCAAGTTCAAAATGTCAGCACCGGATTTTTATGATGAGAGTACTGATCCCATGGATCACCTGGATCACGTCCGCACTTATCTGAGTCTCCAAGGCATGGAGGATTCGGCAATGTGCCGATACTTTCCTCTCACTTTGAAGGGAGACGATCGGATTTATTTCCATCGGCTCCCATCGAACTCAATCCGGAGCTTCTGTGGGCTCACTAATCTCTTCCTGGCTCAGTATTCTTCCAACCATCGGGAAGAAAAACAGTCACGACATCTCTTTCACATCAAGCAGAGATAAGAATAGAACCCGAGGAAGTTCCTGGAGCACTTTGCAGCAGAGGCTAGGAGGATTCCCAGGCACACTGAGGTGATGAAGCTTGGTCTCTGCCTTGACGCACAGTGACTTCTTCAGCCACATGGCTCACAAGAACCCGCGGGCGTTCTAGGAAGTGGTGTTCATCACCACGGCCTACGTAGCCGCCGAAGAGGCCAACGAGACGAAGTGTCCTAAGAGGACCGACCAGCCTTACTCTTTCTCAGTTGAGGGAAAGAGGAAGAACGGTGGCGGCGACAATCCCAACTGGAAGCATCACAGGACTAGAGCACTGGACCGTAAGGAGTATAGGCTGGTCAATCTGATGTCTCTGATCGACACACGATCCAATGTCTTTATGCAGATCCATGAGGAGAAGTTCCTTAAGTGGCCAAAACCATTGAAGAATATGGAGGGAGAAAATTTAGCTAAGTACTACGATTTCCATCGATCTCTAAGTCATACCACCGAAGATTACAAGATACTCCCGTGGGAGATTGAAGAGCTCATCCGAAGAGGCCATTTCACTAGATTTGTCAGGAATTCTCAGTAGAGTTTAGGCACCTCAGGTGGGGAAGGACTAGATCCATCCCAACCATGAAATCGGGTTGTGGATGGAGTGGTCAATATGATCACAATCCGACTAGCCAAGACCTAAGTAGATCACAAGGAGCAGAAGAACCACTCTGTGGAGAAGCTCGTAGCCATCTGGGAAGAGGTGAAGAAGTTCCTAGACACCGGTTTCATTAGAGAAGTTCAATATTCGGATTGGCTCTCCAACGTCATTTTGGTGAAGAAAAGCAATAAGAAGTGGTGGATGTGCGTCGACTTTACTGATATCAATAAAGCCTATCCAAAAGATAGCTTCCCTTTGCTTAGGATCGACTTGTTGGTGGACTCGACTTCTGGATACGAGTTGCTGAATTTCATAGACGGGTACTCAAGCTACAACCAAATCCGGATAAATCCAAAGGACGAGGAGCACACCTCGTTCATGACGACCAAGGTACCTACTGTTATAAGGTCATGCCTTTCGGTTTAAAGAATACAGGTGCCACTTATCAAAGGCTTATGAATAAGATGTTTGAGAAGCAGATCAGCCACAATATCAAAGTGTACGTCGACGACATGCTCATCAAGAGCAAGACTACCAGCAACTCTTCGAGGTACTCTGCACACTACAGATAAAGTTGAACCCTTCAAAGTGTATCTTTGAAGTTTCATCGGGGAAGTTCCTGAGTTTTATCGTCTCTTAGCGAGGGGTAGAAGCAAACCTGGAGAAGATCAAGGCCCTCACAGACATGTCTTCGCTACAAAGCGTCAAGGATTTCCAGAGGTTAACTGGACGACTGGCAATGCTGTCTCGCTTCTTGGCAAAGTCGGGGGACAAATATTAGCATTTCTTCAAGGTTTTGAGGGGGATTAAAGCAAACGGTTTCCAGTGGACTGTGGAGTGCTAGGCATTCTTCGATAAGTCGAAGCAGTACTTGGCCAATCCACCGTTGTTGACATCAGCTAGGGATGGAGAAGAGTTGTACATCTACTTGGTAGTATCAGAGGTGGCTCTCATCTCTGTTCTTATATGCTAGGATATCGACTCTTAGCAACCGGTCTACTATATGAGGAAGAAGTTAACCAGTGCAGAGATACGCTACCCGTGCACTAAGAAGCTTACTTTGACACTTATCTTCTCAGCTCGAAAACTGAGACCCAACTTCCAGGCCCATTGCGTGATCGTTTTGACCGATTAGCCACTAAAGGGTATCCTTTAGAGGCCTGATGTATCCGTTCGAGCTGGTTAAGTGGGCTATCGAGTTGGGAGAGTTTGAAATCGAATTTCGACCCAAGCCAGCCATCAAGGGGCAGGCCTTGGCGGACTTCATCGTCGAGACCACGACCTCGATCGTAGATGAAGTTTGCTAGGGCCTCGACGATGAGCACCCCACTGAGGTCGCAAATCACCACCTAGAAGAGCCGAGAATGAGTCCTCAACATGGAAGAATCATCTATTAACTCAGGCAGCGATGCCAGAGTGGTCCTAAGGACCTCAAACGGGTTTGAGGTAAAGTACTGCCTTAAACTTGATTTTTCGGCCATCAACAATATTTTCGAGTACGAAACCCTGTTAGCTGGATTACGACTAGCAAAAGAGTATTCAATTAGGCAGCTAACCGTCTACAACGACTCAAAACCAGTCGTTGACCAAATCTGTAACATCCCAAATAATTTTAATTCTATTATTCAATGGGAGTTTTGAGGCATGTAATCTTCTCTTGGCCAAATACCTGGCTTAGGCAAAGGACGCCATTAGGAGGTTTGACAAGTTGAGTTTGGTCCAAGTCTCCAAAATTGAGAACTGGAAGGTCGACTAATTTGCTAAAGTAGCGGCGGCTAAAAATCAAGAACAGTTTTGAGGGGCATGAAGGAAATCTCGAGCACTCCCAATATAGAGGAATAGCAAGCGATGCAAGTCTCCGACTCCGAAAATTAGACGACACCTTACTGGAGATTTCTGGGGGACGAAACAGTACCAGAGAACGCGGACAAGGCTAAGTAGATCAAGAAGACAGCCGGTTGGTACACCATAGTCAACGGACGGTTATATTGTCGTAGATACTCAACTCCGTATCTCCGGTGTTTTACTTCTGAAGAGGTCGACTACGCCTTGAGCGAGGTCTACATTGGGATTTGTGGACCACACGTTGGTGGCAATAACTTAGTATTCAAAGTCATGCGTTAGGGATATTATTAGCCTACAATAAAGAAGGATGCCTTAGAATTTGTAAAGAAGTGTGATAATTGTCAACTCCATGACAATCTTCACCACCAGTCACCTGCGGAGCTGAGATCCTTCAAAGCTCCTTGGCCTTTTGTGTAATAGGGGATCAATATCCTCGGCCCGTTTCCCATCGTGACCCGCTAAAGGAAGTTCATTATCATGGGTATAGACTACTTCACCAAATGGGTTAAAGTCACCCCACTGGCCAAGATCACCAAGCACAATACACTAGAATTCGTCCACCAGGGCACAGTGAGCAGATTTGACGTTCCCAAGGTTATCATGACCGATAACGGAATCCAAATCTCGGAGAAATGCTTCACCGACTATTACACAAGTCTAGGTATCAGATTGGTCCACACTTCAATAGCGTACCCCCAAGCAAACAGATAGGTAAAAGTCACCAATCGTATACTGCTCCACGGTTTGAAGACTAAGCTGGAGGATACAAGAGGCTTCTGGGTCAACGAGCTGCTTTCCATCCTATGGTCATACCGGATGACTTCTAAAGAACTAACTCATGAGACATCTTTCAGCCTCTGTTACGGGATTGAAGCGACAATTTCGGTTGAGATTGGGCTCTCAAATCTCAGGGTCGAAGTCTTTGATCTACTTGGTAACTCTCAGAAGATCAGGGAACATCTAGACTTGTTGGAGGAAGCCTGCGACACAACCAGAATGCGGACAGCACCCTATTAGCAACAAGTTGCTCACTATTAGAATAAGAAAGTGAAAGTGTAGCAATTCAAAGTTGGAGACTTGGTTTTGCGAAGTATAGAGGTTATGGGAAAAACAACCAATCGGAACAAGCTTTTCCCGAATTGGGAAGACCCAGGTAGGTCATCGGTATACATGAAGCATGCTTGTAACATTTATTGTAATTAACAAAAGAAAGTTCCTTTTTTCATTTGCATTGTACCATGCTTTTCTTTTCCTTCTTTTCTATGTGAATGCATGCTTGCAAGATATATAAAATAAACGACCTAGATTGTCCCTAAGTCAAGCAGATTTTCACCCGTTCATAATTAAATCTTGGCCATTCAAGCGGCCTATAATCGATCAAATTAAACTCTTATCATCCAAGCGACCCGTAAGCAGTTGAATTAAACTTTGGTTATCTGAGTGGCCTATTTTTGGTTTAATTGTAAACCTTAGGGGGCTTAAACAGCGCACATGACAACCTCCTACAATAGGAGATAGCATGATCAGTTTACAACGGTCAACAAAGTAGAAGAAAAGTACTTCGTCCAAAAGTTGGCCGCTCAGAGTCTAGGCAACGCCATGCATTACAAGGGTACAAATAGCTAAGGCATACTCATGTATAAAAGCAATGCCTTGTGGGCCAAGGGCCCATCTTCGAGCAACAAGACCTCAACAGTCAATTCTCCGGTTGATTGGCCTAGAAGCTACTTGATAAGTTGGCTGGTCAACATACACATTAAGCAGTAAGCAAACAAGGAAATGAAAAATAAGGCAAAGAGACTAAATTGTTACAAGAATATTTTTTTCCATCAATACGCTCAACTATACAAGAGGAGGTTGAAACCAAAAATACATAAATACTGCTAAGAAGTAGAGCTCCCAGGAGGGTGCAAGAGAAGCTCCTCATCGCCCGTGCAAAATCAACAAGATCCCCACGCAGCTGTGCACCACAGTTAGTAGGATCAAGGATGCCGGTTGAAAAATTAGGATCTACGATCCTAGCAATCTACACCTTCCTAGAGCCTGACTCACAAAACTTGGGTGACTTTCGAGGATGCAGACAGGTGGCAAGCTCATTCTCTGATCTAACGATTTTCACTCTGAGCTCTGCCACAAACCTCTTCACCTAAAAAGCTCTCTCCTACGCCTGAGAAGTTCTCTCCTAATGGCTTGCTGATTGCGCCCTAAGCTCCAACAGCTCCCGCTTGAATATAGTTTTTTCTTTTTGGTATTGCTGAACTTAGGCGTCCAGTTGGTCCATCTCCTCATCTATCTCAGCGATCTCCTTGTCACGGTCGCCGATTACGGCGTCTTTCTGGCGCAGGCCCTTTCGCACTGCTAAAAAAATCTTCTCCTTTCGCAAAAGGTCAAAGAAGTTAGGCAGTAACGACTCAGAAAAAAGAAAAGGAGATCCTTGGAAGGTTACCACAAAGACTATTCGTTGCCTTCTTGGCCGTCTTTGTAACCTCCAAGAAGAACCTGTTGAAGAGGGACTCGGGGTGGGCTCCTCCTCAGCCTGCTCCACAGAAGCCTCACCAGCAATCTCCTCTGCTTACTCAATGCTGATGTCCATCGCCTCAAGAAGCTCTCCGGCGGCTGGCTCATTTGGCACCACAGGCGGCTCCATGGCTAGCTCCTTCGACTCAGCTGGCAGCTCATCAACTGACTCCATTCTGGCAGCTCTAGGTAGCGGCTCCATCGGCGCGGCTTGCACCACCAAGTCCTCCCGCTGCAATAGCGCAACGATAACGCCACTTGCAGCGGCTCGCAGGATGGCCCCATAGTCCTCCACAGTAGCCTCTACTTTGGAGCACTCTCCGACTCCAGCGAGCTGTCCAGCCGTTATGTAGTCTTACTCTGTAGAGAATGACGAAGAAAGCTGTATCATCGCAGCCCTCTTTTGTCTTGGACTGCTGGGAGCATCACCAATGGAAGGTGTGCCGGCCGTATCAATGGCAAGAGCGCCAGCTTTCCTCTTGCACTGTGAGGCCGCCGGTGGTAGAGATTTGATCCTCTGGACTGGAGAAGGAGGTCCCCAACAAGCCTTCTTGGCTTCCTCCCTAGAAATCAAGTATTCTCTCCTAAATTTGGAAAGATGGTCCCTTACTAGCCGTAACAGTGGCTCCACAGCCGCCACTTCTTCCTACTTGGGCTTCCCGGTGAATGCACTGGGAACCTTACCCCAATCTCAGTATAAGGGCCATGAATCAGCAATGTGCATAAAAAAGAAACGATCATTCCAATTCTTGAGAAAATCGTATATGACACTACTGATATGAAGCTCTCTATAGGAAGATGGGATCCAGTCCCTACTCTGGATGAATCAAAATATCACCCTCATGACCTTCACCGTCAACATCCATGAGTGGTGACGGAGGAAAATGCACAACGAATAAAAGTACTGCACAGTATTGGCATGGAGCCGTGCGATAGAAACCTTAAGAACCGTGAAGATGTCAAGCAGTTCCTCTGGGACAGGGATACGAAGCCCACTCCCCACGTGAGCCTCGTACATAGCGATGCAACCATCAGGAGGAAAATAGGCCTTGTCCTACTCACTGGGCATCACAAATACAACCTCACGTGGAATGTTGAACTCAATGTACGGTTCTCTTACCTCACTAGTAGAAATCACAAAGGTAATCTCTAGAACAAAAGGAGCCATGGAAATGGGAGTAAGAAGAGCAACAAAGACTTAGAATTTTCAGAGAAGAAAAGCGTGAAAAATTTAAACAGATGAACAGATTTTATAAGGACACACAGCTGTTAGAGTAAAGCAGCACCTCAAAAAGGTGCACCCATCATTATTGACACATGTTAATTCCAGAGAGGGCGCAGTCGAATCAGATCTTCTGGTGAAGTAATTATCGGGGTTAAAAATTCATTACATGTTGACAGGTGACAAACTTTTTGATTGATAGTCCGGCGGCATGATAGCGCGTCGATTCAACCTCCGGATTTTTACTAGGACGATTAATGAATCTAGTCAACGCTCATATTTCTGCTCAATTCACCGGATTCTTACCATTCTCCAGATTCTTACCAGGACAGTCAACGAATCTGGTTAGCACTTCCTATAGCTTAGTACTCTAGATCTTGGCGTTATGATCAACAGTCGCAAGCAACGTGACCAGTAGACCAAGAGCCACTAGTAGTTTCCTCATCAAGCTGTCTCAGACAAGTTACCAAGCCAGGGGCATCTCATCATGAATATGTTGGAGGCCGGAGTCCTAGATTACTAGTATGGGTGGTTAGTGATGGGATGCCAGTAACAAACTGTCCCACAAAAGAGAAAAAGGCCCAAATTCTCAGTAGCCTATTTCTGTCTAGACGGTCAATGCAGCCATTGACCGGATGAAGAGAAAGTAGGCCGATAGAGGTCCAAGATCAGGACGGCCCATCAGAGCCTAGGACGGTCAACACTTTTGTTGACCGGATAAGCGGCTAGTAGACTAGCTAAGGTCCATGACGTATGCAGCCCAAGCCTAAATTGGCCAATGTGTCCATTTTTGAGCCACAACGGTCATCTGTCCTAATTTTCTACATCTTTAAAGAAGACAAGTTTTACTGTAACGGTGACCTCTAGAATCAAAGCACATCTTGGGAGGAAGGCCCCAAAATCCACGCATGGTTTGTTAGAAACCTTAACGGTTACAAAACGCAGAAGGAATGAGATCAGCCTTTTTGACTGTTACAGCTGGAAAGGCGTTTATGCCTTTGCAAAAAAGGCATCGCTCCCGAACAGAGCATGGGCATCAAGCCCCTCTATATAAGGAAGGCAGCCTAGGGCCATGGTTATAAAAGGCCATGGAAGCTCTCTTCAAAGGCATGCTTTTAATCATGCCTTTTCTTGCCCACAAAATGCCTTCAAGCATACAAAGCTCTCAGATACTCAAACATCCCAACGCTTTCTCTCTCTCTCTTCGTTACTAATTCCCAACTTAGTACTTAAAGAAACCGCTCTTCACGAGCAACTATAAAATTACTCTTCCTATGAGTACAATCCCACTTACAAATACACTCATTGCATCTATTTCTACATCCATTGTATCTACCTTCTAATTTCATAAGGGCGATCATAGATTTGAGTGTCGAAATATTTTCGATGGGATCAAATTTCGTCATCATCTGACCTCTTGTTTAAAATTGTGGTGTGTAATACCCAAAACTCAATGAATGGAGATTGAAACCCAACGGACTACTTGACATGAATTTATTCGAAGTTTGGATCATGATACATCAGATATAATATGTGGTCTTTTATAGGATATTATTTAATTATTTAATATTATACGTTATGTAATTCTTCAATCTATTTTTATATATATATCTTATAATATTAATTAATTAATTAACTATTAATTAATTAATATATTAAATTTAATTGACTAAAAAATGTTATCGTGCTATATCATTTCTCATACAATAATGGCGCTAGTGGCAGTACAAAAGAACCAACAGTTGACTTAATCTTCCTCTCTCGTTCTCCTCTTCCACCACTCTCTGCAGCATCTAGTTCGAAGGATTGAGCAGAGGGCAGAGACTCTCTCGAGGTAATACTCCTACTATTCACTTCTTGCTCTGCTTTGATGCTTTTGTTTTGATCTTGCTCAATCTATGCTTCTAAATCTATCGATCTAGTCTATTGAATGGACGCCATTTTTGCGCCTATTGTCTTCTTCACTATTTATACGGTACAATTGTGCGGAGCTTTTGTAATTGGTCAATGACGCTGAGTTTCTTGATGGCGCGATGTTTCTCCTTAGTTTGTGGATGTTGTGGCCATTAGCTATTGCGGTTGCGTGTTGGATGTGAGCGAAAAGAAAGTCAACTCCCTCCCTCTGTTGTATTTTACGAATGTTCAAACCCTTCGAGTTTAGGCATCAAGACATCGAACGCACTTTCCGATCGGTTATACTCCTTCTATCTGCGCTTCTCCGTTCCGGAAAAGGAAGAGATTTCTAATCAGAAAACTTTGATATAGTCACTTCTCTCTGAGATGCTTTTGATGATGTTCTGATAAGTTGAGATATCTGCAGACAGCTCTGTTTCGATCTCATTAAAAAATTTAAAGTAATTATTATTTTAATTTGTTTAAACTAATTATTATTTAAACTACTTGTAGATATTTATTATACTACTCAGAATCTATTGTTAAATTAATTATTATTATTATTCATTGGCTTAATTATACTTTTTTAAAAAAATTATAATTTTTTTAAATAGTACTAGCATTAGAGGTTAATATATTATTTTATATTTAAATAAATAATTTTAAATAAATATTAAAATAATTAAAAATAATATATTTATTAATATTATATTTAATTATATTTTTTAAAAAAATTAAAATATTACAAAAATCCTCAGAGTTAGTCTATTTTGTCACAATTATGGACCTCTTGCGTAAATTTATGTGATATATATATATATTTTTTTTGAAGAAATTTATAATAATAGAGTGATAATTGATAATAATCGTCAAAACATTCACTCTAATAGTAGAAGTAAACAATAATAGGTATAGTCGATGGGATTTATTTTTATGATATAAGTTCGACGTGGAATACAATCCGTTAGTAAAAATATAATACTAGTTGAATTTCTATACTACTTACAGTTAAACCATATTTTTAATACTACAGTAGAGTTTCATATTTTGTATTGGTGAAATACCAATGAGTTCATTTTTCGTAGTCACATTAATGGTGCAGGATTTTTTAAATTTGCTAGTAAGTATGGTGTCATTAAAATTAACTTTCAGTATTCAAAATTGAGTAATTGACCAAAAAAAAAAAAATGACACTTAAAACCCTAGAAATATGTATCTTTTTCATGAATTGGTTAAATTCAAAAGATCGAGTTAAAAATCTAAATATTTTTAATTTTAATAAAAAAGATGACTCTAAAATAGTAAAAGTAAAAATGTAAATAAAGTTTAAAAATAATTTAGTTATTATTTGATATATTTTTTTACTTATTAAAATTATAATATTAAAAATATTTAATAAAATAAATAAACTATGATATATTTTTTATAATATTTTATATAATTTTATTTTTTTAATATTTTTTATTTTTAAAAAAATATGGATTGATCTTTGCCGACCTATGACTCGGCACGACCTTAGATACAACAAGCCCAATTTAACGAAGGCCATATACCGTGTTAAATCGAGGCATATAGGTCTTATGTTTGTCAGGCATAATTTGTGATATAAATATACATTATCGGTATGACATGTTTATATGTAAATGACTTAAATAAATGGGTTATATTAGGCCAATATGACTTATTTAAAATAAAAAATATTTAGGTTGTTATATGAATAGAGCACTTTTATAATTATAAGGAGTAAGATTAAAGATTAAAAAAATAAAAAGTTAAAAATTAAAATAAATTATTAAAATATAAAAAAATAAAAATTTAATCCTTGAATTAATTTTGACTTCGTAATAAAAAAAAAGGAAGCTTTAACGAGAGCATGAAGTGTGCATTGACGGAAAATAAGCACCGGTGGGCTGAGTCCATCTTCATCGTCTCCATCCTCTTCCATCAGTGCAGCTAGCTAGAATTTGGTCCAGCAGTGTAAGCAAAGAGAAGAGGTCTCTCAAAATAAAGTATGGTTACCATGTCTTGCTCTGTTTTTCGTGATCAAATTATTCTTCTACTTCTATCGATGTGAATCTGTTGAATTTTATCTTACACCGTCTGCGTCTATATCCTCTTCTCTCCGGTGATCCCTGCCAGCTAACAAAATCAATCTTTTGTTAGAAAAAAGAATTCGCTCAGTCTCTGATGTATCCTTGAGAAACCTAGAAATTCAATTTTAATTCAAGGAGTTCAGTCGTTTGTGTTTAGGAAATCCATGCTGCTTCTTTTTATTTGGCCTTATCAAATAAATATTGATAAGGAATAGGAACTAGCCGTAGATTGCTTCATGCAGAGAATTTGCCTCTTTGTTTCGTGTAATTTCAGATCTTTTCTAACGATGTACGGTGTTTTCGATGGTTTTTGTTTTAGCTTCTTTTCTACCGTTGGATTGAATTTTTCACAATTACAGTGCAGTATTTGAAAGTGATATGTGTTTGTGTGTTATCAAAAGGTAGGCTCTTTCTATGCTTCAATTAAGATGACTTTGAAAATGTAATACTACACACAGGTTAATAAACCATGACACTATCAACTTATTATCAGGTTGAAAGGTAAATAAAGAGAGATGACAATCAGAAGAAAGTAAGGGGACGAGTGCCAGTCCTGCACTCCGATCAAGTGGTTACTTTAATTGCTTCCAACCTTCAGAATTACAGTAGATTTGAAGTGAAGAGGAGAAAAAGGTGGGGAATTTTAAGTACTTGCTGCTAGTCTGATCGCTTATATCTTACGGTTTTGGTGTTATAATTCCACGTTCAAACTTGCATGGCAGTTTGTGTATTATGTTGTTCAACATCTGCTAGCCGCTCATGCTATGAACTCCCACTACCTGACTGCTTCCCATCTCCTTGATGAAGAGGAAAACCTTCACAGGAATTAAACACCTGATTCATTGATCAGATTTGAAACCTATTTATAGCATATTTGGGAATCTTCAAATATGAAATAATCAACTCCTTTTTCAAATTTAACTGACAAAATTGTGTAAGCAGTTTGTGTAGAAAATGTGTATTTTATAAGCTTGAAAATAAGTCAGAGAAATAACTAATAGTACTTTAATGTACCATACTATACCAAAATCACAGAGAGTATTCTATGTATTTCAGCCAAACATGATGCTGCCCCTATTATAAATATACTCCTCTCATAGTTTTGAAGCGCTGCCTACCAGTAGATGGTTGTTGCCAAAGCGGTTTATTCAGGGAACTCTTATTATAAATATACTGCTTGTTGGATACGTAAGGCATGTCCAATTACACCTATTCCTAATCCTAGATGGTATGTAAGGACATAGGGATCTATAAGTAGACATATTATCTAGTTAGATACTCTCAAATGAGCAAAAAGGAGTGGATGGTTAGGAACATCAAGGTACACAAAAGGATTAGTAATAGAGATTATGTAAGTCGTCCATCTTCTTCCACCTTGATCTTCTATTTAAAAGGAGGTGAGTTCACTGAGCCTACATCTGCAGTTGGTTCATGGCATTGATATTTTTGCTTGGCTTTCTTTCTTTTCTTTTGGGGTATGGTTTCTCTTCACTATCAGCAACTGGATTCTTTTTTCTCCTAAGGGTTGGGAGGTTCTCCTTCAATGGAAATTGGGATGTGAGTTGTGTTGATGTTTGCAAATAGAATTCTCAATTCAAGATTTCATTAATCCTGGGAGGTTTTGTGTGGATTGTTGTTGAATGTTGGTTGTTTTTGAAAGATGAATCTATCACTTTGTGTTAGATGAATATGCCTCTCATAGTGACTCTAGAATTTACAAAGCAATTTCTTGAATGGATCCATGCAAGAGATACTGGTCAACAATTGTGAATTTTCTGAATGAGCTGAATAGGGAGATGAGACATGAATCATGTTTCAGTGGAGAGTAGGATCTATGATGTCACATGATATATTCTACTCTCTGTCAATTGGATTTGAATGCCTAACCTTGTCAGGAGGCCTTCAATTTTATAGAAATTATGTGTCCTGATTATAAGGTTGAGAATTAGCAATTGCATCAATTGTATCGAAATGAATAAGGAAAGTATCACTACAGAACAAATTATGTATAATTACAATACTAGAGATAATATTGGTTAATATGGTATTAATGGTAGCTTGGCTGTCATTCCCCTCAAATTGAAATTCTGTGATTAAGAAATATCAATTTGCTAAGAAGAAATTGATGTCGTTGACATGTCATGGCCTTTGTAAATACGTTAGTAGTTTGGAGGTTTGTAAAAATGTGAAGAAAAGAAATGATATGAGTTTTTGGAGTCTTTCTAATGTAATGATAGTCAATTTTAATATGTTTTGTGCGTTCATGGTATACGGGATTAATAACAATTTGAATGGCACTAATGTTATTGGTGCGAAGGGGAATGGGACCAAACCAAGAACACCAAGCTCATTGAGGAGACCTCAAAGTTTAACAATCTCAGAATATGTTGCAAATATTTTATGATATTTAGATTTGTTGACAATTTAGAAACTCGATCTTGTTTTTAAATTTTCTAAGAGATCAAATAGTTGCCAAGAGATATACAACAACAACAACCTGTGATAGACTATTGAGTATTAGGACAATTGGCCCAGTCAGTGTCATTGAAGTTGTAAGATGAAGAGGAGAGCCTACAAGGAAAAACAATACACAACTAGATCTCTTGCGGAGATAATAAATAATATGATGAATTACTAGTAAATGTGGATGGCTTGGAGTGTATGTAAATTGACTAACTTGTTAGATAGCAAAGGAAATCTCGGCTCGAGTAATAGTCGAATAGTTCAGGCTACCGACTTGCTACCGAAACAGTAGGATCAGACAAGATGTAACCCTCCTCACTACGTACTTCACATTTCCTTGCATGGTAGTATATACTAAAGACGCATCTTGAAGACCTGCCAGAGTCATCTGATCCTATATGTACTTAAATTGATTCAAGAATATATGTGAAGTGGTAGTATAAATTTATCCTAAGAAGTATGTAGGAGGACCAGATCTTTCATGTGAAATAATGTATGAAAATGTTGTTGGAGATGGATAATCAAAGTATAATCCGTTCTTGTAATAACAATATCATTAACATAAATAAGAAGAAAAAAATATACCAATAGATATCTCGTAAAGGAACAACGATGAATCTAGCTACTATGCTTAAAAGAAAGCAGAATCAAGGTAGACTGAAATTTAAAATAAACTCCCTTTAAATTAAATAAGAACACCATGTTCGGAAAGCTTGAATGATTGCGTAGAACTCGATGTCATAAGTGATATACCTCTTCTTGGCTTCATTAAGCTTTTCTCTAAGGAAGATAATGGGATGGCCTTCTTGGCTAAGAACTCTGCCTTGACCTATATGAGAGGAATTACAGTTAACAACAAAAGTCTTTTCAAGGTTAAGGGCAGGGGCAATGAATAATTTGTCCTTGGTTAATTGGAAGCTCTCCTCGGCCTCCTTCATCCATTTACAGTCATCCTTCTTCATGCATTTTGTCATAGGGGCTGTGACGGAGCTGAAATTTTTAATGAATCGGCGGTAGAATGAAACTAATCCATAGAAACTCCTTAGCTCATGTAAACTCCTCAATGAAGACCATTCTCAGACAGCTTTTTATCTTGATCCACATAAATCCTTGTGGATGTTAGAACAAAGCCTAGGAAAGCTAGGCTTTTGGTCATAAATGAGCACCTTTTGATGTTCACATATACTTGTATCGGTGGGAAGGGAAACGTCCTTTGCGAATGTCTTCCTTGGTAGGAGAAAGGATTTGTCTCGGTTTTGTTACTAGAAGATCTATGACTTGAGCCACCATGCCCACAGCAACACTCTTGGTGATCAAAATGCAAACTTAGTTCTTTGATTTATCATCGAAGTGCTTGAAGTTTATCATTTCTTTCATTCCTCCCCAAACAGTTGCTACACTTTCCTGTACCTTTACGAGTTGCCGTGGAAAATTTCGAGAATAACCAAGAGGATTAGCATTGGTTTTAATACCAAATGATGAGGAATCAAGTAAGAGGAATAAAAATTTAGAGAATAAAAAACTTAAAAAACGCAACAAAAGAAGAAAGAGAGTGTGCTTAAAGTTTCACCAAATTTGTATTTCTCTGTACTCATCTAAATTTTGTTTCCAATCTCAATGGGATTAAATAGAAAATACAATTTATCTAACAATTATCAAAATTAATGTCTATTACACCCATAATGCAACATTTTTTCAACTAACATTTTTCCGACCAAATTAATTAGAACAAATTTACCACCTAAAAGATAACTATTAATTAGGATATCTCACACCTAAACATTATTAACTACTTGATAAATAAATATTATCAAAATATATCTTTAGTGGCTAAGAGTGGGTGGACCTTATACTTTAAGTGAGTTGTTTCACTAATGGGCTGTGCACTGCATCAGCTAATATTATAATATATTTATTAGAATCAAGATAATTATGGTTGATATGGTATTAATGCTAGCCTGGCTGTCACTCGCCACTAAAACATCCTTCCATGAAATTGCATAAAATATTATCCAAAAATGTACAATTCATATGCTCATTAATCCAGGAATAGTTACTATTACCAGTTGCTCCTATGAATCTGAGGCTAATGCTAGAGTTAGAGAATTGAAGAGACATATTTGCCAAAATGGCGAATACTAGAGCCATATTATTTATGCCCCAGTGGCACTCTTTACTACCTGCAGCATCTTTGTCAGAACTTGTTGCTTTGCCTTTGAAATGGTTTTCTTTGATAGAGTTTGATTTGTGACTATGCTGTCAATGGAAGTATTCTAGAATATTACTCTGATTAGGCACCATTTAATATTTTTCCAGAACACCCGACACATGGCTCGAAGCGCTATTGATGAGATTTCAGATTCTGGTGCTTTTGCCAGAACCCCTTCGTCATTCCGCAATTTTATTTCAAGAGATCAGAATGCTTCTTTCCCTGCAGAACCTGGACGATATCACCTTTACATATCATATGCTTGCCCCTGGGCTTGCAGGTGTTTTTCATTCTTGAAAATCAAAGGGCTTGAAGAAGGCATTAGTATCTCGGTAAAGTAATTTGATTAGTTCATATGTGATTGCAAGTTCAGTTCTTAGAACTTCTGGCAAACTATAGCAGGAGTTTTCTTTTTTACTTTTTCTCCCATATTTCTTCTTTCACTTGATGGTGATTTTTAATAATAAAATTCTTGCTTTGAATGGATATTCTTACTGTTGTTAAGAAAACAGCACAAAGCTTTTGCTTAGTCTCAACCATCTCTTTTGGCAAGACATGGTTTGAATGGTAAACAAACTGGTAGTGCTTGATCCTTATAATAGTATTTATTCTCATCCTTTCCTTTCTTTTAGGTAGTCAAATCTAAATGGGGAAAAACAAAGGAGGGTGATGACCATATTGGATGGGTCTTCCCTGCTTCTGATACTGAAGAACCAGGAGCTCAGCCCAATCCTCTTAATGGAGCCAGAAGTATCAGAGAACTTTATGAGCTAGCAAGTCCGAACTACACAGGGAAATATACAGTTCCTGTATGTTTTTCTTTAAATCAAAGAAATAACTTTCAAACAATCACTTCTGTCACATTTGTTCTTGCGAATCATTGAAGGCATGCATGCTTTCTTGCAGGTTCTCTGGGATAAGAAATTGAAAACAATTGTGAATAATGAGAGCTCAGAGATAATCCGGATGCTTAACTCTGAATTCAATGATTTTGCAGTAAATGCTGCTCTGGATCTCTACCCACCTCAATTAAGATCCCAGATAGATAAGATAAATGAATGGATCTACGACGGAATAAATAATGGTGTTTACAAGTGTGGTTTTGCAAAGAGACAGGAGCCTTATGATGAGGTAAAGCCATGAAAAACTTCCAATGCAATCATTGAAGATCCAGATACATTAGAAAAGGCAGCGCATTCTTTTAATTTTTTTATCTGTGGCTACTTTCTACCAAGTTATTCCTAGTCAGCTCTGCTTATTATTTGTGAACTTTCAGGCTGTGAAAAAATTGTATGAAACATTGGACAGATGCGAGGATATACTTGCCAAGCAGAGATATTTGTGTGGGAACACACTAACAGAGGCAGATATTCGTTTGTTTGTCACTCTTATAAGATTTGATGAGGTATGGGATAGGCTTTTAGTTTGCTCCTCATTCCTTTGTCCTTTCTTTTTTTTCTTTTTCTTTTTCTTTTATGCTTTCGTTAATTTTTTTGTCTTTTCTTTCTTTTTCCTTTGCTTTTATGCTTTCATGAAATTTTTTAAGCATTCTTAGTAGTGGCTTGCGGGGAGGGATGTAGGAGAAAAACTGTGCAGTGTTATGGTGGTATTTGTATCAATTGATCTGAGTCTTCAATCAGCAAGTAAAACTATGATCTTCAGTGAAGGAATAGCTCGAAATTTTCTTTCTAATAGAATTGGTTCTAAAACAAGGGGGGCAGAAGATAGAATCGCATCCATGTTACTTCTTGGGGAGATGGGAGCTCCTGTCCCTTACATCCCAATAGCATCTGTCCTGTCCTCTTGCTTATATATTGATTCTGAAGTTAATTTTACTTCTTTCTGGTAGTACAGGAAAAGCTTGACTACCAAAAGAGAAACCTCAGTAAAATAGGAGCTAATTTCTATTGTCCGGACAACAACTTTGGTTCTTGAATTGCCACGTCGTGGATCAGGGTACTCAACTGGTACTAGGTTCTATTCTGAGTTTCAAGCTTTCCAACGAGGTGCAGGTTGCCGATTATATACAATCATTGCAGTAAAATTTAGGTTGTGAAATGGACAGATAAAGGATAGTGAGGGGAACATGTGACATGAGGATAGAGGAATTGGTGGGCCAAGATTCTGCAACAGGGTTAATATTTTAAGCGTACATTAAAAATTAATATCGGCCATACCAGTTGTAAACATATCGAACAATATGTATATATAAAATTTTTGAAATCATATGCTGATGGGGTTGTATCGGCTGATATATTAGCCAATATAACAATATGTCATGACATTCTGGCAGTATCGGGGAGTCGATATTGATACATATCTGCTGATATTTACATCTGTTTTAATGCAGTGAATACTTCCATCCACCAGCAACCCAATTAACAGCCCAATGTTGAAGTGAAAACCGTGAAAACAATATAAGAAAACTAGAGAAACTGGGAAAGGTTGTAAATACTTTTGGCTATTGCTGTCATTAAAACTAAAAAGGGCAGAGGTTTCTCAAACTGCTTTGCTTATTATATATATATTGTGAATATTTATACTGTAGAGCTTTACCATGCCCTTTTGCTTATTGTAACAGCTGCCTCCTTGGCATTGTTCATGGGACAAAAGCTATCTGATCTTATGGCATGAGACCAGTCTAACCAATTAAAATCTCCTTAAGAAAGTAGTATTTTGTATGTCTAACGCAGATCTATAGTTAAAGTGATGCAGAAAGGGAGTAACAGAACATTAACCTATATATAGTGTAGTATTATTATTTATATTTTCTTAGACTCATTTGATTTTAGATATATTTAATAAGGATATTATGCATATGTTAATTCTTAATTTATATTAGAAAAGTCCACTCCTTGCATGATTAGGTTTCCTTAATTACGTTCTTGTTACTAAAGTTTCTTTCCTTTTAATATCAATAATAAGATGGGTTGAAATAACAGGTTTATGTAGTGCACTTCAAGTGCAACAAGAAGACGGTGCACGAGTACCCGAATCTCTTCAACTACACCAAAGAAATCTTTCAAATCCCGGGCATGAGCAGCACCGTCAACATGGAACATATCAAAAGCCATTACTATGGAAGCCATCCTTCCATAAATCCACTCGGGATTATTCCAATCGGCCCCAATATCGACTATTCTTCCCCTCATGATAGACTCAGGTTTTCTACTTGAAGTGCAATATGTCAATAAGTTTAATAATCCCGGTTCTTCCTTTGTTCTACAAGGTTCTTGCTTCTGACCCTTATAATATGTTCAAATTATTTTGCCAACCCCTTGCCTTTTTCGCTTAATTTGAGTGGTCGTTGTGTGAGATAACATGGAACGGCAAAAAGAGACTCAGATAGCCGACCCCATGTAATATAATAGGAGGTGGTTTGGTGGTTCTTATGATTTTGCCTGCTCATGTTTGTATAATGTAAAACCGAACAAAGCTGTGAATTTGTATTTGATGGGTGTTTCATTCTCTCTTGATTCTTTTTGGGTTTTTTTTTCTTCCCTTTCTGTTCTCTTTACACTTGCTACTGCTGTTTTGTAGTTTATCCATCTCCTTTTGCAGAGAAATGAAACTGCTCAATGAGATGCAAACTATCTCTAGATTGCCTGGTTTAAGTGCAGGTGTTACTCATGACCATGGTGCATTTTTTAGGGCATTTTTCTGGTAATTTCATTTCGTTCTCATTGGGAGTGAACGACGGACCTTAGTACCACCGTAAGGTTACACCGAGCTGAGGAGTCCTGCACCGCATGGCCTTGGCCATCCGGATAAAATCCAATGGCCAAGGATGTGCGGCTTTTCCTTTTTTTTGTTTGTAATTTTTTTTTAAAAAAAGGTCGGCCGTTTAATTTTATCTAAATGGTTGAAATTTACAGTGTGGGTTTTGTGCTGTGGACAGTGCGGCGCGGGGCCCTGAGCTCAGGTTACACTATCTTTTGATAAGTCCACTCTTTGTAATAGTGGGTAACTAATTATTCTTAAATCTCACAATGTGGGACTCTAATTACTCTCCAAATGTGGGACCCTTTGGTACGGCTAATCATTCTCAAATTTCACAATGTGGGATCCTTGTGTAATATGATATATATTAAAATAGTTAATTTTAATTAATTTTTAATTTATTAAAAAATAACTAAATTGGAATAGCTTTTTTATTATTATTATTTTAGATGGACGGTTAAGATTAGGAGATATAAGGGTTATATTTTTATCCCATGAGAGATACGGTTAAAATGATTTGGTTATTTTTTAGTCTTTACATATTTACGTACGGAGCTGCCCTTTGCCCAAATTCAGTTAATGATGGACGGGTCTTTCATTGATAAATTCAATGGTAGAAGGGGAGTAGGCAACCTGAGCTAAGTAAATTGTAAAATTTAAATTTACTAATATTTTTTATGATAAAACGTGACAACTTGCAACACGTTATTTTGGATTGATATTTTTAAAATATTATTAGAGAATAAATCATCTTGTTTACTTATTATTAAATAAATTAGATATTATATTATTTAAAATTATTTTAAGGATACAAAAATAGAATCTTTAAATATTTTTTTTATTATTATTCTCTGCAGTGTAGGATTGGATAGGATAAGATTTTGTAGAAGGTAGGGCAGGGCGGATTGATTAAAGCTCGATCATTTATCACAGATATTCATAAATTTTGTTTTAAATCTGTTAAATACCATTTCTTTAATTATTTTAATAGTTAATTTATTAAAAATAATGAATTAAAAAATATTTTTTTGATATTAACGATTTATTCTAAATAATGTCAATATTTTAGAAAGAAGTTTGACTTTTTTGAGCAGATCTTCATCATCTTCATCGTCTCTGCGCTATTCCGTCAGTCTCTGAGCTAGCGTTTACTGTGACGGAGTGAGCACGGAGAAGCGGCTCTCTCAAGGTATTATATTCTTCGCACTGCGGTTTCTTGCTCCGTTAGTGCTCCATTTTTCAGTTGATCAAATTTTACCTTCTCATTCTATGTCTTTAGTCTGTTGAATTTATATCTATCGTCGTTGTTCCATGCGCGCAGTTTTAACGATGTTTAGGGAAAGCATTCTCTATGCTCGGAAATTGTTTCCGCGAAAGAGATGATTAGGGAAATCCTACACATTTCTGAAACGAATCGAATCTCCTGAAATCCTCTAGTTGGCGGAATCGGATGTTTGCGATTTTTGGAATTTGGTTACTACTAAAAATTCTGCTGATCAATTAGTTTTTATTTGAAACTTATTTTGAGGGTAGTCTATATGAAGACTTAGGGAAACATGTCGGTACTTCAACTAGTTAGTATTAAGCTGTTGTATCAAATGACGTAGATGCCTCATTGAATCTGCCTACTGTGCCTAAAAGGTTTATGAGTTTATATACATTGCATTTCCAATAAATTTGAACCATGAGACAGCTAGAAGTCTGATCAACAATGCCATGATTTTTTCTCCTACAATGTATCATACGCTGCCATTATATCATATATTAAGAAGAGTCTACCATGAAAGAATCTGATTATCCTTGAGATGATAAAGAAATGCTGTACTAAGATACCACCTGGATTTGATCAGAGTACTCTAGTACTCTTTCTCGATTGCTTCTCTACAACACTCTTGCTTATATTTCTTAAATACTTCAGATTTATGTTTCATCATGAACCAACCCATATCCCTATCTTAAGAAATCATTAGTAAATGTGATGAAATATGAGAAGCCACCTCTATCATGTATGGACATGGGTCCACAAACATCAGTATGGACAACTCCTTACAGGTCCAATGCTCTTTCTCCATTTTTACCAAATACAGTTTTAGGAATTTTACCTGTGAGACTAGATTCATAAGTTGCATATGATTCATAATCAAATGGATCAAAAAATCTGTCTTTATGCTAATTTTTTATCCTTTATCTCATTTATATTGCCTAGTCTACAACGCTAGAGATATCCATTATTTATATCTTCTCTTTTCCTTCTATTATTATGTTTTAGATTGAACACTAGATTAGAGATCTCAAGACTAAAAAAACCATTTACCAATGTACCATGCCCAAACAACTTATTGTTTGAAGTAAATGAACAACAATTATTCTTAAAGGAGAATTCATTATCCTCTTTTGTCAAATCTGAAATAGAAATATTATCCCCATAATACTAGGCACATTTTAAAACGTTCTTTTAACTCTAGAGCCTCCCTAGTCTAGTTGGCAGCATTAAGCAATATAATGCAGCAACATTTACTCCATTTGCCACCGTAGGGTCATTTCACCTTTGCTTAAGGTTTCAATAGTTGTCAACACCTACAACGAATTGCATATATGTGAGCCACATCCGGTATCTATTACCCATGAGTTGGTATTGTATACTGGCAAGTTAAGTTCAATCATAAACATACCAGACAAAGCATTGCTATGCTTCTTTTCTTTTACGGATGAAAGATACTCCTTATAATTTCTCTTCCAATGCTCTTGCTTTCTACAGTGAAAGCAATTTGCCTTTTTCCTTGGAAGCAGCTATTGTAGCCCTCTTTTTTTTTTTTTTTTTTTTTTGATGTTGTACTACAGCCTTCTTCATACTTACAAAATGGCCTTCTTCATAACTCCTTTTGCTTTGTGCATCTTCTTCTTAGACTTGACTCTCATACTTAGAAGAAGATTCCATGAGTATAACATAATGGTTTTTTTGCTCCTAATAGAACTCTAAATTGTTTTTAACATGTCAAGAAGCTTTAGCAAGCTGACCTCTAACTTTCATGTTAAAATTAAAACAAACTGAAAGAATAAGTCTAGCAAAGATTGAATAACTAAATCAACATTTAGCTTTATATCCATGGTGAATCCTAGCCCAACAAGTTGCTCAATTAGGTTGATCATCTTGAGTATGTGTGCTTGTGCAAACAACGTCTCCACCATCTTAGCATGAAAAAGTTGTTCTGACAATTTATATCTAACTTGTAAGTGGAATTGGCTTAGGTTTGATGTCTATTACTTTAATTGGACTCTTCGTTGTTGGATGTTTTGTTCATAAACATTTTCTCTTTGTTTCCTAAGCCTATAGTGAGTTAAGTACATAGTTCGAAAATATCATATCTTTGATGATTCCATCATTCATTATTGAGTTGCAAAAAACTTTTATACAGGTATTCTACATTTCAATCGTTCTTCACGATTAAAAAATTTCTTTCTAGTTGCTTTGGAATAATTAGAATATTGTCTAGAAGAAATACAAGGTTTTACTTCGGGCGACAATATGCTATGGGGTGGTGGTACCTAAATTGTATATTTCATTTAGCTGAATAGGCTCTTACCAAAATTTTATCTGGACAATGACAAACAAGTGATTTTTTTATTTGTTTTTGTTTCCCCTATATTCAAGAGGATGCCGTTCTGCAATTAACATAATGTCATGACCTTGTGGTTGCACAACAAATCATTTATATTAATTGTATTAACTATACAATTCCTATTCAAGTTTGGCCTTTAATATATATAGTCGTGAGGTAGTACAACAAACCACAACCTTTTAGTTAAGTCAAGTCAAGTCTGGCCCATTATTGTGTATAAGCGAAAGTAATGACATATCCCTTGTGGTAGCTCAGCAAAGATATGTCATTAGATTCCCTATAAAATCTAATGTGTTAAAATGAGATCAATTTCATAATCTAATGAGCCTGGTGTTAGCACTCAGTCGACTCATAGATATGAAATACTTCATAAATTCATCACAATGGAAGCCTATGATTAACATTCATCATTGTCCAATCGTTCTTGACTTAATTTTATGAATAAAGGGTTCAACTTAGGTCTCATCAAATATTAAATACACATTAGGAAACTACTAATTAAATTCTTAATGTGGAGTGATCAATCGTAATCCTTTCCAGACTTAGTAGTCCAACTCCAATATGGAGCAACTTGTAGTCATACTAGGATTCGTAATTTTATTAGGATTGAATGTGGTTGACTTAGCTTCATAGGTGATGATTTTAATATTGTAGATCCATATAAGAATTAGCCAACCTTAAAATTTTCTTGCAGTAGAATATTGACATCATAATTTCTTAATCTTGTAATCAAAGCAGAAACTGATAACATTACATGAAAATCATTTTCTTTGATGCAATTGGATTTCATTTGCAGCAGCAGCATTGATTACAAATATTTTTTGAATATTTTTTAATCCTTTCAAAAAAAGGATAAACACTAAAATAACCACATTGGGTCACCATATCGCTGCAAGGGTAGCAGCCCATAGGGATGCCTTTGCAGCCCACGCTAGTCTGTGTAGACAACAGGCTGACAGCTGCTCACTATCTCAGCAATAATTGACTGCAATACTACAACAGTGACACATCGTATTGAATATGATTGGCTTGTTGGTAAACTACTACTAACAATATGGAGTCCAAAAAGTTAGAGTGGCAGCTTTTATTTAATCCTTGAATACTACAACAATCTCTAGACAGGTTTATATAGAAGTTCTATAGTCCAAAGCATTTGGACGACATTGATCTGTTCTCGGCTCTAATTTGTCCATGAGCTCTTTCTTTTTCTTCACTACAGAACTGTTCTTCATTAGAAGCTTTACACTTTAATGGATCTGGCAAACAGGAAATAGTGAAACCCAATCTTTCAGCCACCTTGATCTTCCTGCAGGAGGAGGGATGCTAACTGACCTACTACATCCTCTGGTAGTGGTAGCATGACATTGATTTCTTTTCTCGTCTATCTTCTTGCTTGTGTTAGTCTTTGCTTCTTAAAATTTCAAATAAATTATGTTTGAAATAAATAATGCACAATAATTTTTAATGTGGAAAATCATTTTCAACCAAGGAAAAAATCACGGGACAAACTCCGAATAAATCCACTATAAATAGTACCGGTTACAAGAACTCCCTTTGAAATTCTTTCACTCCAAACCCGAGTAAAGAATGATTAAATACAATCCCTACTCAACACACCCGACAACCCACAAGAAAAAAACAACGAGAAAAAGAGCAACCAAACAAAAAATACATTTTCAGAAATCACTTTCAAAATGGTGTACCCGACCTTGGCGAAGAATGGAATTCAAATCTGATTTCAACCAGATACTGAATCTCTTCTTCTTCTCTCTTTTCTCATTGTGCGGCGCCCCTTGTATCGACTGATTTCAGAATTAACCCTAAAAATGTATAAGGAGCATTTTTATAGCGCGACCAGGCACTCGAGTGCCGTTCAGGCACGGTTCAAGTGCCTACCTCTTGGAATCCGCTCAGGTGCGCCTCAGGCGTGGCCACCTCCTGGCCACTCGCCTCCAATCCTCGCACAAACCTCCTGTAATCTTCCGATGACTTTCCATTTGTTAGGATACTCACAAGGGAGTGACCAAAAAACGCAATAGTCTTCTCTTCTTAAAATTTCAAATACATTATGTTTGACCAGGAATGGAATTCAGTTGATATTTGAAAGCAAAATACTCATGTCAATATCCTTTAATCCTAGAAAACATTGCATCAGTTGGTTCCTTAGAGTTGGTTTCTGCTAAAGATGATTCTAAGGCATAGTTTGTGAAATATTGTTTTCTTAAATGATGACTCTTGGATTTCCAAAAAAATTTTCTTGCATTGCTTTATGCAGTTGACGTGGATTTACTGTCATGAAATTTCATGATGGCATGAACTGGGAGATGAGATGCGGGAGGTCCTGCTTTCCACTAAGGAAGCCTTCCATGAAATTGCAGGAATTTCTGATCCAAAATTGTACAATCTTTTTTTTTTTTTTCTCATAATCAGGAACTGGTGTTGTTTGTTGGTGCAATCTGTAAAGTCTGAGGCTATCAAGCTTATGAAAGGGTTGGAGATTTGAAGCTGACATGCTTGCAGTAATGGCATATAGTAGAACTGTATTTGGCTCACTTCTCCCACGATGGCAATCAACACAACCAGCAGTTGCCCGCAGGATCTTTATTTTAAATCGTGTCTTTGACCTCAAAATGGTTTTGTTCAATAGAGCTTTTCCCCTATGACATATCAAATGTATAAAGTAAACTATTACGTTATCTTGATTTAGCTACCATTGTATTTTCCAGAACACTCGACACATGGCTCAATCTGTTGCTTCTGCCAAACCTCCTACATCATTCCATGGTTTCATTTCACGAGATCCAAATGCTTCTTTCCCAGCTGAGCCAGGGAGATATCATCTTTACATATCATATGCTTGTCCTTGGGCATCCAGGTGTTTTACAGTCTTGAAGATCAAAGGGCTGGAGGAAGTTATAAGTTTCTCGGTAAAGTATTTCTATGAGTTGTATGCCAGAAAGTCTAGTGAAAGAAATTGGAACTTTTGCTTTTGCATATTTCCTATATTACTTAATGGTGACCCATTATAGTAAATCCTCCAGTATTCCATTATTACTCCATGGCTTAGCCAAATAGATCTTATTGTTGGAAATAAAACAACACTAAACCTTGCTGAATTTGAACCTTTTGCCTGCGGCGTTCACCATCTTTGGCAAACAAGCTGATGCTAGCCCCAGTTTTGGATTTTAACAATAACCCACATCCTTTTCTTTCTTTTAGGTAGTGAGATCTAAATGGGGAAAGACAAAGGAAGGTGAGGACCATAGTGGATGGGTCTTTCCTGCTTCTGATACTGAAGAATCAGGAGCTCATCCTGATCCTCTTAATGGAGCCAGGAGTATTAGAGCACTTTATGAGCTTGCAAGTCCAGACTATGCTGGAAAATTTTCAGTTCCCGTATGCATTCTTTCAAATTTTGACAAATAATTTTTACTTATAACATCCGTTGAATTGCATGTTGCAAATGATTGAAGACATGCATACTTTTTCTTGCAGGTTCTGTGGGATAAGAAGCTCAAGACAATTGTTAACAATGAGAGCTCAGAGATAATCCGGATGTTTAACTCCGAGTTCAATGATTTGGCAATGAATGCTGAATTGGATCTCTACCCTTCCCACCTAAGGTCCCAGATAGATGAGATAAATGAATGGGTCCTTGATCGAATAAATAGTGGTGTTTATAAGTCTGGGTTTGCGAAGAGTCAGGAAGATTACAATGAGGTATTATCTAGGCCACTTCCACATGCTTCTTTTGGGACAATATATAAGAAATAGGCACGTTGTTTTCAGCTGCTCGTCATTGTGAATTTCAGGCTGTGAAAAAATTGTTTGAAGCATTGGATAGATGTGAGGACATACTTGGCAAGCAGAGATATTTATGTGGAAGCATGCTAACAGAGGCAGATATTCGTTTATTTGTGACTCTCATAAGATTTGATGAGGTAAGGAATTTCTTTTACTTTGTTTCTATTTTACTGATTTCATCTTTTTATTTTATTTTTCTTCTACTTTTTCCTTCTATTTTTTGGGGGTGGTGGGGGAGGGGGGGGGGGGTTAGTCCATGCCTGTTCAAAGATGTGTTCTGTCACATGTATGATCTGAATATGTGAGTAGATGCTACTCTCTCTTAAGTGAAGGGATGACTTCACTGTTGAAAACTTTTGTTGGGAAAAAAACCTGCTTGATGTATTAATAGTTCATTATTTGGTAACTCAAGAGAAGCTAGACTCCAAAGAGAAACCCCTCAAGATTTTGGTTCTTAATCACCCATCTTAAGATTTAGGAATAAGGATTCTAGTGTTGTATTTCTACTCCAAGAATCCAGCTTGCCAACTAGTAGATGACCTGTTATATGACAGGGATACAAGGAGTATACAGATCCTGGATATTGCAACCGAAAAGCATGAAAAAACCGGCAAAGGAATAGAGCATGCTGTTGTAGTAGTGCCGGAAAAAATAGAAGGGGAAAGCCTTTTGTTTGCTGTCTTGGTTTCATTTATAGAACTTGCGGATGCTTAACAAGTTATAAAATTTGACACGCTGCTTCTTCCTGAAGTTGTTTACTTATCATACTTTCCTGCCATGCAATTGTTCACTGTGACAAGGCTGTATTCAATGAGCATGATAAGAATACTTTGGCTACCTGAATTCAACCGTGAGATTTAAAATCTCTCTCTCTCTCTCATATTTTGGGAAATACTATTCTTACAACAGAAATACAACCCTATTGTGAAATATATATATATATATATTTATCAAAAACATAAAATTTGGAATAGATTGGTGAAAGAAAAAATAAAAAATGTATTTTCTCTCTTTTGCTAAGGTCTAAATTTTATTTTATATCTAATTTGCTATATATAAGATAAAAAATGCATTTTTAACTTTGCTTTTTATGAATATTGTGGGGAAAAAACTTATATTCTCACAAACATGAAATTTAGAATAAAAAATAAAGAAAAAAATGTATTTCCTTCCTGCTTTTAAGGTTCAAATTCTATGATGCATCTAATTTATATTTTTAAAGTGTAAACAATAAGATTTTATTTCTACTTGTGTTTCAAATTTCATCCTTTTGACAATGTAAGTTATTATTATTTTTTTCCTTTTTGAGGGGGAAAAACCAAAGTTGTATTAAAGGGTTGTATAGTGGTACTAAGAGCTGCAAACTCTTTCGTTTTTGCTTTAGAAGCCTCTTCTTCTTCTAGCATCACAGCTAAGCCGTTTTCCAAATCTACTCTCGAATAAAAACAGCAGTAAAATGGAAGATCATTAGGCAAAGTTCTGTTGTCTAATGTAGATCTGTCATCATGATATTTTTGAACCGAGGGGGGCTAGTCCTCATCTCCGAGGCACAAACCCTTTGCCTCTATTTCAAATCCGTTGCCGTGTGTTTTTTCTTTTTTCTCTGTTTAAATTTGTTTTTAATTTTTTTAAATAAAACACATAAGCCATTGAATTTGTATTCAACAGCCATCGGACCTGAGGTGAAGGGATTGTGCCCCAGGGTGAGGTGAAACCCCCCCCTGGGCGTGGGGGGAACTTGATATCTTTAACTAACTTCTGTACGACTATCATGGCAGGTTTATGCTGTGCACTTCAAGTGCAACAGAAAGATGGTGCGTGAGTACCCGAATTTGTTCAACTACACCAAAGAGATCTATCAATTCCGAAAGTAAGCAGCGCGGTGAACATGGAACACATCAAAAAGCATTACTATGGAAGTCACCCCTGGATAAATCCAACCGGGCTTATCCCCATCGGCCCCTGACATTGACTACTCTTCCGCTCATGACAGGGCCAGGTTTTCTACTTGATATGAAATGTGATAGTAATTTGAATAAGCCAAATCTTCTCTGCTATCCGAGGTGCTAGCTGCATACTTGTCTTAAGAGTTTTGATCTCTTTTGCCAATTGTTTCTTTCGTTATAACTAATTTGCATGTTGTTGCCTTGGATACAGGTATCTTATACATAGCGGGATGATAAAAGAGACTCATTCGGATTAAAGTTGTGGTCATTGTTGTGAGCCTTTTGTTGTTTTAAGTATTGAATCCTCTCCAATTTGGTGATAGTGGAAATGCCTAATCATCCTAATTTTAATTACATATTCTATGTGATTTGACGATATATTAGCTGTATTAATTATCGGGCTATAGTTGATAACAATTTTGATTTAATGTGCTCGGAGATTTTTTGATGACTTTGCATGGAGAAATTTATTGGGATGTTATTTGATACCGATTTTTTTTTTTTATTTTAATTATGTAAAGATTGAGGAAGCTCATGTATACTTATCCAGCCCTTCAGGGTCGATCAAAGACTGAGATGTGTAGGCATGGTGTGCCTTTTTCGCTCCATGTTGAGCCCTTCAAGGGCTCCATGGTCTGTTCTCCAAGCCTTGTGGTCCGTGGTTTGTGTCTGCAAATTGCATCAACTGCCTCACACAGAAGTCCTACAACCTGCTTGTGATGTGCTGCAACTCGGACGTCGCGTGTCTGATTGGGGGAGGATGTAATACCCCAAAAACCACTTGAAATTTGAGGAGTTCTCTTTTAACTTAAGAAGGTTTCAAGTGCACTTCCTACTAGCAGTAAGAGATCTTACGGTTTCTTAGGTCTAAACGAGGATAAAGAGTTAAAGAAGACTTAGTAGTCAGGCCAGTATGCAACTCAAGGCTATGGAATGAAATATTTAGTATATATTAGTATTAGGTATTCAATACTGATATTTCTTAATATATATTTTACTATAATAAAATCACAATATTAGTTCATGCATTGAATATATAGGTTAAAGTTTGTGCATCAGCCAATATATCTAACATTTTTTGATATACGAGTCTATTTGTCTAATGGGTTTCAATTTGTAAAAAAAATGTGTCTGAAATATTTGATATTAATAAATATCACTTAATTGTGACCACATTTTGATAGGCATTATTGTTGTCCTTTGTGTAATAAATAGCGTTGAACATTAATTGAAAATTAAAAAAAAAAAAAAACAGCCCAATGGATAAAGTCCTCATGTAACATCCGAAAAGAGATTGATTTTGAATTATAATTCATAACAAGAATCATACAAATGAATACATGAATCGCCTAATGTTCTCATTGAAGCAAATTCGCTACAGGAAGGACAGTTTGAGCATTATTTTATATCATTTGATCTTATCTTCGTGGAAATTGAAACTTTGTGATCGAGAAAGTAATCAGTGAATTTGGAAACCAGGATCAAAAATTGATAAAGTCATCACTGTAAAACCAAACTAAAATTCAAACCTATCTGAATTGATTTGTTTGTGACTGGAAGCTGTGCAAGAAAGAAGAATCGAGATGTTCAAACAGTCGAGAAAATCTGAAAATATGGAGGAGAACCAGCGCACAACACACCGGAAGATTTGGATAAATTTGTCAGCACTGAGTTTCAATCGTAATGGATGAATTGGTGACAGTGATTAACTAGGATCGTGCTGATGAGAAGAGAGGCAAACGGAGAGAGAAAGCCGAGCTTGTTGGCACTGAGAACGCTTGAGCGCGGTTCCGCCGCTTGAGCACAACGAGCGAACAGCCTCCGACTCCGACGGACAAATCACCGCCACCATGCAGTCGGCGAGGGCACGGTTGAGGTGGCGGCAAGCCGAATTTCTCGCCGGACCCGCCGGTATCCGGCGATGGCATTCGCAGAGCGCTCGGTGAAGTCTCTCGCACCCTCCTACTCCCGTCTCCATCCAAACTACCTCCCCGCCTCCCTGGATCTGGTCTACCGATTCTCCGCCTGCCGGCCCCACCGCCTTGCGAGAATCACCAGGTTCCGTGAACGGAAAACAGCAAGAAAAGCTTATCCCTCCCCCAAGTATTTGAAGGAAATGAATTATACAGAATGATCTCCGTCGACGATATCCCTCAATCAAAATTTAACCTCCTTCATCAACCGATGACGACGACGAGACGACTTTCTTCGTCTTTTGTTTCGATTCCTGCAAGTTCTTTGCGTTGTTCCGGTGTGATGCTACCATTATCAGGCGGGGTAGTGTGATTTGAATAGCAGATTTATCATCTTATTAAATTCTGGATTATTTCAACGAACAATCCATCGTACTATCACGCACACGTCGTTTCATCTACTCGATAACTTTTATCTATATCTTACATGAATGAGACAATCAATCCACCTTAATCGACCATGGCTTTGGAAATAACTGCATAACCATAGGATAATGATAAAGTTATTACTATATAACCTAGTGGTCACAAATTTAATTTATAAAAATATTTTCTTTCATAATATAAAGTAAGATAATATATAATAAACTCATCATATAAATTTAAAATCATAATATACTATTATATTGATGACATTTCAACAAATATTTTATAATATATCATAATATATCAGTTGATATTTTATCTAGATTTTAATTAATTAATATTTTAATATATCTATGCATATTATCTGATATAGATAGTGCTGATATTTTTACCTATATTTCAGACTGATCTCTCAAATTTATTGAAAATCGAGCTTTACGCATTGAACTTTATGAACATACAGCTCACACAATGCGCCCGATCAAGCAATAAGAAAGAATCCAAGAGCCAACGCACATCAAAAAGGAGTATGTTCAAGCAACTTCTCAGGTAAAGCTTCGATCGAATAGCTAAAGTTATCATCTCTCGTGAACGACAATCCAACCCAATGGATCACAGTTCTGCACATTTAGGACATGTCCAAGGTCTCAGTCGAAGATATTGTGAGCAATTTGATCACAAATAATCGAATTAGTAAGATGATGATTGTGAGTCCTATAAGTTAATGACAGACATTTTGAGACAATGCAATTCAACTCAGCTTCTTTCTTGTAGTGGGAGTTTTTCATGGTGTGCACTGTGAGTTTTACCCCTCTGAACCAGAAGCAAATTCTTAGGTCAGCTTATTTTGCTTTATTCTGGGTGATTGGTGTAGTTTTCTTAATTAAATTAATGGCTACCTAAGATTCAGGATTTTTTAGGATTTTTTACTGGAGGAATCAATACACAGTGATTTTATAAAAATCATGAAAAATCAACACCTATAGTTTTTCACTATAAAAAATATAGTAAATTTAAAACAATTATCTTATGATTTTTTATGAATAGAATGGAAAAAATCAACAAATTTCCTAGAAATAAGCAAATCACGACAGTGAATAATTAAATTTTGTGGGGTTCATATTATTGACAAACCCTATCAGATTCACTTTGTATTTATAATTTTTCTATTTTAGTTGGACTAATAAAAAAATCAGCTCAAATATTAACAAATTCAATCTAACTCCTCTTTATTATCATTACTTTTTTCTCCAGTAAGATCAATTTATCCCACTTAACAAAGGGTGGATCTGCCCCTGCTCAAATCTGGGTAGCTTATCTTGTTTGAAATTCATCCCTATGAAGAACTCCTTGATCCTTCTTTCATATGCAAACTTCTATCACGTAACTAATACAACAGTACATCATCTACAGATGCTGTGAGGGCATTCGGACACAAGACTACTTTTTTCTAGGTGAATCAGCAGCAGTAGTATTATTAAGCTAAATTGGACATACCGTAAACTCTTCTTCCCTAGCTTCATCAACCATCAGCCTTCCGGATCGGAGAAGTACGCCGGGCTTCCATTATCACCCATATCTGCAGATACAAAAGAGTGGAAAGATTCCACAGTTGAAGGGCAGGAAAGGGTGTCGTCGGAGTCCGATGCAATGTCATGATCCAACATCAAGTGTTCCTCATCAGATTCCGATACTTCCGAACCAGACGGGCGCATTAACAGCTCGTTTATTGCTGCCTTTGCAGCCTTGGCAAACCATTCATCCTCATGGAGTGCACTAATTCAAGCATATTTAAAGTCAGCAGAAACACAACAAAAGATGGAAACAGAAGAAAATTGGAAGCAGAAGGATACCTCAGTGGGTCAACCCCCTTTGCAGCAAAGGTTTTGATTGCGCGTGCAGTAATCGCGGACACAATCTGTAGCACATTCCTTGATGAATGGCCCGCAAAACGAGCAATTTCGACGGTGAAGTGCATATCGAGAATCAACTGGCACACAAGTACAAGTAAGCACCTCGTTTTTTCATGTTTGTTCTCTCACTAAATCTCATGGTAACATTAACAGCTATGAAGGTTCAGGCATATTTGCCAAGTTTATTAATGCAATGACGTGATAATTAGAGAGGGCAATAGGTTTTGTTTGGGTCAATAATAGTTCTAGTTAATTAAATCAATAACACAATTTATTAATAAATATTCATAATCAAAATATATTAACCATAGCTTATCAATAACACTGTTTGTTCTCTCACTTCAGCAGCACATGTGCAATTAGGAAAAGACCTATTTAAGCCATTATTGTCTGTTTAGATATAATTAAGTATACCATGTGCAAACACGGACCAAAAATAGGAAAAGAGTATCCTCAACATTATAAAGCTAAAGGCATGCTGCCAGATATAAGCATCGGGCAAAGTCATGTGAACACGCTTTTATATAAATCCTCTTAACCACTCAATTCATAAATAGCCAAAGGTCAAAGTGGCATAGCCACACTGATGATTCATTTTACTTCAGTTGCCTCAACTGATTTTCTGTCTTTTGACAAAAAGAAGATTCTCCCCCACATTGTGAGGTCTGAACAGGGCCAAATTTATGTAGCTTAAGCACTATATATAAGTAGTTTTTTTTTTTTTGGTTTGAACAAGTGATATCTAAGTCACAACCAAGCTCACCCTCTTCTTAATAATCATTAAAAATTTTGAATATAGTTCACCTAATTATTGGATAAAAACCATAACAAAGATAGAAAATTTTGTACTTGTAGCTTGACACAAGTATCTGATATTGAATAAGGCTGCCTAATAATTCATTTTCTTTTTCTTCCTTCCACGTAGATTAGCCTGTCTTTTAATGGCAAATTCAAAGATTACATTACCAAAGGACATGATGCAATTAGTTGCAAACAAAAGATACTGGCTAAATCTGCTGCAAAGAAAGTTGACAAGCGAAAAGATACCAAATGAAATCTCTCTGGCATCAAAAACTAATGATGTAAAAATATTATCTTTGTCACTTCTGCTAGGGATGTCATAGGCCTTCCATGCAATCCACCAAGTTGCAATTGGAATTGCATCATAAACACGCTTCCTCAATTATCTCAATCAAGAGCTCTCTATAGCCGACTGCATGACATGCTAAGAACTGTGGACTCTTCTCAAACAATATGAAGCAATCCCCAATGGACAAGATTAAAGGGTCATGAATGAGTTTATTTACAAAGGACACGATACTTATTTCACTCTTACAACATTTCTCTAATTTTGTTGGCAAATTCACTTAGAAGTTATCAAAAGCACGTTTGTTTATTATGATCTATCCATTAGGCAAGTATCACCTTGGTGGTGCTATTAGGTTACTGAATCCTGATTGTGTTTCCCAGATAAGCATGGCACACTTGCCCACAAATATATCACTCATTCATTTGTTACTGGCATTGATTAATTAAGTTTGAAGTCTAATTGATGGTGAGATTCCATAGACCTCTTTCCAAGTTAGACTCATAGCATGTCCTGGTCAGACTCACGAAATGCTATTTTATATATATATATATTGAAGAGTACTTTTGGAAAAAGCTATTGTCCGTACCTTCAGGCAAAATAACTCTATATGTGTTTTTAAAGAAGTTCCAAATTGAAACTTGCTAGAAAAACCCACATTAATTTATGGAGAACCTTAATTAGCTTTTGAGAAAGCTTTGCAAGTAATATCCAATTATATCTTTCTAAAAGATATTTCAACTGTTATGCCAAGTAGGCCCTCAGAATTAGACTCACAGATTATCTGAATCAGATTTTAGGGCCAATCTCTCTCTCTCCTAATATTGGACTTTTCTTCTTCAATTTAACTTAACAGAAGTTAAACCTAAAGAAGACCTTTGAGGGCCGTGAACAAGAAACTTTTATGAAATAGCTGTCAAACTGCACAATACTATTTGCCAGTCCTGTCATCTTCCCCTAGAATCCATTGCAGGCCCTATCTTTTCTCCGAAAGAATCAGTTCCATTGTAGGAAGTCTAATCTCCAATATAAACTATTTATAATGGAAAGCCAAATGATCCATTTACCCTCTCCTGATCTAAGCATGTGTCAATACAAGAGATTGCTTCCCGAAAATTAAGCTAACCAGCCAACAATGCTTAAAAACTCAAGCTCAAATTACTTGGTAAGTTGAAAACGTTGCCAAATTTACACACATTGCATGTGAATAGGATTATCCAAAATAACAAACTTACAATTCTCCTGCCCCAATTCTAGCATTTCATCAGGACCAAGGTATCGCATAACCATATAGGAGTCCAAGGTCCACACTGATACCATTATGTCCAAAGGATCTAATACCATAGGTAATACCTGAACATTGAAAACCACGGAGCTTGCTATCCAACAATTTACAGTAAAATGAACCAACCAACAAGATCATTTCAAACAAAAAAATTAAGCCTACAACAAATGGTGTCAAGCATCACACAAAATCCCTAACTATCACATACTAAACAAATTAACAGCTCCACGATATAATGCCCAAATGCTATGTTGTTCAGCCTCAGGTACAGAAGTATATCAAGGACATGTGGACAGTATTCAAGTTTTCGACAAAAGTGAAGGGACAAATATCTGGTGGCACGTTTGATTATAGGTTGATAGAAGTACAGGTATGAGCAATTTTTCTTAGGTAAGGTTTGAAGAAAGAAATATCAAAGAGCTTCTTGATTATGAATCTCCTCGTACAAGAGCAAGAACACTTATCAGTGTATTTATACAGAAGCAAGTACAACAATATTGAAGGTAATCTTTACAAAGAATCTTTGCCAAGGAGATTAGAAATATATTCAGAATACTTAAACCATGCAACTATAGAAAATATTGCCATGTAACATCCACTAGTAAAGCATCAGATCTCAAGGATTATGAGAATCATTAACTTCTTGAAAGACAAGCATTAACGCTGATATCTTTGATAAGTACCAGCAGACACCCTTTTAGCTGCAGGCCCTTGGTTTAACTGGCACTTCTTAAACTGACCAAGGTTATTCAGAAATGGATGAGGAAATAACAATCCAAACTCTCTCCCTCTCTCTCTTGGTCTCCATAATCAAACAGCTCTAAATCTATGGAAAATCAAACAAGTCCTGATCTCTATGGGATTGAATACGGCCACATAAAAAACTCTGGAAAACTCTGGGTAAGTCAATACTTGAAACATTTTTCCACTTTGGAATCCCTGACTTTTCTTTTTTGACATTTTATGGTGCTTTTGTTGAGATAGAGGCATGTTTGTCTATATACTATGTCAGCAGATTTTGTGCTGCGTTCTGTCAACAAGAGTTCAGCAGGGTAAATTGCCAAGCATCAGTGTCAGAGCCTAAATGTAATATACTAGCTAACTTGCATTACTTTGGCAGTTATCATCCTTTGCAACCACCGTAATGCTTCATAAAGTACTCTACCTTCCTTCCTGTAGCAACATATGTGGATTCGTTATTGGTATAATATACTGCATAAACAAAGAGGAGAGGGAGCCCGACTATTTGAGTATTTTTAATATAATAACTTGCATTAGTTTGGTAGGTGCCATCCCTTGTAGTAAACACAAGACTCTGACAGGAGATTCCATCTTCCTTAGCCAATCTCTCTGTGACATGCAATGTTGAAGGCGAACTTTGCCTGAATTAACATCTAGTTTTCAGACTGGCAAAGTGCTTGAGGATTGTACCCTCTAAGGTGAAAAATCTAATATAAAATGTCATAGTGAAAAATCAATAAATCCCAGAGGCAATATTACTAATATCACCTTAAAACCTAGTATGCTCTTTAAGCTATTTTGTTAATTAGCTTATTCCAATAGTTATGTCAGTGATTTCTGCCAAAAAGTACCGCAGTGTGTATCGCATGAAACATTGACAGTCAGCACTGCACACCCTACTAAAAGTTGCAATTATGCAAGGCTTAAATTTCACCTGAAACCAGCAGGAAATTAGCTTATTCCATTAGTGAAGTCAGTTTCTGACAAAAAGTACCACAATGTGTATTGCATAAAACGTTGACAGCCACCACTGCACACCCTACATAAATTGCAATAAACCCAAACTAAAATTTCACCTGAAACCAGTGGGAACACCATTTCTCTATTAAAGTCTCAAGCAGCATAATGTCAGAATGATCATAACATCAATCCATGCTGATTCAAATTTTAGGCAAAAATCTCACCTCTGCAGCTCAGGTACTTGTTCAAAGCATTGTTCTTATGTATCTGTGTTAATTTTACAGATGATCTTACATGATGCCATGAAATTTCCACAATTACCCTTCACTATTTTGTAGTTGTGTTAATTTTACAGATGATCTTACATGATGCCATGGAATTTGCACAATTACCCTTCACTATTTTGTAGGTTAAAATTTAAGCTCTAACATTCCTTGAATCATAATTCAGGCTTATCAATCCTAATCAACCAACTCCAGATTAGAATAACATAAGAAATCATAATAAAACATGTTGCAATAATATTAATAAAAAAGTCAAAATAAAAGGTCCAATAGTGAGAGAAGATGAAAGAAGAAAGCACAAATAAACAGCATACATTTTGTTTGAAAAGGAAAAGACACAGCTGGAAGATATTAAGTACCTGTTGTAACCCAAAAGGCTTTAATGGCACTGATTCATCTTCAAGCACGCCCCAGAATTCTTGTTCATCAGACAACCAAATAACTACAGTCTCTGTCAATCTTGCGAGGAGAACTTTCTGAATCTTATCTTTCCCCAGCAACACATCCCCAGCAACAGTGGCCAATTGCTGCAGCTTTGCAAATAAGGCCTACAATTATATCAAAGAAACTCCTGTCATAGATGATTAGAAACAAAAATGAAAATTTTATCTCAAAATACCCCCCCCCTCCGGCCTCACAGCTCACTCAATGCTTTTGTTTCTCTCAGATTCTCTGTGCTACTGCTACCACTTCCCCTCGGTTGGAGCAAGCACTGAGTCCCCTTTATGAAATAGAGGTGTTTAGAGGCATGTGGTAAAGGAAATATTACAAATCAAGCAATCTACAAAGAACAAGCAGGACAAAATAAAGGAAATTCATGGTGCTTTCTTTGTTGTCCAAGTGAACCTCAGCCAAGATCACACTCAAAACTGGTATCTTCGATTTGCTTTCACTAACACAGAGCAAGCAGCTTTGTGACAAATTTGCAAAGCAGGACTTCCATATTACAGTAAAACAAGTTCTACAACAGGTGAATCTGAAAAAATGTGGCTTGCATCAACCATTAGATAGTTAGACCATAGCTCTCTTTAAAGAAGCAAGATAAAATTAACCAATCTTAGCTGACTTTTTAAGGTGAAAAATTCTTCATGCACACACAAAAACACACATTGTGTGTGTGTGTATAAGGCAATTGTTTCAAGCATTGACATTTTGTGTGTACACATACATGCATATCTACATTGTGTGGTGTGTACAAATATGTACATATTTACGTATGTGTCCTTGCTTCAAAAAAGAAAGGTTGTGATCTGTGTACAAATACACACATTTATGTGTATGCGTGTGTGTGTGTGTGAATACACACATGCACATACACGCATAATTTCGTCTGGAGCTCCTGGGCACAAGCTCTGTCTCAAGCTTGACTAGTCTATTCAAGATTTTTTAATTAGATCCGCTCATGTGAATGAGCCTAAAGCTATTAATGGACATTACTGATTAGGCTGGTTACTGATCATTGAAAAATATATTTTTGGTGCAGGCTGTTATTGGCTAATTAGTCTATTTGAACGTTTAAATTAGTTCTAGATACAACACTCAGAGTTTTTCAAATATAGTAGCAGGACGGTCTTACACTTAAAATAAAGCTCATACCCACAAAACTAAAATCTTTTAGTCCCTCAACAAATAAGAGGCATTTAATCATGCTCGTCCACCTGCACTTAAAAGCACCTGCTATTTTCAGGAACGGTTTTTGAAGCTCTGTCTTTTCAAATGATCCCATCAAATATATTTTCAACACAAATAAATGACTCATAAATAATTTTCTTTCAGCACAAGTAAACACCTAATAAGCACCTCTTAATATTCGAGCAGCTCTTGGCAAATTCTTTAATCAACTCAGCACAAATTAGTATTTAGTCTTTGTAAGGAGTAAAGCCACCAATTTTGGTGCCAGAATTACCATTCCTAATGAAACCCATCCTATCAGAAATCAATAAAATTAGAATTACTCCTCCATAATCCACCATTAGCACAGGTGCAATCTGCTACTTCATTTGACGAAGTCCTTATTTCCAGTAGCTTTATGCGGTCCCTTTGTGGAAATTTCTTATTTTCTTTCTCCAGAGTGGCAACGCTTATAAATACTAAATTTGAAAGATAAGTATTCTCTGGTAATAAAGCTGGTCTATCAATTATTGCACATCAATTGCACATTGGAAGTCCAGACACTTAAATATAATGATCAAAGAACATTATTTAATTGGGGATTATAGTTGGTCGCTCAAATGGCCTGGAAAATAGAGTTGATACTTTAGTGAAGGCAAATACAAGGAAGAATAATTGGCTGAGGAAATTCAGCATTGACAAGGTTTATGAACTATATTGGAGAGATTTCAAGAAAGAGTACTGTGAAAAAGTGTTCCTGATCATCTTTTATTCAGCTCTCTTTGTTATTACCAATTTTCATCATATTTTTGAGAACATCTAGTCCCCTGCTATCATCTACTTCTTTCTTTATACCTTCAGAAATGTTTTTCTAATAAAAAACTCCGACTAGTAAAACCAGAAAAATATAAGCATAGTGCCTTTTTACTTTGCCAATGCTGAGGCATCACTGCCAGACGGAAGAAAGGGGGAAATGGAATAGCCAGATTTCAGAAAAATAGGTATTACCTGGAATGGAAGTGAAGGAAGTGGATGTGAATCCCAAAGTAAATCTTTTCCTTCTCCCTTTACATACATTCTAGCATCTAATTGGGTTTTTCCTTCTCTAGAATAGATGAAGCTCAAAACATATTGCCGACAGAAATGATCTTTTAGCTTGTCTAGAGAATGCTGAAGTTGGCGCTTCCACTCTTTATAATCCATAGCATTACTTGCTGTAGGTACAATGCTCTCAGGTAATCCACTCCTTGTTTCAGAACTTTCATTTTGAGCACTCCAGATCCTAGACACAATGACAGGTAGTAGTTCATCCGCTACAGTATAGGCAACTCCCAAAAGTGCAAGCTGTTGAGAATCAGTTTCAGCTTTTAAAGCTGTGGCTTCTTTTAGCTCTGCAAGGCTGTCGTCTTCAGAAGGACTTGGTAAACCTTTCATTAGAAGGTCCACAAACTTGTCAAACAGCTGCAAGATTCTACCTAGTACATTTCCTCCAAAATGAAGAATGGCCAGAGGGGTCAGCTGTTCCACTATGTCCTGCAATTTGACTTGGAAAGTCATCGGATATTTCAACAATATCTACAAATATAAAAAATAATGTGTGAACACAATCCACTGAAACTAACAACCAAATCAGTACTGAACCTGTAGGCGATGTATTCCAGTGAGACAAAATCAGCATTGAGCTCATATAAGTTTCACAAAAACATGGCTACCTGCGTCTATACATCTAATGCATATACCCTGCATAGCAGCAAAAGCCTATGTGACATGCAGGTGACTTTGTAGTTGGGGAGTACCTTTACAGAACACATTCACACTGGGAAACCTGCTTCCATAATGCAGCAAACATTTCCAATTTCCACCATTTTGGATCCCAATGACATCCAAACACCAAAATTTTTTGTAACAATAACATCCAAAGATGATGCCCAGACTCCAATACAAATATCTAAATGTTTACTACTTTCAAATACCAAATTTAGCTCTTTGGTAATCTAGGCTTTTTTGTCACTACAAGCAACTTTCACATTTGTTAGAATTTTATTGGTAATTTCCACAACTAGGCTAGCGGTATGATGAAACTTATGTCCTCTCAAGAAAAGGAATGCCCGCTAGCATGAATATCACCATCACTCATATAACTCTATATTTCTGTTGTGGACTCATGGAGTTTGAATGTGCGAAAACACCCACTCATGGTTTGTGTTTGTGGGTCTTGAGGTGTATTCTTATACCCATAGGGTTGGTTCGGAGTTTGTTATATGCCAATTTGAGGTTTCACGTGTACCTGTCATCATGATGTGCGCCATATGTATGTCTGTTGTGTGCTCATGCATGCTTGAGGTGCACTATTATGGTTGTGGCAGAATGGGGTGCACACATGCACTCTTGGCTCGCGCTTGTGCATGCAAAAACAAAATAGGGCACGCTCATGCACATGCTTGTCAAGCTTATGCACGATTGGATAGAATAGGGCATGCTCATACATAACTAGACAAAATGGGGCATGCTTGTGTGCACCTTTGTTGCACTTGTGCGTAAAACTCAGTGACGTGCACTCATGAAGGCATTTATGCACAAGGTGATGCCTAAGGCACGCCTTATTAGCGCTCCTATGCCGGTCTATCAAGTCAAATTTTTTGATACATTTTTACCCCTACTTCTAGTTCACTTATATATATGGAATGCATGGACCTTTATATAACACAGCACACAAGGGAACTTCCAAAAGAGAGAGACCAATTTCTACACAATTGAGTGGGTTAATGTTCATCCTAGAGGCTTGTGTTATTGAGAAAATTAGGCTTTCAATTGAAAGGGTTGCCTTGTAACAACAAAGGAAGACGATTTGGTGATTGCCCACCATTGTTGTGTTTAAGTGCTAAAAGAGGAAGATTCACACGAAGGAAATGTCCAAGCATCTTAGATTTATTGCTGAAGAACAGATATGAAGAGTTGCATTAAATGAGTTATAAGTTTTGGAGTTAGTCAAAATATGTTTTAAGTCTAAACTACCAATCTGTAAGTTAAACATCTCATAATAAATTTCTTATTTAACGTGGCTGTAAAAGTTCAGAGGCTTCCACGAATTTGGTTTTTCCTCCTTCATCAAAATCAGATCTTGATTTATTTTCAGCTTTCCAATATTTGTTTGATATTCGAGTCAAGTATAACTGCAAGCTTATTGTGATAGCGCCATATTTAACATACTATTGATTGTCAAATAATTTTTGAATTCTGTAATAAACACATATTCACCCTCTCTAGGTGTTAAAGGATCTAAATATTAAAATTTCAACATTTATTAAGAGTTAACTTTCAACTAACATGTTTTGTACTAGGAATTAGCATTTCCAAATATTTTTGTTACCATCAAACCTTCTAATGTGTAAGTCTAATGTAATGGTAAGATTGCACTATTGTAACATGGAGGTCAAGGTTCAAAACAAGAAAACCAAACCAACTCTTTGCAATGCAAAAGGTTACGCATATTTGACATCCCACCTTGCATTTCAATGAGCCTCCTGGTTTACTGAACCTTCCAGAATAACACAAACACAAAATGTAGAAACTCGAAGCACAAGCCCTGCAGTCAAACATCCACCCTTCCCACCTTTTGCACTTCGCCATGGTATTTTTGCATTCATCATAAAAAGAGGTAGAGAATGGGGAAAAACCCCATCAGTGCTGCTGTTGATGATGTCAGCATTATCAGACTAAAGTACGATAAAATAAAGCCACATGATAATTTTTTATTCAAAAAAAGAGAATCCCTATTCATATAATTAGGAATGGAGTAAGCCCTAAGTTTTCTATGCTAAAGAAATTAGCTTCAGCTTGTTGTATACCACTACTCAGTCATCCAATGGTCTTTAGTATTCTAGACCTTTAATTGAGGGTCATGCATTAGGCTTTGAACTTAAAATCATCCTATCGGCATATAACTGTGATGCAACCTTGATGGAAACCTGGGCAGAAATAAGAAAGAATTCAATAGAACTTCACATAATTAAACCAAGCGGCAGTTAGCGCCATTGAATAAAAGTTAGAACTAGGGCAGCGTATCAAATTCATTGACTGAAACTTACTTTGGTATTGAACCTGGCCAAATATACTCATTGCAGCTGTTTGGCAAATTTTCTAACTATTATTATAGAAAATCATTAACTCACTAGACAATGTTCATTATTCTTTAATAAGAGTCTTTTGTTGAACATTTAACAAAGTAGGATGAGATAACATATAATTCAGCAGCCAATTATCTGAATTGCATTTTCATCTTCTACAAACTCTATAGAAAAACAATAATAATGAAGCCTTAAATACAACAATTTGGATTCATCTGAATTAATCCTCTTGAGCTATTTAGCTACGTTAAAAGCAACATCTTGCAAATGTAAAAGTAATTTCAAATCTTTTTTACTATCCAACTCCAAGTTTCCTAAGCCTATTTCTATCACCTCTACTTGTCCAAAAGCAATGCTCACGAGCAAACTGCAAGTCATTCCCACAAACCTGGATAATTCCCTTTCTTCAAAGCACCAAGATGATGATATGGTCTTCCCTTGCATTCATTTTTTGCATTTTATTAAACATGCCGATTTTCAAAATGCAAAATCTTCACATAAACAAGAATAACCTATGGAAAACAGAAAAAGAAAACATTCTTTTCCAAGAATAGACATATTCCTTGTGTCAAATTCTAATTTCACTCGGGTCCTATTTGGATGTGATTGGAATTCAAAATTGGAATTGGAAATTCTCAGCCCAATTCCAATTTTGTTATTTGGTGTCATACGGAATTGGAATTCCAATTCTAGGTTTTGATTCCTTTAGTTCAAAAATAGTATGAGATAACTCACTATAATTCTTAAGAGCAGAGTAAAAAATTATAATTTTGAGATTAATAATTATTAATTAATTAGATATGATAAACTAGACCAACAGATATCAAATGAATAATATATTTTTGGTTATTGGAGCTAGATAGAGGTAGGTCAACTATAGTTTTATTTTTTTAATTTTTTATTTTGAATTACATAAAAAGTATTATCTAAAATATCCAAAAGCTATTAATCAAATGTTTTAAAATGATATGCATGCCAAAAATATAATCTACATATTAATATTTTCAGGTTGGGCCTATTACTCAAGCCAAAACTATTCTCAAAAGTTGTCAATCATGCAAATCGATATGAATCGGGGTGGATCGACAAAAGGTCATTTTTATTTTAAAAAATATTTGAAAAAAAAAAGACATTTCTTAAAAAATAAATAAATATTTACACAAAAGTAATCCCTAAACATACAACAAGATATTATTTGTATAAAAGATATTTTAAAAATGTTTTTATAATTTTAAAATTTCACTAAAAAATTTCGAACTTGTGTTGGTTTAACTGTTTTCTCTATTTTATGTATAGATCAAAATTCAATCAAGCCTAAAATTTTTCTCTTGGAAATATAATCCTTTATGTATTTAAACAATAGAATTGGAATTCCATCCAATTTTAATACTAAAGAACTAAATTGGATTGGCATTAAAAAATTTCAATTCCAATTCTATAATCCAAACGTACTCTTGATTAAAATACTATCAGAAGGAAAATGCAACTTACTTGGACAACAAATATAAACCTTAGTCCAGTATCAATAAGAACACGATCAGATGATATCGCAAAAACAGACAGGGAAGACACGAACAGAGGTGGCAATGGCAGCTCACTGTCATTTTCCACCAACTCCAGAGCTACTCTTCTGGCACGCCTAAAATTCATCTCAAGAACTTCTTCCATATAAGGGCAGAGGAGTACCATAAGCAGCTTTGAGAGTTGTAAACCCTGTGATTCAAGAACTGAGCCATAGCTGAGACTAGCTTCAACACAAATACTAGCTGCATGTAAGGCAGTAATTGTCTCAGAGGGTGGGCCATTCTCCTTCACCAATCGTACAAAATATTCAATTTCCTGCTCTGCCCATTGAACGATTCTATTAGTATAAACAAGATTGTCACCAAATGTTGAAGCAGATTCCTTTGCCACTAATGAGATGACAGAAAACACAATTTTTGACAGTGTAGCTGGGAATGTTTTAGGGTAAAGAGAGCATGAAGGAAGAAAAGCCTCAATGCTCTTTTGGAGGTGGGATCCATGTCTTTTCAGTAGTAGCTGATGTGCTAACGGACCTTTTCCAAGTCTCAGCAGACCACTATAAGCCTTCTTCAGTTCAATACTACCAATTAAAGGTTGTTCAGTGATTCCAACCAACTGATCCTCAAGTATTGCCTTTCTTTCCAAGAAAGCAGACCTGTAGGAGGATATCTCTGATACCGTATCTCCAGAAATTCTCAACTCTGGAGAGCTTTTCTCTTCTGCATCTAATGCTTCTATCACTTCCTCAATTTTATACTCAGCCAATAGGATATCTATCTTTTCTAAAAATGTCCTCTTTGGATCATCTATTTCATTGGGGGACTGTTCTTCAAGCTCATAAACTTGAGGATCTTGTGGAGATTCAAGGGCATCAGCTCTGATCCACTCATCTAATTCATGGAAGACGCCGCTTATTAAGTCCTGGATTAGAATCCCTTGGGCAGAAATATGCTTTCTTAGCTCAACTAATTCATGCTCCATTTCAACCACTTCTTCAGATAGTCTGTAATGTTCCTAAATTTATCATTATTGCATAAATCCAAACAACAAAGGAAAAGACAAATATATGACAAAGCTAGTCATTTGGATGTAAAGAAATAGGTTCCATGTAGAATAACATGAAATGGGAGTTGATCTCTGTACATGCTGATACTTTTTCTTTGAGATTGTTACGAATACAAACGGTATGATTTTAATATCAAGTTGGACTTACTCAGATTTTTCCACAAGCTTCAAAGTCAAAAAAACTAAAGCTGTCCCCCACCCAAACCAAACATTAAAGAAAATTGCTTCATACTCTTCAAAAAATTTTAAACGGATTTAATAAATCATTGAGAATGATGCAGTGGAAGTTGCAAACTGATTTAGCTTTGTATTCATTGCAGTTCAGCAATATGAACTTCTGCAAACAGAGACTAATAAATCCTTTTATGAGATGCAAATTATGTTTTTTTATTCATCAAAAGAAAGGCATGATATCCATATTCAGCAAGACTACGCTGATGAATTTAAGTGAAATATTGCTATGCTGACCATAAAAAGACCAACACATAAACCCACACAAAGGAATGGAAAAAATAGACGTTTATGCTATTGTGACACCGATGGTCTTAACTCAGGGAAAAAAAACCTATCATACTAGAGTGCCTTTGACAAGAGTAACTGTTGGAAAAAACCAGGTCTAGAAAGAGAGGTAGGCTCCCAATAAGCAATGAATACAAGACTCTTCTTCAAAGATTCCCAATAACCAGGTCTAGATCTTGGTGATGATATTTTGCATTAACAATTTAACAATGTAGCAGAGGAATTTAAAGATTTAGGTATATCAAATCACTCTCTCATGGCGATCTCTTTTTTAAAACCACAAAGAATAGGAAGAACTTTCAGATACTACAATACGTGGAAAATGAAATGAAATATCAACCAATATCCAATATATTGGTCGATATAAATTAATATTTGTCCCCTAAGAGACTGATATTTCTCAATACTACTGCAAAATCATGATATGACATTATATTAGCAATGCCAAGTATACTGGGCACTTTAATACCTCAAGAATGCCAAGTATTTCGTCCTTGTATTTCCACATATGTTCTCCACAGAATCCTTCAGGTCCAACAAATCACAACAGAGCTTTCTGATCTCCTGTATACAAAAGTAACTTTAAATTATGAGAAACAAGAGGCAATAAGCTCAAACAAAAACATTCTTTGGAAAAAAACACACAAACAAAGAAGGCCACAAAGTCAGAATTTAAGACCTGTTTAATAAGTGAAAAATTAGAGCTATATTTTGAAAAATTTTCAGAAAAACAAAAAGTATAGAAAATTTGTTTAAATTTGTCCATTTTCCATTCAAAATCTGTTTTCTAGTTTTCTAATTTTAAATTGAATTTTGAAACACTCAGAAAATATCAAAAAGATATTTTTAAAAATTTTTCACTAGCTATAAAACAAGGTTTTTCACTGTTTCTAAATTTATACAATAATATTTAAAAATATGTGATTAAGAAATATTATTTTATAAGTTTACAAATTATAAATATGAGCATTTTAATAAATAACAAAATTTGACCCAATTCATAACAATTCATTTGTATTTTTAAAATGCTTTTTTCAATTGAGTTATCCAATAGTTTTATATGAATTATCAAATTGATATCAATCATAATTTATACATTTCAAATAAAAAAACAATTTTAATTATTAATATGAAGAACTAAAATTATGGTCATTTAATCAATATTTGGATTATATGATTATGCCAATATTTATGTTATCATTCAATATTTTCTATTGCTTAGTTGACTTAGATTTGAGTAATTAATTTTATAATAATAAAATTAAACTCCAATTCAATTCATTAGTTTAATGATTTTAGCTTAAATAAACTAAGCTCACGCTTCAAATAGAATCATAATTAATAATTCAATATCAAATATGCATAATACATTTATAAAATATGTAGAAATGTGTCATTTTATATAAAATATTAGAATTAAGAACTACATTTGATATACAACTTGCTATTATGCAATATGTAGGTCTTTTGCAACTTTTGGTAACTATAAACCAAACGGTGAACGGGTAAAACTGTGAGTACTTTACCTCTTTTAGTCCCTCCAGGATTCCACTTATTATATTGGTATCTGCTGCTTTTTTTTTCCTGATTTGGTCACTCCAGATAGTTTCTAAATCAGTAAGGGATACTGCCACAGCTTCAATGTGAGAAAAATCCCCATCTTTAAATCTTATGTATGTCCTTTTCAAATGTAATGGACGTGATAAAGGAAAGATTTTCATGAGATTGCTCGAAAAACAGGTCAATTATTTAAGGTGTTCTGATCAGTCAACTAATTCGGTATATTTTTCGAAAATATTCAGACCTTTTGGTTCATAAAGTTGGACCTTCTTTAAGGTGATAGTAAGAATACAATCATTTGCACAGCAAATATACAGCCATGCACTAACCATCCGCTGTTGTTGCTGCTGCTGCTGTCAAAATACTCATACAGACGACATCCAAAAAAAGCAAAGTCCTGAAGACTAGGCCTTCAGCACAAACAAGGCCCTGGGTTGAACATCAATGCATACAACACTTGCTCGTTTTTGAGTCTAGTCTCATGCCCTTCAGCAAAGTCATTCTTCCTTATAACATTTCAAACATCCGAAATTCACATCAAACATAGTGCCCACAATCATATTGTATTTCAGCCAGCAGGAGGTTGCATTATTAAAGAAATAGTTGTCCTTTTCCAGCTTTCATTGCATAGATTATATCCAAAGCAAGATGTTATGCAACTTCTAAATGTTGCAAAGCCTTATGGGTTCTTCTCTCAGTAGTCTAGCAGTATGTTTTGGACAGTGTCGCTATGAATAAGCAAACTGCATGATAGAGTCCATAGAGTACGTCGCATGAGTCTAGTTAAGGAAGAGATAATCAACCAACATTACCATACCAAACATAACAGAGGAAGTCTTAAACAGAAAAGCTGCACTAAAACAGCTGAAATTTCAGCTGAAAAATACGTGGTAAACAGAACAACTCCAAAATTCTTAAAGAACCAAGATGCAGCAAAAATTTATCAGGATCTAATCTGAAAATAGAATATCCACATCCTACTTTTTCACTAGGTTGTGTTTGAATTAGCAGTTCGCGGACAAACTCGAATGTAGAAAATCCATTGAAATGTAGGTTTAGGTAGAATTTTCCTACAAGAAAATAGTGTTTTTTTTTTGGTGACATGGACTGAAGAATAATTAAGAAGAAAACCTTTTCAGCGCGGGATTGATATACAGAGTTGATCATAGATTGTGGGGTTATTCCTTCATGGTATGACAAGAGTTCGTCTTCGTCACTGCTCTCCATACGCTCCGCCTGTTTCCTTTCCTTGCGTCCACAGCTATCTCTCACTCTGCTGCTGCTGCTGCTCTCTCTCTTTCTCTCTCTCCGCGCTAAGCTTTCAGCAGCTTCAGCAGTCTGCAGTGCCCTTCACAAAACCGGTAAAGGCCAGGCAGACCACCGCATTGGGTTTCACGGCTTGCGAGTGGGCTTGACTGGACCGTCGAGCGCGGTGGTTTTACTTCGCCTTCCCACATTTTCAAATTAATTAACTCATTTTTTTTATCTCCTCCCAACCTGGTTATTAAATAATAAAAAAAAAACAATAACATAATAATATGTTAAATTAATATTTTAGAAATTATTAATTAATTTTTAATTAATGGATAATTATTCTATTGATTATTAATCAAGATACCATCTTAGAAATTTTTAAAAAACAATGTAATTTGTTAAAAAATTTATATTATTTTAAGAACTAATTAAAATTAATATATATATTAGAAGTAATCATTTAATTATTATTAAAAGTATAATTAACAGTATTGTTAAAAAGAGACATTTTAATTAAATTTAAAATGCTTTTAATAATAAAATATCTCATGTAAAAATAAGTAAAAAAAAGCAAATATTATATTATTTAAAAATATTTAAATATTATCCCGTAATTTTTTTTTTGTTTTTTATTCGAAGGAAAAATGAGGGAGAGAGGATTGCATTCATGGCATCGACTCCGTACTCGCTGCCGGCTTCAACCTTCCATCTTGCTCGACAGCCAACAGACGGTGTCATCGTTCCATCAAAAATATCAGCAAGTTCGTCTTCTTTGCCAGCACTACCATTGCTGTCTACCACTACGACAAGAAGGATATTGCTATACGTAGCGGTTTCCTTTTCAACCCTTTCAAACGCGACTTGCAATTGCTGGTCGAAACCTGCCATTGCCGAGTTCTACGAGCTTCCCGGTTCAGGTGGAGTCAAAGCTCTTGACATTGTCGTAGGCTCTGGGGAGTCTCCTGTCAATGGCGACCGGGTTTTCCTCTTCCTTCCCATTCATGCTCAGTTCATTATTCTTCGTTTTTAAATTAGATTTGTCAGAGAATTATCCAGGCTAATAAGCTTAATCTCTTGGGTCTGTTTGGCTTGTGGGGATGCAAGAATTGGGGTTGAGTTGTAATGATAAGAAAATAAGAAATATGCAAATATAAGGATCAATGGTGTGGGAATGCTGTAATGCTATTTGGTATCCTTTATAATGCTTTTATCCAGTTATGTTGATTTTTATTTGCCTAATTTATCGTTTCTCAATCAAAATGCTCGATATCACAGGACAATTCTAATTAAACAGGACAAAAAATAAGAACTATTTTTCCATAAGAGGCCTCCCTCCTCATCCCTCACCCCTTCATTAGTGACGGTGCCATTGACTGGAAATGCAGAAGGGGGAGGATCAAGGTGGGGAAAGCTCGGAAGGGTAGGGTTTAGGGGATGGGGGAGGTGACCAGAGGCCAAAGGTGTTGACAATGATGACGGGTGGATATGCTAGTTCGTGATAGCTAGGACAATGAGTCCGCCAATGTTATGGAAGAAATAAGAGTAGTACTATTGCAGCACCTTCTGATTTCATAATCCAAAATGGAAAAGCCGGCCATTTATGACTAGTTTGGACACCAAGAGGAATCTGATCAATAATGGATCACACCGCTGTGGCGATGATGTTTTCTTTTCAGATTTTGATCTGTTTGTTTGATTTTATCGTTGAATTCTTTATTTGTTTTGTTTCATTAGTTCAGGTGTTTACTTGGTGACCTATTTTGGTTGGGTGATTTGATTTTGTTATTAGAAATGACCCTAGGTGAAGTGGAGATGGTAATTTGGACATTTTGTGAAGGGGAAAAGTAAGATAAATGATTTCTGCACAAGTTTTTCGTCTGGAAATAAAACTCACTAGAGAATGGAATTTATTACTTTCAAGTGTGTAGCAAACATTAGAATTGGGTAAATAGAATACAACTGAATTGATATCCATCATTTTAATTGATACCAAATAAGCTGCTAAAAGTAATAGAATTCAATATCAGCATTCTAGACTTTTGTACAAAACCAAGCTCAACTAAAATATGTCGGATTTATGTAGAAATGATCTTTGTTACTTCCCCACTTGACAAAATGTCCAAATGACCTTCTCCAATTCACAAAGCCTTAGGGTCTCTTTCTATTTACAATATCAGCTCTCATAAAGTATTGTAGGTTGCTGAGTAAACTATTAAACTAATAACATTTCAACAAATAAAGAATTGAACAATAAAATAAATCACATAGAAAAAAAAAAATCAGAATAGAAATCATGATTATGACCCTCTCTACCCCCTGCTACCACAAATATGATATTCACCCTTCATCATGTTGGGTCCTTCTCCCTGCAGCAACTTCCCCCACCTTACCTTTCCCCTTACCGGCTTCTCTATCTCGGCCATTCCCCTTCTCCATTTCATCAGTGGCTCCACCACTAATTCCGGTGAGTGTTGCATTTTTTTTTTTTTTTTGTTTAAATTGATATTTTTATCTACTCTTTATTTTTACTTCTATTTTTCGATTTATTTAAAATATTTAATTAGCAATCTTTTTATCAAAATAAGGAATCGATTAATAGTATGAACAAGGCGTCCATAATGAAATTACTCTTTCACTATGGTTTGATCTATGATATCTATATGAAATTTGCCGCTAAACCCGCTAATGATAGCCATACTGATTGGCTCTAATCTTACAATATTGTTTCTGTTGATTTCATTCGATATCTACGAATTTTTCCTTTGACTAGAGATCCTCGCAAGCCTGCTATAGTGTTTTAAAGGTAAATGCAATAAGATGTTCTAGATTAAAATACACCATTAAACACAAATTAAAAAAAAAAAAAAAAACTTTACTATTTGTGAGGCAAAATACTCTCACTCATAGGTGACTAATACTCATTTTTGTCTAAAAAAAATAAGGATATTAGGTAAAGTATTGATTCAATTCAGTTTTTTGAGCATGCCAAACAATGGAAGTCTGATTGAATTTTAGCATAATGAAATAATACACAAAAGCACAAATTGAGCTATAAATCAATAGAAATGATTTCTACTAATAAAGTTTAATTCAATTGAACTGAATTCTACAAAAGATTTGATATCAGACAAACAGTACAATTTTCATTACATTCCATTATTTTTATATCCACCCGATAACTGAAAATAAAGGAATATAATGGGTGGCCCAATTCACTAGACTTCAATGCTGTAAGATATTGGCTGCTAAGATATATGCAACCTTACATATACATTGCATAAATTTTGTTTTCTAAGATACAAGAATATTGAAGGTTTAATACCCAAAACTTTTATCATCGAATATTGTTATTTCTTGTATTCCTTCACACCAAACATGACTTACGCAAATCCACAACTGACAGTTTTGACTATACCCTTGTGCGACTGCCCTTTGGAGTTGAAGTGTTGACTAGACATAGATCCACACTGACTATAATTTTAACAAGGGGGATCTTTAGATTCAAACTTTTGACTATTTGATTAAGGATGCTTTGATAGCATGCTAAGGAATCACTCGACTTAGAAGATTAAGATCTTTGTTGAAAGCCTAAGCATCATTTCATAATCTAACATAACATTTGGGAAATGATTGGTTATTTGTCATGTATCTATTTAATTGAATAATATTGAAAATCATTTTGTTTAGTGCACGAGGCATGCTATAAATAGGTTTTTGGAAGGGTCAGATACATGAAGCTTTACCTACCGTGTATAAAGGTTTTCATAATTTAAATCCATGACCTTCAAAGCTCAATTAGCCGACAAACGTTTACATCGGGGCTTTTTCCTAGTGAAATTTCATTGTGAATTTTGTAATTTAATTTGTATTTTGGCAAAAATTTTCTATTTGTGTGAGTCCTTCCTTTCATTGTATAACTTGAATAAGGTTGTTGGATTGGAGACCAAACTGCATTATAATATAAGGCCTAAATGTGATTAATTGGAGAGAAAAGAAACCAATTGAGGCAGGCACTTTCATTTTAACTGATTGTAGTAGATTGGCTAATTTTCTGTTGCATTCTTGCTTTATTGTTTACAACTTTTCTCCATGTTAGAAATAAACTGCACCTGTTTTGTCTGCTGTAAACAGTTATTATGCTTCAGAAAGGTAATAAACGGTTATTACGCTGGATTTCCTCTGCTTATTCTTAGGACTAACTATGACCGGGATGCTCCCTTTTATCTCGCATGCAAAGTAATTTGGATTCTTGGCTCATTGCATAGTTGGTTTTGTTGATTTAACCTTGTTTTTTTATTTCACTGACTCTCCTTTCCAATAGTTGTTGAACCTTGAGGAGCTAGGACTAGGAAAACTCCACTTTCATCTCTTTCCTTGTCTTTGGTGGTCACTTCTATTTCTTTTTCCAGTCTTTGCAGTCTCTGCAAAGACTGCAATCCTTCTCTGGTCCTCCTCTTTCATCTCTCTGCAATCCTTCACATATGGGGCCACAATTTTTTATTTGTTCTGATTCAAAAAATTGGACTGAACGTGTATCAACAAGAGATACGAGATAAGAAATCTGGTCATGGACAGCTGCAGTTTTTCTTCAACTTGAAAGCTTAAGGGAGGAAGGAGCGAGAGTCCATGAATCTTCTGTTTATTTGTTGGGGTGTTCAAGTGCATTTAAGCAGCATTAATGGCCTTATCTTCGCAGCATATTAGAAAGGTCGCAGATCCTTCAAATACTGGTATCCATGGCTAATATTGTGTTCTATGATACTAACCCTGTATTTGATGTAGGACGAAATGGATATGAAGGGAAATCAGAGGGAAATGATGGAGAAGTAGACGAAAAGGAGGGAGATTTGAAATTAGGATTGTAGCTCTAATACCAAATTGCTGTAGAAAAGGGAAGGAGAGGGAAATTTTCTGAAAGAAATGGAAATTGTGGAAGGATTAGATAGAAGGGAATGAGAAAAGAGACGTGAGGGGTGCAAGTGTCACCATTGACCAATAATTCAATCTGTTCGTCAACAACTGAACAAAAAGAGTAACATAGGTGGACTAATGCACGCATTCAATTCTTAAGCTAAATAAGAGAGAAAATATTACTTCTTAAAACATGACTGGGTAAAATCCTAAGCTTTCTAAAATAGACATAACTTAATATTTTAAATTCTTTATAAAACTACCAAAATGTAAAATAACATAATCTTCTGTTAAATATCAAACTACGAAACCATATTGAATTCCTAGCTCTGGGCTTCTATATTCCTTCATCAATAAGCCTTGCCAAAAGGTAAAGAAAATCAATCCAACATATCTGTGCCATAAATTGCAGCACTTACCTTATCACGTCCTGAAACTTAACAGGTCTAATTAATTATTATTTTTAAAATTTTAAATCCCAAATAAATTCAATAAATAATATTAAGTCCTAAAATTTGGATGTGACAAACCAAATATATAAGACCGACAAATCAAAACTTGCACAGGATCTTATCAGATAATCATCCGGATAATATAAATATGACCTACTCTATAATTATTGTAAGGGAGGTGACAATTCAACCATAATTATGATCAATACAAAATATAATATATTAACTATTCCCAAAATATAATCATGGGCTTATACCCGACCAGACCCAAAATCTAATCACATCAACTACCAATTTAAACTATAGTGGAGCTAAAACTGACCAAATCGAACGAACAATTGACAGATCATATCTATGCTCACACAATGTATTCGAGTCTTCTACTCTAAAGGGATGAATTATGAGACACGTGCTTAGAGCTCAATAAGTATCATATACAAACAAACGGAGAACAATGAATAAGTACCAAATTAGAAAACAAAAATAAATCCAAGTTGCCGATACAAAATTCCAATCATCAAATTCAAAACAAAATCCAATATCCAAATCCAAGAAAATTCAATATCTAAATTTAATAGTAGTCTCGTACTCAAATTAAATATCAAATCTAAACAAATGTCCAATCAAAAAATAATCATCTCGGGACATATATATATATAATAAAAGTGATGCGGATCTATTCTAATAAGCAGATATCCAATCCAAGCCTAAATTTCAAATCCAAATCTAAAGCCCAATTAGCTCGTGATCCAGGGCAGAATCCAATAGCTAGATGATCTAATCGCGTGCACAGAAGTTGAAATAACATCACAATATATAGTCCAAAAGTCCGGATTAAAACATATATTTAAAATCAAATGTACAAGACATACCAAAATTCATCTGTGAGTAAAATCGGCAAATCTCAAATTTAAGTCCAAAATCCAAGTCCAAATATCCAAATCTATGTAGAAATATAAAACGTACACCAAATCTGAGTTCTAATTATTTAAAAACTAATTTGAGGAAAGAATTACTCCTAATCTGATAACCATAGGCCAAATCAAATGCAGATAAGGCTAATATGCTAGACTACCTATGTACTCTGTCTGTCATAAGTAGAGTTGCTTATTATGTGTTGCCACCCGTGACTTTGAGTGCAATTTCTCAAATTATCAGATATATTGGGATGTTCAATTATATATAAATTTTACTAAGTTATACAAAGGGGTGGGTCACTACATCCAGGCCTTTCCTTCCGGCAAAAAGAGATTTCTAATAACAAATTTCCCTGTTAGGACTGGCTATAATTTCTAATAACAACTCCAAAGTTAGTGACCATAGCCCCGGCACATGCATGTGAAAATGCAAGGCCTAATATAAGTTTCATGTATATTTTCGTATACACATACTAATATAAATATATACAATGTCAGGATAGTTACCCATTTTTTAAAAATGACAAAACCTCCAAATATTAACAGAAATAAGACAGAACTCTCAAACAACTGGTACAAAGGTCATGCATGCACAAGGAAAATAAACAGGCTAGTTAAAAGTGCACACTTGAGTTTAAAACTTTCAAATCGAAACAAAACATCATTAGATGGAGAAATAAACAAAGGATAGGGTTAAAGGATACTTGTCTCGACTTTATACCAAGCAGATTTGTCAAAAGGATGCTCCGAGGCACCCAAACTGTGCGCTGCTCTTACCTCAGCTGTGCGTGCCCTTCTCTCTTTTCCCTTCCTCCTCTTTGCCGCACGCTAGGTTCTCCTTTATCTGACGGCGATCCATGACAGCGTGGCGGCGCCGGCCGTGACAGCAGCAACTCTAAAGCGGTTTCTGTAACTGTTGACGGTAGTGTCTCTAGTGACAGCATTGAACCAGCGGTATATGCAAGCACCGCCTTCGCCTTCACCCGATTCTTTCTCTCCTTCTTCTTTCTTTCTTTTCCTTTCTTTCTTTCTTTTCTTTTTTTCACCCCTTTTTTTTCCTCTGCTGCCCGCAGCCGCACTCCCCCCTATTTTATTATTATTATTGTTATTGTTGTTGTTTATTTTTTTCATTTTCCTTTACCCTGCTTTTGTAATCCAACCGGCGCTCGGGCGCCAGCACCAGTGCGCTGCAAACACTAATCCAATTGATTCAAATATCCTTTAAAATTTTACAATATATATATATATATAACTTCCATCGTATCCAAATTACCCAAAATAATAATTTTATCCAAAATAAATCAAATGGAGATTCAGGATATTACATACCTTCCTTCAAAGTCTTTCTCAATACCAAATCTCCAAATGCACTTTCCCCGCAATGCATTATTAAAAGCTTGGAAGTCTCTTATGTCTAAACCCTCTAGCAGTCTAACCCAAGGGCTTCTTCACCATACCTTATCTCACCAAATGGAAGATGAAAAATGTCCCAGAACCTCACATGAGGAATGTTTCATCAAATTCGTGATCTTATTCATAAGAGAACAAGGAATGGGAAAATGAACATAAATATCTAGGAAATGCAGCCAGCATACTTTTGATAAATGTGATCTTACCTCCCTTGAAGAGCTATTGCTTTTTTCACACCCCCTTCTTCTCAAACCTTTTAATGCTAGGGTTCCAATTATTCACATCTCTATTTTGGAAATCACCTGCCACTTCCCACATTTTTCATCCTCACCCAATTTTCCGCCAACCAACAATTTCTGTCTTCCTCTACCTTAGCTGCTACATAAAATTCATCAAGTGTAAATATTTAGGGGATAGAATTTGGTGTTTGTGGAAGCACACAGAGAGGGAGAGTGTGGATTTATTTAATAGTGGTTATTTGTCGTTGCATTCCACATCTTCCATTCTGTATCAAGAAACAAGATATCCATGAAAAATGGATGATTCTGTAGAATTTAGCAACAATGACATTTTAAAAGAATTTCCAGTTTCCATCCTTCTAATGATGCATCACCCTCTGCTGGTTTTTCTTCTCCCCAGTTATGTGCTAATGTAGCCCATGGGTATTGGGTGGCACAGACATGGGCTTTGGATAAATAATATAGATGACAGATTATAAAATGTGCGTAATTTTGTAACAAGTTATTATTTAATGCTCTAGTCATATTCCTATAAACTACTTGTGGTTAGATGTTGGGTGACTAGTCTAGTCAGTAATTTACCAATGTCAGCAGAGCATCCTCTTAGTTGCCTTTACAAGTTTTAGCTTGCCTGGCTACCAAGTTCAAGTTTTGATTTGTAAAGTCTAGGTCTAGATTTGGGAAATAACTGTTAGAAAACTGGTAAGGGAAGAGAGAGAGAGACAGAGACAGACAGACAGATGTTGGTTCAAACATCAGGTCAGATTTATTCTTCACATATTGGTAAGTATGTCTGTGTGGCATGTCTATGGAAGGATAAGAATCTGCACAAATTCCCTTGGCAAGGTAAATATGAGAAATGCATTTCTAATACCTCCATCAGAAAAATTAGACAAAAGTTGTTGAAATATCTCGGGATGGCAGTCATTAGTTGCATGCCCTTGTATGCATTGATATCCCCTGCTTGTGTATAGGATTACTAAGATCTCAGTTGACCCATAGCTTGCCAATTTATGATGCTATCTTTACATTACTCAACGTATTACTTCCTTCTTTATCTTTTTCCACTTGTTCATGTGACATGCTCTATGAACAGCATGCAGGGCCCCATACATGAGATTCCCACATCGTGCAATTCGGAAAGGGTGAGGTATATGCATCTGTACCCTTATAATTCAAAGAGGTTATTTCCGTTGTAGAGAGCCTTATACTATGCTCTCAGAGCAGTGTAAAAGGAAGAATAGAGAGAGTTCATAGAAGATAAACACCACACAACGAGGGAACGCTGAGTGTCATAGACTTTGTAGTTCCACTCTCTTTCACTCACCCCTGTGTGCGCTTCGTAATGTTGGGACTTTAAGGATTCGAACCCAAGGCTCAGTCCATCCTAATAAGTTGAGAAGGTAGTTGCCGCTGGGCTGAAGACCTTTTCAATATTTTTGTTTGGTTAGTATAGTGCATTTCAATCTCTCCATGGGCTGCCTAAGTTGAGTTATTCTTGGAATTGTTGTGTTCTTTATCTTTCCTCCTTCCTCCCCAAAAAAAAAAAAAAAAATCCATTTTCTCTGTCCTGATTTTCAATACTAGAGTTTTTTTATAAAGCCTGTGCCTCTCTCAAAAGAGAAATATAAATTTAAGGAAAAATGTAAAGCTATGAGATGTGTGGTTTGCTGTGTTGCATTTTCTCTAGAAATGCTAAAAAGCTATTATGGTAGTCTAGAGTTATGTTCTGATAAACATTATCATTGTTGTAGTCGCTGCTGATTAATTTGCATTATTATGGTCTTCCATGAAAGGTTGCAATTCATTACTATGGAAGATTGGCAGCGAAACAAGGGTGGCGCTTTGATTCAACATATGATCACAAAGATGACAATGGTGATTCACTCCCATTTGTCTTTGTCCTTGGATCTGGAAGGGTTAGCCCACTTGTTAGTCTTTTGATATTTTGTGGCTCTGTTTATTGGCTAGAAAATATTTTCTGCCTTTTTCATCAAACAATATATTCCCAAGGAAAATAGTAACTTGTCTTTAATTCCCTTTGTTTTGTTATTTAAAGAAATTATTCCTATGGAAATACTTTGTATTGTTTGGAAGAGATGGTTGGCTAGTGGTGATAATAATTGTAGTGGTTAGATGCGGGTGAGGGGAAGCAAGTCCCATCCCCCTTCCACCGCCAGCCTTTTTGTGTTCTAGTTATATTAGATGAAGTCTGGTCCCTGCATTATTTGAAAATTCCATGCCCCCCCTCCTTTGGGTAGTCTGAAGTAGAAAAGCTTTCTTTGCCAAGTGTTGACATCAGAATAGTGCTATGCTTAAGAAACAATCGTTAAAAAGAAATTGATAAAACATTATTTTTCTCTGCATGATATAGTGGGCAGGGCCACTTACTTTTTTGTGTACTTTTTTTCTTTTGGCTAATTGTGCTCTCTTGGATATTGTTCTATTAAATAACCCGATCTCCCCCAAATGAAACTCAGGGTTTTTTTTCTTTTTCTTTTTATTTTACATTCCTTTGGTAATCTAATATGCTTGTATTCAAATTTCCATGTAATTTTTCAGAAAAATCTCTTCAGTTATTTTTAAATAACTCTTATTGTTTGTTAACTATAAGGCCTTTTCATCTGCCTATAGAAGTATTGAAACTTCTCCCCCCTAACACTTAGATTTCTGGCTTAGCCATTAGTAGTGGTGGTTGGGATGCAATGGTATGTTGGAGGTGAGTATGTTGGTAGTGTGGTAAGGAGGTCGTCGGTAGGATAGCGGCTATGGTGGTGGTGTTTTTCATCCAACCAGACATGAGCCTCAATTGTAACTTTCTAGATCGAATAAACAAACTAGTTAGGTCGCTTTGAAAATGATACATGCTATATCAGTAAGTTTGGGGTCTGGGATGCGTGTTTTAATTTGTTGCCAATAAGTATCATTTTGATCCAAAATATGTGCCTGCGCTTAGAAATTTGCTTCTTAACATGTAGTTTGATTGCTGTTCTATTCTGAATGATGAGGTTTCTGGTCAGTTCCCCGTTCATACTGCTCTAATATATGTTGGCATTCCCTTCAGCAGCTCATGTAATTAACTCTAAGTTTGTGTTGTTGTTTTATCCTTCTAACTTAGATTACCAAGGCATTACCATGGCATCATTTCAAATAATTTTGTTGAATTACTGGAATCTTTCAATTTCATGCAGGTTTCATCTAGTATAATTGGTATAAATTTAGGTTCAGCATTTCTGCTGCTTTACTATAATGTGGTCTCTCTTTTTCTCTCACATTCCTGATTCTTTTTTTATTTATAGTAATTTCATATAGTTCGTACTGCTAAATAACAACATCGCAAACAGGTAATTCCGGGTATAGAAGCAGCTGTCAGCTCAATGAAAATCGGTGGCATTCGTCGAGTAATCATCCCACCATCCCAAGGATATCAGAACACATCACAAGAACCCATACCACCTAATGTAAGTTCTTGCATGTCAAATGCTTTTTTTTTTCTATGTTTTTATTGACCCTTATTTTTGGAGAGAAGTAAAGTATAAAACTAATTGATGGTATAATTGAACCGATGGCATGCCATTTGGTATGAAGGATCATATCATAGGGTACCTTCACTTTTATCTTCATTGGACCCTCACCAAGCAATTGTGAGGGTGTTACCTACGTATCAAATCTTTTGTTGGTGAAATAACAGGGGATACATTTATAGATCGAATTAACTTCTTTTGGCTACACAAATAAATAGCTGTTAAATGGTATACTTCTGTTCCTTTCTCCTTCTCTAAACATTTGACTTAAAAGTACCTCTTAATTGTATTATATTAATTATGTTGCAAACTGCAATAGTTTGTTTTTTACCTAAATTTGAGGGGATATATACAACCTAAGCCATATATTTTATAAAGAGACTGTTTCACTAGTTTGAACCCATGACATCTAGGTCGCAAGGCAGCAACCCCCCCTCCTTCCAAAATGAAAAAAAGAAAAAGGGGGAGAAAAAGAAGAGATTATTCTCTTTTCTTCTGGGTGAAGAAGGCTTTTCCTTGTGACAATTAAAATTTGCTGGAATTTTCTGAAATAGTACCTTACAGTGTATGATGCGTTCTTTCAGTTATTATCATTATTTACAAGTGGTGCCCCATGCCACCAGTGTAAATTGTGGACTTCCTACTGATATAGTCCGTAAAAGGAAGATAGTAATTAACAAGAGTTGAAATGACTTCTAGAGGATGAGTCTTGATCTCATGTTCAAGCTGTGGGAAAATCCTCTCTACATTACATGGGTAAAGTGTTATATAAATTGAGTCAGCTGGTGGTTTTAAAGCCACCTACTTCAACTTGTAAACTAGTCATTCATGCAGTCCAAGTTAAGATATAAATATCAGCCAATATATATCTGTATCGAACCTGATTCTAATATTTTTAAATACCACAACAATATCACAATATATTAGCCGATATGACGCTGTGAACTTATGACTCTCAATATTTTTTTCTTTTTGATATATCCGATACTAATACGCGTTGTCTAATATGGTTGATATTAATATAACTGCAACCAATTTTGATACTTATATTTTCATCCATAGTGAGCAAATCTCTCTCTTTTTCATCGGAAACCTTGCACATTATGGTAAATAGCTGGATGTTGTGTTTGGCATTTCAAACTTCTGTGTTTTTTTTACGAGGGAGATTATTTGTTCACGGATTTTTTTTTTTTTCCCCCTGTGGGTAGTTCTTCGACAGGCAGAGGCTGTTTACCACAATTTTCAACCCTACACGTATTTCTAATGGTGAAGGCTCAACATTAGGGACACTTGTTTTTGATATTGAGCTGGTCAGTTTGGGGCATCAATGAATGGAATTTCTTTTATTTTCATTCCTGCTATTCCTACCAGGTAATGATCAGATTGTGTACATCTAATTTTCTCTAGACTTGAAAGCCTCATACACCGGCCACCTTATCGCCTTAATTCCCATGGCCGCAAACTCTCATGTATAATTTGCAGATGCTGGTTGTTGCTATTAAGCAAAATCATCGAAAATAATCTAATCTTTCCGGGTTGATTTTCATTTTGTTTCTTGATTTGAATATAATGGAAGTTTATGATATAAATTTGCCCATTGCTGTATGATGTGTTTAACCATACTTGTTACTCTGTTCTGACATATCCACTGCCTCAGTCTAGTTATAGTAGTTAGACTAGTGACATATTTGAATGAAAGATTATATGTTGTTTTTTTAAAGATTTGAATATAGATGAAGTTCAGTATGTAAGTCGGATTTGGCCCATGATAATGACTGTTGTTTTTTTTCTTTCTGTTTGCATATTTTACTCATTTTAAATGAAGTTAGAGTCGTTTTATTTTGTATTCTTCTCGTACTTTTAGATATAAGATTTTATTATTATAATTTGTATGATGAAGATTATAAGATAAATTTAATATATTTTATATATTATTATAATTTTAACCGTTTAAATTGTTATGATAAATTATTTATCTTTAGAATTATGATGAAAAATAAAAATAAAATGATCCCAATAAGTTTTTTTTTTATGTATTTTAGAAATCTGTTTTCATGTGATATTTAATTAATTTATTTGTTTATTGTTTAGGTTTGGTAACGTAGATAAATGAATAAAATGTGGCTATTTGAGTATATTTTAATAGCATTTTCAAACATTAGGTGTTCATACCAAACATGACTTTTCTTCCTCTTCAAATCTCCAGTTGACATTTTTGGTTTTTTACATAATTTATATAATTTTATAGAATTTACATAATTTGGTTTTTTAATAATCTAAACAGTATAATAAATTTACATTCCAAAGAATAATTTTAAATAAGAAAAGAACATATTTTTATAATAAAAAAAATTTATCAATATAATAAATATGCATTTAAAATTCTAACATTTATTCTAACTGTATATAGAATAAATTAGAAATAAAATATATATTATATGAAATAAAGTGTGAATAAAAATTGTATAAGTGGGCTTGTCCCAAAAATTAAAAATTATTATCCCATTTGGGATTAATTATAGTCACTATCATAGTGGTTAGGTGGTAGTTGAATTATTGCCTCGTAATAAATAAATAAATAATAGAAGAAATAATTCCATTTTGTTTATTATGGTAGTTATTTTTTAGTTTTTTAAATAATTATTATTTTTTTGAGAATAAATGTTTCTACTAAAAATATTTCAATTAAATAATTATTTAAATAAAATAAAACTGAAAAAAAAATCTATTATATTAAATAGAATAAAATGTTACATTTTCTCATCATTCATAATTGATGTTATATTATACCTCTCATTTGAGGGGCCGATTTTGAATACTTACAATCCCATACTTTACCAAAATTTCAACTCACTTAATACTAAACACAAAATCATTTTCAAGCTCAGAAACAAGTGCTTACCTTAGAAAGTGTACTGTGATTTTTTTCTAATAAGATTAAGTCATCCATATTTTAATAAGAATCCTATAGCTCTTACGATAAGTATCATGCAGGATCCACATTATTTCCCGACTGAAATGAACAGGCACCATTTTCAAACAGTTCTTTTCTGTAGCTTATTCCTTTCTTAATGTCTAAAATAATAATTTTCTCACCTAGACAAAAAAATTAGGTTGATTTTTGTCCATCTCTTTTGACTCAAATTTATATTAACTTAAATATCGAAATAATCTTTTCCAAAATATAGAATTTTATAGTAAATATCTTAGCTTATCCTGTATTAGCTCATTTATAAAAATTGTAAACTCAAAGAGATGTATCAACCTGAATTGTAATAAAATAGCCCCATAGATCAAATCACACACAAACAACTCTTAAATTCCTCTTTGCCCAACTTATCATTATGCATGTTTGATTGAATTTAGATTTAAATAAAATTCAAAGATCAAATTTGGACTTGGGTTTATAATGACCCAATCCAAATCTAACATGATTATATTTATGTGTATTATAAATTTATATTTGACTCGAGATATTTTTTAATAAGTAATTGGCATTATAATCCAAACTCTTCATATCACAAACCAAATCAAGAGTTTAGAGATGCAAACTAGTTTTTAAATTTATTCTCTAATACTTAACCAATCAAATTCTAGTTAAAGTAGATTTTTAAAATGTTATATCATAAGATAAGCTTATAAAGATTAGCACTTCACACATATATATTTTTTGTTAAAAGAATATTATTCGAATGATATGTTCTTAACTTTTTTCTTAAATGCATGTAAAGTACTACAAAACTTGTGCCATAACAAATAAATTTTATAATCGTCGATTAATCTTAGACAAAAAAATACCCATTTTGTATCATGGGCCTTTGTATCCGTAAGAGTTTTTAGAGGCAACTTCCTTCTTCTTTTTATATGATCTTTACTTAAGTAAGTTACTTTTCTAGCTGTATAATTACTTTTTCTCTGTAACTCTCTAACTTTCTATGATATGTTTGATTAATGGGAATAAAAATTATATTTTTATTTTATTACCAATGAAATATTTATTTCTATATTTGATTACTTTATTATAGAAAATAATCATTCTCAAACGAATAAATATTTCTCCAAATAAAGGAATAAAAATACCAAAAATTTTTTGGTATTATTTATTTCTTATATCAAAAAAATAACTATTCATAAAAATATTATCATTTTACCTTTAATATTTTCAACATTTATACCATTATTCAAAACCTTATATTATTATTTTTACTATTACTACATATTAAATATTAAAAAGTTAATTTTTAATTTATTCATAATTATTTCAAATAAGTAACCGATTATAAAAATAATAATTTTTAACTCTATTATCATCATATTTTATTTATTAAGAATAATTATTTTATTCCTATCATATTTCATTTCAATTGCCAAATATATTATTAGGTTTAGTTTTATAGTTGTTACTTTTATAACAGAGGGATCCATCACTCTTCAATCACTTTCAACTCCTGAGTGGGCCTCCAACATTCTTCAACATTAGTATGTTTGATGACTCCCTAGGGGAAAAAAGTGTGATGATTTACAAGGGTTGTGCCATGCCTCTACATCACATTTTTCTATAGGATTGTGACATGCCTCTACATCACATTTTTCTATTCTTAGGGTTCAAACCATAATGAGAAAGATTGTGAATTTAATGAGTCTTTTAAAACCGTTAGGTTATATAGATAATTTCCCAAACAAGAAATTTGGATTATAAGTATTGAGGCTTGATTAATAGTTCTCCATTTACTTTATTTAATATGATATTTTAAGTTATATTTAGTTGGCCTCATAATTCAAAATTCAATAAGTCAAACACTCAAACGGGACACTTTTATTTTGATACGATTGTTTGACAGAGTGATTATTAAATTAGTCCTATCATCACACCTTTTTGATGAAATTATTTATAATCAAATGTATTTTTATTAAATTAAACCCTTATGAAAAACCTCCAATTTTATCTTTACTACCAATCTCGATGGCTTTGATTTAGATAGTCGGGTTTGGATTCCTAACATTGTATTGCTTAACCTATCAGGTATGTACATAAACATAAAGATGTAAAAAACATATGCTAGTTGTGTTTAGAATAAAACAAAAATAACCTAGTGTGCAAAAATCTATATAAATAGTGATTTAAATTGCTTTTTTTAATATTATATGATATTAAATTAAGGGATCAGTATAAAAAATTTATATAACTGATCCCTACTTAGTAATTTTTAATATATTATTATTTTAATGTATTACTAACCTAATATTAATATAAAATTAAGTAAAATATTTTATTTTGCTTTATATAATGTAGATTTAGGTCTTAAAATGAGACATGATAGGTGAATTATTCAATGATTAAAGAGCCACGAAATTTTAGTTGTATTATAAATTTAAAATTAGAATATTTATATTTTTGTTTTATAGTTGAAAGTACTTTACATTTAAAAAAACCATTTTTAATGAATTATAAATTTAGATATTAATTCATTAATTACATTAAATAAACTAAAGGAAAAAAATAGTGTGAAGTGAAATTTATATTTGAAATATTGAATTATTAGGGTTTTATCTGATGTAAAGTATTGCCTATCAGATTTAAATTATGAGGGAGTTGCTTTGGTTTGGGATGGCAGAATTGATTCTCTGTCCCTTCTTTAAGCACTCTGTCTCTCTCTCAGCATCTAAACCAATTAGGGTTCCGATTACAGACTCCCACTTTCTAGGGAATTATATTGAAATACAAGGCCAATCACCGACCACCGTATTGCGGAACCTTCATTTATCTGTTTTATATATTTTCTATTCGCTTCACATGTTTGTCTTGGCAATATATTTTTGTATCTTTAATCATTTAGAATGGGACCGATCCGTTTTCTGACGAATCGGCTCCTGGGTTACACTTGATTTTGTCAGAGAGCTACAGAAAGGAATATAATTTCGTTTGATGAACTTCTAAGTGGCGTCTGAATGCTAGAAATTGGAGTTTGGGGGTGATATGCTCTGGGTGCTCCATAATTGACTGAAAAGAAGCTCAGACATCAAGTCGGACTCAATATTTGTTCTGTTTTTCTGTGACAACAAATTGCTAGGAGATGGGTTTTAGGTTTGTTGTTTATTAGTGGGATTTCCTAGATATTTCTGTAGTATCATTCATGAAAACTACCTGTCAGATTTTGGAGTTTCTGGGTTATTCTTAGAGTGGAGTTCATCCTATAGTACGGCGGCTTTTAGTTCATACAACTGCCGCTGTTGTCTCGTGTTTGTTTTGAAAAATACTTTGATAATGGAAGATCAAGATAGCTTTGTTGAAGGATCTTGTGATAATTCAGCCAACTATGTGAGATTAGAAGAAGACGAAGAAGAATTTCGGAGTTGTTGTGGAGATGATGGCGAGTGGAAAGAGAAGGATGAATCTGTGAAGGGTCATGAGGAACGTATCGATCGATCTACCACTAAGATGTACTTTAAGGCCATATCCATGGAAGGGATTGTTGAAGGTAGCTCTGGAGTAACTGGTATCGGGATTGTTCTGGAAAGACCCGGAAATTTCCCCGTTATTTGTGTTCAGAAAAAACTCGACTTTTATGTGGAGGATTCAGTTGCTGATTATCTGGCCTTGATGGATGGTCTTGCTGAGGCTACGAGGAATAACATCAGGCGAATTTCTGCTTGTACTGATTGTAAGGTTCTATGTGATCAGGTATTACTGTTCTCATTCAACTTGTGATTCTTGTTGTTTTATTCCCGGAGATTTTATGCATTATAGACTGAAGCTCTCATTTATCAGTTCCAAGAGATTTGGTGATCACTTTTTGATAATAAATAACTAGGATTTTTCGCTTATTTTCTTTTGGTAGCTCGGTCAACTAAATTAACATATGAGCATTAGAAACAGGTGGAATTGTGATGTTTTAATTGGGAGAATTTAGATTAAGGTTTAAGTACCTGCTACAATATCCAGTAATTTATGCTGTTAAGAATTGTTGGAGGTGCTGTTTCCAATGATGTGATAAGTTTAGGCTTATGGTGATAAGCTTAGGCTTTTGATTTACCTCTCTACTTGGTCAAGAGAGTTATCTGTGTCACAGGTTGACATCTGCGATGAGTATACGTATCAGTTGCTTATACTTCATGATAAGTTCTTTTCTGATTTGGTTTCATTATAGAACTTGGCTCTTGTGGATATTTAAAATTTTAGTCACTATAGGTTACATTACAGTGCAATTGTTTGTATTCGGATCATGTAGCACCAAAAGAAGCATGCAGAATGCTCCACCAGTGCTACTGTTTGTTGTGCTTTATAAATTTTGTAAGGATTTATAAATAATATGCGTGATTCTCAATTTTTGCAAGGAATCACGTGAGTTGTTTTTTATTTGTCATCATCTACTAATGTTTTAGAAGCCTTAAAGCAAAATCTACTAATATAGATTTCATTTCTATTCTGTGACAGATGATCCAGGAGGAAGGCTTTGAAACTCCACTCATGGATGCCTTGAGAGGGAGGATTTTTGAGCTTGCTAGCACACTGGAAGCTTTTAGTGTGAATCTTGTTTCTAGTGTTGAGGTTGAGAGGCCTTTGCAATTAGCCCAGGTAGCAATTGGTATGGTCTCTTTACATTTTAAGGAAGATGGATCACTTGAAAGTTGCTCAATCTGCCGTGAGGATTGGTCATCACTGATGATTGTCACTTTGAAATGTTCTCACAAGTTCTGCTCTCACTGTCTAAGGACATATGTTGATGGAAAAATACAAACCGGTCAACTCCCCATCAGATGCCCTCAGTTGAGATGCAAATATTTGATCTCTTCTTCTGATTGCAAAATGTTTCTCCCATTAGTCACCTATGATTCTCTGGAAAGAGCAATAGCAGAGGACAATGCCCTTAGTTCAGAAAAAACTTACTGCCCCTACCCTAATTGTTCTGTTTTACTTGATCCTCGTGAATGCTATTCTGCTTGGGCAAGTTCATCAAGCCAATCAGATAATAGTTGTGTTGAGTGCCCTGCTTGTCAGAGATTTTTATGTGTAGATTGTGGGGTTCCTTGGCATACTTCATTAAGCTGTGAGGAGTATCAGAACCTTCCACTGGAGGAGAGAGATGCTTCAGACCTTACTTTGCATCGTTTGGCACAGGATAGAAGGTGGAGGCGTTGCCAGCAGTGCCACCGGATGATTGAGCTCACACAAGGCTGCTTCCACATGACTTGCTGGTAAGATTCCGTTTAAGAGATGGTATAGGTGAAGGCTACTCAAAGTTTAGAGCAAAAAAACTGTGAACTTGTAGATTTCTTTTGTCAATGATTGTGTGTGTGAAATTCAGAGTTTGCGGTGCCCTTTTTCTTTTGGTTTTGTGTTTGTTGAGTGGGTTTGGGAGGGGGACGGCAAGGCATAATCTAGTCATAGGCTATAATTGGGGGGCATTAATTAAGCAGAGAAGTTATGATGTTGTGTGTATTAAGAAGCTATAAAAGTGTGCAGCAGGGTATCTGAATTTTTACTTTGATTAGATAATGGGTGAATGCTAGATCTTAAAACTATGCTTTCACTCAAACAAAATACTTTTTTCCTTTTACTTTTGAAAGGGTTACTTCCGCTGTATTTTGGCAAAGAAGTCTCTGAATAATTCTGTTGATTCATGATACTCTGTTATATAGCATCAGGAGAAAAATGCTGAGGCTGGTTTTTAGCTTTACAAAGGGTAGAAATATGGGTATTTGCCAAAAAAAATCAAGGCTGTGCAAGCTAAATATACTCAACTGTGGTGATGATGTAGATGGCTGCTGATTGTTGCATACCTGTGTGGAGGTGTTAGTTTTAACTATCTGGTCTATGAAGAACTGATTTAAGAAACTCAGAAGAAAGGAGATTGTGCCAACTATATCAGAAGCCTTTTGGAAAGCACTAAAACAACAGTTCACTTTTGGTCCTATTCCTGATTGTGATGATCTTTGCATACATTATAACGAGTGAGCCCTATATATCTACTTTAGGTGTATTCATAGTATTTGCTTTCCTACCCCTCTTGTTTGAAAGGATGAGACTACTGGCTCATTTAAAATGAGGTCCCTCTTTGGTTGAGTTGGATAACTCTGTTATCTCTGATCCTTAATTTGGATCGGGAGATCAATGAGAGATTTCTTTTGATCTTTGAGAGGGGAAATGCCTTTTTCTGGCATATGAGATTTTTCTAAGTTTAGGTGATGAGCAAGTTGAATGAAGTGGCGATCAGACTGATGTAGCTTATTGGTTGTATGCTGTGAAACATCAAGCTGAAAAGGAAGAAAAAAGAGAGGAAAAAATTAAAGGAAGACTTAAGTTGGGATGATAATGAATTGATGGCAGTAGTGGGATAAATTGATAACTGTTGGATGTCTTGAAGGTATCTCACCTGGAGAACAAGGTGACTGAAAATTGCTTGCGATAATTTGTCTTTGGCAAACAAACTGTTGGACTGTTAGAGTTTGTTACATTTGTCATGACGACAACATCATGACCATTTGTTATGCCTAAGTAGGCCGTTGTTCAATTACGAAATTGCCTTGGACTTTTGCCATCACATTGGTAGGAGGAAAGGGAAGTACCAGCTATGCTATCCAACAGAAGTTCCAGCTTCATCTCTGTTTTTGGTCCCGTTGTCTCTTGAGAAGTTATCATTTATTGCTCTCTTTGGTTGTCATTAAATAAAAAGTGGTACTAGCTCCCTTCAGAATGTGATTATTTGCTTTGTAAGAATTATATTGTGAGGTGATAATTTATGCCTTTTTTGGTCTTATGGTATGAGATATTCATTTATAACATGATTATAGGTGAAGCATGAACCATGCTTAGGTTAGTTACTTCTAGAGTTGAAAATAGTTGAGCTCGAAACTACAACTTTTGCATGGTGCCCTTGAATGAGCAAGCTAGAAGCTTAAGCAAACAGACCGCTACTAGTTCTAAAAATTCAAAACAAATTCAGTCTACTATAGAATATGATGGATAGTGGTCTGTTTATATATAAAATTTACACCAATTTTCCCTTCTTGCATCAAGCATCAGTACTTGACTGTACTAGCTACCATAAGAAGAATGTTTCTCCTTATCTTTACTAATCCAATCATTGAGCTGATATTCATAAGCTTTTACATGCATATTCTCCATCATTAGTTTTTCAATCACATCACAGGGTCATCTTCCTTGAGTGATACAACCTACAAGATAAAAGTAAAACTCAAAAGTAAGAAATGTTTTTATGGTTTGGTAAATAATATGTCATCACTACTTTCCGTTTTCATTTAATTTCAAATTGAACATGTGGAATTTCTATATAAAGTGTGAAGTATGTGCCAATGCTGTTGCAGTGCCTAGCCTGTATGTTGTCACCTTTCATGAAGACAATTTTTGATAATAGTTTACTCGATTGTCACACATATATCTGAGCTATGTGATTCCTCTACTCCATGCTCAAGAATTTTAGAGCTTCATGTCTTCAACTATAAACGTTAATTTCATTCCATGCTAAGATGAATGAGTGTGAAGAGATACTAAGAGGTAAGAGACAGACTAATGATATCCATAAATATTTTGTTTTTACGCCCATAGAAGATAAGATGAGGGAAGGATACTTAAAACAGTTTTGTCTCAAACATAGGCAAAATGAAATACCTTTGAGAAAAGATGAAACCTACGCGAACTTGAAATGACGTAATAAAATAATAATTTAAATTTTGTTTTTACTCCTGAGGATTTTGCACTAAAGTTAGTACACTCACAAAAGCGAAATTATATAGAAGACCACACTTAAAAGACTTTGCTGTTGTCCTCATTTCTTCAACTGTAACACTCCACACTCGTTTCGTGTTTGGTAAATAAATATCAATTCCTCTTGCATCTTGTCCAATTGCAGGTGTGGACACGAGTTCTGTTTTTCATGTGGTGCTGAATATAGGGACAGCCAGCGGACCTGCCAATGTGCATTTTGGGATGAAGAAAACTCGGAAGAAGATTTTGGGCTGCCGTCTTCCCAGGAAACCGAACAGTGGCCGTGGGACTCATTTGATTCTTTTCCTATGATTCTGGATGCCTACTCCGACCAAGAGAGGTCGCAGCTGGCCCTGATTCAGAGATTCCTTGCTGGTGGTATCAGCCTTGGCGATCATCACCCCCACCAATCGCCTCCTGACTGCACAGACAGCTATGCCGATGCCATGAAGGATTTGCACCAGCTTCCATGGCTGGAGAGGTTTGTTTCTGTCATAAGTGATAATTACTATGAGGACTACACTCACTAAGTTCAAAAGGATTACTGAACATTGAAAATGAAGGGGGATAGTTCTAATTATCTTGTGCAATAGGAGGAGATAAAGATGAGTCCCTCACTCTCTCTCTCTCTCCTCTGTGTTGAAATTGCAGCATCTATAAATAGTTGCTCTGTTCTATTTTCTAGTTTGATGTGGTAATGCTTAAAGGTGATTAGCAATAAAAGAAATCTGTTATCAGATAATAATAATGTTAAGAGTGCAATCCTTTGTGCGCCCATTTCGATGTGGTCCATCTATTTTGTGTGAACCCGCTTTATAGATAGACAGATAGGATGCCACGATAATAATATTTATCATTGGAAAAATGTGGAAATTTTTTACTTAAGAAGCGGTGGGAGTGGAAAGGTGATTCAAAGAATTCAAAGCAAAGGTGATACTACCTTAATGGTTGGACACATTTTGGATGCCCTTGGGAGACTTTGGGGTGGCTGATATCTCATTTATTTATTCATCACAAACTCATATAATATATGAATAGATAGACGCTATATCACTTAAGCGTATTCTAAATATGATTCCTTCCAAATATTTTTTTGGTATCACCCTAGGTGTTAACATGTGGTGCGTGCGTTTATGCGGAGTTTCTTTGTAATGTTGAGAGCAGGCTATTTGTATATGATTTTCTCTATAAAGTCAGTAATGTGAGAGTCCCTAATCTCAATGAAAGAAGGATCATGTTGGGTCACTGATAATTTAGTGTAAAATTTTGTGGGATATTTTGTTATGGGTTAGATACGGTTGAGTATAATATTAAACTGGTTTGAACAGTTGTGCTGTTTCCCATATGTAGTGTAATGTCTATCAAAGCTATTGCATCATGGATAGGAGTGGCCAAAGATGCTTGGATAAGATAATATATTCTAAAGTAAACTCGGAGTAATATAATTCTAAATGGTTATAGTTGCCAGCATAAGTAGGTTGTGTTTAATTCTGGGAAATAATTAAGTACAGATAAGAAGAAAAAAAATATTTGTAATATTAAGTGTTTATGATATGTTTTATTTTATTTTGTTTTTTGTTGGCAAATAAACAAGGAAAAATTTTCATAAGAAAATTTTCTATTTTTATGTGAATTTTGGTCAATATTTTGGTTTTTTTTTTTTTCACTTTTTTTTTCTTTTTAGTTTTTTTTTTTTTATAAAATCAAACAGACACTTCAAAATTTTCACGAGGAAAATGGATTATTGGTATTGTAAGGATAAATGTCTGTCTATATTAAAAGGCGCAGGCCTATTCTTAGTGTTTCTATATCAACATGCCCCACATTTGATAACGTTTTAGGGTAGATTTGATTTAAATCATATATGATTGAAATTTATAATCAATGGCTAATTTTGTTCGTATTGTTAATTTTTGAAGCTTGAAGAAATCTAAAAATTGTCTGAAAACTCAAAATTTGATGAAAGCAGAGTACTTAAAATTTTATGAAATTACGTATAAGTATTTAAACTTGGAAGTTGAATAAATATGTCTGACAAGCAGTGAGTTCACACTAGTTTACACTTTTTACCTACTCAGGAAAATGTTAAAAATGCATTACTATAAAATATATCTATTCTAATATAAAAGTTTAGATAATTTATTCTTATATAAACCTGTTCATATAAATAGATAAATACATTAACGCGTCATTTGAGGGTGTCCTTTGGTACCAACAAAATTGCTTTTTAGGAAATTGAGTTTACTATAATAAAAAACTTTACAAAAATAAAAACACCCATAGAAAATAACAAAATGATCTTTTTATACTACGAGTTGAAAAAAAAAAAAAAAAACTCTCTGGAATTAACATAGGATAGGACAGACTAAAAGGAAAATATTCTCAGGCTGCTATGTGGGCTGTTATGTAGGTGTAACAATCCCTTGGAGCTTCCAACCGCCAAATCCTGCCAACGAAAATGCCTGCAAATTTCACACTCGTCAAAACTACAGAAATTAAACGTAAATTTTTGAGATTGAATTCCCAACTCTAAATGACTTAAGGAAGATGTATAGTAATTAGCTGATACGTTCACATATGCTACTCATCCAACTTATCATGTTGTCGCTGCCATAAGGAAAAATAAACCGATTAAAGTCCTTCCTTACTGGGTGGGATTTGGCAAGATGAAATCTTTGCATACATTCAGTTTCAAAGGCAAAAGAGTGGGAAGAGAATTCAGCTCTTACCAAACAACTCAATTCCACGGCAAAAGAACGAAGAAAGTCTCCCTTAAAATTCAAGAGTAGAGGAGAAAACGAATGAAGGGCGATATCTCATGTAAATGGGCATATAAGAATGATTCTTTCTATAAGCAAAGCAGCAAAGTTCATGTGGCATATGGATGAGAGGTTTTAACCGGTTAGGAACAAAAGCAAACTGGGTAAGGGAATGCTTCTCATCTCAATGAATGATAGTATTGCACACTTTCTTCTGGAAAAGACTCTCAGTTTGCTTCCTAAACACTTATGGTGCCAATTAGAATGAGAGGAGAGAAAAGAAAAAGAAAAAGCTATTACAATCCATTTGGACTATGATTTGTGTTCTATTCTTCGTTGATTTTGGATATGTTATTCTAGCTATAGTGTAGACCGTTTATATTGGTTGTTTCGTATCTTTTCCTCCCATACTTGTTTGTTGGTTGACTTTTTCACTTGTAAGGTGTTATAACCTAAGGTATTTAATGGACTTGCTGTAACCGGAATGCGGCAAATATTGTAGGAAGGAATCTTCAACGTGTGGCTTTTTCCCTTCTTGTTATTTAATGTTAAGAAAGTACCCAATACGTTCCACGTTTCTTTCCATTACTCAGATTACCAAGATACCAAAAAATTAAACATAAAGAAGAAAGAGTTGACCCAGTACAGGTATATTGTAGGCTCTAGGGGGAGGATCAAATGGTGCAGTATTACCCTACTATGCAGAGAGGCCGTTTATATGGTTTGAACCCATAATCTCCGTATTAAAATGAATCAACCTTATAATTGTGCTAAGGCTAAATTATCAAGTTTCCCTCGGATGACAAGATTTGTCCTCCAGGAAGTTCCTATGCCAATCACTATCCACAGATAATACAATTCACTGAAGTGGGATCTCAAAGCCGTCAAGCAAGTTTCCCCACCTTTAATGTTTACAATTCACTGAAGTGGGATCTCAAAGCCTCAAAGCCGTCAAGCAAGTTTCCCCACCTTTAATGTTTACAATTCACTGAAGTGGGATCTCAAAGCTGTCAAGCAAGTTTCCCCACTTTTAATGTTTAATTTTTTAATTTCTTTTGTTTTGGGGGGGGGGGGGGGGGGGTCTGTGAGGAAGTTTATGGCATGCAAAGGGAACTAGATTTCTTGCTGCTAGGTTTTATTATACCTGCTATAATGTATTTTTGTTCCCTGTACCCCAAAATTATTGTCATGATTTGCATCAAAAGAAAAAGGATAAAAAAAAAAAAAGAATTCTGTTGCTTCATCTTGCGGCATTCGTTCTCACCACTTGGGCAGAGAAAGTAATGGTGACATTGGGTGCAGTGTCGTTCGTGTGAATTCAACAAAAAGATCCATATTGATACCAATATTAATATTGATTATAGCTGTAACAGTATTGGATATATTGAACAAAATATATCAACATCAGATATATTTAAAAAAAAAATTTCTAAAACTTTTGTAAGTTGGCAAGGGCACATCGGTCAACATATTAGGTAAATATTGAGTAATATCAATCGATACCTTGAATACTAGCTAATATATCGCCGATACAATAACATATTATGGTATTCTCACAATATTATGAAATATCAATATTGGAAGATTAGATACTGATACATATCATCTTTAGCTCTCTTATCAAAATGAACAATGACTAAATATTTTGGCATAAAAGGAACTACAGGCATATTAATATAGATGATGGCTGAAGAAATCCTACCTCTTTCCAGGATCTTCCCGTTGCTTCGAGCAAAGCAGCATTACATGTCTTCAATTCTACAGAACTGCCTGTGAGCATGGAGGCAGCTTCTTCCCATCCCTTATTATGGCCCATACACCTGTACAATTATTAAAATAGGCTTCTGAAATTCTTGAGATGACACATTCAGTAAGCAGGAGACATATGATGCCACAAAGATGAATATCAGCAACCATAACTACGTAAATTTCATTTCCTTACATCAGTAATTCAAGAAAGTGGAAAGATTAATGATGACGTGACATATATGATAATGTAGGTTGGTTCGGAAATTTGTATTTAGGTGTGGTTTGTGAAAATGTTATCATACAGATACTGAACATACTATACATTTTAGTTATTAAGTCCGATTCCAAAGACAATATCAGGCCTTGTGCAAATTAAAGATTAATAATGACGTAACACATACGATAGTGTAAGCAGGTTTGGAAAATTATATTAAGATTGGTTTGTGAAAATTTTATCAGACAACTATTAAATCTACTATACTTTTTAGTTAATCAGCCCAACCCCAAAGACAATATCAAGCCTTGTGCAAATTAATTATCTGTTGTCTACCATTTCACCATTTGATTCCACATTTCAAGAGGGTACTAACCGAATTGTTATCATCAGTTTTGAAATTTTTGAGAACTTCTTTAACATAATTCTTAAGAGATGAAAATCCCATTCCCAATCTGCTTCACTTAAGTGCCAAGGTAGTGAAGCATAAGGCCAATGCCTGTCATCTTGAACTATAGAAATATAACTTGCTTGAATTCTTCAGCCATGCTATGACTATTGCTTATAAATATCAAGTCAGCTACATATAAGCAATTAATAAAAATACCCCAATTGTCATTGGCCTTTGTGCAATGGGTATGCTCATGACGACACTTAGAGAATTTACTCTCTAGGAAATACTCGTTAATTATGGGATTCTATGCCTTTGATGCTTGCTTCAAGCTTGACAAGGCTTTCTTAAATCCAAAACTTCAACTTCTGGCCCTTTCACAATATACCCCAAAGGTTATGACATGAGTGTTAATTCCTAGTGTTCATATGTTATGATGTGAATATAACACACCAATTCATTATATATGGATGATAAAACTTCAAAGGAATCTTCATCCTCCAGTGTTCCATGTAGCCTTTTTCAACAATCTCCCACAAATTTTGAAATCACAATATCGCCTTCTACGGATCCAAAGAACTCCCACATGTTGGCAGTAGTAGCAAAGAGGCAGTAGCTGCTATGGAAAAACTGGATACTTCTGCTTGTTTCTTTGCCTTTTTGTTTTAATGTAGTCACAAAGTAGCTAGTATAATACAGAGATGGAAACCAAGGATGTGGGGATAGTAAAGGAATCAAGACCTTTTGGTTTTGATACCAATTTGTAGTAGGATGGAAACAGAAGGAAAAGGGTGAGATGGGAGGAATGAGATGAAAAATCAGCAAAACATGGAAATCAATGGGAAATCAATAAAAACAGGGAAGAATGGAAAATTAGAGACAGGAAGACATAGAATTTCCATAATCTGGAAATTCAAATGACAATTCAAGTCTATGAAGGATATAAGTATCCTTCCCTTGTAATAGAAAATCAGTAAACAAAACGATATGTAAAATTCAAAAACAATGATAGTGTGATAAGGAAAATATACTAAGTCTATCCAACTAACGCACAGAAATCAATATAAATTCAAATCTTCTAATATCCTAGGCCTCATAAACCCTCCCTGCATCATTTGTGCAGCAAGTGAACTCACATAACTGTAAGAACCTCGTCCCTAGCAAATTTGCATATGATTTGTTGAAGGTGCTCAGCAGTCTGGCCATCCAATGCAGCAATAGAATAAAAACTTGAAATAAAATGAACTTCAGCATCTAAGAAGCATCTGACTTGATCTTGCATTATCGAAAGTGTTTGCCTTGTCCTGACAGCATCACTACAAAAATAAACCAAAGGAGAAATTCAAATGAATGATGTGGAGATGATATGATAACAAATATTCAGTGTCATAGATCAATCATTATCAATGTTTTGTACTATTAACCTAACCTAGATAAGATGAGCTCAGGCAACCAACCCAACATTTGGAGCTTATGAGAAACAATGATAGCATCAGCTTGTCCATCTTTACTGAGAGGGCGATCGTGATCTAGGAAAACCAGCACCGAAGCCAAAGATTTAGAGCATTGATTTATCTTTCTAGGACATATCAAGGAGAAATACGGCCATAGTAGGTGAATTGGATTTCTATGGAAAATGGAAAATATACACTTGTAAAAAAGCATTGGAATTGAAACTCAAGACAGGAGCCTCAACTATATAAATAACAATGTTTTTTTTTCTATATTAAGAGCATGGAAATGCAGGAATAAAGCTGCATACACTTGGTCCCACAATGTGGGACCTCCTGCTCCGTGCCACCATTGTATGAAATTTCAATGATCTAGATAATGAAATTCAAAATCGTTACATTTGCTTTGGACAAAGTTGTCTTTGTTAATTCTCAGCAGAAGCTACATATACCTCTTAAGGCATTTCCCTAAGGAATTCAGGGGCATTTTTTCTGAGACTTTGGTACTTTGCTGTTTCTTCAGAACTTATTGCTCTCCACCACTGCATTTCTCTTCTCCCTTTTGAGATTCTTTTCTTTCGTGTGAAAGATAATAGTTGTAGAAGCCAAAGGATGCACCAAAGTCTCACACTTCTCTTCTAAAAATGTTGGCACAGTGCATGAGATTTCCCATACTCTCTAGGAAGAGTCAGATATATATAACATTATCCCTACAGCACAAAAAGGTTGCTTTGTAATTTAAAATTCTGACATCCACAACATAAAGGAGCAACCTTATTGCTACGACAAGACTCAGCTTCTAGATAGTTTGCTCCTAAACGTTTATAATTCTATTGCACTAGTCTTTAGTATAACTTACAATTAAAAATTCCACCTTCTAACACTTTGAACATCATACCCAAGCCTACATAATCCATATGCAACTGCTTACTCAGTATAAAAATCTAGAAATATTGATCACATGTTCTAGACTTGGGGCATGATTGGATTAGTTGTGATGTGGGTAAAGTTTACAAAGTAACTCAAATAGATAAAGAAAGAGAGAGGAGAAAAAGAGAGAACGCTACCCACCCAGTGCCACTCCCAATAATCACCACCACCGTCGACAGCCAATCACTGCCCCTGAGCCAGCCTTCCACCACCACCTCCGTCCCAATTTTTTTTTTCCTCCTATAATTTCCTACAGTATGCCAGTTGAACTTTAATCAATATCTTCAAAAAAGAATTACAAACTCCACCAAACGCCAACAGAAACAACACTTCAATGTCCCTAGGCATAACCTTGGTTGGCAGACAATTACTGCAAGACACCATGACAGCATTTATCTTACATAAACTCCTACAGCTATTCCAGCCATCTTTTCTCTTCAACTTTCCCTAGTCTTGGCCATCACAGTGTGATAAGCACATTGCTTTGATTGCTTTCACAATCTGTTGTTTTCTGAAGTGTGTTGAGTTATAAATTCTGGTATTACTCTCAGCCCAGATAGAATAGCATGGACAGGTCTTTTAGCTTTCCACTGAAGAGTTCTAACTGTCCTGTTCACGTAACCAGTTCACCTCAGCTTCAAGGAGTTTCCCCAACCTCTGATGCCAGCCACACTGTTATTCAGCAGAGATTTGACATGGAATAAGAGCAGCAAAAGAAGAGATGGTGGTGCTCTTCCCCATTCAAATTGCATGGCATACACTGATTGTGATGTATAACATGGCATTTCATTCTATATTGGGTTGCTAGCTTTTGGTGCACAACTAGCCAGATGACATAAGCATGGCTATTATACTAGCACTACACCAGAGACTATTGTCCACTTCACTTGCTCTCTATAGTTTCCCAGGTCACAATTTTACCCTTATAACATGGCATTTCATTCTATCTCAGGTTGCTAGCTTTTGGTGCACAACTAGGCAGACGACAAAAGCATGGTTATTATGCTAGCACTAGACCAGAGACCATTGTCCACTTCACTTGTTCTCTATGGTTTCCCCAGCTCACGATTTTACCCTTATAACACCATTGTGGAACTGCTGCTGAACATTCTGCTGAGAACTAAATCTCAGATGTAGCTTACCTGTAGCAACCGGCAACTTTCTCCAAAGTCCAGAACAATAAACAGTACCTCTCCAAGCTCCTCATATATTATCCATTTTGACATCAGTGGATTGAAGCCACTGTGACGCAGAACCCTCATCCGATCAAAGAAAACTCAACTAGTCATCTATCAACTCCACCAAATTAACATAGATCCAAGTTAATAGACTGAAATTGTAAAAGAAGAAAACAACTAAGGCAATTCGACCAGATGAGGGAAATCAATTATTAGACTAGACAATAATGAAAACATCTCTTTGTTAGGTCACGCCAACAAGTCATCAAGAGGGAAGAGAATCTTTCTTCTACATTGCTAACCATGAGTTCAGGTTTCCAGCTGCCCAAAAGTGGAGTTCCACATAGCTTATTTCAAAATACAATAATAGGTTTTGTAATGAAAGTAATGTTGTTAGGAAAGAAATATACTAGGAAATAATATGGGGAAGTTGTCAGTCGTTGGAAGTATCATAACCGAAAAATATCATAACTAGAGGATGGGGATTTGTTAGAAATACCTTAGGCTAAAATATGAGTAATCAATCACACGTAATTTCCTCTTTTGAATTCCTCCATACTCTGTAGTTAATACAGTAGAGCAGAAAAATGATAATTATCTGCTGCTCTGCTCATTATATGCCAAACCCTAATTCTCAAAGATTTTAACTGTCAGATTAACCCCCAAGTATGTGAATTTTCAATTGCGACATTTCCCAATCGCACTCAATCCAAAGGTTTTCTTTGTCATATACATAGGACAAAAGCCATAGATGTTTAGATAAGGCTTAGGCTCCATATAGCACTACTTTTGAATCCCAATCCTCATCCTTTATTTGGGCAGCGCACAACATCCCAAGATGGCAGAGTCCTCTTTCTATGCATATCTTTTCTATTCCAACACAATTGTCCACGTATACTATCCAGTTCTTTTTAAAACCTTCTTAGAGTAGCAAGAATATGCTAGTCCAGTACAGCTGTAGGCAGAAAAGGACTAATTGTCCAAGAAGATATCTGCCTGCATGAGAGAGGTATTTAGCAATCGAGCTTTTAACTCAAGCAAGGATTTTGTCTATTTGAGGTTGGCCATTGGTGTCACTTCATTGTGACCTTGACGTCCCTAGCTCAAAACACAAAAACAATCTCTCTACAATCCGGGGTAAGGCTACATATATATGACACTCTCAAGAATTGGAAGGCCCTTTAACCGATTGTACGCTAATCTACTCACAGAAAGGGGAACTCCTAAGTTCTTAGCTGGAAGAGAGCCCCCACAGAATCCTAATTTATTAAGCATTAGCCACTTCTGCTCTCGTCAGTGACACCACAAACAGATCTGAGTATCTCAGTAAGGTTCACTTGAAGACCAGACACACAGAACTGCAAGAAGCAACCATGAAGAAATGAGAGGGAACCAATATCACCTTTGCAAAATATTAGTGAATCATCACAAAGAAAGAAGAGCTATATTTAATTTAGAGCATCTTGGATGGAAGTTGAATTTTGGATTTAGTGCAACGTTCCTAAATTTCTTTACAAGTATTATATGCCCAACAAAAATAGGTAAATGGAGATAGAATCCTCCTGACTCAATCTTCTCTTGGCTGACAAGATAACCATGGAACTCACCATTAAATATGTGCAACCTTAGTTTTAGTAGTACTGGTTCAGGCCGTTACTCATTGGATATGAAAAGGGAAGCCCACAGACATGCAATAGCTGCTCCAAGAAAATCCATTCAATTAAGTTGTAGAGGACTCTCCAATATCTAACTACAAGATACATCTAGGACAGACCGCCTCATAATGTTTCACAATATTATGACAAAGAGAGACACTTTCACCAGTACTTAGTTTCTTGACAAAAGTACGTTTAGGTTAGATCCACAATCTCTTAGAAGGAATCTTAAAAAAGACCTTGTAACAGATTATCGGTTGATAACTAGCTTATTATAATTTTGGAATGATTGAGACTGCATTGATAATTGATATACTTGAGCATATTTTTCTAAACTGAAGAAGTGCAATATAGCAGTAGCAAAATCTTCACCCACAATGGACCAGGCTGCTTTGAAAAAACAGGAGGTCAATCAATTAGTCCAGGAAATTAATTTCCTGGGAAGAGAATAATTGTCATGCTACAAACCCAACACAACCAGGTTGGTTCGTCACAAATCATAAACATTCACCAAAAAATAAATAAATGAATATCTACAAATTCCATAACAACTCATCCAACAATGACATCATCCCCAAAAATAGTTCGGCAATTCTGAACTTAAAATGTTAAATAAGGGGTGACTACAAATAGCCAAATAAGTAAGACAATTAAAACATCTATTCTTTAAGAATTGAGGCCAATAAATAATGAGGGAACAATAAACTTAAATTGGCATCCAAAGATATAAATAATTACATGATCTTAATAGCTTTCAACAGGAAAGAATAAACATACACACCTAAATGACCATCTCAAAAAAATGGAGACATATCAATGGTAAAATCAATTGTCATGAAGCCACCATGTAGATCATAATAACCTATATGTAGCCTTGCCGGGTACAAAACAATAATTGCATTTGTAATCGTTGTCCTGATAGCTCTACCTTACAAAGCTCCATTAGTATAGTCGGTATACATTTTCCTGCTTTGTGATAGCTCCACATTATCTTATGTAGCCCTCTCCCAGGTAGCCCTTTTCGTGACTAGGCTCGAAGAAAAATTCCATAACATAATTCCTCTTTAAAAATTCACATGGATCCAATAATTTTTCATATATTTCATTCACAAATTGATGATTTCCAACAAATATCAGAAGTCATATATTTCTCATATGATTTATGAGACAACAAAAGATAAGCTCAACAAATGGATTGGCCACATATTCTCTTCTTGTTTTGCTTTCTGCTTTTCTATTGTTTTCTCCTGCATCAGCCTTTTTCCTTTCAGTTCTCCATCTGCCTGCTTTCTCTCTCTCCTCTTTTTTATCATTTCAATCAGCTGGTGCTCTAGCAACAGCAACCTCAGCCACCAGGTGGCATGTGGCTTCCAAGTGTCACCACCCCTCAGTCTTCTTTTTCTCCGAGTCTGAATAATGCCTCTTTAACTATTTCTATAATGACAGAAAAGCACAGGAACTGTCTCTGGCTTTCAGTTAAGAGTTCTCTCTATTACAGGGAGCAGGGTTTCCAAACATTGCCTAAAGACAATCAAATGCTCACCACGTTGAAGTTACCTTGAAAACTCTAAGGAATTTCTACATTTCAACAAACAAATACCTGCCAACCAAGTAAAAATTAAAAAAAAAAAAAAGAACTTTGTATTTGGTCAGATAATATATCTAAGAAATAAGAATGGACCAAAATCTATGTAAAGTCTTTGCATTGGATTCATTGCGTAGCAACTCATCAACAATCATAGCAAAATTAGATTTACAACAGAGTCTTTACAGTACAAGGGCAAGGAGAATAAGGATCATTTGGCTGGTAAATGAGAGAGAAAAGATGACAACCCTAGAATCAGAGTAACCTCAAGAATCAGGTCCTTTTTTGCATAGGACGTGAGATCCTTAACTAATCTTTCAGTAATGAACTAGAATCATCCTTTCTGGTTCTCAGTGGCCAGCAGGTGGTGAAGGGGATATTTTGGTTTGTACCCTAGGCATCGAAGTCAAAATGATCCTCTCCTCATGTCTCACGTTACCTTGTTTTTTCACCAAATTAAACACATAATGGGTAACCCAACGCATCAAAATATTGAAAACTGAAATATTTTGAAACTTTGTGAATTGCACTGATTAACAATAAAAGCCAAGTTCACAATCAATAAGGTAGCTAAGAGTCAAGAAAAATAAGGAATGTTCAACAGCAAAGCTTAGCTTATATAGAGCATGCACTAGAAACTTTTGATCCAAAAGGACCCTATCCATTTCATCAAAATTGCACAAAACCGGCAAAAAGAAAACAGATTAAATGAACAATCATCCGGTAGATGAGTTGGTCACTTCCCCTCTTAACTGATGGTCGTCAGTCACATTCCAACTCCCACCACAACCTCCAACATAAAAGGGCAAATTTTGTATTATCTTTTGCATTTATGCTTACTAGCATTTTATTTATCATATCACCAAAATGAACCTACAAATAAAGGAGTACATCTTACATGTTCTAACAACAAAACTAGTGCAAAGCGTCAGAATAATTGCTGAACTGACTCATCTGCAAACAAAATTGCTTAGGCATTGCCAAAACAACAGGGTTTTTTTTTCCTGTTGGAAGGGAAGGGTGGAAGTATCGTAATGGAATATTCTCTTTTTCTATAATTATGAAGTGTACCAACTTTCCAGGCTCCCCTCCACTTCTTATTTGTAGCCTGTTTCTCATAATTTCTAATTTATTGAAAGAAGTGGGGAAGGAAAAGCTACTGCTGCATGCATTGGTGCCAACAAACCACAAAAACTTTTCAGTTTCGTCGTTAAACAAATCATCCTATTCCAATGGATGAAATATTACCAAAAAGAAGATTTTTTTTATGCAACTTTGAAATTCTGAAGGATAGTGTTGGAGAGGCCATAGTAAAGAGGGCATTGAAGCAATATGACCGATTAGGCATCACTATTTAGTTGAGTAATACATTTAATACTCTCTCTGGTCGAGGAAATTTGCCTAATACACTTCACAACACTACCAGACATTTTAATTATGCACACTCAGCCAAACTTGAGTATTAATTTCCGGAATTAAACAAGTTCGTACAGCACATTCAACTCAAGCTCAATCCCAATATAAAGGCAGTTACGATTTGGAAAGACAGGGAGATGAATGGAAGGACCGGATAACGGAAGTTTGAAAATTAATACCTCGCAATGAACGATCTTCCCAGGAACTCTCAGCGTGTCGAAGCATAACCAGGCGACGAGTCTGTGAAGATCCCGAGACCGATTCTTCAGAGGCAGATCCTTCAGTATTCTCAAGCGTCAGAGATCTAGCGAGCGGACGTTTGGGGCTTTTAAAGGAAAATGGGGAGACCGGAACCAATGCAACAGAAGATGGGTAGAAGGAAGAGGCAGTAGGGTAAGGTGTATTAGCACAGAAGATAGCATTCATGGCGGCCTTGAATTGAAGTTTCTAGTCTCTCGCAATTTGCATACTCCTTGCTCGTATATCCAACCTGATTGAGATCTGCGGATAGCATTCACTAGCAGTCTGCCATTATCAGAGCAGATCAGATCATCAAAACGCACACGTTCATCCATTTTTGTGTGACCACGACGAAGGGCATGTTAAAAGATTTTTTTGCCGGAAATTATAAATACCCAATTACAGCATTTTGTGTCACTCTATAGCCTATTTTAATTTTCCCATTTTTAGACTATAATTTACCCTACATATAAAAAATAAATCATAAATAAATAAAATAATATTTATTAATTTACCGTATAGCAGAAATTGCTCTATCATAATTTAACTTGCTAATTTTAAAAAATAAAATAAAATGACATATATTTGACACCGGATATGCACTAATTAAAAAAATTCCATTTAAATGTCTCAAATGTTATATAAAATATTTTTAATAATATTATATCTCATCTATCTATTTAAATTGGTATACTCATATAAAAATAAACAGATAAATATTATATTATATGAGGATATCGAAAGAGTGGCTAACTAGTGCTCCAAAATACTTTTTCATATTTTAGCAAACTAAATGAATATCCTTGAGATATTTTTGAATACTCTTCAGCCACATTTTGGGTATCAGTGGATGACATTTACATCAATTAATTCATCTATTTATGTGTGAGCTTGTAATACATAAGACTGTCATACTATCAACGATATCGTAAATATAATTAAAGAATATCTTTCTAATACCAATGTATCGAAAAACATTATTATCTTATTTACTATATATGTGCCAACCCAGACCCGCTGATCCCTCAGGCCAAGCACGACCCTTGCCATGCCAAGACTAAGATCCCTAACATTGTACTCTGGTACCAATGATATGGCGACCCTGAACCTTCCCAATAGCGTCATTCGATCGCTTATTGCAAAAGAGCATCAATCTCATCCAAACATCAATATCATCATACTATAAATGATAAGTACGACTATTAAATTCTAATAAAAAAATCTAAATACATCTAAAATTATAGAAAAAAAAAATACAACCTCCTAAAACCAACATCAAAATAAAGTTTATACTTGAATGTATATTAATATCAAAACATCTAAAAACTTGAGTTAATGCCTATTCCATTACTCTCTCCAACTTTAAGAATCAACCCATCGCCATAATATGCGCTTCTCTGAAAAAAAAAATAATAATAAATTAAATACCCAACAAGTAATTTTTACTAAAATAAGAGCAATGAAAGTTAATCAATTCATGAAACTTATTTATCAATAAATGCTCTGAGTACAAAGATAATATATAATATACAATGCAATAATAGTTCTTCAGATATGAACAGCTCAATAATAATTATTGAAATCAATAAATAATCAACAATGTTAGAGCTCAATAAACATAAAAATAACATTCACGATATCAACTCAATAGATAATATTAATATCCTATATGATATTCACTATATTTCAACAAATCTCAAAATAAATAATGTAATCTTAAAATATCCCAGATACTAAGATAATAACAACATGAGATAATAATATCCATAGATCCTATTCTATCATTTTAAACCAAATGTTAATGTATTTACGCCATCATTAGTTGGATAACTACCATAAGTTCTTCGACGTTCATGCTAAGAAACTAGCCTTACAGTTCCTCCTAGGATACTATAGATACTATGACCATATTACGTCAAATATCCCTTGGCATGGATATCAAATTCTACGATAACCATAAGGTTATAAGTATTCCACTATAAAATTTATTGACCTCAACTACTGAAATTGATTCAATATTTAAAAAACAATGTAGATTATCTTAACATCTTATAAACTTACATTTGCCTAAATACCTTAAAATTTTTATACATTCTTATTTATTAAGTCATAAAATGTCAATAAAATATACTCATATGAATCGAAGGATAATACCAACAAATCAAGAAAATGAAAGAATAGAGGAATTAATATTAGAATCTAAGTACCTCATATGGTCATATCTATTTCTTTAAGGTCCACAAAAATCTTTTAAACTCAACATTATTTTGGAAATCATGCTCCTAGGTCTCAAACTCTATGATTTGTAATTCATTCTTGAAACTTTCACTCTAATGTTCGAACGGATACCTTTAGCATTCAAATGACATTCAAACGCTACCGAAATGCCGAGCACTATACTATATGAAATAAAGTTAAATCTTAATTAAGTTGTTATTCTTACCACCAAGGTCTTATAACAATTAATCATATAATTATTTTTCATAAAATTAATCAATATTCTATAAATCCACGAAACTCTTTAAACCATTGTCTGGTGTTCGAATGTTGTTTTGAACGAACGACAATTAAACATCAGATCTAACACCTTTACTTTAGATGTAGATTTGCATATAAATATAACTTTAACACAAGTTTATACTATCTTTCAATATATTATCACATATCATACAATCAAAATATAATCCTTCTAATGTCACGAAATCAGCATGTAGTGAATATATGTCATAAACTAAGCACTACATTCGAATGGTGTTAAAATGTTACGGCAATAGAATTGTGGCGTTCAAATTTTTGCTTAAACATTAACTAAACGTCACGCATAACTTGATTGGCATGTAAAAGTTAGTCTAACGGACACAAAACATCATTCTATCATAAGTCTACAATTTCTCTTGGATAACCATAAATATATAATATAAAAGGAATTACCAAAAATAATAAAAAAGAAAGCTACAAGTAAACTTATCTCTAATACTTTCTTCTTTCTTTTCTCATTCTTTTTTTTTCTCAGATTTCAACTCCTCTTCCTCTTGATTACCTCTCCCAAGAATTTTTCTAACCATCCTCTAAACCCAAGTGTTATATTTGTAAAGAAGTAAGGGAAAACCTAATAGCTTTTAAAGTTTGGAAGACAAAAGGGGAGGCCTACTAGGGTTTAAGTTTCCCTCCACTATATTTGAATTTTTCTCACTTAATTTTAACAGAAATCTACTGATCCTTGCCTTTTATTCTAACCATGTTGCCACTCCCAAATTGCTAATAAAATATCTTCTAGTATAAAACCTAAGTGGCAGCTAGGTTTGTGAATTTTCCCTCTAATTTATGTAAGTTAAATTTGAATATTATATGACAATTATTTGATTTATATTTTGCTCCAAATTTTAAAAATTTGGCCTAGTCTCATTATTCCAATAAGCCAAGAAAATTACTTCCCCAAAATGCATCCAAGTGGGAGGCCAGGTTAGGGTTTGTACAAATTTTCACTATTAAATAGTGTATTTCAAATTTTAAATTATAATGCAATGAAGGTCTTGCCTTCTGACATCACAATCAACTGAGTCATCCTTTTCAATAAGCCTAGTGTGGAGCTTCTAAAATGTATGGAGAAGTCGATACTCTGTAAAGAGAGAAGCTCTCCATTCACTCTAAAAGTCCCCAAATTTTCCAAACCCTAATCTTTTTTATTCTTCATCCTACCTTCCCTTCTCCTTCCTGATCAATTCCCCCTCTCCCACACCTTCCCCCGGTATGGAGGAGATTTTGGGAGGAGCAACGAACATGAACACTAGGGTTGAGCGCAGAACCAAAGAAAAAATACTGCATTGTCAACATCGCACTTTCAAAACACTGCTGCCATAGCTCGTCTTAGATGGAGAGACTTTGAAGTTTAAATATGAAGAATTGCCGTAGATTTTCTTCCAATTGTGCCTTCATGGGAAGTGAAGGCACAAGAGCCACAGGACCAGTAATTCATGGAAGCAAGCAGGTTCAGTTGTGGCGGCTCAGACCCATCCCCTGACCCAACTTGAACCGCTCACACAAAAAACTTCAAACCATTAAAAATATTAATTATCTAACATATAAGTTTAACATTTATCATCATAAATAAACTTATAATTAACATCATTAAACTTCAACTCTCTAAAATATAGGGTGACAAAATATCAAGTACATCCATCAAAACCAAGGGACACAAACCCAACTATAAATATCTAACTACTCTATAAAAATATATATATATAGCAATCACAAAAAAAATATTTCTTGCTTTCTCTCGTAGACTGCTAACTCGGAATCATCTCTAACTGGTATCTAATAGCTATCCCATAAACTCTAACCAACATTATGATAGCTCTTTAATTTGGAGTTAAAAAAATTTTAAGAGTAAGTCAAATACCCAATAAATAAATAGAATCAACAATATAAAATATAAGTATTTCGAACTATAAAATCAAACATATAAAAATTAATAATAGCATATAATATACTAACCATTATTGGAGATTCAACGCTATGTCATAACTATGATGCAAGAGGTTTAAAATATTTGAATATCAGGAATGCAATAGGAATTTCACCATATTCGATCATTAACTCAATATGTAGTTGCTACTGTACAAGATAACAAAAATATTCATGGATATCATTTTATCATAGTGAACCAAAGGCTCGCGGATTTATACTCTTAATGGTTGCATAAGTCTCACGGTATCTTCGACATCTATGGCATCTTCGCTATCCTTACAATCCTCTAAAAAGATATACTCGTAGTGTATTCATACTACCTATGATACCCATCAATTGCGATATCTCGAATACCACTCTCAACGATAGCTACTAAGCTATAAGTGTCCATCAAGATCAACAATCTTGACCTCCGAATAAAAATATATATTGAAAAAAAAATATAGACTATCATAATATCTCGCAAACTCTCATTTGTTTAGATACCTTAAAGTCTTTAAATACTCTCTTTTACTTATCTATAGAATACTAATAAAATATACATACACAGTCTAAGTTGATATAAAAAATAAATCACCATGAAAATTAAAAAAATTGAACATGAACTGAAAATCCAACTGAATATACATACACATGAAATACATACATTTTTTTTATTAATTCGTAGATATATACACAACCTGTGAAAATAAGCATCGGTATACACATGCATACCTTCTACCATGAACCACAATCGACTCCTAGATTCATGTGTATATATGCTCAACACAGTAGCACGACTGTGCGTCACTAGCCATTGCCCTTCCTCTTTCGATGAACAACCCAAAACATCATCATTAACACTTAAACTCCAAAATCATATATATATATATATATATATATATATATATATATATATATATATATATATACATACTCTAATCTAGAACAAGGTAGCATGAGCCAAATTAACTAACCAATAACAGAGCCTCGGCACTCTATTTCACTTCCCTCCTGATTCTCACATAAATAATATAAATCCAAACTTTCAAATTCCAGCAAGCAAAACAAGCATTTCACAGTATAGATTCACTAATTATCACGTCCTAATTTATTGTAAATCCCTCAAAAAATCGTTTTCCTGCTATTCAAAGCTGAAAGCTCTGTTTTCCCAAATTTTCAATTCACAAAGAGAAGTAACAGATTCCCATGAATAACGGTATGAAAAACTTATAGATTAACATCAACGAGAAGAAAGGAAAGACTTGTCTCAATTTCTTGTTTCTATTATCGACGATGAAGGTAGTGGCAGCAGTTTGCTGCAGTCTTTCACAGATGTCCGCCTCCTTTCTCTACTCACTACGTTTTATAATGGAGACAGGTCGAGTCTAGGATTTGTTTGTTTCCTTCCTCACTCGATTTCTTCCTCTCTTCACCAAACAACCACTCGCCCTTTCTTCTTCTTTCTTTCTTCTTGTTTCCTTTTTCTTTTGCTTCTTGTCGTCCTTTATAATTCTTACTATTATAATTATTATACCTGATGGGAACTATCACTTGGTCAGTCCATAACAAAGCTCACAAATGAAAATGACGACCCAGTATGAATCATTAAGGCCCAAGAGTTGCAGCCCAAAAGGCAAACAAGGAGTATTCCAGATGACTCCCCACGTCCTACTTTGAATGAAACCGGCTGAAACCGATTGGAGTTACAGAGGCCAATTAACCATCTTTATCTTGGACGGTTATGAGACCGGTAAAACTACCTCTTGTAATTATAAGTAAGCGGCTAGCGTTTAGCAGGGGTGCGGGACATTATTTTTATTGAAATCTCAATTCCTGGTAATTCAAAGAAACCGATCTTACTCGAGATTGAATATACAATTCGAATAAAGGCAAGGCTTTCCTTCATCAAAAGACAAAAAAATGACATCTATTCCACTAAAAGTATCTTCCACTCAAGCCTGAATGTTTAATTATCTTTCGATTTATTCAAAGAATGATTTTACTGACTTAAGCGTCGAAGAGCCTGTTGGGAAATAATCTCCTTTGGTCCTCTGATTCTCTTGTTTTCTATTGTATTGTGTAGATCCAGGATTAGAAGAGTGAAGAACAATTCGAGTCCGATTCTATCTAGATCCATAGACACAACAATACCAAATCATACTATATTTTATTTCATTTTATTTTTCTCTAATTAATAATATAGATTAATTCTTTTCTAAATAACACAATCATTTTTATAACAATGCTAAAAATTCTATGTTTTTTACCATTTTTACAATCACAACTTCTATTAATCTGACTTTTTTTAAATTTAATTATATAATTAGATTTTTAGACAATGAATTCTAATATACTAATATCCACCTAATTTCAGTTCAAAACAAAACTCCAATGCACACAGTCTACTAATAATTCAAGTTAAAATAAGCCCTATGTTAATGATCCACCTATGTTAATGATCCAGTAATTCCAAGTTCAACAAGCCCAAATTAATTATTAATTTACAAATAAATTAATTCTCATAATTAAATTTCTTCTAAATAGATTCCATAATGATATAGAATATCGTAAATATATATTAATGAATTGAAAACATTGAAAATATTACACAAATGGTCCAAGGACATAAGTGAGGAGGGATCAAGCTCTCCTCAAACCAGAGACTACATGCCCTAGGTCCATGCTCTGCAATGATGGAGACGATAGAGTAAGAGTCAAGTTCCATCCTGTCAAGACATGAGTAAAGAACACACAGGCCCAAGATTCTCTGGTTCAACTAGAAGTGCAATAGGATACACAAAAATAGAAGGGGTCTTCTGCTCAAAATCTAGTTCAAACTAACAGACTTCCTAACAAATTTACTGCCCTCCTAAAATATCCACCCAAAAACCCTAATCCTAAAGCCATGAATCCGTAGCCCATCAAAATCCTTAACCTTCCTGTCTCTAAGCCTCCTAGCTCGAGTAATAAGAACATCCTGACAGACATTTTTGACATGCAACCATCTAATTGCAACCTGACCAACATTCCTAAATCCATCATCAAGTCAAACAACACCCTTGACCAGCAAGGGCTTTGCCGTGACATGCCCACTTCCCCCACCACAACATCGCACATATTTTCCTCCTCCATCAGGGCCTGACATCACAAATGGAGCTGCTACAATGGACGTTGGCCATTTGGAAGACAACACTCTAATCGGTGATGACATATACAAGAAAGGTCGGACTATGACATGAGCGACATTTCCCACACCCTTATGGAAGGTTAATTATGCATATTATTTTCTAAAATTGTCATAGAGTAGCTAGGAAAGGCTTTAAAAGTGAATTCAAAGAAATCAGATCGACTTACAAGCTGAAAATGGAGATTATTCAGGAGCAACGCTTAAGCGGTGTCAAAGCTACTAGAGCAATCAGTAGACTAGGGTTGGATGGCATTGCCATTAGCGATGCGCAGAGATTCTCTTGAGGGATTTGGATACTTTGGCACAAGGAGCTGATCAATTTTGAAGTGATTGAGATCACAGAGTAGGCTATTTACCTGCTTATCCTAGATAGTGGTAGCAATCTTGATTGGATTATAATGGCCATTAATGCCAAACCTAATACACAACAGAGACAGAAGCTACAAAAGGACCTGAAAAAGCTGGCTAGAAGCTATTCTTTGCCATGGTGTGTCCAGGGTGACTTCAACAATATCATTTTCTTCAATGAAAAACACGGTAGAAAACTGACAATTCTAGGGAAATGCCACTAGTTCCAAACCTAACTTAATACTTGTGGTTTCTCTGATTTGGGCTTCAAAGGGCCTGAGTACACCAGATGAAATATGTGTGATCCATTGAAATATGTTCACAAGCATCTTGGTCAAGCAGTGGCCAAGGAAGAGTGGATATGCAAATTACAGAGGGCTATTGTCACCAACCTTATTCAAGTCGCATCTGACTGTGGGCCTATCTATCTCGACATTGAAAGCTCCACTAGCTTACAGAAGTCCTTGAGACCATTAGATTCGAGGCTATGTCAACCAAACACCAGATGTTCAAGGAGACAATTGATGAGACTTGGAGAAACTCAAATGGTAACATTGTTGAGAAGGTTAATAATCTTAAATCTCAATTATTGGATTGGAATAAAGGCACTTTTGGAAACCTATTAAACACCATATTCAGATTAGCTAGGTACCTCTAAGGTGTTCAAGAAGCCCTTGCCAAAGTTAACTCTACTTATCTCCATGGATTGAGTCCCATCTCATCCACCAATAGAGTGAAATTTTAGAAGAGGATATGTTTTGGTATCAAAAATTGAGATTGAACTAGCCCTCCAAGATAAGAGGAATACAAATATTTGTTCAATATACTCTTGTCAATATCTATGTTAAAAAAATAAAATCTAAAATTCTTCATTTCTACAACCATCAACAAAAGAAGGACTAAGATACATATGCTGAATAATGAAGATGACATTTGGGTTGACGATAGTGAAGAACTCAAGAAGACTGTTATATAATACTATCAGAAGATTTACCATGGCCCTGTGCTACTTGAGGCAGTTAATCTTCAGACAAACAGGCCCACTAATGTGGATTTGGATAGAAGAATTTTGGAAGCTACCTCCTCTACAGAGGAAGTTAAGAAGTCCTTTTTTCATGAAGCCTCTCGAAGCCCCCAAACCAGATGGGTCACATGCTTTCTTTTTTCAAAATGCAGAGGAGCTTACGAAGGGTGATCTACTCTAAATTATGACAGACACAATCCAATTTACTTGTTACTTCATTGTTTTCCATGTGTATTAAAAAACAAGTTATATATATTTATTTTTGTCATTCAACTCGATTTACTACAATATTTGTGAGAAATCTTTACCATTTCATTCCATTTTGGAGAGATCTTTTGTGTAAGCTTCCCTCCATCTTGCCTATCTTCACTTGCAGACCTACTTTCCCTCAGTTATTGTAGTACCCAAACACAAAATTAATATGATTTCACTTCATTATACCCAAATTCTCTTTACTTCCTTCAGAACAAACCAACCCTGAGTTTTGGCAATTGGCAAATACTTCATCAGCATAAGAACTGCAAACTAGGGTATAAGAACAATGGGACAAACAGCTTGGAGTCTAGATTCAGATAAAAGAAGAAGACAGTAGATCCAGACAGAGACATATTAAGATCAAAATTGGAGAGTACAGTTAGTATAACGCACTTGAGAGTCTACATCAATGTATTTTCTGAAGCAATTTCTCCACCATAATCTTCTGTTGCACACCACTTAATGACTCTGAATTCATGATTGCATTGGCAACAAGGATCACCGTGGATGGCGATGCTGCATTCACCTAGAAAAGAAAAAGAATGGGCCATTGAGGCAATCATTCAGCATTCTGAATACAAAATGCCCAAAGATTTGAAAATAAAATATAAAAAAGCAATCTACATCCAAACGAGGCATATGATTCAACAAGCAACACTAAATGTCCAACTAAATTATCAAACCTTTATCACTTTGTTTTTTTTTAAAAATTAAACTTCTATTCGTCAAATACAAAAAAAAAAAAAAAAAGAACAATATTTGTAGAAGTCAAAGTATAAAAAAAAAAATGTCCAATTGTTCCAATTTGTTGAAATCGATGAATCTAAGCTTAATTTTGAATAAATAACAAAGTTAGGTAAAGTTGGATAATTTAGCGGACAAAAAGTATTTCCCTAATTCAACAAGTTAGAATTGCCAATAGTAAATGCATCGTGACAAAGCCAGCTTAAAAGTGTTGCTGTACTGTTTGGAGAATGACAGTAAAACATTGGCAAGTCAAAAGAAAGAGGGTGGTCCAAGAACAATACCCATACTCGGCCGTTTAGACCAACAGCTATCTCAAAGGATAGTTTCTTTCCAAGAGCCTCAAGAAGCGGACATGTGGGAGAGGATAACAGCCTAAACATATAAAGTTAGACATCCGTCAAAATAGCCAAAAAAGCTCGTTATTGAATTGCCTCGCTATTGCAGAGAGGAAAAATCTAGGTTGATTTACTTCTAAACTATGTCAGGCACTAATTTAATCTCTCACTAGTCAAGAAAGAACTTCCAATCATTGAATCTTAGATGTAAAGGACACTACGGAAAACCCGTAACGAATCTAATCACTGAAACTGATTCGTGCTGCTGTCAAGTGAATTGGAGGGCCCCATCAGGCAACACCATGTAATGCATCGCCTGTTCTATATATCAGTTGTGCAACAATGTCACATAATGGCAATGGTATTTTTAATTACATGATTTATGCACTGTGCCTGTAAAGTGGTGTCCTGGCAAGTAAATATTCAGAGAATTCCCTCAACACAGTATTCAGAACAAAGTTGGACAAGAGGGCAGATCTCACATTCGTGAAAGCCCAGTCGATGTTTCAAACATGTAACCCTCTTTAAGCGGACCAAATTCAGCAGCTTTTCCACTGGCTACAAAGGCACAACAAGACAAATATAAGAAAACAACTTAAAATCCTTGGATCAATTAATCCTGTCAAACAGAAAGGGAGAGTGGGAATGGGAAGGTATAATTAGATGTGTGACAAAAAAATGCACATCATTCAAAGACAAAGAATAAGAGGTTGACGCAGCCAACCGTCCATGCATGACAGCTCTGGATTCATGACAGCATTTGCCTTCACAATGCGAACATAAAGCAAAGTTCCAGTCTGCAATACAATTCAAAGTCAGACAAGACCCAATATATATGAGAAATGTTTTTAAGAAACCCGCAGTCCATACTACTGGGCCACACAAACATAGATATATAGATGGATAGGAAGTCACACAATATCATAGCTAAGGGATGACTAAAAGGTACTCTATAACAAAGCTCTAAATATATATTACCCGATGGGTGAAGATAATAGCTTGTACAGTACACACTTCATTCAAGAACCAACAAGAATGGAAGGCTTTCTTTTGTTGATGGGCAAGAAGGAAAATTTATATTACTTAGCCAGTAAGCTGTCAGGGAAGGCATTGCCGTGTTTTTTCCTAATCATTCTTCACTTGTACTTGCCCTTTTGGAGGAAGGCCTACTGATTGAAATCCTACCTTCTGCCTCCTATCATCCAAATATTGATAGGTAGAAAAAGAGTGTGTGAGTGAACACAAAAGAGGGGCTAGAAACCAGCTTCTTACAAGGAAAGAATCAAATAATTTAGGAAGACTCACGAGGACTACAGCTCCTTACAATGTGAATACTGAATAACAACAGATTGCTACTGAAAGTGACTTTTTTTTTTTTAATCTTTGGGGGCGTCCACATCATTTTGACAATCATAGATGATGTAATAGTATTTTTGGGGCAGACCCGAGCAAGCAACAGGTAGTATGATGTGAACACACGGCTACTTAAAAGTCAAAAGAATTATTTCAGAGTTGAGCACAATGATTTTTGACAAATCCTTTGCTTTTCTGTGAAGATCCCTGCAGGTAATGCTCCCATGGATTTAGAAACCAGTCTACTCAAAATGTTCATTTGTCACTAGAGTGATGTATTGTTGAATTACATATCAAAAAAAAAAAAAAAAAAAAAAAAAAGGATGTATTGTTGAAGGTTTTACATGATACAAGACTAAAAGGATATCAATCAAAGATATAAATATCAGCCGATATATAAAAATATCAATATAGGACTCCTCGATATCGATATTTTCAGATATGGTGACAATATTTTAATATATTGCCATATTAGCAACATAACTGCCGATAAAACCCGTCAGCTAACAATTTTCAAAAAAAGTATTCCAATATATAAGATACTGATATATACTACCCGATATGTTTGATACTGATATATACCGCCCGATATATTTAATACCGATATGATCACAACCGATATGGCTATAACCGATATCAATACTAATACCGATATTTTCATCCATGCTATCAATATCTTAAACCATCGGCTTCCCCAAGCACAACGACAACTCCTTGGGCTTTTCAAGCCTACATGCCCGTGGCTAGCAACCAACCTCTTCAACACAGGGACTTAGTGCCCCTAGATGTTCAATCATATTAGGGGAGCAGAGAGAGCAGCCATATAGCTTCTCAAGATTTCACGCTTATACTTCAGGTGCAATGGGCCAACAATGCTGCACACGTTAATAGCTATTGGTAGGAAGAAACCACCATAACAATGTACTGCAATATCTTCAGTATCCACACCTCAAATCTTGGAATATTACGCCGAATCACTCCTTCAAATGCAAGTACAGGCAGGAGCCCCAATGTGGGTCCTTTGATATCCACAAGAAAGTTCTGAGAAAAAAATTAACAAAATGCAATATGAGTTCAGACAGGATAAGAATATTATGTAGCACAAGGAAAAACATTGGGAGTAGATGGGTGAGGGAGTTCAGATAGAATCTTAAATATATTTAAGGAAGCTAAAATGAATTGGCAGAAAAGACTTGATACATGGAAGTTCCTAGCTCTCTCACTTGGATAATTGACACCATTTCCCATTTCAATTTTGCAACTTGATTCTTGTGCATTCTCAGTTTTCATATCACTGGTCATGGCTAAATTAGTTAATCAGACCATAAGCATCATTACTGTCTACTACAATATCTTTAGAAGTTTTTTGCTTAACGAAAATTGTTGCTTCTGGTTACCTTTTACTACTACAATATCTTTGAAGTTTACTGACTAGATAAATTGTTGCTACTACTGAGTCATCATTTGTTAACTTCAAAGCCACAATTTCTTTTATCAGTAACCTTTTAAAGACACCTCATTGTGAAGGAAAATATCTTGCTCATCGCTCAAAACCATTATGCCAAAACAGTGCAAGATGTAAGCATCAAATCAATTAATAACATATGGTATTAATACAAAGCAGAAGTGAACAAATGTACTTACATCTGCTTTGCAGTCTACCACAATGCCAAGGACATGATCTTCAACACAAGGTACATACTGCACAAGACAGCAAAAGAACAAAATGTAAAACAACACCTGTAAGCTATTAGTCTTCAGTTGCTTAGGTTGTCTCAACCAGTAAAAAAGGGAGGGAAACACAGATGTTCGCAGCTCAAAGGCTCACTAGGGGTTTCCTTTCATCAAATAGTGATCCACTTAAATCCTCTTGGCCAATTTGCACCCAAAGAAAAAAGAAAAAGAAAAAGAAAAAGATCCTCTCTGCCAAGACAACTTTTGCCCCCATAAAGCAAGCCATGAGCACCTCATTCCCATACAAACTTTACAAAATGGTTAAACACAAGAAGTGAAATGGTCAATCAGCCACCCAACATTCAAATAGTTTGTTCTTGTCTTTAAGCATTGCTTCAGAGTCTGAAAAAAAAAAAAAGAGAGAAAACATCACTTCACATTTGGTTTAAAGGAGTGCATTTCATCCAAACTGGACACCATTAGACTTCAAAAACCTGCGCCAATAACATGATATTGCAACAAACTCTCTGACATTTTTTATGCAAATGCACAAATATTCACAGATACTGCTCTTTCTTTCATGTTTCACTAGAAAATTGAGAAAAAACCAATATCAGCATTCCATAGGGATTGGGAAAAATTATGAAAATGAACTAACACAGCATTTCATAATGACATAAAAAAGGCCGATTCCAAATTCCTTGTTAGCAAAAAGGCAATAATCCTAATGCTTCAAAGTCATGCACAAGAAAAGGAACGGTTTACTGGTGGTACATGTAAGACTATAGTTTGGACAAACAAGAAGATACATTGTGAATGATGATAAATACAGGATGGCAAGGATATACACAATGAAATCATTAGTCAGTACTATCATAACCACAGAAGTGACTGATTGAAATTGATAGAGTTGTCTGAATCAGTAATATCATAACCACAGAAAGCTTATTGTGTGCATTTGGGTATTGAAATGGTTTCAACATGTCACTACATTGCTGGGTTTGCTCCTCCTCTATTTTGAGTTTTTCTATGTAGGGCTTAAAAAATTGTAATCTTGACTTACCCTTTTCTGGGAACTTTCAACCCAATATTTGTTTGGCCTTGAAAACCTAAATTTCCCGGCTTTGGTTACAGAAATTGCATCACAATCCTGAAAATTAGAAGTCAACAATGTAAGTGCCAATGAATAATACAGACTATTCTGCACGTGCAATTTTGCTGTGGGAGTTTCAGACCCATAATTTTGCAGTGTAATATCTAACTTAAACAGCATGACATAAATTGTAGAAGACAAAAAAATGGCAAATAAATTTAAATCAGGGCGGGAGAGGCAACAGCGCATAATTTAAAAACTGATCTAAAAGCTGGTATCTAATAACGTGTGTCCATCATGTATATGTTTTGCTTCCTATTACTATTGCTGCGTTTAATGTTTGGAGGGCCACCCACCATTGAGATCTTCCGTTCCAGCAAAATTATTACTGCCAACTAGAAAAAGATCAAGGTACAAACTTTGAAGGGGCTCCTGCTAGGATGAAGAATCATGCCAATAACAGCTTGCCACCATCCCGCTCACTAATTCATGTTTGCATAGTAAAATCTACTCACAATCTTGTATGTGTTAGCACAAAAGCCGCATAGCAAAAAATATGCATCTTCAATGTCTAACCATCACAATTCACATTTATCTCTTTTTGTAAATTAAATTATCTTCCACCAATAAAAGCTTCCGACCCCATCCCCACTTACATCCCCAGAACAAATAAAAAAAGAAAACTATTGATTCACAAAGCTGTTTAAACAGGACCTTGGCCATAAGCATAAAAAATTTTAACCAAAACATCCCTCGCCTCCCTTTCATTTTTGACTTCAAGAATTATACCCTAAGTGGAACTCACAGTGCTTCCCAAAATTATTTTCTTTTTGAATTGGTGAAAAGAAACATCATTACAAAGGCCCTAGATATTCTCTCCAACTCCATCTTCATCAGAACTTGTTCTCACAAAACAAACTATTCTATCTGCATAGAATTAATCAAACCAAGAAGCTGAGAATCTGTCAGAAAAGTGTTTGACGTGATCAAGTGTCCCACAAAGGACAAGATTCATTGGTGGCGAGGCGGAACACAGGTGGCATATGAAGAACAAGAGTTGGGACTTGCAACCAAGACTCTCTCTTGGGAACAGTTGTCAAAGAATTGGCCTTGCTATTGCTTTCCATTCAAATTATCCAACTCACAACAAAAGAAAATTTACTCAGGAAGCAAAAACTTATACTTTATTTTCCTTACAATTTCCAGGGAAAACATTGTAATGGTTTTACACTAACCAATAACATTTCAGTCAGTATTGACAATGCAAAAACCCAGACCAACGGAGTCACCTGTCAAGATGTACATGAATAACACCAAACCAAAACAAACTAACCCATACCAATAGGCTTCATGGATTTTTTGCTCCTTTTCCACAGTTAACTCGAGATATGCAGTGTCATGCTTCATTGTCACAATCAAGTTTTTTTCTTTAGTCTACTCTACCTCTTTTATAATGAGTATCTTCCATTCTCTCGCATTCCTTACTGGTGCACTGGTTATATTTGCTTTACAAAACTAAACCACTATGACATCATTATGCTTCTTCCCTTCTTGAGTGACCACATATCCATCTTAACATTATCTATGCCACTGCCATTATCTGGACAGTGTTTCTTGATACTTAACTGCTTAGAGCTCCATTTTGTGCAACCATAGCTGGTCTAATCGCATCTTGTAGTATTATCCTTCAAGTTAACTGGCATTTTCTGATAACGGAAACCCAAAGCACTCTTCATCTTCATCCCACCCATGAATGGCATTTCCTTATTTGCCTTTGACCTCAAAGCCATCCCACTCCATACATAATTTGGCACAAGTTAACAAGTCAATCTATCTCCAACTCAAAATTGACCAAAAGTTAGAAGACTCCAATCCAAACATCATTATCTGTTCTACAGACTGTTTTAGGCCTCTCCAGTTTGAACAACCAACCATTACCAGACCAGCAAAAGACCCCTCAACAACTGATTTCCATTACATGATTCACATTATTATCAGCCCACTTTCTTGGAACTTTCATTGCCTAAACCAGATCTCACTCTGGAAAGCCAATCATGACCTTTATAGCCTCCAAGAACAAAGCCTAAGTCCTCCATTAGCACCACCGGGAAGAAGAAAGACTACCCTCCACACTGATTCCCATGGGAGAAACTTACCTTTGTCATTCATATGTGCAACTAACAGAGATTTCCTTACTAAATATGCCACATCCCTAAGTTCTTCAAACCCTTTTTTCTTATTTTAAAGGTCACTTGGCCCCTTAATGTTCTAATCTGTTTTCCGATTTTTGATGCAGTCCATTCAATTAGATTTATACAGTATTTGGAAGCATTATAAGAAAAACATGAATTAAAAAATATCAAAACCTTATAGAGAATATAGAAGTACCTGACGAAGACCACCTCCTAGCTTAATGGTCTGATTATTCATGGTTGAGAGATCAAGCACTACATCTCCAGGGACCTGCAAAAAGGGGTGCAAGAGTGAAAAATATACCCCATCCAGCGAAAAAGAAAAGGGGGAAAGAGAGAATATGCCTGGGGGGATACAGAAAGAGGGAGAAGACATGAGAGAGAAGCTATAAAATAACAGCCAATACAGATAGATGGTGTTGAAGAAAAAGGAGTAGAAATAATTACCACCAATTGATCGATGAAGCTTTGTGTTGAAATTGAAGGCTTCTCTTCCATTTTTTGTGTTGCTTATCCAAACCAAGAGTCTAGGATCACTTTAATGATATGTTAGTGGCTCCACCCTTTATGACTCTGTTGATAGAAGGAAACAGAGAGATTTACCCATAAAATAGAGTGGTACATTTGATCAGGTTTTCAAACTCCCCTGAACAATTGCAATATGGGTTGTTTGATACACTAATTTATGTATGCAAAATGAAACTCTGAACTTCTTAAGCACTTAATAGTTTCAGTTTCACTGATGACCCTCGTATATAAATCCTTCAAAACTAAGTGAAAACATGTGTAGGCATTCATCCAATACGTGCTTAGCTGGACAATACCTAAACAATGTGATGTGTTATAAACGTTACAACAAAGGAGGGTACTACAGTTTCTCACAAAGACAGCAAAGCCATTGTAAACAGATCTCATAGGCGATTTATGTTTACAGCTAACTCTAATTTGCAATGCTTATATTCTAAATTGCTTTTAAACAAGGGTAAGATAGAAATAGGGGATGGTCATTCACATTACGTTAACAAAAAAAAATTTATCTAACTCCATTCTCTTCAGATATTAGAATATCTGGATATCTTTACTATAACTGAAATTTCATGACAAGGGTTCAGCACTTCACGTAATACAAATGTGTCCCTTAGCTATAATCGATAGTAATACAAAAATTCCATCACCACATTAACTAGAAAGAAGAATTCAGGTCATATAAACATTTCAAAATCCAACTATCCAAGTGCAAAGTTGGAACTTCAAGTCCCAAGAGAAGCTGGTAAAAGTCGCTAGAACGCAGAGAGAGAGGAAGAAGCAAAGTTTCAAATTTCCACAATACGGCAAAATACAAAGACTAGGATGAATCATCTTATTAGGAGTTGAAAATAATTTAGGAAAACTTCAAATAACTAAAGCAAACAAGTCACCTTTGGCATCAAATACACAAAGAAAAAGATGGGAAGTTAGGATTGCACCTTTACCAAGACAGAGGAAGCAATGCAGTCCTTCAATCTTAAGAAGATGGCAGTGATAAAGGAGGAAAGGGTATGAGAGAAAAGTCAGAACCGATAGCAGAAAACTGAGAAAAGAGGAGGTTTCCAAAGAGCAGAACTAACAGCCTGCTCCAATTCCCTCATCATGTAAAGGCCACGATGCCCTCAACTTTCAAAGACAAGGCCATAAAAAGGTAATATCTGTTGAAATCAATTTTCACTAATGTTGTGTTAGTCTAACCTTTGATAAGGGAAACTGTGAAAATTTATTTAAAAAATAAAAATTCTTGATAAAAAATTATAAAAACATATAATTTATATTTTGTTTAATTTGTAGGATGTAAACTATTAGAATATAATTTTCTTACTTATAAGACCAATAAGGTTTATCATAAGTTTTCACAGTTTTTTCCTAGGTTTAGGATAAAAAATTATAGAGTTCCCACTTTAACAAACATATAACTAGAAATTTTTATGGTTTTTCATAATATTAATTTTTATAATTTTTATTAGACCAATAATTTTTATAATTCTTACTTATAAGACCAATAAGGTTTATTAGAAGTTTTCACATTTTTTCCCTATGTTTTGATAAAAAATTATAGAGTTCCTACTTTAATAAAATACAACTAAAAAACTTTATAGTTTCTCACAATATTAATTTTTATAATTTTTATTTCTACTAACCAAGCATAATAGATTTTAAAACTTTCAGACTTATACAAATTTATTTTGTTTTAATTATTAAAAAGGAGATTATCAAACCCATTACAAAAGTATAGCAGAGTGCTTCCCCATTCCCATATGATTACCGGTTTTTTTTTTTTTTTTCTAGAAATTTGATTAGGTGTCCTTCGAGCTTTTAAAGCCTGCCAAAAATCTCACATATGCATACCTTCAACTGTCCACAAAGTGGGAAGCAATAGCTCTCCAAGAGAACTTACATTTAACCATAGGGAAGGATGCAATAGCTCTCTAAGAGAACTCACATTTAACCACAGGGGAGGATGCAATATCTTTCTAAGAGAACTCACATTTAACCATAGGGATATCAAAATCTAAATATAGACTTTATATATATTTTTTCTTTTATATAGGACCACCTAAGTTCAAAGATGATGGTCTAAATTTTAGACACATGAAAGGTAATGACTTTAGACATTTTCAGTGGTGCATCTATTATCTCAAAAAATACAAAAAAATAAAGAATTTTCAATTGTTTTTCTTTCTCCTCCAAACTTTTCTCTTCTGCATGAGAACTCATTTTTCTCTCACCATTGATTCTCCTCCTCCATCTCATAGGTTGTCACCGCCGCAACTCAAACTCAATGTTGTTGGAATCCTCATAGTTGATATTGGTGGCCCTTCAAATTCTCAAATATTAAGGGAATTAAATACCACTTAGTTAAGGGTAATTAGTATATGGTTTATTTTATTTTTATGGAGATTATATTCCATAATGTGAGGAATACAAAAAGAAAATAAAACGGTCCCTAACCTAGCCTATAGATCTGGGTTATTTTCAATTCCAACACAAACGGTATTTGATCAAACATGGCTAAAGGTATATTAGATCTATTTTCCATTGCATTCAACATGCACATATTTATTTACACACATATTATATTTCCAACATGTGACATTAGAGCCTCCTTCATGCCTTTTTAGTTTAAGTATTCCGATTTGTTGCGGAGAATTTATTTCTGATTAATCATGAAAAATTGACAAAAATTATGGTATATATAATGTACATTTTCATATAATGTTCAAGATATACAGTGATTTTATATTACCAAGATTTTATGAGTAATTTGAAGCACAAGTATAGTTTATATGACAGTTAAATTTTAATTATTTTGCTTATTCAAACATAAATGTGTTATTGTGTGATGAAATTTCTATTTTTGATGCATATTTGTTTTCCACATATTTGTGTCTATTTTGAATGATTTAATTCATTTTCAACCATAGCTTCATGCATATTAGAAAGAACAATTGATATTATAGGATTAATTGCATGTATTATGTAATATATCTTGGTTTTAAGGTTTTGTTTATCAAACCTAAAGGTCGGTTAAATATTTCTAGGTATCAGAATATGTGTTGTTACCTCACAAAATTTATGTATACCATTTGATATTTAGTTTGATTACGAACAAAACACCTCAAAATCATTGGATTTGGAGCTCTACAACTCAAGTTGTGGCAAAAAAAAAAAAACCATTTAACAACGTCAACCCAACCCATTTTTTAAATTTGCAGACCCAATGAGTAGAGAGGGTGATTTGTAGCATGGGCACGTGGCTTGCATGGGCAAGACACTGAAGTGAGTGTGCTACACACATGCTCACTCAAAACAAACCCTAAAAAATATTGCCAGGAAGGAGTTTCGAACCCACATCCTAAGAATACATTCTGTCATTGTGCCACTGCCTTTTTCTTTGCTTTATTGTGCAGGGGATATTTAATATATCTATTCAATTTAATATATTTTCCAAATATATATTTAGATGCTATGAAATCACAATTATCATATTTTATTAAAGGTAGACATAGAATCCTTATTCTGGTAGATAATCATACATAGAAATAAATTTCAATAGATTTATCACCATCTAATTATGACTAAATCATATATTTTTATGACTTGGCCCCACAAAAGAATGCTAATTTTTGTGGTTTAATTACAATAAAATAGTATTTTTACATTAGAAATAATTTTTCCCATACCCATAGATATGAAAACTCTTATTTCCATATGCATAAATTTGCTAGTTTAATTACAAAGTCATGATAAATTTACTAAATCATAAATTCACATGGCTCCAATAATTTTTCATATTTCATTCACAAATTGATGATTTCCATCAAATAAAAGAAATCCTAGGAAATTAATTTATGAGACAACAAAAGATAAGCTCAACAAATTGGCAACATATCAATTTAAGACTAATAGCATGGAGATATGGAATCAGTATAAGGGGAAAAAGAAAATTTTGAATGTCCACTTTCCTAAAATAGCAACTCCAATGGTATCATAAAATTTCATATTACCATTATTTCACCATATTTCTTTTGTCAGTTCCTTTTCTTCATCTGGGATCCCTTTTTTTATCTCTTCATTTCTATTTCCCTCATTCTATCTCATCTTGTTTTGCTTTCTTCTTTTCTTTTTGTTTTCTCCTGCCTCAGCCTTTTTCCTTTCCGTTTTCCATCTCCCTGCTCTCTCTCTCCTCTTTTTATCATTTCAATTGGCTGGTGCTCTAGCACCAGCAACCTTGGCCACCAGGTGGCAAGTAGCTTCTATGTGCCGCCATACCTCATTCTTCTTTTTCTCCGATTCTCACAATAATTCCTCTTTTAACTGCTTAATGACAAAAAAAAAGCACAGGAACTGTCTCTGGTTTCAGTTAAGAGTTCTCTCCATTAACTGCCTACCTTCTAAGCCTAGCATGATGAACACCGGACAAGGAAAAAAAATTCCACCTTGTTGTAACCCTTCCCCAGTAACTTTTAGAGGGAGCAAGGATTCCAAACATAGCATAAAGACAATCAAACGCTCACAACACTGAAGCTACCAGTGAACACTAAGAAAAATTTGAAAAAGAAAAAGGACGAGAACTTCATATTTTGGTCATATAATATATCTGAGAAATAAGAATGAACCAAAATCTATGTAAAGTTTTTGCATAGGATTCAATGGCCTAGCCACTCATCAACAATCATAGCAAAATTAGATATACAACAGAGGCTTTACAGTACAAGACAAGGGCGAGGAGAATAAGGCTCATGTTGTCTGGTGAAAAGACAGCAACCCTAGAATCAGAGTAACCTTAAGAATCAGGCCCCTTTTTACACAGGATGGGAGATCCTTAACTAAACTTCTCAGAAATGAACTAGAATCATCCTTTCTCATTCTCAGTGGCCAGATGGTGGTGAGGGGGATATTTTGGTTTGTACTCTAGACATCAAAGTCAAAAGAATCCACTCCTCATGGCTCACGTTACCTTGTTTTTTACCAAATTAAACACATAAAAGGTAACCCAGCACATCAAAATATTGATAACTCAAATATTTTGGAACGTTGTGAATTGCTGTAATAAACATCAAAACCCAAAAGCATAAGACAAGGTTCACAATCAATATGGCAACTAATAGTCAAGCTATAATAAGGAATGTTCAGCTGCAAAGCTTAGATTATATAGAGCATATACTAGAAACTTCAAATCCAAAGGACCCTATCCATTTCATCAAAATCCCACAAAACCTGCAAAAACCAAACAGACTAAAGAGACAAACATCCAGTAGATGAGTTGGCCACCTCCCCACTTAACTGATGAAGGTCATCAGCCACTTTCCAATTCCCACCACAACCTCCAATGTAAAAGGGAAAATTTTGTATTAGATTTTGCATTTACACTCATTAACATTTCAGTTATCATATCACCAAAATGAAACTACAAGAAGTATATCTTACATGTTATGTAATATCCTGATTTTTTTTTTTTTTTGATTTATTTTGGGTGCATTGGATTATAAAGAAAAAGGAAAATAAAAATATAATATAATATAATATAATAATAATAATATAATAATAACTATTATTATTATTATTATAAATAAGGGGAGGCTGCGTACAGAGCAGGAAAAAGAAAGAAGAAAGAAAAGAAAGAAGAAAGAAAAGAACAAGAGAAGGAAGAGGAGAGAGAAGAGAGGGAGGAGCGGCCGCTGTCACCGGAGGAGTCGACACTAGGATCGGAAGCCGATGAAACTCTCTTTGCAATTTACCCTCCATGTTGTGCGGTGGTGTGAGTGAAAGGAGGACGTGAGCCAGACAGAGGAGCCACCACCATCGCCGAAGGAAATAATTAAATCGAGACAAGCAAATTCTTCCATTCTCTTTATTGATATTGATTCTTAGTTTGCATGTGTTGATTTTGGGGAGAATGAGCCGAATCGTGGAAAAATGGGTATTCGGGCAAAGAGAGAGTTGCAGCTCTGGTGAGGGAGAAGGAAGAAGTGGAGAGAGGAAGAGAAGGAGAGAATAAGAGAAGAGGAAGGAGGAGAAAGAGGGGTGGGCGCGGCAAGGAGGAAGAGGGGAAAGAGAGAGGTAGAGGAGCGAGAGGTGCACACGACAGGAAAGAGAAGGAGTCATTCGGGTACCTCGGAAAATCCTCTTAACAAACCTACTTGGAATAAAGTGAGGCAAATATTCTGTAACCCCTTTCTTTAGTCTGATTTAATATTTGATATTTTTATTTGTATATTTTATATTTGTATGTTTGTATGAAAATGGGCAGAATTCAAAACCCGGTGGGTCAGTGTATGTGTGAGACCATGGTAATCCGAGATCCTAGTGGGTAGAAAAAAGATGGTCGATAAGCTATAGGCCTAAAATATAGTTGGGCTAATGGAGCCAATGAAATCTAATTGTCGAGAGCTATACATCTAAAATGTAACCAGGTTAATAGAGCCAATGAAATCTGATGGTCTAGAAGCTGTTAGCCCAAAATGCAACCGTATGATATTCAGATTGGATTTTGGATTTACATTTTTGAGTGTGCAGTGGTTTCGATATATGTGGCAAAATTTAAAGTAGGATTGGTTGTCTGCCTCGATTATCTGATTTTATATAAGCTCTTCCTCTAATTTTACATACACAATTTATTCATGATGATGCTTACTGAACTTTTGGCTCATATTTCCTGATTTTTCCCATTCAGAGTTGAAAACTTAGATTTGCTGTAAGAGTTAAGCAGGATTCAGCACAGCATCACGTTCTCTTGGTGAGCATTTTATCCTTACGACTATTTGGGTGCAGGTCATGGTTATTTTGTTCAGACGGTAGTTCGATGAGGTCATGTGTAGGTTTTAATTTGTCGGGTCATTTGTATTTGGTTTATCGTACCGGATTTAGGATTTATAAGAATAATATTTTGAATTTAATTGACCTATCTAGTCCGAGTTCGTGATATGTTATAACAACAAACTAGTGCAAAGCATCAGAATAATTGCTGAACTGATGACGCTGCAAACGAAATGCTTAGGCATTGACAAAACAATAGTTTTTTTTTTTTTTTAACAGTTGGAAGGGAAGGGTGGGAGTCACGTAATGGAATATTCTCTTTTTCTATAATTGTAATGTGTCCCAACTTTCCAGGCTCTCCTCCACTCCTTATTTGCAGCCTGTTTCTCATAACTTCTAACTTATTGAAAGAAGTGGGGAAGAAAAAGCTACTGCTGCATGCATTTGTGCCAAAACAATAAAAACTTTTCAGTTTCGTCGTTGAAGAAATCATCCTATTCCAATGGGTGAAAGATTATCAAAAAGAAGATTATTTTTACGTCACTTTGAAATCCTGAAGGATAGTGTTACAGGGGCCACAGTAAAGAGGACACACAAGCAATATAATCCATTAGCCATCAGTATATAGTTGAGTTATACTATTAATACTCTCTCTATTTGAAGAAATTTCCCTAAAACACTTCACTACACTACCAGACATTTAATTGTATAAATTCAAAGCCAAACTTGTGCATTAATTTCCAGAATTGCACAACTTTGTATAGTACATTTAGTTTAAGTTCAAGACCAATACAAAAGCAATTACAATTTGGAAAGACAGGGAGATGAATGGAAGGACCAGATAACAAAGTTTGAAAATAGAATACCTTGCAATGAATGATCTTCCCTGAAACTATCTGCATGATGAAGCATAATCAGGTCAGTCTGTGAAGATCCCGAGACCGATCTTCAAAGACTGATCCTTCAGTATTCTCAAGTGTCAAAGATCCAGTGAGCGGACGATTAGGGCTTTTAAAGGAAAATGGGGAGACCGGCACCAAAGCAACAGAACATGGGTAGAAGGAAGAGGTAGTAGGGTAAGGTGTATTAGCACAGAAGATAGCATTCACGATGGCATTCAATTGAAGTTTCTAGTTTGTGCATTAGCTCCAAAATTTACGACGTGTTTGGTTGTACAAAATTACGGTGGAATGGAATTTTTATTCCTATGAGAATAAAAATTTTCCCATTTGATTAGCTTTCGAATGAAAATAATGATTCCCTAAAAATAGTTATTTCCGATTTTATGGAAATAACTATTTCCACCATTTTAACTATCTTAATTATTCCCCGTTGCCTGATAATAATAATTCCCCCTACCTGTGAACTGCATTTCTATCGTTGCCCTTTATTATTATTATTATTATTATTATTATTATTTATTATTATTATTATTATTATTATTATTATTAGATATTTTATTATTATTAGGTTTATCATTATTATTATTATTATTAGATTAATAGTATTATTATTATTATTATTATTATGTTAATCATTATTATTATTATTATTATTCGATATTATTATTATTATTATTGTTATTATTATTATTATTACATTTATTATTATTATTATTAGATATTATTATTATTATTACGTTTATCATCATCATCATTATTATTATTATTATTATTAGATATTAATATTATTATTACTATTATTATTATTATTCACTATTCTCACATTATTCCTCATACTGTTCAACAAACCAAATAATGGAATACTAATTTTCACATTATTTTATTCCAACAACCAAATATGAGAATAATAATTTCAACTCTATTCCCATCATATTCTATTACATGGGAATAACTATTCTATTCCTACATTATTCCATTCCAACAACCAAACATACCGTTAATGAAAATTTATTGACGAAAATTGTAAGTTATAAAAAAATGGAATCAACTAGACAAGATAAGAATATTTGTGCCAATTTTGCCAAAAATTGAGTTATAAAACATGTACACATACTTCAATATTTGTACTCATTGTTCTATAATTAGTCACCTGAGCATACTATGGCTGAGCTCAGTCCATGTGTTACATGGGTCAAATTCCTATAAGCTAGATAACTCAATTGAATGCTGAGAAAGATTGTTATTGGCTCCAAACATGTATAAAAACATTAGTGTCGATCATGATTGTATCAATATCAATCATATCGAATAATATTACCAATATCGGATGCATTGGAGGAAAACAATAAGTAAAAATAGTAAGTTGATAATACCTCATCGGCCGATATTTTAAATATCGGTCAGTTATCACGATATATTATTGATACAGTAATATATCACAATATTATCGTTGCATTAAAAAATATTAGTATTGGAAGGATTCGACACCGATGCATATTAACTAATATTTATACAGTTGCTCCAAAATATATGATTAAGTATACTCCACTCCACGGAAGTTAAAGGTGTTACAAACAACCTCCATCTGGCATTTAAGTGCAATCATCATGGTTTTTTTCTCCTGGGCAAGTAATTTACTAAATAGGTTCAGATGAAAAATGGACATACCCTTAACTACCTATGCCATAAGTCATTAAGACATTGTTCTCGATTCATGAGATTATTCAATCTCTCACTTGAGTTCAATGTTGTCAAAGGTGCTACACGAGCTAAGATGTCAAGACTACATATTGCCAAAGACACCAGGCACTCGCCCATGACAAATGATACGGTAACTGAAATATAAATAGATACGTCTTTATGATATGTAAAAAATATTAATTAAGACTCAAACAATAGAAAGTAATAATATATATACTTGGATATCATAAGTATTGCACCATTATTACACACAATGTAATGTGTCTTCTAGCTCACAGCTAATCCTAAGATAGTCTACACTATAAACACTATCAAAGTTCAGCACATCATCCTCATCATAATTATTGTCATTGAGTTCAAGGTGAGGTAATTACACACAAATGGTGACGTTGTTGAAAGTCCTCCCAAGTAATATCCTCGATCGTAGTTCTGAGCTCTTATTTCAATATTTTTTACCATTGATCCACTTCTCCAATAAAGTGATGAATAGCCAGACGAACCTTATCAGCAACTTTGTATCGTATTACTTCAAAAGCTTTCTCGAGTCAAGCCATCCATACTTCGGCCAGTATAGGATCCGATAATCCATCAAATTCTGAAACTCCTTGGTTCATGAAATCCCACATCAATCGACACTCATTTTCCCAACCTTGAGAATCCTCACCCATTAAAGGTAGTGTTGCCGCTCATAGACCTATAACTTGAGCACTAAGAGCTTGATTTACTAAGTGTGCCATCTCATGAAGTGCTCCACAGACATCAACTATCTCCTCAGCATTATTGCTAGGAGGAGCTCCAACAGACCTTTCAACGTTAGCACTATTTTATTTCGACATCTTACAATAAAATAAGAATTTAAAATTTGACTTACTTTAAATTGTCTGTCAATTCCCAATACCTAACTTAGGAAACCCTAAAATACCCTAAGTTCTCAATCACTTAAGAATCCTAATATGCCTTGAATATTTGTGATTCCTAAGTCCTCAAATGTTCTTCACAAAACTAAACCTCTCTCTGATACCATATGTGACGACCCGAACCCAAAATATTAAATATAGCTCAGACCGCTCACGCGAAAACCTCAAAACTTAAAATCATTTATAATATTTCATAATAACAACACAATTAAATTAAACTACTATCAAATTCATCAATACATTATAAAGTCATCCCGAAATAACAACTGCTAAGAATCACGGGTTGCAGCCCGAATGAAAACTACTCAATTTCTGTCAATAACACATCCAGTTTGTCTCTTGCTGATAAATAATGTCTAACCTCCACAAATCGATTTACCTGAAAGTCTTGCAGCAAAAGTAGAATCCCACGGTATGTACTATGCAATCAACTCAATCTGGAGCAAAGAAAATACAATGGTAAGCCAAAACCCAACAAGTGATAATAATCAAAGGCGCTAATAACAATAACAATCTCGAATATCAAACTATCAAAATCTCAGTATAAATCTAACCATCTCCTGTATCCGAGAAAATTACAACATGTCGTAATATACGACTCTAAGCAAAATAGGTCACACTTGACCCACACATCTCAAAGATAATAAGAGTACCAATAAACTAGCGAATATCCCCCATAATCCGACATCAAGAGATATGCAAGGATTTCCTGGTCCGAATGTCAGCGTGAACGACCGAACATCAATATCGATAAATAACATGAATTCCACAAAATCCGAATAACGTAAAATCCGATCCATGGATTCTACAAAATATAACTCGTGGATTCAACCGAATCCCAAACACACGAGATATCAACAATGATGAAACATCACAATGAATCTCCTTGGACCTTATTCTACCATAGTGGCCCAAAGGCTACGTATTTACGCCCCCGACGGCTGGATAAGTGCAACGAGGTTATCCATGGTATCTTACTACCCCTACAGTCCTCCCATAGGCCGTACCCATAGCCTGCTGATACCACCTCCGATACCCCTCACCAATGATATCCCAGATATCATCCTCTACGATGGTCATTAGGTTATAAGCATCCCTCTTGACTTACTGTACGAAATATCAAGAATTTGATTATCAACTCGATTTTGAGGTCACCACTGTACGAGATAATAAGAATCTCCTTGGATCTTATTCTACCACCGTGAACCAAAAAGCGCATTTACGTGGCGGCGGGGTAAGTGCAACGAGGTTATCCATGGTATCCAACTGCCCCTCTGATCCTCCCAGATCGCACGTAGTCTTCGATACCATCCGTGATACCTCGCCAAATGATATCCTGATATCATCTCCTACGATGGTCACGTGGTATAAGCATCCCTCCACGATAAACATACCTCATTATCACCATGATCTAAAATCGAGTATCGGATAAGTGTAGACCACACTAAAGTGTGGTTATAGCCTCCCATTCGACTAGATACCTTAGGTTTTCATACGTTTTCCTTTACCTTGACCGTAGGAAACCAACGTCAAATACTCACACAATCGAGTATAACGCGAAGAAAGTTTTGCAATATTAATAATAGAACGCGTGTTCGATCTTGTCGACCCGTACTCAAACAATCAAATCCAACACAAAGGAACGTATCGAGAATATCCAAAGAGAATCTGAGGATTGAGATATGATCACCAACTCATCACTATTTTTCCATTTTATTTGAAGCGATGCCTACGACTAAGACCAACGATATTTTTATTTCAATTTCCATCCCCAATTAATTTTGTAAGGTTCCGATAATTAATTGGTAATATCTATTTCTTCATACAATCAGTATTACTCCGCACTCCAACCAATATACCTTTATACATACAACATATACAAAAACTGTAAATATCCTGGATACTCTTTATCATCTTTATTCCCAAGCATATACATATGACCACACATTAACATATATATATATATATATATATATATACATCATTACAAATACATCACTACATATATATATATACACACATATATATATATATATATATATATATATATATATACACACACACACATAATCCACACATATATACACATATACCAACACTCCACACACCAACAGCCCAGCCCACGGCCCAACTTCACACACCGCACTCACCAGCCCATCACGCATGCACACACCCTTCACGCAGCTGCTTCTGCTGCGCTCTCCACACACACGCACACACAGCTCACACAGAGCACACACACGCAGCAGACACGCACCCGGACTGCACCCACACACACGCCACTGCTATGCACAGACACCTCCAGCACCCGGGTAACACCCCATTACGCTGCCAACACCCACAGCAGCACTCTCACACACTGCCAACATCCCACTGGCAGCAGCACTCGCACGCTGATCTCCCGCAGTCTGCTACACACAAACCTTACGCACACACCCACGCAGCTCTGCCATCACTCTCACTGTACACCAACAATACGCCCCACAAATACGAGCAATACGCCATTCATACGCACATTTAACGTATAATACAGTCAACAATTGTTAGGTTTATACGGTAATACTCGTTATTTCACATATACCCAAATTCTAAAACCATCTCACTCAACCAAAAATCGGAAACCCAAACAGAGCACGAGATCCCTGATTTTCCCGATTTCTGATTTTCCAGAACCATTTTCACAACATTCTCCACATATACCCAATTTCAACAGCATCAAGAGAAATGAAGGAAATAAGTGAAATAATGAGGATTCGTTTGCAATTAGAGGAGGAATGACAGTAAAGGGATTTCACTTGCCTCAATTCTTTGCTTTTCTTCCGGCAACGGCGGCAACGCCACAAATTGACGACGGCGACTCCGATGGCGGCGGCGGCTTCGGCCCAGATTCACGAAGGCGACTGGCAACGGCAGCGGCGAAGAACAGTTGCTTGGCCCTCTTCTCACTCTCTGCTACTCCAAAGAATCGGCTTCCATATATGAGTTGGCCACCGAGAGGAAGAAGGAAATCGGCTACTCCAACCGTTCGGCAGAAGGAGGCGTCGTCGCAGCCAATTTCGGCCGGTGGTTTCTCCTGCTTCGTTCGCCTCTCTCTCTCTCTCTCTCCTGTTCTTCCTGTTCTTCATCTTAATAATAATAATAATATTATTATTATTATTACAATTATTATTATAATTTATCTATTTATTTATTTATCTTTATTATATTATTATTATTATTAAATATATATATTATAATTATTATTTATCATTATATTATATTTATTATTATAAATATATTTTAATATTATTTAATTAATTATTTAACTATCACTATAAAAATATTTTAATCTAAATTTTTAATATTTTAATTTTTTTATATTAATTATATTTTTAGTAAATAAATACTAATAAATTAAAATTTATCAGATAAATATTTATTTAATTAGTTTAATTTAAAAATTAACTAAACTTTCTATTTAATTCTAAACTTTGAATCAATAGTCTAAATATCTAATATAATTAATAAAATAGTCAAATAATTATTTTAATTAATTAGATAATTTATTTTATAAAATAATAAATTTAAAAATATTTGATACGTTACACCATAAATGTGACGTTGCAAATCTAAGTTGCCTAATTTAGCCCGAATTGACCACGTGAAAATCCAAAATTATAAACAATCTTATAAATGTATCATTAATAAAATATAATAATTATAATTCTTAAAATAAATTTTTTCAAGACGACAAAGGTCTACAACATTTATATCCTGAAAATGTAATCTCGATAACATACCTAAATAAAAACCGTAACCAATGGAACTAACTCTAGAACTTCTCATCACGAGTTCCTATCTCCAAAATTGTCTCTCTCTCAAAACTCCTCAACAATGATACAATCTTCTGTGATAAATCTTACTAAATGTCGGATTGCAAATTAAGCATCCAGCGTCTTTGAATAATAATATCAACATAAATAATTATATAAGATAAATCAACGATTATCCAAAATTCAGCAATCTGTTATATTCACGATTCAAATACTACATGACAACAAAACTTAAAGATGCAAATTGGATTCGATCTTCAATAATGATATAGGTTATGAACATATTTGTGCACAACACATCATAAAAATCTTCTGATCATTGCAAATTAGCATCCACGTGCCTATCTCCAATGGCTAGGTAGATTCTCAAAGTATCGATGCTCACAAGTTTGACAAGCGACCAACTCTATGGTCTTATGATACTTGTCAACCGTAGTGTACAAGTACCAAAATCTAACCCACATGAACAATATTTCCATTACTACGTCGGGTAATCCAAAATATAACTCGTACGTATTCCCATAATCCACTGTGATAAATGCCCCATCGGTATAAAATACTTATATTCATAACAAGTTAAACACAGCACCTTCTCGGTATGATATCTATTGATATCCCACACATAATGTTCACAAAATTATAAATATTCATCCAAATGACCTCAATTTTTGAAATATGGATTCAATATCGGAAAAGACTATACCACACTAAAATACCATAGCCTCTCATTCAACTCGATACCATAATATTTTCATGTGCGTTTCTCAACTTAGTCATAGAGTGCCAAAAAAATTCACGCACACTAACAAAGTCAACGCGAAGAATAATTTATCGAAATTCATCAAAAAAAAATTCAAGAATAATTAATTAACTGATAGAATTTTAAATATTTGATTAGTATGCCATTCTATTCTAATATGGCAAACGGTGTGTAAATACCAAATGTCCCAACACAATTATTATTTTATATACCCACAACCCAACACTATCATTATTTTTAGCCTGCCAAACTCATACACAAATATGTGTATACCCACAATTAGTATGCAGAAATACATAAATTTTACCAGCATACCACTGCTGTCCGTATCTGCCATACACATATATGAATGCACACACGGCCAACCATATAAATTTATATATATTATACACATCACCGTATTCGGCTCACCTTCATTAATTCCTCATTAATTTCAACCTCACGTGATTTGTGGTTCCCATCACTAAAGTGCTTCGAACCTCCATCTTTGAGCCTTGCTCGCCTCGACTCGAATCGAGAAACCCCATCCCACGCGTCTCCCTGATTTTCACTTCGAAGAGCAACCTACCACCAAATCCCGATGGTCACCATCTCGGGAATTGATTTCCAACGGGCGGAATTGAAACCACTTGATAACGGACTAGAGATTTGGGGCCACTAAAGGGATTTCACTTGCCTCAAGTTGACTTGCAACGGCGGCTATTGATCTTGACGACGGCGCCTCGATGGCGGCATTGTGTGCATTTAGAAGCGCTCACGGAGGTGAAATGCCGCAGTTGATGATCTCTGCTACTCCAAAGAATCTCCAGATGCATGTCTCGAGAGGAAGGAAGGAAATCGACTACTCAAGGTGGAAGTGGATGCGTCGGGACAATGTGATTAAGGGGAGAGTTCAAGGCGTTCGGATCTCTCTCTGGAAGAGTTCTTCTGTAATTGATGATACAAACAACAATAATATTATTAGTGGAAACCAAGTATTATAATGGCTTAGTGCATGTTATCTTTAACAAATCAATTAGTCTTAAATATATATATTATAATTATTATTTATCTAAGATCATATTTGGTTCCTTTATATTGAAAATTTTCTATCAATTATTTAACTATCTTCCAAAAATTTTTAATCTAAATTTCAATATTTTAAGCAAATTAATTATACCAGCTAAATACTAATAAATGAAAATTCTGATACAATGATCGAGATGCATCATTTAAAATTAGTTAAAAGATTTATCTAAACTTTAAATGGTGTTTGCTATCTAATAGGGTTTGATAGTCAAATAATTATTCTAGGCTAGGGAGATAATTTAAGGTTCATTCTGGAACTTATAATTGGCTGTGCATCATAAATTAATATGGCTGAAGTGGACCTCCTCTATGGGTCTTCCCTCAAGGAGAGGGCTGAACCGATTTTAATATAAGTCTTGATTTCTTGGGAAGGCTTTCAATAAAGCCCCTAATCTTAACACATCATAAAATCTTTGGGATCTTCTGTGGGAGAAAATTAGCATCCTGCTTGTTTATCTCCAATGGCAAGTAGATTCTCAAAGCTTGGAAAACCAAATTTGGGCGAGGGCTGATCTTTGGTCCAGCCACTACCATGGGATTTAAGGCTTAAAATTGCATTGAACAATATTTCGAGGCTTTGGGTTTTACACATATAACAAATGCGTATTCAATCCACTGAGATAAATCAAGGTCTCTAAAATACTGGATGGGACCTACAATGTCAAACATCGGACCGGTTTAGCAAAACTTGGCTCCTCTGCCATAAGTCAATCTTATGTCTCAAACGAGGGTGATGGGCACGAAAGGCTATGCAGCTCTAGAGTATGTCCCCCCAGGGGCATTTATACGTGAAGATTTGGCGTGTACGGCTAAGGGTCGTCTTTGGTGGAGATGCGGAGTAGCTCAAGTGGAATAATTTAACAAATTAGACGACAAAAATTCAAGAAATATTAATTTGTGTTAGATTTTAATGCTTTGAATTTTATCATTCTATTCTAATATGAGCAAAAGGTTAACGATGGACGTTCCAACACAATTATTATTTTATAGCCTAATGTAAAAAACCATGCCCATTTTCCGTTTTCAAACTCCCGTTTCTTTACCCACAATTAGTATGCAGAAATATATGTAATGTTACTTGCTGTCCGTAATGAAAAAAAATGAACATTTTACCATATAAATTTCAATCTCTCTATACTCTCTATCTCTCTCCCAATCTGAAACAACCGATTCTCAAACTACACTCTCTCTTCCTCTCTCAAAGATTTTCCTCTTCCCTTTCCCTCACCTAATCCGCCTACATTCTATGCTCGATTCCTATGTATAACTCCCTCTCCGGTCCTTTACATATATAAGTACGATGACGTTTAGCCTACATATATCTAATGGCACGCATCATACATACATACATATAATATTCCGTCTAATAATATAGTATGATATATACACGCAAATTCAACCAGCCACATAAATGGAGCATGAGGCTTTGTTCTGTCACCTATTCATCGAAGTCTCACCAAAGTAAGGAAAACCAAACTGCCAAATTTTAACATGCAAACTAGGAATTTCTGTAACTTCACTGTACCAAATTTCAAGTGTTAATTTCACGTGGAGCCCAAAATTTCTGTTTCTTTTTTATAAAATGAGTCGTAAGCTCTGATTTTGTCCCATTTTCACATCAAACAATTTTCGGCCAAATCCTATGAAATTGAGATATGGGCTTCGATAATAACATTACAAGAAGACAGGAAGAGATTGTTTATGAAAGGATGGTGAGATTTTACTTGTCTGATTTGCGATGACACTGTAGCAACGACGAGGAATAGTGGCGATGGCTTCAAAAGTCATTATATTTAAATAAAAATAACATATTTATTAATATTATATTTAAATAAATTTTTTTAAAAAAATTAAAATATTAAAAAAAAAATCTAATGCTAGCTTATTTAACTATAATTGTGGATGCCACATAAATTTATTGGGTTATTTATTTGTCTTGAAAAAATTTATACAAACATAAGAATAACCAATATTATAGAAAAATGAAGGCAATGTCCATCACAGTTTATATATAATGTACAATTTATATGTACCATAATAGATATCAAATTATCTAGTTCGATAGTAGAAATAAATAGCAACTAAGGTGATCCTAGTAAATAAGATTTGTATTCTTTGGTATGTTGTTGATGGAGATCATAGCCAATTAGTAGAGATACAACACTGCTAAACTTTTTCATTACATAAAGTTAGATCACATAAAGTTAGATAATTAGAGTTCAAAATTTTAGAATTATGGAAAGTTAATGAGCACGCATTTACCGTGCTCGTATCAATGATATTGAATCTCTTAACCTTACCTGTAAATACGCTATTATCCAATTTAGATAGCTTCAGTAAGATCATGTCAAGAATCCAATCATTTTGAATAGTAGTGATGAAGATAGCTCCATAAGCAATGGCAGATATACAATTAAAAATATAAATAAAATTTAAAAATAAATGAGTTATTAAATATATTTTTATTTTACTTTTTAAAATTATAATATTGAATATTTAATTTATAAAAAAGATTTATTTATTCATAATTTGTTGCTTATTTTTTATTTTTTTTCATCTCTTCGTCTTTCACGATTTTTTCCAATGGATAAATTCAACATGGCCCGACATAAAAGAATTACATGCCATGTGTTAGAATTTAAACATATCTATATAAAATATTATATAATTTATTTTGTATTCTTAAATTTTTTTTTAAAAAAAATTAGATTAATTTAATTTAAATTTTAGTATAATAAAAAATTAGAGACTCTATTATAAATGTTATGGATATTTAATATATACTACTATTAAAGACTAAAATGCACAAGACCCTATATATGGAAATTGAATTCATAAATTTTTTTTATATTTGATTGTTACCTATTATTTTTGATCACTTGTTTATATTTTCGTACTTTCAACTAGCGACTTACATTTAATATACTTAACATTAGTGAATTTTCTGTTGTTACATCATGGGATCAATCTTGAAAATTTAGTGCACTTAGGAGTCAATTTGGCTAACATTTGACTCCCAATAAGAATGGGCGTGCAACATAATTTTTTAGCTATAAAATTTAAACTATAATACTATGCTGGGATGCACTTCAACTCTTTCGAGTCATGTTGGCATGACACGTCCCTATTGACACTACTAATAAGCGTTCATCCAGAATACCTTTAACAATATTTTTTATGCTGGAGTGTACACAGTACATCGAAGCTCAAATCTTATGGCACCTTCATTCATTGCCCTTTCCCCCAATTGAGCACAAGAAACAAGAAGCATGAACGTGACCAAATATATGAATTGTACAAATAATTTTACGTGAAAGTCTTCCAACTAAACAAAAAGAGGTGGATTTTGCATTTGAAAATATCTCAATTAGATTTAGATATTTGATCACAATTAATCAAGCTCTTCACAATCACAACCTATGTGAAGAATCGATTAATGTCAACCCCAACATGCATAACAATCAAATAAGAGAATATAGTAAGAAAATGAATAGTTGACTATAATATGTTATATAAAATTTAAATTAGACCTCAAACAAGTGCTCAAATCTTCTTAGTGGTGACCTTTTTTCCTTCTTATCTCTTATTGTAGTGCTTCTTTTATTCAAATGTCTCTTGAAAGTACCCTAGAAATCATACATTACATTTTATATTTATGCTAGCACATGAGTTCTATCATGTGTAAATCAAACGTGAGCTTTTTTACCAACTTACACGCATGCACCTTTTATATGCACATCATCAGGTGAACACCACTATTTGTACTCACATTCGTGCTTTAGGTGTAAATCAGGCTCACAAATTCTATCCGATGATGGCACATGCACTGTTGACCACTGCTTATTTCTTTTAATAGATGTTGGTTAAGTTGTTCATTATTCTTTTGAGTTAGCTCAAATAAATCTTTACATGAATATTGAAAAAATTATTAGATGACATTTCAATAGATATGAGACTTATAAATAAGTAACTTAAAACCCAACTTGTCAAGATCTCTGACTAGAAATTATTCATTTTGTAAGGCCCAAGTCCTAGTTTATTTTAACCTTAATTAATTAAGTTGATATAATTAAAAATTTATTAAAATTGAAATAAAAGAATAATGAAAATTAGGTCAATGTCAAATTTAGATTGGATTTTATTAAGTTGAAGGATGTTCGACCGGCACCCAACGTGCACCTGTACGTGAAAAATAGACTACTTAACATCTGATTAGAGCCTGATCGACACTTGAGCGGCAAATCTCGTGTATTAGCCCTCAAAGCATGTCGAAAGGGATGCTCGAGCACCAGAATCCGTGAGACTAACGCTCAAACAACGGCTAAATAGCGCTCGTACACCATAGCATATAGCCACAGCGCCTGACGGACTCCTAACTCTGCACTCAAGTGCCACTCAGTATAAATAGGGGAACCCTACTGATTTTTATTATTTTTTCTAAAAAATGTGGGAGAGGAAAGAGAATGAGATGAGAAGAAGAGAGAGAATGAGAGAGAGAAAGCGCATTCAAGTTAGAATTTGGTGAGAATTAAATTAAAATAAGTACATTCGAAATCTTTCTTCTATTGTTACTGATCTTTTTATTATTCTCTGAGTATTTTTTATTTTAAATACTCATATATAATATAATTTTAAAATTATAATATTTTTGTTTAGTATGTATGTGAAATTCTTTTTATTTTGTTACAAAAATATATGAATTTATGTCTAAGCTTAAGTATATTATGTATTTTAACTATTTTTTTGCAATTTAACCTTCATGGATGTTCTAAAAATCTAATAATATTATACTCTTACATGTTTAATTTCGTATATAGCCTTCTTGCATGTTTAGGAACTATTAAATATATGTTCCATATGTTCTGTGAATTCAACTAGAATCCCTTATATGTGCTGAAATTTTACATAAAGGTTTTGCATGTTGTTGATAAAATAAATTGCTATAAACTTTATATTATTGCGGATTTTTGTACTGTATTACTGAATTTTTTAACATTAATTTCCTAAGAATGTTCTGCATGACTAAAAAAATTATAATTCAATATTTCATGCTAAAAATTTATAGAATAATGGAGAAATTTAATATTATATAAAGGAATTATGAGCAGTTTCTCTAGGAATAAGAAAACTATAAATTATGAAATAAAAGTTCTAAATACATGTATTGAACCATGATTATTGTTCAATAGATAGTATGTTTTGACATACCTTAATATATGATAGTGATAAATCAATATTCAAACCTATCATCCGTGGGTGAGAAACGGTATTCGACTCTGTCTACAGAATTATATGTATAGCAACCCATCGATAGGTCTTGAATAGTAATACTTGACTTTTGAATGTGTAAAAATAAATATAACTTCGAGTTTAAATTATCCGTTGATTTAGTCGATGAGACCGTACTAAACCTTAGACCCTAAGAAAGTTACATTTCAGCATGAATTTATAGGACACATTTGATTATGCATTGAAAAAATTAATCTGAATTTTCTGTATAAGTATTATAAAAAGTTCATGTCATTGCATCATATCATGAATTATTGTCTTTTTGATAGCTTTCGATATGTTTTTGATGGGTTCGGTAGATCCGGACCAATAAGAATGTTCAGATGAAGTAAATGCCCAATGAAATTCAACCCAAAGAAGGCGGCTCAATAATTCTGGCTCAAAGGGTGACCTTATGTGCCATGTGTAACTACCCGTTCATCCTTATCTTCAGAGACGGTTCAATAGGTGGTTATACTGTCTGATAATCCAACCGTCGCACTTCTTTGTAAATATCTCTTTTATTCTCACGGAAAAGGAGGTAGAACGACTGAAAGGACTAGAGTGAGGAAACGGCCGAAATGGCCAAAAGGAAAGAATCTTGAAAAGAAGACTGAAAAAGAGAAAAGAGAAGAAGAAAAATGAGAAAAAGAAGGAGGCCATCTCTCCATCCCAGGAGATTTTGTCCTCATTCAAGGCAACTCTCCCTCGTCTGGAAAGCCCCTATCCTTCAGTTTTTTCAGAAGACATCTCTCCCCTCCCTCGAGGAGATCTTCTAGTCAAGTGACTTGCCACAATCTACAAACTGCGCATCCAAGACGCCCCTCTGCGAGTGCATTCCCAAACCGCCCATCTACTGGGTGTATTTCTAAGCCGCCCTTTTGCGAGCGGACCTCTAAGCCGTCTATCGACTAGGTACACCCAAATGCTCAATCTACCACACATGCATTCTCCATACATTTTTCTATACTCTTGAAAAGATATCTAATTTGAGTGTCATATGATTTACGGTGGGAACAATTTCTGCCATCCTCTGATATTTTGTTTCAATTGTGTTGTGTAATGTTCAGATTTGAGACTATGGAGGCCGAATCCGTATCAAATTACCTGAACACGAAGATTTGATTCACGACCCCCAATCCGTATGATAACCTGAATTCTTAGAACGCAACATTGACGCTGTTTGTGAGAAGCGACCAAAAGGCCAATTTTACTACTAAAAAGTACAAAAACAAAACCAATACAAACGCTTTTGTCAAGGAAAGTACCACTTCTGGCCGTCTCGTAAATATCTATGAATGAGACCGGCAGACGCTCTTTATTAAGACATCCCATCCGGGTTCTTTGTGTGAGACATGGTCATCGAAGACTAGGGGCTCTTTCTTTAACCGCCCACGCTGCAACTTCAAGAAGAAGAAATGAAGAAAGTGCCCGGCTTAAAAAAAATATAGGCCAAATATCCAAATTCAAGTCGGCTCAAACGATCAGATTTCATTCAAGGTAAGAGGTTAAGGGGCAACGTCCTTGCCACTCTCAAGATGGTCGGCAACCTCTTTAATCACAAAAAGGTTCATATGCCACTAGAAGATAATCTATTGTATTGATATCTACTCGCGTAACTATTTCGTTGAAGCAATAAGCCTGGCCTGAGGATGCGGAGACTAGTCATAAGAGGCCACGCTAGGGGCTTCTCCTCAACACCAGTCTCTAACACCCCCCAAAAAAAAGCCTGGATTTGGCCCTGTAGTCGGTTTGACTAAGTCAAACAATAATGATAAAAAAATTAAATAGATAACTAATAAAAATTAAATTAAAAAATTTTAACGTAAAAATATATTAACATTAAAGGTTTTTGATCAATGAAAAACTTAAAATGAAGAAAATGACTTCACATTTAAAAATGGGATGTCGTTTTTTCAAAACTCAATGAAAATTCATCATTGAAAATTGATACTCGTTCAACCCACTATAAATATCTCTTTATTCTCACGGAAAAGGAAGTGGAATGGCTGAAAGGACTAGAGTGAGGAAACAGCCGAAATGGCCAAAAGGAAAGAATCTTGAAAAGAAGGCTGGAAAAGAGAAAAGAGAAGAAAAATGAGAAAAAGAAGGAAACCAGCCCTCCATCCCAGGAGATTTTGTCCTCGTTCAAGGCAACTCTCCTTCGTCTAGAAAGCCCGTATCCTTCAGTTTTTTCAGAAGCCATCTCTCCCCTCCCTCGAGGAGATCTTCCAATCAAGTGACTTCCCACAATCTACAAACTGCGCATCCAAGACGCCCCTTTTTGAGCGCATTCCTAAACCGCCCATTTACTGGGTGTATCTCTAAGCCACCATTTTGCGGGCGCGCCTCTAAGCTGTCTATTGACTAAGTACACCCTAACGCTCAATCTATCACACATGCATTCTCCATACATTTTTCTATACTCTTGAAAAGGTATCTAATTTGAGTGTCAGATAATTTACGGTGAGAGTAATTTCTGTCATCCTCTGACATTTTGTTTCAATTGTGTTGTGTAAAGTTCAAATTTGAGACTAGGGAGATCGAATCCGTATCAGATTATCTGAACACGAAGATTTGATTCACAACCCCCAATCTGTATGATAACATGAATTCTTAGAACACAATATTGACGCTGTCTGTGAGAAGCAACCAAAAGGTCAACTTTACCACTAAAAAACATAAAAACAAAACTGATACAAATGCTCTTGTCAAGGAAAGCACCACTCCTGGCCATCTCGCAAATATCCATGAATGAGACCGGCAGACGCTCTTTATTAAGACATCCCATCCAGGTTCTTTATGTGCGACATGGTCATCGAAGACTGGGGGCTCTTTCTTCAACTGCCCACGTTGCAACTTCAAGAAGAAGAAATGAAGAAAGTACCCGGCTTAAAAAACATATAGGCCAAATATCCAAATTCAAGTCGGCTCAAACGATCATATTTCATTCGAGGCAGAAGGCTAAGGGGCAACATCCTTACCACTCTCAAGATGACCGGCAACCTCTTTAATCACAAAAAGGTTCATATGCCACTAGAGGATAATCTATTGTATTGATATCTACTCGCGTAACTATTTTGTTGAAGCAATAAGCCTGGCTTGAGGATGCAGAGACTAGTCATAAGAGGCCACGCTAGGGACTTCTCCTCAACACCGGTCTCTAACACCCCCCCAAAAAAAAGCCTGGATTTGGCCCCGTAGGCGGTTTGACTAAGTCAAATAATAATGATAAAAAATTAAATAGATAAGTAATAAAAATTAAATTAAAAAATTTTTAATAATTATCGTTATCTAAAAACAATTAATTACTAGCCTCCGTTTATTTTCAATTCATAGATTTTTATTTTTCATATTTTTATGGTGTCTTCTAAAATATAAGAAAATTTTTGTTCACATTTTTTTTAATGTTTAGCACGTATGTAAAAATATATTAACACTAAAGGTTTTTGATCAATGAAAAACTTAAAATCAAGAAAATGACTTGCTATTTAAAATATAAAAAAATTAAATAATAAAAATATAAAATTATAAGAGTAGCAGTGATTCCACCATCCAATATTCAAAAAATAAAATATATAGAAAATAAAATATAAAAAATTAAATAATAAAAATAGAAAATTATAAGAGCAGTGGTGATTCAATTATCCAATTATCAAAAAATAAAAAGATAAAATATTAAATATAGAAATTAAATAATAGAAATACAAATTTGTTAGAGGACTTCAATAGTTTGTCTTAACATATTGATTCCTCCGGTGTAGATAATGTGAAACTGCGACGCTTTATTATCAACATGAAATTAAACCAATTGGTGAAAATAAAAGGTGAAAGGTACGAAACTAAGGCAACCAAACTTATCTAAAAATAAATTTGATATTAAGTTGAGAATTGAAAATATAAACTAACAGATTTAAAATAAAACCTACTACACTAAAAGATTAATTTTTCAAATTAAAAACTAGCACTCTAAATTTTCCCCAAACTTTCCTCCTTCCTTTTTCACTTTCTTTCTCTTTTTAATTTCAAATAAAAAATATATTTTGTTTTAAAAATGTAAATTAACCCTTCAAAAAAATTTAACTTCACTCTTTTTTTTCATATTCCTTCAATCAGCTAAATAACCTGACAAAATAACAATTTAATATGATTTTTTTACTCTAAATTTTTTTTTGAGAAAAAAACCTTTATAATTAAAATATATTATTTAATTATATAATTTAATCAAAAATTATTATATAACAATAATAAATAAATAAAAATAAAAATATCAAAATCAGTATTCATCGAACACTATCGTTGGAACTATTCATTAGTAATGATCATTTTGTTTCATAATTTAGATTTTCTTATGTGTCAAATATTAAAAATATATTTAAAATTAAAGTTTTTATAGAAAAGATTTGAAAATGTTTTTCAAAACAACTATTCAGAAAAGCAGGAGCGCTGTACCGTGAACCTGTATGGCAACTGTACATTGCCGTATCGCAACCGTTAGGTTGACATCTAACGCTGATCTTTTGTTATTATTAAAAAATAAAATAAAATATCTTTTTAAATAAAAGGGTTAATGAGTAACGTTGGATCTCTATTTGATGACAATGACGCGACATTGTACAGGCATTGTACGGAACACACGTCACAGTGCCCCTCTAAACCCGTGAAGCAAAGGGCATGGCGACTCGTTCAAGAGATACGGCCCGAACTGTCTAACATTGAAAGATTAAGAATAGACATTTAATGAATAGTTTCAGGTGGTTATCTTCCTGATCTAATAATAAAAAATCAAACTGTCTAACCATTAAATGGAGGCAGCAGTTACATACATAAGTGAAATGAATTAGGCGTTCTAAAGTACAAATAGTTTTGACCCCTTAATAAAGTTATGAAATAAATAAATATATAAATATACAATACACGTAAAGTATATTCGAATTTAGAAAATATAACTAAAAAAAATCATATAATATAAATTAATGAATAGCAATACAAAGGCACAATTTTTGCTGATGAAAGAAAATCTCGATAGCCACGCTATCTAGTAAAGCCATATAGGTTTCAATGGTCATGAAATATATACATTAAGAAAGTCAACTAACAGATTGTGTAAACAGACATACTAACCTAATAGACTTATTCACATTTTGTGACCCTATTAAGAAACTCCTTAAACTTATCCACAATAATGAAACTGGACTCATTTCGGTCTTTTTGTCAATCTTCCTTTACGAATCATCGAATCACTGTACACCATTGAGACCCAATTTTCACATCACTCATGTCTCCCACGACGGTTAACAGGCCAAAAAAAGTGTCATAAGATAAATGGTGAAGAGGAGAAAACTCTAAAATTACAGTACAATAATCAAAAGAGAGTTTTCTTTATTAGACAAAAATTAGAAGCTTAAAAGGTGATATTATACTCGGTGAAAAGGTGAAAATTAGGTTAGAAAGTCCTCCTCAAGAAGAAGAAGGCAACAAGTATATAAAGGGACCCATAACCAATATTTGAAAATATGACTGTTGAAGGCATACGCATATTGGCGCTCGAGTATGGATTGAGTATATGACAGGAACACCAAGGGTTTGATTGCAAGCACACTCATACGCTCAAGTGCTCACATTCTAGAAATCATACCCCAGTCACACCTTAGAATGGTATCGAGCAGGGACTTTTTGGAAATTGTGCCTCAAGAGTGCCTCAGGCATTCCTCAAGCGCCCACAGACTAAAAGTTGCGCCTTGGGTGCAGAATGGGCGTGAGGTAGGCGTGGGTACTAGAAGAGTTGCTTCAACTACTATCCAACGTGTAACAAATGTAGATTTTTTGAAAAATATAAAATCTTTATCAATTAACGATTCGACACGGTTATAAAATATGCCAATAAAAGTTATACTTAAAAATCTCCCTTTGACAATTTTATAATAAAACCTCACAAAAAAGAACAAAATAACATATAAGAGAATTACGAGTTCAAATGCCAACAAAATAAAACCTGTGTATATAAAAATCTACACCTACTAGATAATAGACATAATACATAAAGCAAAGAAAATGAAAAATAGAAAGGAGCTATGGCTTTGAAAGATAGTTGTCGTTCCTATTCAGTCATGATGAGTACAAAAATAAATAAAAGTAAGAGAATAATAGCAGTAAATAAATAGATAATAAGAAAGCATAATTTTAACCGGAATAGCATTAAGCTTCCCTTTACAATTGAAAGCCTCCCCTATCACAACAACCTCTCCCAACAAAAACAATCTCCCTCTTATCAAAACAACCTCCCCCTCGGAAAGAGAGCCATATCTCCTTTTTGTTAGGAATAACAAAAGGGTATCAATCAAAGTTGAAGGAATCCCAGGGAGCTTGCCAGAGGAACCGTCGCACTGAAAAGAAATGAGTAGGAAATAAATAGGAACACACATGAAAACATATATCAAATATACAAATCTCCCTTAACTCCCCTAAAGAGAAATAACCCATGCTCCCCAAAAAAAATATACCCTCCCCCTTAATTATTTATTGTCATTATTCAAGTTCAATTATTATTTTTAAATAAAATTCATTAGGTGGCATGAACAAATTTAGGGCAATAAAGCTCAATGGAAAGTAAAATTACTCTTTTTAATTCATATTTTCTTTCCGAATTTAATCATTTTGCATAATGTCATCATTCAATCATTCATAAAATTTATGTGGTTGACAAGCTTGTCCGTCTTTCGACTAAAATTAAATTTGTTTTGAAATTTTGTTACAAAACAGTAAGACCAAATGTGTCCAATTTTTCCCATCAATGGCATATCGAAACAAATTTAGTAGAGATGTTAGATTTGTAGCCATGCTTCATAGTGTAATCAAAACCAAAATTTCAACCATTCTTTGAGGGTGGAATACTTGATGCATTAACATGTGTCTTTGAAGAACCTCTTGACCACTCTTCAATACGGGTGGATGATGTGATACTTTGTCTTGGAATGAAAATAGTTTGAACAAAGAGAGTTTTGGGGTCAATATTAACTTTCAGGGTATTTTTAAGATATTTCAACCCTATTTTGTTTCTATTGGCTTTTTTCAAATTGAGTAAACGATTCAATTGTTTAGACCCACTTGAAAATTATTTCAGATCGTTTTGGGTACTTTCAAGTTTCAAGACCTTTTTGGTAAACAAGCTATTCAATTTCTCAATTTCTTTATTCTTTATGTCTAGCTTAGATTTAAGATCAACCTTTTTTTTTTTTTTCAATTTTTGTCGGTTCATACTTTAGGGACCCATTTATTTTCTTGATTTTTAAATATTTTCTAAATAATTTATCATACGCGTCTTGAAGGTTATAAAATTGACCTTTTGACTCGTTCATTGAATCATCAGTTTGATTAAGGCTTTATTCTAACTTACTGTCACTCCTACACACAGAGGTCATAAAGGTCATATATTTTGCTTGGCCTTCTTCAGTACATCTTTTATTCTCTTCATCTTTATCGTCACTTAATGTAGCATTAGCTTTCATAGCTCGACCTTGTTGGTATTTAAAATTTAGACATTCAATTTGAATATAACCAAAATCTTAACATTTATGACATTGCACCCCTTAACTGGTTTTCGATTTTACATCTTTATTTTTCTTTTTATCTTTCTTTTTTCAGAATTGTGTAGATTGTCATTTCTTTTAAATATTCGTTTGTTACTTTTATTCTTAAAATTTTTTTAAAGTTTTAATAAATAAAGTAAAATCTTCCTCACTATTAAATTCATTATCGGAATCATGATCTCTCCCTTAACCGATTTAAGAACAATGGGTTTGGCCTTTTTTTGGTTGTAGGACTGTGTGTTCATATATTTGGAGAGACCCAATAAGTTCTTCTTTTTTTTATTTTGTCAAAATATTTACTTTCATCGATTGCAATGACTTTGGGTCTAAATCGCACATGAAATATTTTTAGGACTTTTTAGACTATTTTATTTTTAGGAATTCTTTTACCTAAGTTGAATGTGGAATTTACTATGTGATTTAAGTTTGCATAAAATTCATCAAAGGTTTTATCATCATTCATCTTAATTTTATTATCCTTCTTGAGTGATTTTGAGGATATCCCAAGTATTTTTCGAGGTCTTGCATATGAAAATATATTTGAATTTTTTGAGAGATACAGTCATAAAAATAACATGTAACTCATCATTATTCTAATTATAGACATCAAGTTCTTCTTTGACTACAAAAATAGAACTTTTGGTTCATTGCTTGTCGTACTTCTAGGTAGTGTCCACCCAATTTGAGTGATGACACACACTCGCTCATCCATAAATTTTAGGAATGTTCTTATACAAACTTTTCAATAAGCATAATTGATTTCATCAAAATAGGGGGAAATGGAAAGGGATCCACTCATATACATCTAGATAAAGGGTTATAGATTGGGGTGAGTCTTTATACCAATTGAAAGGAACTAGGTGTTCCAAAGTACAAATAGTTTCAACCCCTTAATAAATTTGTGAAATAAGTAACTATACAAATATATAATACACGTAAAGTACATTTGAATCTAGATAATATAACCAATAAAAAACATATAATATAAAGCAATGTGTAACAATAAAAAAAGGTATAATTCTTTATGATGAAGGAAAACCTCGTTAACTATGCTATCAAGTAAAACCCTTCACGCTTTAATGGCCATGAAAGATATACACTAAGAAAGTCAATTTAAAGACCGGGTGGTATAAACGCGTTAACTTAGTCGACTTACTCCTATCTTGTGACTCCTACTAAGGAATTCGTTGGATTTACTCGCGGCAATGAAATCAAACTTCTTTCGGTCTTCTTGCCAATATTCCTTTATGAATCGTTGAATCATTACACACCACTAGAACTTAATTTTCACACCACCCACGTCTCCTATAAGGGTTAACGGGCCAAAAAATGTAATTAGACAAATGGTAAAGAGGTGAAAACTCTAAAATTACAACACAAGAATCGAAGGACAGTTCTCTCTATCGAGCACGAATTAAAAACTTAAAATGTCATGTTATATTCAGTGTAGCCATGGGAATTAGGTTAAAAAGTCCTCCTCAAAAAGGAGGCAACAAATATATAAAAAGACCCAAAACTAATGTTTAAAAATATGATTGTTGAGACTTTCCCGTATCGACACTCAAGCGTAGATCAACGCGCAGCCGGGTGCGCTAAGGTTTGATTGCGAATGCACTCGGGCGCTCAAGCACCTGTCAGGCGTATATCGAGAGCTCACATTTTGGAAATCACACCTTAGTTGCGCCTTGGGAGTGCATCGAATAGGAACTTTTTGAAAATTGCTCTTTGGGAGCGCCTCGAGCGTTCCTTGAGCGCCACAAAATAGAAGTCATGCCTCGGGCATGGAACGGGCGTGAAGTAGGCATGGGTATTGGAAGAGTTGTTTTGACTATCATTTGACGTGTAATAGATACAAATCTTCCAAGTAATATACAATTTTTCGTCAACAAACGACCCAACACGATTTTGAAATATGCTAACAAAAATTACTCCTATTAATAAGTAACGCTCCTCTTTATCAAAAAGGCACAATACCAACACATTGACTTAAGGATCTAAAAACCAAATGACGCCTCACAATAAATACAGTATCTCTCTCACAAAATGGGGAGAAAAAGCTAGACAGTTAACCAAGTTAGACACTCTTCCAAACGAGTGTGCTACTTTTAAAATACTCTGTCAATCGAGTGTATTATCTAAAGCCATTTCTTTAGTCGAGCAAATTTAAAGGATCATTGCCCTTCTGACAAAAAGCTCAGTCCACATCCATTTGTATTTTCATATTCATTTCATTATATATTTTTTATTCGAGTAGAAATTTTTAATTTGAGTATCAGATAATATATTATAGAGTCAGTATCGTATTTTTCTACCCTGTTATTTGTTTTGTTATGGTATACAGAATCCAAATTTCGAGTAATGAAGATTGGATACATTTCTAAACGGATTTTCATACAATGTGGTTTCCTAATTCATTTTATAATTTAAATCTACGAGACGTGTCAATGTATTTCGTATATTTTTGTAAAATTTTAATAATCTTGTTTTGATCGGACGCAAGCCATGTTTAAAAGTAGGTCTAAATCAAAAATTTTTTTGTTGGTATAATATATTATTTGGGTCCTTGATCAGTGTTGATTTTGAGTGAACCTAGAGTTTAGGCTATATTACGGTAGAATTCGTATCTAACAAATGTCCAGAGTGGGAAATTATTAGATTGTTTATGTGTTATTTGGTAAATTTGGTGATAATATGTTATATTTGGTTAATTTATTTAAATAAATAGCATATTTTTTATTTTTCAAATTTTAACTTTAAAATAAGAATACAAAGAAAAAAAGCTTGTAAATAGATAATGAGATGCTTTTATTTTGACAGCTGCCAGAAAAATAAACAGAAAGAAGAGAAATAATATTGATTTTTGAAATTTAAAAAATATTTACAAATTTTATTTGAGGTTAAATAAAATTGTCTATTTTATTAGTTTTTAGTTGGGATTGCTAGCTTTATATTTTTATGTTGTCCTACATTCTTAATATTATTATAGTGGTGCGTTATTTAATTATTTTCAAATTAAAGTTTATGATTTGTTTTTCAGTTTAGAAGTGTTTGGTCCCAATCTAATGGCCCATAAAATACGGCCCAAATGAAGGGCCTAAGTAAGAAGCCCAGAAATTTGTCTACTAACCAAGAGGTTTAGATGGCCCAAGAAGCCCAAGGCACAGGCCAGTATCCCGAAGGCCGAGGCTATGATAAAGGTCTGAGAAGTTCCAAAAGCTCGAGGACACGGCAAATGGCAGATGCCATCCAGGTACGAGGACTAGAAGGGAAAGACCCGAGGGCCCTCCACAAAGGACCAACGATCCTCCGAAAGACAATCTCCGGGAGTGGCCTTCTTCAACGAGTCCGCGAACCCATAAAGAGACGAGGACGCTCTCATACACGGCCGAGAACGCCAGCTAAGCAGCCTCACCATCACAAAGAAGCACGCGCCATCATGAAGGATCCAAACGGTTCCTAAATTCGCATCCTTGGCACGCCATATCTTATGTTGTGTCCCTAACATGCCGTAGCAGGAAGGTAGCATGTCCGATGCACAACCGCAAAGTAGGCGGGCGGTCTCTATAATGGCAGCCACATGTCATCTCCCAAGCACAATTTCTCCTATAAATCTATAGAGGCTCTTGCCTCAGACCTTCTTCCAGATCCCTTCTTCCAGCTCTTTGAGGCACCAAAAAGAGAGAGAAAAAGAGGGATTTCCAGCAGATGAAGAGAAAATGGAGAATACTCCCCAAGATTTTTACTCTGTAAGACTCGCGCATATAGTGAAGTATTTTTTTACACTGGTTTTTCTCCCCATTCAAGAATATTAAAAATCTTTCTCAACTTCTCTTCTCCACATCATTTACATCGACACTCGTGTTGCTTTAAACCCTCAAAAACCGAGACGCAACAAGAAGTATTTCAAAAATTTAATTGACTTTCATTTTAATCTAAAAAAAAAAAAAAATTAGATCAATTAGGGTAGATTTTAATTGAAAGTTGGGTCATTTTCATTATGTAAAATTTAATCTACATTAGTTTAAATTTAATTCATGTTTAATTTGTTTATAGAATTAGATATTTATTTTTCTATAATCTAATATAAGAACAATTATTTATATAATATTATAATTTCATAACTCATTTAGTTTTAAGTAATTTTTTTATCACTTAGACGTGGAAATTACACTGTCATATAAATATTTATCTTTTAGTAACTTGATTTTTGTATATTTATTTATCTAATTTTCTAAACTTCTAATTTTTAAAATTTTTAATATATATATATATATATATATTATTAAAATAAAAATTTTGAAATAAGACCAATTTATATATATATATATATTAATTATTGAGAATTGGTCAATTATTGCTCGACCAAAAAGGATAATCATCACTTTGCCCAAATCTAGAATTACTTTGATCGGTCAATACCTAAATATTTGGGCCTCAGTTCCTCGGAACCAAGGGAATAGATAACACTTTATTATTTTTGAATTAGAAAGAGTCATATAAGTGTTTGCGATCAAGGCACGTCAAGAGCACCTTCTTTTGGACAGTTATTAACTATTTTAGAAATTTTTATATTTTCACAGCGAATTGCGCTTAAAGTTTACAAAATCCTATTATGAGCCTCATCAATATGGTTCCTAATCCCCCAACTGATCTATTGCCTAATCATCTGATTTTACAAATTATTTTGGGATTACATTTAAATAAATTATTCTGTTTTATATTTTAATTTTCTATTTTTATTGTGTCTAACAGTATTCAATTATGGTTTACACCATATATATATATAGCTATTATGCCACAGGACAAAGGGGATTACAATTCAGTTGTCAACTTCTCGGCCTCACGTCTGTCTCTCCCCTTCTACTTATCTCTCTATTAGATTTCTCCTCCCTTTCAGAACCATCTTTTCCCCTTTCCATTATCTTCCTTTTCAGTAGTTTTCAGGTTAAGAGATTGCGCGCATGCATCAAATTCTCTCATCTACAACATTTTAAACAAAATTATAACTTATTAGCCTACAAAATTTTGTGGAAGGGTTGTCAATAACATCAAAGTTATGAGGGTGCTAAATTATCTTGAGTCGATAAATGAGGATCCAATAAGTTCAAAATTATTTCAAATCTATTGCTCAATAAGTATATCCAAAGAATTCTTTGATAAGTTTTGTGTCGAAATAATCCTATTAATATTCAGTACATACCTATTATCTTGAATTAGAAGTTTAGGTTTTATTAATAAAATGATATTTTATTATTTTAAAAGGGTTAGAAGATTTTTTTCTTAAGTTGATTGATTTTAAATTTTTCTTTCATTAAACCCAATTTTAATGATACTTTATTATTTTATGATCTTTGATCTTTCAAGTACTATAAGTTGAATTTTGATTCTCAATTTTAAGTCTTAACACCTTTAACAATTCCAAAATAATGCTAAATAATTCAAATTTAATGTAATGATGTCAAATGAAAAATTACTAAAAATAGCAACATAGAACAAGCGATCCTATTAAACCCAAATTAGAATTCCAATTTCTAATCTCTTTCACACAAAAAATAGGAATTTATTTCTTTCAAAGGAATTAGAATACTATTAAATTAAAATTTAATGATTAATATTCAATGATGAAATTTTAAAATAAAAAATTAAAGATAATTATAATTTTTATAATTTTAAAATTTATTAAATATTAAATTTAATATTTTTTAAAAAATAATAAAAATAAAATATTTAAAAGATATTGTTTAATATTTATATTTTAACCCTTAAACATTTTTAACAAAATAGAATCCCATTTTCAGTCTATTTTGCCCGCCTATAATTACTTCTCTTTATTCGGGGAGCACCATCTCTAATTTTCAGTGTATTTTCAGTCGCTTAGCTGGTATCCTCGGCCGAGCATAGGGCAGCCCTCATTCTTGGGTGGAGCTCCTTATGAGTTCGCAGACCCGTGAGAGGAGGCAGCTCTCGGAGGATCCTCTGGAGAAAGCCCTTGACTTCTCGAACGGTTCTGAGACTCGGCAGGACTTCTAGGGTTCGCGGTCTTTTTTCTGTTCGTGTATCTAGATGTCGTTAGAGATATTGGTAGCGATGTCCTCGAGCTTCCTTGTAAGCGGACGGGACCTCTTGGACTTCTGTTGTGATCTTTGTCTTTGGGCCATTGGCCTCTACTTTGGGTTTCTCTGGCTGTCCAGTTTTCTTGGATTGTGGGCGCGTTTCTGAGCCTTTCACTTGGGCCGTGCTTTTATGGGCCATTATATTAAGGCCCAACAGGAGCCAAAGGGACCCCATTTGCTCTCCCTTCTCTCTATTGCTTGCGGGGAGGCTTTGATGTGTAACACTTGCAATGTGGCCTCTACCTCTTAGAAAATATATATTAAAATAATATAATATATACATATTTTTATTAATTTTTTATAAAATATTAAAATATTTAAATACTAATACCACAAAAAATAATATCAAAAATATATTAATTTTATATTTATAAAATATTTTTTAAAGTTAAATTTTATCATCTCAATCCAATGAGTATATAAGAGTTTCTCCCACTCTATCTCCCCTTGCGCTATACACGTATGAGAGAATCGGCAATGGCGAGTCTGTGGAACACATCGAAGAAATCGTCATAGCTTCCATAGCTTATCGCTGTTTCCGTCAACCGATAATTCCATGGCCGATACTTCCGGATCGTCGTCGTCCCCCTCCTCCTCCTCTTCGCCATCTCGCATTCTCTTCTCCCGCAGTATCAGCGGCCGATCGGACCAGGTTAGTTTCGTACTTTCCAGTGTCCCCGTCCTCGTTCTTTCTTTTCTTTTCGCCGCCGGGAACTTTCTTTTTCCCCGACGGACGGTTTGTTTGGCTGCAGCGTTAGACTTTCGACCGAGCCAGTTGTCTTTTTCCTCTTTTCAGCTGAGGAACTTCGTTCTTGTATGATCAAAATGCCCTGATCTTTTCTTTTTCTTTCTTTATTTAAAGATAATACAAAACTGTAGGTTTAGCATAGTTAGTGCTTCATTGCTATGGATATGTGATTTTGAGTCTTATTTCTTACCGTTTATTGATTGTTATCATTGTAAACCAAAAAAGAAGAGAACATATTACAGAATGTGTCGATCGATAATTAGTTAGGTGTCTGGCGAATTATAATTTACAACATAACAAAATATATTATAAATACTTTCAGATAGAATAATTAGAATATCGACAGTTTAAATTAAAATGCTGAATAATTAAACCATATATGCATGAGTTAGAAAGTTACTACGTTTTTCATCACAAATTTTCAATTTTCAGGTCCTTTCTGATGCATAAAAATTAAAGATAAAAAATTTTGAGATGTTTTTCAGTAAATTAGAAGGGTGTGAAGAATAATCTTAATAAAATTGACTAAGGTTTTTCGAATAAGTAAATATATAATTAAAGATGATCAAATTTTAGTATATGAATCAACTTTAATGTTTTCAAGAGAATTTTTTTTTAATTTTGTATTTGCTATATCCCTTTTGATATTGTCAACTTCGATATTGATATTTATCCATTTGTATGTTATTTATATTTTTCATGGGTTCAGCTTTTGTACTTCGGTGCCTTGGTTCGTATTGCTTATGGCCTGTGACGGAACAGATTTTTTTTTTTTTTTTTGCATTTCGTCAGCGACCTCCCGGAACTGACGCCAAGATTTCGGTAATTTGGTCCAGGCCGGTCGTGCCTCCCATTCGCAGGATCATAGATGCCATCTAGGACCCATACATGATATCCATAAAATATGTAACGGAAGTCAATCTAATAACCTACTGAAATATTCACATTTATACCCATAAAACTCATCTATACATACATAGTCATAAAAGTCTAATTATAAAAATTTATATATTTCGATCGGATCATCACAACAAAGCTGCTTCTTCCATAGTAACTCCAAAATATGCTTCCGAGTCCTTAGAATCATTTAGATGGAACTCTAATCACTCTATTCCGTCAGGCATGAGCTCTATAGTTTCATCTGGAGGAAAAAAAATAGAAAACAGTGAGTCGAAACTTAACAAGATACATGCAGATTTTTCGTAAAGCGTTTATACTGTAAGGTGGATGTAGATACATATGCAACATGAATATTATAAAATAACAGTTGACCGGATCATGACAGGTACACAATGCAAAAGTAATTAGGAAAGTCGGAGCAGTCAATTCTGAAAATCGAGACAGAACATAGAGTCAATCTTATTATAAAAATCTTTCTTTTCTTATTTGGTAAAGGACATCGCTAGTGGAGGGGGCAATAATCGATACTAGATTGTGCACATTTTCTCACAATCATGACAATACCTCCTTGTATAAAGCCTCGATGATGGCCCTCACTTCCTCCTTGTACAAAGACCCAAGGACAGCTCTCACTTTTGTTATCCTCGATTACCACCATAATGTTCTAAGGTATGCCGGAGAACTTTATCTCCCAATACTAAAGTCCGATCTTATTTATCTTATCATAAGGCCGATTCACTTTTTCTTTAGTTCACATTCCGGACCGGCACAAAACTTTCGATCATCATATTACAAAGCCGATTTCAAATTCATTTTTCTTACTCCGGTCAAGTATCAAGACTTTCAGTTGACATGAAATCAGTTTTAGATCCATAAATCTCATTCCGGTCAATAATTCTTTATTATAACAAAATGACTCAAAGCCGATTTACTTCTCTATTTTTATACGATTCAAGTTCAATCATAAATTGAGTAGAAAGTAGAAAACAGAAAGAAGAAAGTGTGAATTAACCATGAAATTAAAAATCATATTTTCAATCCGATCATACAGCAAGCATGATATTAGAGATACAACTTATCAAGCAGTAATTAAAACAGCAAGCCTGGTATACTATGTGTTGAAGTATTTAAAACTGAAGAGAACACTTGTAATTTTTCTTAAAGTCGAAACTTGAAAATAGAAGTATACTTAAAATCTGAATTTAAAAAGGGGGAGTACACTTGCCTTATAATCATAAAATCTAGGTTTAAAAAGGAAAGGTATACTTGCCTGATTGTTGACCGCCCACTCCGACTAACTTAAAACTTTTTCTCCTTTTTCACTCCTTAATCTTCTTCCTCGCCAGAAATTCCACACCCGTCCCTCAACTAGAGCTCAGTATATAAAGAGGAGGAATTAGGTGGAATATGCGGGGTGGGTTACCTACTTGGTACTTTTCTTTTGGGATTAGGTGAGAGTGAGTAGGGTAAGTTACCTACTTGATACTTTCATCTAGAAGGTCAACGGGGTAGTTTATTTACTTTGATTAGATTTGGATCTAGTTAGTATCTAACAGTCTAAACAACGAAGTTGGCCATTGCCTTTAATTTGCCATTAATTTATCCTGGTCAAAATTTTTGAATTTAGTAGTCCACTCTACTGAGTCAACATTTTCTTCAAAATTGGCCAATCTTTCTATTGGTCAACTTTTTTCGGTCAACACCTTCTACTCTAATTTGGCTAATTTTTACTCAAAGCCGGCTGATGTTTCTTTTCTCTTATTCGAGGTCGGTCAACATTTTGATGCCGGTCAACATCATGACACCGGTCAACATCTTGACAACAGTCAACGTTTTGACATTGGCCAACATCTCGACGCTATTTAACATTTTGACGCCGATCAACATCATGACACCGGTCAACATCTTCATTACCATTAGTTCCGTCTTCCAGTGGTGTAAGGCCACTTCGGTTTAAGTCAAAATCAAAACACTCCGATTTTTAAGTAGCAATATTTTACTTTGATTTTAATCTTCTTTGATTTCGGATTTCACAATTCTCCCCTACTTAAAGAAATTTTATCCTTAAAATTTAAATAAAGTTACATACCTTAATCAAACAAGTGAAAAACTTGCCCCAGATTTCTTCTTGTTCTCAGGTAATTTCCTCAAGTGAGCGATTTCTCCATAGCACCTTTACCAGAGGAACCGTCATAGTACGCAGCCTTTACTCTTTCCTGTCGAGAATTTACAGTGGCTTCTGACGTAGGATAAATCCTTATTGATTTTCAAGGGTTCGAATTTAATTATGTGTGTAGGATCATAAACATACTTCCGGAGTATGGACACATGGAATACGTCATATACTTCTGTTAGACTTGGCAGTAGTACTAATCTGTAAGCTACTTATCTGATTTTTTCTAGAATCTCAAAAGATCAATAAATCGTGGCTTGAGTTTTCCCTTCACTCTAAACCGCAATATTTCCTTGGATAGTGAGACTTTCAAAAAAATAAAATCTCCTATCTCAAAGCTCAATTCTGTCCTCCTTTTATCCGCATAGTTTTTCTATCTGTTTTGAGCGATTATCAAATTACTATGGATCAGTTTAATTTTCTAAACCGTTTTCTTTACGATTTTCAGACTTAGAACCCTTTTATCTTTGATTTCTTCCCAGTGAATCGGCGATCTGTATTTCCTTTCATATAGAGCCTCAAAAGGCGCCATGCC